>JAEQBH010000706.1:0-1361882 GCA_016808115.1 Tetrastigma voinierianum | reverse complement strand
AATACTCAAACAAAACCCAAAGCAACAGCTGCAATGGTCCTTCTCATCAACTCAATCATAAAAGTTGTTATGTTCATAAATTAGGAGGATTATAAGGAATTTGCTATTGAATTTCACTGTTTCTCTACTAGTGAAGGCTTAAAAGTTACTATGCTTAGCTTACCCACAATCATATATAATAAAACCTCCATTGGTAAATGTTGGTCACAACTCAATCCATTGTACTAAATTAATAGCCTAAATGTGAACAAATGTTCAAACTGAACCAAGGCCTCCTACCAAACAATGCTTTAATACCAAATTAACTACCAATTTTTAAATTTATAAGATTTGGGTTCAATATGAGTATCATTCTTTATATAAACAAGAAAAATACTATGAGACTAAGCAAATTCAGATAGAAATCATATGATGACATAAAGTAGGGCTGATTTGAACTATTAGGAATGTATACCTGAGGCCTTGGGAACGAGATGCCATTATAGGAATCACATTAAGCTTGGTCCCATTTTGACAGTAAAATAATAATGGCAACGGAGTATTTGAATTCTCATCACTTTCCGCAGCTCCTTGACCGGAGGTACCTGAAAAGACAACACCCAGAGACCATAAAAAGTTTTATAATGCCACTATATTTTTAAAGCGAAATTTATGTCATTGGAAATGACAAATGCAAGAAGTCCTGAATTTGAAAAATATCATGAAACTATTAAAAGTCAGATGATTTATTTATTCGATATGCTGCAGAAATAAAAGAAGATAATTTACCATTCCTGGCTTCTGAATTTTGAATGCATAGCAATATTCAGTTAAAACTTGCTCATTTTCAACAATGATGCGTTCATTCTCAGAATATTTCTCATTAATTGAAGCTACCGAACGAACCAAACTCTTTCTCAACCCTTCTCCACCCCAACGGTACTCGATGTGTGAATGGTAATATAAGTCAAGCACAAAGGGGCTGTCCTCCAAATTAAGAGATGAATAAATAGACTACTTCCATCATTGCAGATAAAAGCATCAAATCAGAAGGACCTAGTCCCCCAAGACTAGAAAAGAGTGAACTTCAGATATAGACATTGATGTTGAGAATATAAACCCCACAGAACCTTCAGTCCTTTCTTTCAAATGCCTCGAGTATCTTTCCAGCAGTTTCAAGAGTATCTGTATTGGTATCACAATCCACCGCAATGACAAAAAGATGTTTCCTTCTCCTCAATGTTGGGAACTTTCCAGTATTCTGATCCGATTTCTCTGATAACCCAGCTTTCCGTGTATCTCTTACAAAACCCTTTGACCATGTCAAAACAGCATTCTCCAGCTTACTCCTCCCATCACCAGCATTCTCTTCTTCGTTCTTGTCTCCGTCCAATGAAAACTTTAGGTTTAAAGATATATCCTGTATATCTCTCAAAGAGTCACCTGGAGAATCGGTATCTGAATTTTCAGTCCCATCATCAGTTCTTTGCCACTGCGGATGTCTTGGTTTGCAACTGGCTATTTTAGTTAGATAAGTCTTGCAATGCTCTGGCCATGAGAAGAGATGAATATTTTTCAACCCATTCTGTCTACATTTTGGCCCAAAGCTGGTTATCTGCTACAAGCTTTAGAAGAGACATCAAGATAGACTGCTGATCATGGGGATCAACGAGAAGGCCATTGTCAAGTACCTGCAACAATATTGCAATGAGTTGTATTAAACTTACACAAATTGCAGATCATTCTACACATATATGATATGAAATTTTAGAAAAATAATTCGATGTATATCAACAGGACCTCCATTTTGGTGGCAACAATTGGCAAACATGCTGCAGCCTTTTGAATTAAAAGAAAAAAAAAGGAAGGTGTTATACAAGCATTAAGAATTAAAGTGAACATTTGAAACTTCACGTGAGTCTAGCAGAAGAGCACTCTATTAGGTAAGACCAAATGGTTCAATGAAAGCAGGATTAATGAAAACAATTCTTGAAAAGACACTGAATTAGAAGATAGGTACCAAAATTGGGGGCTAAAAATAGAATTTGCATAAAATGGATGGCAAAAGAATTGTCACATTTATTATATTAGCAACTTGCAGTAGGCTTGTGCATGCGATGGTGATATGGCAAAAATATGACTTAATCATCTTTATAGTATAATTGACTAAAAAATGCAATTAAATAAGCTCTTTAATTATAACTAAATAATGTTATAAAGATTTGCCAAAATGATAAATACTTCTGAAAATAATGGCATAATAAAATAAATGAAAGTCTAAACAAGAAAATAAAATGTAAAACTCAAACAGAAAGAGTAGAAGTGCCACATCTCCTCTTAGGCATCCCTAGAAGTTGAGTAGTTACAGAAGCCTTTTGGTTAGAAGAAATGGAATCTCAACAAAATCTAGTTTTGAGGCAGTTCACCACAACTGAACAACCTTAGACCTCAAGCCCAAAGGTGGAACTGCTTGTTTATACATTTATTTATTGAATAATGGAAATGACAATAAAATGGAGGCTAAAACAGTTATTGAACCTGTGGCTGAAGATGCCCAAACCTTTCTTGACACCTCAGTTAAAGTAAATCCGGTACATTTAACGGGAAATAAATTAAGCAATGAGTAAAAACCTCTAACACCACCTCAATTATAGTAGTACTTAACACTCCGCTTCATTAGCCATGTAGGAAAACTTTCTTTCCCCCTGCACCATAAATCCTTCCCCCACCCTATGGTCAAATGAGAATATTGGCTCTGCCACCAAAGCCATATAAAATGACTTATATCATCAAATAGTTATACTATGAAATTGAAAAAGGACTATTCTGGATTAGAGAACATACTCGCAGAAGAATAAAACAAGACTAAGCCCACTTTTTGACGTAAATTAGAGTTTCCTAGAAAATAGGAATAATAATTTCTATATGATGCCAAAAGAAGAGTTCTACACTACAAAAATTACTATTAAAAATATAACTACAATGTGATATCAAAATTACTTTATCCATTGAGTTGCATCCAACTCTGTGTTGAATCGAATCCCCCTCCCCCTCTTTTTTTGAGAAGCACTAAAGTTGTTAATCTACTTACAACTAGAATTTATTTTTCCTTTTTGATAGGCCAAAAGAGAGCCTACATTAGAAGGGCCTATACGGAGGCATAGCATTGCACACACACGAAATATACAATCATTACTCAGTATAAGCATAAAGCTAAGGAACAAAAAAAACCTGCTCCATGCTTTAGCTCAACCAGTCCACAAAATCTAACATAGACAATGCCTGGTCCTCTGCATACACCCAATCCCATCTACAAAAAGTAAGATAAAAATTAAATTTGATTGCTTGTTGGATTTACATTTTAATGATTATTCAAAGTTCTTATGTTTTTTCCACCAAAGAGTCCACAATATACACAAGGGAGTGACCCTCCGTGCTTTTTTCTGTTTTTCACTTGTAAAAGAGTCATGCCAATCCAACAAGTTCCCTCTAATTGAAGATTGCATAACTCACTTCACTCCAAATTGAAAGTAAATCAAGTGCCACACCTTGCTTCAGAATAATGAAAAAGCATGTGGTTTGTCACTTCCTTTTCACCTTTGCACAAGTAGCCTCTATTCGAGACATTCCAACCCCTCCTTTTGAGCTGGTCAAGGGTTGGAATTCTTACCCAAGGATCTTCTCAAGTAAAAATACTAACCTTCACAGATGCCCAAATGCTTTACATTATGCTAGTCAAGAAATACTCTCTATGTCCCTTAGAACAGGAAAAATAAAGAGATCTGGTTAAAAACTAGCTGTTTGTTTTTAGATTTATTCCATCTCAGTTTGTTCACTACTACCCATTTGACTACCAACAATTGTAATTTTCAAAACAATGTCTCTACTTTAACAAGCCTCCAAGTGCTAAAATGCTATGAAACATGGGGACTCCAATCCAACT
The DNA here is from genome assembly GCA_016808115.1 of Tetrastigma voinierianum. Lineage (NCBI taxonomy): Eukaryota > Viridiplantae > Streptophyta > Magnoliopsida > Vitales > Vitaceae > Tetrastigma > Tetrastigma voinierianum. Next base: position 1,357,960 of record JAEQBH010000706.1, on the reverse strand, counting down.
ATCCCCTTCCTTAACCTCCTCCCAAGCCTCTGCCTCTCATTGTTCTTTGTTGGCAACAAAAGAGAATAAGATCAGGAAGGCTTCTTCCAATGTTTGATCCTCCCACCACATCCTTTCAGATTCAGCCCTTCTGTCATTCCTTACTAAAAAGCAAGATCTACTAGTTCAATACTTCTAGAGTATTGCACACTAGTGGAGACCTAAAGAGGTGATGAATATATCAATTTTGGACTTCTACTTGTTTTTCAAAGGTATTAAAAAGTTGTTGAATGTCTGAATCACTTATTCCTCGCATTAATTTTCCCATGAAAAAATTGTATCTATTTAATGCATAATGGTAAGAAGAAATGCGTGTAGTGGAAGAAATAAACAAGTAAATTACAATGCAAATAAGTTGTTGATTTGTCTAGAAGGTAGTGATATGAATGCAGACCGCATGATAGGATAGAACTGGAAAATTTATAATACAACAATTAATCACATATCATCTTTCCCATTTAAATTACTTAATCTTATAAATAAAGTACAAATCTACTCTTTGTCTTCGTTGTTGTGACGATAAAATGTCAGGAACATCAGATTGTTTGTGGTGTTTAGGGTATGCCACTTGACCATAAAGACTTCATATTTTGTCAATCAGCTTAAGTATTGAAAGAAGAACAGAAGCACTTGTGCTTGAGCATTTCATCAATACCATCTCGTTACCCCAAGTGATTAATGTCTGCAAAAATCAAGTAGTAAAAAGAGCATATAATATAATTTTTTTTTAAGCACATATAAAAGACTTTGCAGCAAAGCCAATTTAGCTTATCACAGTATCAATATGATGTATTGACAAAAATAAGTATCATTACGAGACTAAGACTCAAGATTAGCAAGCTCTCTCAACGGGCTTACATTCTCCAAAATGCTTCACCAAAGTTGTAATGTCTTTGGGATCTGCCTAGCAAGGGCGTAGCATCATAGGCTTGCGTGGGATTGGTAAAGAAGCCGTGATTATCTACAAAATACCAAGTTCAGAATTGACATCAAATCTAAAATAACACTAAAATGGCAGGAAAAGAAAAACATGTGGGTCTATAAGTTGGGAAGATAATCTATAAGTTTGACCATATATTTTACATTAGCACTCTATCTACCACAACTGTTGCTCAGTAGGATTAGACTGCCAAACAGTGAAAAACTCAGCAGTGTAAAATAAAAGTAAAAGGTATAATGAATAACTATAACCTCGACCAAATAGGGGGTCAGAGAACAGGATGGTCTTCATTTCCTTCCCAGCTTCACCATCCATATCACCACATCCCAGAACGATATGATGGAATCCAACTGTGAGGAATTATCTCGCAGAAGAGTGACAATCTTTCAAGAAGCATGTTACGGATAAATATAATAAGACATCATACGTAGCAACAAAATTTGTAAATCTAAATGGCACTCAGATCAGAATTACTTCATTGGAACTACAAATCAATTAATAAGTCCCAGAGTCAAGGGTCACTCTTACACCTTTTTCCTTGTGAAGTAGAGACATGAAATATGAAATCAGCTGGCACTTACCAGATTCCTCCCCAGTTCAAGCTCATTCAATTAGTTTTGAAGATAGAGTACTTAATTAATGTGAAAACTACACAATGAGTTCAATGAAACTTTCATGTAAAATTCACTCTCGCCCAGGAATCTCATAATAAAACCTTCAAATCAAACACCCTAAGCTCATGAACTACAAACTGACCTTTAGGACAAGGTAGGTTAAGTCAGGTTATAGACAGCTCTATTTGTTAAACAGAAGAAGCAAACTAAGTTTCGGTGAGAAAGCCAAGAATGACAATAGTACTTACAACCATGCGAGGCATGAACCTCCCATAACAGCTCACATTACGTTTGATCCTTGCTCGGAGTTTACGCTCTAATATCGGATCAAAACCATCATAGAGGCGCCATTGCTGCTCTATCTCCTGTCTAGTGCTGGTTATAACTATTTCAGAAGCATCCAGGGCCAACTCCTCAGCCTCTATCCGACGCATTATTTTGTATGTTGTATTAATTTCATCCCTGACATCTCGACTCTTGTTTCAGAAGTTGTTCTAACTTATCTCGGCCTAGTGAATGACCAGTGAAAAGCATCGGTACATTTAAAGAACCAGATAGAAGAGCAGCAGCATCACCTGCATCTGCATAATGTCCATGGATGGCAACAGGCCAGACTGGTTGCCCATCACCAATTTGCTCGCCAAGAACTTTGGACATCTGTATTATGTGATTAAGTGCACCATCAACAAATTCAGGGATGTAAGGCCATAGTAGCTCTTTCTCAATGTATTTATCTTTTGGACCAAATGGTATTCGGATGATATAAGAACCACTACTCTCCCCCATTTCTTCCATGAAACTTTCAGAATTCGTTGGAGTTAGCATCTCTGTAGGTTCACCATAACTCCAATCTACTTCAGGAGATGATACTTGTCTGGTAAGCAAATCGACCCGATAAACTCCTGGCATTGAGCCCAAAGCCCTTGCAAGCTCAACAACATACTTAACCTACAAGGGAGAAAAATAGAGATAATTTACGACTTTCTGTAAGGAACTAGATAACTAGTCATTTTATTAGATGAATTAGTATAACAAAAAGCTTCAACCACCAAAAATTACCTGACCGCCAGTATCAGAATCACGGCCAAGCTCCATATTTTCACCCCGTATCAAACCATGAAGGCTGCATACATACTAATTGTTAAAAGTCATTCTACATCATCATGCATAGCAAGATCAGAATCTTTACTTGTCAACATTAGCAAATAGATAAACATAAATTTTTAGGACATTCAATTTCCCAAATTGTTTCCTCTCAGCAGTTAGTGATCAGCATTTGACAGAGCAATTGATACAGCACAAGGATCATTTCCTAATCTTCTGAGATCACATGAGACAATTAGAGTAATCAGTTCGAAGGTTCATGCCTTATTAATACAATGTACAGCTTTTTTCCCTTCTGAAAACTAGCCCATGTCTCCATTGCATCAACAGAACTGATTCTAGGCAGTCTTCCTCTGTTGCTATCACCATGAGCTGAAATATCACTGACAATATCTCCTTTTTCTCCCTCCGATAAGTCTTCAGACATATCAGCAATTGCTTCTCTGCGACCTCTATCACGCTCAAGACGACGCTTATTATCCGGGCCCCTCCCTCAAGCTATAAAAGAGAAGGCAAAAATAAGAAGTCGGGCAAATTCAATACTCACAAATTAGCTCAAGTTCTGGGAAGTATGTCCACAATGTGGTCTCATTAATAATTTAATACAAATCAAATTAAAGATATAACTTTCAGCAAATCTATAATATTAATTGATGGCAGTTTGGTGTAAAGAAAATCGACAAAGTGTGAACATATAAGCTAAAGCAAATCCTGAGAGTTCTTATTACAGTCTAGTTCTATTGCCAGTAAAAGCATGTGGCATCAGGAAGTTCTTAAAACTAAAATTTTCCAGTTGCTTTGGCCCTTAAATATGATGCGAACAAGTGAATCAAAATTCAAGATTAAAATAATAATAAATGAAAGCCTCAGCTCAACCAGTCAAATAATTGGATCAGGTCCAGTTAAATTGAGGTTCTCATTTTCTCAGATCCTAGATATTTATGAAATTCTCAATCCCTTTACTTTTCCTTTCTACATTACCAAACAGGTCCTAACAGATTGTCCATAAACTGTTAGGCTGTGTTCGGTTCCTAGAAAGCACTAAGGAAAAAAGAAATACAAAGGAAAATTACTTTTTATGTTTGGTTGTCTAATGAAAAGTCTCAAAGAAAATTAAATATAAATAAAATCATTTAGAAACTTACATATTATTAAATTATTTAATCTTTAGATTGATGATTTAAATTAAAAAAGGTTTGTATGTTGAAAAATAAAATAATATATCAGATTTAAATCTATTTTATTGTTGTTCATTGCTTCTGCTCTTCCACTTGCTCTTTTCTATTTTCACTGCATTTCAAATTTACTGGGAACCAAACATAGCCTTAAAAAAAATAAAGCAAATGAGAGAGAGAGAGAGAGAGAGAGAGAGAGAGAGAGAGCGAGAGAGAGGTTATTATCCAGGTCAGAAGATTAACATTGTTATACACATGTCTAGCAAATATAAAATTAAAGTAAGAACCACTTGACCATCAAACAAGTCCAAAAGCAATTTCTGGTAATCTAGAAAACCAACCCAGTCTAGAAAGATGTGAAGAAACCTAATCAAATGTCAATTAAAAAATAAAATACAAAATTAAAATTCAAACTTTCTAAAGAATAAGCTCAGATATTTTTAATTTCAATGTCCCTTAGAATCCCTATGATTTGTATAAGTGACTCTGAAATTAGCCCATTCATCAATACTGTCAATTGAAAGGATTATCACAAATGAGACCCAGTAAACAACAATACTGAAATCCATCTCAAAATGAACCAAATAATCTTAATTTTATGTGATAACACCACACACTATCACAAATCCTATAAACCGTTCTATCCCATCCAAAAACAATTAATTAATAAAATAAATAAATAATGAAAATCTCTTTTCTTCCACTTTAACTAAAAATTTTCTTCAAAATTCCAAAATTAAGAGTCGGCATTCGAAGGAAGACGACTTCTGAGAAAATGATGTTGCTTTTGGCTACTGAGAAAAACACAAGAAAATTAAGAAAGCCTGTGATCTACTGACCCTTATTCAGCCATTGAGCTTCCTGCTAAGTACAATTCTTCATTCCGGAAAGGCGGAAACCAACCTAACACACCCGTACGATTCAATTTTCTTCCATCCCTTCTCCTCCGATCTCTCATCAACCAAACAGTCTAAACGAAGCAAAAAATTAATAAACAAAAAGAAAGAAATTAAAAATGAAAAACTCAAGAACCTGCTTCTTCTGACGAGCCAGGTTCCAAATCCTCCAACACATATTCTCCAATCTCGTATTCCTCTCCTGCGGACTCCTCGTCGCCGCAGCCTGGATTTCAAAATCCCAAACACAAGCTTTGAGATAGAATCAAACAGGCTCAAACCCATACAGAAAGAGAGATAGGAGAGCACAAAGAAGAGTACCCGAACCCACGAGCGATGAAGATCAGTCTCATCGAAGCCAGTAATGACTTGATCCACGAAGTAGCGAGTGGGACTGAATCTCCCTCTCTCCCTCAATAGTAGAGACGATTTGGCATCATCAAGTCCCGGTCCGACATCCAGAATCGCTTCCAAGTAACTGTTAATCCAGTCGTTCCAATTAATCTTGTATTATCTGAATGAAATGGAGAGAGACACTTGCTGCTGGTGTCGCGGAGATGATGGAACGAATGTGAAGAGAGCGGTAACAGCAGCAGCAACAGAGAAAGAGAGAGAGAGTGAGAGATTTGTGTCAATTTAGATTCCAAGAACCAACGAACGGTGAAAGCTTTCTCCCCGTTATCACTTCAAATTGTATTAACTTCTGAAGTTCTTTTGCTCTCCCTTTTTTAACAATTAATATATTCTTTAATTAAAAAAGTTCTATAAAATAATTTTTTTTAAATATCACTATTTACATCCATTGTCAAAAATTTTAATTTTTAAATCAAATACATAAACCCTCAAAAAAAATTACAATAAAAGAATAACAGCAAAACCAGAGAACCATAAAGAAAAAATAAAAATAATTATCTTCACAAAAGATATACTTTTTGGGTAAATAAAAATAATTATCTTCTTTTCAGAAAAATAAAATAAAAATAATCTTCATTAAAAGAGATACTATTTTATATTTTATAAAATAAAACTATATATATATATATATATATATATATATATGTATATATATATATATATATATATTAAATATTATTACATATTAAATAATACATGTATGTTATATTTAAAGGGAAACTTGTTTTTCATTAATTGATTTAGAAATAATTATAAATAAGACATAAAAAAATGTAAAATATATAGTTTTTCGTTAAAAAATAATTATATTTAGGTATCATCTTAATAATAAACAATAACTTATTATGATAGTATTTATAACTATTAAGATAATACTTATAATTTTTTAAGATATTACATGGATACCTAAATATAATTATTTTTTATGAAACAATTATATATGATAAAAGAGTGTTTTCTTTGCAATTATTTTTTTCACATATTTATATAACCTTAATCGGCGGCATTTGCTAAGACGATAAATTCACATATCGTTTTCTCGTCTGTGTGCGAGAAATTGGAAATGTGATGCTATCGTAAGTTGGTAACTGCAAAATCCCGTGAGAGATACTCTCGAGAAGGTATTTTCACTCTCTGATGTAAGAGAATCTCCACACGCGCTAAACTCCAAACGCCACGTGGAGGATTGGCTACGTCACTACCCTTCTTAGCGAGATGCGTATAAACATGACTTGAGACGGTGGAAGTAGCGTCATATCATTTTAATTTAATGATGGAGTCTGGAGATATATTCCCAGTAATATGCCTTGGGACATGGGAGGTGTAATTATTTATATTATGACAAAACTACCCCCTTTTAGTAAATGTAAAGGAAAAATGCTACCGTTTCGGAGTCATGTCGGTTTAACAACAAATCTAGACCGTTGAAAACGTTTCAAGGTATTAAACATGTAAATAAATAAAATCATAGCTATAAAAATATAAATAAATAAAGTACGGTAATTGAAGTATATTCATGTTTTTTTTAATCAACCATATAAATGTTAGGACCCCCTACAAAAATGTAAACACGCGACTAGATACATTATTCATGTTTGAGGATAAATTTTTTTTACAAAAAAGTTTCTTTAGAAACATTTTCTAACTATTCTTATATTTAAATAGATAAATTTATATTTTCTAACATTTCTTTAGATAAATTTTTTCACTCACATATCATCTAAAGTGAACATAAGTCAAAAAAATTTCTTTCTATTTTTAAAATAAAATTTAAAATTTCAACCTTGTTTTACTATTTTTCAGAAAAATGGTAAATAACATCTTTTCACCGTACTTAAAGAACGTATTTTTTCAACCTGTTCTTTATAATTACATTTTAATAATTACCATTGAAATATCAAGTGGAACACAAAGTACTAAATTTTTAAGTTATTCATAAACATTTTTAAATATTTCTAATATTTTGCTAATAAAACATATCTTAAGTGATTAAAAACTTATGTTGAGAGCTCAAATAATACATTTTAAAAAGGCAAAAAGGATCATAGTTTTAGTTCCAGTTCCAATTGAGATAATTTATCATCTTAAAACTAAAATATATTAAAAAAAAGACTTAGAGTTAGGATTCCAGTTCCAATTGGACAAATTTTTTAGTAACATAATAAAATACTATAATCTTAACATAAATATAATAGATGTCAAAAAAATATTTCTACTTATCGTTTTATATTTTAAAAATAATTTGATAAATAATATTTTATTTCAATAATCCTCTACAGTTATGTAATTATTCTTTATATTTATTATTGAAATATTAAAAAAATGGAAACAATTAATTATTATTTTTAAATCTTATATTTTATTAAGAATGTGTATGGTAATATTTTTATTTAAAATATTTGTTTAAGAAAATAATTTTATATATTATAAGTAATTTTTATTTTATTTATATTTTAAAATTTTTAAAATTTTATTGAACACTTAAAGGGATGTTTCACAGGGTTTCTACTAAATATGTCTATGATGGAAATGTTTTATCTATAAATGTTTTTAATCAAAATATTTTATTTAAAAAATAAAATGTTTTCTTACAAATATTATAAATGATTTTATTATTATAAATGAATTTTTAAATTTATAAAAATTATTTTATAGACAGGTTAAATAAATACTTTATTTAAGAAAATAGTTTTAATGAATAATACTTGCCTTGAAGCTGTGGGGCCAAGTGGTAAAATTGTGGGATGTGGAACCGAGATTTCAAGTTCAAATCTCAGTGGTAATGACTATACTTTATATGCAAAATGAATATAGAAAAAGTATTTCAAGAACCATGTTTAAGATATATATTTCATACGCATGTTCGATCATATGTTCAATTCGACCGCTAAACTCGTGGCCAAATCGCTGCTCATAACGCTTGCTTGGTGAACTCAAATATATCTCTATCGACAACGAAGTCGTAACAAATCGACAACGAACGCCTAATGCCCGAATTGCCACTTGTGAATGTCGTGGATACGCGCCAAAGAAATTATTTATATATGAGTGCTACACGTTAACAACGCCAAACACTCGCCGCTTATACGTTCTCACTTTTATTACTCGTGATAACATATTCGCACATTTAAACAAACGCCGTGGATAATATCAATAAAAACTTTGGGCTACAAGCCACACACCGCCAACACACAGACATTCGGCAGACTTGCTCCTGCTAATCACTATCAAATTTTTTAAAGAAAAAAACTTTACCAAAATTATATTTAAAAAACTCTAAATATTATCAAACTTATTTAAAGGGTTTTTTTGCACCTGTCTTCCCAATCATCAAAGAATGAAAATATCTGAGAAATATGTATACGCTTGTGAATTGGACGATAAAGTATATCAAAATAAATATCATTGATATTTTGACAAAATATCTATAAACAATAAATTATTTAAATTTTTATAAAATACTTAAAAATATTTCTCAAAAAAAATGATAAATAAGTATATCCACATATTAAACTTATTTTAGAACCTAAATCACTTTAAATTGTTTTAATATATTATGTTTCTTTATTATAAAAATTTTAAGATATATTTTTGTATTAAAAAGTTATTTATTCTATTTTAAATAAAAATTTAAATATTTTTCGTTGTGATTTTTAAATTTTTATTATTTAATTAATTTGAGTAATAAAAATTATACCGAAACCACTTTTATCAAATTAATCATAATTTTTTTATTTTTGAATAAATATATACTTTTATTATTTAAAAAAACATAAGATAAATAGAAAATAAATATCGATTACATAATTAGAATAATATTGATAAAGAATTTATAATATATTTTATCATAAAATTTTAATTTATTTAATTAAAATACATTAAATAATGTAAATAAAACATGATATATATGGCTAAATAAATTTAAAAATTAAAATGTTATAAAATACTTTTCCAAACAAGTATTTGAAAGATGGTAGCGTAGTCCAGTGGTTCCTTCCCTCCCTCAAATGTCCGTCAAGTATCGGAAAATATCTCAATAAATCGCTAAATATCGCTATTATCGTCAAAAATTCCTTCTTGCCTATCGCCAGCAGAACCAGTAAAGGTATTAAAAAAAAAAAAAAAAAAAAAAAAAAAATTTTTGACCATTTTTTTTGCATTCAAAGACAAGTCCTATATCATGCGCCTTGAAATGTATAATAATTGGCCAAGCCATTAGATTAAGATTTAATTGTTACTTTGTAAACTTTTTTTTTTTTATATTTGGTTTCACTTTCAAAAAAAAAAAAAAAAACTACATGTAATCAAAATTCTAAGTAGCAAATAAGATGAGTTTCTCTGAATTAACAATAAAATTAATTTATTAAATGAACTATTTTATTTTCCTATAAATTTTTCATTTTTTTCTTTTAAGCTATTTCCTTAGTACTTTCCGGTTATACTTTCTTTTTTCACATGGAAAGTATAAAATAAAATATTATCAAAATTATTCTAAATTTTATATTTAATATCGCTTAAGTATAGACAGTGAGATAAACAAAATAAAATGACTTAATAACTTATTAATGATTTGATAAATTCTAGAATCCCATATTTATTCCATTTTTTTCATTTTATCTATCTTATATTATTTTATAAGATAGAGTAATTTAAATATACTTGTAATTTCAATTTTATATATTAAATATCTAGTGGTTAAATGTTAAAATAATATGAATTGACTTATTGTTTAATTTATTTCGATTTTCACCCATTTAATTATTCAAGAACTTTGCACCTGTCGCATACGAGGAGTTGAGGTCGCGTTCGAGGATACAAACAAATTTATATTTTAAACATATTATGGATCGAATATAATTATTTTTTTCAAAATCTCATAAAAATATTTGGAAAGGCGCGCACATGGAGGGATGGCCAGCAGCACAGAAAACCCAGATTATTGGTGGACGCGTGGCAAACCTAGGCCGACATACTCCACTAATATATATATTTTTTAACTTTATTTTTATTTTTTATTTTTTATATTTTATAATAGTTTGAAAATCTTTGTTTTTTAATAAAATTATAAGTATTAGTTATGATGATCTCTCACATCTATGATTCTCTAGTCGTAAAGGAAGGTCACATCACCTACTCCAAATGCCTTTTAAAATGGCAAAATAATCAGATACGTGTCGAATACTAGATGCTTCTTCTCTCGAAATTATAAAGTTTCTTGGAATTTTCTCTTTCTTTAATTTTTGTTCTATAAAATCCAATAGTTTTATAGATTTTTAGTATAGGTGTATTAGAAAGTATATTCTTTATTTACAAAAAAACAAAAGAAAGTATATTCTAAAAAGTGACGTTTTATACAAACTATCTTTATAATTCAATGATTGTGATGGTGCGTTACATGTGAATTAATTACTGTATCTATATTATATAATAACGGGCTAAAATGACGATATATTAATATAAAGAAAACAACTTTGACATGTTAATTTGGTGGATGTCATAAGCAAATCCCAACATGCGATCAAAATATCGATAAATATGATATATCGCATCAATTTACGAATATATAAAATATTTAGTTAAAAGATCAATAAATATTTTGATAAAAATATCGATAAAACGAAACTTAACAAAAATACTTTAAAATTCATAAAAATACTTTGTTGAACTATAAAAACTACATAAATAAACAATATATTCATTAAGATGATATTCATTATAATTTATGAGAATTACATTTCAATACCTTTAAAACAAAACGACATCAACGCGACTCCATCAGATTATTCACAAGAGATCCCATCTCGTTAAAGATAACCATACAAAAACGTGTCCGGCTAATATCAGATCAGAACTCTAACACTTCAAGATACATAAATGTTCAATTCCACCCACAACCTCTCCATGGATAGAAACCTACGCTTATCCACGCGTCAGTTTTAAACTCACAGATTCGATACGAAATTTAGAATCTACATTTGCCGGATCATATGATTAAGAATCATTTCATATTTTTCAATTTAAATTGAATTCACTACGATACGAAAAATACCATAACTTATCAGATAAGAAGGAAATATGTTGCCCCCATTCAATGAATCACTAAACTGAGTTTCAATACTCATAGATTCTAAAATTGATCGAAAACAAATCCTCATTATAATAATATCCTCGTTGCTTTCCTCTATATGGTTTTCCACTACTTCAAATACCTAGATCGGCTTCTGAATCAAGGCCTTCATCTCAGAAGATGCTGCCAATCATCTCATTCCGCTGAATCTGGGACTCAATTTGGTTATCGACTGAGCCAGATATTCGCAATATCTCCACCATCATTTTTCGTGATTTACCGTCATCATCAATCCTCTCATCTTCGATTCATCATAACCTATAAAGAGAGGCATCAAAGAAAAACTTGCACTGCTTTGTTTTTATTTAACGCCGATCAGCACTTAATAACACAAGATGTCACGGTTTTTTAACAGTAAACAGTAGTATGGCAACGGACTGATTATTTTGGTTTCGTCCCGCCGCTCTTAATGGCACATGTTTAATTTAATTTTAATCTGCTTTTAACGGGTTTGGGTTTATTTTTCTCAAATTCGAGACTCGGTTCGTATTGTTACGCTCAGAAACCTCGAGAAAATTAGAAATTTTCAAAAATAGCAAAATGTTAATAAAATAATAAATCGCTATACTGCCTCAGTGTTTTAAAATTCCTCTAAATCTTGATGACGAAACGGATCGCACCGTTAAATTCGCCTCACAAACTAGTTGACTCCAAAAAAAGTTTCGTCAATTCTAAGATGTGTCAAAATTTTTCCGATTTTCTAGCGATAGTACCGACAATAATCCTTGCGACAGATTTAAAATCCGAAAGCCGAAACGACATGTCTATTTAAAATAAAGCGAACTCAAAGAAATAAATCAAGCTTTTGCATCGTAAAATGTAATTCGAATGAAATAATATGGTCCATGTGTGATCCAAAATAATAATAATGTTCTACTGATTATATTGGAAAATAGAATTTTTTATTATTTTATTTTTATATTTTAATATAAATAAATAATTATTATAATGTTTTTTAATAAATAATTCTATAAAATTCATAATATTTTTATTTTTTATGAAAATATTAATTTTAATATAATAAAATAAAAAGCAAATTTAAAAAAATTAAAATAAAAAAATAAAAAACAAAAAATAAAATCGAAACGCTAGCCAGAATTTTATCATTCCATACGCTCGTTTTAATTTTTTAAACGGCATGTTTTAATTAAAAAATAAACGAGGCGGCTGCCGGGATGGGACTCGCCTGTCCCAAACCCCCAGTTGTCATCCCTAAGAGCCAGATATTGCTAAATTTCTTCGCCACAACGACGAGTTTTTCTTATTTTCGTGAATGACTTTTCTCGACAGAAAAACCAAATATTTTCACTTTTTCTATTCAAAACTAAAAATTTCAGCAATAAGTCGTGAAAATTTAAAAAAAAACAAACAGCTTAATACTGAAAGCTATTTAGCTTCAACATTAAGTTAAAAAACAAACGCCACCTTAGTCTACTACTATGTTTAGCACTTGAATAAACGTTAGTCGGTGGTAAGAATAAATGCATTAAATGAGTTCTCGACATTCGACTCAAACCTTTCACATGAATTTCTTCAAATAAAACCCACTAACATCAACACTCGCTTTTAACACGCTACAGAATTCGAATCACGATTTCCATCTTCATCATCTAAATGGACAGATTCAACCTTATCAAATACTTTATTCTCTTCTTCTTCACTAAACTCAGTTGAAATCTCAAGTAACTCGAGAAAATCATTTTCTGCAACTTTATCATTCTCTTACTTCCATATCACGATCTTTACTTATATCGGTAATAAGAAAACTAATTGTTAAAAAGTTCCTAAGGTAAGCAAGCCAATATTTTGTTTGGTATGGATTAGAGCAAATGTGCTCCAATTCTCCTCATACGCCGGCATGATGCGGTTTATGGTTAACCTTCGGCGCAAAATTCTAATGTCAAACGTGATTTCCATTTAAACTATCATTCAGCTTGGTAATAAAATTACTTATATACAATATCTACTAATAAAATAGTTATGGACTTTACTTTTAATGAGAATTAACAATCACTAGGAACCATTTTTCATCTTAAGGCTATTGTTGCTCAATCACAAAATCCTTTTTTTCCATCTAGGAAGAGTATAAGCTGTAAATTTAAAATATCAAATCTCTTAAAAAAAAAAATCAATCAAATAAATTGAATCAATTAATTAGAATTAGAAACTCATTCATGTATCTCATTTCCAAAATTACAAAGGCTTTCAGTATTAGCATCTAATTTAGAAAAAAATTTCATGAAGAGCTTGAAGTAGCTCAGGGTCACAACCAACTCCAGGTCTATAATGAAAATTTGGATTTAGATAATATGCTACAATAGTTATTGAGAATTAGCATGATATAAATAGAAACATATTATTAAATGTGAATTCGGCTTTAGAAGAGTGATATTAATTAGTTACCTGCTACATGAAGAGGATTAAGGGGTCTATGCCAACAATTTGTGATGATTTGTTTCACCTACTCTTTATCTTTGAGTCGATCTAAATTTGCCTTCATCAGCCTGATCAACTCGTAGACAAACAACATGGTTGAGGCGACTTCTGAATCAACAATATGAAGCATGTGTACTGGCCACCTCATAGATTGACACTGACATCACTTTCTCCCGATATTCATGATCAAACATAGGTCTTTCAACCTCATGTCAACTTTTCTCATTTGGCTAAGCTTGTGAATGCCCGTTAATCACTAATAAAGCTTTCTTCAGGTGACCCTCTTTTTGAAAATTGTCCAAGGGCAATATAGTTTGTTACAAATCTTGTTGCTATAAGATGCACATTATCTCCACCACAGACCTTTCGCATTTTTGCAACCAACCAACCATGACTGTAAATGAAGTTGATTATTTTTTCGGCATTCATGATCAACATAGCAACACTATCCCTTTTACCAATGTCTTCAAACATCAAATCAATACAGGGTGTTGCACATGAAGTCCAATATAGATTGTATTTCTTCATCAATAACTTTTAAAGGAAAAGTTGATTAGTGGTGGAAAATATGCAATAATGATTTTAAGATAATAATGTCATTATTAGAACATATTATACAATTAGACAAACATGTTTGTTGTGCACCAATAGTCATGTTCTTAAAGTTGTGCGAGTCTTCTTTTTGAGGTGAAACACTTTTATATATGAAGAACTTGCTAATAATCGTCTCATTGTTTCTTTGATTGAACCACATTTGAATATATTTTTCATACTTTTTTGTCTTGCAACAGAAGCCTTGTACAATGACGGTGCAATTAGCGGTGATGGATCCGTATGTCGAACACTTTGTGATCTTTGCATACGCCTTGATGGATCAACTAGTTGTGAAAACTCGCTTATTGCAATTATACAAAAATAAAATACAGCAAAGTACGTTCTTTTATACATGATTATGTGAAAAAATGAATTAGATATAAAAATTTACCTATTTTTCTCTTGCCTCTTATAAATCTTTCAACTCGTTCTTGGTTCCATTCATTAGCTTTTGATGTACGTACTGCTTCTCGATATTCATCTCGCTCATCGGGGTGCATGTCAACCGGATACATATACACATCCTCGTCCTCCTCACCATCACCAATGATAGTTTGATGTCTTCCTCCCATTGTGCCTTGTAATTCTGCTCGAATTTCTTCTATATCCGTAGCTTTTTTTCGCTTTTGCTTTACTTTTTTGTTATAATAGTTACTTCATTTCTTGTTTTACTTTTGGAAGTACATTTGAGCACTTCTTTGTATTTAGATGAGAGTTAAGTATGTGATGGTGAGAATTTATGATGAATTCTCCCTTTTTATCATCAAACCACAATAATTGCATATTATTCCATTTTTATTCCCCTCCAAAGGTGTGCAGTGTCTCGACTGAGTTCATTGTGTGTGTTATCTCACTTCACCAACCATCCTATAAACATGTGTGATTTTATTGAAAATGAAATTGAAGCCAAATGTGATAATATAATATGATATCATTATAATAACATTACATAAATGTAAGTTAACATAAAAGCAAGATCTAAGTTTCTAACATGATATCTAACTTAATTTAAAATTTAGACTAACATGATGTCAATATAATCATTTAATATTGTAATATCTAAGTTAATTAAAATCTTTTTCTAACATGCATAAATATTAATAAATTAAATTTACATAAAATCCTATTATTAAACAATTTCTAAATTAATATAAGTTAACATAAAAGTATTATTAATTACTATTATTTATAGCTAAAATAATATTATTATGATATCTAAGTTTCTAACATGAAATAATTATAATTGTTTATTAGTATGATGTCTAAGATCTAAGTTTCAAGCACTATATATAACTTAATTTAATTTATCAAATTAAATTAAAATAAAACTATAGTATAAAAATATTTCAAATTTAATGTAAGTTAATATGAAACTAATGTTATTAACTAATATGTAAGCTAATTTCTTTTCAACATGATATCTAAGATCTTAGTTTTTAAAGTTAACTATAGTATATAACTAATATATTTTAATAATATATTATCTAACTTTTTATATATATATATATATATATATATATATATATATATATATATATATATATATATATCATAATATCTTAATTTAAACTTTAGACTAACATGATATCAATATAATCATTTAATATTATGATATCTAAATTGCATAAATATTAATAAATTAAACTAATATAAAATCATATTATTAAACAATTTCTAAATCAATTGAAAGTTCATATCAAAGTAATACTATTGATATCTAAGATCTTAGTTTTTAAAGTTAACTATAGTATATAACTAATATGTTTAATAATATGATATCTAATATATATATATATATATATATATATATATATATAACATATATATATATATATATATATATATACATATCATGATATCTAACTAATTTAAACTTTAGACTAACATGATATCAATATAATCATTTAATATTATGATATACAAAATTGCATAAATATTAATAAATTAAACTAATATAAAATCATATTATTAAACAATTTCTAAATCAGGTATAGTTCATATCAAAGTAATACTATTGATATCTAAGGAATCTTAGTTTTTAAAAGTTAACTGTAGTATACTAACTAATATGTTTATATGTGATATCTAATATATATATATCATGATATCTAACTTAATTTAAACTTTAGACTAACATGATATCAATATAATCATTTAATATTATAATATCTAAATTATAAATATTAATAAATTAAACTAATATAAATCATATTATTAAACAATTTCGTCAATTGTAAGTTCATATAAAAGTAATATTATTAACTAAATAACTACTATAATTAACTTGAATTATATTAGTTAGTAATATTATTAACTAAAATAATATCATTATGATATCTAAGAAGATCTAATTTTCTAACATTAAATAATTATAATTGTTTAATAGTATGATATCTAGATCTGAGTTTGAAGCACATTATATTTAAGCTTATTTAATATTTTCAAATTAAACTAAATAAAACTATAGTATAAATATTTGTTATAACATACTTCAATACCAATATAAAACTAAAATACATTAAAAATAAAATATGCATAAACAAAAAATAAATTTATAAAGAAACATAATTTAATTAACCTTGTATTTGTTATAATTGAAATCTTCAAAACCAAGATCTTCAAAATATTGAGATAAATCACAAAGAAAAAATAATTTGAGAGTAAAATGGAGCTTGGATGTGGATGAATGAGTTTTCAATGAAATTGTATGATTTTAGGGGTATTTATAGAATTTTTTGGAGTCAAAATAGTCATTTGATTGTCAAAAGCGGATTTGTGAATTAATTATAAATAGTTGGATTTGTTTTTAGTTTCAATTCGTTAGATCATCATATATCCGTTGAAAATTATTCTGAATCATTAGATCAAGTTTTAGATTTAAAATCAACCGTTGGATAAAAATTATAACCGTTGGATAAAAATTATAACCGTTGGATGCTTTTAAAAAAGTGGACGAAATCTTAATATTTGATCAAAGCAAGAATGAATCTAGGCCATCAAATTGCAGGGCAAGAGTCAGCTCTATTAGATTTTCAAAAAATTGGCAAAAATCATGATAAATTGATGATATCGCGATAAATTGTGATTTTTGCGATTTTCACTATTCGACCCACTTTCGTGCGTGATACGCCGCGCGCTTGATTTTATTGAAGTATCAACATTTTCTAATATTTCATCGAAATATCGACGATTTTTATGATATTTTCTCGATTTTTTGCCTAATTGACTTTCGGTATGCAAAATCGTATTGGTCCCGGCCGATAAAACCGATTTTTTGTTCCCTGCATACGACTATATGTAGGTAAATAAAAGAAATATTTAGTTGCCCTTAGTCACGACTCAAGTGAGAAAAATGTAGGATAGGCAAATTGGATAACCTGGATTGAACATAGTAAGAACAAATTACTACAAGGATCAAGTTGTTGAATGTGGAATAATTGACTTCTGAAATTGGTTGCAAGGTAAGTTTTCTTGTAGCCACTTGTTTGGATCTTTCACTTGCTGTTGCTTACAACTTTATAGTGGTATTGGATGATGTTGAAGAAAGGTTTTAGAAGAAATTAACAATGTGGAAACATATTCATCATGCCTAGCTCAAGTAGTAAAGCGCTCACCATTTCAAACATGTAAAATACATAGGAATGTGAGAGTCCCATACTCGAATCCTAATGGAGATAGTTTACTACCTTTAAACTAAAATATATTTTAAAAAAAAAAACAATGTGGAAACATCATTATATATCCAAAAGTATTAGGTTAATATTTTTAAAAAATATTTTCTCTAGCTTACTAATTTATTTTATGTCCTTGATTTGAGTATAAAGTAGAATTTAAACAAGGTTAGAGAGAATTCAGAAGGGTTCCATTAGGATGGTTATTTAGAAACTCATCAATGAAACAGGAGACCATGTGGTTAGATAAGTGGGTGGTCTTGGGACTTAGGTGTCTTCCTATGCTTAACAAGACTCTCCTCTCTATAAATAGATTTGACATTTTGATACTAAATAAGCTTCTAAAGAGTTGTGGATTTGCACAACTAACAAGGCTACATAAAATTAGAAGGGTTGATCTTAAAGGAAGTGAGAGCCACTACTATTTTAGGTTTGGGAACAATGACAGATCCAGGTTAGGCTGGGAGGTGGCAAATGTCCCTGTCAAATTTTTTTCAAAAATTTTATTAGTGGGTTTCTAAGGGGAATCGAACTTGGGAAGGTAAGCATGTCTCCCACTAAAATCTATTAGTATAAATACCATTAGGTTAAGGCTTTTAGTAGCTAAATTTGACACAATTTTGGAATCTTAAAATGCCCCTTGAAACCAATTTCTTGTCGCATTTCCTTCTTAATGGGGTAATGAGAGGAGGATTAAATTTTGAAAAGATGGCTGATGTAGAGTTATGAACCTTTACGTGAAGCCTTTCCCTCTTAGTATGGCTTAGCTAGCTTTATAAAGGAGTAAAGGTCGCAGATTGTTGGAATGCGATTAATGAGGATAGTGTTTGAACCCCATCTAATAATCTCCATCGACCAATGATTGGAAGAATCCAACATATGGACTTATTTTTAACTAGACTTCAAAGCAAGATAGTGTTGATGGAAGGAGATGACAAGTTAAGACTTAAGAGTGGTTCATTCTCCATAAAGTATCTCTATCATGCATGCTCTTGAGGTGAGATAGGTAAAACATTAATTCGATCATTTCTAGAATTTTGTGGAATTTAGGGTCCCTCCTAAAGTTAGCTTCTTCATTTAAGAGGCTTCGAAAGTGTTGAGCTCAAATATTTACAATGGAGATAATGGTAATAATAAATGCCCTTGTTTTTTTAACTGAAGTAATTAGGTTGGTTGGCTGCCTTCTGCATTTTCGTCTTGTGGCAAGGCAATAGTGATGCAAGAGCTTCTTTACTTCCTCTACCTATGCATTTTGTTTACTTATTGCATTTTGGAATGTTATTAAGAGAAATGTAAGTTATTTTGAAAATGTTGAACCAACAATCTAAAGAATAAAGTTCATTTTTTCTTACAATTTACTTTCTTAGGAATTATATATATATATAATATATATATATATATATATATATATATAAGTTTCTTATACATTGGTGTGTTAAATATCTCCCAAGATTATCTCTATTATCATTAGGTCTCAAATCAACTAACATGTGTTAACCGTTCGAAAACGTATCATAAATTTTCTAATCTCATATACGAGATTCAAATCCCACCCAAAACATTTAGGTCAGGGGGCATGAGCCACTAAATAAACCGTTAATATTAATATTGATTATTCTATCCTATAAGAACATAAAAAGTATATCAACAAACTTGTTAAAATATGTATATGGTCAATATGGTTGTTCTTCAGAGTGCATTTATTGCAACTCATCTTTTCTAAATATCAAAAGTTGTTCTTTTCGTTAGTGGTTAAGAATTTAGATTGATATAAGGAAGGAAATGGTTCAAAGTTCAAGTTTCAGTGAGGAGAAATTTATAAAGAACTTAATAAAATACTATAATATAATACAAAATGAAAAAAAACGGTTGTTCTTCCCTCTCTGAAAAAAGTTGTTAAATGAAAAATAATTTTCATATTTAGAAAATTCAAAAAAGTTATGTGAAAGAAAAAATTTTAAAAAAAAATCTGAAATTTTATATAAAAAATTCTAAACCATTAAATAAATTTCAGATGACATTTAAAAATAATTTATTGACTTAAACATCTATTTTGGTTTTTGATATTTTGGAATTAGCAATATCTTTTTAGTCAAAGAGGGTAACGCTTACCTTTTTTCCCCTCTTACTCTTTCTTTCCTATTTTCTTTCTTTATATCTTCAAGGGTCTAAATTTAATCTAATTTCTTATAAAATTCTTAATATTGGGTTTTTTTCTCAACCAAGCAAACATGTGGGTTTATGCTAAGAAAACGGCACTCGAATTAAAATGCCATTTTTTTTATAAATGGGGTTAAATATGAAGAAGAAAGAAAATAGAAAAGAAAAGAAGAGGTATCATATTTGGTTACAGTTTTTGAAATGTGTTTTTAGTTTCTGAAAAATAGGGAGAAGAAGGAAAAAAAAGGAAAATATGGAGAATAGTTTTGGTTTTTTTTTTTTTTTTTGAAAAAATACAAATAACATAGAAAACATTAAATGTAAATAACAAGAACAATTTTTAAAGAACATAAAAAAAACTTTTTTTAAGATCAATTTTCAAAAATCGAAACCAAACAAAGACATAAATTCCAAGAACAAACATGTAGTTAGGAAAAGAAAACAAAGATGGAGCATTAATTAGGCCTCACCAAACTCACAAATAAAGACAAAGCAGCATTTGGGGCAAGCAAACAAGCTCCACTGCTGATGAAACATTCAATGATCACAGAGGATTGAAACAAAGAGTTCAACCTGCTTCTGTAGCCGTGAAAAAACTAGATTCTTATGGAAACTTTCTTAAATTAGAGCAACATAAGAGATGCCTTAATAGCAGCATATTCCATGGAATCTAACCTAAAAATACTCTATCAAGTTTTACCTAACATGAAGAATATATGGCCAAAAGGCCATCTCACTAAAAGCAACAAATTTAAGTCAAATTCCAATGTTAGGACTTGGGACCACAAGCCCACAAAAGAGAGTTAACACCGTTAATAATAATAATAATACTTTTAATAAAATGATTTCATCTTTTATGAAAAATACGTGAAAAAACAATACTTGACATTTTTTTTAATAAAATGTGTAATAAAGGGAACTAATCTGTACATTCTTGGGTGATATTTTAAGAACTTAAGAAAAAAGCGATTTTTAATCGATAGCTTACTATATCGCTGACTTAATATGCTTAAATGCTAGTTAAAAATAAATATAATCATAAAATTCAGAGTTTTTCTAATTTAATGTAAGAGCTAAGTAACGTGAATCGCTGCTTTTTACGATAGAAGTATATTATTTTTTACGATCCATTCCACCTGTATAAAAATTAATTTGAATATTGTATGATTTAAAAACGCTTTCATGGTACGATAAAAAAAGAGTGAAACTGAAACCGGTTTAAAACAAAAAAGAAAAAAGAGGTGTAAGCCCCACAAAAGACGAAAGCAGGTCTTATCCATATACTAGGAAAAAATAAAAATCAGAAAAATACTAAACAGCCATCCTAACTTTAAATGCAAACTTGGCTTCTTCCTCTTCTTTCCAAAAATAACCTAGCCATAAAGATATATTCCCCTCCTCCTCCGCTCACCATTTTCAGGATAAGTATCAAGCAACATTCACACGGTGTGGTGCCATCCCATGTTAATTCCACTACATCGACGCTCTTATAAGTCTCTATTCACCGGTGGATCAACGGCCGTAGTTGAAGCCGTTGATCTAACTGTCTTCTGACAATGACAGTTGAAGTCTACTCGATCGTTTTTTAGCATGTCATGGGAACGTGAAATATCAATTGGGCTGTGGGTTTTATTTCACGGTGGATCAGATGTAATCTGCGTGCTCAAGGTTATGGTTTTTAATAATCAGATCAAGTTACCGACCGAATCGTGATCGCAGCTTATTCTGAGTATGGGGTGGCTGGGCCTAGTTTCATTACCATAAAATTTCTTTAATGGCTAACATTACTATTATTATTCTTTAAATGAGATTCAATTGGTTCGATCGATACTTTACCACTTTTAATTAATGTGTAGTTGTAGTTATCTACTTAGTATTTACTAGTTGTTTAAGAATGCAATAGAGAAGACGAACAAGAAGAAGGAGGTTCCAGAGAACCGTATTCTGCCTCAACAGAGCAACAACTTATTTATACAATTGAAAGAAGATTCTGGAAGAAGAACCTAAAATCTAACAGAACGACTGTAAACTGTTTGATAAGTGGTGTCTGGCATCAGGTTCTTTATAGTTGTATTGTATTTTCCAAATATTGCAGTAGCTGCTTCAACAGGCCCCTCCTTAAGCCTGACATGTATTTCACACAACAAAGTGGCAAGCTTGTTACATAGCAGCTTAAAATGATCTGATGACAATGCTTTAGTAAGCAAGTCAGCAGGCTGCCCTCCTGTAGAGAATGGGCGGACTTCCAACGTATGACCAGAGATGAGATTTCGAATGAAGTGGACATCTACTTCTATATGCTTGGTACGAGAATGATATATTGAATTGTTGGCTAGTGCTCGAGCTCCAAGATTATCACTCCAAATAAGTGGAGGCTTGGATTGGAAACTCTAATTTCAGTGGTACCCAAACTAGATCAGTTGCAGCATTAGCTAATGCCTCCATACTCGAGCTTCTTTTATTTAGGAACGACACACTGCTTGATAAAACTTACGTAGACGCGAATATAAAGATATTCATACACACATTTCTGCACCTTGACTCAAACCACGCATTTCCAAGACCAACAGATCCATATCTTAAAACGACCGTTTATTAAAACTAGAGAGAGCAAATTATCGCTTCTCTATCCGATACGCCAACGAAACCTAATTCCACTCACTTTAAGCCAGAGTTTCATACTGATTTGAAGCAGGACCTCTCATAAATATAAGACTAGCTGATACCCAAAATTTATCATAAATTATCAATACGCCGCCATTTATTAATCGGCCAAACGCTATATCGCTACATGATATAATAATAAATACATAATTGATATTATTTAATAATCCAATAAACAAATCTTAATAATTGATTAATACTAATCCATAAAATTAAAAATACAACATTCTCCCACTTGGATAACATTAGTTAATTGTTAGAATAATGATTATTGTAACTATTATAAATATCAATTATGACCAAAGCACATAACAACCAATAATAATAATAATAATAATATATATATATATATATAAAACCTTCAACGTGCAAAACATCTTATCCGATAGGGAAAAAATGTCATACACATCAACAAGCTCATATTTCATGTAAAGAGATTATGAATAGAGAACTCGCATGAGTGAATAAAACAAAATACGATTTCTCAAACAAATGGTCCAAGCATTCGATGTCGTAGAGGTAATGATGATATTATCGACATATCATTCAATACATACCTCAAACACCATAAAGCAAATAAATGCATAACCCGTAATTTCACCAACCCAAAATATCAAAAGATTCTAACTAAACCCATAGCGAAAGTTACTACGACGCGATAAACTCCTATAGGTAAGCCTTGCTAGTGGATCCGCTAACATATGTCCCAGAAAGCAAAGATATTCAACTGAGTCCGAAATTCGAACCCTTTCTCTCCGACAAATGTATTTTATATCAAAGTGCTTGAGCGAGCAAGACTCCCGTTGTTTTGAGAGAAATGTACAGCAGCTGTGATTGTCACAATATATAACAAGTGGCTTGGATATGCTCTCAACAATATGAAAGCCAAAAATCAATTTCTTTAGCCATATGGCTTGACAAGTAGCTCATAACAAGCGACATACTGGCTCCATACTGAGGTAGTCAGAAGTGCTCTGCTTAACACTTTTCCAAAGTTAAAATGCCTCCCCGCCATCATAAAAATAAAACTAAGTAGATTTTCCTTCACATATCTAGTAACCCGCAAAATCGTGAATCGTAATAGCCAAGGACCTCAAGTTGACTGCACCTTTATAGGTCAACATATAGTCCTCGTACTCGCAAGTACCTCATGATCTTTTTCACGCTTTCCAATGATTCAAACCTGATTACTAAGTATCTCCCTAAAGCATTAACAACAGCAATATCTGACGAAAGTACAAACTTAAGCATACATCAGTCGCCAACAAATGAGAAGATAAGGGACCTTTTCCATTTCAAATTTCTCCTTTTCATCCCGAGGACATTGAGATTTAGAGAGCTTATCACCCTTTCAATGGGTGCAAAGACATGAGAAACAAGAATGCATGTTAAACCGCTTGAGGACTTTTTTTCAATATATCCTCTTGAGACAATCCAAGAATGCCTTGTGACCTATCACGATGAATCCTGATGCCTAGAACAAAGAAGGCATCATAAAGGTCTTCATATAAAAATGAGTATTCAAAGACCGTTTGTCTCATTCAAAAGTTTAACACAACTACTAGCAAGGAGTATCATCGACATATAAACAAGGATCTATGAAGTTGCTCCCACTCATCTTTAGATAAAATGCACCGACCAAACATTTTCTAAAACCAAGGAAGTGGCCACTGGGTCAAATTTCAAATACCATTGCTCTGAGGCTGCTTTCACTCTATAAATGGACTTCCTCGCTTGCAACTAGGCGTTCTTCGCTTTTTCAACAAACCATCGTGTTGAATCATAAATATCTTCGCTTAAATCTCCATTTAAGCAGTTGTTTTCACATCCATTTAGTGAAGCATAAATTAAAGTGAGCAAACTAAAGCCATAAAGACTCGAAAAGAGTCCTTAGTGGAAACTGGTGAGAAGGTCTCCTTATAATTAATACCCTCTCTTTGACTATAGCCTTTCGCCACCAATCTGTCTTTGTATCTCTCAACTGCACCATCTGAACTACGCTTGGTCTTAAAGACCCATTTACACCCAACTGGTTTACAACCTTTTGGTAACTCCACTAGATCCCAAACACTATTATGAGACATGGAAGCCAATTCATCTTGCATAGCAAAATACCATTCGTAAGCATGAGAACTGGAAATAGCCTCTTGAAAAGTCACAGGATCATTATCATCACAAAAAACAAATTCATGTTCTCGAGATACACAATATAATCATCGTGATATAGTCACACGTGATTCTCTGAGATCTTCTTAAAGGAACTTCTTCCTCAACAACAGCATCATGTTCTTGTTCATCTACCAATGGTACCACTATATCATCACTTTCTGGTAGAGCTTGATCATGACCATGAACAACTGCAAGCATAACATCTGTTGGAAGTGAAACACCGCATAGAACAACAACATGATCTTCTAAGAGTGATCGGTCATATGGTATTTCGCCTCCTACTCCACCAACCATCCTCAAAGAAGATGGGCACGATCAGATTCAATAACTCATGGAGTGAGAGGGACAATAAAATCTCATACTCTAGAACCTACACACACCAATGAAAAACCATCATGGTTTTAAGATCCAAATTTTCTTCAACTCGAGGGTTATAAGGTCTTACTTCTACTCTTATAACCCATACATGGAAATGTTTCAAGGTGGTTTCTTTCCCAATTATCAACTCCATAAGGAGTCTTGCACACTTATCGGGCATTTGATTCGTAATACACTACAGCTTTGATAAGATCACCCCGCAGAAAATCAAAGCAAGGATGAATGTGACTCCAACATGCACCTACCATATCCAAAAGTGTGTACGATTCATTTCTTCTACAACCCCATTTTGTCGAGGGGTACCAAAGTATTGGTATAATGTGCTTTAATCCCACATTCAAGAAACCTAGCAAAGGTCCTAGGTTTTGACCAAATTTCATTATACCGCTTATAAGATCACTTTACACCCCTATCGATCTCTTCACATTTGATCCTTTTACTAGTCTTCAATTCAATAACAGACAAAGATCTTAATCCAAGGAATTAGTCTTTTCTTGAATAAGTTTAAATTTTTCACCAACATATTTCAGAAAGGTTACAAAGATTATCGCCCTAGAATGCTCGCCTAATTGACTTCCATGGTGGTATATTTCATAACCATGAGGCACACTGTGTTCGAGTGATCCCATTTTTCCCAAGAAGCCTATCAAGAAATAAGATTGATCGCTGTTATGCATTTCGCTCTCAAAGCCAAATCCATGTTGGTGACAACCAAATATAGATCCAGAGACTCTTTCCAATCCTCATAATTGGTCCAATTCAGAGTTTTGGCAGAAGTCAATTGCATAGGCAATGAGGCTGCACTGTGAGTAGAGAGGGTTACTAATATGCATAATATAACATACCCGGTCACAAATAAATGATTCCTATGTACACCAAACATGCCTATTAAACAGATTTATTTATCATGATCCGCCTAAGGGTCACGAATCACAATAAAAGGAAATATAAGTATATACGTACATGATCTCATGTCACCAAATTTAATACCGATGTGGTACTAAAACATATTTTGACATAAGTTTAGAACAAATAGTACGCCGTATTAATAACAAATTACACTAATAACAACATACCGATAAAGTATAATTGTTATTTTAGTGCAACATTCATAGCGAATTCAATTAAAATTCTAAAGAATTTAAATTATTTAATTTTCTACAATGTTTTGCATAATTATGCTCACGATAGGCAAGATCATAAATTATGCAAAATAATATCATAATTTGGCTTCAGACAGATCAATATACAATCGTATAATCCACAAAATACATCAATTTAACCAAAAAAATATTTAGGCCTGCAAACCGAGAGAGCATACAACAACTAAATCCCAAATTTCATCTCCCTCATTCCTAGCTTCGAACTCCTCATTTCTCCAATTATTTTGACGATATGATTTAAGGTTTAAATTTACGAAATATCACCTGTGAATGTGTAGATCAAGGAAAACAACGAGGGTTTCGCCATGTCCACGGTAAAAGGTTTCTACACCTCTTTTTTTCTTTTTTAGCAATTTGACGAAAATGTGATCATAAATCTTAACAATATAATCCCAAACCTTTGATTCCGTAACATATCCAAAATATGACTCATATGTGAGATTAACAAACCCTAAAAGTGAAAATTTCACATAAACAAGAAATCCTAATCAACACAAATTACAGTACTCATACTGCATTTAACAAATACACTGCTATCCGATTTTGCTCCGATACCACCTCGATAGAAAAAAACTTATGTAGATACGCAATGTGTAGCATGTTCATACACATTATCCGAAATTAGACTCAAACCATGTACTGGCACCAAAATAGATCCATGGGCTTTCTCTGTAGTGTCGACCGCTATTAAAATCGAGAGAGAGAGAGGTAGAGAGAGGAAATGATCGTTTCTATCCGATATTACGCTAAATGAAAAACCTAATCTCCACTCCGATGGTCGTGAGAGCCATATCGTATTTGGTGAGAGTGACTTCATAAATAGTACTCACGATAAATTCAAATTTCATCATGTAATTAATAATACGCTACACGTGACACTGGTCAAGTGCTATATCAGTTACATAATATAATAATAATACATAATTGATATTATTTAATAATCCAATAAACAAATCTTAATAATTGATTAATACTAATCCATAAAATTAAAATACAACACCTGTTGCTTCCTTGAGCTATAAGTTATAAGGTTTCCACCAAGGAAGACACATATACCACTTACTGATTTCCTATCGTCTAGCTAGATTGCTTGCATAGTCTACATTTGCATATCCCTCTAGACTCATTAGTTGAGCAGGCTTGAATCTCAATCCATAAGTGAGAGTGCCCTTGACATACCTTAAAATTCTTTTGCAAGCACTCCAATGTGCCATAGTAGGAGCATGTAGAAATTGACTCAGTTTCTTAACAGAAATGCTAAGTCCGGACGAGTCAATGTTAGGTATTGCAAAGCTCCAATTGTACTCCTATACAAGGAAGGACGAGGGAAGGCATCACAATCATTAAGAGAAAGTTTACTATTAAGGCACATGGGAATGGGGCTTGATTTGGCATTTGCAATGTTTGTTTTATGAAGTAATTCAGTGGCATATTTGGTTTGGGACATATGAAGACCAGAGGGAGTTTGAGCCACTTCAAATCCAAGAAAGTAACTCATTGTACCAAGAGACTTAAGAGCAAATTGGTCATTAAGGTCTTTAATCGCTGGTTGTAACATCTTCGACACTTTCACCAGTGATGAGAATATCATCAACATAAACCAGAAGCAATAAAAGCCTTCCATGTTTTCTAGTGTGAAAGAGAGATGTATCAGAAATGGAGTTTTGAAAGCCCCAACCAAGTAGAGCTCCATGCAATTTTGCAAACCAGGCTTTGGGAGCCTGCCATAAACCATATAAAGCTTTTTTAAGCTTGCAGTTATGGTGTGGTTTTGTAGGGTTAGCAAAGCCTTCAGGTTGCATCATGAAGACATCCTCTTGTAGATCCCCATTAAGAAAGGCATTGTTGATGTCAATTTACTATATATCCCACCCTCGAGAGACAGCTATGGTGAAGACAATTCAAATAGTAGAAGCCTTAACAACTGGACTTAACATTTCTGAAAAATCCACACCAGTTGTTTGTTGAAATCCTTTAGCAACCAAGCGAGCCTTATATTTGTCTAGAGAACCATGTGCCTTAAGTTTGGTTCTGAATAATCTACTGCAGAGTTTGTTATGCAGTAGTTTCTGGATTGTGTGACTGGATCCCATGTATGGTTACGAAGCAAGGCATGATATTCATCATCCATGGCCATCTTCTAATGAGGGATAGTAAGAGCAACAAAAGCATTAGCTGGCTCGGAGTGCATTGTAGTTAAGAACAAATTTGGCTTAAAAATGCCAGATTTAGACCTGGTCCACATAGGGTGAATTGAGTGGACAGGAAGAACAAGTTCAAATTCTGGTTGTGCAACAAAATTTGGTGCTGCAACAAAGTTCTGGTTGTGCGGCAGGGTTTGGTTGAGAAGCATGAGCAGCAATGCATGGTGACGAAAAACCAGTAGGGGAAGGAGACTCAAGTGGTACCGGAATAAGAGGAATATCAGAATGTTGGGTAGAGGAGGAAATGTTTGAAAGAGAAGTGAGAGGAGATAAAACAGATGATGGTAAGGCTGCACCAGATTTAAAAGATGGAACATGAAGGGATGGATTAGTAGAAGACTCTAATGCAGTATTAAAATCCAAAGGAGAAATAGGAGAAGGATGAATGAATGTAGGAGCCCCAAGTTGTTTGACAGACTGAAACATATTAGTAGAAGAAGTAGGAGCACATAAGGATTTGTATGGAAAACATGTTTCATCAAAATTAACACTTCTAGCTACATACACCCGACCTAATGGATGAAGACACTTGTACCTTTGTGAAAGGGGATGTGTATCCTAAGAAGAGGCATTTAGATGTTCTAAATGCAAGCTTATGCCTATTATATGGTTGAAGGTAGGGAAAACAAGCACAACCAAAGACTTTGAGTAACCTATAATCTAGAGGTTGCCCAAAAAGAGACTCGAAGGAGAAAGGCGCACGAAAAAAACACACAATGGGAAGTGACTGATCTAGCTAATACGATTAAACACAGAATCAGATTCGCACCAATATTAAATAAAATTATTTGATGTAGATTACAGATCCAATAACTGTGACTTCTAGATCACCCACCAACCAAGAATCTACACTCGCCAGATCGACAAAGAATAAAGACGCAACTAACGATCTACACTGGTCTAATCTACGTATCACACTGCACTCAACCGATCTTCCGTGATCTATCTCGTGGCAGATGCATGCTACAAGGCAAGACAACGAATCGTGACGAACTGACCCAGAACACTTGTAGTAAAAAACCAGCATCGTAAAAAATTCTTTCTTTCTCTCGTTTCGTATTTCAAAAACGTATTTAAAAACCCAGTTATAAAACCCAAACCCATTACATCAAGCGAATAATCGTTCATATAATAAATTATATTTATTATAATAACTGCTCTAATAAATTATATTTATTATAAAAACCGTTCATATAATAAATTATATTTATTATAAATAACTGCTCATATAATAAATTATATTTATTATAAAAAACTGCTCATCTAATAAATTATATTTATTATAAATTTATAATTTATACATATACTGGTATCACTAAGCGTGACTCCAAGAGCACATAATTGCTAACAATCTCCCCACTTGCTTCGAAAGGACAAACTTGAGCATAGTTCCCCAAACCACGTGAATCTCAACTTTCGCTCTATGGGCTCCAGACATCGATACATGAAACCCGCCACTTTCCCCGAGCTACCAGATCCAACCCGCTATTATTAATTAAGCATTCCTTATAATTGAAAAGCAATTATCTAATCCGTGCCACTCCACTAAAGGCCTGTAGTTGAACTCCAAAATTAATAATATTGATATATATATTAATTTCTCCATTGTAAAATATCGATAATTAATTGATTATATTTTCCGTCATCAATTAATTATTTTAATCTTCGATTTAACAGCTCTAATGGATCAAATGCACTGCCGCGACTTCATTACATCCAAAGCATCGAAACATATCGCTATGATGTTTCATACAATTTCCATTTTTTGTTTATTTCATAAATACTGTAATTGAACACCATGCTCCCAAATCATCTGCAGATAATGGCCAAAATAGGCCTCACATATTGACAATTCAAAGACCGATGACTATTCAATTACCTCGTTTAAAATAAACTCAGGATCGAGAGAAAAATAATAATCAAATATCACTTGGAGATTTAATTCTTTCACATGTAAATTTAACTTTAATTAAATCTTTCTTTGATCCTATCAATGCAAACATAATCGCACTAATATTTTATAATAAATCCAAGATGATTATTTCATAAAATATTGCGCCTAAATAAAGCGCTCCAACTTTATTCAATAATCGTGGATCTTATTCATTAATATGAGAACTTATGATCATGTCTTCCATGGACGTATCCATATGACCATATACTGCATAATTAATCTGGACCTTAATACGAAAAATACTAGTGTGCACAAGGTGAAATTAATACCTCATTGAAATTTTATTAACACAGAAAAATACAATAATTTTATTTGTCTTGCTACAAAAGCTCAAATAAAAAAAAAAAAAAAAAAACTCCCACTAGTCCTAAAATAAGTCTGGTAATCTCCTAACACCCATAGAATCTACATGTCTTTCAAAAACTTGAAATCAAGTGCAGAGCCTCATGAACGGCCCGCAGGCTTCCGACGCTTATTTTGGTAACGACGTGTCTCCTCGTCAATGATGTCTCTGGATCAAGTGGTACTTCCTCACGTGTTTTTGTTTCAGGATACCTTATTTCTTTGATCAGGTTATTTTCCACCGTTGTCACAAAGAAGCAGAATGGCCGACTCCGCACCGGGCATCACCAAGATCCATAATGAACTTCTTCAAATTGGCCACGCCTTAGCCGCCCGTAAGCCAAGAACATATTCGCCTTCATATAATCCGCTACACACGCCTCTATTAATACCTTCCAATGCACAAATTTCCACCATATAGTGTAAACACATAACCGTATGCAGATTTCTCGAGTTAATATCCTTTGAAATTCGGAGTCTGAAACCAATGGTTTCTAAACTCCACCGGAATATACTAAAGATATAATCTCGTTTCCTCCTTAGATACTTAAGTATATGCTTTATCGCAATCCAAAGGTTCTTCACCGGATCGATTGATACCTCTGGGCTTACAACTCCCACCGCATAACAGATATCCGCCCGTACATAACATGGCATACATGAGACTACTCTACAAATGAGGCATAAGGTATCCTACCATACGCTCTTTCCGTCAGAGTTTTCGTGATCGCTTCCTTAGAAAGATGAATTCCATGTCTAAAGGGTATGATCCTTTCGAATTTTCCATGTTAAACCCGACAAGAATTTTATCAATATAAGAGGCTTGAGATGCCAACAACTTATTCTTCCTGGCTCGCATAAGTTTGATTCCAAGAATATAGTCGGCTTCTCCCCAAGTCTTTCATATCAAACTCGTTTATGCAACCAATCTTTTACACTGACAACACTTGTTTGCCGTTTCCGACAACAATATGTCATCTACGTAGCGACTAGAAAACTACCTTCGCGGCTTGATTCTTTGTAACACAAGGTTCATCAGTAATAAAACCAAAAGAAGTAATGGCCTGATCAAACCCTCGACGCCCATGATCCTGATGCGCTTGTCCATAAACGACTTTGCAACTCGCGATACCACGTGTTCTCACGGCTTTGAACCCTTCTCGTTGTCGCATGTAGATGTCCCCATTTAAATTGCCATTTAAAAAGGTCGCTTTTGACATCCATCCGCCAAACTGCACTCAGACCAGCGCCACAGCCTAAAAGAACTGATAGATTTAAGCATGGCTAATGCGAAAAGGTTTCATCATAATCTATCCCCTGGGTATAGCCTTTGCCACTGTCTAGCTTTCAAGGTTTCCACCTTCCCATCCGATCCTCTTTTCTTGTAACCACTTACACCTCATTGGTTTTACTCCCTCGGGTGCCTCTCTACAAGAGACCAGATCGAATCGGGAATACATAGATTCCATTTCACTAGCCCATGGCTTTTTGCCAATTCCCGTACATCCACATCTTCCAAGGCTTCTTGTAATTGATGGGATCATCTTCAATCACATTACACAACTTGGTAAGACTCATTTAGCAAGACATATCTCGCAGCTTCCGCCTTACTATCACTACGACGAAGCTCCACCGGTTGTGGTTCATTGTTCGAGGCCTCAGAAGGTACTAGTTCCTCTCAGACCGCTCTCGGTTCGTTCCATGTATCAATCTTGTCTCCATCAAGTTCCACTGTGCTTGTTCACCTTCGGTACATTTTCCCTCTTGAACATGCATAGAATCCGCGGCATGCAGGCCAAGACACCGGTGGTTCGCTGCTTCGAGCCGAAATAAGCCTCAAGAATTATTTACTCTGGTCTGAATCGCTTATATACTTTCCTCCAAAAGTCAGCGTGAGTACTACACAACCTTTTATCCGAAGGACTATAAAATAACAGTCCACCTCTTGCCTTTGGCAGCCAACAAACATGCAAACCTCTCGTACGCGATTCCAACTTTATCTGGGATCCTTTCTTAAGACATGCGTGAGCACCCCATATCTCTGATATGGCTTAAACTGAAGTCATGCTCTTTCCACAATTCCATGGTGTCTTAGAACCGCTTAAGGAAACTAAATTCAGAAGATACATCATAGCTTCTATGGCATATCCTCAAACGATATAGGTAGAGATGAATAACTAAGCATCGACCTCACCATATCCCCGAAGAGTTCTATTTCTCTTTCTCGCAACTCCATTTTGTCAAGTGTTCCAGCCGAGGCACAGAAATCCATCCCCGAGTCAAGTAAAGACTTAAACTCTCAGATAGATTCACCACCCTACGACCGGCTCTTGATATGGAGTCCTAATTGCTTTTCTCGCTTCAAACCTTATACTCTAAATTCTAGTGAAAGTTTCCACTGGCGTGACAGGGAAAATATATCCATATCTTGAGTAGTCATCTAAAGGTGACAAAATACTCATACCCTCCGTTTGGACATTTATCGTCCGCACACATCAAAAGATGCACCACCTAAATGGCCACATGGCTGATATCCTTTCGCTTTAGCGCCTTTTGGTCATTTTACCTTCCAAACAAGATTCACATACTGGTATAGGTTCAAAGTCTTAGGAAGTTAAGATCCTAATTTTTATCAAACCATGAATCTTAATAGATTAATATGACCTAATCGCAATGCCAAAGGCACGCTTCATTTGAAACTTTCCTTTTCTTGGCTAGGTGATCATGCTTATCAACAATTTCAAGAATTAAAACATCATAGGATATTATAGGACTTAAATAATAAAGACTATCTATCAAATCAATCCAGACAAATAACCTAAGTTGAACTTTATTAGTCAAAGAATTAAATTCCACTGTTAAACCTTGTTCAAATAAACAACTAATGTAATTAAATTCTTTAAAATCCTAGCATATTATAAACAAATTACTAAACATAAAGTCCTATCATTATTGAAAATAATTTACTTGTCCTAATGCTTTAACGGAGACATGTTCTCCATTTCCAAGCCTTCAAAACCTCTGCTCCTCGCTCCAACCAAGCTAGTTCATTCAACCACGCAAAGAGTAATGCATACGGGTTAGTGGCTCCCGAATCAATGATCCATTTATCATTATAATTCTCCACTAAACAAGCTTCAACCACATTTAAATTACTCCATACCTCGCTTTTACAACTGGAGGCGCACTCGTCCAATGATTCCTTCCGGTCCAAGATCACACTTCGTCTTCTAGCCTCTTCATACGCGGTTTTAACTCCAGACCCCACCCTTATGCTTGTTCTTATTCTTTTTCCCACCCTTAGTTTCCCTTCTGGGGCTGGTAAAGTAGAACCTCACTACAGAACACCGCCTCGACTCTCTCCGAAGCCCTTCGGCACTTTCAAGTTCATGCATCAACTCGCAGAGCGATCCATCTTGTTCATATTATAATTAACTTTAAACTGAGTAAACGACGTGCTACTGATTCAAACATTATGAAATCAATCTTAATCTTTGCTCCATCTTCATCCCCAACACTTTTCAAATGCCTTGATCGAGATGTGACATCATTTTCGTGACAATGATCCTCACACTTCATCATTCTAGTTGTTCATTATAGCCCTAACTCCGTACTCGCCTTAAAGAACTCGTTGATTGTGCAACATCTTATCGAGTCCGACTATCGCTTCCACTCT
Organism: Tetrastigma voinierianum; assembly: GCA_016808115.1. NCBI lineage: Eukaryota > Viridiplantae > Streptophyta > Magnoliopsida > Vitales > Vitaceae > Tetrastigma > Tetrastigma voinierianum. The sequence continues at coordinate 1,323,240 of JAEQBH010000706.1, read as the reverse complement.
CGAGATGAGATATCTCGCCCTTCAAAATGACTAAATAACACCGCAAGAATATAGCAAATAACCGATATATTTGCCTCTTGGCTCCCAGCTTCATAGTCTTTTTCTCGACTGGTCGATGCATTTGCCGCGGGCTCATCGGGCTTTCAGCGGTTAGACAAACTCGCTTTTCAAAATCCGTAACAATGTACAAAGTTGGTTTTCCATTCACTATAATTATTTCCATCCATGTGCTTTGACTCAAAATCATTGCAAGTGGGTTAAATGATGCCATTTTTCTCAAAAATACACACTAGTATTAAACGTAATATCTTACAATACAAACATAATCTTTAAAATTTAGTTATAAAACTATTTTCTCGTTTATTGTAAACAATTATTTGGTTTCATTATAAACACTTACGCCGCGCAAGATATTTATAACAACCAAATTGATCATGAAATGATTAGTATCCTACTAAGTTGGTTCCCAGAAAGATGGGAGTCACAAGCGACTACTTAAATCCCACCTTCTAGACAGAACTTTCCTAAATAATACATAATCATTTCACTCTAATTGTTTCAAAACTTCAAGACTTAATAAAAATATCATACTTCGCTTATAAGAATAATTAAATTAAGTTTGAATGTTTTAACCATTGTTTTAATTTCTAAACATTTTAATATCCAAGATTGCCGACGCTAAATGATCAATCTTATTAAAATTGAATCCTTAATTGAGGTCTAATCCAATAAAATCCAACCATGTTTATCCGCTAGCATCACACGACTACTTTTATTATTAGACCCATAATGAGTTCTTAGGTTTAAAATTAATTAAATTAATTAAAACCTTCACTCATTCAATATTTTAAATAATAGGGATTTTCTAAAATTATTTCAAAAATAAAATAATTTTTCCATAATAATTATTAAACTAGATAATAGAATCATAATAATTATTATGCACATGTAATTATCATTGATGCAAATTTATATGGCACCACCTGTCGATATGGCATGTTATCAGCATAAAACATGTTATAAGCATATAATTCTAAACCATTCACAAAGCATTAATTAAATAACCCTAATCCATGGTTTTCTCAAAAATTAAAATCAGCCTATTACAAAATATCCTAAGGCTTCAGCCCAATTATTTGGGGCCACAAATAAGATAAAGGCCCAAAACTAAAATAAATTAAAACCCTAAAACCCTAACAATAATGCTCGAATTTGAAGGTAGTAGGTCCCGCCTCGTCCACACCAAATCAAAACCGCCCAGGAAGAACTACCACCGCATGACGAGCCAGCCGCCTAAGAAATTTCGCCAAACGACTCCAAGACGCCCTACGCCCAAAGACTATCAATGGTACCGAGACCACGCGCAAAACTTCCACCGGCCACAGAGCGCTGACGACGCTTCTCCGGCACCGCCGACCTGGGTCCGGTCGCCTCCTCCTCCCCAACGTTTACCTGGTCACGCTTCCGAGATGGTAGTCTCGCATCTTCTCCTAGCTTTCCAAATAATGAAGTAAGAGATGATTTACAAGATTCAAATTTAAAATTACAACTATTTTTAATTAAAAAAATGTAAATAATAAATAAACTAGCAATAAATCTGATCTTATGACCAAAATTTCCCGTTACAACCCAAAAAATTAATACAATCAAAAATCTTACTGCATCTAAAAGGGCAAAACCATTAAAATAATACATCCATTCATGAACAAAAATCATAAAATTAACAGATCTAATCATGCGATCTAACAACAAATAGAACTCCAGGTGCCATATACTAAATCAACATCAAAATTACACGATTATCAATACCTAGATACACATATCTAATCATGCGACGCTCGACATCAACTGGTTAAACACACAAATGAAGTACGGATCTGAAGAATACGATTAAACATGCGAATCAGATCTAAAATTCAATATTAAATAAAATATTTACGTAGATTCGTTAGCAGACCGCCAACTGTGACTTGGGGACGCCACCAACCAAAGAATCTGTAATCACGACGAGCTGAAGAATGCCGACGCAACCAACGATCTACACTGGCCCAATTCCACAGACGCACCAGACCGTCCGATCTTCCAGATCTATCCTCGTGCGGGTGGTATGGATGTGCGCGCACAACGAATCGACGCAGTAACTCGAATCTTAACACTTAGAGAAACCAAAGCATAAAAAAATTCTTTCTTTTCTCGCTCGTATTCTCAAAAAAATGTATGAAAAAAACTCGTTATAAAACCTAAACCCATTACATCGCTTAATAACTGCTTCATATATAATAAATTATATTTATTATAAATAACCGCTCATATAATAAATTATATTTATTATAAAAATGTTTCATATAATAAATTATATTTATTATAATAATCGTCTTATATAATAAATTATATTTATTATAAAAAATCGTTCATATAATAAATTATATTTATTATAAATTTATAATTTATACATATATTTGAGAATACTAAGTGGGACCCAAGAGCACATAATTGCTAACAAGGTGATTAAGCACAGTAGTAGACTGGTAGCAGATACAAATGCCTCCCACCAAAAATTGAGGTCCATGGAGGTTTTAGCAAGTAATGTAAGACCAGTCTCAACAATGTTTCAATGCTTACTTTCAGCTTTTCCTTGTTGATGAGTATGAGGGTTAGGATGCCTGAAAATAATACCAACTTCACGCATAATGGACTGAATTTTTCGATATTCTCCTCCCCAATCTGATTGAAGGCACTTAATGTGAGCATTGAACTGTCTCTTAACCATCTTATTAAAGTGCAAGAAAACTGGGGGAACTTCATATTTCAACTCTGAAGGAAAAATCCAAGTATATCTTGTGAAGCCATCAACAAATGATACATAATATACTTGTAGCCTTCAAGAGAAATATGAGGAGCAGGTCCCCAAACATCTGAATGTACAATTTGAAAGGGCTTGGTAGTGTGTTGAACAGAGGAAGGAAATGAGTGTTGATGCAGTTTACCATATTGACTAGCATCACAAAAGAAAGAAGCAGTGCTGAACACATTTGGAACTTGTAACCGAGTCAGAACTTTATTTAAGATCATCCTATTAGGATGTCCAAGCCTTTTGTGCCATAAGGCCTCTACATTTTGTGTAATACAATAACCAGAGTCAACAAAGCAAAACACGTTTAGAAAAAGGAATTGAGCGGGAAGTGAATGTTGAGTTGTTGTAGAACTGGAAGTAGGAAGGTTGTGATCAGTAGTCACATTTGAAGCTGGTGGAATGTGTAGCTGATACAATCCATTCTTAAGAACGCCTTGCAGAAGGACAACTTTCAATTTATTGTCCTTTACATAACAGCAAGAAGAATCAAATTCGATAACAACACCATTCTACGTAGTTAATTTGAAGATACTAATGAGATTTTTGGTAATTGAGGGAACCAATAAAATATTTCTGAGCTGGAGAGGTGTGAGAGCAGGAATGTTAAGATGGCCAATGTAAAATATAGATAATTGAGAACCATCACCAAGAGTAAGTTTACCTGAGCCAGAGTAATTGGATTTTATTGCCATAAAAGCACCATTTGCAGTAACATGATGTCGTGGCACCACTGTCCAGAAACCACACAATGTCATTTAGACCGAGATGCCATATAGGCTTGAGGATTGTGCACTGAAGAATCACCAGAAGCATTTGAAGATGAATGCGAGTTTTGATAATTGAGATCAAGACGATGATAGCATTTCATGGCAATATGACCAGTTCTGCCATAGATCTGACACAAAGGCTTAGTAGAATTGCCAAACTGTTGATAATGGCGGCCACCAGAGGGATATCGTCCTCTTCTTCCTTGATTATAACGGCCACGAGAATCATATGAGAAGCCACGCTCAGAGGAGAAGCTATGATACCATGAGGGCAGACTGTTCTTGAGCAAGGTGAGCAGCAGAACCGGAGATATCTACGATAGTAGTAGTGAGATTCTCATGTCTCGTTTCATCCGTTTGAAGCATGTATTGAACTTCTTATAGAGTGACTAGATATCTGGATGTTAGATTGACAACGACATAGTCAAATTCAGGTCCAAGACCTCCCAATATGTAGAGGATCAATTCATCATTTGTAATACGCTATCCGGCAGCCATAAGTTCATGTGCCAAGGTTTTCATTTTCAGAATGTAGTCTTCCACAGAAGTGGAGCCTTGTAATGAAAAGCGTAATTGCAGAACGCGTGCCTTAGGTTTAGTTGAAAAAAGTTGTTCAAGAACTGACCACACCTCTGGCAGAAGATTTACAATTGACGACATGACCAAGCAATTGTTCTGAAATCGAAGAGAGTACCCAGCTCAGCAGAGATTGATCCAGTCGGGACCAAGAGTTGTATTCTAGATTGCTAGATGCAACTGTAGAATTGATAGAATCCGATATGATCTCCTCTGGTTTTGATCTGGTACCAAAGAGAAAACCTTCAAGACCATGTGCACGAACTGCTGGTAGCTTTGAGATTGAAAACACGTAATTAGATCGATCTAGTTTGATAGTCAGAGGAGTTAAGGTGGTAGGAATCACCATAGGTAGATTTGCTGGAAAGTGGAAACGAAGAAGAGATAGTGCAAGAGAGCGATGAAGCAGAGGAAGCCATGGTTGAACCTTCTAGTTCTTATGGCTTTGATACCATGTTTAAGAATGCAATAGAGAAGATGAACAAGAAGGAGGAGGTTCCAGAGAACCGTATTCTATCTCAGCAGAGCAACAACTTATTTATACAAGTGAAAGAAGATTCTGGAAGAAGAACCTAAAATCTAACAGAACGACTGCAAGTTATTTGATAAGTGGTGTCTGTTAGCATTAGGCTATCTATAAAGTCGTGGTTGTATTCAAGTATTGTAGTAGCTGCTTCAACACTAGTTGTATGATTGTAATGGTGCTCTAGTATTTTTTACTTCATGTTTGTTTAAGACTCTAAATATCATTGTATTATTTAGACTTTATCATTTATATATTAATTATTATTATCATTATATATTTGTGTATTGTTTATTTTTATTTGATGAATGATGAAATTTATGGAATTATTTTATAGTATTTTTAATATTTTTGACATGTAGCCTATATAGGATTAGGCTAAACGAGCCCAATGCTATCTCAAATAAAAACGATCCAAATTGACCTAACTCATTTCCAGTTGCAGTTGAATCAACACGAGCTTGTTTTCAACTTTTCCCAAATTATTATATTTAATTTTAATTAAAATTTATTTTTTTGTTAATCTTAAACAATAATTTTCTCTTTATTAAATCTCATCGTTAGAATATTGTAGGTGTAAAACAGTGGTGGATTTAATTAGAGAAATATGCAACCCTTGAAATTTTTTTGCAAAAAGTTTCTTTTTGTAGCTAACTAGAATAGAACCTCGCACCATCTTACGCCCCCGGAAAAATGTAGGATTTCAAACCACTTGGCTAGAATCCCCAATGGTTAGTATGCCCCTCTAAACCCGGATTCTAGCTCCATGTATAAGATGGTTATCATTAAAAAAAAGTATTATATAACAAATAAGATAAAATTTGGAATTAAAAATTAATTATAAATTATTTTAGTTATTTTAAAAAACCATTAAATTGTTTTAAAAAACGCTTTAAGCCAATAAATAGGTTTATCAAATATGACACGAATTTTGCATTGTAATTTCTTTTATTAAATGTCCATCAACTTATGTAGTAAACGGTTGTTCAACGTTTCAAAAAGGGAAAAATATGGTGGGGAGGGGTTTCGGGTTCAAGTTTCAATAAGAACAATTTATTATATTGTAACTCAAATGTTTAGCCGTAAAAAAAACTTTTTTTTATTGAATAATGTATAAGAAATTAGAAAGAATGGAACTACTTCTTGTTCGTCGGGGGAAGTTTCTAACTTTTCAACAGTTTGGGCCATGAATGGGCTGGACCAATAAGGAAGTGGGCTTGGTGTGGCCGTTTTCTTATATGTTCGTTTTTTTTTTATCTTTTTTGTATTTTTTATTTTTACTTTCACGTTATTAGAACAACTCCAACCTCTCTCCATTTTCAACTTCATATTCATAAATGGAAATTCTCACTCAAAAACAATTTTCAACTGTACTTCATTTTCTCTCTAAATTTGGAGATGCAGTATATCTTCAATTTTGAAGATATGAATAGTAACCATTATTCTCTCATTAATTTATTATTATACTACTATTCTCTCATTATTTCCATTCCATACATAATTTTAATTGTTTATTATATTTATATATTTTTATTTACAATGATTTATTTTAATCTATTTATTATTTATTACTTTTGGTTTATTATATTAAGAAAATATTTTAATATATTCATTTTTATATTAATTATCTCTTTATTAAATTTATATAATCTTCAAAAATAATAAATCTGTGTCTTTACTTTGGATAAAGATATAATACAAAATCTTTACCATATCAATCACAAAGTAATAAGATTTTAATTAACTAATTCAATAATTTCTTAGATTATGGTATTTTAGTAATTTTAATGAATATAAAAGCACTAAAAATTGGTGAAGATGATTTACCACCGTATTAATTTTTATATCAGATTTTTTATCATTTGATTAATACAATTTTATTATGTAGGTTTTATTAATATTGTTTTTATTTTCTAATGTAATATAATGCTCTATAATATAACATTTATTAGTTTAAACTATATTTTTATGGCTTTAATATATTTTATTTACGCTCATCATAGAAAACTCAAGTTTCGTAGAAATTGCTCACCGTTAATAGCAAATAAGATTTTGAGTCCTAAGTTTTGAATGCTGAACAAGATAATTTACTATCTTAAATCTGATTATATTCAAAAAAATTTAAAATTTTTATATTTGCTTATTTATTAGAATTTTATTTAATATAATTGTATATTTATATTAAAATAAAATTAAAAGTATTTCATCATATTCTTAAAATATTATAATTTGAAAAAAATAAATATTTGAAGCATAAATAGTGATTTGAATATGAAAATGGAGATTATTGGTTGAATTTGAAACTCCAAAATATGGGACCCATTATCTCCAAATATGGAGTTGGAAATAAGATTTATTAAGAAAGATCCACAAGAAATAGCCTAAAAAAAAAGATCCAAAGCCCATTTTTTCGCCTCCAAAGCTTACAGATTTCTACAAAAGCTGTACAAAAGATTCCAAAGAAATAAAAGATTCAGCTCCATCTATCCTAAATCTATTCCAATTTTACCCTTTCTTCCTTAATAATTACATCATATATCCTTCATTCATTTATATCACTCCATACACTATAAAATCGATTAAAAATAAATAAATATTAATTAAAATTTAAAATAAATATAAACATTCACTAAAAATAAAAATCGACTATAAATATTTAATTAATTCAATAAAATTAAATATAAATATTTCAATTAATAATTTCACACACTTTTGCTATAAATATTAATTACTTTTAAAAAATTTTGTGCTTTTTATAAAAAATAATGAGAAGTTATTTATTTTTGTAACAATTAGAGGAAAGATCATACCAACAGTTTGGTTGCAAATAGATTTATAAAAATATGTACTTCTTACAAATAGATTTATAATAATTAGAAGTTATTTATTTTTTTTCCCATTTATAATATAACATTTTATTTTTCCTTTATTCACGAAAACGAGGGCTTTTCATTTATTCACGAAAAAAAAAGGGTGGGAGAGAGATCAGCCCGGGGGGGGTTCCAGCGACGGCCGGGGGGGAGAAGAGATCGCGCCGGCAGGGGGAGAAGAGATCGCGCCGGGGGGTTCCAGCGACGGCCGGGGGGAGAAGAGATCGCGCCGGCAGGGGGGGAGAAGAGATCGCGCAGGCTTGGTACCAACCGGTTGGCTTTCCTTCGAATTCTTCCCTTTCTGTGGTTACAGTTTTTTTGGATTTCCCTCATATCTGGAAATCGTTTCCATTTGTTTGGTATTTATAGAATTTTTGTTTCAATTCTGGGGAGTTCAAAAATTGGTTCACGGGTGGTCGTTTTTGGGTCAAGGGATTCTCTGTAATTTTCATATCAAACTGGATTTGGTTCATCAAAAGCTGTTTGTTCACGGGTGTAATTTTGGCCCTAAATTCATTATATTGGAGGGTAGAATGGGTTTTTGGACAGTTTTGTTGATATAAGTGATCAGCCATATACTTGCAATTTTGGCTGATCACTGTTCCCACGCCAAATTTTGGCTCATGTTTTGGCTGACTGCTGGAGCATCATTTTTTCGGTTTAACAGCTAAAAATGGCTTTGGCTCCCCGGTTTGGCTGACTGCTGTGGATGCTCTTAGATGGCATTTGTTTTTTTTTTACTTAATGTTTAAATTGAACTTTTATTTAGAACAGTGCTCATAAGAAAGTGGGCTCGGTGTGGCCGTTTTCTGGTTGAGTCCGGCCCATTTTGTTTGATTTGCCATTCAGGGAGGTTGGGCTTAAGTATTTGGGCCATCAGGGAAGCCCAAAAAAGAAACGGAGAAAGGCTTAAAGATCAGGACCTGTTTAGTAATTTCAGTAATTGTTTGTTGTTTGTTTTTTTACTTATTTTCTACCATCTATTCACATTGTAATACATCATAATAATTTGTTCATTTATAAATTTATCCCCATTTTCTTTCTATATTCGCTTGAGCTTTTAACCACTTAAACTAGGTTTTATTGATTTTTTTTTGTTCACTTTAGATTACATTCTTATAGCATTTTGTACTTGAGTCAGGGCTCAATGGCATTTCTATATATTTGTTATCTGATGTTTTGTAGAATAAAGTATTTTGGAAACCTAAAATTTTGGAACCTATTTTTAAATATGTTTTATGTCTAATATTTTATTTTTAATCATATTATATACTTCTATAATTATTTTATAAAATAAAATAAAAACAATAAAAAAAATTAAAAGATAGATACAACCTGAAAAAGATTTTTTTTTTTCTTTAACATGAAACGTTTTGGTTCCTAAATGTAGTTTTTAAAATTAATCTAAAAAATGTAGTTTTTAACATTTTTATAAAATAAAAATATTTAAAAGATACTATCAAAAACAAACCCATAGACAAATTCAAAATTAAATCACATCGAATAATTAAGTTACAGAGGAATTGCGTATAGTAACAAAATTCAGATAAAAACGAATTTTAATCAAATAGCTATGTTGAAGATGGGAATTAAGATAATTAAAATTTGATTATGAGTGGAATTTAGGAATTTCTTTCCAAATAAGATGAAATAAGATATAGTCAGGATTAGGAAGGAAGAGTATCTCTCCATAAGCTTTCAATCACAAGAAGATGATTGGGTGTTCAGGAAAATCGAAAGGTGCTAATTAAGACATGGGGACAGGAATAAATGGAGAAAGGAAGGGGGGAGGTTGGGGGTGACCCCCATCATCAATTCAATCAAATAATGGGCTCGCTCTTACACTCCACGTGTATCCCTTCCTGCTTCTAGTGCCTGTAACTCATGAAACCTCTTACATTCTGGTATTAAATAGCAGGAGAAATTGTCGATCCTGGTATAAGGGCTCCTACAAATCAAACTTTTTTATTTATTTTTTGACATATGCCATTCATGGTAATAGTAAAAGCTGATGAACTTATTTAAGACTTGTCTTCTTTTATTGGAGGGACTAAATAATAGGTTAAAGATGGGGTGAAAAAGGGTCTGTATATGTGAGGGTATTTCTTTGCAAATTAATAATATCCAGAGTTATTAAATGTGTAAGGCTATTTGTTGTTTTCTTTCTTTGAATTTTAATCAACATTGTTGATCAGGTAAATTCTTCATTAATCCTAAACAAACTAAAAATGATAACCATGAGAGTGCAAATCTAAGGATTCCACCATTCCTAATTAGGAATACGGATTCCACCTCTTTTTGAGTTTTAAACCAAAATATTTTATTTGAAAAAAAAATTCTAAAATTAGTTTGAACGACTAATCAAATTGCTCAAAATAAAACTACAAACAATTTAAAATTTAAATTAATTATCATCATATCGACAAATCTGAGATTTAACAATTTAACCTGACAACGATATTTAAACATTTTAAACTCAATTACCATTGTTATAGACTGTGACATCTGACAATTTTAATTATCGATGTTTATGACAATGACATTAAACACTACTTTGATAATTATTTTATTTTCCAAACTAATTTAATAATTTTTGTTTTCAAACAAATTATTTACCTAAAATCCCTCTTTACCTGGGCTATCTACCCACTTGAAAGAAGAATTTGAAATTCCTCACGGAAAAAAATTGTGTTTTGATATACATAAAATAATCATAAAATAAAACCTTAAAGTTAAATTTCGTATATTTATTAATTAAATGTACTACTTAAAATGATCAAAGGTTGTACATATGTGACAGAACTGTGTGTACATTAAAGTCTTCATGTAGCATGAATTCATCCATCAAAGTTTTGGTACCCGTTTTAAGAGAATAACATCTGTATAGAAGTAAAAGTTTAGTTTTAGTTGGATGGAAGCAGCTGTGGATCTTGTTTGTTTCTGCTAGCTACATATTATGTCCTCATGCTATTATAAAAAAGAAAAAATAATCCACTACTAATAAACTTCCATCACCAGATTTACTGGATGTTGAATTATTGAGGTATGGGGGTCTATTCCATGACACCAAATTGTTGTAATAAATAATGGTGTTGTGTTGTTATAATTTGGCATTGCTTATGACAACATGCCCTTCCTGACACTTCTAATTTCTTGTAAGCTTCTATTATCCGTACTTTCAATCCTCTCTCTCGCTCCATATGATGCACACTAATGTCATCTCGTGTCCTTGTTCCAACTCTAAGTACAGTTTTTTTTTTTTAACTCCATCTTCATGCAGCTTCACTTAATAATGGCTTCATGCTTGGTAGACAATAATAAAGGCTTCTTCTTTTAATTGGTGTAATTAATAGAATAATATATAGCTTGACCGGTATTATTTAATTAGCCGTATCTAGCTATTGATTAATTAAATAATTTGTGCTAGAGGCTCAGACGTATGCATTCATCATCGAAAATGACATTTAAGAAGTTAAAATGTCATGCGGCTGATTATCTAAATATATCGTCAATTTTTTTTTTTAATTTGAGTTTTATTTACCCTCTCTCTCCTCTCCCCTCTCTCCACCTTCCCTTCAACCTAGCTCCTCGGTCGACAGTAGCACCAAACAGTTGAAGTTCAATCAAATTCTCAACTTCCCTTCTCTATGTTTCGCGCATGCTTTCTTTATCTGTAATTCAAGCTCATTAATGGTGTCACAAGAGTAGCTGAGTTCATTTTTCGGTCGACGGGGACCTTTGACAAGGATTGCAAATATGATTGTTGTATGTTTTTTTATTTAGTACTTCATCAATTGTGGATCAAACTCCAAAATCGACGGTTCTAGAAGGACCTTCATTGCCAATGTGAATTCCGACTCTACTTTATCTTCTAAGCGGGAGGCTATTGAAGACAGTAGCCCTTCTTCGACAACATCTATACTCTAATAAACGACAAGAGTTTTCAAAATACCGTCTTCATATGAGTTTGAAATCAACCCACTCTGCATTTTCTAGGTAAGCCTCAAATATTTCCCCTTTTCCTCCATTTTGCATTCAAATATTTCTTCTTTCACGTAGCACTAAAATCTTAGAATTTTTCTCAAAATCAGAAAATCGTAATTTCAGAAAATCCAAAATTTTTCAGACTGACGTATTTAAACGGATTTCACCGTCAATCGGTTCTCAAATCTAAATTTAACACGTCACTCTGGGTCAATTCCGGTACGCCACCAGACGCTTTTCGGCGCACTGCGCATCGCCACGATAAAACGAGCATGAATGCGACAAAAGTCACCTATAACATGTAATTAAGGTGACACATACCAATGCAGAATGGTATCACTAAACTGACATTGAAAAAAAAGATAAGACAAAGCTACAAAATCCAAGACTATATTACAAACGGTATTAATCAATGTTTAACATGAAAGATTGTAAGTCAATAGCCATTTCTCCAAAGACCAAATGTGGGCAGAGAACGATAGCTGCTTATATGAGCGTTAGTGCGAGATTGATTTTTAGAGAGAGAGAGAAAGAATCCTCTTCAGATTCCTACCGATCGGGATCATTTGGATTCTTCACGTTAAGCAAAGTGGTCTCACGCAATCCAGGTTACTACAAGATCGGTTTTGCGGAGTTTCAAACTCCGCGAGAGCTTTCTCCTACTCGACTTACCCTCGTTGTTGCCAGAACGCCGGGCCGACGGAGTTTGAGCTTATTTTGATCGATCCCAAAACTCGACCGACCAGGAAATTCGAGCCCGTTTGGACAAATTCCACTGACCGCCGGGCGTACTGCGATGTAATTTATGCACAATCACGTTGATGCAGATGCACGAATTGCCATTAATTCGTCATCAGTGGAACCGGGCGGTTTACGGAGGGGTACCACCGACAAATGCCATCAGAGTTGCTTCTGACCGTTAAAATAAATTCCGATTCAGGCTTGACTTAACCAAAAACGTTTCGCTGGCTGCGCGCATTTAAATTTGCTGCTCAATTCGGGCTGGAAATATGGTAAATTAATGTTAACGCATTTAACTTGATGTGTTAATGATTTACTTTAATAACAATTACATAAAACATAATCAGACGTAGGCCATCGAAATAGACTGACAACAAGTTGAATGACTCTGGCTTACTGATCAAAATCAATAACATGCCAGGATGAAATTGTGTAATTTATGTCACGATAATTGATATATCGGGATATAAATTACGTTGACCAGACATCGCATTTCATACGCGACTCGGTGAACTCGTAAATTAAAACAAAGGAAATAAGTATTTATTATTTAAAGAAGTTAAAACAACATTACTGGCGAAAAGCGAATTTTTAATGGATGATTTTTCCCGGTAATCAGCGAATGGCCCAACACCGCACGCCGAACGCAGCCTTGCAACTTAACTGTTTCTGGTGGCGCTCCAACACATTCACCCCTGAGTGGGTAAATTAATACTTTTACCGAAATCTCTAGAATGGCTTTCATGACAATGTTTTCATTAAAATCCGCTTCATACAATTTACTGTGCAGCACAAGTGAAATACTGGCGACCGGCACACGTTAACGGGTACGCGGTACATCCATAATCAATATTTACTGGTTGCCATCAATCATCGCGATGTACTCAGCGTGAAAGAATCATTTGGCGTAATTCCACCACCAAGAATCGTCACCCTATCGGCGGGAATATTATTTCGTGCATGTAGAGCCGCCTCGAGAAGACGAATTATCTTAAGAAAGTCGATTTTGAAGAAAACCGGCCAGGGCTTTGATGTTTTGGTATAACATATTATAATTATAAATTTTAATATACTAATAGACAAGAAGACGAAACAACTCTCGAACCACAATATATTTTGGTCAGGGATATGTTTGTCATGTAGATAACGCAAAATTTCCGCCGGGCCATTTTTACTCATTTCCACTGTATATGAGCTCGACGCCATTATAAGGAGCCTGATTACAGACAGCACAGACTCAGCCCCCCGCATAAACGGTATCACCGATTTTCATTAGTTTCTGCTCGGCTACTCCGACATTCACAGCATTCGCAGGCCATCGGTTACAACTGACACCTCGATTCGTGGCATTACATTTTTAACTCTTAATCGACATTTGTCAAGTCCCTTTTCTTCCAACAATGGAAGCACCGCCTCCACTTCTTCTTAAAGACTTTCACCCACAATCTCCCATAGAGACTTGGTGGGAATTATTGTTGTTGGGTATTCATTATTTGACATCCTTTTCTTTATTTTTTTCTTCTTTCAAAAGGGTTTCCAATTGTTTTGTTTGTTGGAAATTGCTTAAATCTTATCTATAGTTGTATTTTGATGTCATGTGCATAAATTTTTGGATGATATAGAGTAAAATTTTGATTTTGATTTTTGGTTTTTAGAAATTTAGGGTTTAATCTGTTGTCATAGCACAGTGGTTAAGGCTTTTGGAGAGTTGGGAGCTCAAATCTAACTATTAGGTTTTGAAATCTTTGTTGATCTTTAGGTTATACTAGGAGTGCTATTTTATCACATATTGTTTGTCATGACCTAGCTGATAGATTGACGTTGGAGGCTGAGATTGCCTGCAAAATCATGGGTTCATTAACTATCAAGGTCACTGACTGTTGCCACTGCTATTGCTCGCATAAAGTCTGTTGGAGAGATCCGATATTTACAACAAGATCTTGCAACAATGGTTTTTTTTTTTAATCATTTTTTATGTTCTGGAAAAGCACTTAATTGATTTCTTAAAAATCGAAGCAATCGGAGATTGTAGCCAATGAGCAGCCAAGATATTTTCTAGCATGGTATGATATGCAAAAGATGAAGTATTCGTGGAATACAGTGTATGAAGTAATAAGATTCACACCTCCATTTCAAGAAACTTTCAGAACTGCTCTTTAGGACTTTACCTATGCTTCAAGATCTGCTCTATAGCCATGGGGATTGTACTACTCTGTAGTTTTTTGATCCCATATTGTCTTTTAAAAATTGTGATTTTGGCTTCAACTTTCATGAAAAGCCAAGAAAATTTTACCAAACAAGGCCTAATGAGAGGAGAGAGACAAAAAGTAAGATGGGGAGAAGAAGCTTGGGCCATCAATGGTGGTAAAGGAGGAGGAAGAAAATGTGGAGAAGTTGTCGACGATGGTGGAGAAGGAGAAATAGGTGATAAAAACTGATTTTTTTAAATAAAAATTCACGGCCACTGCATAAATGATACGTGGCAACAAAGGAGAGGAGAGTGAAAGAACCTGTTTTTTTTTTTTAACAAAATTATAGGCCAATTGGGATAAATGATACGCGACCATATAAAATTATTTTAATCACCAGTCTCGACCAACAAAATACGACTTAAACCCGCATTATTCATAGCTAATCAATAACATGACCACCAAAGCAAGACCGACCAAACTACTGATAAGGTTGCGGTCACCTCAGAATACGATATATTTGGTGATATAAGGTATTTTTATAATTTAAATACATACGCCACTATTATAAATACCTTCTTATATAACCCTCATTTCAAGATAGTGCGAAGTTTTGCATCACTGCATAAAGATTACCTACTAACCACATAAAATTTGTGGTTGCTTTTCTTTATTTTTCTTTACTTCGATTTTTATCATATTTGTTGCACAAATCACAACAAAACACTTCTTCAATTTTATTGTTTGAGTGGTCAATCAATTCACAATTCACCAAAAATAATTTGACAGTATTTTTTTATATGAGGGTAAACACTAATGAAAGGAAACTTCTAATTGACAATGGTTTTGAACTTGAAAGTTATTCTAAATTTGTTTGGAGAATGGTTGATTCAATTATTGGTTGCTTCTTCAGTTGTTCATATATTAGTATTAGTCAAAGGGCTATGGCTTATTTATTTTTTGACACAATAAGGTGTGACTTATTTGATTTAAGAACATATGCAATTGTGATTCAAAGCGATATGAATTTAAAAGGTTTTCTAGAATTAGCATTAAACAAAGACATTTCACACACAGGATCTTTTTCATGGTCTGGTCAAGAGATTGAATCCAAAACCATATGTGTTGGAAAATCATGTCTGAACACTAAACTGAAGTTCATATCAACTAAAAATATATTCAACAATCTCTCTCCAAACTTCTTTCTTAAAAATATATTATTGTCGATTTTGCTATTTTTTTTATAGAAAGTTTCGTCTCATTCAGAATTAAAAAAAAAAAAAGAGAGTAGAAATTATTAGGTTTGACAACTAAAAAATTGTTTTTACTTTATATTATTAAGAAAGTAAAACATATTTTTTTAATATTATTTTTTAAAAACTAATTATATAAATACATGGAATATTTATAAATGAAATATAAAAAATCATTTTTAAAAATATTGGAGAAACATGCTAAAATATTTTAGACTTTAAACATGTTAGAAAAGTTTTAGAAGCTCTTTCTAAGAATAGTTAGCAATAACATCTAATTTTTTGTTTAAAATTATTTTTAGAAAATAATGTTTTGATATTTTCAGAAAATATTTAATAAATAAAATTTAAAGCATAATCATACTGTAACACTTGGTGTAATTTTGTTATTAGTTCTGCCCTCTTTCAAGGTCATCGGAGTATTAATTGGATCGCAGAGCCACGCCCATGCATTAGTCACGAGGCTAATAAGACCTAGATCAAGTCTCACAAAGATGTATTTGTAAGAAACACAATACTATATTATATATAGTGAATATATTTCAAAACAATCATAAGGCTATTTGATTATAGTTTTGAAAATGGGCTTTTTTTTTTTTTTTTTTGTTACGGTAAATAGCTTAATACAAACATTCTAACATATTGAACATATTTTCAAAAACTACTAGAACTGCTGAAACATGTAGAATACTACTGTATGTTCACGGTGGTTTTTAAAAACTACTTTTGTTATCTAATTTAATATTTTCTATGCTTAAAAAAAAAAAAGAAACGTGTTTCCTATCTTCCTTCGTTTCTCGCTTTTAATAAAAATCAAAGACCTCGTCTCTTCTTTTTTCCTTTAAACATAGGTAATACAAAAAATACTAAATTTGTAATAAAAGTTTCTAAAGAATACCAAAACGCCATGCATGCTGCTTTCTTTTCGTTAAAAATAATTTTTATCGATTCAAAGCAAGAATACATCACGAAACATAGTCAAATGGTTAAAACTATATAATCGAACAACATCCGTGCCATTATAAACGAATGCATGAACATATATATTTGATACATGCTACATGATTTAATATTACTTTATTGTAACTATAATAAATAATACCTAAGTCAAGAAGATATCAACACGACCATTGATTTTATTTTTTATTATTGATTGGATATACTTTGCTCCTTTGAATCACCTTCAAACAAATAAACGACATATCGTGACGACGACAAACAAACGTCATATCAAGACAACACAAACGCACATCGTACAAAAACAACAACAACCATACACCGTGACTTCACTACGACTAAATCAAAAAACAACGAACATAAATTGTACTTAACAACCACTTTATTGTGTGCTACTAAAATAATGGAAAGAGGTAGCTAATGGCGATTGCACTAAGAAATTACAAAAATCACTTTTTACGGCGATAAAGAAAGCAATAAAAGGCTGAGAGTATAAGGTTTATATTTATCTTTATTTTTAAAACCGCTCGCCAACAGCTTTTAAAAAAACGCTTAAATGTTACTTGGCGCTGATTAAAATACTATTTTTCAAAAAACAAAATAATTTGTATTTAAACTATTGTCTAATATGTGTTTCAGTCACGTAGCGATAGTTGGCAATGTCAGCTGTCCTAAACAACGGCTTCATCAATTTTTCAAGCTTGCTGCCGTCTCCCGAACAAATGACCATCTTTTTTGGAAAGCAATCGCTATCAGTCTCCGAACATCGATACATATATATTTTCTATTACGATTTTTTTTTCCTCTTTTAGATATATTTATTAATTTACCCACACCAAATTGCTCTAAAGAAAAGGGCTAACGACAAAAAAATCGGTATAAAAGACGTTGGTGTTTAAAAATATAAGAGATTTGTTATAAATATTATTATAATATATGTAGCGAATCGATGTAAAGAAAAAGAGAAAATTTGATAGAAAATGAACTTGTCTAAAATTCATATATTTTTTTTGAAAATGATTGAAGTTCCTTTTAAATAGATAATATGTTTCATAAATTGGTTGAGAGGGTGTGGATTAAATCGATAAATATATACCAAAAAGAGGAAAAAAATCATAATAGAAAAATATATAATACCGCTGTTCAGAACAACGATAATTACTTTTAAAAAAGATTAACTCCGCTGTTTGCATACCCAGAATGATTAAAATCACGGTTCGCTGCGACAATCACGGTTTCAGACAACGATATTTACCAAAAGCTCGATCCAAACCCAAGGCAATAATTTCAAATATAAACTATTTTATAATTAAAAAAAAAAAGTATTTTAATCCAAAACTCCAAAACATGATCATAGTATTTCTTTCCAAACGAGGATTTTTCGAGCGTTCTCGTACGAGAATTTCTATATATGGTTCAAATGGATAACAAGAAGCCATGTAAAGGAGGAGGATGGGAATTGGGAAATATGATCAAATGAAGCCAAAACATACCGCGTGATGATGATTCGACAAAGGGGTGATAGGGAAAAAACGGAGCAACAGCGAGGAAATGAGATAAACCCAACGGTCAACATTTTCCCACATAGGAAGTGTTTCTTTATTGCCCAAGACGGCCATGCTGTTACATCAATCACAGCCCACCATCTTATACACATAGGCCGGTCTTTCTTTTTTTTTTTTTTTTTTGCTTTTGATTCTGCTTCTACCACTCACTAACCTAAACCAATACCGGCTCCGGGTCTCTCCAACCTCAGCCGCCGCTGCCTGTGTGTAACCTGGTCCGGTTCTCACACTGTTACCTGGATTGATTTGATTTTTTCCTTTACCATTTCGCTGGTGGGTGCTCTATGTAAGGCTCGAAAGTACCTTTGTTTAGTTGGTTTTAGGTTTTAGCTCTTTGCTCATCTGGGCTTCTTGTTTCATTTCTTGACGGGGGAACCGGGGCATCGCCGCACCGGAATCCAGTTTTGAGGTTTTGGGACTCTGGAGCTTGGGTTTGAGTATTTATCGTTTGGCTTGAACTGGCTCTCTGTGAGCTTGCCCGAGTTTCTGTGTCAGAGCTTTGGATCTTTTTGTCATATGGGTTTCTCTTGTTTCTGATTTGGTGAATTGATTATCATGTACCTGGACCAATTTTGGTATTTCGCAATTAAAGGCTGGAAGAATATATTTCCGGTTCTTATCAATTGGTTTCTACCTTTCGTCAATTTGGTGGATTGGTTTCGAAGACTGATCAAGCTTCTTGCGTGATTGTGGGGAATTCGCCGGTCTACAAAAATCGGTAAGCTTTGATCTTTCAGCTGTTTCATCTGGGTTCCTTCTTCTGCCTGAGACTTTGATTGAATGTTGCAATGATGGGGAAGAATTGAACTCAGTATATTCGAGCCACTTCAAATTATCTGGGGGCTTTGAACTTTCAGCTCTATTGCCATCTGGGAATGCTCTCCATCAATTTGACGAAAATTGACTATATTGGTGAACTCTCGGGAAGTTGTAATTTCATGTTTCTGGTGTTCTCTTCATTTAGTTTTGTTGCATTTTCGTGAATCTAGAGATGCTACCACTGTATTTGAGTTCTCAAAGATGTGAATCTATAGCATTATTCTCTTTGAGGTGGCAGCAGTTATGTTCAGTCTTTTGCTGTTAGTACCTCAAGCCAAGAGCCCCGTGCTTGACTTGGGAATTACAGTCAATAATTTGGTGGTAATTGATCATGTTGCCTATTTGAATTCCCATGGCCATGAATTGTTTTACATAAATGGGGTTGTGGTAGATAAAAGTGTGTTCTGCAAGGCCTTGAAAGTCTACTATGCACATAATTGTGTCTTCAAGGGACATCCTGGAAGTAACTACTGCGGGTTGAATCTTCCATTAGGTATGCACTATATTAAATTGTTGTTTTGGGGTCTCTATTCATTCTAAGGAAATATTAACTTCTTCCATGGCAGTTGAGTTGCCCTCAAAGGAAGGAAGAAACCCTTGAAAAGGCTGATCCAGGAAGAGTCCTCAATAGATAATCCAGACAATCATGAGAGAATCCAAACCTCACCGTATTCAAGGTGATCGCTATGGCAGTTCCTGGAATTTAGTTCTATGCTGGGCGTGTTTTCTTTGTCCTTACTTCGCAAAAAAGAAAAAAGAAACTGATCATGCTGGTCTTGCAAACGAACCAATTTCAGGTCAATCAGAAACTTCTTGGTGCTTGGAGTTTCAATTTTGTGATCAAAACTCCTGTGAACATTTGTGATATGGTAGAATTTTCTAACAACATATCTAGAAAACTTATCAATGCTAATGTCAGCTTTTGCTCATGCATAAGTACACTTAGGTTGAGTTAGGTAAATCCAAAGGCAGATATCTGTTCTGATTAAAAAAAAGGCAGAAATCAGTTTTACTGAACTCTTCTCATTATTATATATGCAAATTTTATTTATTTTTTAAACTTTCCAATGTCCCAATTGTTGATCATTGCTAGAGATTTTTCCTAAACTGGCACATTACATTTTGGCTCATTATTTCTTAGATGTGGTCAATGAATTAGTAGTGGTGTTCTTTCAGCAGATTCTGTTGCCTCTTTTGAAGTGATCTCTGCTCCTGAAAAGGTCCCGGCTAGTCCATTACGGGTGCCCCCAAGTCCTTCCCGTTTCTCTATTTCTCCAAAACCCAGGAAACTTGATACAGTGCATCTCAATCTGAATCAGATTGCTAGAGCTACCAACAATTTCTCACCTCACTAAAGATAGGTGAAGGAGGGTTGAACTGTATACAAGGCCCATTTACAAGATGGCCATGGTTGCCATAAAACGAAAGCAAAGAAGGTGCGAAGAGTGTTCTTAAACCCTTTCTAGCCAAGGGTCGGGATTACTCCGCCTTTGATCAGGTGCCTATTCAAATATGCTCAATGTCATTTGTATATGATTTAAACCTCGTTATACTTGATATATCTATTTTTATACATGTATCCTAACCAGTTATAAACTTGTCTATAGAGTCAGATCCTCTATTAGAAGGTTAGATCGCTTGTATATATATATATATAGTATATATATATATATATATATATATATATATATATATATGTGTGTGTGTGTGTGTGTATTCGTAGGATCAATGAAAATCACAAGGAATTATTCCTCCACCTCTCGATTCTTTCTATTAACAGACACGAGCCTGTGGCTCTGACGAGAAGAGTCTGTGATAGTTTCCCCTGCACTTTATTCTCGAGTACACAGTAGAGGCTTGAGGGGTGTTTTTGAAACACCTAGTTCGAGGGCATTGAATCGACACCACCCCAAGAGTGAGCAGGCTACCGCCGCCGAACAGTCAGCCACTAAGTCTCGTGTTGGAACCTTAAGACGGACGCCACGCGCCCATCCGTGTTCCCGCCCCGTATCGCACATGCTGCGCGCGCGTGGAGCCATGGGCGCGCGGAGATTCGATCTTCTTCCAAAGAACCACTATGTGGTGCGCCTCTCTCAGAATCTGACGGTGGCTCTCAGGGTGCTAGACTCCAACTATTTTCGGGATTCCGATATTTTTTGTTAAGTGATCTGGTGGTTTTTCAAGGGATTCCCGTACGCTTGTTTTCGGCTGGGTGTCCTTTGCTCGACTCTTGTCTTCGACCCTCATAATAAGTAGCTTCATAAGATAAGGCCTGCTTTCTAAGACTTCATGGTCCCATGATGTCTAAAATCCCTGAGACAACCTGAACAGTCCCCAATTACTCGATTGGAGTAAAATCCGCCTCACTTAAGGAGTATTTGTATGGCCGCTATCTTGATAAGGACCCTCCTACCGATAATTCAAAGAACGATGGCCGAGTGACGACAGTCCGTCTCTTCCTACAAATTGCACCCGTTGATGGTAAAGTACTCACCTCATTAATCAATCGTGAGTTTGTTAAGGAGCTAATGAAATATTTGAATTTATGTTCTCCGCAAAGGGAATATCTCTTGCATATTTCCGATGTACAGAGCCTTTTATCGCACTTTAGAAACAGATTGGTTTCTATGGAACTTCTTTCACGGACTATAAGACATATGAGGAATTGAATAATTATTACCCTTAGTCCAAATGAGTTAAGGCTTAACAAGCTCAATGGGAAAAGATACAAAGAATGGGTTTCTAAATGGGCTTCTCCCTTCTCGAGTATGATTCTACTAAGGCGCAGATTCTGTCCAGCCTTAAGATTTCATCTTTCCAAGAAACATTCAGCAGATACCTCAAAGATCGAGATCTCTCACCTACTCCTCCTACCTGCATGAGCAAAGGCCCTCGGTTTGGCCTGAATATCGGGTGAGTCACAAAAGCAACAATACAAAAATAGTGGTCCAGGCGATAACTCTAGAGGGTCAAGCTCTGGAGGAGTTGTTTGTTATTATTGCCATAAGTCTAGCCATGTGATACGAGACCGTAGTTAAGCTACGATTCTTTAATCAAAGATTTCTTCCGCCATGTAACTTCCACTCACGAGGCATCAAATCAGCTTCTGCCTGGGCTTCACAACAAGAATTAGTCGTTCTACTTCAGATAGGAATCAAGTCTCCATCTACTCTAATTACTGTTATCACTGAGTTAGGTAACCCGAATGTGGCTCAACTCTTTGCAAGTTTGGGATGGGGTGGAAGAGAGATTTAGGAAGAAGCTAGCTATGTGGAAAAGGTAGTACATCTCCAAAGGGGGAAGACTAACTATGATAAAAAGCACCCTAACAAACATGCCTATATACCGTGTCACTGTTCCGGATTCCAAAAAGCTGCCATTAGATCGAGAAAATTCGTGAGGGATTTCACGAGGGGAACCACAAAACAATTCATGTGGTAAATTGGGATACAGTGTGTACTAGCAAGAAGAAAGGAGGCCTAGGTATTCGTTAACTCAACCGTCGAATAATCTTGTCGGGCATGAACTGACACTTTCTCTCGTGGGAAGATAACCCCCCATGGAAAGGCTTAATTAATCTGAAATATGGGCTAGAAGAAGGGGGATTGTTTTCCAAAGTACCTCATGGGAGCTTTGGGGTGGGTGTTTAGAAAGATATCAAGAGAGAAGCTCAGCAGTTGAAACAAGACTACAAGTTTATCTCTCAGACAGCGATCGATTGGGAGGATAAGTGGTGGGAGAAACCCGCTTCGAGATGTTCCCCACACCGTATGCCTAGTTGGACCTAAAGGCCATGGTGGGGAGGTCCGAACCTCACGAGGAAAGCGGTTGGAATCTGTTGATTCATGGGATCTTTCAATGACTGGAATTGGAAGAAATCATAATTTTATCACTTAATTAATAAGAAATAGAGTAAACCAAAGGGGAGAGGGATAAGATTTTTCTCGGATGGTGGACAAGAAAAGGAGAGTACTCAATCTAAGCTGTTATAGGCTTGAAGGAGGTATATCACAGTCTCTTACCTAAGGCATCATTTGGGAACAACTCGTGATTCCCCCAAAGTGAGTGTGTTCGCCTGGGAGGTGTGGTGGGGCAAGGTGTTAACCATGAACCAACTGAAAAAAAGGGGCTTTTAGCTTGCTAGTAGATGCCCTCTTTGCCAAGATGCTGAGGAGAGATTAGATCACCTTTCTCTGACCATTGCCCAATCAGGCGGGTCTGGGGCAGTCTCATCTCTAATAGAATGGTCTGGGGGCATGCCCTCTCTTGGCAAAAGATCTTATGTTGGAATGGGTAACTTTTCCTATCAGGAAAGCAAGGAAAATTTGGAAGGCAGCTCCCCCAAGCCTTTTTTAGGCAATCTAGAAGGAAAGAAATATAATTATTTTTGAAAATGAGGGTTTCTCTTCTAGTAAAGCAAACAAATTCTTCATATTAACTCCCTATCCGTCAAGTGTGCTTCTTAATTTATGAGGGATTGCTCCACTGTAAGGATCCTTTTATATTCTTTAGGTTCTTGGTAAGTGGTAGCATTATGCTTTCTATACCTTTTGCTTTTTCCCTGTTAAGCCTTGTATACCCTCAGATACTTTCTGGGGCTTGGCCCTTTTTTTGTTAATATACTTGTCTAGTTTGCTTATCAAAAAAAGGTAACCCGAATAAATGTCTTGTCTCTTCTTCGTCCTCCGAATAGGTCATTGATTCTAGAGCCACAGATCACATGATAAAAATTCTTAAGATATTCTCTACCTCACTTCACAACCTTCAACTGATCAGAATCTCCGCGTATTTGATCTAATACTATGTTTCGGGTCAAGCACAATATTTCCCACTCCATCTATTCCTTTGTCATCCGTCTTGAGTTTACCTAATTTCTCTTTTAATTTGATGTCTATGAGCAAATTAACTCGAGTACTTAAGTGTTATATCTCATTCTTTCCTGAATTTTGTCTCTTCGTGATCTTAAACAAATGTATTATTTCTGTGTAGGACGTTAGTCGGGGATTCTACATTCTTAACTCGCAAAGATCGAGACCTATTGCTCATTCTCTAGGTTACCACACCATTTGAGACCCATCACAGACAAGGCCATCCTTATCTTCCCTTCACCCTTTCAAGTTTTATTACCATTAGATTAGAGTGTTGTCAATTTGGCGGCACTTCATCGTCTTCATTCTAGCCTTAGAGTCAATAAACGAGGTAGTGCTCCATTTGAATTAGTCCATTCAAATGTGTGGGGTCCATGTCCAGTTGTGTCTCCATCTGGGTTTCGATACTTTGTCACTTTTGTTGATGATTATTCACGAACTACTTGGTTATATTGAATAAAAAACCGCTCTAAGTTATTTTCGTGTCTTTTATGTTGAGATACACACTCAATTTCATGTTTTTGTTTAAAGTCTGAGAAGTGATAATGCTAAAGAATATGTTTCGAACAGTTTCAGTCATTCATGCTTCAAAATGGCATCCTTCATCAGACCTCCTGTGTTGATACTTTTTATCATAATGGAATGGCTGAGAGGAAGAATAGACACCTCCTTTAAATCATAGAGTTTGTGATGATTTAAATGCATGCGCCAAGCATTTTGTACTGACGTTGTTTCCAATCGCTTGTTTTTTGATTAATCGATGCCTTCCAATTTCGAATTGGTACATTCCGTGATTACATCATTTTTCCAAATAAAACCTCTCTATTTCCTATCGGTATTCAAATATTTTGCATTGCTTTTGTTTAGATGTTCGTCTCGCATGTCTAAACTAGATGCAAAGTCATCGTTACATCTTCCTTGCTACTCCTTGGGCCGTGGTGATAGGTGTTATTTTCCTAGTCTTCAAGTACCGGTTTCTAGTGTCACTTTTTCTTAAGAATTCCTCTTTTTCTCAAGACCCGATCCACACTAGTTAGGGGGAGGATGACGATTTGCTCGTTTATACTCTTGCCTCTCTAACTTTTGCTTATGTTCCTCCTTTGACAAAGCCTCCTATCATTCAGGTCTACGCTAGGCACCAACACCCCTAGTCTCGAGCCCTCCACTAGCTGCTTTGCCATCAGATCCAATTCTCAATGATGATCTTCCTATTGCTCTCCATAAAGGTAAACGTTGGTGTACTCATCAAATTTCCTCATTTTGCTCTTATAACCATTTGTCATCACATTCTTGTTCTTTTATTGCATCCTTAGACTTTATTTCGTTGCTTAACAAGGTTTCTGAAAGCCTAGCTCACCTTGGTTGGCATAGTGTTATGATAGAAGAAATGAATGCTTTGACTGACAATAGTACTTAAGACTGGGTATGTTTACTTGCTGAAGAAAACCATCATGCCGATGTGTGTTTACTGAAGGTTAATCTTTGATGGATCGATTTCTGAGCCGAAAGTTCCCCGCCTTGGTTGCCAAAGTAAGATGCCTAAACTTATGAATGGATTATTCGATACCTTCTCCCCGCTAAGTCGACTTCATTTGGCTTCGCATCCACCATGGTTGAGACCTCCACTAACTCGATATTAAAAATGCTTTTCTTCATAGATCTGCGTAGTTATTTATACGTGGTGCCATCCTCCTGCGCTTCATAGTTCGTGAGGTCGGGTAGAGCTTTGTTGTCTTCAATCATATGGATTGGAACAAAGTCCACATGCGTGGTTTGGAAAATCGCTGAAGTGATTGGAGAATTGGCACGTGTATATTAAATATGATAATTCTCGTATTTTACAGAATTCTCATGCGCATCTCGTTAATACAGATACACGATATTGTCATTATCGAATGATACTCAAGAGGGACATCTTTCACCAAGTCCTTTCTTCATGACTCATTCCACACAAAGCAATTTAAAGTGACGCTTAAAATACTTATCAGGTCAGTTACGAGGGAAAGAACGCGAAATCTTTCTTATCTCAAAGGAAATATGTACCGGACTCATTGTTTGAACAGGAAAATTGGTCAGAAGGCTCATGTCACCCCCATAGAATTAGGAGAAGGCTAATTGTTTGAAACCCTCAGATACCGGTTGGAAAGTCGAATCACTATAGTAACACGCCCGATATTTACATCAATAATGTTGTAAATTATATGCCTTCTTCAATACTGATCATCAAGAATACAGGTAACAGATTCCATGTTATCAGCATGAGCGCCCTGACGATTTATTCTATATGCGAATCACGGGCATAATGTAATCTCGCGATTTCACAAATGCTAATCAAGCAGTTAAAGGAAGATAAGAGATCCATTTCGTGTTATCAGGTCTTTGTTTACAAACCTGGGATTCATTCGAAGTTAGCAAGAACAGCCGCCTCGCTCAATCAGCAGAATCAATATGCAGGCAAATGACATGAACTCAGGATAGATTATGTGACTTCATCAACCCCGATGGAAGTCGACATTAAGACACTAGTCCCATCAAAACCTTGCGCGACGACTGCGCCATTGTTTCTAATCGATTCCATGAATGAACCAAACATATTTGGTATAGATTGTTATTTGCTTCGTGAGAAAAGACAACTGCTTATTTCTCATGATAAGCGCACGAGGAACAATCGCGGATATCTTCACAAAGGCCCTAAGAGGGGAGCGAGTTAGTTATCTATGTAACAAATTGGACATGATTAATATCTATGCTCCAACTTGAAGGGGAGTGTGATAGCATATATCTACTTTACATATAGATTGTAACTAGTTAGGAAACTTGTCTTATAGAGTTGTATCCTAATAGGAATATTAGATTGACTTTTGTATATATATATTCGTGGTGGATCAATGAAAATCACAAGGAATGATTCCTCCAGCTTCCTTCTTGATTCTTTCTACAATACCCAACATTCTAGTTCTAATGTTCAATGGTTTCATCTATGATTACCCTTAGTGAATAATAGAAATAAAGTAACTGAATCAACCTATCTAGTATGAAGCTACATATATGCTAACCATAAAAAAGAACTGTTTGCTTCCTTTGTCTACAGATCAAAAAGCCATTGAAAAGCTATTGATTTGTCCTTGTATCTGAGTTTATGTTTGTACATTATCATAGCTAGTATTCTCAATATGTTCTTGCCATGATATTTATTTACAGGAGGATAGACATTACTGATAAAAAAAAATATTTACAGGAGGATAGACATTGTGTTTCCTCAATCATTGATGCTTCATATATATGTAATGGCGAAACTAGTAAAAGATGTACAGCAGTTCTTAACAAGAAAAAGCATAAACAAGATTTTTTTTCTGAGTATCTGAACAAGCATTGGACATGTGCAGAAATTTTCTTTTCTTTTTTTTTTTTTTTTTTTTTAATGGGTAGCATTGGACATGTGCAGATATGCCAACAGATGTCTAAAATCTAATCATGGAGAAGGCAAAATGGTCTATATGTTATTGCTAGTTAGCAGAAACCCTTGGTTATTGCAACATTGAGATTCATTAGCTCCAATTCAAATTAGGCTTCATCCTTTTGCTTGCACATTTTTGTTGCTAGCCTTAAAAGGGGGTGTTTTCTGACCAGAACATTAAAAAAGGGGGTTGGGGGTTGGGGACTCGGGTGTTTCTGTGGTGGTAAACAAAATTGCCGAAATGTGATTATTAAGACAAACCAAAGATGAATGTAGCCACCACTAAGATTTGCTTCATGGTATGTTTTACATATGGCTTGAACATTGATATACAATAAGGCTATTAGTGATTGATTGATATTCTGACATATTCACAAAATTCCAATTCCATGTCTTATTCATATTTTATTTTCATGTCCATTTTTCTTTGCTATTAACAATGAATGTTGAGTGGCTTGTGAAGAAAAAACAACTTTCCTTTCCATCTTAGTAGTTTGGTTGTATGTTAATGTTCTCCTTGTACGAATCTCTCTCTCTAAGTTGAATAATGCTCCAATGTTAACATAAGATAATACTGTATAGGAACTCTTTGAGAACCTAAGCACTGAATTCAGCAGTGAAGTTGAACTCTTGGCCAAAATTGATCACCGAAATCTTGTGAAACTGCTGGGCTATGTTGATAAAGGAAATGAGCGACTTATTATTACTGAATTTGTGCCAAATGGTACTCTTAGAGAACATCTGGATGGTAAGATATTTATCTGTAAGATTGATTAATGTCCTAATTGATACGGCAATGGTCATGTTCATAGTTTGGCTGCTACTTCTTGCAGGTTCATGGGGAAAATTTTGGATTTCAATCAACACTGGAGATTCGCATTGATGTTGCTCATGCCCTAACTTCTTACCTCCATCTGTATGCAGGTCAGGATAACTGCTTGTTTAGTTGATTTTTCCCAAATTGTTAAGAAAATTTAATTTTTACATCATCGAAACTCTAATTCGTAGCTTGAAAATACAGGAAGAGGACTGGGATTTATTTGGGGATGAAATGTTTGCCTTAAAATTCCAAATTGCCTTTTTATTTTTTCCTCATTCTTCTCCATGAACAAGCAAACAGAACAAGAGTTCACAAACAGATTTTATTTGAATGGCTTCAAAATGTGGATGCTCTTGGCAAGTACCTGCACTCTTTATTTTGGCTGGAGGCGGAAAAATCTTAATGATGAAAATAGTCTTTTCTTAACCATGACTATTTGGCTTGATATAAACCTTGATTCTCAAATATGTTTCACCAACCCAAACATCTGCTGGTCTTTCATCAATTGTCCTTTTTTTTGTATTTTATCTCTTTTTTTTTTTTTTTTGACTTCCCCCTCCCCTTATTTAGCACCTTCACCATTTTATCCCCTCAGTAGTGACATATCAGACCAATTGAGGACTTGCATACATCATGAACCTCATCTTCCTATTAATTTGTCAAATCCTGATTCAAAGCTGTTGGTGCAATTGCAACTTGTCCCACCATCAATTGTCTTTCTGTTAACTGCTATTGTCATGTAATCATTACTAGATTCACTTTTTATAGAATTCCTTTCTTTTGTTTATCTAATATCTTTCTTGTCACCATTTTGTAGTTTCCTTTTTTCTTTTTTTTGATAAGTACACAATTTTTTCCCCACTAGGACTTGAACGAGGTCCCCTCTCCTCCCCTCTCTATGCCTACCCTAGCCCCTAATCATTGAGCGAGGCCTCATTGGCACCGTTTTATAGTTTTTAAATATCATAAAGTGTTATTTAGATTACTTATAAAAAAATGTTATTTAGATTCCTTTTGGGCATTTAACCGTCTTCTAAAATTGTCTCATTAAAAAAAGATAAGCTCAGCACTAGACTTCCCCAAAATGAAGTCAAACTTCTGCATTGTGCTGCATGTCTGAAAATGAAACCAAGACTAACATTGGTTACAAATTTGATTTTGAGCCATTTGATGCCTATTTTTTTGTTTCCTTACAGAGAAGCAAATTATCCACCGTGATGTGAAGGCATCCAACATTCTTCTCACAGAGAACTTTAGAGCTAAAGTGGCTGACTTTGGATTTGCAAGGCTTGGTCCAGTAGATTCTGAGCAAACACATATTTCAACCAAAGTGAAAGGGACAGTCGGTTACCTTGATCCTGAGTACATGAGGACCTATCAACTCACCCCCAAGAGTGACGTATACTCATTTGGGATTTTGCTAATAGAAATTATGACTGGGCGCCGTCCTGTGGAGTTGAGGAAACCTACCGATGAGAAAGTGACACTTAGATGGGTAAGTTTAAATTCCTTATCTTTATATGTCATTGATTTTGTGACAGTCATGGTTGCTTACATTCAACATGTCCTAATGTCGCATGACAAGACAATGATGCCCCTACCAGAGCATTACTGGGCTAGACAACCCAAGTTACAGAAATGATTGGCTCAACAAGATTAATCCTTCCATATTTTCGACCAATGCTCTAAAGTAGAGTCCACACATACCCCAATTCCAGCTATTGAGCTGGGCTGCAATGACCCAAGCTTGGTAATCTGAGATATTGGTATAAAATATTTGAAGTTTTACAATTTTTATCATCTGATATTAGATTATTCTAATTTGAAACTGTTTTATTCCTATGAAAACTTAAACCACCATATTTGCAAGTATATCAGTTCATGTGTTGGGGGGTGTGAGTTTGGCTCTTGATATGGATCAGAATTATCATTGGCATTTCAAATTGGACCCGTTGGACCTACCCTTGATCCATGGTGCTCTATGTGTAATCCGCCAAAATATGCTATCTCGTTGGAGAAGTCAGCTTTTAGTAACTTGTTTTTATTCAATGATACATTCCCTGCCAACAAGGGCAACTGCTAGTCTATTTCAATACTCAGATTATGGTTATTTATTTATTTATTATTATTGTGCAGGCCTTCAAAAAGCACAATGAAGGAAATGTAATGGAATTGGTGGATCCTTTAATGGAGGAGGTGGTAGAGACAGAGATACTTACAAAAATGTTTGGTTTAGCAATCCAGTGTGGCGCACCCATAAGATCTGATCGGCCAGACATGAAATTGGTGGGAGAGCAGTTGTGGGGTATAAGGATGGACTATGTTAGGAGTGTAAAGAGGGGGTAGTAGCAATAGCAAAGTGCAGTTTAGAGTGGCCTGGTCTTTCTCGTCTTATTCATTTACCTTTCTTCTCTTATTCTTTTTCCTGTTTATGTATGTAAAAACAGAATCTGGTCTCAAAACAAAGCCTACTCCCTCTTGGTCCTTTCCCTGCCACCTCATTTTTCATTCTTACCCAAGGGATTTCTGCATGCATATGTTACCCATTGAAGTGTTGTTGCTAGACTAAAGCATTACATGCAACAATGGAAATGGAAAATGAGGAATGCATGTACTTAATTATTGAATGCTGCTTAGTGATGAAAAAAACATGCAGCCTAATCAACCCTTTGGCAATATTGTTACTGTTGACAAGTTAAGGATATCGTGCTCTAGGTGAGACAATGACAATTACTCAACCTGTTATCTCTTTTCTTAGATAATGCGCAAACTGAGTTGCAGCATGCATCCATTTCTGCAATGGAACTGAATACATCTCCTCATCAGCTTGATTTGAGTGAGAGGTAGATGAAAGGAAGGAGAATGCACAGCTTCCTCCCATGGCAAGAAAAAGTATAACATTGTTTTTTTTAGATCCGGTATCCTATCGAATGCTTGATTTCACATCCATTTGGTGGGGGAAAAAAAATTATATCAGTAAAATATTGATGGATGGCAAAGAGCATTGCCTTCCCATATTAATGAAAAAATCTACATGGCCATCATGACATCATGAAATCAAGTGGAATGAACACAATCTGCATCTCAAAATGCATATATAAGTTAAAGCAGTGATGATGATAAACCCTGCTCAGTTAATCAGAGTTCTAATAAGCCATTTAGTATTATCCAAGCATAACAAATTCCAGTTACCTGTTCTACCTTAGTTTTCGACAGTTGGACATCCTTTATGTCAGTAGCTGGTTAACTCTAATTCTCAATGAAGAAGCCATCGTTTTGAATGTCTTATTCTCTTAACGATAATGTGCCGAGTAAAGAAGATGGAATGAATAATAAATCTAGTGTACGATGAGTTTTTCACAAGAACTAGACATCAGTAATAATTATCCTAAAACAAACATACCCCCATTATTTGCTTAAAACAACAGCCTGATAATTTGACATGCCTAATCTAAACCATTTCCTGCTCAGTGTTTTCTGCTATCAAAGCAAAAAATAAATAATGGTGGTGATGATCTGAGCGATGATTGTGCAATCTTGTGCAGCTCAATCAAGACTATCTACAAATAATTTGTGACAGCAAGCTCTGATGCTCGGCCAGGGTGCCTTACTAGAATTTTAGCAATCGAGGAAGCCGGAATCTTACTCTTTTCCACCTGCTCCTTATCAGCATAGGATGCACACCCAGAATATGTTCTGGCATGAAATCATGTCTTGTCAATATACCCACTAATGGACATCTCTGCAATTAAGAAGCATTTGCATATATACATGCAGTTAGCAAATGAATTGAATGGGAGGAAATGTTAAACATTTTTCTTTATCCAAATGGTTACAACAAATGACAGATAATTGGGAAAAACAAGTTCTATTCAATGTAAAGATCATTGAATGCCAAAACTAGTGTGACAAATTTGGGTATGGGAAGTTTCTTGGCATATAGACAGGGTTGGTAATGAAATTCAGCTAGAACTTGGAAATTTCATGGAAGTGAGAAAACAATGGAGGGAAAGTAAGTCCTGTTAACCGAAGGCATATTTGAAATTAGTCATGGATTTCGGTCCCATGCAGATAAATTCAAATTTATTAAATGCTCTCTGTATTTGTGCAAGGACACTGCAATAGGATGCCGCTTCAAAAGTGCAATTATATGAGACTCCAGAAGTGAAAATTCACAAAATTGTGTACGTGCACAAATTGATAGTGAGATATTATTGTATATGTATGCAAGTGCCATGCAGTCAGGTGCTCTTTCTATTTTCTAAATTTCTGGGCATAAAATAAAAAATTAAGGCCAACAGAAAAGTTAAAAATTTCTTACATTAGAAATCTTGGGGATCACCAACAGGTGTCTTAAGCCAACTTCTCGGAAAAGTATGAGAGCCTTTGCTAATGACATTGTCTCAACAACAGTATATGGCGAAGAATTGGAAAATGGATGCAAATCTATGAACATCTCCATCTCTTCTTCAGTCAGTTCTATCTCCTCTATCTTTTCACTATTGCCTGATCCCCTCTTTTCAAAATCCCCAGCGGAGAAGTGTCTAAGGGCATCATTGCCTGCTGGAACAGCAGTGGTTAAGAAAGCCTTCTTCTTAAGCAATACAATAAGATGGGCACGGAGGACTAAACCAAACAAAACTGGTGATTCATAATTTGAACGTTCATCAATCACAGGGAATCCATGATGCCCTGTAGTTCTGAGAATATGTA
This sequence comes from Tetrastigma voinierianum, assembly GCA_016808115.1. NCBI lineage: Eukaryota > Viridiplantae > Streptophyta > Magnoliopsida > Vitales > Vitaceae > Tetrastigma > Tetrastigma voinierianum. The sequence continues at coordinate 1,290,284 of JAEQBH010000706.1, read as the reverse complement.
CTATATTTCCAACCTTCTCAATGCCATTAAAGAGCTGAAGTGGACCCGTAACTACATCCTCAACTGTCAGCTGCCTCATATATGGCTCGGCATGTGCTTCTAGGTAAGGAAATCCCTTCAATTTCATAATAATGTCATAAACATTTCCATTAAACGCGTCAGCTACGGTTTTGGAAATGAGAAGAACCACCATTATCAGGGGAAGTAATAAGAGATTATTGGTCAGTTCTAGGATAATGACACACAAGGAAACTGTCATCCTCATAGATCCACCAAGAAGAGAAGCAGCACCCAACACAGCAAAGAGGCCATGGTTAAGATTTGAGTGCGAACCAATTAACATTCCAACGAAACGTCCATATGATGCACCTGTCACGATAACAGGTACAAATAGACCAGCAGGAACCACTATGCCATAGCTAAAGATACTGAGAAAAAAGCAAGTGGCAAAAAATATAAGAATTGATGAGTACTGGAACTCAGTATCGGTGTCTTTGCTGAAAAGATTTTTGATGGCATCGTCATTTGTGTTGAAAATAAGACTGGCTAGATCATTATAGTGACCAGGAGAACACTGGAACTTCTTGTAGTTACCAGACCGGCCAATTGTGGGACAAGCTTCTGATGCATCAGGAGGGCAAGGTTGGCAGGATGCAAGAAATGGCAATCCAAATAGAAGACAGGATGTAAAAATGGAGATTGAACAAGCAAGCAATATTTTGTAAATAGACCTTTTCCTGAAAATGAAAAGCAACAATAAGTTTAACAGACTATACCTACAATATTCTGGAGCACTCATTTTGAAAGGAAAGGATAAAGAAGCTAATGAAGAGCTTACCCATGAATATAACTGTAAACCCGGAGAACCTTCTCAAGAAGAAAATTATATAAACTTCCCAATAGACCCCCTATAACTCCCAGAAGAAGAACAGGAGGCACGTCCTTTATGTGGTATGTTGTATTTTGTGAGGTGACATCAAACATTATCAAACCCCCTTTACCAAAAAGGCCACATTTTCCACTGAAACAAACATCAATCAGAGCCCGAAGCATAATTGCAACCACTGCTGTTGTGAAGAAACATCTCCATAGAAGGGCACTTCTCCACCTGCAGATCAAAATCTTGATGTTAAGTTCTACATATTTCCCACTTATTTGATAGCCATACTGTTGTCTTCACGCCTCTAAATCTTTCAAGGCACAGACATCAAGATTCCAGTACATTGAATGGGACACAGATGTGAAGATGTTATGACTAAGAAGCATGCATAATATACTGGTCATGTCACACGAATCACAACAAGGTAGTTGATAGAAAAGAGCGGATGAAACCTCCTAGGATGGGCTGTATTTAGCATTTACATCTAATCCAAGTGAAAGAACATCAGGCAGATCCGACTATTAACTTTGTGGAAATTAAAATGACAAAATGTTGAGAATGCAATACAAAATTCAATGTACACAGAACGCTAGTGGGAATCAATGCAATATGTTAATGTCATCTGGCAGCATATTTTTAATTTCTGAAAGACTCATTTCAAGTTCGATTTGTGATATGCAGGGCCTTCTATTAAATGTTTATCAGCATGACACCAAGTATCCGACTCTAGTTTTAGCTCTTAAAATCATCCAGCTTTAACTTATTTCCAAAATGCCTACAAGGATCCAAGGACCATACCATTTCATTAGTGGACCTATTAAAATACCATCTTATCTACAATCATGCATGGCTGAAGGACATACATTTGTGGCAATTCTACTATTGTGGACAGCACATTTAGACTATTGAAGATTATTTTCACTTCCTTACAAAGATGACAAGCTGGAAAATATCAACATTATATAGTGAAGCCAAAGACACATAAGGCCATGTTCTCCACACCATGTCCATCTCAACACATTCAGAGAATCTCAGGTTATAAGTGACTAGAAAAGTTTGCAAACTCTACTTCTATTATACATCTTTCAGAGTTTTTTTCCCAACAAAATGTTCCCAGGCAATGCAATTTTTTCTAGAAGATAACAACATTGAGAATAACATGGACTTCCTAGCATGTTTCACTAGAATCACACAGAAGGATAGGCGCAGATATGAACATAGCCATAGAACAGCCACATCATATGAGTGGATTAATCTAGACTCCCAAGCAGATCAAATCATCAGACAAATGGCAAAGAAAAAAAGAAATAATAAGTGAGCATCACATGGAAAATATAGAAGGGTGGTTGGATAGGTTAACAATACCAAGATGCCATTTCTTCAAGACTAAACAACACACCACCAACAGGAGCACGGAAAGAAGCAGCAATGCCAGCAGCTGATCCACATGTTACAAAATCTCGTCGGTCTCTATCATTCTTGAAATAACGTAGCCATCTCCAAGTCAAACCATATTTCCTTGACCCACCCTGACCCAGCAACGCTGCAACACATGCACCAGTATGCACCATGGGCCCAGCCTTTCCAATAAGAAGAGATCCTGACACGGCTGTAATGCTACCAACAATCTGTAAATTGGATCAAGATCAGAGCAAAATTTCTAATATTTAATAATCTTGCTTCTGTTAGATAAATGACACGTAAAGAACTGAGAGGATACAGAAATATGAAAGAGAGCTGACAAACTCAATTTATAAATCCATGGGAAAATTGGTCCAACAGTCTCTACAGCTTAAGGCAGTTTTCACAATCTTAATTCTTTTAGCTATTCACTCATCTTTCTATAAATACTTCTCTGTTTTAATTCTTCTCCTAAAATTTCTATTTTAGTTTCTCATGCAACCTCTTAGCTACATTCTTAAAGTTTCTTACTAAGCTCCCTACTCCAAACTGTTAAAGATTTATTAGTAGCTATTTAGTAGGGGGTAGATTAGTCTATTTGTTTTTTGAAGAAGTCCTGGTACACACATGCTTTGTAATCATTTTGGTGAAAGGAGGACATGGAAAAGATAACCTACAAATTCAATTAAATGATAAGCTACAATAATCTTCAAAACCAAATTTTGTAACATCTTTAGGAAAATTTAACCACCAAATATTTCAATTGATATTGCAAAACCCTTTTTTAACAAAATAATATGTTCTTTTTTTTTTATAGGTAAATATTTTTTCTTTCTTTGTCCCCATTGGGACTTGAACCCGGTCCCCTCTCTATTCCCACCCCAACCCTTAACCACAGAGCCACGCCTCAGTGGCATAATCTATTATTCTATTTGCTTCCCTATAAATATTATTACACTTGTAAATATTTATATTCTTAGATAAGCCTCCAAAAATCCTTCATTAGTAAAAGAACTCAACTAGGTAAACTACTTCTTTATTTATTTATTTTTGATAGGCGGGTAAACTACTTCTTTATTGTAACAATCTATAACCACTTTGGAGTCCCCTTCAATCTCTATGTTTAAAATTTTTTTTTATCTTTTGCAGCTAATACACCATCTCTAAAAGCCATACATCCTACAATAATTATTGAAGCATTGCTTAAATGCCTGCTTGTAGACATTTAGATAATTTCATTAGTCTCTAATAACCCATCCTGAAGCACTTCTATTTTTTTTATCCTTGAACCATCAAAATTTAATATGAAATTTCCATTGATTGGAGCAATCCAACCTATATATTTTTCAACCATACAAGGGACATTATGCCCCCTATCATGAAGATGAAAGTCACTCATAAAATCATAAAGATTTTGAAAAATTAAGGTAACGTCATCAATAATGAGAAAGAGGTTATGTTGAATTTTCCCAAACAGAACTTGATTTCTATGAGTCTAAACAGTCCACAGGATAATGACAATTTTTCCCACAAGATGCTTGAAAAATTTATAGTTAGTCTTATAGTTTTTATAAACCATTTCAGGCCTAGATAAGAAATCACCTTCATAAAAGAGAGGAATAGAACAATTATACTTAATACAATACCAAATTATTTAAACAAAATGATAATATTTAAAAATATGGTCAAAATTTTCACTATTTTGATTACAAAAATAACACTTTTTTGTAATTTCTTGTTTGCTTGCAATTAGAAACCCACCAGTGGGGAGAGCATCTCTAAGAACACTAGTTCCTCTTCTTGTTGGTACTAATACTTCTCAACGATAAACCATTAAAAGTATATCAATGAAAACATAAACTAGAATATTGAAGCAAATCAAACTCAAGTTCTACCTCATCCTAACTCATTAGTGGATAATCCTATTACACTCAGAAAATGCAAACACTATTGTACTTACTACTCTTCTCATAATGTATCCTTAGATAACCTTTCCCCTATTTTAAATTGTTTTGCTCACGCCTTGAATTATATTCCTATCACTCAATCTCATCAAGAACCTTTAAATCATACTACATGGAAGAAAGCCAAGGAAGAAGAGATGCAAGCTCTCTGAAATAAAGGTAAATGGGGGCTCATTGATTGGTCTAATGGAAAGGATGTTGTACATTGCTTTTACGTTTTTACTACTAAATGAAACAATTGAACAATGGAAAGGTAGGTTAATTGCTGAGAGGTATATTACTAAAAGGCGCTAAAGTCACGCCACAAGGAAGAAAAGCACTCACTCCCCTGAAACTGCACAAAATACAACCAAGCTATACAAGAAATAGCCCCGGATTCACTCACAACCCACCCAATCAATAAATTCAACTAAGATCAAGGGACCATGCACTATAGATAATTTAGTCTCCAATCAAAGAAGAAAAAGGAAAAAAGTTTTGAGCTTTTCGTATGGACAGTACATCATCCCAAAAGACAATCTTATTCCTAACCTTCCAAAAACCACCCAAAATAAACATGATGGTCTTGTTTGCCACTCTTTCTGTTTTAATTTTTTTTTTTTTTTTTGCCAGCAAAAGAATCGTTCCAACTAGCAAGAGTGTCATGTACTGATTCCAAATCACTCAAGCAGTGCCAAATAGAGAAGAAAGTAAATCCCATAACAATCTCGACTTTGCACAATGAAGAAGAAGGTGATCTACTGATTCCTTACTATTGAGACACAATTAGCACCTATTGGCAAGGGTCCACCCTCTCTTCTAGAGCTAGTTAAGGGTTAGGATCCTTCCTTAAGCCACTTCCGAAGTGAAGAAGTTAATCTTTGACTGACGCAAGATCTCCACACAATATACCAGGGGAAAGGCACATTAAGGGTTGGTTGTAAAGCCCTTTATATTGACTTTACTGAGAAGACACCATTTTTGGTCATCATCCATCTCACCTTGTCCTCAACCTCATTATCCAACATGCTCTACTTCCTAATCATTGAGGGGTCCCGAGAAAAAAGGATTCTAGCCTTCTCCCTCCTTAGGGCTACTTCAATACTCTCTCACCCAAACCTCTTTTGAATTCACCAAAGCAACCAAGGAGGAAAAAGAATCACATACGGAAGTAGTCCTGCACCAAATATTTGTCCAAATTTTCATTCTATGCTTATTTCCAATCTCAAAAGACAATTTATTGCTAACAAGAGGCCACCATCTTCGGATTGTCTTCCACACCCCTCAACATTTTGATCCCCGATTTTCAGTTCTTGAATGATCTTCAACACCAACCCACCCACCCCTCCTCTAGTGCAGCACCCAAACCCCTTCTTATTCCCCATACTTTCCCCTAACAACTTCATTCCACAAGGTCCCTCTTTGCACAACAAAGCGCCAACTCCACTTTAAAAGGAGCACCTTGTTGAGACTCAACAAGTTCTTCATTCCCGAGCCTCCATATCATCGCCCATTTCACTAAGTGAAGCTTCTTTTTGTGTTCCCACCTCCCCACAAAAGTTTCTGAATCTAATCAAGTCTCAACTTAACTATCCTAGGTAAGTAGAATAAGGACAAGAAATAAATCGGCAAGTTGGACAACGTACTCCTAATCAATGTGACTCTCCCACCTTTAGAGATATACTATCTCTTCCACACGGCCAACCTCTCTTTAAACCGCTCCTCAACACCATCCAAACTCCCACTGACTTGTACTGAGCTCCCAACAGCAACCCTAACTAGATAGAGGGGAAACTACCCACTTAACAACCAAGCTTAGCAGCCAGAGCCTCCACATCATCTACCCTTCAAAGTTGGATCAATTCACCCTTCTCCAAGTTGATTTTATTCAAAACGAGATAAGTGAGAAATTGAATCTTTAATTACCATCTAATCTTAACCCATATCTTGAGATCGAGTATGTTCTCAATAATTAACTTATATCTACTCAACAAGGTGGATATAACAAATTTTTAGTGAAATGACAAGGAAAAACACTTTGAAAATACATATCATTCAATCGAAGGCCTTACTATAAGATTTTTCCATCTTTTCTTTGTAGTTTCTTCTTTCTCTCATTTTTATTTTATTTTCGTATCTTAGAAATTTTTTCTTCGTTCTCTCCTTACTCTTAAGATTTCCATCTTTTTTCATCAATCCTTCTTTCTCTATTTTTTATTCTATTTTCTCCATTATAAATTTTATTCCTTATTTCTCTCATAACACCCTTGGAAAATACAAAATCCTAACCCTACTTTGGTGTAGGCAACCATCCTAAAGTTATCCTACTTGGGTAGTTTAGTAAATTTTTTTTTTTTTTTGAGAAAGACACTTAAGGAAAGAGGTTATTATTCTTTCTCGTAAACGTGATTGTCCAAGTCAGCGTGCAACTAATCTTATGGGACCCTAAAGTTAACGCATGGGCAAATCCTCCAATGGCCCTAAGAGGACTCCAAATGATGACCATTGGGGAGCAAACCCAAGGTTGGACAAATAAGTTACCCCAGGTTTCCCGGAAAAGAGGTTATTATTCACTCCATTTTTCCAAAACATAGAGGTTAAATTTGATTCACAAAAAATTTGCATGAAAGTATTGGAGAAAAAGATAAAGAGAAAAAATGAAGGAAATAAAAAATATATTCAAGATCAATAAATTACTTTTGTATATCTTTTCAAATTCATAAAACTTAGTTTCCTCTATAATATAAAAAATATGAAATAATTTTAAAATATATAAATTTTTATCTAATTACATTTTTTTTCATAATAAAACCAAAAATAAAACATTTTCTTTTAGCATTCTCCGGGCATGCCATAATAAAATTCAATCGATAATACTGATCACCTTTCATGAGTGCAATCCCCTCCGCGTGGGTCTAGACCCCAAAGTCACAATCATCCTCAACATTTATGCAAAAATAAGAGGATATCAAGAATTGGTCTTCAGAGAAAGACCAATTATCCTAATTTATCGCTATTCGTAAAGGAAAAACAATCAAAACAAAGCATAAGAATCATGCTTTACCTTAACAATCAGAGTTTTCAGAGTAAATATTCCCGGGGCATCAACGCCATTCAAGTAAGCCTTCACTTCCGGAATGCCCGAACCGGCGGCCGTCGGAGCTATATAAGCCGTGATGAGCGAGGCAAAGAGAGTGAGAACAAAATTGGAGCCGAAAAAAACAAGAAACGCCGTTCCGTACCTGAAATATAATTTTCAATTTCATTAGCACCTCCCCTTGAATTCAAAACAAAGAACAGCGATTCAGTAACCTCACACACCAAATTTCTCCCACAAAACATTTTCTTCCACCCAATGATCAAACCAGTACCTATTTACAAGCATCATATTCGACGTGATGACGAATTTGACGCCGGCAATGTTCTCGACGGCGAGATTGTTGCAGAACCCAATAAGACTAACGATTAAGCCGATCAAGAAACACAGCAACCACTTAGTGAATATGTATTGAAAGATCTGAAACATGCCGCGGCTCCTCCAATCCTGTTTGAAGAAATCATTCTCGATAATCCTGAAAAAACACAACCACCCAAAAAAACCCCATTACTCAAATCACGGAATTGAAGAGACAAAACATAAAAAAAAAATGAAGTAAATAAAACACATACTCATAGTCAAGACTCTCGATTGGGCAGACTTTAGAGCCAACAATAGCGACCTGGGAAGTCACGTTGGAGAGTGATCGATTCAGAGGGGGTTCCAGCTGGAGGTCGAGAAGGGGCTGGGACTCCTCGTCTGCATTGGCTTGAGTAGACATGGCCGCCTTCAGCTAATACCGGAGCATGAGAATCTGGAAACGAAGAAGAAGGTGGAGAGACAGATTCGGAATTCTTCAACACAACGGAGAGTCAATAGAATCTCAAAGATCCAAACCCAACCACTTCCTCCAGCTCTGGTCCTCCCAAAATCTGATTTGTATTTCATAATTACAAAAACATTTCCATATTTTAAAAATCACTTATCACCCATAATATTATTAAAGATAATACAACAAAAAAACAAAAATTAAAACAAGAACAAGAAAGATTAATGCTCACATAGATCTTATCGAAGATGGGTGATTGATGGCACATAGGAAGCTTCCAGTGATCGGTTGAGCGTCTCGACTTTCATGAAGAACGAAGCTTCTCTGACGTAAGTTGCAACCAAACTTCAGAGATTCGAACAAAGATCTATGATAGAAAGATAAGAAAAAAAGGCATTATAGATTTTGTATGATTAGGGCAAGCTGTCCAGCCTGTAAAATGCAAGTAAAAAAATTGTGTTTATTTTATTATTAAACTGGACTCGTTTCGTTATTACGGGAGACCGAGTTTTATACTTTTATATACTTATTTTATCTCTTGACATTTGAGTATTTTTAAATAAAATTTTAATTTATATATCTTAAAAAATAAAATTATTATTTAACAATGTAAAACTTATTCTCGTATGAAAACAAATTTTTTATAATCAAACCTTAACAAAAAAAAGAACATGATTAATTCATATAACACGAAAAATACTAAATTCAAATAATAATAACAATTCTTATAAAACATTAAACGGTGTTTTTTATGTTTTAAAAAATTGTTCTTAATAATAATTTACAAAAACATGAACCAAATAAACCCTATGCTTATTTTTTTACTTGATTCTAAATATAACTTTTGTTTTTTGTTAAAAATATAGGTTAGTAATATAATCAATAGAAACACGTAATAAAAAATGTTAAAAACTTTAAATGATAACGTAGCATTCAAGTTAATAGCAAAAATGATATGTTTAAAGCCAACACATTTAATGATAAAAAATGCACTTCAGATCTACAACGTACTGACAAATAGTGTTTGATATGATGATTCTATCGAATTGAATTTTATCATTCAAACTATCAACCCAAAAACTTACAAAAAAATTAACCGTCGATGATATAACTACCCGTCATAACAAGTCGACGACAAAATAAGTTGTAACAAATTGACGATAAAAACACAAAAAAAAATAAAAGTAAACTCAAATCCATGTGGAAAAAACCATTTTATTGACAAAAAAAATCAAAAAAGAAAACAATGGAAATTGTGATTTTAAGTAAAAAATGACAAAAAAATCACCCTCCCTCTTGACTTCAAAGATATAAATTTTGTTATGAATAGTGTTTAATTATATTACCTAATAAGTATTTAGCTGTTGCTTTATTTGTATTAGGTCTGTTTTTTATATTAGAAAAAAATTAGTTTAATTTAATATTTTATTGGCATGATGATAATTTAATTTTATGAAAATATTTATACAACATTTTAATATATTTACAAAAATTAAAAATTATTATGATAAATAAATTTTTTTTAAATAAAATTATCACCAAAAAAAGGCATACTCGTTATAAACGATTAAATTCATATATAATATATGAACAAATTGACATTTTATCTAATTTTTGAGAAAGATAATTTTTAAATAAAAATAATTATCCTATCTATCAATAAAAAATTAATATTTTAATTTTTATCTACATTTTGAGACAATAAAATTTTAAATAATAATTTAAAAATAGGTGTGTTTTTATTTAATTAGCATTATAATGAATCATGAGATTTTCTTAAAAAAAGCTAAATATTTTAACTTTTTATATATTCAGACAAAAACTCATTAATAAATCATGAAAAGTAAAAGTAAAAACAAAAAACAAACAATATAGAAGTCCGAAGGTAAATTGCTTTTGGCAAAAAGAAAAAAAAAGGAAAAAAAAAGGAAAAAAAAAGAAAAAAAAAAGAAAAAAAAAAGGAAAAAAAAAAGAACAAAAAGATTGTGTTTGGTTCCAAAAAATAATATGTAAAGAAAAAAAATATTTGAAGTAGATGATTTTCTTATATTAGATTGTCTAGTGAAAATTTGTAATAAAAATTAAATATAAATAAATTGTTTAAAAGTTTATGTATTCTTAAATTATTTATTTTTTATATTGATGAGTTAAAGTAAATAAAATTGATTTGAAACGGCAAGTAAAAATTTTATGTCATATTTAACTATAATTGTATTTTCCTTCATTTTCTCATATTTTTCAAAGAAAAAACTGTTGGATATACTGGAATTAAATCTGATTTGCATTCACTCTGATAATTCTCTCTGCTTCCAATTCTTTGACGTGCTATAATTATTTGGATTTTATGTTAAATAATTATTTGTATTTCACTATATAGTTAATAATTATTTCCTTACGCTTATAAAATTTAACGACACCAATAATCATGAGATTAACGACATTCCAAATGAATAATTTGATTTTTGACTCCAAACTTTTCAAAATGCGTGATTCCAAAGCTGCTCTCCTCTATATAAAGGCCATATTTCAGAAAGAACATGCAAATAAAAAGAGATCGAAGTCTGAAGCTCTTCCTTTCGTCTGCTTACGATAACAAACACATCATCGGGGTCACGGAAATACAGAAAAGTCATTGCTTTTTTTCTACCATTCGACACCTGCTTTATCCCTGGGAGACACGCCGAATCTCAAAGACCAACTTCGATAGCGACTTGTTCTGATAAATCATAATTTCACAAAGACTTGGCTGCTTCTCCAACTCATATATTCCTTTCTTTGTTAATTTAATTTATTTCGTTTTTTTTCGAATAACTATTATTTTCATAAAGACATGCTGTGATGTTGCTAAGATTTCAAACAACTTGCCATAATTTCCTGTGTTTCTACAACAAGTATTGAATTTGTTCTAACAAAAACTATGAAAATTCATTTTTTGAAGTTTGGATGGCACAGGAAGTGTAAGGGGGAAAAATAAAGAAAAATAGTATGAAAAATTTTGTAATATTTTCCTTGAAAATTAATGAGGAAAATGAAAGAAAGGGAAGGGAAAAGGTGTTTTGTAGTGTATGTACCTAATATCGGTTTTCCAATATGTGTGTATATATCCTTGTTCGTTATAAAAGATAAGAGTTTTTGTTCTACTTATTATATGTGTTTGTCTATAACGCGCTATATAAGTAGCTAACGCCATTAACCCACTATTCACGGCCAGATCGACACTTTATACAAGGCCGATACGACAGAATACCAACATTCGTTTGCATAGTGTTGCAAATTTTCAACTTAGTCATTTTGCAAGATTTTTTTATTATCAAATATATGCTCTCGAGCCTGATCAGTACCGTTGAACCTCGACGCCGCTTTATTCTAACGTTTTTTAAAGATAAGTTTATTAATTTAGGTTAGTAATATAATCGATAAGAACAAAGAATCAAACATGCTGAAAATCTGCAGAATTTGATACAACATTTAAAGTATTTAAAAAATTCACCCGGCGATATACAATCGATGATAAAAACGCCTAATACCTAATATTCCGATACGCAAAGATATCGACGATCGTAACAACTCGATAACTCATTTGATCAACTTCAAGTATTCAAACTACCAATACGAAAACTTCACGAATGCCTAACCACCGACGATACAACTTCCATCTGTCGCAATGCTCAACGACAAACAGTTCACAATAAGTCGATCTAATAAAACACGATAAAACAGCCGAAAACAACGAACCTACCACAAAATAAGAAACTACTTTATTAAAAAGAATACCCATATATGAGAAAGAATTATTAAATAGGTGATTTTCTGAACTTAATTTTACTAAATAATCACCCACTTTGCTTAACAAAAAGGCCTAAAATAAACAATGTTAGGACGGTTAGGATTTTCGCAGATAAACCTTATTGAAAAAAAAAATAATTAAAAACGCATTTCAAATTACATTTTTTTATTACGTGGTTTAGACATTGAATTGTTTTTATCTCTTTAAAAAAAAAAATCATGTGTGTGTATATAAGAAAATTTTTTATTAAATTTATGAAAAGGGAAAAAATATAAAATTGATTTCTTTATTTTTGTTTAAAAATTTTATACATAACCAAACAAGAGAATAAAAAATAATCCAACAATCCCAATTCGAGAGCGGCAACCACCATTCCTCCAATTTATGGGCCATGGGAATGAACCAAACACTTATCATCACATCCTACCATTCAAACTAGTGGTTCTACCTGTCTCTGCCCTTTTCAGTTTATCTTTATATGGGTTGGAATAATAGTTAAATATGAATGCGTGTGTTTTTCTTTTCTTTTTTTGGTTATTTTGATTCACCTACCATTCCAATTTCTTGCATGTTAAATTCGTCAAATTCTCGCGAGTTTGAATATATAAATATAATTTTTATATAACTAAATATAAGAAATTTTTTATACTTTTATTTTTTTATTTTAATTTTGATATTTTTTTTTTTCAAAATTTGGTTTAATATTATATAAAAAATAATTTATAGATTTTAAAATTCTTTTTGTCTTCACTCGGTATTTTTTCTTTTATTTTTTCCTTTTCTTCTATTGGTACCGGACATCGTAAACTTCTAAAATTTCACTTTATAATTTATTCTAAAACTTCTAAAATATTGAATTTTTTTTTAAATTTTTGTTTATTTTATCATAATAAACATGAAAATAAGGTAAAATTGAAGGAAAACAAAAAGAAAGGGAGTGGAAAAGGAAGGCTAGAGGGGACAAGATAAAACATATACGGGGGATAACGAATGTTTTAAAAATTAATAATTGAATTGAAAATGTTATTAGTTGAACCAAATCGAAACCATACCGAAAATATTATCAGACAACAATTCAATCAATTGGTCCAATTCGATTTCAAGTTTTTTTAACATCTATTTACTTTACTTTACATTACATGATTCTAATATTTTATTTTTATAAGAACTAGACCTATAGCCTCTCATAATCCATCCTCCCATTCCTTTGAACGTTTTAAAACACTATTGTGAAAGATGAGGGCAAGACGTCAAAATCAAAGTTGATAACCTCATATATTATATGATTATGGTTTATAACTAGATATGGTAATTTGGGCAGACCGGATGAGTTGTGTTGGATCGGGTTAACATCGAATCAAGCCAAGTTGATATTGGATTAGGCCAATAAATTAATAGTCCAAATCAATCTTAATTTCTGATGGATCAGACTAACCCAACAAGTCAAACGTAAATTATCACCTTTAGCTATACCGTACCGAATTTTTTTGGTTGGACGTTGAATTTGCAAGATTGCATATTGACCCCATTTAAAATTTTATTTTATTTTTTTAAAAGAGCAATTTATTGGAACCATCACCTTCACATTTCTTTCATTCAGATCTCCTATTAATTTCACCTTCTTAACTCGACACGAAAATGAATATTGTAATTTATTTAGTGTGGAACTTGTATTTGTATTGATATTCAACATTTAAATTATCATATTTACACTTTTATTTTCCAAACAAATTATTATTGTTAAAAATCAACCCCTTACTTTCTCTCATTTTTTTCTCTGCTCGCATCTTTTCCTTAAGTCATAACGGATGATTTTTTGTAGTTCTTGATCTGAAATCATGCATCTACACCTTTTTTTGTCATTTATTTATTTTTAATAAAATGATTATTCTTACACAAATCTACATATATGAGTTATCATTTGGTTTTTTTTCTAGATTTCATTATTGTCTTGTTGCGACGCCAGAATTAATCGCCGTTTGTTATGCTGATTTGCTATCATCTTATCGCGCGGTGAAGGTCAGTACTCAACAGGACGCTTTGTTTTTCATTATCTTTTTACGACGTTTTATTTCATATATGGACACTCAGACGAAGACATCATATCTGATCAAAAACAACAAATCAAATTAATAAGATGTCATAGAATCGGTTTCACAGTGATTCTAAATATAATAAGAATATCAAACATATTGGCCAACTATCAAACGCAGAGTACAGTTCCCATTCAAAGATGCCATTAACCTGAATGTTATTTCATTATCTATGATTTTTAGTAAATTTGATTTTATGTTTCTATCAATATATTTTGAGTTTGAATCAATGATATATTGCTAGTTTGATAAATAAAATTATTTTTTCCTTCAAAAATATTATTGTATTTACAAGTTATGGAATTGATATTTGAAATATTAAATTTTTTTAGGAAGAGTACAAATAATGTGAGTAATCTTCACATTCTGCCCTCTTTAATTTTTTTAGTTTTTTTTTTCAATTATTTTGAGCATAAGTTTCATCAATTTTAAGTGTAGTCTTTTTTTTTTTTTGAGATTTCAATTTTAAGTGTGATTAGTATGTTGTGGACCAACAATGTTATTTACATTAAATGGTGAAATGTGTGTTGTGAAAAACCCTTTTGAAAGCTATTTAAAATAATTACTTTTTTTTAAAGGGATTTGGAGTAGCTACTTATTTGTTTTATGTTTAAAAGTAACAATAGAATTATAAAAAAAAAAACTTATATGTGACAAAGGGGCAATTTTGTGAAAAAACCTATAACGAAGTTGAAGCAGTTATGACAATCGAAGCTCTAATCAAGTCTATTAATCAAATTGAAGTAAATATGACAACTAAACCCCTAAAATCATGTCCCTACTAATGTGAAGCAAAGATGACAACTAAACCCCTAAAATCATGTTTCTACTAATCAAGTTGTAGCAAGCATAAAATAAACAAAAGAAAGAAAAAAAACTCATGCAAACAACCTAAACAAATAAAGCAATAACTAAAATAGGTAAGGAGATACAAAAACTAGATTTTTGACCCCCCCACCAAAACTTGAATTAAACATTGTCCTCAATGTGAAACAAAAACAAGAATGGATAATTAGTACTCCCTCGGCGCCGATCGAGCCTCCGAAAGTCGTTCCAACGATCACGATCATTTATGCAAAGATGCTAAGAGGATTAGACTTGTTCCAAATGAGGAGGCTTTAAAAATATGAAGCATATATGGAATGAAATGAGGGAGGATGTCGGAACCGATTCTCTTTGTTCAATTTCTGTTCTTTGAACCTCCAAGATACTCTAAACTTCCACTTTTCAAGATTTTTCACCTCCATAGCCAACTTTGAACTCCAAAAACCTTAAAAACAACACTAAGAAACACAAAATCAAGCAAGAACATTTATTCAAAAACAAACTTAAAAGTAACTAAAAAAAAAAGGAAAATGAAACTTTTCAACTCGGGTCAGCCTCCAAAGAAATCAAGCTCTTCGAAATTCAAATTCAGACTCTACCAACTACTGATATGCTGGTACTCCCGCCTCCATCATTTTCTAGTTTATAATTGTACTGCTAATCAACAACTTGAACACATAATCTTCCAAGATCATTATTTTTTTTATATTTTCTATTTTTTTTTTCATTTTTTTCTTCATAAAGGTTCCTTTCATTTCTTGTTCAATTGAATGATGTACTCATCCACCTCAGAAATTGGGGTCATCTTCTCATTTTTCAACCCCTCATGCATCTCATCCCATAAAGTCATCTCCGACATAGTCTTTCCAACTTTATCATTTGTCTTTTCATGTGATTTCGGAGAAGTTGGTTCATCTTCCTTCACAGCTAAGGTTTCCAAAATTTGTGTATCATTCTCCATTGTTTGAAACTTCTCAAGTTCTTCATTATCCCTTGAGGCGATTTCTTCATTGTAGTTCAAGTTTTATTCTTCTATATTCACTCCAAGAGTAGATGGCAAACTCTCATGTTGTCCTTCAAAGGACATTGTAGCCATATTCTCTTGTTATTTCATTTATTTTTGCCACTAATTCTTCTATACTCATACTCTCCTCTTCTTTAGGTTGTTCTTTCTCAAATGTCAAGTATAATGTATGGCCATTGGAGCCATCTCTTTCAAACTCTTGATCGGCGAGGTCGAATTTGAATGATACTGGCTGGACCTTACTAATCAATTTCCAGATGTTACACATTCACAGAATCCTTTCAATTTAGCCATGGCTACCTCTAACTTTGTCATTCTCTCATGTGGAGGTCAGAATTTATCTCATCGGATCAAGAAACCTAAGCAACCCAACTTGAGAGCTGGTCTTATTTCAAATTCATTGATCTTTGAAAATTCACCAGGCCATGGTAGATTCAGCTTGAGTTCTTTTTAATTCATCCATAGCTTGAGTTCTTTTTAATTCATCCATAGCTTCTTCTAGTCTTGATCTTTGGACTTGTGGAGATTGAAGAGTGTTATAGCTTGTATTCCATGAGGTGCTAAGGCAATGTTGCCAACCCGGATTATAATTGTTCTAATATAGGGTACCTCCATACTCAACTTAAGCCATGTGCATATGTGGGTTCCTCACTTGATTTGTCATTATTTGATAATACTCATTGGCCATTTGCCTCATTTCTAGTTGTTGATTAAGGAGAGCTAATCGAAGCTCAACTCCTGAAAGGATCCATCAGTGATTTAAACTTCAGAGCACTTTGCCCTCGATAATATACTAGGTTCTCTTTGCCTGGATCAAAGGAACTAGTTCGTCTTGACCTTGTCTTCGCATACACGCAAATTAACCTCCTGAAACACACAAACAAACAACAATAGAGACCAAGTCACAAGCACTAATGTAAAATGAATAAAATTGAGTAAAATAATAAAATAAAATAAAATAAATAAAAAATAAAATTTGATCCAAAGTAATATCTAAGTGCATTGTTGTCAATATCAACACAAAAACTTCATCCCCAGCTGCGCCAAAACTTGACTCGCTCAAGATATGTGTGTAAAATCGTGCAGCATAGGCTCAGACGCAAGTATACACATCGAGTTTACGTAGTATAGTGGCTCATCAAGTGTCGTCCCACAAGGAGAAGTGTGTTGACTACTGAATTTACGCTTTGGGGCCATTATCCTGACTTCAAAATTTTAGTGAATTTGACTAACGAAACTTAAATCGTTGTTTTCTAAATCAATTTAATTAAAAAACTGTGGTTTTCGCTTCACCGCCTTATGTGCCTGCTTGGGGTTGCGATGAAAAAAGTACGATGATAAACGCGCTGCTTTAATCAACCATGTTATAAACTCGTGTTTTACAAAACAGCACGCTGAAGTAGTTATCGCGATGCTAATGACTTCGATTGAAAATTTAACATGAAAATCCGTGATGCCACAGTTAATTTGTAAATCTATTGATAAACTCGTATCTTTAAAATTTTCCTATATTTACATCCATGTGTCACATCTCTAACAGCATCATCTCATGTGCCAACAAAACAATGTAAATAAACAACTTAATAGTAGAGATCAGTAATCCAAAGCTTTGCAACCGTACACCAAATATTAGAGATGGAAATTCCTCGAAGAATAATAGTAGTGAGGGAAGTTCCTATGTATGCGAGCATACGAGAAAAGTTTAGTTTTATATTTCTGCCTAATGTGAAATATAAAAGTTTATTTCGGTTATTTTTGTCTAAAGAAAATAAAAAACTATGACACGCTAATTTCAATTTTTTGTCGTTGAGAAAAGCAAGTCTTGACTCGCTTTTATGAAACTCGAGTTTTAAAATCAAATTGTGATTACCATCATGTATTTAAATTAACAAAACATCCTAAAATCGCATTTGCACTTTAAAACACAAGCCATACCCTCAACGTAGTTTTAATTGCAACCCTAAACAGAGCCATAGTCGATGGATTTTAACCTAGATGGATTATTCATTCAGCATACACCGATTTACGCTTAAATCTGGCTTTGATCGTACTACAAGATATTCTCTCCTCAATATATATTCGGTTTACCCTCACCGCATGGTGTATTACATCTCTACCAAACCCCCGACTCCAAATCACAGAATGTTTAAACCTTAATGCCATACTTTAACCAAAGATATCTCTATTCATCATCACTGGGCGCTATATTCATCCTCAGTCATTACTATCTCTCGATCTCATACTTCAACAAAACATTTAATGTTAGCTAAACACCACCATGTAAATAAAATATAAAAATAAAATAAAGTCAAGATAAAACAACCCATATAATGAATGAAAACGAATTAACCATTAACTATCCATCAGCAAGGCTACAAACAAAAACCTAGGAAACAACTAAACATCTCTAAGTGTAAGAAAACCTTCAAAAGAAAGATAAACAAAGAAAGATGATGAGAATAAACGATTTTGAGTGAAAGCCCCATCTATTTTTCTTCAATCTTCTTCTTCTTCTTCAAGCTTTTCCCCTTCTAGATTAGTGCCCTAAGGTGTTTCCACCCTAAGAGAGGGCTTATTCCCTTCAAAAAGCTCTAAAATCCGCCATCTTGTCTCCTTGGGTTATTTTAAAACCCAACATACAAATGGGCTTAAAAATCCACCTGCAACCACTCGAAGTCATGCATCGTCAAGCTTGTTTGATGTTTCTCACGCCAAGGACAAGCAGAAGAACTTCCCTGTTTTTAAATCAACTTTCGTGCCTTAACTCTTATCATCCAAACTGCTTTTTGTGTTCTCGTATCGTTGGAAAGCTCTTGAAGTGTAGAATCTAGATATGTCCAGAAAACACTTTAGAAATTATTATAAATATCGAATATACAAAATTCTCCAACTGTCAATTTGAGCTCTCTCTTCTTCTTCCTCTTCAATTACCAAGAGTTGGCACTTTGTCATTTGTAAGTCCAAATGAAATGAATAAGGTCTCTTGGAAAGGTAAAAATATCTCTATTCATCCATATCAATATTGTAGCTTATCAGATCACAGAATAAATGAAAACATCAAAACACAAAAGAAATACTCAGATATGTTGTTTTTAATTTTTGGTTTACTTTTCAGTTTTACTCATGAGTCGTTAAGTTGATCTGAATCACAAAATTAACATTTAGATGCATTGGGGATTACTGGCTTATATTATAAAACTATTAAAAATATAAGTAAAACATAGGGATAAAATGAGTATAAAGTATACTCATCACCCTAAAACCTAGCCTAGTCTCCAAGATTTCAAAAAAATCTTACACTTTCATTAATTTATTTAAATTTTCAATGCATCCACTGACCGATAAAACTCAACTCATTTATTTTGAAAAGATACTTTGGTATGGCTCGTCCACATACCAAACGATACTTTTTTTCTTTTTTGAAAAGATAAATTTATTCATTCATATTAGTACAAGAACATTAAAAAATTTAAAGGATAAAGTAACATTCATGATAATAGCAAAAATAATCGACTTAAGGCTTATATATTTAATAATCTAACATTATATGAATAGCCAAGATTTACATCCGCATCAGGCACCGACGAACGCGATTCGATCTAACGACTATGATCGACTTTTCATCCTCACTTCCAACAATAAAACCACGAAAAATAATCGCCACAACACAAAGAACCTACCATATAATAAAAAATGACGACAAAACACGCCACAATAAACAATAATAAACAATATGAAAATAAAGAAACCACGATCAAGATACGAAAAGAAAACCACTTTATTGGAAATCAAACCCAGATCTAAGGAAATAACGATGGAATTAGTGATTTCAAGTCAATAATAACAAAAAAATCACCATTTCTTTCTAGTAAACAAGGGTCTAAACAAGAGAACATAAAAAGATGACGACTAGGGTTTTTTTTTACCAAATGATACTTATAAAATTGAAAATGTATTTAAAAATAATTTTTAAACTCTAAAGATCTTCATCAATGAGGTCGACCTCAATAGTTAAGGGTTTAACTTAACACAAAAAACAAATCTTCATGAAAATAAAATACTATAACATAATAATGTAAAATAAATAAATATAAAAAAAATCTAAAAATGATCAAACTACGGTCTTATTATTATTATTATTATTATTTTTTTTTTTTGCTAAATGTGAGGGTTTAAATCAACTTACATATATTTTGACTAATCCATGACACCCTATACTGTAAGGGACTTGTGCTAATAAAAAATCTTAAAAAATATCAACTATTACAACATATTATGTTAATAAAAAAATTATAAATTAAATAAAAATTGAGAGTGGGGGAAAATGGTAGGTGTAGGCGTGTAGCTACCCCCAGCTTTGACAATGAACAGTCCTTGTTTAGAAATAATGATTGTAAGTATTGTGAAATGAAGAGGAAGGGTATTAATGGAATCAATAATGAAACTAGCATTTTGGTTTGAGGATGTGGGTGGGGGCAACTTAATGAGTTGGTGACTTCTTAATTTGAAAAATTATGTTATAGTTTATTAATACGATTTTGTTTTAAAAAAAAATCTATAAAAAATGAGAAATTAAAGTCAAATTAACTCGTTTAAAAATAATTCATTATAACCAACCATTTAAAAATAACTCACTTATGAGAAATATGAGGGAGTTATTGTTAAAAAAAATATCATTTTTAACCATCAAAAAATCAAAAAAAAAAAAAATTTTTTCTTTGTAGCGCTTTTAGTGTTTTTTTTTTTTTTTTTTAAATCAAAACAGAAAACTCTTCCTTAAAATAGGAACCAAATTCAAAATCCCAAAACAAATATAACCTAGAGAGGAGAAGTAAAGCATTAGGATGTCATTGGATCCACTATTTATAATGGGGTTTGAGGGTGTTTGATTTGGTCAATTGATAGGTATCTCAAATTTAAATATTACTTCATAATTTTATATAAAATCGACGTGGGTTTGTCTCACCAATTCTTGATCGGAAATGTTTCATCAGAAAAGAAAAGGTTAGCACACTGCACACCTAACTATAGTTGGTTAAAAAAGCTTCCCATTTGCATTATAATAAACGTTAAAATACCAAAATTGGGATTAGGATGCAACTTGGCTAGATTAATTGGACCCATTGGTCCGACCAAATCCAAACCCAACCTGATATTTCGGTAAATTGTAATGCACTTTCAATGCTTTGAGTTTGATTGGACTCAGAGTTAATTTTTTTTATTATTCATTTTTTTAACCTCAGTAGAATTTAGGTGGTATATAGTTTTTTTTTAAATGATAAATTTATTGATTAAGATTAGTAATAAAATCGATAAAAACACATAATCAAAAGTGTTAAAAATTTTGAAGGATGACCTAATATTCAGGTTAATAACAAAAAAAATCGATTCAAAGCTTACATATTTGATAATCCAAAAATATTTATAATACCTAAGATTTCAGATTTACAACATACTAATGAATATTATTTGATATTATGATTCTATAGAATTGAATTTTTTCATCTGAACCACCAACACAAAAATTCACGAAAAACTAACATCGACAACACAACTAACTGTCACAACAAATCGACAATAAAATAAATCGTAATAGATCGACAAAAAAAACAAAGGCAAAATAAGGGCAAACTTAAATCGATATGGAAGAAACCACTTTATTAGAAAAGAAAATTCATATATAAAAAAGAAAATAATGAAATGAGTGATTTTAAACCAATAATTATCAACACATCCTCTCTAATAAATAAGAACTTCAAAGAGAGAGAACACTAGGATTTCCAAAAAGAAGTTTCAAGTTTTTATTAAACTTTTAGGTGGGATTTAGAGTTAATACCTTTATAACATTTATAATGTATAAAACGCTTTTATTTTTCTATTTTTTAACCATCAAATACGTTGTATTATATGAAGTTTTTATGGTAAAGAATATCTTTCTTTTTTTTCTTTCAACTTTCTCTTATAGTCATTGATCCTCCTTAAAGAATGAGGGATGATTTTTTTATCATTTACACCTTGAAATCATCTCTCTATACCTTTTTTAATCAATATATTTTTTAATAAAATAATTATTTTACATAGATCTAAGTTTTATTTTGTTTTTCGTGATTTTATCGTTTTATTGTTTCGCTGCTGGCTTTCACACATCGCTCTGTTATGATATTTCGTTTTTGCTATCTTATTACGACGTTTTATTTCATACAAGGATAATTCGAACGAAAGAAACATATTCGATCAAATGTAGAAACTGTATCAGATAATTTGTAGCGAGACAGATATAAATGATATAAGATATCATGATGTTTTTAAACCAATTTATTATACTATTAACTTTGTTATTGTTTTATCCTTTATGATTTTTAATGATTGACATGACGTTATATCGATTTATCATAAATAATCAATAAAATTATTTTATTTAAAAAAAATGTATTTTTATATATTTTTTGCTTCTTTAAAAAAATATATGAACTTATTTTTGTTCGTTTGAATGATTTTTATATCATGCAAACGAAGGGATTTGAATTCAACACACTCAATATGATTTTAATATGATCTATTCATTTTCAGGATGTTATCAGAATGCTTTACAAAAATTAAAACCTTTATAGCGACCTAGTTGTAATTCGTAACCCTTCTCACCCTAATACGAGCCAAGCATCAACTCGAAAATCCAAACTTCCACCTAACTTACAAAAATGAGATTGTTAGGTTTGATTTAATTACCTTATATAAGAGTTCGAGTTGGGTTGAGATCGAATTAATTATTTCTTAATCAAGGTTAAACCAAGTATAGTCATCACTTGATCAATCCATCATGTTGTAGGCTAATTTGGATATGCAAAATATATGTATTTTTTTTTAATCGCAATAAAAGTATATGTTAGGAACATCACTTCACATCTAGGACTCATTTTTTATAATTGATATTTTATAATTATCTTATATTTTTATTATATTTTAAACATGAATGTTTAACAAATATTGTTTTTTTATTCTCTTCAAAAAATAAATAAATAAATAAATTTTTTATTTGAAACCACCGTCACAGACTCACATACACTCCCTAACAAGACCGTTCGAAAATTCCACAAAATATAAGATGAAATCGTATTGAAGGCTAACCCTAATACATAAACTTTAGTTCTATTTGCTTCATGTTTTTTTCTTTTTTAAATTTTGGTTACCTCTAAAATTATTATTGTTATTTGAATCAAATGTTTTATAAGTTTTTCATGTTTTTTTAAAAAAAAAATCAAACTCGTTTGAGGTGTTTCCTTATTTTTCATAACAAAAAATAAATTTACAATATCATAATTAAATGATCTGTTTGTTACTATTTTTTTAAATTGTTATTATAAACGATTTTTCAAAACACATATATCACCGTTTTGATGTTATGAAATTAATATTTTTTTAGTTTTTCAAAAAAAATTATAAATCAAACGCGTTTCTTTATGTGTTCATTGTACTTCTTAAATTTCAGAATAAAAAATAGTTTTCGGAAATCGTAAACAAACAGCTTTTTTATTATTTGATTATTACATTTTTTTAATAAGAAGAAAATGGAGGCAGCCTCTACGTATTAAAGTAATAAGCAAAGACATGACACGTGAAAAACATTCAGTCGTTAGTCGGCGTGGGCCCTGGGCCTCGTCAGACTGGTGCAACGTGTCTTTGTCTTTATCTTTTTTTTTTTCTTTTTTACCGACAATATGAAATAATAATGTATTAAAGTTGAAGGGAAAACTATGTCCCAACTTATCAAACCTAACACAAATCTTATTTGAATAAAATAAGATAAAAAACCCAATAATATTAAAGTCTATGAGATGACAAAAATAAACTTGTCTTTCTAAAATACCCTTCACTTGGCTTGATCCAAATACCCATCCTTATAAAAAAAAACCCTAGCCCAAACCCAATCTAACCTAAAACCCATCACTTTCTTTTTTCCTCTTCAACCCGACACCCCCCCTCATCATTTGGACGTCTCAACTTTCCCCTTCCCTCTTCTACTCATGACGATCTCTCATTCTTCTACTTAAAAACCCATCCCTCTCCCTCTAATCTTAATTTTTAGCCGATTATCGATGAACGCACTCCACTCATAGTTCACAAGCCTCGTGAATACACACTCTTCAAAACTGGCCGCTTCATGTAACTTTTTGATGTACATTGTGAGTGGAGTAGATCTCTGAATAATATAAGTAGACTGGGATTAAAGATGGGTGCATCACCCAACCCCATAACTTGAGAAAATGATCCTAAAGCTAGAAATCTACTGCCTACTACTCATTCCTAAAGTAGGCTTGGTAATAATTACCCAACACAAAACTAATCCTCCATGAGAGTCATTAATTAACTTATTATAGAATCAGTTTTCAACTTTGCTGTGATTAGCTGTAACAATTTGTAGCACCATACGACAAACATCGACACAACCTTTGATGTAACCTAAGTACAACCTTCATTAACTTTTGATTAAGACAGGTTTGGTCCTTAGATACAACTATAATGTATCTAGGGTACAACTTATTTAAACTTTTGGTACAATCTAAATGTAATATGAGTACAAACCGCATATACTAAAATTACTAATGCGACTTGCTGTTTATGTAATTAATAAAATCAGCACTACATACAGTAAACCTCGGTGCCAACCTTGCGAACTTCGCATTACACAAGTTAACCTGGTGTATCAAAATGTATCTAAGGTACAACCCATTTAAACCTTAAGTGTAATCTAACTGTAATATGGGCGCAAATCAATTATACCTTAGATACTACTAATAATACTTGTTTGTTTTTGCAATTAATGAAATGTAAGTACTGTATGATTAAACACTGGGTATAACATTTATGAACTTAGGGTACAACTTTCACGAACTTTGGGTATTACACAAATTAACCTTAGGTACAACTAGAATATATATAGGGTACAATCCATTTAAACCTAAAATCTAATGCATGGGAAGAACCCAAGATAACACAGTACTTACTGATGAAGCACTGTTCGTATTTGCAATTTGTAAACACAAACTCATATAACCTTCATGAACTCTAGGTCCTACACAGGTTAGCCTTAGGAACAAACTGTCAAGGTACTGGATAAAACCTTAGATACAACAGAAGTAAACCGTGGGTACTATATCAATGAACTATGGGTACCACCCATCACAAAAAGATCATTCAACCGATTGATTGAGTCTTTATTAGTTGCCATGAAAATGTAATTCAGTCAAGGTTCCACACCTTAATTGGTTGAATGACCTTTTGGTGAATTTCACTTAGAGTACAACTCAATCGACCGATCGAGATTTGTACACTTGATCACTGAGGTAGCTTCCCGCCAGCTTCACCCAACTATAATGCTCCTCAATCGACCTGCTGAGGTACAAATCTTAATCATCGACCAGCACTCGATCAAAACTCACCGGAGGTCATTCAATTGGTTGATATGTGGAACCTCGACCAGTTAATTGAATTTCATTTTCATGGCAACTAACATAGAACTCAATCAACTAGTTACGTTTACCAATCTCGACTAGTTGAGGTCACAACCATGCAGTAACTTTGGGTCATGCTTTGGAGAGGGAAGCTTTAAATGAGATGAATGAGTTTATGTGGTTTTCTGCAAGCGGTTGTTGATGTAAGAACAAAATACTCCAGAATTACTGATATACTCCAGACGGATTTTATCTGAGATATTCAGAATATTCTATGATATCTTTGACAAAAATATGTTAGTGCTCGAAATTAACAAAAATACTTCAATTCATGAAATACTTTATCGAACTATAAAAGACATAAATAAACAAATATACACTTATCAAATAGTTCATTACAGGTAATATACGAGAAATTACATTACAATAGTCATTTAAACCAAAACGAAGTCCGACGTGGTTCCATTACGTTATTCACGGCGATCTCATCTCACAAGACAATATTCATAACAAAGATTTTCAAAATATCGGTGATAAATCACAAAGAAAAAATAATTCGAGAGTCAACTGAGCCTGAATGCTGTATTACGAAATAGAACAAAGCCACAGATTTTAGAATTATTTATATAATTTTTCGAAGTCAAAATGTGTTTTATTAGATTATCAAAAAACCATTGTGATTTAATTCTAACATTTGAATTTGATTTAAGTCAAAATAACATATATATCTCCGATATTTCTGATATTTTACCGATATATCTCTGATATTTACCGATGTTTTATCGATATTTTCCAGAAATTTCAACACATGCGTGCGTGAGATATAGTCTCGGAATTTCACCGAAATATTGGGAATTTTTTATATTTCGTAGATATTTCGATGATTTTCCAGATTTTTCTTTGATTTTTTGGCCAACCGACTATCGATTAGCAATATCGTTTTGAGGCCCGTCGATAACTGATATTTCATTCGCGCCGATAACCGATATTTCAATTGAAAAAACCGAAATTTTGTTCCTTGGTTAGATGAGAGGGAGAGTGAGAGATGAAAGGGAGACAATCGGTTGGGTCTTTGGAGAGATGAGAGGAAGAGGGAGAGATGAGAGGGAGATGCTTGGATCGGGTTAGGACTTATGGGTTAGAAGAATGGAGGGTATTTTAAGGAGACAAGTTTGTTTTTGCCACCTCATGGACTCTTTATCAATTATTTGGGTTCTTTATAAATTGTTTTATTCAAATAGGACTTATGCCAAGTTTGATAAGTTTTGAGCCTACATTTTCAAATATTTCGTGTTAGGCCCCATAACATAGTTTTCTCAAAGTTAAATCATTATATATACGGGTGCTTTATACTCGCTTGTCTCTTCTTTCCATATTGTCTGAATGCAATTCATTTTTATATGGGCTGAGGAATTGGGATCAAGTGGTTCTAAAGTCCAATAAAAGCCTGACCCATTCCCAATGTGGGCTTTCTCGGTCCAATGATTGTCGGGCTGATGCTAAGGATGAATGAATGGAACGGGGTTTTTGGGTACCCGTCCCACCCAGACGGGTATGATATTTAGTTAAACATATTTTTGGTAGGTTTGAGACTTTCTTTCCAAACCTAAGAATCTAAGATGATGAGTTGAGACTTGGGACCGGGTTTCGGTATTGTTTATTCTTTTCTTACCTTGCCCGTATAAAATAAATAAATTTTATTTTATATTTTAATATATAATAATAATAATAATAATAATAAAATATTATATAATGAAATAAGTTATAAAAATATCATAATTTTGATTTAATTAAAATTTATTCTTCTTTTAAGTTAAAAGGGGTATCCTACCCAATTTAACTTTTTGAAGTGAGACGTGGATGGATAATGATTTAAACAGCAGATCTTTATCACTATATGATTAAGAGTCAGAATTGAATACCAAATTACGATGAAGATTTGAGTTTAACTTATGAAATTAATTTTATTTAGTTAACGGAATAATCCAGAATCTATCCGACATCTCATCAGCTGGTAATATCTTATTCTGATCCTAAATCGGCTGGCTACCAATCATCATTGTTTTGTATGTTAAAATTTTATTTTAATGGATAGTTTATTACTATTAAGTTTAAATTTATTCAAGTTTAATTGAAACGATTTTAAAGTATAATTATTTATTAATTTTTTAATTAATTAATGTTTTATCAAATTGAATTCAAGTAGCTTGATATTATTTTACGAGTCAAATTTCGAACCTTTAAGAAAACTTGAGTGGAATTGGAGTTTCGAAGTTTTTAATCAGAGTCATCATGCTCAAGTATGACTCTATATCGATAATTGGGAATGGTGGGGCCCCGTCCCGTCCCACCCCAAACCCGGGCCCATTACACTTCTAGGCGATGCCGACACGGACCAGAGTCCAGACACATGACACATAGGGTGGCAGTTTTGGTGGTTTTGTTTTTGTCCATATTTGGGACCTCGACAGGCGAAGAAGATGGGTACTTACTATCAACTATCAAGCATCAACCAATCCAAATTTTGCCAACTCGATAAAAGGTAGGATTATAGGATTATGATTGATTGAAGCTAAAATGAAGGTATGAAGGTGAAGATATATATATATATATATATATATATATATATATACATACATTTAAAAATACCAATCTAGCTAAGGTATTAAAAAATAATATTTAAATCGTTGCTTAACTTAAAACTTATAATGATATTTGTTTTTTTTTACTTAATATCAATATATATATTTTTACCACATCGATTAATACTTAATAATATTAAGATAAGTCATTGCTTTTAACATCAAAGAAATGAATGTAATGATAACTGATGCGATTATTTCGGGATTTCGTCCCACATCATTTTTAATCGATACGTTCATGAATCAGACCCAAGTAATGCTGATTATTTTCTCAAATCGGTATCTAGCCTCGGGGCGTGCTTGGTGATTGCTACTCCCGCCTTGCTTCGACATATTTAAACAGATTTACTTAATATAATAAAATAAAATAAGATAAAAATTAAAAATAAAAAGTAAAAACAAAAATCAAATATAACCTGACTTTGCTGGCACTTTCCTATCCCTACCTAACCCCGTTTAATTTTTTAAATAAATATAAATTCGGTAATCGAAAAATAAACGAAGCCAGACGGACATACATCTATCCCAAACCTCCCGCTGCTATCCCTTGCAGCTGGTTGCTGCTAACCTTTCTTTATCTGACAACGACTAAGCTTTTCTTACTTTGATTTTTAAAAATCGATTTTTTTCTAAATAAAAACAAAATATTTTCTTACCTTTTTATATTCGTAACTTAAAATTTTTTTTAACACAAAAGAATCTAAAAATTTTAAAAAACAAATAACTTAATACCGAAATGAATAATTTTCAAAGACGTTCAAAACAAACGTCACCTTAGTTAATAATTACTATTTTAATTGAAATTTTTTAAAATCATACTCAATAGCTATAATTTTAATTTTAAAAAAAATAATTAAAATCATAGTTATTTTGACGAGAACACATTAATTTGGATTTTTTTTTAAATGTATTAGATTAATATATATTTTTAAAAAAATATACCCATCTAGAACATAGGACAGCCAGGTAAAGCCAAAGAAATCATGGTTTGATAAGAAGGTAAGTTTATTTGCCAATACGTTTTTCGGTTAACTCGGAAAAAAATTGTAAAATATTTTGTAGTTCTACAAGTGGCACTTTTCTGAGGACAGCACAACTAAATTTATGATTCTCACTTTTGTCCCACGACACCCTTCGCTTAACGTGGACGGTGGACTCTCAAATTATTAATCCTCTGCTCATGTTAATAAAGAATCTATTTATTCTATTCGGTTTAAATTAATATTTCAAGCAAAGTTGTTTTCTATTAAACTTACGGATCAAAATAATTAAATAATATTTTTAAAATCAGACCAAGATTCAAATTTTTAACCGGACCAAAATTGGTCAGAAAAGTTAAGAGTTAAAGGTACATAATCGAAATTTGATCGGAAAGGTCATCAATTACAGTCGATCTCGTTTGATCTGATTTTTTTTTTTAATTATTAATTTTATTGAATCAAACTTATAATATATCCGATAATAATAAATAATTAAATTCTTTAAAAACTCTAGAGTATGACTTAATATCTAAATTAATAACATAATTAATCTATTTAAAATCTATATTCGAGCAATTTTGGCTGACGCTGTAATATATACGACTAAAGCTATAAATACGTTAACGAGCAACTACGACTTTACGCCTTAATCAACATGCTTTATCGCTAATTATTCACACATAAAAAAGCTCGATAACAAGATAATGAAAATCAAAACCGTTATATTAAGACAATATAAACCATATGTTACATAAAAACAAGTTATATAAGACTAAGATAAAAATATAAAAAAATAAAATAAAAATTCGTATTTTTGTGAAAGAACTATTTAAAAAGATAAAATTTTTTTTTTCCTGTTTGAAGAAAATGAGTTAAAACAGAAGATGAGGAGAGAAAGATATAGACGGGTAAGGGTTTTTTTATTTGATAGGGGTTTTAAAACAGTAATTAAGGAGAAATTGAGGATAGGGGGGAGGAGGTGTACAAATAAAATGTCAACTTTTATAATATTAATACATGTCGGCAAACAGGTCATGGACTCATATGGCCCATTTTCCGACAACTTAATAGTAGATGATAGTCATCCCAAATCTCGATTTCAACGACGAATCAAGTCCCATTCTAAATTTGCTATTCCTCTCTCTCTCCTCACAATTCTCTCTTTCTTTCTCTGTAATATTTTCCTCTCAGAAATGTCGTTTTTTCTGGGGCTAGTGATGGGAATTACGGTTGGAATTGGGCTGATCGTGATGTTCGTGAGATCCGAGAACAGCCGGTCGCAGCGGAGGTCCGACCTCGCTACTACCATTGCTGCTTTTGCTAGAATGACTGTGGAAGATTCTAGAAAGATCCTCCCTTCCCAGTTGTACCCTTCTTGGGTGGTCTTCTCTCAGCGGCAAAAGGCAACTTCTCTCTTTCTCTCTTTCTCTCTTTCTTCTACTTTTCTCTCTCTACCTGGTATGTACTTCTCCTCTTAAGTTTCTGGTTGGATTTTTGTTTTTCAGTTGACATGGCTTAATTTTCATCTCACGAAGATCTGGCCCTACGTGAATGAGGTGTTACTTCTTTGGCTTTGCCCTCTGAATATAGCGAGAAAATGGAAACAACTGAGTAATGTTTTTTTGTTGAATTATTCCTCTAACATCATGTGTAGGCAGCGTCTGAACTTATAAAGACTAATGTTGAGCCGATTTTGGAGCAATATAGGCCGATTATATTGTCGTCGCTGAAATTCTCGAAATTCACTCTTGGGACTGTGGCGCCGCAATTCACAGGTTGGTCTCATTGGCTATCGTTTTATTGAATCCAATCTTCCAAACATTTTTATTTTTATGAAGATTGGGCTTCACGGAGTTCGGCGTTTTGTGTTGAAATTATGCTTGCCGTATTTCGTGGATTCAGTTCTGTTCACATATTTGTATTTATGTAACGAAATATGATTTCGTTAATACATTCTTTGGAGGTCATGGGTGAATAAATTGGGTGTTTTATCAATTTTATATTGGTTAAGTAAAGCGTTTATGTAACTATGCCTAACTTTGCTATGTTACCAAATTTCCAACAATGTTGCTGGAAATCCTCTTCCCTTTCTAGCAATTCAGCGAGGTGATTTTGTTATTGCTCATATAAACTGAAATGTGTTGATAAATGATAACTATGTTTTTCTTTTCAATGTTGATGATTATCATGTGACATAATGCTCTTGAACATAGGGGATAAATGTTTTTATCCAAATAGGTTATGTGGCATTTTGCAAATTCATGATAATTTGGGGGCGGTGTTTGTGAATATGGTAAAAACAATAATAATATCTTGTTCTCTTATACAGTCTTGGGTTGATTAAGTCACAACTAATTGGTCATGGTTTCCTTAAATAAATGGAATCTCAATCTCTTTGATGTTTGTCTAGGAAAAAAAGCAATATCAGCTGAAATGTAATTGCACAGGTGTTTAGATTTTCATATAAGGACCTTTTGATCATTTAGGCAATGATCAAATGAATCAATGGCATTTTTGTATAGACATGTTACTATTAGTTGAGATAACAATGATTTGTATGATGGACTTGGTACAGTTACCAAGAGTGGAGAGTGATTGTGAAAATCACCATATTTTATTGTCTGAATCAGTTAACTGGTAACAGAATTGGAATGAGGCAAGGGCTTAAAAAAGGTTTGTATGATTGTTACTCAACCTTAATCTCTTTCTTAATTAATTTTTCATTAATGCACAAACTGGCTAAACGACATTAACTAAATTTTTGTTCACAGAGTTTACTTTATGGGCTTTATTGGGACAGTCATTACCTTTTTGTCTAAATAAAGTTGTTTTGATTGAAATAACAATGAAACCCTCAGAGATTAATAACCTTATCGTATGTGGGTTCTGGTTGATACCGGATTATTGAGGGTACAGATTATGTTGTCCTTTTTTTACTCTAAAGGATGGGTATTGTTCTTGTGGATTCTTTTTTATGTATTCTATTTATCAAATTTATATACAAATATCTAGTTGTAGTCTCAATGACAAGTTGTTCTTGTAACTGAGTGATGAAAGAAATTAAGGAATTTTTCCCTATGATATATTCTTTGAAGGAACTTAGCAATTAATTCCACTCATTCTAAAAGAGGTCATGATGAAGTTCTACCATTTGTTATTTTATATTGATCTTGTAGTTATTACCAATTGATGCCATCTTTTAGGAGTATCTATTATTGAACATGGAGCTGATGGTATTACCTTGGAGTTGGAGCTTCAGTGGGATGGGAATCCAAGTATAGTACTTGACATAAATACCAGACTTGGTGTGGCACTACCTGTGCAGGTATTCTGCAACACTATTTTTTTTCCTAACTAGTAGATGATAACCTCTTGGTAAATGGCCTAGGATATTTGACCCCTACCTACTTAAAACAGCTTGCTGGAAAAAAAGAAGACGAAGAAGAAAAGAAAAGAAAATAAAAAGCTATAATGTAAAATTGAAGCATGATGCTACCATTTGTTGATTTTTCATATTAAATTCCATATTTATGCTGCTGAAATCTGCTTTGCTTGTCCTACAATGCTACCAAGGGTTAGACCCTTAGAAAAATTTAGAGCTGTTATTTCAGTGTTTTGTGTTTTAATTTTCTTTTTCTTGTTTTAATTTTATTTTCTTGAGGATGGGTTTGGAGCTCTATGTGTGTGGGTTTGGGGTTGGGTGGGTGGTGGAATGGGTTGGTGATGAGGTTAATTAATGAGTAAGATTTGCTATGCAAATAATAGCAAGCGAACAAAGGTCTTGAAAACTGCGATTCTTTGGAAAGTGAATATATTTTGTTTTAGTTTGTTTGATTAGATTATTAACTTGCTGAATGTCAATTCCGGTATGTCTTTTTCTGATCAAAGGACTAAGATTTCTAGGAGTGACTAGAAATTCCACCAACGAACTGTTGAAAGGAACAAACGGAAGCAAGTTCAACCTATGCACTGCAGTTGTCTTTTATTTTTTTTCCATAACTAAATGCACAAAAAAGATTATATTAACAGAAAAGAGGTGCAAAAAGGACAACCCAAAGCATACATGGGGTATATAGCAGGTGCCGGAGGAGACAAGGCAAACAAAAGAGCTCACTCTCTCTCTTCTAGGACCCACCCTATCCAAAAAATTGATCAAAGGTAGAGGTCCTTTATCTATAACCAATCTAGTCCAAGACCATAAATGACAAACAAGACCTTTTAAATCTTTGAATAGAAAGATCCTCATTCTCAAAAACAATTATATTTCTTTCTGTCCAAATTGTCTAAGAAATACATAGGGGGCTGCTTTTCCACAGCTTCGGCTACTTTTTACTAACATTTGATCCATGTGAACCAAGTAAGGTCTCTTTTATCGTCGAAGGAAGGACCCATATCATTTTGAAAAGAGGGAAAACTAACTCCCCCAAAACCCTAACCTTAGGGCAATGAATTAGTGATCAACTAATCCTTCTTCAAGACAAAAGGAAACATCTAATGGCAATAGCCCATCCCCTCCTCTTTAGTTGATCCAAGATTAAGACCTTACCCCATGAAGCTTCACAAGTGAAGAAACTCACTGAAACTCACTTTTGAATGCAAATAAGTTCCATATGATACTATACGGAAAAAGGCATTGCACTCCTAGTAACCAAAACTTCATAAAGAGACTTAATAGTAAAATTCCCATTCTTATTCTCTTTCCTATGCACCCACCCTATCTTCCACAGCTGGAAAGACCTTCTTCCCTTGAATTGCGTCGGTGAATCTCCCTCCCCCCCAAATCCAGCTCCCAATCATGCACCTTCTTTCCAAAGGACTGCATTTGTCTTTTATGCTGTTGTTGCAGAAGACCTCCTCTGTGAGGAAACATTGAA
Source organism: Tetrastigma voinierianum (assembly GCA_016808115.1). Lineage (NCBI taxonomy): Eukaryota > Viridiplantae > Streptophyta > Magnoliopsida > Vitales > Vitaceae > Tetrastigma > Tetrastigma voinierianum. The sequence goes on along the minus strand of JAEQBH010000706.1, from coordinate 1,256,520 downwards.
ACTGTTGGTTGCGAAATTAATGTTAGTTGGTTAATTGGAGAGTTTTGGAGACCATGGAAACAAAATGATTTTTGCTCTTTTTAAGTTGCTTGGGGTTCTGATAAAAAGTTGCTAGGTGTTGATTGATTCTATTAAGTTAGAGCATGTTCATCTTTCGGAAAGGTTTTAAGAAGCATTTTCCATGGGTTGTTGTCCTTTTATGGGTGGAAGGGAATTCTTTATTTATTAATATTAGGTTAGAGGGATGTTATGGTCCTCAGCATTGTAATCATCCCATGTAGGAGCACTTGGGATATTTTCTGTTCTTTAGAGGTGGAGTTTTGGTGGTCCTTAGGTAGCCTTTTTGCTTCAAAGGGAAATGTTAATTTGATGGTGTGTTGGTTTCCTTTTTCCCTTTTTTGTTCCTATTCTTGGAAAAACTCTTCATCCTTTTATCTTGTCTCTGCTCCTTTCCAATAGAATTTGAGCTTTTTATCAAAAAAAAAAAAAAAAAGGGAAAGGAAAAAGAGAAAGAAGCAATCTAGGTGTTGGAGGTGTTGGTGATGACTGGGTGGTGGTGGTGATCATAGCCTGTTCCACGGGTTCAAGGTCATTAGGCAATGCAAAGATAGATGATCAATTGAGTTCCTCACCCCTTAGGCTTATAACACAATGATTTGTGCAAAGAGTTTTGTAAGCCTCCTTAACTGTAACAAATCCTTGGTATTAACTTTCATATTGGTGACCAACTATGAAGAAGGATTATTAATAATGGATGAAATAGAGGAGTATCTCACTCTCACAATTGTGAAAAGGTTAAGAAATTGAGTGTGAAGTGGTTAGTTTCCCCATAACAAGTCTTGCAAATAGACCCATGATCAATAGAAAAAGGGTATAAGTGAAAGAATTAGAAATAGCTTGTTAAATGACTTTATCGTTGGCATCTTAGATCACCGCACAATGGAAACAATGCCAAATTGTAAAAATTGATTATTTAGTTAAATTACTAATCTTTAGGTTTAGATATTCCTAAACCTTTAGTTCCAAGTGCTGAAGATGACCTTGAAGACATAGGGGTCTTTTGCCTAATGGCTCTCTCCTTGGATCTCAAACTAGAGGAATGAAATCCTCTATAGAGTTCTCTCTAAGATAATATGAACTCCGTCAAAAGACTGAAGCCTTAATCTTTTTTTTTTTAATAGGTAAATAAAAATAGTATTAAAAGTAAAATGTGAAAGAACAAAGAACGAAAAGAGACATAAAGACACAAAAACCCGCTATCGTGCCCTAACATATGCCTACGAAATCCACAAAATTTACCGTTGAGAAAGCCTCTTTATCAATATAAAACTAAACTCATTCCTAAAAAAGAAAAAAAAAGAAAGAATTTTTAATTATTTGATCCTTGCTTTCGCTATAATCAAAAGCTCTCCTATTTGTCTTTCACCACAATGTCCAAAAAAAGCACAACGAAGCAACCTTCCAAGCCTTACCTCTTATAATCAGAGATAATTGAAGGAAGAATTGTATGTTTCATTGATCACAAACAACCTAATCATATACAAGACAATCCTAAACCAAATAGGAAAGAATATGAAGTTTCCTAACTCTACATGAATACATGTTTCCTTTTTCCAATTTGTTTCTAATTCTACAATACTATATACCAAATCTAAAGAGAGACTGAAGTCCTAACCCTAAAGAGAGACCGAAGTCCTAACCGTAAAGAGAGACCGAAGTCCTAACCCTAAAGAGAGACTAAAGCCATAACCCTAAGAGGAGTTTTTGTAGGCTTTTTTCATGGATTCCAGTGACTTGAGCCTATCTTAGGCTTGAGCCATTTAAACTAGCCTATATGGGTCCTAATTGATTAATTGGCCCATTTGAGTTTAATTAATCAGGTCTTGTCTCTAAGAGATTGTTTACTAGCTCTTATGCAACCTTGCATATTTACATAATGCCCACATGTACACAATTGAACTAAGTATTCAATCAACCCGTGTTAACTATATCATCAAGTATTACGAGCTTTAGTTAGGACGATAGGAAAATCTTGACTCTTTTAGATTCTATTTTGATGTTGACTAAGCATCCGACTATATTGAATCAACTACACTCCACTATCCTACTTATATTACAATAAAACGTAAATGCTCAAATCAATGACCTAGTACCCATTGTTTGCAAATTGCTCACAAACTAGTGTATGTGATTGAATGAGATTTGTGCTAATAAATTCTTAAGATTATCTCTTCAATCCTTGAGTTACAAATTCTTTTTTATATAATTACTTGACATATCCTAACTCATGAAGAACATACATTGAATTCCACTAAAGGAAGTTTGTGGTCATAGATTTCATGATCACATATCATTAGGATCACATGATAAGGCTCATTGTCTCAACCCCAGGAAATATCATGATGTGTTTATTGAGATATATTGCATGGATTATATGCCACGCCTCTATTAATAAGCCAGTATTCAAGTTGATGTAGGACAATTTTAGAATGGTTGTCTATAATTAAATAGGTGGGCTAAGACGTTAATCTTCTAGGATTTGAGGAAAACAATTATGAAATTTTTTTTTTTGATAGGCTAAAACAATTATGAAATTATAGCAACAAAAGAAAAAAAAAACACAAAAGGAAACCCAAAGATAAAGAAGAAGGATGAGGAAACCTTAGAGTCTTAGTGAGGCTTTTTAGGAGTCTTGCGTAGATGAAAAGTGATGGAGTCTCAGTATTAAAAGTTGCAAGGTATTCAAGGGAACTTAATATTATTTATGATCATTATTTGTTTTACATCTATTAGCGTTGCTCATAAGCTTTAAAATACCCTAGAAACAGAATAAAATTATGAAAAAAAATAAGGTTAACCTATATGGTAATTTATAAGGACTCTTATTCCTTCCCTAAAACTATTAAATCACCTTAAAAAGTTAAAAAGAAAAGAAAAATTCTTTTTGGAATTAGGAATTTATTCTATACAAACTTGTTGCAATAAGGGTTTCTAATAAAGGATACCTATATATCCTAAATAGGAACTATTGAAAAAAGAGGTTACTTTAGAAAATAGAAAGTTTATAAACTTCTTTTAAAGAGTTTCTAGAACCTCCAAATTTCTGAATAAAACTCAAATATCAACTACTATCTGATTATAACATTAGAGAACCTAAAAGCTACAAAATTATCTTAATACCATTGATAGAGTGATTTATGAATTTTCTATTTTCTTTCATTTTTTTTTCTTATAGTTAATTTTGGAAATGCATCCTCGACAGAAGCACTCTTATGAATGTTCAGAAATTGGTTTGATTTATATGAACAAAAGCAATGTCAAGCATTATTCAGTTTCCATGTTAAGATGTTTGTAATTGATGTATAATTCTTTATTCTTTACCTAGGTGAAAGATATTGGATTCACCGGGGTTTTCAGGTTGATCTTTAAGCCACTAGTTGATGAGTTCCCTTGCTTTGGAGCTGTTTGCTATTCTCTGAGACAAAAGGTATTGCATCTGTTTCTAAGATCTAGATGCTTTTGTGAAAATTCTGAAAGCTGGAAAGTAAATTTGCACAAATATGCTGTCCTGTGGAAAGAGGCTTTCAGAAAGATGCAGATGTACTGAAATATATTTGCATGCATGCATGTGAATGGGTATAACTTTTATCAGGTAGCTTGCCAATATGTGCTTTTAAATCCAGTTAAATTTCAATAGAATCTCCTATCCAATATCCATATTAGCATCCAAAAAAGTTCAATTTGCATGTGTGGTAATTTCTGATGACTCTACATTTAGGAAATCATACTAGGATTTTGTGCCACGGGCAACAGGCTCTACCCCCTCCTGTTTCTCTCTCACGGACACAACAAAGGACTCATGTGAGCATGATTTAACTAACGACATTATACTTTTGGCTTGCAGAAAAAGTTGGATTTGACTCTTAAAGTTATCGGTGGGGATATATCGACAATTCCTGGGATTGCTGATGCTATTAAGGTCTGACCAAGTCTCATGATTGGGTTCTGTCAGTGTCTCTGGCAGCTGATTACTGTATCATGTGATATAATAAATTGATTTGAGTATCACGAATTCTACACTTTTAAGTTCTTTAAATTCACAAGGGGTGGTTAATATTTTAAACCTTTAGGTTTTTAGCCTGGTTGATCTAGACATCAATGTCGCGCTTTAAAGGTTTCTCCCAAAGCAAGTGAAATGCTTTTGGGATGATGTTTAAATTTTTATTTTTTGTTTGGTTACATATTGAATTAATTATCACTTCCTTGGAAGTCTAAACGAGGCACTGCACACTACACATTGTTTTCTGACCATCAGGACATCCCTTTAAGGAAATATTAATCTAAACTCTTAGGTGTGAAACTTGGAAAGGCTTTCTCCTGGAGTGAAACAGAATATCAAGGTTGCGGTCATCAATTTTGGGTTATACTTGGAGTAATTCATATAAGTTCAAAAGCAAAGTGTCAAAATTTACAAGTTGTATATTTGGTGCATTTTCTAACTTTTCCTTGTGCAAATAGTGTAGTTAATTTCATCTAGGTTTAATAAAAATGCATATCCACTTATGCAGGACACAATAGAAAATGCTATTGAAGATTCCATTACGTGGCCAGTTCGAAAAATTATCCCCATTTTGCCTGGGGATTACAGGTATGTCAATATATGAATAGATTCAAACTTAAACTTTAACATTCATTATGGTTACCAAAAATCTGGAATATTCATCAGTGGTTTGCATGAATTCCCCTTTCTTCCTTTTTGGTTAAATAAAAATCCTATAGCTGTGAAAAAAATGCAGATAGATTTGATTATACATGAAATACAGAGAGAATCATGGGTTTCACGCATTACAACCAGTTTAAAAAGGTTTTAGAAACTTGCAAGTTCATTGAACAGAAGAGTTGACAAGGTGCTGCTATTCAATGAGGCTGATGGCAGGCCTCAAGTTGTATGGCGCGCTCATTGTACTCAAATCAGGATCTACACTTTGGATGGTGACTTTCTTGATGTCTAACTTTATTATCCTTTTTGTGTTTAGTGACCTTGAGTTGAAGCCTGTTGGAACATTGGAGGTGAAGCTTGTGCAAGCAAAGGAATTAACAAATAAAGACATCATTGGGAAATCAGATCCTTTTGCTGTAGTATACATACGACCTCTACCTAATAGAATGAAAACCAGTAAAACAATTGTAATTCACTCTGCACCTTACTATTCACCTTTTCTTTTAAGAACTTCCTGATTAGCTCTTTGCATGTTTAAAAAAAACTTTGTATTGTTTCTTTCAGAACAACCAGTTGAATCCAATCTGGAATGAACACTTTGAATTTATCGTTGAAGATGCATCCACTCAACACTTGGTGGTAAAAATATATGATGATGAAGGGCTTCAGGCGTCTGAATTAATTGGATGTGCTCAAGTACAGCTACATGAGCTTGAGCCTGGTAAAGTGAAGGATGTGTGGTTGAAACTGGTGAAAGATTTGGATGTCCAGAAAGATACTAAAAACCGGGGACAGGTAAGAACACCAATGCTGCTGTTTATGATGAATTTCTAAATCTTGATTATGAGAATTTAATCCTGCATGGACTTGAATGATTGAACTGCCTTAGCAAAATCCAAATATTATAACAAGAGATTGTAATTTGAGCTAGTTTGCTTGGACTTTCATAGCAAAACTACCTTAAATCACTTAAGGGCCCAACTTAAATGCAACATTTTCTCTTCACGTGTCACAGAAATGAGCGTATCATCTGTAAACAAAAGGTGTCACCTCTACCTGACTGATGCTCATATAGAATCCCCTAAAGAGACCTATTATTTCATTGTTCACAAAATCCCAGCTAAACTTATGAAAAACCATAGACAAGCCATTTCGCCAGGGCCTTATCCCATACATATCCTATCAAAGCCTCCAAGACCTCTGAGAAAGAACTCTGCAACCCCATTGCCTCCTCCATGTGAAAAGATTCAAAACACCTTTCTCATTTCTGATAGAAGATCCCTAAAAGCATTTCCCACCTCCTTCAAGTCTGAATATTTAGAGAGCCCAACCCCATTCACCTTTACATTATTTATGGAGTTTCTTCTTGTATGTGTGCTTGTCATTTTGTGAAAAAAAAAAAACTGGTATTGTTATCACCTTCCTTCAACCCTGCAATTCGATTGACTTTTGTTTCCAAACAATTTCTCCCAGCACCAGTTAAACTCTTCAACAACTTTTTTACAGGCCTTATTCCTTCATTGACAAGATTGCTTTCTCCTTACCATCCCAAGAATCTATGGGAGCTAAATCTTTTTTCTTTTCTAATAGTCACATTCTCAAACTCTTCTTCATTTCACATGTCTAGATCTCTCTGAAGATCTTTCAGATTAGAGGTCAGACTTAAGTTGAAAGATCCCTAATTTGTAACTCATCTAATGACATTTACCCGGTTGTTAACTTTAGGGCCCCATGAGATTAGTCAAGCTGCACATAAGCTAGTCTGGACGCCCACAATTATCGAAAAAAAACTCAAGGTTTGACATTTAAGCTGCTTTTTAAACCCCTCAACTTTTAGCCTCATATTTTCAGACCTGAAGGGATTTTCCTTTTTCTCATCCCTCCTTGAACAACTTTGTGATGGATTACTGAAATGATTCTCCCAGGCTTTCAGTACTAGGAATCTATCTAACCTTGGTGAAAGCTGGTTACCAATACCTTCCACTCCATGTATATGGGCACCCCTATGCCCCTCTAACACCTCAGATAGTCTCATGTATAACTAGTCACAATATCACATGCACATGTTTCTTCCATAGCACAACCCAGCTTTTCATATCTTAGATTCAGTTGGACTCTAGAATTATTCTTCAATACATCCACAAGAAATGGAAATCATTCCATAAAGCTTCTCATAGCCAAAGACTATCTAAAAAAATCCTTCTTTCCCTCAGGAATCTATCACAGTAGAATCCCCTGCTATGCGCCAAGGGTCTTCTCATAGCCATCTGATATTGTCTAACTCTGCCCAAAATTCTTCTCAGTCTCTTTTTCAGTCGACCAGTAAACCCAATGTGACACCCAACCTCATAATTTCTGAATTGGCAATGTATTGAGTAAACACCTTTTTCTATACGAATCAGCTTCAAAACCTTGTAACCATAAAAACAACACTGCCAGTTACTCCCCTGGTTTCAACAGCACCTCACTCTAGGAGTCTGCCTACCCCTAGGCCCTTGTCTAAATTCAAGGCCATCTCTTGCTTTTCTGTCTCTTGGAAACATACCAAATCTATTTTATGCATTTTGATAAGAGACTTGATTGTTATTTGTTTCTCCTCATCATTTATCCCTTTGACGTTCCACGATTGGATTTTAAGCTTCATTAACCAAGTGTGGTTATCGTCCCTTTATTCATGCCTGCACCATTCACTTCATTTGAACCACTATCACAATTCATCAGGCTTTCCAGCTTTTGAAACTCTTGATCAGTCTTTTGGACATTCTGACATTTTCTTCAGAAGAGCCAGTTGGGACTCCTCTTCTCACTTCCATTCTCCTAAGCAAGGCTAAGATCTCATCATATAATATGTATCACCATAAATCCGTCAAAAGCTAACAATTTTCCTTTGAGCCACCTATAGTGAAAGATAGCCATCTCACCATGGATCACTTAAAATGTTTTCTTCTATATGAGCAGGCTTTCCCCTCTTCTCTACATCCACCAAGCCAACCAGATTCTTTCTCAGCATTTTGAGGAAGCTCCACTGGCCTCCCATCTCGCAAAATCATCTTCAACAACCTCTGTCCTGTACAGGGACTGGCACCAGGATTTCTCCTCGTAGCCTCCCCATTTTCCCCCTTGCTATCATGGCCCACTTAACCAGCCCCCCCAGAGAAGAAGCCCTGATTCTGAAAGAGAAAATAGAATAGGGTGGGAAATGGATTCTTATATGCTTCTAACAAAGAGGGCTGATCTTGAGCAGAAGTAGCTTTTGGAGAGGGCTTTACCCCTGTTTTGTCAAGTGATCTGGACAGTTTTCAGCCTTCGTTGCAGAGCATACCAGAAAGGGGCCTTCTTCTAAATGGGTCTTCTTGAGTCTCAGTAGCATACAAAGGTCTGGGCCCAATCCGGAGCTTCCTGCCCTCAGAGCACCTGCTGTCCCCTAAGGAGAGATGATCCCATCCCAGTAGATTTATTCCCAGGGCCCTCAACATATTTGATAACTTGTTGGGGTCTTTATTCCCAAATTTTCTAACTTTCTGTCTACGACTTAAACCCAAACCCTTCCCATATCCTTCACTGACAGATAGTGCCTCCACTTGAGATTGGATACGAGGCTCTTCCATATTCTTGGTTTATGAATAAAACGTTTCATTTTCTTCTTGGAGATTTTATTATTATTGTGAATAGTTAAAACAAAATAAACTTTCTAATGTTACCTATCAAAAAATAAATAAATAAAATAAAAAGAAAACTTTCTAATGTTCAAATCTAGTCATCTTGTTGTCATTCTTATTCTTCCTTATGTTACTGTTATTGATATCGCTATTATAAAACATACCTTTTAATCTTCAGAAGGCTTCAATTTCTACTTCTTTTCCCTTAAATTATCTTGCTAGATTAAGCTTGTTATTATTTGCACCTTTGATCCACCACCTGTCAATGCATCAGATTAGGGCCAGCTAGCTGGTAGAATTGATGCTTGTGATCTGGCACTTAGGAAATTCAGACCTTACTCTATGCTCTCAATTGTTGTATGCAGTTTGAGTCACTTGGATACTTGTCTTTTCGGGAGAAATACTAACTTGAAAAACATAAGAACTCTTAAAAAGTATATGTTGGATTTGAGTTTAACTTAGGTTGGTACTAGGTATTTACTTCTTTCAATTGTCTCACTTAAAACTCATTTTGGTTTTTGTTTTTAGGTACACTTGGAGCTCCTGTATGTTCCCTTTGGCATGGAGAATGGGTTTACCAACCCTTTTGCCCCTAAATTTTCAATGACATCTCTGGAGAAGGTTCTTAAAAGTGGAGCGGATGGAATTGAAGTGACTGAAAATGGAAATTCGGTCATGCAGAAAAGAAGGGAGGTTATTGTTAGAGGAGTACTTTCTGTTTCTGTGATATCTGCAGAAGACTTGCCTGCGGTAGATATAATGGGAAAAGCTGACCCCTATGTTGTACTTATTTTGAAAAAATCAGATATCAGGAACAAAACTAGGGTAAGAATTTGACTGCCCAAACAGAGTGTCCCTTGTTTTTCCTTTTATCTTATTAGGAGTATTCCAAAGGTGCTTTGTGCTTTCTACTCTAAAATGCTTTTCTTTCTTTTCTTATTTTTATTTTATTATTCCTTTAACCTGTTGGACTTCATAATGCGCAAACACTAAAAGAATACAAGTTTAAGTTTTGGAGATGACACCCATAGGTGTTAAATAGGAAGGTTGTTTACATATATGTTCTATTTCCTGAGATTCTTACATATGGAAATAACTTTCTCTAATGCTGATTATGGGTTTACTTAATTTTCAGCACTCTTTTGTGTTCTTGTGTTGTGAATGATAGCTTGAATCCAGTTTGGAATCAAACTTTTGACTTTGTTATTGAGGATGGACTGCATGATATGTTGATCCTAGAAGTCTGGGACCATGACACATTTGGGAAGGTAAAGTTAACCTGTTGTTTTCATCAATTGATCTTTCATTTATCACTAATATAACATCTAATAAACTGGCTTGAACATTAATGTTGCATGAGAAATAGAAAAGCCTGGTTCACTGAGTATATTTAGGGGGCAGCTCTTATGATGGAATGTTTTGAAATCCAGTGCAACTCAGTAAATTTGCAATTTTCCTCTTCACATAAGAGATATGACATATTATATGAAGTATGATAAAAATGCCATAGGCGAAAAAAGGGGAGCATCTCTGGTACAGGGCAAAGAATCCCTTATGCCCATGACATACCCAAACCATCAATGAGGTTTAAAATTGATTCCTGCTCTTCAACTGCATTTAAATCCACATGCCCAGAATTACAAGATATTTCTTTTAAGCTTGCTGCCAGCTGTTTTTATTTGCTCCAAAAGTTTTCTGATGCTCTACAATAATCTCATAGGGGCTGACATTCATTCCTTCTGAGAATTTACATGCCCATGCTCAAGAACCTCCCTCCCTCATGGGAAATACCTGAGAGACCTCCCAACAAAAACAGCAGCTGCCTCATGATTCCAAGTAAATAGAAAATGCCAGGTCACCTGCTAAAAAAATGAGCAATAAAAACATGCATCCTTTAGACTTTCAACCAATGTTTTAAAAGTTAGACCAAATTGGCCTGACCGATGGACTTTTCAGTACGGTCCTTCACTTGAAAATGGTTATCAATTGAGCCGGATGAACCTATAACTTAGCTGAATGTGGCCGAAATAACCCTAGTGCAAATGGCCTATCTCCTTATCTGGTTAATACAGCCTAGTCCAGTCAACTTCAGCAATAGTCCAACTTGAAATAACTTCCTGTGGGCTGCACCAGGTTTTGTGCTTGTGCACATTGATCTAGTGCATTTTTCTTATAAGGGTATCACTTTTCTTGTGGCTATCCGATGTGGGATTTGCTTTTAAGCATAGAAAAAGTCAAGGATGAAATATGCACTCAGAGATATTGAACTCTAGACCTTAGACAAAGGTAGGAGATAAGGCGCCATTGAGCTGTACTAAGATTTTATGCTCCATTTGGAACCCAGAAATTACCAGGGAAAGAAAAAAAAAATACTAAGGAAAATGATTTTCTTATATTTGGTATCACCGTGGAAAATATAAAAGAAAATCAAATATAATTAAAATTCCTTAAAATTTTACATATTTTTACATTTCTTAGTCCTTATATAATGAGTTTGAATAAACATATATAATTAATTTATTAAGTTTAAACATATTTTCTATTTTCCTCCATATTTTCATTCCTTCCACTTTTCCTCTTGATTTTCATTTCTATTTTCTTTCCCTAGTATTTTTTGGGTTCTAAATGGGGTCTTAATGTTTCTTCCCAAACAAAAGCTATATATATTAAAATATTTAAAATTAAATAATTAATTTGACTTCATTTGGATATATCATGTTTAAATATTAAACATATTTCATTTTATAAAATTTAAAATATTACTATTTTTACACTTATATTTAACAATATCAATGATCGGTTCAGTTTTTAAAACATTGCTTTTAACTCATATAACAACAGTTCTCTATATATGCTTGTATGTATTTAGTATTCTAAAGCTACAAAATTTTCTTATACTGTAGTCCGCATGAAATACCACCTCCTTTTCATATGGGGCCTGGGGTGGATTTCATTTGTTTTCATCCCTGAAATTTTTGCTACTGGAGAACAAACAGCCTTCCACTCCCTCCAATCCCCAATTAAATATGCCTTGAGAAAGGTCTTGATGTGTAATGCACATCTTTATAGTCCCCCACCTCAAAATGATAACTTTTGTTCAGACTTATCTTTAGTCTATTAAAGATATCTCGAAGCATCCACCAAAATTTCAACTTCAAACATGAAATTTTTTTCTAATAAATCAAATTTCAATCATCCCTATATTCTACCCATGTAAATAGTTGTGAGCAGGACCATCCTTATTTTGTGCTTCCCTATACAAATTGGAAACATCTCTGCTCATCATACCCAAATGCTACCCTTTAGGTTATGCTTATCTCTTGCTGTAGAATGTACATGATGTTTGGAGATTTACTTATGATATAGGGAAATTGGATTCTTCCAAATTCTCATCAATTCGTTCTCTTTTATGTGTATGTGATTTTTATTTTATTTTATATTTTTTAACCTTCTTGTTGATAAGGAAAATGATGAGAATTCTGGTGAATCTCTCCAGTACTGGTCTTCAGAATATTTTTGAATGAATGTTGTCATAGTAGTTTAGTAGTCCATTTCTGGCTGACGCCACTATAGTGGGAATTACCGGCGGTTGTTGTTTGTAAGTTGGTGTGAGATAGTTTATAAGGTATGCGTTCTCCATGTTAAAGCAAAAGGACCCCTGCCTCCACTACAAATGTACTGTATGTACATATTCAGAGATAAATCTGTTGATTTGAGCATGTATTCTAACTTAATGAACTGTTCTGAGTCACTTGGGTGCCTGAATGTATGGATTGTCCGATATATCAGTTTTGAGCTAAACATGGGCTGCTGTTCTCATAATTACAAATCCTCCGCTCTTCAATGCCAACCTCTACTTAATATCTTCCTCTTCCTTTTTCGTTTTAAATTTTGAAGGAGGGTATGGAATCTCAACTATGATCATTCCAGCTCATTTTCCCTTTTCTCTTTCCCCCCCACCCTTTTTTTTCTTTTGTGAAAAAAATCACCCCATAATGTTAGAGACTAAGTGTTGTTGCTTGTAGAATGTCTACAGCTGCCTTGGTGTTGTTGAAGCTTCCTAACCGCAGTAGTTTTCCATGCAGGACTATATGGGAAGGTGCATTTTGACTCTGACTAGGGTTATATTGGAGGGGGAATACAAAGATACCTTCCTGCTGGATGGAGCCAAATCCGGGAGACTAAATTTGCATCTCAAGTGGATGCCACAACCAATTTACAGGGACCGTGAGTGATCCATGTTCCCTAGCAGATGGGTCAATCTTGGCTATTATACCCCTCCCTCTTCCATAGAAAATGTGTACAAAAAGCGCTATTCTGAGGCTCACCAGAAAATTCATAGATTAATAAGCCTACAGTAATTGTAATAGCAAACAGTTGTACATAATTGTTTTACTTACTGAGCCTACTATAGAGTATAAAATTTTGAAGAAAATAGAACTGGTCATATTTATATTGGTAAGAAAGGGGGACATAGCTGTATGAGTTTTTGTGTGCTTAGAAGGATTTCTACCTTCCAGACTGTTATTCTTCTAGCGGTTATCCATTTTAGTTGTTTTTACTCTCTGAATCTTCGGACATCTGAGATTTCTGCATCAGACTTCCTTGCATAGATGGTGATGAATCCCAACTGCCCGGTTTTTATCTATCTATAATTACTGAGGTATGGTTCTATAATAATAACCTACTTGTGTTTGAATCTGGTGAACATATAATGTGACCTTTAAGTCCTGTAAGCACCTGCAGGGTAATTTAAGAGTTTTGGACAAATATACGTTATTTAAAAAAAAAATTTACTAAAATAAGTCAAAAATCAAAATAATGCTGAGACTAGTACATTTTAGCCATGTCAGCATACTGTAATATTGTAATTTTTTTTGACGACGACATTGTAAATTTTTTTACAATCAATGTCACAGTCACTGACCGCGATATTGTAATTTTTAAGTCAATGCCCCATCAGCTCCCTCAGCTCCATCAGATCCATTTGAGACAGACACGCCCCATAGTCATCTGATTATGTATTCTACCGCCCCAAGTTAAAAAAAACATGTTCTTCATCATGCGTGTGACTCATCACGTCTATTTATATTAGTATTTATTGTTATTTGTATTACTGTGTATATATTTATATGATTTGATTTATATATGAAATGATCACTGTTGTGTATTGGTTGTCATTCGATGCACTTAGGACGCAGTTCTTCTACACTCCATTTAAATGTTCAGAATGTTGATATGTATTGCTGTTATTTTGATGCAATTAGGTTGGTCTGATGAAAGTTGGTTAATCGGATGAAATGTTTGTTATGTAGTGATGCACAATGTCATTTCGAGGCAATTAGGTTGATTTGGATGAAAGTTAGTTAATTTGGATGAATTGTTTGTAATACAAGTGATGTGAATTGGTTGTATTTTTTTATAGATGTAATAGGTTGTAATTTAGGCAATTATTTGTAACTTAAAATTCTCACTCTAACAAAAAAAGCAATGCCACAGTCACTAACTGATGAGTATGAAACTCATATAACTTTAAGTCCATTTTTGCGTACATATTTGAGGCCTTAATGCTTAATTTAATGTAAAATTGTGGAATTTTTTACCAAAATTACTATTTTGCAAGAAACAATATCAAAAGAAGCAAAAAGAACAAGAAAATGTGCTTAATTGACTAAGGCAGGAATCAAGGAAGATCGCGACACCTCAACATATTTCGCGACATACTGTATGTTAGATGACATACTCGCGGCCGCGACACAAACGCCAGTTCCTGTAAATAATCGAACAATGTCGCAACACACAAACTGCTGCCATTCATCCAAAAGGAGCGCCGAAAGACGAACGCCAACAATATCACGACACTCAAGACCAACCAAAGAATCGTTGCCACAATATCGCGACAAACATACGGCGTCGCGACATTCATTCCATAGTCGACAGACATCACAAGGCAAAGGTCACGGCTGCACTGGGGTTACATAAAGATTTGGGCATGTCATGACAATCTCAATTCACTTCAAAGGCAAAACACACTGAGCATCAGAACATCACGACAACGCGCCCTAGACACAGATTTAAAGGCGCATAAATGTCGCTACACGATTAGAATGTCACACATCATCTTGTGGGGCTTGCATAAACGCCTCCACAAAATTACAATGTCAGAAGTAATAGACACGAAATATCAAGCCGACGGTATGTCGACATAGCTAGAACGTACTAATTTGGACATTATTTTGATTTTCGACTTATTTTAGTTTTTTTTTTTAAATAACGTATATTTGTCCAAAACTCCAAAACTCGTAATTTAATATATTTCTCCATTATTCTATAACCTTAGGCATACTGATCACATTAGGCTTTACCGGGAATGAGGGTCTTCTATTTTGGGACCTTATGAATACTAATCGAATTTAATTTAAGCTGGCACATGAGATTTATTGAGCTTTGATGCATCAAAGTAAATGATTTTGACTTTATGATTTTCTCCTTCCAAGGATTCATCCATTACTTTTGGCCAAAGGGTATTTGGGGTTATCTGCAGACTGCAATTCCCATGGTTTTATTATCCCTACAATTTGATTTTGTTATCGTTAGTAAGACAAGTAGGATGCAGCGCCAATCTAGGTGGTATACCCCGAAGAACTCAAATATAGGTAACATCTCAACTCTCAAGAGATGGGTAGCAATAAAATCCATAGTTCAATTCTTAAGAGAATGATACATTGAATTCTTGAACAAACTGGCTGGGTCGGTCCCAAATGTATACATATATATATATATATATATATATATATGGGTTGTACAAACGACTGAATTTGAATCTCCCATTGAATTCTTCATTCGACCAATCTGATAAGTGTCAATGCTGGATACGCCTTCCTTACTATACAAAGAGAAGGGTTGTGCCTAAGCACTGCTACATGTTTCTCGATTTGATTCACATTTCACAGCAGCAACTGGCAAGTTATCTTTTTTGGCGGTTTCAGTATGGAAATTTGACTTGTCAATGATGAAGAAAACAATACGGAGCAAATTTGTACCTATCTCTTTCCAAAGGAAATTAATAGTTCCAGAAACAGCCTGAAATTAATGTCTAAGGTTGCAAGTGTTTTTATATACTATACAGGGTGGCCAATCCAAACTATTTTCAGCAAATAAATTTCCCCATCAGTGCAGCAGGTAGGAAACCATATCGAGCTACAACCCCAAGGTGCATGAATCCCCAGTTAATAAGTAGGAGCTGTCCAACCAAACAGATCCCCAAGATGATGCTTCTTCTGTGTCCAACTTCCCTCATTACTTGCCCTGCATCAACAAAATCATGGTACAGAAGTCACTTCATTATGAAAATCCTTTTGGCAAAGCCTTAGCATCCAGGAGCTGTAATAACCAAAACACCACCCTACTTTCAGTCATAAATTGTAGAACATGTTGTTTCTCAATTTTCCTTTTCATGTATCTGGATATATATATATATATATTTTTTTTTTGCATTATGAAATATGCATTACAGATACACATTAGAAGCCTGGGATATAAAATAACACATTACAAATTTTGCAAGAGATAATACGATTTAAAGAATTAAATTATATCATATTATATGAAAACATTAAACAGTACAAGTTTAGAAAAATTTTAGTTTACCACAAAAATGTGAGTTTTAGTGCATATGTTCATCACAAAATCCAGAAAAGTAAACTTTTTACATGTTTGGATACGATTTTTAGTTCCTCACTATGTACATATATTTATGTGTTTTATTGATGTAGATTCTTGTACGTGATCTCTAAATCCATGTTTGCCATCAGTCCTTCACCAAAAACAAAAACGAAGGAGCACTAATATTCTAAATACAATGCGAATGATGTTATTTCAATGTAAAATCTAAATCATTCGGAAGTCAATCCCCCAACATTCACAGACAACGATAATGTAGCATTTCATATAAAATACTATTTTTATCTTCCCCCATTTTATGACAAAAAATATATATTTAAAAAAAATTAACATAATATTATTTTAGTAACAAACTTCAATTTGATACTTCTTGAGAACAATAAAAGAAAAAAAAAGTTAAAACAGTTTCTATTGTCATATTCTTGTATCATGTATCTTATATATAGACTAAGATATGCCTCAAATAGAAATGCACAGGCCTAGTTGTTATATGGTGTCCTGCGTTATAAGTTATTAACAAGAAGCGTTAAACACGCTCACAAAACTTCTCTTTCTATCAGCCTATCTTTTAAAAAATTCAAAATAAAATAACTGTCAAAGGTCAAGCATACCATCTTCTCCATCTCCTTATACTCACCTAACCTCAAAGCCACAGCACCCAATAAACAAAAAACCAAAGACTAAAGGTTAAAACAATACGCAGTTGATAAGAATATGGTCGATAGACTCTTCTTGATTTTTGCACAAGAAAATCTTCCTTATCAAAGTCTTTTCTCTTTTCATTAGATGGTCAATTCTTAGGATTTTTCCCAAGTCATAAGCATAAAGGACTGGCAAGGAGCAACAGTGGGGAAAAGCCAAAAAAAAATCTGGTTGGCAGCCCCCGTTTGCTTGTTTTGGACTTTATGGCGGAAAGAAACATAGTGGCGTTTGAGAATGGTGTTACCTCAGCTCAAAGGACAAAAGCTACTTTCTTGAGCAATTTATGGTCTTGGGCAAATTTGTATAGTGTGGATAACACAAACTCTTTTTTGGATTTTTTGACTTGGTTGGGCTTTAGATGAGTTTGTTGGTTGTTTGTTTGGGCTGGTAGGCTTTTTTGCAGCAGTTTGTTCCCCTGTTTTTTTTGTTCCCCATCTGTTCCCTCTTGTATACTTCCAGTGTACTTCTTGGAACCTCTTGGTTCTTGTTTGGTCAATATATTGCTTTTTATAGATAAAAAAAACCTGTCCTTAGCAGGGAAGGTAAGGAACTTCAAGACACAAACATTTATCACAGGACTTAATTGGAGAAACACTGCCTTTGGAAGCTTTGCACACTAACTAGACTCCAATTGGCACCCAGCCCAAGATGTGCAAAAGTTGCTCCATCTCAAAATCGTAATCAAACAGGTTCCCGCTAAATCTTGGATGCTAACCAGCCTTTGTTCCATTTCTTGCATCCCAATAATACACAACCCAAGCATCTCTATGGATTGTTATAGCAAACAAAATCAGAATGTAATCCTTTAGCTTCATCTCCGGACACCACTCATCTATCCAAAATTTTGTTAATTGACCATCAACAATGAACATGCTACTCTTCACTTAAGAATCTCCTCAACCCCTACTTACGGTATTTGAAATCTGCAATCATAGCCTACAATTACTACTCATCAGAAAGAGGGTTGAATCTCCCAGATCTGAAGCTATATAGGTTTTGTATACTGCCTCCATGGAGGTTCATGCACTGAAACAACATATGTAATGTCCAGTTAAAGTGCTAGATAAATAAATTAAAATCCTCACTAATCTTTGGTGGAGGTTGTGGCCTACCTCTACCAAAGATTAGTGATCATCCTCTATTTTTCCTCCAAGTTCATGATTATGCTCAATTGGAGTCTGTTGATTTACATTCTAGCATCCTGGTTTCCTCAAGCAAATCGAGGATATATTTTTATTGGAAAATAACTAATCCTCCTCTAAAGTTTGTTAACTTCAATCCATAGGAAACACTTTAGATTCCCTATATCCTTGATCCTAAATCCATTGGACTGTTGAGTTTTTAATATGTGAATCTCTCCCATCGTTTTCAAATGTCATCCACAAACTCTTAAGGCACTCCACAAATATTATATGAACCCCCTGGTTATGATGGTAGTTCATTTTATCATTGATTTCATAAATCTCTTAAATCGAGCTATTAAATACTGTTTAAGTCCATAAAACAACTTAAGTTTTCAAACTTTTCAGAGAGATGCAACTTTTAAATGGAGGCTCTATGGATCTTGGGAGCGTTAAATATCTTGCTTTTGAAAAAGGATAAGATAGAAAAGAAGGTTTGACAAGATCCCTTAGATTAAGCTACCTATAAAAGAAGGTCTTTAGATCCCATAGATTAAGCTAGCTATAAAAGAAGGTCCTTTAAATTAAGCAATCTAATTGCTAGCCTATATGGAATTTACTGAAATTTCTTGGTGCATAGAACCTTGGGCCAACTTTTATGAAAAGGAAGAAATATGATAGGAAATATTTGGACTGATCTTCTGCAGAAACCTAATAAGGTTTTTCTACTCAAAAAATTGAAAATCCTCCTAGAGGAACTTTTTTCAATAAATCAAATATTTCATAGGATTTCATTCCTCTTTCAAAATCCTGAATAATATATAAATTCTATTTTACATTTTTTTGTATAAACAAGCTCTGATACCATGTTAAACAACCAACTTTCCTAAAAACTCAAGCTTGTAGGATTTGGATTTAATATGAATATCATGCTTCACAGCCTCTCTCATGTGTGGCCCCATACCCGCACGTGGAGACTCAAACAAACCAAATGGAGTCCATTTTGGACTTCCAAATGCACAAATGGGGAACAAATAATCAAATTGTAGAGAGAGATATCAAACCGATGACTTCCTGCTAGACCAAGCTCTGATACCATGTTAAACGCCCAACTCTCCTAAAAGTTCAAACTTGTAAGATTTGGGTTTAATATGAATATTATGCTTCACAGTATTTACTCAGTTGGCAGCATATACTAGTTTCGAAATATTACTCAGGAAGGATATATTGCTTTTGAAAATAACAGCCATGATTAAAAAGAATGAACTTCTTATAGGCAAGCAGCACCTTTTTTATTAGAGAAATATTGTATATTTATCAATGTAATTTTTGCTCTGTTTAAATCACCAAAATGCCTTCCAAGTGGACAGGTTGGGTGATAAGCAATCAGTCTATCTTTTAACAACATAAATGAGCATAGCTAACACTCTGACTCTTGTCCCTTATCTCTAGAAATATTTTGGGTGTTGTTTTTTCAACATTCAACCAAGTCGATGAAGGCAGTGTTGCTCTTGGAGCAGTGAGCCTCATCAAATATAGCACCAGCTAATGGTTGAAGTAAACCATAAAAGTTTTAGATCTCTATAGTTCCTTGAGTTGACAGGCCATCTTTTACCACTTTTATCAACATATGCAATAAAAGAACTCACCAGTACTGATTGTACAATACAAATGAGTCAGTTGGAACTTGTTTTCCATCATCATTACGGTTCCAGTGGTAGAATGCATGTGTCCTGTTTTTTATTTCCAATGTGGAATGCCCATAACTGGCTTCCCGGAAAGCAGAATAATCAGGTTGTGGGTCCCTAAACCTACAAAACCAATGAAATAATTGTTAAACAAGACCGCTGTGGAAAATAATTGTGAATTTCACATAGATATTAGCTGAAGAAACTCATTCCTTTTAGCCCTTCATCAGGAATGCCTGTTAGGTAAAGTGATGGATGTTCTTCATAATTTTTAGTGATGTAGTACAAGAAAACTAAAATCATGAATGTGCTTTCAACCATGTAGTTTAGCTCACCTTCCGGCAAGACCTTCCTGATTTCCTCCATCACCAACAGTTAAATAAATAGGTGCAGATTTGTCTGGGACAGGGTAGGGGTCACCACTAGAGACATGGTAGTGTATATTTGATATCCGATACTGGGGAAAAAAATCGTTTTATTAGCATCCATTCTTAGCCAAACATAGAAATGGAGAGGACAATTGTAGTATTATGTGTTCTGATTTCTAGTATATGCAATAGCAACTAGTTCAAAACAGCCATGCTTCAAAGTTTCTATTTGTTCCAATGAAATGAAATCAAATATTTTTTCTTTGTTCCATCAATGCAAAACAGCATTATACATAATTCTTCCCCAACTCTTCGATGCAAGGTCTCTAAATTTTAGGACCCCAAAATGAGGCTCTGAATGATTCATTACTAGATGCCAAATGATCTCACATTTTGGCATCAATTATAATTAAAGAAAAAAAAAAGTTGCGAAAAAGGAAAAGATTCAATTTTTGGTTGAGCTGTCAGATTCATATTTTTATTGATTTTTTTATTAAGTTTCTAACAATATAAAAATATTTGAGAATCAAAGAAGCTTTCTTGAGTTTAGATTCTTAAAAAACAACAAAAGGGGGGTCAAAAAATATTCCCAAACTATGATAAGTAAGCCCATATTTAGATGGAAAATTATAGGGCTCTCGTTCAGAACTTCCCAATAAATGTCAGCACTCCCAAGGATTCCAATCTTGTGTATTACCAATGTTTACCCAATTCATTCTGCATTATGGTATTTTGTGAGTTTAGGAGTCTTTCAACAGAGATGTCATTGTCTGAAGATTTAATCACCCCATGGTTGACCTTCTTTAGGAGTTATTATATTCTAACACACTAATCATCAAAGGCCTCAAGTACCAAAATTTTAATTAAGAAACAGCACAATGATAAATAATATACATGCATAAAAGAGGGTGAAACCCAAAGAAATTGATATGATCTGAAGCCCTAAAATCACATCAACCAAATTAATTCACAAGATTCTACCAATACATTTTTTAATGGTCCAAGAATTTGGGGACACAAAATTATGACCAATTGAAGGTACCATTTTGGAGCTATCATAATCAAAATAATAATTTAGATGAAGGCATCACATGCGCTCAATTCAAAACAATCCTGAGAGTAAAGAGAAAATAACAATTAGTAATTTGTAATCAATCACACAACAAATGTTTTTCAACATACAATTTTTTCATTGCTTTTCTTGAAATGAAAATATTTTTATTCCTACTTTTTTTCTCTTATTGATGGAAACTTGATATATTTATTTTGGTTTGGACTTTTCCTTTCTTTAGTATTTTTATCACATTTCAACTAGAAAAAAGGTATTAGAGCAATTGTAAGGCAACTTTGTTATGGCATGTAGCTCATATTGAGAGTGCTAAAAAACATGATATTCATATTAAACCCAAATCCTATAAGCTTGAGCTTTTAGGAGAGTTGGTTGTTTAACATGGTACCAGAGCTTCGTTTAGCTGAGGTCTTGGGTTCGAGCCACCTCTTTGCAATTTGAATCCCCATTTTTTTACTTGAAAGTCCACAAAGGACTCTGTTTGGTTAGTTTTGACCTTCCACGTCTGGGTATGGGGTTACACGTGAGGGAGGGTGTTAAGAAACATAATATTTATATTAAACCCAAATCCTATAAGCTTGAGCTTTTAGGAGAGTTGGTTGTTTAACAGAGAATAAAAAGAGGTAAGTGTTGGAGCGGTCCTCTTTGTTGGGGGGATGAAATAATAGGTTGGGACAGTACGGTACAGTATGGTAAGGATATAAGGGTATTTTTGTAATTTGGTCATATCCAGGGTTATTATAAACACCCTCTTATGTAACCCTATTTCAGTGACAGTGAAAGTTTGAGCCGCCATTCCCGTGGATGTGGGCACACTATTGAACCACGTAAAATTTGTGTGTGTTCTTGTTTTCTTTCTCCGTTACTCACGAATCACAGCAAACTCCTACCACCAAACCAAGCTGTTGCCCCTAATCACACCATCTATAGTATTTTTCTTTGATAACTATGACATCTACTGTGCCAGAAGGAGCTGGTGTTTCTATTATAACAGTTAACCTTAATGAGACCAATATTACTTTAGGGTCAAAAGTTGTTGAAATCTATTTAACAGCACAGGAAAAAGAGAAATATTGAAGAGACTTATTTCCATCTAAGATTCAAGAGAGTTTACATTCTAGAAAGAAGAGGACACCTTCATGATGACTTGGTGTTGGTTTCGTAAAAAGTCTTTCCTTTCTTTTCTCTAAATAGGTTAACTAAAAAATATAATAAAGGTGTTAAATGAAGGCACATCAGATTATACAAAGGGAACCAAAAAAAACTTGCTCCTATATACACTGATTATTTTAAAATATGATAAAAAGTGGAAAAAAAGTAACAATTACACAATTTACCACTCCAATCCCAACCTTCCCTCCTCTCATCAACACCCCTATCCAGCCCCTAAACTTTTTAAATTTATTAACACTGACTTCTTAGACATGTGAATCAAATTATTTTGAACCAACTTCTCTAATTGCCAAGTTTAATTATATTCAAATCCTTAGCCCTTGGTTCTATTATATAATTAGCCTCTTTATTATATTCAATATTCTTTTTCTTTTTTCCTTCGAATTCTTTTGAATCATATTTACCTTTTTGAGGTTGTTTTCTATAATTAGTGTCTTTATTAGCTTGAGGCGTGGGGGAACCAGAAATTGGTTCCTCCCTATTTTATCTTAAAATATTTATTATGTGTAATGATTCTTCTTTGCCTTTTGAATTTTTTTTTTTAATCATATTTTCCTTTTTGAATTATATGTATGTTCAGTAGCTAAGCACATGATTTATAATGATGGGTGAAGAGCAATTATTTATTTCAACACCTTTTTAATCTCTTCATCTTATTTTTTGTGAGTTATAATTTTTAGGGATCACAGCTAGTACACAGAATTGGGATAGTAAAAACACAATGATATTCCTTCAGCTTGCAGGTGGTTTGGAGGTTCCTTGATAATGACATTCATATGGATGATCAAGATTGTTCTTTTACAAGTTCTGTTTGGAAAGAGAACAGAACATTTCCCATGGATGAGACGACAGAAAAACCACAAAAAATTGTAATTCTAGAAGTTTGTTTATGGCAGAAGGGCATAGAGTTGGTTTATCTATTTCACAAATATTATTTAATTCTTTTCCCAGCAAAAAAGGAAACAAACAAAAAGAACATACGGAGAACCATACCGATCTTTCATAAGCATGGACATGACCAGCAAATACTACATCAACTTTGTTAAGAATGAACCAACTTTCAAAGGCTGCTCGCATGCTTTCACCCTCCATGAAGTGTGCTTCATTACTATTGTAGATTGGCACATGCATAAGCACAATAAGCCAAGGTGTCTTCTCCCTGTCCACCCTTTTGAATTCTTCCGCAAGCCACAGCCATTGAGGTGTATATGTCACTGTTGAAAAGGTTCAACAAATTCTGACATAAGAATTGCTGAAACAAGAAAAGTGAACTGTGCAAGTCTGAAAAGAAGAAATACTTATTGTCGCAAGTTTAATGATTGGTTTTAAGCAAGAAAACAAGGAATGTTGGAGTAGTCACCAACAGCAATCCAGGATACCTATTTCTTAATTTTACACTGTAAACATCGTAACATAATTTGAATTGTCAACTGAAACTTGAAAATACTAGTTCAATTGAATATTGAAGCTATAACCTGAGGAGTAGCTCAGTTGGTGTAACAAATTGGGGTGGGGTTACCAATGGTCACTAGTTCGAGTCCCCTTAGGGCAATATGAGGTTTACCCAGTCGTTAAAACTTCAACGCCCCATGGGATTAGTAGAGATGCGCACGCAACCTGGCCCAATCAGCCAAGGTTATATATATATATTTGAATACTGAAGTTATGTTTGTTGAGTATCATATACTATCATGTAGATTATTCTTTGTTCTTCTCTTCCTTTCGTATTTTTATTTTATTCTTATTTGTTTCCTTTTCTATTATCTTCCTTCATGTATAAATATGTGCATAGACATGTATTGTAATTCAATGAAATACAGAAATTCCTTTCTCTTTACATGGTATCAGAGCCAGAAAGAGAATAGGTAGATTAGGGTTAGGGGTTAGCCGTGTCTTCAATTCCAACAACTCATCTAGTGGCCATGTCTCACTCTAATCACATTAATTTCATCACCAAAAGATCTAGAAGCCTTTGCTGATGTAAGATCCTGATGCGTGGCAAACTTTTGATCCATCTATGGGCGACCATCGCCTTGACTCTCCGAGTCTCTACCCACCAAAGAAGCTCTAGCAACAAAGCTTCCATACATGTCTCTCCCTCATGCGTCGAAGTGTGAGGGCGCATGGCCCAATTTCCGACGACCGGATTCTTCCACTTGTGTCGCCACCTGCTGATCTACAACCCTATCTACTTTGTTCCCCAGCTTAACACCTGCAAAAGGGTCTTTTATCCCTTTTGTCTCCATATTTTTCTTTTGAGAATTAGAACTACCCCTGACTCATCCCTTAGTTCTCACCCTAGTACGTGTTACATAGTTTGCTATATCCCTTCATGACATATTTTCACTATTCAGGCCCTCAGCTATAATTTGTTATTTATTGATGGTGATAGAGCGAATGCGTGTATGTAAAATAATGCGCTGTAATGCTTAAGTGCGATAAGCCTCGAATAATATAGAGAGAGTAGAAGTGAGTATGCGTCCACGAGTTGGCTATTAAGTGTTGATTCTAATGTAGCTTAGGCTTTATTTGGATGATGAAAAATCCGTGGAAGACTCAATTTACACTAAACTAGCATGCAAGAATCCTAAATTAACAAAGACTCAAGACTAAAAACCCTAAGCCATAGATTTCACCAATTCAAGCCTATATGAACCTCCTAACTCAATTAATCAATATTCATTTCATTATGTTGATGGCGGTTTCATTAATACGATTGTGAATCTCTCTTGATAACTCCTGGCTACCCAAGTTTAGGTATTTTGCATCTACCTTTCGACAAAACCACAGGAATGCACATTACACTTTCAAAGAAACGATACCACACATAATTTCATTTATGTCTCTATCTCATGATAATTAGATGACATTTCATCCATGGTCTAATTCAATCCTCACTTCTTAGATCTCGTATCGAACCACAAATCATGGAAATATTGGCTAAATACCTACAAACAATAGAACAAAATGAGATACACAACATAGATATGAAATAAGGCATTAATCAAATAGGGATTAAGAGAATTCATACATCCAAGTTGTGACTATGCCCCAGAATACACAGAAAACTAACTAAAACAATTGAAAAGATTCTGACCATGAAAGAGAGAAAAACAGAGATAGAGGGAGAGAATAAACGGTTTGGAGTCAAAGCCCCATCTCATCCTTCCATCTTCTTCTTCTTCCTCTTCAAGAAAGCTTCTCCTCCCCCTAGAACAATGCCTTAGGGTGTTTTCCACCCAAAATGGGCATTTTCACCCAAGGGGAACAACTCCTAATAATCTTCAAACCCTAGATCGTGTTCGCTTTTATAGGCCTCCCGAGAATGGGCCGAAATTTGGCAAAAACTGGTGCTAGGCCGAAAATTGCCGTGTGGTCACAACCATGAATGTTATGTAGTTGTGACCATAAGTGTTATGTGGTCGCAACCATAAGTATTATGTGATCGCGACCATAAGTTGTTGTGGTCGCAACCACATTTCAAGTGTTGAATCATAGGATGCCATGGTCGCAACTTCACAGAATGTTGATTGCACGGTCTTCTCCAGGTTTTGGGTCACAGTCACAACTATGAATAGTTGAGGTCGCGACCATGACATCAATTATGCATAGTTTCTTCAATTCTTGTCCAAATTGCTTAATTCTTGTTTCGTTTTCTTCCATTTCTCTCGAGGGATGGCCTACACAAAAAGATAAGAATTTAGAACATTAGAACACTTAATGCTAACTAAAAATAACACAAAAACACAGGGATAAAATGAGTATATTTAATACTCATCAACGACCATGGCTGCCAAAGGTTCGATTTTTTCTTCAATCTTGTCTGAATCTCCTGTTATTACCTCAGACAAACTACTTGGTGATGAGAACTATATATCGTAAACGAAGGTTGAATTGTGGTTTATTGGCCATGCTATGAGGATCAACTCACTACCCCAAAGTCAGACATTCCCGAAGATGAACATACTCAGTGAAGGAAAATCGATGCTCAATTGTGTAACATCCTATGAAAATTTGTTGATGTCAAGACCTTACAACATCTCAGAGCCTATAGAACTTGCTACAAGTTATGGACTCATGCCAAAAGTCTATACACTAATGACATTCAGCGCCTCTATCATATGATCTCATCCATTGTTAATTTGAAACATAATAAATGGATTTATCCACCTATATTGGCCGAATGTCCTCACTTAAAAAAGAATTTGTATCCATAACGCGGAAATCTACTAAGGCCGTGACTTCTCAATCAAAGATTGATTGAGTTTTTATGATACTTACACTTATTGGTCTTCGATTAGACCTTGACACTATCCAAGAAAAAATTCTCAATAGTCCAGTAGTACCATCATTGGATGAGGTCTTTGCTCAACTGCTTCATCATTCCTCCACTGCAACTCGATCCTTGCCGCTTGAGAGTACTCCAGATTCTTCTATGATGATTTCTCAATCCAATTCTCGGAGCGACTCTCGAGGTGGACGTGGTGGTAGCTGAGATAGAGACCGGCGTCCTCGCGCGCATGCTCTGGCTTGGCGCTGTGATCGCTCTTACCAATTACATGGTTGGCGTTCACGCGCGCTCATTATGGTTCGATCGCCGATCCTCCATGCTTTGCGACTCAGGGAACGACCTCAGAAGCGAGGAGAAGCCAAGTACCTGAGTCATTATTACGCAGCGAATATGAGGGTACCTACGCCCACAGCTCAAGCATCTAAATGCACTTATTTGCTTATGTTGCCCCAATGATAATGTCTGCGCGCGTGCACATTCCTCCTCATTTGGTCCATGGATTCTCGACTCCAGAGCCTTTGATCATCTCTTTGGTAATAAGGAACTTTTTTCCTCCCTTACTATTACATCACCTTTACCCTTGATTACTTTAGCTAATGGATCTCAGACCTTGTAAAGAGATCGGTCGAAATAAGTCCCTCTTCCCTTCCATACATACGCCCTGTCCTTCATGTTTCCCAATTCCTCCCTTGCAAATCCCGATTTCTAATTAGCAAAAGTTATTTCGTAACCTTAATTGTTTGATTACCTTTTCTGATAGCTTTGTTACCTTGCAGGATTGGAGTACGGAGAGAACAATTGGCCTATGACATGAGTCTCAAGGCCTCTTTCATCTCATCTCGCCTTCATCTTCCATAGCATCATGGATGCTCCTCCTCATTCTGTCGTCTGTGTCATTCAGTTGGAAGATGGTTCCTCATTTTCTAGTTTGTCTTTGATGGTGTGATTAGTGGTGCTAAGCTTAGGAAACATGCAAAGTGTCTCATTTCCCAAGGAGCTTAGATCGTCGGACAAGTCTCCTTTGAGCTTGTCCTGCTTGATATTAGGGTCCTTCTCGGACTAAGTCTACATAGGGTTTTAGTGCCTGTCTTTTCTGACTATTATTCTTGATCTTGCTTGGTTATTTTAATGAAAAATCGAAATTTGAGTTATTTCTATCTTCCAAAGTTCTATGCTGAAATTCGAACTCAATTCATCTTTTGTTCATGTCCCTCACATGTAGTAAATCTTCATCAGAATATCTTCTGCACCTTCTCTCCTTCTGCTCCTTCAATTTCCTAGTGACACATGAGTCTAAGTCACACTTACCTCATGAAGAAGTATCAGTTGGTTGCATTGGGTTTATATGTTTTAAGGTTGATCTGGATAATGGGTTGGGCCCCTTGTAAAGCTCGTTTGGTTTAGGGTCTAATCAGTCTGCTCAAGATAATGCTGGATATTTCTCAATGCTGGTCACTTCAAATTCACCTCCTTCTCTCCATGATCGTTATTTCTTTTTGGCA
Source organism: Tetrastigma voinierianum (assembly GCA_016808115.1). NCBI lineage: Eukaryota > Viridiplantae > Streptophyta > Magnoliopsida > Vitales > Vitaceae > Tetrastigma > Tetrastigma voinierianum. Next base: position 1,228,544 of record JAEQBH010000706.1, on the reverse strand, counting down.
CCTTTATCTATTGAACATCAAGAATGTCTTCCTTCATGATGACCTTGCAGAAGAGGTATATATGGAGCAACCACTAGGTATTGTTGCTCAAGGGGAGTTTGGTTTGGTATAGACTCGTCATTCCTTATGGGTTTTAAACGATTTCTCCAGACCAGTTTGGCCAGGGTTTGACAATAGTTTGAGTTTGGCATCGGTAGAGCCTGTGAGCCATGTAGTTTTCTATCATCTCTCTGAACGAGTGTAATTATTTGATTGCTCGTGTGCAAGACATTGTTATTACAGACAATGATCAGGATGACATTCAGAAACTAAAACAACACCTCTTCACCCACTTTCAAATAAAAGACTTAGGGAAACTCAAGTACTTTCAAGGCATTGAGATGAGATAAGCAATCTAATTCGGTGTAGTTTATTTATCAAAGGGAAGTATCCACCTTGAATCATGTTGGCAAGGAGAAACCGATATCTGCAGTTATGGCACATGGACACTCCCATGGATCCAGAGATGTCAAGCTTAGGCAGGAATGGGGCCTCCTCAGATCCGGGGGTTATCGGCAATGGCGGGTAAAGGCGAACTACCTCACCATCACCCAGTGGACAATTTCCCTTTTTCAATGTGAGTGTAGTTACTCAGTTATCGTCACCATGTGATAGTCACTGGGATGATGTGATTTGTATCCTTCGTTACATTAAAGGAACACTAGGCCAAGGTGTGTTGTATGAGAACAAAGGTCAAACCCAAATTGTTGGCTAGCTCACCCACATACGCTCCACTTCAAGGTATTATGTGTTTATTGGAGGTAATCTAATATCCTAGAAGAGTAAGAAACAAGAGGTGGTAGCCAGATCTAGTATTGAAAAGTTGAGTATCGAGTTATGGATTTCGCGACATGTAAACTCATATGACTAAAACATCTCCTTTCGGACCTAAGATTTGGAAATTATGAACAAATAAAGCTCATTTGTGATAATCAAGGGCCACACATATGTGCATCAGCAGTCTTCTCACTAGTATTGGCGCATTGAAGTGGATTGCCCGTTTCAATAGAGAGGATTATAAGATGTCAATGACTACTAGTTTTGTTAATTCCAATGACCAATTAGCAGACATTTTCACCATGTCTTTTAGAGGTCCTAGGATTAAATACATTTGTAACAAGCTTATGCATATGACTTATATGCTCCAGCTTGCGGGGGGGTGTTAAGTATCATCTATTATCTTGTAGATTATCCTTCCTTTTTTTTTTTTTATTCTTATTTTGTTTCATTTTCTATCCTCTTCCTTCATGTATAAATATGTGTATAGACATATATTGTAATTCAATGAAATACAGAAATTCCTTTCTCTTTACAATGTCAAGGAATCTAGACCCAACTTTAAAATGCTTATAGTCAAGTTCCAATTTGTTTCTCCTTTTTTTCAGCCCAAACCTTGCTACCTCATCTATAAAGCTGGCAAAGTCTGACCTGAACCTGCCTTGATTGACCAATGTTTGGCTTTGGCTCTTGAACCTGCTCAGCCTGAACCGAACCAGATTTTTTTTTGTCCCCATTAGGATTCGAACCTAGAATCTCTCCTAACCCCACCCCAACCCTTCACCACTCGAGCCAAGCCTCAAGGGCCTGAACTGAATCAGATTTTAATGTCATTATATACTTTGTTTTCCTGATTTTTGGGCCATGCTCCATACAGAAGATGTTCATTTGATAAAAAAAATTTGGCAATGCTGCAGAGCACTTCTAGGTTCATAACTCTGTTAACTCCATTTAAAACATTTCTGCATATATCTTGAAAGAATCAATATGGTATATTTTTCTTAAGTATTGCATTTAATCATCCTCTTTTCTAGGCAAGGAAGAAAAAATATATTGATAGTACCTAACAAGGGGTGCACCAACATAACGTATTCCGAGACCACCAAAAAGGCAAGCAAAAAGGAGAGAAACAAAAACTTCCTCCATGTACTTCAAGCTCAGCCAAAACAATAAAGTCTATTACAGACATTGAGTCATCGTCTACTTATGCTCTAACCCACTCTAAAAAAAATCAAAAAAAAATTGACATAAAAGATGTTATACCCTCTAATGAGATTACTCATCATTTTGCATCCTTTGATAGGATTATGGCGATCATGGAACAATAATCTGTCATTTACTACACCCAGATAATTTACTTCACAAATCAACTGAATAAATAAATAAATAAATAAAACACGAAAAAAGGAACACGAAAAACAACTACAAGGTGTTATCATAAAAGTTGAAAACAATTTCCTTGTACAAGGTGTTATCTTGGGTCTTGGGGGCTGGATGGGTCTTTTGGTTTTTTGCTGCTTATTTTTTTGTATAGCATGGGTGTTGTATACTCCCTTGGGGCTGGGTTTTTAAGTCCCCTCTTTAATAGATTTCCTTTTTTGCATATCAAAAAAAAAAAATCCTTGGACTACTTTGGCATATAGATAGCACAACATAATATAAGAAAGCTCTAACAAAAATAATGTATGAAGGAAACAAGAGCCAGGGAAATGAGTAATTACCAAATGGAGAATAGCTGGACAGAACGATGATATGAGCAGATGCACGTCTGATGGCATACCAAAGAGGGCTACTGCTCTTGGAGGCTTCATAAGGTGTTGGGAACCGATAGAGATACGATTTGAAAGGAACAACTTCCCCCTGATGATGACAATTAACAAACATCTATACAATTAGAAGACTCAAAGAATCCAAAGCAACAGATTCTTTTTTTCTTTTTTGATAAGCAACAGAATACATACAATAAAGCCTTAATCCCAAGTTTCAACTACTTGGTGTTGATTGGAATCTTTTTTCATCAATGTACAATAAAGCCTTAATCCCAAGTTTTCAACTACTTGAAGTTGATTGGAATCTTTTTTCATCAATGAACTATATTTAGGACTACAAAAGAAAGGAAAAGTATGTGTTACTGAAAGTCCAGCTAATTCTTTTAACAACTATACATACTTCGAAAAAAATTAACAACTATACATACTTCGAAAAAAATATGTTTTTTTTTCCTTTCCTAAGTACTTTCCGAAAACTAAACACAACCTTAATGTTTTAATGTTGTTATAGAACGTAAATATATAATTTACTTGTAGGTTGCGAAACTAATTAGGAATGTTAGATTGACCTACCAATTGTATATATCTAGCTCTTGTATTTATACATGTTTAGATCAATGAAAAAATACAAGGAATTCATTCCTCCAAATCTTTTGTCCTTTTAACCACCACACTTCAGGATAAAGAGCATGGTTTTAGATTTGCCACAGTAAAGGCAAATTTTATTTTCAAAAATTTTCAAGAATCCTAGGGGCGTGGAGGTTTTAGAAACACCATGTTCACAGGCGGTTCTGGGGTTACCGCCCGTGAAGGGAGAACACCCACTTCGAGATCGGCATGTCCCCAAAGTCCAGCAGCTAGAGGCGAAGCACGTGAGTCTCACACACAGTTTTTCTATTTGTTGCAGTTCCTCACAAGCCGGCACGTGAGGGCGCGGGGCTTCACCTCCGGCCACCAGATTCCTCCACCTTGGTTGTCGACCACCGACAATCCCTCCTAGCTACCTGCCTCCCCTTGTCGAAGCCCGAAACAGTGTCTTTTGACCAATTTCATGTCCGACAGCCTTGTTCTTCAAAGGTTTTGTGATTTTTTAGGTGACTTCTTCGACATCCAATAGCATCAATTGGTGTTTCAATGGTTTGTGAGGCCAAAATCTAATAAGAAGTAGTGCGTTTAGAGGAAAAAGTGGGGCAGCCCTGGTTTTTGCCCTCGAGATCCTATTTGTCGGGTGTTGGTTTGATCTTCAAAGGTTGGTTTGAGTTAAATCAACTTCTATGACTGGCAAGAAATCCTCAGGTGGAGTTGTGTCATTATTGCCATAATCCGGGGCATGTACGTCGAAGTTAGGAAGTTGCGGAATAGAGGGTGAAGGTTTTCAATATCTCATGTATCGATGAGAAGGGTGCCTCTACTCCACACCACTATGCTTGCGGAGCGGGTATAAACTAACACATGTCTTATTTCACTCTTCTTCGAATGGGTCATTTGAATCTAGAATACATATCACATGACAATTAATTCCGAGTTTATTTACTACGTTTTAAATGCACCCTTCTCGCCTGGGTGCAGCGCGGATGGGTCAACATCTTGTGTCCTTGGATCGGGGACAATTCCTTCGTACTCCTCCCAATCACTTTGACCTCTTGTTATGAGTTTACACCGATTATCTTTTAATTTAATTTACGGCGAGTAAACTTCGGCTCGTCTGTGAATTATGGTATCTGGAATTTATTTCACAATTATTATCTGGTCGGGATCTTTCGGCTGACGGATTATTGGTAGAGAATGCGAGTCTAGAGTCTCTACATCCTTGAGCGAGGAGAATTGCAAACATCATTTTGCTTGTTCTAGATTTATTTACCCCATTCAAATTATTGTCGCTTAGGTAATTAACCTCTCTTTGTTGAAAAGAGAAGCTATATCGCCGATTTCTATCCACATCCTCTTTGAAGCGCAGATCATGTCAATATGCCACAACTTCATCGTGTGCATTTGAGTCTTACACTTTTTTTGGTGAAGTCAGCCAGCGAGCTTCCGCTCCTTTTAAGTTAGTTCATTATGATATTTGGGGTCTTGTCCAGTTATGTCTCCCACTGGGTTTAAATATTTCGTTACCTTTGTAGATGATTTCTCTTGTGTCACTTGACTTTATCTAATGAAAAGTCATTTTGAGCTTTTTTCTCATTTTAGTGCCTTTTGTGCTGAAATTCAAACACAACTTCATGTCTCTATTAAGACTTTGAGAAGTGAATCGCATGAGTTTTTTGATCGTAAATAACATGTATTAATCACAAAACAGCCTGTTTGCCCAAAATACCTTTGGGAGTATACAAAGGGACATAGCAGGAGGACCCAAAAACAAAAGTAGAACCCACAAGTCCAACGATTATCTATACCCCATCGAGTTAGAAATTCCAGTAAACTCTTGTCTACCTCCCCATAGACACATTGGACCCCGAGAACCCGGAGGTTACAAATGAAAAATTCTTTAATCTATACGAGAAGGTCTCATTATTGAAGGCCACTCTATTTCTCTCACACCACGCTATCAAAGAAGCCCGATGAGGACGACCCTCGAGGCTTTCTTGCGCTTCTTGCCCACTTTGGTTCTGCAACAAGAAGGACTGCCGCCTTGAGAAAGGAAAGACCCATCAAACCCTATAGCCAAAATAAGCTCACAAAGCATTCCTAGCCTTCGGGCGGGTGTACGAAGATGGTTTGGGGTTTCCTGTCCTCTTCACATGGGTGGCATTTCTTATTTGGCTAAGGATCTTCCTCTCTCTTTTTGAGTCACAGTGCAGAGTCATCACACACCCAGACGCCTCCCGAGCAAAGCCCACCTTTAAGGGGACCATAGGGTTGATGATAAAGCGAGAAAAGGTCTTGTCTTAGCTCTGGTGCAATTCAAAACCTCGTACAAAGCTTCCCTTGAATAAAGGTAGGCTTTTGTTAAGACAGGCTTGTCTTCTTAAGACCCACTCCTCAGGGGATGGGTCCTTGCTGAAAATTCTCCACCTCACAGTCGTTCCCCGGTCAATTTCAGGGACCTACTAAACCAGGGGTGGTCAACCCAGTTAAGTCAGTAATGAGACCTCCTGTCGGCGTCTTCGAGACCTTGAGCTAAACAAAGTCGGGAACGCTCTGCACAAAGCCTCCTCTCCACCCCAGACATCCTTCCAAAAACTGACTCTGCTACCATCCTGACCACAGGTTGGCATTTAAACGGACTATGTCCCAGCCAGCACTCTAAAATTTCTTTCCATAAGCTTGTCCCAAAACTATTCCTGCACTCCCCTGAGCACCATCCCCCCTGCGATTCCCCAAATTTTCTTCTGATAGTCTCCCTGCAGGGAATTCTTTTGTTCTGGCTTGTAAGCCACTTTCCTAACGAGCTGTTTAGCTTATGTAAACCTCAACCCCAATGTGACCTTTTATACATGCATTACAGTGGCTGGCTTGTTAAATGGGCTTCTTTTTCGGGTTTACCTCGAAAGTCCTCTGGATTTTTGCGACCTTTTCTTGGCAGCTAGACTTGGGATCAGGAAAGAGAGGCAGCTAAGTAGATGGGAGTTGAGCCAGGGGTCATACGATAAGTGAAACTCACCCACGCTTTAGGGAATGTATTGGCGCTTCAGTGGCCAATCCTTCTAAACCTTTCTAGTGGACTGATCTTGTGTTGTGCGGGGCCCAGAGAGGCCCAATGCGTGGTGAGACGAAGCGGGCTTTACCTTCTTCTGTTGCATCGGCTCGATATTCCTCCCTCCTATAGGAAAATCTAGCTTTAGTCGAGTTGATTTTTCGGCCAGAGAGACCTCAGACATCAAAATCTAACGAGACAAGCGATTGGTGGGATTATCTTTACAAAAACAGCAAAATTGTCATCTGCATGGGAAGGTGTGACACCTCCAGCTCCTCCTCCTCTCTTACACCTCCGATTTTGCATCCAGACAAGAAATTCCCTTCCATAGCCTTGTTTACCAATCGGCTTAAAAAATCCATTCCCAAAACAAAGAGATACGGGGATAGGGGGTCCCCCTGCCGAAGTCCCCTCGTACTTCGGAAAAAGCCCACGGAAACCCCATTGATAAGGATTGAGAAAGAACGTAGACATCGCAAGAGATCCAGATAACCATCTTTGGCGCCAAAACCATTCTGCATTCACCTCAAACCACATACTCCGATTTGCGTGGTCTTAAGCCTTTTCAATGTCTAACACGAGACCACTCGCCATACGTTAGTCGACATGGAATCCACGACCTCTATTCGCAATTAGAGGCGGCATCAAGGATTTTTTCCTTGCAGAAAACATTTTTTGGGATGGGATCGCGTCATAACCCTTCTCGGCTATTTGCGGGATGTAGCGAGGATCTTCTCGACTTACAGCGGATAATGGGCTGTAATCCTTGATATCCTCTCTACATTTCCTTTTTGGGAATCAACACCGGGAATGTAGCATTTAAGCTCTCACAAATTTACGCTACTCATAGAACTCCTTGAAGAAATCCATTGCCAAATATTTAACAAACTCCCGGCTAAAAGACCGAGAGTCACGTAGAAACCATCAGGCCACAGGGCCTTCTCACCATTGAGACTGCGGTAGGCATGAGACTTCTTCCTCGAAGAGCGACTTCTAAAGCTGACATCCTCGATTCCTGGCTCCCTCGAGGAGATATTAGAAACGGGGAGCGCCATCCCCACAGCTCAGGCAATTGGCCTTTAAACTCGTGTTCTACGATCCTTTTTGAATGGCGTTATCTTCGATTAGACCAAGCTGTCATTTCTATTTTAATTTTGTTTATTGCATTTCTCCTTCTATGCGAGTTTGCCATTTTATGGAAAAAGCCGGTGTTTCTATCCCCCTCTTTAAGCCATAACTCTCTTGATTTTTGTCTCCAAGAGGCCTCCTCTAACAAAGACCATCTTTTGTAGTCATCCCTAGCTTTTGCTCTCTCCTCAGATTCCTCTAAAGATAGCTCCTTGTCTTCTACATGTATCCAGCTATCCCACTCCTATGGGGCTTGACCTTTACAGTTCCATTGCGAACCTCCTTGTTCCATACCTTTGGCTTACCTTTTAAACCCTTGACTTTTCGACGGGATGAAACTTGGGAACCTTTAAGACATACACCACCCTTTAATGAGATCTTTAAAGCCTTGACTTTCGGCCACATAATTTCAAGCCGGAAGGGGAGGTCCTAATCGGTACTCCTCCATCTAAGAGGATAGGGGGTGGTGAAACTGGTCTAGGGAGAGTACTGGGTCACCTATGAAATAACTTTCGGTCCCCGAAACTAAGAACCTATCAATCCTAGACATCACTTGGCCATTATTGCCCCCACTCCAAGTAAAAGGACCTCCCTGTAGAGGCAAGTCTCTCACCCCGGTTCAAGTAAGGACAAAGCGAAACGGCGCATAACAGGCAATTCTTCCACCCTTATTACTTTCACTAGGTGAGATGGAAGCATTAAAGTCTCCCCCAATACACCACAGTCCTGACCATAAACCTCTCATCGACCCCAGTTCCTCCCACAGGTCTTCCTTTAAGTTAGCCCGATCTTGGACCGCTGCGCTTACTGTGAAGATCCATTAAAGCAATCTCCTCACATTTCGGAATGGGCGGGCGAAAAAATCCTTTGTATCTCATTGACCTTGGAATTTGTTTTTATCCTGACAACGGGATGCCTCCAGTGGACCCGACATCAGCGGTAACCCGGTCGAAAATCTCGCCCCTAGGTTTAGCCATCTGAGGTCATATTTTGGACTTTTGTTTTCTGCGGTACACGAGTCCACCAGTGATCCTGATCATTGTTTGATCACTTTTCTTTTCTCAGGGTTATTCACCCCTCTCACATTCCACGATAAGATTTTGATCTTGTCGCAGCTTTAGCAAAAGATTCCCCACACATCTCACATTTACACTTTTTTCCGGCTTCTATGTCCCAGTAGTTTATCGTGAACTCGATTTCTTTAGTTCAGTTCACATGACTCTTCAAAGCGTGCAATCGATCTCGGTCCTTTATTCGGGTTTTCAACATACACGCACGCATCGGTCAACAATCTGAATCTCAAACACGGTCGCATCCGAAGTACATTTGAATTTTACGACATGCTTTCCTCCCGACTTTCATACCCTTCCCTTTGCTAAAGTCGCCTCGTGGCCCCTCATCAGGAATTCCACCATCATTCCTTCTTGATCAGTTCCCCCTTCACTTCAATTTTCTCCCTCCCACGCAGTGCGAAGATGCAACCTCCTCATCCTCTCTAGAGCGTGTAAACCCTTTGGGCGCAAGACCTTGAAAGGGTGAGGCGCTTTGAGAAGGGGAATTATGATAGGAGTTGAATCTAAAACTGTTTAATAAATCGAATCGACAGAAGGGACTCTAGTCTGCGGGACTCAACGACAGTGGGAAGGCTCGATCTCTGCTGCTTCCTCCCCTTCCTTTTCAACGTCGGGGTTCGTTCTCCCTTCCACCCCAGCATAGTTAGGATTTGAGAGGGCTTGAACTGGTTTATTTTGTGCCCCCTCTTCTTTTGAACTGTCGACCGGCCCTTTGTACCAGGGTTATTGGGGGTTGGAGCGGAGTTAGGAGCCGAAACAACGTGGCCTGAGGCTGACCCACCTTTGCACGGGGGCTGCTTATCACCCAGGCCGGATGAGGTTGAGATGGATTACTCGCCGTCCCTTCACCGCCTCATTGCATCTGTTGCCAGACAAGCGACCGGGAACTAACAGAAGCGACCGGTAGACCGGGGTATTTGGCGGAACCTTTTGATCTTCGTGCTTCCTGACATGGGATTCTCCATTAGATAACGTGTTGATCTTTCCCTTTCTGTAATCAGGGATGAAGTAAGAGAAAAAAGAATAAAACTTATCTTCTTGGAATTTAAATCCGTACTTATATAATTTCTAGATAAATGTCCACTAAACATTTTGGGCCAGCGGTCTCAAACATTTTTAAGTAGAGGATGCCTCGCCGATTCTTAATTGGGCTGCTCACCCACCACGATTGTTTCGAATAATCCGTTGTTCCCTATTGAGCCTAAGGTATTTGGATGCACATGCTTTGTTCGGGATGTCCATCCTCAAGCCTTTAAACTTGATCCGAAGTCCTTAAAGTGTATCTTTCTAAGATATTCTCGTGTCCAAAAAGGGTATAGGTGTTATTCTCCCACTCTTCATCGTTACTTTGTGTCTACTGATGTTGCATTCTTTGAGACTACCTTGTTTTCCCTTTCATCTCTTATTTACGAGTCCGGGAGGGATGATGATTTGTGGAATATGTTTCCTTACCGAGTTCCTACTCCATTCTCAGCCTCCCATTACTCAAGTTTTATTCCTGGCGCCCAGAAACCTCCTAATCCGAGTCGACACTAGGCGCGGGCGTTAGATCAGTCTCTAGTGATGATCTTCCGATTGCTCTCAGGTAAAGGTAAACGTGGTATCTTTCAGCGTCTCTTTATTTGTTTCCTAAAGCATTTTATCCGTCTTCCTCTTGTTCATTTGGTATCTCTTGATTCTATCTCTCTTCCCAACACTGCGTCCGAGTGAGAACTTTTATCCCTTTACGGTTGGCGTAGTCTTTATGGTGGATGAAATTACATGCTTTGGGTGACAATGGGTATGGGACTTGGTACCTTTACCTACTGCTAAGAAGGCTATTGGTTGTCGTTGGGTGTTTGCAATAAGTTTAATCTTCAGTGGGCACCGTGGCTCGTTGAAGGCCCATCGCCTTCCACTTTAGAGCTAATACCAGGAATTATAGGGGTTGAATATTACGATACTTTTTCTCCTGTAGCTATGAGACATCCTAAGTAAAATTGTTTATTTCCTCTGATGCTTCTGCAGATTTGGGGACTCCCCTTCGGCTTGATATCGGGAATGTCTTTCTACATGAAGAGATCTTGAAGAAGTTTACATGGAGGCTTGACCTACGGGGTTTGCCAGCTCAAGGGAGATAGGGAAGGTGTGTCATGTTGGAAATCTTTGTAACAGTTTAAACAGGTCCCAGAGCTTGGTTTGGCGAATTTAGTCAGCGGGTTGAGAACGTTGGCATCTGAAGAGTAAGTCGACCTTTTGTCTTCTATAAAAATTCCAGGTTATGCGGTATTATTCTCTTGGTAGTGTATGGATGATGTTGTCATCACTAGGGTGACCAGGTATATTATCTCTTAAATCCTTCTTCATGCGTTAGAGTGGCAAAATTGGCCCCGAGCCGTTAGATTCTTGGTCAGCCGGAATTAGAGTAGGGTTGAACCATTAAGTGTCTTGAAAACTTAGGGACCAAATTTGGCCGGCCAATCTCGACGATTGATCGATGAACCCCTTAGATTTTTGCCTTCAAAAAAGGCTATTTGGCGAACCGGCCAGGTTTTAGGAATGACCCCGGGAACATTAAAATTTTGCCCGAAAAAAGCAAGACCCAATTTTGGCCGGCAGATTTGGCTTGACCAGCCTGCTAACTTGGCAGACACTTGGGATTGCGGCTGTTCATAGGAGTTCACAGGATTAAAGTGTTAGTATCTCTTGAGTGTGAAGTGAGAAATAAGCGAGTGCATTATCTCAATGGAAATATGTACTTGATATGTTATCTGAGACAAGGAAATTAGGCGCCAAACCATGTAATACTCCTATGGCTCCTAATGTACAACTCACTAAGGAAAGAGAACTAATTAGAATCCGAGAGATCTGAAAAATGGTTGGAGAATTGAATTACCTTACGATAACTCGTCGGATATTGCTTATTCGATCAAAGTGTGTTGAGCGATAGATGTCATCTCCCACCGTCCGGTCATTGGGCGAGGCGCAGAGCATATCTTATACTACTTGAAGGAAGCTCCTGGACGTGTTAAGTGCTTTTCAAACGTAGACTGGCCAAGATCTAAGGAAGATAAGAGATCCACCTCAGAATACCGTGTCTTTGTTGGAGGAAATCTGATCTCATGGAAAAGTAATAGCGAAGTGGTATGCTCACGGTCTAGTGCAGTGATATTAAGTCATAGCACGTACCATACGAGATCATGTGGATACGTCGATTGTTGATGGAAGTGGGCATGAGGCTTGGAACTAGCGACTTTAGGGTATGAGTCACCCAGTTATCATGCATATCAGGAATCTAACCCCGATGTTTCATGAAACTAGACAAAATCACAGATTTAGAGGATAAGGTGTCAGTTTTTTAGATTTATGAAAATCACAACAAGATTGATCCTCTGCATGGGATATCTCATAAAACAGGAGGAGAACAGTTGAGTGATATTTTCACAAAAGCCCTAAGTAGGGATCAAGTTAGTTATCTATGTAACAAGTTAAATGTCATTAACATCTATGCTTCAACTTGAGGGGGAGTGTTATAGAATGTAAATATATACTTCACTTGTAGGGTGCGAAACTAATTAGGAATGTTAGATTGACCTACCAATTTTATATATATACTCTTGTATTTATACATGTTTAGATCAATGAAAAAATACAAGGAATTCTTTTTTCCTTCTTTCTTTCTACAAATGTGAAGCAAATAAATTATTTAAAATTCATCATTATAGTTTCCTGCACAACCTTATAAAGATTCTAGACCTTTCTCATTGATACATAGTGACATTTAAGAACCCCACATGACCTTTACCAGAACTAGGTGGTTTATCATTTTCATAGATGACCGTAATTGAGTTTGTTAAATTTATCTTCTGCGGGAAAAATCATAGGCAAAAAGGGTTTTTAGAATTTCCCATACTATGATAAAAACACAATTTCAAACTCAAATTCAAATACGTCAAGCAAGTAAGAATAGGAATATCTTAACTCTATTCTTGGAGATTGTCTACTTGAAATTTGGATCATATATTAATAGAGTTTTGATACCCCGCAACAAATGGATACACCAATCGATCCTAACAGGAAATTAGGGGAAATGAAGTTAAGCTTAAGTAAGGATAAAGGATGCTACCAACATTTGGTGGATAAACTAATATACTTTTCTTTTTCAATAGCAAAAAGAGGGCCACTTAAAAGATGACAGGGCAAGTAACATACAGTACACAAACAAAGCCTAGAAAAGACAAAAAAGTAAGGAGTCTAAACAAAAGTTCTAACAAAGACAATGCATGATCCTCTATAGACACCCTAACACAATTCACAAAAGTATACATAAAAGAAAATTTAATAGCTTGGTTAGGCTACTCAATGTCATTGAAAACCTTGTTATTCCTTTCCTTCCAAATAGAGTGACAACCACAAGGGAGCATACACATCTTGATATAGAGTTTGCAGTAGGTATGATTAGCCAATTTATGTATGTACCAACAGAGAATGTTTTGAAGTCACGTATCAAGGAGGAAGGGAAGGTGAGGAATGGTCCCAGTAAAGTTAAAGTTCCTTGTGGGGGACCTCCCGTTGTCAAGGCAAGGGTAGAAGGAAATTGTAAAGAGGATAACACGGTTGGGGTGGATGTTGGAGATTGTGGCTCCGGGAAGGCTTTAGGGCTCTTTGCGGTGGTGTTTGATCGGGAAGTAGGAGGCAGAGCGAACTATGCGAGGGGAAAGATGGGTTTTGAGATCCAAGGGTTCAAAGAATTGGGGAAAAACCGCGAGGGGTTTGAGGGTTGCCACCCTAAACGAAGAACTCTTATTCCTGGAGTTCGAATCGCCAGAGGAGGCGAATCGGGTCCTTGTGTCGGGGAGAAGAAATTTCAGAGGAGGGGTATTACAGTTGGAGCGATGGAACCCATACTCTGGATGTATTAGGAGCAAAGGGTCAGCGCAAGAAGAATGGGTTAGAGTGGTAGGGCTTCCACTTCACATGTGGAAAACGGAGGTCCTAAAGAAAATAGGTGACGCTTGTGGAGGTTTTTTAGCCATAGACAAAATCACAGAGCTAAGAATGGAGATGAAGTGGGCCAGAATTTTGATAAAGACGACAGGGTCTCCTCGGCCCGAAACCACGGTCGAGCAATTTTGGGAGAAGAGTCAGAAATTAGTTCGAGCTCCGGGATCACGGTGGGAGGTCCTCTGCAGTGCCAGTGTTTTATCTGTGTCACTTGGTTGCTGCCAAAAGTTCGGAAGAAGAGATGGAGACGTGCGGAGAGGAGAGTGGGCTCAGTCCAGCTGCGATGATGAAAGGGGTGCACGAGGTTGTAGAGAGCTGTACTTGAGAGTCGAGGCGGGTCATATCGGCCGGTCAGAATGAGTTAGAACCGCGCCCATTTATTGGCAGAGGGTAGACCAAAATGGGGCTTGGGTTCGCTTGGCTCTGGAATGTCAGTTTGGGGGGTTAGTCCAGTAGTATATGACCAATGACGAGTTGGCCAGTCTGGTGAGGGCCTCGGTTTTAGGCCAAAGTCGGGTCCTGATAGAAAGACAAAAACACAAAAGGCTTTGGGCGGGAGAAAAATGAAATGAAAGGAAGGCCCGACCAATTTGCCCGCGATAAGGCTGTCTCGTGGGAAGTGGAGCACCTTAGTTCGGGGCCCCGAGCCAAAGAAACTGAGGCTGGTCGGAGGGGCGGGGACAAACTTGGGTAAAAGATGTGTCATTAGACCCAATGGATGATTCAACGTGTTATGCCGGTGAAAAGAAGTGTGAAGACGGTGGCGTTCGACCAGGAGGGAAGGGCGCATCCTTTGGGCCTTTGGTTGATCTGGATCGTGCGAAGGGTCCTTACGGATGCCACGAAACGAGTGAAGGATAGTGATAGATTTGAGAGTTGTGGGAAAGTGGGTCTGTGGGAGATGTCTTACGAGAAAGTTCTTTTGATTTCTCGCGCGAGATTGCGAAAATGGATCAGATAGTCGAGCTCTTTGACTTGGTGGAACGTGGTTTCAGAGGTTTTGAAGTGGAAGTAGCCGAGGATTACAATAGTCGAACTTTTGGCTCCAGGTATGAAACGGTGTCTTCATCCATTTGTTCTTCTCCCCTTTGTTCTGTTTTTGGCCGGCCTTTTCTTTGGGGTCCGCGCCAGCACAGGGATTACCATGGGCATGAGGAGGTGGGGATATCAGGCAGATTGAGAGTGGTGTCGGTGACGGTATTGATTGGGGGAGAAGACCCAGGAGTATTCTATGGGATGCTATCCTAGAGGCCAGGAGGGTTGTGGGGATGGGAGGAGAGGATCTGAGACAAGTTCGAGTGCGAGGTTATGAAAATTGGGGCAATTTTGATTAAATTCGGTGAGGTTTCTAGGGATCAATGATTGGGTTATGATGTGGAGATTTTGGAATTGGTACGTAAAATGGTGTCTAGCGACGACAACAAAGAAAGGGGCATCATCTGAGTCAAGAAGCGAGAATTAAAGAACTGGAATGCACTATAAACTATAGTGGGAAGGGCGAAATAGAGGGGGGAAGAGATAGGAGATTTTCGCGAGTTAAATGAAGATAAAACTACGTGGAGCGTTAGAGGAGGCGAACAATCGAACAAGGAAGATAATCAAAGTTTTATTAGAACTTCAGAGGGGTGGTTGGTTTGCTGCGAAACCCGAGTTTCGGGGAGATGTACGAGGCTGATGCTCGTAGTTTGGGGGTGGGTAGGTTGGCTAAGTGGAGGGTTGTGGAGGCTGAGGGAACCGCTAAGGGTATTCTTGTGTTCTGGGATAAAAGAAAATTGGAGGTGATGGAGGTGGAACTTGGTCTTTTCTCGGTCACGTGCATTTTTAAAAATACGGAGGATGGTTTCCAGTGGGCATTCACTGGAGTTTATGGGCCGGTGGAGAGGAACAAAGCGGAATTATTCTGGGAAGAATTGGGGTCGGTGAAAGGGTTATGGGAGGGGCCATGGTGCATAGGTGGAGATTTCAATATGGTCCTTTCCCCTAATGAAAGAAACAAGGGGGGCAGGTTCTCGCACTCTATGAGGCGCTTCTTTGAAGTTATGAATGAGTTAGGGCTTAGAGATCTTCTTTTGCAAGGGGGACCATTTACATGGAGGGGTGGCCTCGATAATCGATTGCATGTCCGTGGATCGATTTTTAGTAACGGTGATTGGAAAGCCGAGTTTTCGATGAGTCGATTCAAAGTACCCTTAGGGGCCCAGGTGTCGACCCCTTTGTCTTGTTTTGTTAGACAGTGAAGGGATTAATTCCGGACCGATGCCCTTCCGTTTTGAGCTTATGTGGTTGAAATTTGATGGTTTTAAGGACCTACTCGAAATTTGGTGCTTAAACTGCATACGGATCCTTTAGTTTTGTTTGGCTTCCAAAGTAAAGGCCACGAAGGGTATTTTGAGGTTTGGAACAAAGGGTTTTAAATGAAGTTGAGGTTCAGAAGAAGGAGGCCTTAAGAAGGATCTCGTTTTGGGATGACTTGGAGAAGGAAAAGGCCCTGTCCTTGGTAGAATCTGAGGAGAGGGAAAAGGCTAGAGAGGAGTTTAAGAAGTGGGTAGACTTGGAAGAGGTCTCCTGGAGACAAATATCTAGAAACTTAGGTGAAAGGAATGAAACCCTGATTTCTTTCACCAGGGATATTTAATTCTCATAGGAGGAGGAACTCCATTCGGAACATCAGTATCAATGGTAAAAGATGTGTCAAGGAACCTGAGATTAAAGAAGGGCTGGTTGGAGCCTTCCAAAGTCTCCTTTCTACCTCATGCAATTGGTGCCCACCTCTCCCTAATCTCCGGTTCAATGTGATAGGGGCTGACCAAGTCTCTAATCTGGAAGAAATGTTCTGAGAGGAGGAGGCCTTGCGACAATCTTAGGGCAATGGTGTCAGCCCGGGTCAGAGGAGTTTCTCATTGGCCTTTTGGTCTTTTAGTTGGGATTTTGAAAGTTGAGGTTTAGGGCTTTTAGGGTTACAGACATAACCGGTTGTAGATAAGATGCTGTTCTTAGTCTTGATTCCAAAGGGAAGGGCCCATCGAGGATCTAAAGGATTTGAGACCATCGGTTAATGGGGAGTTTGCCTGAGAATTTTATCGAAATTGTTGGCTAACGAGAATCAGGGTTATGGGAGATTATTTCCCGATCTAAATCGTTTGTAGAAGGGGAGGCAAATTCTTGATCTTGATTCTAATTGCTAATGAGGCGAGTGGATTCTATTCTAAGAAGGAAGAGAATGGGATTCATCACCTTTGAATCTGTGAAAAGGCTTATGACTCATAAGATGGGATTTTCTGCTTCCAGTTATGGAAAAATGGGGTTGGCTCTAAATGGATAAGTGGATTAAATGGTGCATCTCCAGCTTCTTTTTCCATTACAGTTGGCATGAACAACCTACGGGGTTAGTTCAGGAGCGCAGAGACGAGGATCACTCTTTCCCTACCTTTTGTCATCAGATGGAAGCCACACAGGCGGTATGCTTAAGCGCGTTATGACGATTTCATCTACAGTTTGTAGGTTTCGGGAAGAGATGGAGGGATATTTATTTCCCATCTTTATATGCGATGATACTATCTGTTTGCGAGAAGCCAACTCACGGCTTGGACTAATGTATTTGAGATGGACCTTTGATGTGGTTTGAAGCCTTTTTGAAACGAGGAATTAATTGTTGATAAGTGATTATCACTAGGTAGAGTGGGCGATGTGGAGGAGTTAGCGGGCGACATGTGGTTGTGGTGGGGTCCTCCCTCGACATACCCAGGCCTTCCACTTGGGCGCCTCCATGAGAGGAGCTGGGGTTTGGGATTATCGAAGACAGTTTAGAAAGGTTGGCAACGCTGGAAAGACGGTATATCTCGAAGGGGGAGGATCACTCGTTCAGTGCTGCAGTAGCCTTCCCATTTACTTTCTTTCTACATTTAGAATCTAGAAGATTGTTTGTTCAAAGTTGGAAGATTGAAGAGACTTTCTTTGGGGGTAAGGGCAATCTAGAGAGAAAACCTCCTGGTCAATTGGAAAGCGGTTGCCTCAAAAGATACCAGGGTCTTAGGGTTTAGAAGCCTTTCTAAGATGAATATTGCTTTCTGTTTTTGTAGAGTGGGTGTTGGCGGTTTGCCTTGATGAGAGGGATTCTCTTGCATTTGGTGATCGACACCAAATTTGGGGAGGGAGATGGTGGTTGGAATACGATGACATTAGGGGAGGTTAACAGCCTTTGGGTTATGGAAGACATTAGTAAGAATGGATCACCTTTTCTCAAAACTCTTAACCTTTATGTAAGCGATGGTCGGGCTTCGGTTCTGGTTGGATCTCACAGTGCGGGACGGTGTATGTAATGCCTTCCCCACTACATTCAATTTGGTAGCTCACAGATGCTTGATAGCGAGAGGTTGGGACTCCCTCCAATGTAGGTAGGGGTTGGTCCCTGTATTCCAAGACCTTTACTAACGATTGGGAAATGGAGGAGATGGAAGGTTCCTTCTTATCCTTCATAGTAAGAAGATTAGGCCCTTTGAGAAGTTGCCCATTTTGAAGGAGACCCGAGCACGATGGTTTTAAGCGTTGGACTCATGTCACGAAATTCATGCGTTCTCTCCACTGATTTCCCTTAGCATTCCATTTGGAACCAGTTGGATGGTTCTTTGTGGGAAGCGTCACGGGATAAGGTGCTTCGCAGCTTGACCGATTAAAGAGAGAGAATCACCCTTGTAAGCAGGTGTTTTTATGCGAAGAGGAGGAAGCAATGAATATTGCTTATTCATTCGAGCTAGATGTTGTGGAACCTTTTTGGCATTATGGATTATAGCTGGTGTCCCCTTAGTTATGAGCCTGTTCAGCGAAGTCTTTGCCGTTGGGGGGAAAAGCGGAAAAAGAGGTGCAGATGGCCCTCTTTGTTTATTTTGCAATTACATTGTGGAATGAAGAAATAGCGACTTTTGAATGAATCCCCTACCTTTGAGATGAAATCATCTTTTTGTTATGAGGTCACAGGCTAGGTTGTATAGTGCGATAGCAAGTTCTTTGGTAGATTTTTAACTGGTTAGGGTATGTGAGGGTGAGTGGTATTCTCCTTTGTACTCCTCTTGTGCTCTTGGGAGCTTTGTCGTTTATTTTAATATAAATTACTTGCTTTTCTTGATAAAAAAAGTATCTAAAGGCTTGGGAGGGGAAAGATCACTATTTAAGAAAAATTGTCATGCATATTGAGGCGTATACTGATGTTGGTTGAGAGATAACAAGGATAGAAAACCAACTTCAAGTTATTGCTCCTTTGTTAGAGATAACTTGATAACTTGAGAAGCAAGAAATAGTATGTCGTTACTCAAAGTAATGTAGAATTGAGTTTCTAGTATTGCTTATGGAATTTTAGAACTCATTAGGTTGATGAGGATATTAGAAGAATTGAAGATTTGTTATGAGAAACCTAAGAGTTGAATAACATAGAAGGAATGTCCAATGGACCTTCCTCTCATAGTCCCCTTCCAAGTTTGTATTATTTTCCTTGTACAGTTTTCTTTCCTTGTACGTTATTTCTTGCTAACTTTTTGGTTATACTCTCTCTTGTATATATACATAGGGCTTGTATCAGTGTTATTCAATCAATAAGAAAACCATTCTTTTCTTATATCTCTTCACATGGTATCAGAGCCATAGGGGTTTGGGGTTTGGGTTAAGGTTTGTCGTGTTTCTAGTTGGCTGACCATCTAGTGGTGATTCCTTTCCGACCACCCGCCATCATAAAGCTTTGAAACCGCTATGATGCGAAAACCTCAGTGGAGAAAAATTTGGTGACTACCTCAACTCTGATGACAACCACCATCGAGTTGATTGTCCCTTGATCTGGAAGGAACCGACACTGAAGGGTTCCCTTGCGCCTGGGGTTCTTTCTCACACACGTGGTGGCTCTCACGGCCACCCCCTTCCTACCGAATGGGCTAAAGTCCCTCCTCAAGCCCGGTCCACTCTGGCTACCTCGTTTCACTATTTGGGAGCTACATTTGGGTGGTACCTTTTCATCTCAGCGAGGTCTGAAACCCTAAGTTTTATGCAGATTTAAGTGGCTTTGTCTTGCTTTTCCTAAAGTTGACACCTCCATGGCATCCCTCACCTTTAGCAATTGTTGTTTTGCCCTGGTACTCTTGTCCTTTTTGCTGATTTTTTTTATTTTTCACCACTATGGTTGACAAAGCTCCGAGCTTTTCTTTGTATCTTTCGGGAACTCCTATGATAACGGTGAATAGACTCAAGGGAAGTCAAAACTATCAGCCATGGACCAACTCTATCAAATTATGGTTTATTGGAAATGGTTGTGAAGACCATTTGACCTCCACGGAGTCTAGTGTTCCTGAAGATAACGTCCTCAATGGCGGAAACACTCCATTGAGGATTATCAGACTTATCAACCTCTTTGGACCCAGGCAAAGAAATTGTATAATAATGATATTCAGCGCCTCTATCAGGTCATCTCCGTTGATAGTTTAGAGCAGTCTAGAATGGAATTATCTTCCTTTGTTAGGTGAATGTCTGCACTGAAAAATGAGCTCTTATCTGTCCAGCCAAAATCTACTGATGTTGAAACCTACTTGTCCAACAGAGATCAAATCTTTATGATTCTCACTCTTATTAAATTTGGACCAAAGTTTGACAACATCCGTGAACAAACCCTCACTGGCTCCGCCATCCCAACCTTTGATGAGATTTTTGCTCGGTTACTGTGCCATTCATCCATTGCGATTCAGTCTCAGCACTCTAAGGTTCCCCTAGACACTTCGGTGATGATTTCTCACTCTCACCCTCATGGTGATTCTCAGAGTGTTGTGGTGGCAACAGAGGCAGCAGACAGCAACCTTATTGTATCTATTGTAATCGAGTGGGTCACATACGAGAACGGTGTTACCAGTTACATGGTTGTCCACCACGCATTGCTCATGTGGCCCAGTCTTCTGAACCGCCTCCACTTGAGGTTCAGCCTCCGAGCCATACACCTCCGCCTTAGGGAGTGACTCTTATGTCGATGAATATGAGGAGTATCTTCGCCTCACTCAAGCAACCAAATCTACTTCCATTGCTTCTGTTACCTAGACTAGTAATGCCTCTGCCTATCTTACACACTCTCTTAGTCCATGGATTCTCGATTCCGGTGCATCTAATAATCTTTCTAGTAATAAGGATTCCTTCTCCTCCCTTACAATCACTTCACCCTTATATAGGATTACTTTGGCTAATGGGACTCAAACAATTTTTTTCTAAAAATTATAAAATTAAATGTATAAATCACTTATTAAAACAATTTGAAATGAAGAAAAAATGTTCATTCTTTCTTTGAATGTTTTAATTCTTTTTCTAAAATAATCTTTGGAATAAAAAAATATTTATTTTGTATTCTCAAATTTAATCCTTTCATGTGTTAATTTGAAAAGCTTTTCTTAATAATGAAGGAAAATGGAAAATTAATTAATTTTTTATTTAAAAATTGTTAGTATGAATTAATTTTCAAGATTAAGAAAAAATAAAAAATATAATGCTTATTTAATTTATACAAATAATATTTATTAATATATTAAAATTTATGTTTGTATTTGTTAATTGAATGGCAAATAGAAACATATAATATTAATATTATTACAAAAAATGAATAGTATTTTTTAAAATGATAAACCAAGGAATTTTTCACTTACATAACAGTCTTATAAGGAAAATAGAAGATCTTCAATCTTTCAAGAGGATCTGAACGCCTCTTCTTTCTTTTTTTTTCTTAATAAGGACCTCAACCCCAATTACTCTCCTTCTATCTCATTCTTCCACCAAAAATTTTTATAAACTGTAAACACTCTAGTTTCTCTTTAGAATCAGTGTTGAAAAAGAAACTTTGAAGATAGAGCTTGTTTGGACCATAAGCTAGAGGCTTATACATTATGACCCAACAAAAAAAGGTATTTCAAGAAATATATTGGGATGTAATATCAAAATGAATAAACTCCTAGATATTTTTTAATTTGTGAATATAAGTTTAATTTTAAATAAGCGAGATTCGCCTTTTCCTTTTTTTTTTTTAAATGATGGAACTAAAAGACACTTTTCCCTAAAGAAATGCATTGAACCTAGTTAATTGAACAAAATAAAAAAATAATAATAATAAATGCATAAAAAGCATCAACCAGTGCAATAAAATACCTATAAAAAAGAGCAATAATATGGAAATACCTACCATGTAAGGCATGTACTCTATTTCATGATTTCCGGCAGACCATATCCATGGCTGATATGCTGCACTTTGCTCAACAAATTGACCCCATGTATCCCACCGAACACCAACATCGTTGTACTGATACCTATCAGCATAAGAAAGATCCCCGACAAATAAGATGGTCTGTCCTCCACTGTGCATGTAATGCTCTAGAGTGGAAAGAGGTGCTATGTTTGTGCAAAAATACCTGGAAACATATCAATAACTGTCACTTGAAAGATCAATTTCAGAAAATTTAGAACATTAACGGAACAAGTGATTAGAAGTTTCAGAAACCAGAGTCACCAAAATGTCAAGTAAAGATATAAGTCTCAAAGTTTTATGCTTTTAGAGTAAAAGTGTTAAGAGCCTCTCTATTGCAAATAATCTTGAACCTTGATGAAATTATATTTCAATTCATAAAGCATATAGAAAATGGTCACTGGTTCTAGAGCAGAACATTGGAAAGCCGAGGAATACCATTGCTTGAAAAATGTATTGACATATGAGTATATAGTGATTGATGAGAAGCAATTAAAGAAGAAATGAATAAGACAGGGATGCATTGTCAGAAACATAAGGTGGCAGCAGTTAAAGATGAGGAATAGATATCTAGAATGATTGTCATCACAAAGATCACTGAATGCACAAGCAGGGTCACTGTATCTAAGTTGAAGATGCTGCAGCAACAAGGACAAGAGAGAAAACATGATGGCTTGTGACTTGAGGATATAGTCCTTAACAGAGATTACTGGTGGGAAAGATTCATGTAGCCAAGTGCACTTCTTGGGCAAATGCAACAGTATTTTCTCTGCACTACGGAAAAATCTGTATTCTCTTATGTGTTATCAGGACTAAATTTCAACTCCATACTTTTTCTGCAACTGACCGGTTTCCAAAGAAAGTTGTATACGCAGAGTCATAAATATGATTCATATATCTAAATTCACGTCATTTTAATATAGAAGATTATGATAACACATAAAAGATGCTCAATTCCAGAAAAATGGATACAATCAGCAAACATGGTGCTGAGAAAGTTGACTTGGATAATATATATATATATATAGCATATATATATATATATGGTTCTTCTTTGCAAACACTAAGAACCTAAACACAGCCGTTATCAATCTGATTTATAAGGGATTATTACTGAAACTATGATCTATCCTTGAGAAATTTCTGACCCACAGGCACAAAAGGTTTCTAATGCATTGGGAACAGTAGGTCAGCAAACTCTATCAATCTTCTGATGGTTTACAGAAGATTCTGAGCACAAGCATCAGGTCGTTTGAATATACTTGGTATCTCTCGAGGGTAAAAAGTACTGAAGAGTTTCCTGGAGCATACAGGATTCTGAGTCACATTCCATATAATTGTCAAAGATGACCCTAGTTTACAACCTATGTAAACTAGAAAGTACTCACAACATAATTTCAAATTTTCATCTTCTGTGTTATACTTAATCAGTGTAACTTCAATCAGGTGACCATTTCATTCAGAATCCATGATAATGAAGACTAGCAGTCAAAGAGGACTTCTTCCACTTTCTGCCCCTTCTTCTGTCTTCTTTTTGGTTTCATCCATTACTTATATGACTAAAAACTTCAAAAAGTATTTCATTATCTACAATGTCATACTTGATGTGAAAGATTTTTATTTCTTTATTTATTTTGTAACTGCAAAATAACATAAATTTTCAGCCAAAATCCTGATCTCCATTAAGATGAAGCTACAAGTCTATTCAACATCAGAGTAGCACACTGTTCAAGTATTTAAGGAAAAATGTTCTGATTTTCCTTTAACAAAATCTGGAAATAAAAGTAAACCACTCACCAATAATTCCAAATACATAAGGGGCATCTGGATCAATCTTAGGAGGTGTTTGAAACCAAAATTCCCGGGAAGAATCACCAGTTCCAATCTTGTAATAGTACTTAGTGTCGAACTAAAAACAAGAAACCATTCAACAGACTGGTCACACAAATATAAAAGAGAAAGGATAAGGAGCTAAAATACATGCAACCTAATAAATCATAACTTGTCCGAAACCAAAACAAAAAATAAAAATAAAAATAAACAAATAAAAAAATAATTGTCATTGAGCAAATGTAGGTAAAGGCTTTGGGGTAGCATGCCTATATGTTATTTAATACCAGTTTAAACAACCTGCAAACATTACTGCAATTTTAACTTATGCAACAATGAACTCCAGTCATGATGTAAAAATTTTGATAATTCCATGAATACCTCAAGGCCATCAACAAGACAATGATGAATGTAGCCAGACTGATACTTGTAGAAAGTGTAATTTGTTGTTGTTCCTTCTGCAGCATAATCATAAGCATTCTCTGATGTCCCATATTGTACCTTGCTGGTCCCTGGTTCGTCAGTTGTAACCCAAGAGATGATGACAGCCTTTCCATCATAGTCACCTTGGGTGATATGCACCTAGAACAGAATGTTTGAAGTAGTCAAAAGGAAATAGAAGTAAGTGGATTATAACACAGAAGATGGACTTGAATAAATAATGGCACAATACAAATGACAGAGAAATTGTAAGCAATCCCAATTTCATTATAACAAGAACTTCAAGAGCCAGTGCATCACAAGAATATGCTTAATAAGACAAACATTTAGTGAGTCGGTCCAAAAAACAAACTAGAAATATATCATATAATGAATACATCAATCCATTGATCATAAATCTTGCATGCCACACATGAACTAGAAAGATATCATATAACTGATGTAACACTAAATGATCATAGATTTTGCATGTCGATTAGGAAACAAACCATCAAGGTTCTAGTGATATATAAATTATGTTCACAAGAAGATTACATTCAACCATATCAGAAGTCCTTATTCCAAGGAAAGTGGGCTATAACCATGGCCATGAATTTACTAATATGCCCATGTGGTTTCACCTCAAAAAACAAGGTTCAAGGGAAATAAGGTTTCTACCAACTTTTTTTTATATGAACTTATAATCTAGCTAAATAGAAAAAAGGTCTTACGTAAAACTTCTCAATGTAAATGTTGCAAAGGTGCAGGGTTAAAGAGATTGGCAATATGGAGAACACATAAAAGTAATGTTTCTTCTATTTAGACGGTTAAAAATGTATCAAAAAGAGAAATGAATGTACACCTTTCACATATGTTTGTGTTATGTAGCTTTTATTACTTTCAAATAATTGAATGCTTACTTGCTGTGGCGCATTGTAACCTTTTGGAACGGCAAATACTTCATGGTCAATGGGAATATCTACAGATGGAAATTCAGACCGAACAAAAGCACTTGTGATTCTTGCATTCCCATTCCCCACACAGCACATAAAGACAAAGAATGTGATGGAGAGCTGAACCAACAAGAAGCACATACACATCATTTTAGCCACTGTCATGGTCATTGCTCGATCAGACCATATAATTTGCTGCATCCAAAATGAAAACCCAATACATCAAAAACGAGTCACCTAAATAATATAAAGTTACCAGTTTAAATTTCATTAGACTTAGCCATGGAAACCATGAAACAACAACCACCAACTGTTTAAGAGCTGCATAAGAACAAAATTGAGACAATGTCTAGAGATTCTAATTGATGCACCAGAGAACAATTAAAAAAAGACAACAACAAAATTAAATAATACAATAAAAGAAGTACCAAAAGACATACGGATGATTATCTGGGAATGGCGAAAAGGGAGAAGATTGCCAAACGCTAGTAAATTAAGAAAAACTATTACCCGAACAATTTATTTTGACATTCGAACAGAAAATGACAAGAACTAGAAAAAAAAATGAGTGGGAAAAAGCTTTTTGAATACGCTTGTATCACATCTAAATAAATTTGGCTGCCTTTTTTTGGTTGTGTGTAGCCGAAGGAACTGTGCACGGAGTCCACGGACTATGCCAGCAATCCCTCCAACGGTAAAGTCAACACCAATTCTCTGATAAAAACTTAAAATCGGTACAAAATCAAACTAAAAGCGGTATCCTACTACAGAATCTTTTCCCTGACAGATTTGAAAAAAAACGGGGGGTGGGGGGGGCGCCGCGGCGGCGGCTTCAATCGCATAATAAGTTCAAAGATTTTCACTAGAAAAAAAAGCCAAAATCACCTCCAACCGAACACGCAAAAACCTACAGGCCTCTTAATCTCGCACCAACTCCGCAAGATAACTTCAGAAATGGCACAACCTTTTACCAATTCCAGTTAAAACTTTGAAATGAAACCATCCGAACTACATATTAATAACAAAACATCCCATCGTTAACAAAATTAATAAAATCAATCAGTGAAATAAATTCAGAGATTCAGATTTCTCTCGATTCTTTAACTAAACCCAAACTTACAGATTTTAACCGATTTTAGCGTGAAAAAAAACAGCAGAATGAGCAAAAGTGCGGGAGACTAAGAGGAACAAAAAACCAGGACACCATGAAACATAGTAGTGGAGTAAAAATGCAGTTGAAGAGAGAGTAGAATCGAACCCAAAACGACCGAGGCGAGAGAGAGATCCCAGTTCGGGAACGTGAAAAATCGCGTACAGGGTGCAAATCGGCAATCATGTGCGATGATGTTATTTTATTTTGAGATAACCTTTTGTCGTGCTGCTCATTCCAGTGACAGAGCCTGCTCTGACATGATGCGTGGCGTCTGTTATTGGTCCAACTTTTATATATATTATATGCCGTTTTTTAATCTTACGAAGATAATCGAGTTTAGTCTTAAAGTAATTTTTTTTTTTACAATTAAGCGTTTTCTTACCATTTAGTAAACTTCTACACAATTACTCGACCTTTCCTTTTTTTTTTTTTTTTTATGTCCTTCCTTTTCTTAAAATTTGAATGTTTTATCATAAGTATTAGGAAAAATAATTATTTTTTAAAAATTATATGATTAACCTTTTTAAAATTATATGATTAATCTTTTTTTTAAATAATTATCAAATTAGTCTTCTACTTGTTTTTAAAATCTTATTTACAAAATACAATTTTAAAAATTATCTTAAAACCATATTCATTAACTATGATTTTAAGGTTAATTTTTTAAAACCGTAATTACCAACTTTAGTTTTTAAGATAATTTAAAAAACTGATGAATGTTGTTTTGAAAGACTAATTTTATGATTATTTAGAAAAAGAAAATACTTCTCATATAATTTTTTTATGAAAAAATGAATTTATTTGACACTGAACTCAAGAAAATCGGTCTAATCTTGGTTTTGGCTTTTATCTGCACCGAATTTTTACAGGGTTTTTTTATTTTCTGTCTTCATTGATATATATATATATATATATATAAAATTATTTTAAGTTATTTTCACATGCTCTTTTATAAAGTACATCTAATTTTTATTAATTTATTATTTATTTTATTGATTCAAATTAACAATATATCAATATAAATACATATACAAATTCGCTAAAAACCATATACGATCAAACAACGCCCATATTAATAACATACTGACTATTATAAATAAACTTAATGTCTTTGTGTTATCGAACATGTTTTACCATTTCGAAACGTCAATACATAAATAAAACACTATAATAAAACAATAAAAAACAAAATGATACAAAACTAAATATCACAATAAAACGATAAAATTACGAAAAACAAAATAATACCTAAATATATGTAGAATAACCATTTGTTTAATAAGTAAATTGGGATAAAAAGGTGTAGATGGGTGATTTCTAATCAATAATGACCAATAATCATATCTCCTTAATTAAGGAAGATAAGTGGTTAGAAGATAAAGTTGAGAGAAAAGGCATTCCATCCCCTTTTTAATCTAAATAAATGATGTATTTAATGAAAATTCAAACCTATAAAAAATAAACTTAGGGATAAAATAAGAAACTAAAAATAATTTAACAAGAGTAGGACGTTTTTTCAGTTAAAAAGTTTTAAATATAAATTAAATGTTTCTTATTTTCTATTAAATGGATTCATATTGCAAATATTTGAGAACATAATGTTGAAGTTTCAGGTGAGGTTTTGATCCCTAAACTATTATTTTTAAATGAATTAAATGATTAGGGATATTTTGGATATTCTCTTTTAAGAAATTACTATGATTCATTTATTTATGTTTTAAAATTAAAAAATTAAAAAAAAAATTTAATTGGAAGTTTATTTTTTAATAGAAATGTGAAATCCATGAAATATTTTAATATTCAATTAAATAAATAAATAACACGTAATTATGAATATAAATAAAAAAATTATAATTGTAAGTTTATTTTTTAATAGAAATGTGAAATCCATGAAATATTTTAATATTGAATTAAATAAAAAATATAACATGTAATCATGAATATAACTAAATAATAAATTGTTTTTTGAATAAAATAAATAATAAATTGTTATTCTTCACGTTATGTAATTAATTATAAAGGTGGATTTCAATGTGCATTGGATAGCTTAAAGACTTAATTGAAAATGATATGATAACAAATTTGATAATGTGATAGCGTGAAGTGATATGGAAGGACAAATCAATAAATAAAATATAAATAGGTAAAATGTGTTGTGAGTAGAGCCGCTAAATGGACCAATCCGCTCATTTCGAATTTAAGTCGGGTCGAGTCCTGAGTCAAACTAATCTGTTTATTTATATTCGAGTAGCTTTCCAGCAGTGCAAATACATCTACGGGTTTGAGCTTTAAATCTCCCCATAAAAATGTTAAAAAAAATAATTTCTGAAATTTTAGATTCTTTTAAATAATATATAAATATATAATAATAATTAATATATAAAATGATTGAGCAGAAATAACAAGTAAGTAGAAACCAGATTTAAAAACCAGGAATTAATAATGATATAGCATTGTTATAGCTTAAGTATCAAACTAACTAGGTAAATAGTACAAAAATCATAAAGTAACAGAAACATCATCTCTTCCCGAAAAAACAAATTCAAAATATTGAGAATCTATTGTCGCTAAAATCTCTTAATCTGTCTCATTCTCATTATCTCTAACAATAACATATGACTCCACATTATAAAGATGTTCATTATCGATGCTTGTTAAGTCATCATCATCATCATCTATTAATTAAAATTAGCATAAGTTAATAGGTAATTATACAAAGGAAATGCTTCATTACTCGTCCTTAATAAAAAGTTAAACACTAACAAAACCAAATAACCATTCACATTAGTACACATCATAGGGAAACCAGCGTTGTTTATCAAGCACATAAAACTTCATATACTTGCTTGAAACATGAGATCCAATACTAAAAGCGGATTCTTATCTTGTAATGGTATGAATATTACTTGTTCCCCAGACAAATGCTAAATTCATGCATTTATTCTTACATATCTCGCATTAACTCAACATCAAGTTTCCCGATAAGGAAATTTTTGGCTCCTCTAAATAAAAATCAAGTTGAGATTTTTCAATATTGTTAGCTTCTTGACAATTAAATTCTTCAAAATCCTATCATATGACCAAATATATTATTCACTAAATAATATATATATATATATATATTTAAAAGACAATGGATTTATTATAAAGCAACTTACATTATATGTAGACAACTTTTCATTTTCTCTTCTAATAATACTTGGAGGTTGACTTACATTAGAAAAACAATAAGCTATAAAAGTTGATACACCTTTATTTCTATACTTCTCAAAAGTTTATGAGCCTTCGCACTCTACTTCATTTTCTCTATAGTCATATGAGTCAAGTTTTGAATAAGTATACTTCAAGAAATTAAGTTTCTTCGTTGGATCAAGAATAGTACAAAATGCAAGAACCACACTATATTCACTCAAATATTTATCAAAAATTTTCCCTTCATTCACTCTTTATACTTTAGATCAATAAATACTCATTTTGTCAAATTGGATGTCAAGAAGTCTCTATCCTCCAAATTTCCCAAATATAATTAGAAATACGATAAAGATGGTTGAAATCAAGTTAGTTGTGTATGAAATGATAATAATTCACATATTAAACATCCTCTTGCCCATTCATTATTAGATGGATACCACTTATAATTTTTATCAATCAAACTCAAAATATGAAAAGCCCGTGATTATGATTGCAATCTCAAACATTTATAAGTAGAGTTCGATATAGTAGCTGAATTTGAGTTTTCAAACCAGAATTAATATATCAAATCCTCACCAACTTGTTTCAAACATTCGAAGGAATTGTTTTTAATCCTACTTTAAGTTCCCACTTACATAATGTAAACTTTGTAATTTTGTGCAATGTCACTAGCAACCTTCAAATCATCTAAGACAATAAGGGTTTAAATATATTGCAAAACATCTAATGCTGAAAGAACTCAGTTCGTGTAATTTATTTGACAAGCATAAGTATTAAGCGAGATATTTTGCGTGTTATCATTCGAAGGAATGCATTTATCCTAAAGTAAATATAAAAATAATTTTCTCTCTAATTCCCTAATCTGTTTAAGAAATTAAGTACTTTTCCAGCGAAACAAATCTTGTTCCCTAGTGTATGGGAGGGTTGCATGCCAGAACAAATGCTAAAATTTTACTTACCTAAAATCCGATCCTTATCAACATAGCGTGCGATCAAGAGATATAGCTAATATTGAATTTGCATGCGGTCAACAATTGAAACAAAGCACACTCTACCATGAATTTTGGCTAATTGTTTCAACTTTTCTTTTTCAATTTCATATTTCTTTATCACATCATATTTAGTCATTCTTCTGAAAATATTTATACAATTTTCATTAATTGTTTTTTGGTATTTTCTAAATACCCTTCACTCGATAATACTAAAAGGTAGATCATATTCCATAATCAATTTAGACAATATTTCCCGATTCATCTTAAGAACAATTTTTCTCTTCAACTTCCATTCATTATCAATTAACATATCTCTTCCATCATGAAATCTAGATATCTTGTGAAATATAGGAAGATGACGTGATAGGTGAGAAGTTCCTAATTTATTTGCATAAGTATATAATATACAAGCCTTGGTGCATTTTAGAATCTTCCTCCACCCTAATTTTCACAAGGTCCACATTAAGAGGGTTCAAAAGCCTTGGCCTTTTTGGTTTCTTTCAACAATCTCCATTAACATGTGTCTTACTTACAAAAATTAGAGTTTGCGGGCATTTTGTTGATCAATCTTCTTACATCACACCAACTAATATGTGACACTCTTTGATCCCATTTTTTTTCAATGCTAGAGAGGAAGTCATGTTATTTGTTGCATATAGTCTAAAGAAAAAGTGATCTGTTTTGCAGACCCATAATATATTAAACATATAGATATAGATATAAAACTGGTTAAAACAATTACTGGCGGGGCGGATGGTAGGTCAGATATCTCTCTTCTCCTTCTTCTTGGGAATTTTAATTTTGCAAATTGAAATTTATAGTCTCAAAAGAAAATAACTATAAAAATGAATATTTTGACAAAAATATTGATAAGTTAAAAATTATCTAAATTTTATAAGATATTTAAAAATCTTCAAAAATAATTAAATGAAACAATAATGTACAAGTTAAATTGTTTTTCAAGTGTAATTAAATTAAGTGTGATTAAGGATAATCTTCAAAAAAAAAAATTATAAAAAATTATCTTAAATTTCTTTGATATGTGTATATTTATTTATTTTAAAAATTAAAAAACAGTTATGTTAAAATATGTTTTCTTTTTCATTTTAAATAAAATCAAATATTTTTAAATATTCAAATAAAATATTTTAAGTTGTCTTTAATTTTTAAAAATTTATTAGTTGTTGAACATATTTAATATTTTGTTATTTTATTGAAACATAGATTAGGAAATAATGTAAAGAATACTTTCTATTTTCTTATTTTCTAATATGATTATATCTTTTCTTTTCTATATAATTACATATTTTCTATTTAAATTATTAATTTTTTACTATATTAATAACATAAATTTAATTTATATTTGGAATAAAATCAATTTTATAATAATGAAATATCCTATTTGTTTTGAAAATCCATCTTTATATAAGATATAATCATATTAGGAAAGAAATAAGTGTATAATTATTTATTTATTTATTTTATAAATAACAATTTTTTGTTTTTTTTTTTGAGGATAAACAATATTTTGTTATTAAAAATAGTTTCAATAATAAATTTATTGATATTTTAGTTATTAAATTTAATTTAATTTATAAAGTAGTACAACTTCATTTGTATCAATTTTAAATTTAATTTTTGTAAATCATATCTCTTAAAATAGAAATATGATTAAATAAAATTTAAAGGATAAATACAAAAAAAAAAAATGAAATTGTAGTATTTAAAATATGATTAATGAGAGAAATGAAAATATATTCAATATTAAAACTGTAATTTATTTAATTGAAATGTTTTCCATACAAGATTTTTTAAATATTAAATTATCATATAAATTATATTAAAAAGATACATTTAAAATCAAAAGTAAAATAGTAAAAACCAACAAAGTTTAATATATTATAATAATTATTATTATTAAAACTTCTATGCTATAAAAGATTTGACTCCATATTAAGAGCCAAATATCAAATTTTGTAAATAAATAATTAAAAAATCTTAATTATTAAGTAAAATGCAAAATGTTAAATAAAAGATTTCGGATCCAATCGAAATTTAATTAGTACAATATGAATTTAAGCTTGTATGGTGTTGGGCCAGCGGGTTGGACCAGTTTAACTTCGTTTTATTCTGATGCGTAAATTTCTGATCCGATCCTTTAAAAAATCGGATCGAAATTGGTGCGGTCGATTGAGGCTGTGTGTGGCTAATTGTGAGGACAGCTTTTTATGATAGTGAAAGTCATGGTTGGTAACATTTGAAAAGAAAAAAAAAATGATAACAATAACATTAGTGCATTATATATTGGGTTAGTGGAGTGGTTGAGATAAAAATAAATAAAAGTGAAATCTTAGTGAATGTTCCATTGATGTAATAGAAATTAATAATAACAATTTAATCATAATTACTAATTTCTATAAGAAGATAGATAATATATTCTAATTTAGAAATAGATTGTTGGTAAGAAAATAATTTTCTTATTAAAATTTGGAAGCTTAATTCAATTATTATTAGTTATGGAGTTGAAAATAATATTAAGGTTAATAATTTTTAAGGAACTGAACGGTTCAAAATCAAGGACAAGATCTTATCACCCAACTCCTCCACGTGGGCGGCCTTGACTTTCTAGTGGCCCAAGAGGGCGTCCCATTTGGTTTTGAGTTTTCTATTGGCGACCAGCTTATTTGACAATCCCCTTTTCCTGCACAATTTTTTTGAGAAAGCATCCTTCCAATAATGCTTTGTGTTTTTTTACTCTCTCTATAGGTTGGAGTGAAATCACACTCTAATAATTTTCTATTTTTATTTTTAAAATAGAGATATGAATATTATATATTCGTATTTAAAGATTCATTATTCATATCTTTAAGATTTTGTTTGGGTAAATAATTTAATTAAATACTTATTTTATACGTCATAAGTAATTTATTCAATAGTCTAATTATGTTTAGATGCATATTTTAAAAAACGTTTATATATTATTTTAAGATGTTTAAATGCATTCTTATCTGGCAACCTGTAGTGAAATTCTTAAAAATCATCATAAACAATTATAAAATTGAAGTGTTCGAATAATTAAGCACTTGTCATAATTTTTAAAAATTATAAAAATTAAAAACTAAAGAACTAAAAATTAATATTTTATATATATATATATAGAGAGAGAGATATGTTGAGATTTAATACGGAAATTAACACACAATATTCCAGATCATTGAATTCAAACTAAATCTACGATAATAAAATAATAATAATAATAATAAAAAATCTGATTACATATCGTTTGAAACAGCATGATGTAGAGATTTAAGCGGTTTATAAGTCTTAAATCCTTGATCTCTTCTTCTACCTTAAGTAAGCTTTGATCGCATAATTGTTTTACATGGTAATTGATGGAAGAGTCTTGCAACATGCGTGAAGGGGTTTAATATATATAACTTATTGATAGGAAAAGAGGGCGAAGTCGCATTCAAAAGCAGTTTCTAAGCGTGTAACAGTGAATATTGTTCTTGTTAAAATAATAATTATTTTTATTTTTAATAATTGTTTCTTATTCCAAAATAATAAATTATATTTATTATAATTTCCTCCATCAAGGGTAAATATCTTTACTTGATTTAAAGATATTGGGTATTTTTAATTATTAAATACAAGGTTAGTGGGCCACCGTAGTTTTAATGTGGAAATAACATTCCTCCCTTGACCCACTAAGGCGATTATAGAAAGCATGTTTATATTTAGTTTCACATTATAAAATATATACGGAAAATAAATTTGACACGTGATCACGATTCCGATAAACTTAGCCATCGTCCAAATCATATACCATATCTTGAATCGAGTTTAGATTATAAATGCGAGTCATGGTGGTCACATGACCGTAATGTAAATGTTCGCTTAATGCCAGCGCGCATCGATAACCCTTACTAACCCGGTCCATAATGCGAATAGCCTGTAATTTGTCTTGTCGGGACAATTATTGTTTATCAAACAATAAAGCATTACTTATAATTGAAAACAAGAATAAATAGAAACAATTTTAATCGCAAATTGTCAATTTTTAACCACCATTCATTATCATACATATTATGGATTACTTTCAAAGGCCATCCTCATAACATGTTCTAAATATGCCTTTGGAGGTAATCCTTTAGTTAATGGATAAGCAACCATAAGTGTGGTCCTAATATTTTCAATTGACACTTGTTGTTTCTGGACTATTTCTTTAACAACTAAATACTTTAAATCCATGTGTTTTTCGATCCACTTAGAAAATTTGCCATTCTTAGAGAAGAAAACGGTACAGCGGTGTTATCCTGATATATTCTTAAAGGTTTAACAATAAGTCGGCAACACCAAGCCTGAGACAAGAACCCCTAATATAAAGCGTGACTTGAAGGTTCAAAACAAGCAGCGAGCTGCCTCCATGCGTGGATGAAGCGGTAATTGATTGTTTTTAAATCTTCCACGAGATTGCCTCGTTTGCTAGCATAAAAAGACAAATCCCAAGTTGACTTTAAGATATTGAGACAACCACCATAATCGAGTCAAGTGTAGACAGCCTCCACTAAATTGAACCAGATCATGCATATGTGAGCATATGTTTTGTCCATGCAAGTACCTCACTGACCTTCTTTGCGGCTTTGGTGTGAATCACCGGATCCCTTTGGTATCTTCCTAACATGCCTACAACAAGGTGATATCAGGTCTTAACACACTGTTTGACTGTATCAAACTCCCAGGTGATGCATAAGGAATTTTCTTCATTTGCTCCTTTCCATGTTATTCATACAGGCCTTTGCATTTTGCCAATTTGTCACCTTTCAATATAGGTGCAATACAGATGAACATGGCTATGTTAAATCTCTACAAGCAGATATTATCTTTTGAGATAAACCTAGCACTCCTGAGATCGATCCCTAAAGATCTACGATGTAACATAGTTGCCCCTCATCCATATCAACCATATGAAGTTGTTAGAGAGATATTCCTTGATTCACCTAATAAGCCAAGATCAACTGTAATGAAATATCATCCACATACAGTTTAGAAATATAAACTTGCTCCCAACGACTTTCGGATATATACATTGATCAACAATGTTCTCGTTAAATCGAAGATGTAATGGTATTGTAAACAATACCATTGTCTAGAAACTTGTTGACGATAATGAATTTCTTTAATTTGCAAACTAGGTGTTCATTCCTTTCTTTACGAACATTTCGGGTTGTTCCATGTAGATATCTTCATCAATTCCATTTAAAGAATCACGGTTTTCACATCCATTTGATGTAACTCTAAATCAAATGATCTACAAGTGCCAGTGATTCTAAGCGAATCTTTCTTGGGCGGAGAGAAGGTATCTTTGTCGATACCTTCCTTTGAGTGAAACAACTGGCCACAAGTCGGCCTTAAATGCGTTCAAATATTTGCCTTTAGCGTTGCTTTGTCTTAGGAACCCATTTACGACTGACGAGTTTACAACTATTAGGCGATTCGTGAGATCGAACTGCCAGATTATGGGCCATAGATTTTAACTCTTCATTCTGCTTCCATTCATTTACTAGAATCATCACTTTCCATGGCTTGTAAGCAGCGGATCCTTCCTTATCCCGATATCAATCAGTTCACATGAAATACATCACATAATCATCATGTCGTGAGTCTCCTTTTTCTCTTTAGAAATCCTCCCTCAGAGTGGTTGTGAGTGACTCTCTGACATTTTCAATGGCAATATTTTACGGTGGTAATGAACCATCTCTATTATGTTGCTCATTTTTCCTCAACATTTAACGGGTTGAGGGACAATAATTCTTGAGGTAAAAAGGTGGTGAGATATCCACTCTTATCTCTTCAACATCTACCTTTCTTGGTTTCCACTACTCCACTAATTTCGCCATTCTCTAAGAATGCGGCATTCACCCAGGTTTCAACTATTACTCACCTTTGTGGTTAGGACAATAAAATCTGTACCCTTTCGATTTATCCGGATAGCCAATGAAATATCCAGATGTCGTTCTTGAATCAAGCTTTTTCTCATGTGGGGTATAAATTCTTGCCTCATTGTCAGCCATATATGTATGTCTCAGGCTGGAGTTTCCTACAGGTCCATAGCTTTCGAAAGGAGTTTTGGAATTGCCTAGGAACTCTGTTCAAGATATACATTCACGGTTTTTAGGCTTCACCTGATGAAATAGGTACAGAAGAGTAACTCATCATACTCCTAACACTACAAAAAAATAGCAAAATAGTAACCATAATTGCGATACAAAAGTGATATGATTTAGTGATACATTCTGGCCATTTATCTGATCGCGAGGCACCAGCCCATACGTGACGTTGTGTGTGATTGAAGTGAGCATATCCTGTGGTCATTGATCGATGACCCACGTATCTGTAGTCGATCGATGTTTTCCCACATAATGGAATCCTTGATCGTGACCATAAACGTGAGTCCAGCGATCACTTTCCATCAGTAAGTCTCTCGAGCATCACCTCCATACCCACACATAGCATCTCACGATTTCGTCATCCGGATTCTAAGGAATTTTCTAGGCTTCCCCAATTAATTTTAGTAATTTATTATTTAATTTTATATTTTAAAGAAAGTTTAAGTCGGACCCAGCTTCAAGAATTCATAAGATTTCTTAATACAGGAATTCGACCAGCTTTTGAGTTCTTCGTTTTCACGGGACGGACTCAGCAGCGAGTTCGTTTAGTCCCTCTGAATTCTAGGGAATTTTTAGGCTTCCTAAGTCATTTAGTAATTTATTATTAAATTTTATATTTTAAAAGTTTAAATTCAGGATACCAAACTTCCAAAATTCATAAGAATTCTCGATATTTAGGAATTCAGCAAAACTTTTTTTTTGAGTTACTCGTTTTCCGCAGGAGCCGGACTCGGCGACCACCGAGTTCGTTTAAATGCGACCAGAATTACAGGGAATTTTCTGGAGCTTCCCACCCGATTCATTTTAATTTATTATTAAATTTTATATTTTTAAAAAATTTAAATTCAGGATACCAAACTTCAAAAATTCATAAAGAATTCTCAATGCCTAGGAATTTAGTGAAACTTTTATGAGTTACTCGTTTTCACGAGACGGACTCAACAACGCGGTTCGTTTCGTCATCCGAATTCTAGGGAATTTTAAGAACTTACGACTTATTTTAGTTATTTATTCAGTTTTTACTCTTTTAAAAGTTTAAATTCAGGATACCAAACTTTAAATTCATAAAAAATTACTCAATCGCAGGAATTCGTGAAACTTTACGAGTTACTCGTTTTTCAAAGCCAGGACTCACTTGGCATGATTCGTTTAGATCATCCTAACTCTAAGGGAATTTTCTAAACCTAAGTCATTGCTCAATATTTATTATTAATTTTATAGTTTTGGTTAAATTTTAGTAATGCTTAAACTCTCATTATACCAAACCCTTTTAGTAAATTTTATAAACTATCTTATATGTTTTTTTTAAATAATCTTATATGTTTTTAAATTTATTTAATTAATATTAATTGAATAATATAGTTTTTGAAAATATTTATATTAACAAACTATTTTTATATTAATAATTTATTTCATGATGTGATATTAACTAAAATCTATATGTAAAACTATTTTTATTTACTTATAATAATGAAATTAATTTTATTGGTTTTACTAATATAATTTTTATTTTCATTTTATTATTATTAATTTAAAAATTAACATACTTTATTTATGTCAACGAATCAAGATAAGAAAAATTTTAATTTATAAAAAGTAAATATTGCTTCAAATTTTATATTTTTCTTTTAAGTTAATTTATACAAGAATTAGTTTAGGAAATTAAGATTTTTACTCTGATATTATAGTAATTAAATTTATAAAACTCATAAATATATTAGATAAATCATTCACTTTTATCTGAAGTTTAGCTTTGATAGAAAATAACAACTGAAAATTTTTTATGTGATAAGATTAAATGTATTAAAATCGGGTATTCGTTCTGCAATTTTCAATCTCATCTTTTATAGAAACCCTAAGAGAATATCTTTCTCTTTACTTCTCTTTGCCGCCTCAGTTCACTTCCTCTTTCTTTGCTTCCTTCTCTCTCAATACCACACCACCCACATTTGTGAAACTTACGTGGGCATATTTGAGAGTTGTACGGACACAAGCATATAGGTATTTTGTTAGAACCTCGTTCAGCATTCTTGTTGAGATTCTTTTTTCACTAC
Source organism: Tetrastigma voinierianum (assembly GCA_016808115.1). Taxonomy (NCBI): domain Eukaryota; kingdom Viridiplantae; phylum Streptophyta; class Magnoliopsida; order Vitales; family Vitaceae; genus Tetrastigma; species Tetrastigma voinierianum. The sequence goes on along the minus strand of JAEQBH010000706.1, from coordinate 1,190,123 downwards.
TCCACCTAAGAGGAAGAAATTCGGGTACTAAGCTTCGCTTCTTCTTTGTTCAATTATATATATATAATACGTATTTTTCGGGTGGGTTTGTTAAAGAGCATTTCGTCGAACACCTTAAACTTCATATTTTAAAATTGTCCGTCAAATTAAAAGCAAGATATGTCAAAAGTAGTTGGTTTCTATGTCATTTTTTGAAATCTATGTGTTTAATATGTGGTCTTTGGATTTATTTTAGAATAATAATGTTGCTGAAATACCTTTGATTGTGCGATAGGAAAGGAAATGTGGCAGGACAGGCAACAGCCTTGTTTGTTTCGAGTCCTCTTCATTTTTCTTCCATTTGTTTTCTATATTTAACGACGTGATGTTGGTTGTGGTGAGTGCGGTCAATTATGTGACCTTGGAAGGTTCTCGGTTATAAAGAAATAAATCATGGAATGGCTTCCGAGCCGATGTCAAACATGTGATAAATATTTGTTGTATACAAATATTAAACCTGAAGATATAATGTGTTTTCCATTTATTTTTTCATTTAATTTTTTTATAAACCCAATGTCGAGTTTGATTTAATATGTCATATTGAATATAATAACTGGAATATCATTCGTTGGCTTATGTTGATCTTAGATGGCCCAAGGAATTCCTCTTCTTTTTGAATGGTTGTCCTCCATTGGTTATTGGGTTTCATTGGATTGAATGCTTTGGATAATGGCGGGTAAACATTTGATTGGGTTTTCATTAGATTAATGTTTGGATGCTGCCATCGATAAAAATAACCCAAGTGAGCTTCCATTCTCAAATGTTTAACTTATTTATACCTAGGTAAAGACATTTTCTTTGTATTTTCATCTTTATGAAAATATACATTTTTTACTGTGCTACATGTTTGAACTTGCATTTGATGCTAGAGAGCTCATAAATTTATTATAGCCTATCATGAAATGGAAGAATAACTTGAATAGACAATCATTAAAATGTTATGAGGTTTTACACTTTCTTATTTAGTTTAGGTATGCGTCTATTCATTTGTATTTATCTGCTATTGTTATTGAGAGGATGACATTCCTGTGACAAATGCAATGTCAAATTTCCATATTTTTTTCCTTTTTATATATGTCAATGTATTTGATATTGGGCTCACATTTTAGAAATAGCCTACTACCATGTCTTTTATTCAGTTTTTTCCCCACCATCCGACTCCTATCTCACCCATTTGTAACCCCTACCCACTAATGCAATAAATTCACAACCATTTCGATTCATCGTCGTTTCAGGGTGGCACTAAAGACCTTTTAGTTCGGGCATCTGATCTTCTCAGCTAACAAATCCCAAACTCAATCCATATACAAAATTCATCACAGCAGTGTTAAGAGTGGAACACATATCCATAAAGAAGAAGCGAGGTTCGGTGAAACAAAAGAGAAAGGTAAACATGCTTTCCACTTTTCTTTGGCTCTATTTATTTTTATTTTTAATTTTTGAAATTGTATTCCATGTCAATATATCAAAAGAAAGGAATGTTGCTATAATGGCTATGAGACTGTTTGTTAGCGACTAAAAGCATTACAATGTTGAATTATTCAATCTTCCTTTTTATCAATTGGGTTGTGTTATTAGACCTTCTAGGGCTGGCGGTGTGTTGTAAAATGATTAGAATCTTGGGCATCTATTAGGTGAAAGCATTCAATAATCTGTTATTCAATAATCTTCATCTAAAAAATAATTTTGTTGTGGAATTTGTATGGTTGTGATCCTGCGGTTCAGGCTGGCTCTATATCAACTAGACTCGAATCGATTACACCACAATCATTTCCTTGTTCCAGTGAAGCACAATCTTGAATGAGAATAGAAGCTGGATGTACAAGGTTGTTAGATGGCTTATGAGTGGGACTTCAGACCGAGGTAAATTGTCGCATGATGGAGCAGATGATGGAGAAAGAGGAGTTTCAGCCGGTCGATTGCCACGGATGGTCGGCGTAGATGGGAGCCAGTTAAGCACGGATATTTAGTCTTGATATCATGTTTTAACATTTAATACTTTGTGTTTTTGCTGTTGGACCTTAGTCTTGACTTTTAATGTTTAATACTTTGTATTGTTTCAAACATTAATTTGGACTTGTCTTGACTTTTAATGTTTATCATAGTGTTTTTAAATTTAAATGATAAATATATTTAAACTTATCATATCATAAAAGTTTTCAAAATTTAAACTTATTAATATATAAGTAATAATTAATTTTATGAAAAATTAATTAAATAGTACAATATTTATAAATTTAGTGATACAAGATGTGGTCACTAGAAGAAGCTATATCTGACCACGTCGTGACCGTAACTTAATGGCCCAGAGATAGTAGCCAAAATTGGTCACTATCTATAGTATCGACGCGTTAGCGGTGATGGATTATCTGTGATGTTCTTTGTGATCGGCGTTGTCTGTGACCATTTCTTGTGGTCGCATTTATCTATTAACCGCGGTGTAGTGGTCGGTTATTTGTGATACGTTTGCGTGGTCCATGACATGTGACCAGCGTTGTAGTGTTCGTTATCTGCTGATCGCAAATGCGTGACCCACATTATAGTGGTGCTATCAGTGGCCAGTATTTAGCGTAGTCACACTTTATGACTTCACTTGGTGGCTGAATTTGTCTTTATTGACGAGATTTTAAGACACTTTGTGGTGCCTAAGTGGTCGCTATACACTCTCTAGAGCCGCTTTTTGTGTGCCGTACCTGTTTTTTGTAGTAACTGTAGATTTCCGTTAATGTGCGATTACGCGCGCGTAACCTGCGTTCTGGCGTAGGCGTACCGGGCATTAATGCGCGGCCTTGGGAATGCCATGCTTTTCAAGGAATTTGGCAAAGGACCGGGATTTTGTCATGATTCATCATATACGCCATAATATTCTGTCTCAGGAATGGGATGCCACAATTTGTCTTTTGTTGGTGTCTCTACCTGTTTCATTATAGAACATCTCAGAGATGTGTCTTTGAGACTTTCATGCGTGGAATAAACATAATCGCCGCGAGGATAGATCAATACATAAAAGTGATAAAAATCATTTTCCTCTCTGCGTGAAACATGGAGCAGAGAGTGGTCGCGGTATCACGTATGAGATTATCTCGGAGCTTATTCTTCTTGTGGCACCTTCTTTGTATGTTTAGTTTGCTTTCCACTTTATCTGATCATGCGTACATGAAAATCGATGAAGTCGAAGATTTTGTAAATTCCTTCCCTCACTAATTTCTCAATTCTTTTCCACTAAAGATGTGCCTAGTGTACATTTGAAAGATTGAAGAATTTTCATTAATTAAGCCACGTTTTTGAACCCGACGTTGAATGCGAGGATTATAAGCTTGTGCAAATTCATGATTCAGGAAATTTTATATAAACCATCACATAAAATACGAACCAGCTGTGCAAATTTAACATCAAACTTAATTGTCGAGCTGAATAAAGCGAGAATATCCGGTAGCATCTAATTTGGACAGGAGGCTAAATTCTGAATATAGAAGGTACATAAAAAGTGTTTAAAAGATCCATCCGATGACCCGTCTCTAATAGTAAGCGATAGGTACCAACATCTATCATTCCAACCTTGAGACGATTTCCCATATAGAGGAACTTTTCACTTTCCTTTGGTTTCCTGGTTGTAAGGAATTCCTGCATTAAATTAGTCACATGAGTTGTGGCTCGATCAATCACCAAGTATTGAAGGAACGGCAAGATTGGATTCATAACATACAAAAGAAAGATTTATACCTCTATTTTCGAACTAAGCCTTGCGCTTGATACAATCCTTATTCATAACATATATTGATTGTGTCATTTATATGTTACCTTTGGGTATCTATTTTACCTTTCTAAGCAACACAAAATAAAACCATTAATTAATAATTAGCAGAAATTGACTCTCCTTTGGGTTAGTCTCATTCTCCTAATTATAAAGAGAATTATTAAGAATTTTATAAGTCTCCCTTTATTCCTTTTATGCAATTCAATAAATACAAGCTCACTAATTTAGGTTACTTTGGCAACTATCTAAATTAGTTAACCTTACATTTATAAATTGTCCATTTAAGATAAAATTTCTAAGATGAAATTAATTCTTTTTTATTTGAGTTAAAAATCAAGGAAATAGTATCTTTAACCATCATGATTCAATAATCGTCATAATAAAAATCAAAAGAAATCGGCATTCATCAGATATAATAATAATTTCACAAAGGTTCAAATCACAGGATACATGGACATCTTAAAAGAGAATTTCAGTTTCATATTCAAATAAGTGATAATGACAATCGGCTAACCAGTGCTGTGATTATATATTTCTCCTTTATTGAAACTTCTAATTTGGTGTTTGAAGCGCACCTGAAACACGCCCGACAATAGGCGCTAAAAGCGACACCGGATGAGCCAAACCAACGCCCCTCAGGCAGTGATCCGAAATCAAGCGTTGCAAGGAAAAATAAAAAAATCTTCATATGAGTTGAAATTAGGTCTTTTATTTTGTTTAATTAATTTTTTTTAAGTGAGACGAATTAATCGAAGATAAATCTCAAATTAATCTTTATAAAATAATGATTTGAATATTTAAATTGTCGGCTCACGATACCATTTGTTGAAGTTAATACAATTAACACACAATATTCCAGATCATTGAATTCAAACTCATCTCTGATAATAAAATAATAATAATAATAATAATAATAATAATAATAATAAAATATAAGATTATCTTGTTTGAAGAACACGCAGCCATGAGAGATTTCCCTTCAGTTTATAGATCTTAAATCAGATTTAACCTTTATAAACTATGTGTTTGTCTGTGAGAATTGTTTACGTAATTGATGGAAGAGAGTCTTACTAGCATACGTGAAGGAGTTTACATATATATATTTTATTGATAGGAGAAGAGGACCAATAATACACATTCAAAAACCGTTCTAAATGTGTAATTCGAATAATTGTTCTTATTCCAAAATAATAAATTATATTTATTATTAATAACTGTTCTTATTCCAAAATAATAAATTATATTTATTATAATTTACCCACTCCATCAAGGGTAAATATCTTCATAACAGTTTAAAGATATTGAGTATTCTTTTAATTGGCTAAATACAAGGTTAGTGGGCCACCCACTTAATTTTAATGTGGAAATAACAAGATGAAGTAAAGATTCATAATATACTAAAAATATTTATCATTCAAATGTAATTTCTAGTATCAAAAATAGTTAATGAACTATTCTCTTATATTTACTTTTGTTTCATATGCATCAAAGTGATTATAAAAACTAAAATATTCTAAGCTTTTTTTTTCATTAAAATATTTGAGACCCTTTCTATAAATTGGAACATGATTTACCATGAACTAATAGTTATTTAAGGCATAACGAGGTGCAAAAGCTTCTTAGGGCTTTGAGGCGCAAGGCGCACTTGAGATGCAAGTTTTTTTTAAGTGATACGCATCATATCTAATATAATTAAAAATTATGTCTCATTAAATATTGTCTATAATTTTTATCTAATAATAAAATAGAATAAAATACATAATAACAAACATAAAAATCAAACATCACTAGTACTTCCCATCATTACAAACATTTCCAAAACAAAATAAAAAACATTATAGTGCTTCCTAACATCACAAAATTCTAAGTTTCAAAACAAAATAAACACTCATTGATTTACATCAAATTCTAAATCAAGAAAATTATCATAAATATCATTATTTCCATCATCAATAAAATATTTTTCTATTTTTTAATTATATTCCAAAAAATTTGCCTATTTTTAACATCATTTTTTTCAAAAATTTTACCTTTTTTTACTAATTTTGTTTGGAATTTGTTTTATATTTTTCATTATTTTCATTATTTTTCCTATTTTTGCATAATTTTTCAAAAAATTTACCTACTTTTTACATATTTTGTTCGAAATTTCTTTTCTATTTTTTCAAAAAAATTTCCTTATTTTTTTTTACATAATTTGTCAGAATGACAGTTTTGTCATTAAGATGATTGATTTTTAGGCTTCATATAAGCTTTTTTAGGTTTATTTTGATAAGGTTCTCCATGAAACTTATTGAAATAAGGTAAAATGAACTTATAAGAGGGTTATAAGTTATTCCAAACACCTTTAATTTTTATTAAAAGTATTTATATGAGAAAATAAGCTCAAATAAGTTATAAATAATTTATCTATTGTAGTAGGTGTTTGAAAGAAACTTATAAAAATAACTTAGGCCACCTCTAAACCCATTTTTAAGAGCATTTGATAAGTTTCATGAAGAAACTTATCAAAAAAACTTAAAAAATCTTATATGGAAGCCTAAAAATGATCATCTTAATAGCAAGCGTAATTAACAAATTGCTCATAAAAAATAAATTTCTTTTAAAAAATGAAAAGGAGATTCGAAAAAAATATGTGAAATAGGTAAATTGAAAATGAATGAAAAATAGAAAACAAATTCAAAATAACTGACACGTCAGCCCTAAATTAGGGTTGAACGAAGGCCAAGAATTGCCTTATAAGCGAAAAATTGCCATATTCATCCACTTTACGTGGCTCGATATAAACCCGTTGCTGTATTGTACGCCGTGTAATAACCACTTTAAGTGTTATGTGGCATTTATAGGATCATGTCATGTGTCACTTGACACCGATATCTCAAAAAATGTGAAATTTCGATTATCTCGAAATTTGACGAAATTCGACGGGGTAACTAGATTTCATGAGACGAATTCAACGATGAAGTTTGTTTATCATCCGAGATCTATAAAATTTTCGGTTTTCAACCAAAATTACTGTTTTATCAATTTTTCATAAAAATTAAATTTTTTTCCGGGTTTTACAGATGTGGTAATTTATATTAATTTATTTTTTATTTTTAACTATCACTTTGTTTAAAAAAAAAAAAAAGCTATCGTCTTGTTCTTTTTTAAAAAAAAAACTATTGTTGTTTTATAAAAAATAGTTGACTCCTTTATTTTTATCATCAAAACATTGAAAAGATGTACATGTTAGTTTTTAATAAGAAAAAAAATAAGGGTTTGAAAAAAAAGGTTTATTATATTGTACAAGATGATTACACTAATTCTATAAGGTGATTATATTAACTACATGAGGCAAATATACTAACTGTAAAATAAGTGTATAAGCTTACATTTCTCTTTGCTTTGAAATTTTTTTTTATTCAAAATACCTTTCTTAGATTATATGTTAATACACCAACCTATGACATACTTTATACACATTAATGGATGTCATAATAAATAACATAGTGTATGTTTATATAAACTTCATCAATTAAAAATTATAGAAAATATAATTGATTTAATAATTATATGTGAATTAAGTATGACATCTGATGATGTTTTTTCAACCTGAACTGGGCTTGGGCGTGTTGGATTTGCTGGGCCGGTTCGCTGACTCCGTACGTTGGATTCCTCTGCAAAAACAAGAAACAAAAAGGATCGACGGGGGCTCGCTCGTTGCCTCTCCGATGCCTAAGTCGAGTTCTTTACGAGAGAGATCAGCGCTTAGGATGAATTTTTACGTGCGTTGAATGCATTGTGCCTTTCGCGATGGGGTAGCCTGGTATTTATAATGGATGATCATGACAGTTTTCCTAGTTGGATGATGACACTGAATAGTATGTTTCCTTGTTTGAGGATGATACGATATTTCTCCCACTAGGTAGGAGATGTTCTTTCCTTATCGTAAATCGATTAATAAGGGATAATTGATGGGTAATAATTGAGAAATATCCTACTTTCCTGATTGGTGGAGATTGAGTGTTTTCCTCTATCTGGATCATTGGGCTACGAGTCTTTTAAGGCGAAGTTGGGCCCTCGTTTTAGACACACCTTTGAGGGATACCATTAGGGCCTGTGCTAGTCTGGGCCCATTTTAATCCCGGCGTTTGAGCTTGTATCTTGGGCTTCTTGGCACTTTATTATTTCCAAACCTATCGGTTGCCCCACCCTTTGACCTAAGTAGGCATAGGCAGGGTTATGTCCTTCTTGGATCATTGATACAGTAGCTACGGGGAAGGGTTTACACCAATTAGGGCGTCCCACGTCGACGTTGACTACGGTTCGCATTTATTTCGATTGTGGCTCTTAGCTTCTGACAAAACGTCACGGCGGTTTGAACTGTTCCCACATTCTCGAAGCTTTTGCCTGCACAGAAGTTTGTGCTTCCTTTTTTCTTGAATCTTGTCAGGCTAGTGTTCGAGTTGCACCGATGGTCCCTGATATCTTGCAGAGTGGTGTCCCTCGTCTTGTTTACGGCCTTAGTGCGTCTTTCTTCTCCTCTGCCCTTTTGGTTTCGAAGTCTTGCGAGGTTCTAGGGCATACTCGGTTGTTTGAGGGTTGCATTTCCTTTGTTTCTTGCTATGGCAACATGCGTACCTCGGTGGGTCACAGTTGCTCCTGTTCTTGGCATGGGAGTAATCCGCCTGGCGTCTGGTCGAATTAGGTGACGGAGGCGACGATTTGGTTGTGGTGGTTCACTGGGCTGCCCCGGGGGAGCCTCATTTTCCCTTGGATAATGGAAAGGGTAAAATTAATGAAATTCGGTATCCTAGCGGCTCTGAATATTTGAGGGCTGCCATACAGAACGCTGAGGTCGTGGGCCCCAGTCGGGTCGAACCCTTGTACGGTGAGATCTTTGCGGCGGTATGGGCCGGATTTGGGGTCTGGTTTAGTGCCCACTGACGTGCGATCACTCACGTTGTTGAAGTGCCTAAGATGGTGTGCTTTTTGAGGTGGCGTTCGAGAAGCGGCCTGCTTCCCCCTTGCATCCTTTTATAAAAGGGTTATCTGACATTCGATAACCGCCCCTCTCGGCTTTCCCCCGGCAAGGGTGTTCTAGTGGGTTGTTGATGATTTCCAGGACGAAGCTTGGGTGTTCCCGGTATTACCCACCTTTTAGACTTCTTGATGTGAGAGCCGCGAGGCTTTCTTTATCTCAAACTCGGCGCTAAGTTGATCATTCGGACCTTCCCGCCGCCGCCTGAGTTACGGAGAATGTTACTTTTTGTTAGTGGGCGTCATTGATCTGATCCCTTTGATCGAGGACACGCTTGGCGTTCCTGCAGTTTGGACTACCGAGGAACACATGAGCTCTCCTTCATTTTGGTTTGTTTTGGTTCGAAGGAACAGCGGATGTTTTGACATTGCTTTGGTCGCATAGCCAGGTCTTTCGGCTTTGATCTGGAATCCAGGGACGAGGAGGTGAAAGGAGGATTGGTGAAGTGCGCCCGCGTGCACACTGAGCTCATCGGTCGGATATTCTGGATCGTGCGGTGCGAGAGACTGCGGAGCTTCATTTTATGAGATCTCTCCCCCTCTCGTCATGAAGTGTCGAATCACCAAATCTTCTACCTTACATTTGAACCCGCTTCTTGCAAGCTACGGGGAGAGCCCAGTCCGCTGGAGAGTCTTGTGAGGAGCGTGGCGAGCCTCCTAGCTTGCCCCGGAGTGCCCTCTGCTCGAGGTAAGACCACAAGGTGGGGGGCCTCTCCTCGCCTTTGTTCGTCGTCGGGTGGGTGAACTCTTGGAGAGGGGCGGATGGGCCCCTTGGGTTCTCACCATCTCGTGCAGGTCCCACGTCGCGGGCGCCGCCTCCTCTGCAATGCCGGTGGACGGGGGAATGTGATCGCTCGAGGCGCGGGGATGAACTCTGCTCTCATCGCGAGGCTCGTTGCCGGGGTTGTTTCCTCCATCCTTGAGACTCAGGCCTCGGGAGGGGTGCATACTGTCGGAGGCTGCGGCTCTTAAGCCGAGGGGAGCATACGTAATGTCAAGTGCTTTCATCGATCTTTTTCTTTATTGTTTTAGTTCGGTTAGCTAACTTTTTGCCTTTTTTTTTTGGCAGGTGGATACTTATGCGAAAGGCTTGGATAGGAGGGCCAACCTTAACGAGGGCTCCGCCAGGGCGGCGAAGTCTTACAAGGCTAAGGTTGCTTCCTTGACCTCCAAGAGGGTTGGTCTTCAAGCTCGGATAAGGGAACTGATTGAGGAACTTGTGAAGCACAGGTCTGACCTGAAGCATGTTTCGGTGGTGAGGGCGCGGGTCGAGGATAAAGAAAATGAGGCCCGGAAGGACACGAAGGTGGCCAGAGGCAGGCTGCGGCCAGGCCCCAGAGAGGAGTTGCGGGCCGTCAAGGGTGACACAGTGACAGATGGCAGCCTTGAGGGCTCGCCGAGAGCTCTAGTGATGGCTCGTGGAATGCTTGATGGAGGGCTCGAACCCGGGATGGACCTTGCGGCGGAGGGCTTTGGCCGGGGGTGAGTGATCATGAACTTAAAAGTGAGCATGTACCAATGGGCTTTGGTGGCTGCACCTCAGCGTCGGGCTTCAGAGCTTTCCCGAGACACTTTGAGTTTAACATCGACTTTCTAATGAGGGGTTGAAGGATGCCCCGGCGCGCGATGCGGGCGAGGTGTTTCGGGGCCCACGATGCGTGCTCCCTTGCTTAGCGATTCTCGTTTAATTATTACGCCGCCTCACCCCGGGAGCTCAGCTTTTTGACTCCTCTACTTTTATGGCGAGACCCCAGCGTCAGAGCGTTTAGGCTCTTTTTTTTTGGTGTGATGGCGCGAACTGAACATGTGCCGAGATTTGAACTATTGTTGATATACCAAGATTTATCGATTAATTCCTTCGCTTCTTTTCTGTTTAGTGATTTGGTGCTTGGTTCTCAGCTCACAGGGGTCTTCTAAGTAGTTATGTTATTAATCGAGCTATTGGGCTCTGATGCTAAGATCTCCTCATGGCTGAGGCTGCGGGCTGCCCAGGCGCTAAGACCCTCTGAGATGCTTCTGAGGTTGGCCTGCGGGCTCGGGGCACTAAGACCCTCTGTATTTGTTGAATGCAGCGAGAATTTGAACTATTGGGCTCTGGGGTGCTAAGACTCTCCTGCGATGTTGAGCTTTGCGGTGGAGCTGCAGGCTCAGGGTGGCTTGGCCTCCTTGAGCCGGTTATGCTTTGATCAGGCTGCGGGCTCTAGCTACATGGCTCGTGGCTACTTGGCCTTCTTGGTGTTAAACTCACATGCCCGAACTCGCTCAGTAGCTACTTGGCGTTCATGGCAGAGTTATCTTCTGAAGGTATTTCTTGGGCTCCGAGCTACGGCTCATGGCTACTTGGCCTTCCTTGGCCCGGTTATGCTCACGCAAAGGCCCGAGTTATTGGGCTCTGGCTACGCGCTCCCGTGCTTCTTGGCATTCCTTGGCGGTTATGCTATGGCCCGAAACTCTTGAGCTCTGACTACAGCGGCCCGTAATTACGTGGCCTTCTTGGTATTAAGCTACGCAAGCCAAACTCGTGGCTCGCGAGACCTTTTACGTCTTCCTTCCCTTGGAAAGGCTCGTGTGGCTTTAATGCGGTTATGGAGGTGGAGCGGATTGCCGCGACTTCCCCAGCATACGACTCCCTTATAAATAAGCGACCCTACGTGATGGTGCTATGCTTCTAACTTTCATCCTTTCTTTGGCATGATGGTCCCGCGCATGATGAAGCGTCGGGGGTTTGGTCATTACTGAGAGTGCATCTAGTGATCGTGGCCAGGCTTTGGTGTCGATGGTCTCGCATCATAACAGAATTGTGTTTCACAAGTTCCTCCGCTGCAGGAGTTGTGTTGTTCCCCAGCTATGTCGATGATGGGCTGTGCTTAGGGAATATGTGTCCAGAGGCCGGTGTACTTGGAAAAAATTTAGTACCGTTTTCTCAGTTTTTTCTTCTTCTTTCTTCTCTTCTTTCCCTTTCTCCTTTTCCTTCTCTTCCTCTCTCTCCCTCTCCCCTTCTTGCTTTGTCAGCTGTTCGTATCATAGAATTCTATTCAGCGTAGGAATTACAGGTTGTCCTAGCATTGTATCTTGTGGGAATCCACGGTCATCTCCCGCAAGTGGTCACGATTTAATTGTCGATGGGAGCTTCTCTCCCAAAGTGTGATTTAAAAGAGAATTGTGAGGTTGTGTTGTTTGATTGAATGGTTAGTTGGTTTAAATGTTTAAACAGAAGAGCCAATTCTTGGGATTTTTAGGGGTTCCACTCACTTCGAGTCATGTAAAGTCCCACCTCTTATTTCTAAACTCATCTAGGAACCATTGATAAATGGTCTTTGATGGAAGAATTATCTTTAAATGCTCTTTGGAGAAATAAGGATGATTGAGTAATACTAGCACTTGTTCCCGATTAATACGAACCCTTGGCTTGCATTCGTAATCAAGCCGCAGCGTGTCTAGAGGATATCTCGTTCCTTGCGTTATCAAGAATATGCCCAACTAAGGATTTACGAAATGTTTGCACAAGTGATTAGCATCACCTGATCCATTGAAGTTCAAAAGAGGAATTGAGGGTATACCTTGATCGGGGTGAGTTTCCAGCCATTAGAATCCCGGTATTAGGGTTTAGAACTCCATGGAACTTATAAGAACAATTATCATTGAAGAGAGTCTAATCATAAAAACAATACTTTGAGAAAATCAGAGTTCAGTTGCAAAACCTAAGAATGAAGAATGTGAAATACTATGATTGAAATCGAAATAATTGTTCTGTGAATTCAAAAGGCGAAAAGAGTCTTGATCTGGATACATCAGAATTCAACTACCGAAACAATGGAAGGGAACTCCTCTCTTATGAAAACCTAACCACAGAAGTCAAAAAGCACTTCTCCATCTATCTCATAACTTTTATACTCCTTTCCAATGTCATCATGTTCAAGGATGATTAGCAAGTATGCCCACTAGCAGTTAGGATCACAGTGCAGCTCGTTCCATACTTCTCATACATGTACCGGTACACGTGTGTGGTGTCTGGGTACTTTTACATGCGATTTCACGATCGGTGTCATAGGTACACGCCATGCCGTGCACTCGGTGCTTTTCTAGCATTGCTGGAGTTCAGAGACTTCATCAATCGTTTCCCACATTCTCGGTGCTTCATATTGGCTTCTGGGCCGTAAATCTTTGTACGCTTATGTTTTAAGGCTTTGAAGACTGCACAGTCTAAAACCTGAGAGAGATTAAAGTACCTATCTCACATCTTGAATGTGGGTAAATTGTGATTTGTATGTGCTAAATTCTACTATAATTATTGCTCAATTGGGTATTCATCACTTCTCTTTCGCACTCTCTCTTCTTCTCTTTCTCTTTTTCCTTCTCTTTCCTCTCTCTCCCTCTCCCCTTCTCTTTCTCTTTCGTAGTCTCTCTTCTTCTCTTTCTCTTTCGCAGTCTCTCTTCTTCTCTTTCTCTTTCCCTTTCTTGTGATTTTTTGGGTTTTTTGCTTTGACAGGGTGTAGGCCGATGTGAAGAAACGATTTTTAAGCAGCGTAATTTTGAGATGCAAAGGGTGATTTTGTAATTCTACGAGTGTGGTTGCTTAACTTCTATGTGTGAAATTTTTTGTATTCAAGCTGTAGTTCCTTTGAAATAAAGAACAATCTTTGTGAATTACGGCGGCTTCTTCCACCGCTTTGGTAGATTAGCTCCCCCAGCTTTATCATTATACAACTTTATTGTTTGGTCCACCATAACATTGGCTTGACTTAAAAAAAAAAGAAATATTTGTTGTTGAAGTAGGATGGTGGGTCACCATTACGGACTACGTTAAAGGGTCTTCTTGTTAGAAACGGATTTGAAATCACTTTCGGTGTTCCATGAATGAAGCGGGGTTTTCCTTCTTCAGTTTGGGCTCGTGTGCGGTCGGATTATGCGAGATGCGATGCCAGGGCCTTCCCGGTGGGTCCCGACTTCCACGTGTGCGGTCGGCTTCCTTCTTTGGCAGAAGTTTTGCGGAATTAAAGTGATGCGGCTTGTAACTCCTAGGCTTGACCCTTTGGTCATAATACCTCGTTGTCTTCATGTGATAGTCTTTCATACGCTTTAGGACTTGCTCACGTTTTTCTTCTAGGAGATCCAGGTTTAGGAGAAGGACCTCCTCGTTGTGTTCGACGTTTGCTAGTTCAATCCTTGGAGATTTTAGTCCGACCTCGACTAGGTCCTCACGCTTTAGTGCGAGGCGGTGAAACGAGGGTTTTCTGATGCGACGCGCGTGATTTGTCGCCCATAATACCTCGAGTACTCTACCCATTTTCATACAGGTCTTCTAGTTTGGTTTTTCGATCTTTAGAGAGTCCTTATAGTGACAGCCTGCCTTGTCCATTGGATCTAGCGGATGGTAGGGAGCCAGTGGTAGTTCTTGATTAGAACTGGCCGTAGAAATCCCTAAACTTAAGATTATCGAATTGTTTCCCATTATCAGACACGAGGGACCTCAGGATCCCAAATCTGCATATTATAGAACGCTAGACAAAGTTGCATACCTTCTGTTATGTGATTGTTGCTAAGGATTCGACTTCGGCCCATTTGGTAAAATAGTCTACGACCACCATGATAAATTTGCATTGGCCCTTTCTAATGGGTAGAGGTCCTAATATGTCTAGCCCCCATTGTTGACAAGGCCAGGGGCTTGTGATTGACGTTAGCGGCTCAGATGGGAGATGAGATATCTTGGCATGCTCCTGACAAGCTTTGCATTTTCTAACCAGTTTTGTCGCGTCTTTGAGCATTGTGGGCGATGTTACCCCCACCTTAGTGTTTCCTTGCCAAAGGTCGACTCGATGTGGTTGCCACATATGCCTCGTGTACTTCACGAGTATGTAGTTAGCGTCTTCTTGCATGCATAGAATGAAGCGTAGAGAAACTCGTTTATAAGGGTTCCAGATGAGCGCGATTGAATCTTCGCGAGCCTCGCTGCGGTTTGGGCGCCTCTTTGGGCCGGCTTGGTAATTTACCATCTACCAAGTAATCCCAGATGGGGTCCATCGGCTGATTCGGACATCACGGGGAGACTTCTCGGATTGTCGACGCGGAAGGTTTGGAGGTGCTTTCGATAGGTATCGATCTGCGAGTCTTCTTATCGAGGCGTAGCGAGTTTGCCAAGGCGTGGCCAGGAATTCTCCGTCTTGGTACATCCTGAACTACGTATGAACTGTAAGCAACTCTCGTACCTTTGAGATATAAAGATCCGCCTTCTCACCTGCGGCCTCGTAAGTGCTTCTATCGTTTTACAACCGATTAGGTCATTGCTCACCTTTAGATCTGGCACCATGATTGGGGCGAGGTTGAGTCCGTATAACGATCATATTTGGCCTCGTTGTTGGGCTTGGAAGCGTACGAGGGCCTGTGCAGTATCTATCGAGTGCGGGAGAGGTTAGAGTCGATACGACTTCCTGGGCATTAGCGGCCCGGTCGACGGATAATTTTTCGGTCTGGGGAGGTCGGGTGCGGTTGGGTAGCCTCCGTAGGCTATGTGGAGTGGATTACATGATGAAATACGCCCAGATCTTGCCACTCTTCTTGCATCCTCGGTTTGTGCTGATCTTGGAATTCTTTCCATTCATGGCCACTTCATCATTCTTCCGGAGGTTTCCTGGTTTATCGATGTTGCTTCATCGAATTTGGTTGGGACTTATTTGTAGCATGAGCTTGGAAGTAAGGTGAGGTTTACGAGATGTAGTTGCAATGCAGGGATCGGCTTTTCCATCTTTGGTGCCTCTCTTCTTGCTCCCCTCCCGGGCTCGGGCAATGGTAATTTAGTTTGTGAAGCCACAAATCCCGGGGGTCGGGTTGTTGCCATCAACCCGCGGAAGCGCTAGTGAATCTTAGGGTGACAGAGCATCTCTCACGAAAATCGGGCGAGTCTCGCTTTGTCTGGGGGCTCTTGCCACTGAGTACATAACTGTCCCTGACACATCAATGACCACATGGGGTCCCGAATGAGGTAAATAATGGCCACTTGAATTTGCATCATCACTTTCGTGATATATCCCAAACTATATACAATAGTTTCAAGAGTTAGGAAAATACTCTTATACAAATATATATTAAAATTCGAATTCTAATACATGTCATACGTCATAATACGAAACCCTGACAGACTTCTTTAAGTGGTCTACAGAGGAGGCCGTCCTCTCGGCAGCACTTGTACCTGAAAAAATGTTCCCTCGACAGGGTGAGCTATCGCTAGTAATGGAATCACCTAAATGGATTTACTCTCCCCTTAAGTTCATATCTGATGCTCCATTAGAAACATTCATTTCAGTAAATGCGTGATCTAGCAGATATCTGCACGATCGACTCATACCCCCGAGTCCTCCGTAGGCTCACTCACACTTGCACAGGCCACGTATGAGAAACATTATTTTTCAAAACAAGATGTTGTTTATATTTGTGAACAACCCTTCGATATAAGTAATTGGAGGCGACTCCGATGTTACATTTATTAGACTGACCCTCAGATGTATATCGATTGGGCGACTCAGATGATTGATATTTTATATGGACTACCCTCGATCATTATTATTTTAGTCGATCCTTGAAACCATTCTCTCAGAATCACCTCACACTCACTCCTATTGTTCTAGGGTACTTGAGCGCATATGGAATGCATGATGCTAATTTATTACAATTCATATAACACGTGCGAATATATATAACATGATATACATTTACATAATTTAATCACACAAACATGTTATGTAATTTCCTGATCCATTACACGAATTGGCTCACTTGGGGCGATTATCCAACATGAGCAATTCGGCTTGGATTATTCAATAAGCACATTATTTCACAAAAATTATTTTGTAGACATTCTGCGGAGCAGTGAGAGCCCTCGGGTTCTTGTTCGCTCAGTTCCATGACATTATTTTCCACACAATTCGAGCCATTTCGGGTACCATTACCATCGACCTGAGATTTATTTCATAAATTTATGGAAATAAACACCCAAACAACACATAGTCACGATTTGTGTATTGAGCTCCGTAAATTTCACGATCCTCCAGGTTCACTTGCGAGCCAGATTTCAAGGCCATTTATTACATGCACATCCTGTGATTAAAGCATAATTTTATGCCATTAACAACCCAAACAGCCCCTCACGGTTACGGACTGCACATATTGGGCTCAGCCAAATTCAAACAATTGGTCCCGAGTTTTGAGACCGATCGAAGCAGATTAAGGCCTGATACTAAGCAAAACATTATAAAACACTTAAGCTAAATTCTCAAAAACCCAAGTAGGATGAAACCCCTACCTCACGGAGTTTGTCGAAAACTCCCAAAACCGGAGCCCACGCGTAGGCCTCGTCGCGTAGAACAACTTTCCTTCTTACTCAGAAAAAATTTAAACGGTGGATCGCGTAAATCTAGAGAGAAATGCCTCTCACTAAACCAGCAATTTGACTCTTTGCATCTCCACATTTACCCTTTCACGGTTTTTGCCTCTTTTCAATTTGTAAGAGATGACATTGTTCACTATTTTGGCATTATTATCATTTAAAACAAATCCTATAATGCCATATATGTCCCAAAGCTTGGATTTTCGACATTTGGTACTATCTCGACCGTCCATTTCCATCATCTCCCTATCCATGCAACAAGTATAACATGTATACATGTTATAGGTGACTTTTGTCACATCACAAGTCGTTTTTCGGCACCCAAAATTCGATGCCTCGAAAAATGTGTAAGTGATTGTCTCGAATTGACCCAGATAAACGTGGTAGCTAGATTTCGCAAGACGATTCCAACAGTGAAATCCATTTCACCATCCAAGATCTAGAGAATAAATTTCGGAATTTTTTTACCAAAATTACGATTTTACCAGTTTTCCAGAAATTGGAATTTCTCGGGTCTTACCTTAGTTCTTTGCACCTGTTAAGTTCTCTTACGGGCGGCGTGGTTATAAAGGCTAAGACGGGTAGAGAGTGAGGTTCTCCCTCGGAGGAATCTTACAGGAATGGGGAGGCTCGGAGTGGGTTTGAGCGTAGAGTGAGCATATACGACGATGTCGTCCCACGGAAGGCCTTTTGAACACGAAGAAGGCTGCATTTGTCGCTGGCCCTAGATCTGACGACTCAGCGTGGCCTATTCTCCCCTTGTCGATTGAATGTCTTTAATGTTTGTGGAGCGTATAATGAATGCAAAAAGCGCGACCTTTATCACTTATGCGGGTTTGCCTCTATTTTTCCGGTTGGTGACTATAAACCTAGAACTTCCGGTGGAGACTCAGAAAGCGCATTTGGCTGGGTTTAGCTTCATATTGTAGCTTTTCAGGACCTGGTACGCCTCGGCTAAATGGGTTATGTGGAGCTTGGCTTTTATTGATTTTACCAGCATGTCGTCTATATATACCTTCATAAATGTCCCAATTTGTTTTTGGAACATCCTGTTCACCAGCCTATGGTAGGTGGCTCCTGCATTCTTTAGCCCGAAGGGCATTACTCATCGCAGTAGGTTCCACGACCCATTAAATAAGGAGTCTTCTCTTGGTCATTTGGGGTCCATGCGTCTGGTTGTGGCAGAAGGTGTCACGTGAAGGCGAGAGTTAAATGTCCCGGTCGTGCGCGTCTACTATGAGATCGGTCCAGAGGTAGGGAAGCTATCTTTAAATGACCACATTTGATATGTAAATTAGATATGGCCCAGCCACTTTGCCATTGCTTTTGACGAACAGCGTTGGCTAACCATTAAATTACTCTACTTCTCTGGTGCCTTTGGCAGAGGAGCTTCACAGGCCTCTTCATTAATCGACTTGTCTTTGCGGGGCAAAACTCCTTCTCTTTTGCTTGGCAAACTAAGGAGGGATTGATGTTTAACACAGTGGTGATTACTCTTAGGGTCGACCCCACCCGTATCTTCTGTTTCGACTAAGACCTCCATGTTCTACTCTAGAAAACGAATGAGAGAGAAGCCGTGTCTTCTGCTAACTTGGACCCTATAGCCAGAGGCGGGGAGGTGGTACGGCTGGATCCTGTCTGTACGGGCTCTAATTCTTTTGAGGCGGGGTGGGTGGTTACCAGTCTCGCATCATCGAGCTTCAGTTCATGTAGATGTTGTCGACCGTGTTTTGCTTCATTGATGCTGAGTTACATTCCCTGGCTATGCGCTGGTTTCCTCGGACCATTCCTACTCCATTTGCAATTGGAAATTTGATAACCATGTGATAAGAGGAGGGAACGACCCTTATGGCATTGAGAGAGGAACACAGTGGCATGTTTATGTAGCGGATGGGACGTCACACTATGAGGAATCTCACCATTGTTGCTTGGCACGGCATGGGGGTCTCTAGAGTGAGCCTTACATTCCTCTCACAGATCACAGGCGTTACTCTTTCCATAGAACCGCGTGGCGGGCGTTGGTATTCTAGTTTCTCCTTCCGATGCCCATCTTGTCAGAAGATGATCTTGAAGATGATATCAGTAGGAGCTTAGTTGTCAGACGAGGACCTTCAATGGATCATTTATTGCTACTATGGTTTTATCCGCAGCGGGTCGTCATGGGGATGTTGTGACCTTCCATGTCGAAGTTTGAAAAGGTTATGGTAGTGTCAGTAGGAAGCTTGGATCTTTGTTTGTACTTCTAAGGTTTCCCCGATATGATCTTTGCGTCATTGGGCGCCTACCACATTTGTTTGGACTCTCCACCTCCCGCAAACCCTCAGGAATTACATGGATTTCTCTAAAGTGATCTTCAGGCCCAGGGTTGGCTGACGAGGTGGTGGTGGATCAGACTTGCTCTTGCTTGCCCTTCGAGGCCCGCGTGGGTGAATCCGCGGATCAAGTATTCGATCTCCTTTTTAAATTTGGATGCGGAGTCTATCTATTCGGTGTCATGATCCTTGTGGAACTCAGGTATTTGATTATGCGTCTCTTCTAGCGAGGTCGACTCCGTGCAGGATGGCCACCTCGGGAACCTTTCATGTTGCACCGCACCGGACGCAAACAACGGGGTTGTCGGAGTCTTGAGGGTTGATACGCTAACTGCTGACTCAGTGAGGTGTTCAGTCCACTGACGTTCCCTCTTCTTGTCGGGGACCCATTTCTGACACCTGCTCCTCGCGGGGATCGCCCTGTTACTGTCTCTTGCGGCCGTTATCTTTTTATGCGCCCTGCTCTTTTCATTTTGAGTAGAAGGAGCATTTGTGGACATGAGGGCTTCTTCACCGTTGATATACTTCTCTATTTTGGCGAGGACCTCGGTCATGCTTGTTTGAGGGTTCTTTGAGATAGAGAACATTAGGTCTTTCGATTGCACCCTCAGCCTTGCAATGAAAGCAGTAACGACGAACTTCTCGTCGAGAATCACACCCAAAATACATCAAAATGGTTTTCAAGTGCATTAACTAATAAAGCTCGTTCAAGCTCAAGCATACTGGATGAAACAACATCTACTTCTCTAAGAACAAACAGCCTACCATCTGAATCTGAAGAAAGATTAATTAATAAGGTGAGTTAAAAAAAACTCAATGAAGAATTAATGATTCAGTTTGAAAATTACGTAAAACAAAAAAGAAATATTTGATTAGCTCCTAAACAATCCTAGCCTACCCTTCTGCTCTAACAAACAACAGAAGAAAAGAAAGAAGACCATATGCTAGAAGAACTCTGTTTCTCTCTCTATCTTCTCTCCATCCATAACCAACTCAACCCAGGTCTGAGCCCTAAACCACTCTTAACAGTAAAAAACTACACTTAAGCTAATAGAGGATTTAAAGGCCATCTTGACATAAAAACATTAACTAATAATGGCAATAAGAAGAACAGCTTGAAATTCATGGGCCAAATTACAAACCTTTAAGGAGAATGATAAGACATGTCAATGGACAATAAATAAATACAAAATCTTATTTTCACTGCATAAAAGGAGAAAAAGGAAGGAACATGGGAGATCCAGAAAGACAAGATAGAAGAAATAACAAGATGTGATGGGCCACAACAGGAAAAAGGAAATGGCACAAAATGCTTTCAAAATGCTGAACAACGTTTCTGATATTTGCAGGGCTCTCAAACTAAATTTGAAGGAAATTTATCATTGTGGATTCTGCTCCCTAAGGCCGCACACAGTCACTAAATCTGTTACTTGAGTTCTCCTAAAAAGGGCAATTCCATCTTAAAGCCATTTGCATAGGGACATAAATATATCATAATATAATTAGATGGTCTCTACTTAATACAGTTCAACCACCTTCCAAGCAATATAACAAGAGATAGATATGAAAAATGAAAATCTCTTTGTACTTTGTGTCTATCCTATACATTTTTGGGCATACTCCACTATTACCATGTTATTTTAAATGCAAACTTTTTATTTTCCTTTCCAAATTGAAATACTACATAAATATTAAAAATGAATGGCCCCAATCCTTTTTAGTTGCATCTTTCATTCTCTAAACATGACCACATTTCATTTCCTATTCTGATTGTTCAAAATCATCCGTAAAAGTGAAGCTAATCAACGATTTATTTTCCTCAATAACTTAGATTGCATTTCATGTTTATCAAGTCACAAGTGTAAAATTGCAAGATACAAAAAAGCATCAGACACCAAACGAGGAGCTGAATTTTACCTGTAAAGTGGATCTGGTTCACCAGCACTAGCTTCAAAAACTCTTAACAAGATACAAAAAGGCAGCAAAGAAGGCAGTCCAAAAGGGATTTACCGCCTTACAAGAAAAAACAACCAAAAGGGGGAAGTTAGAGATTTAGCAGAAAGCTATGAGGTTTCAAACAAAACATAAAAAAAATGTAGAAAGAAGTTTAATTTCATGTCATGAATCGTGATAATTAAATCCAATGCATCAGGAGATCATCAAGAGAAACATCCCAAGCCAATCAAAAATCCCTACAGCCAAAAAAAAAAAAAAGAAAAAGAAAAAAGGGTATAAAGATATCATACTATGATCTATAAAACTGAAGCACAAAAATGCAAGGGTTCTTGGAAAATATTGTCAGAACATCTCAGAGGGCCACCATAATGGACCTGGTGAAATTAGTAAGCAAAGGCGCTCCGCGTCACCAACCAACACTTATTGAAAGAGTTGGAACAACTCACCGAGCAAATCTGATGCCTAAGGCCTGACATGCGAAAAGACTAAAACCCTGTTGCAGGAATACGCGACACCTCGACCCTCGTCGGCGGATAGAAGGCTTAGCCACGCAGGAAGCGAATCCTTACCCAAACCCGAGGAGAGGATCGCGGCGAGAGGTCGTGAGAAAGGCGAGAGGTTCAGGACATCAGTAAGAAATCATCCACATGAAGGCGGTAAAAAGTGAGCTCAGTCTCCGTAGACGCCACAGTGCAATGGCCCGAATCTCCATTCGTCGGGGTGCTGCACTTCCCAGTCAGACCCAAAGTTAAATCCATGGTCGAAGGCGTTAAGTGGAACAAAAGACCTCATAGACAAGCTGAGCTACTCAGGAGGGTCTTAGCGCCCGAGGCATTCTTTCGGTTCTTGCGGGAGGTCTCTTAAGCGCCGGGCCTAGTAGCTCGACTGTAGAGCTTAGCGGCTCGAGGAGGGTCTTAGCGCCAGAAACTGTGCTTCCGGTTCGCGCGGGGAGGGTCTTAGCACGAGGCCCGGTAAGCAGCTTACGGGCTTAACATTTCGGGAGGGTCTTGGTGCCCGTGAGCCTTGTGGCTTAGTTGACGCGGGAGGGTGCCCAGCGCCACAGGCCAGGAAGTAGCAGGCTGTGGAAGCAACGGCTCGGGAGGTCTTAGCGCCCGGGGCCCGTGGCTGGATTCGCGCGGGAGGTCTTCGCGCCACGGGAGCCCGGTGGCCGGCTGGGGCTTAGTAACCCCGCGCCCAGGCCCATTAGCTCAATTGGGTGTAGGAGGGTCTTAGCCGGGCCCGATGGCTCGGCTGTAAAGCTTAATAGCTCGGGGAGGGTCTTGGCGCCCGAGGGCTGGTAGCTCGATTTGCGCCGGGGAGGGGTCTGCGTCTCGAGCCCGGTGGCCAGGCTGCGAGCTTAACGGCTCGGGAGTCTTGCGCCCGGGAGCCCGGTGGCTCGGGTTCGCGGAGGTTTTAGCGCCTCGGAGCCCTGGCCAGCTCGGCCCTGTGAGCTTAGCGGCTCGGGGAGGGTCTTGGCCACAGGAGCTGATGGCTCGGTTCGCGTGGGAGGATCGCCGCACCCGAGGAGCCTAGTAGCTTCAAACTTGGCAGGAAGCTTAAGCGACTCATGAGGGGTCTTAGGCGCTCGGTGGCTTAGTTCGGCGTGGAGGTCTGCGGCGTACCAGAGCCCGTGGCTCGGGTTTGCAGAGCAGTCGATCGGGGTCTTGGTTGGGGAGCCCGGTGGCTGGTCGGGAGGGTCTTAGCGCCGGGCCCGATGGCAGCCTACGAGCCTTGACTAAGGGGTCTTAGAGCCGGGAGCCCGGGGCCCGATGGCTGGGTTTGCGTAGGGAGGGTCTTGGCCGGAGCCCTAGTAGCTCGGTTGCGAGCAATGAATCAGGAGGCCTCGGTGCCGGGGCTATAGCTTTCGGTTGCGAGGCTCCACGGCTCGGGAAGGCCTTAGCGCCCGGGGCTAGTAGTTCGGTTGCGAGAGCCCAACGCTTCCGAGAAGGCCTCGGCGCCAGGGCGGTGCTTCCGATTTCAAAGCAACGGTTCGGGAAGGCCTTAGCGCCCGGGGCCCAGTGGCTGATTTGCGAGCTTAATAGCTCGGGGAAGGCCTCACGCCCGGGGCCGCGTAGCTCGGTTCTGCGAGGAAGCAACGGCTCGGGAAGGCCTTAACTTCTAGACCAGCTGGCTCGGTTGCGAGCTTGGCTGGAAAGCCTCGGCGCCCGAAGCCACATAGCTAGTTTTAGAGCTTAGCATTTCGGAAGGCCTTAGCGCTCACGAGCCTTGTGGCTCAGTTTAGAGGCTTAATGAGCTCGGGACAACCTTAGTCGCCCGAAGCCCGAGTAGCTCGAGTTTTTGAAGCCTAATTTAACCGAAAAGGCCTGATAGCCTTAGAGCCCGGTAGCTCAATTTTGGAAATTTAACCCCGACTCAGACGGTCGGGGGAACCAAAGCATCTCGATTTAGTGAAACAATATTAATCTGACAAATCCGGTATATCGGTAAAAAGTCAGCGTAAACTGATATAGTCCTTTACTACTGTAAGCTTTGGCCAAAGCTCGGCGATGAGTTTAAAATAGCCAGGCGCGGGCTCGAACCACGAGCTGAATGCGGAACTAGAAGGGATTAAGAAGCAGGCCTAGTACCAGTGTTGGGCCCTTGATGTCATCCCGAATATAGGCCCCGAACAAAGGGCCAATTCACCCTTTCAAAAGACTGATAATATAATCAAAAAATTCGTATTAAGGGAAAATGCCCAATCTCTCCACCCGATTAGGAAAAGCAGAATATTTCCTGGTAGCCACCTAAGTATCCCTAATTAATTGTGGTTTTGATAAAGAAATAAAATCTCTCACCCGATGGGAGGAATATCGTATCATCATCAGCTAGGAAAGTTATCAATTATCCTTATGTCGGTTAACAATAAGGAAGGAAAATCTCTCACCCAGTGGGAGGAATATCGTATCATCCGATTGGAAATTATCAATTATCCCTCTTATTAATCGGTTAACAATAAGGAAAGAAAATCTCTCACCCGATGGGAGAAATATTAGTATCATCATCGACTAGGAAAGTTATGTGATCATCCATTATAAATACCGAGGCCATCCCATGTTGCAGAAAGTGCGCCTTCATAAAATTCATTTCTAAGCGGTTGATCTTCTCTCTTCCCAGGAAAGAGCGACTTAGGCATCGGAGGCAACGGGCGGGAGATTTGATGGGGTGCCCAGCCCGGCTGGGCGATTGATCTTCTTTTCCCCCCAGTTAAAATATTATAATTTTTAACTTATTTTATTAAAAAGTTTACTATCATTTGATGGGGTTTGAAATAATAGTGCATGGCAGATACAAACCCACAACGTCGGGATTAAAATGGAGCTGAAATGTATGATAGGCCGTAATGGTATCTCGAAGAGCGGATGACACGAGTTGACTCGCCCACTTTAAGTTGTGTGAGAATGTATTGAAAACACCCAATCTCCACGATCGAAGAAGTAGGATATTTCTCAATTTATTGCCCGTAATTATCCCTTATTGTCGGTTTCACGATAAGGAAAGAAAATCTCCTACCCGGTGGGAGAAATATCGTATCATCCTCAGCCAAGAAAACATACTATCCGGTGTCATCATCACTGCGACTAGAGCTTGTCATGATCATCCATTATAAATACCAAGCCACCCCATCGGTGAAAATGCAGCGGTACGCGCCGCAGAAAATTCATTCCTAAGCGGTTGATCTTCTACCGGAAAGAACTAACCCAGACCCGGAGGGAACGGGCGAGCCCCCGCGATCCTTTTGTTTCTTGTTTTGCGGGGAGTCAGCTGTCTGAAGTCGACGGGCCGACCCGGCAAATCCAGCATGCCCAAGCCCAGTTTTGGTTGAAAAAGCATCATCAGTTTGGCGCCGTCTGGAGCTCTTGGAGATATAAAGAAAGCCTTCGGCGACTTCCTTTAGCGAAAGATCTAAGCGAGGCAATATTAGAACACCCAGGCCTTTGTCCCTAAAAAGCGACCGCAGCCCACACGGAACACCTAGAAGTTGGGGGAAGAATTTGAGAGGAAGCGGAACATTGAAATGTTGTAGAACCCTTTTTATAAAAGGATGCAAGGGACGGAGAGTTGTTCTCGAACGCCACCTCGAAAAGCACCATCTTAGGCAACTGACAGCGTGGGTGGTCGAGCGTCGGGGCACTAAACTGGACCCCTGAGCGGGGGGCCCATGCAGGAGCCACAAAGATCTCAGTACAAGGGTTCAATCAGTGGGGCCCGTGACCTCGGCGATGCAGTATGGCGACCCTCGAATATTGAGTCGGCCCAGGATGTCGAATTTCATTAATTTGTCCTTGCCGCATCGAGGAAAATGGGGCTCCGGGCGGCCGTGGGCCTGCAGTGGCCCATCGTTCCCAGTCCCGGTCGGCCGGCCAGACACCTCGGTAGGATTACTCCTATCTGTAAGCGGAGAGACGACGAGACCATGGGCTACGGGGGTTAAGCGGAAGAAGAAATCAAAGGAATCTGAGAGCCCCTGGCCAGGCGCACATCTAGAACCTCATGAGACTTGAAACCAAAGGCGGAGGAAGAAAAGGCGTGCAGGCCGAGAAACAGGCGAGGGACACGACTCGGCCGAGATATCGGGGGACCACAGAAGCGGAGTCCGAACATTGGTTGGACGAATTGAAAAGGAGCGCCCGACGCGGAGCGAAAAAGCAGGAAACGAGGAAGAAAGTGCAAGCGGTCGGGGGCGTTTTTAAGGAAGTGAGCCGCAGTAGAAATAAGCGCGAGAGCCAGAAGCCATCATATCCTGAGAGCGTGGAGTTGACGCGGCCCCTAAATCAAACCCTTCTGGTAGCCAACGTGGGTGTCGGCTTGATCAGTGTCTGACCCTTTCACGTAGCTTATTCAAGGCGGGGGGACGGAGTGGGGTTTGAAATAATGGCGTGCGGACCCGAATCTGAGAGCCCAACGATCGGGGTTAAAATGGGCCCAGTGTAATGGGCCCATGTGGGTATCCCTCGAGCGGGACCAGCGGGGGGCCTAGCGCCCTTTAAAAGGCGGTGACAAGAATCGTGATGGGAAACACCCGATCTCCACGATCGGAAATAGGATATTTCCGATTATTCTTGTCGATTATCCTTATTAATCGATTCACGATAAGGAAAGAAAATCTCCTTCCGGTGGGAGAAATATTGTATCATCCTCAGCGAGGAAACACTTTATTGGTGTCATCATCCGACTAGGAAAACTATCATGATCATCGTTATAAATACGGTCACTCCGTGGGTGAAAGGTGCAGCGGTAACGCGCCAGAAAATTCATTCCTAAGCGATTGATCTTCTCTCGGAAGAAGCGACTTAGGCATCGAGACGGGGCGAGCCGCGTCCTTTTTGTTCTGTTTTTGCAAAGGAGTCCAGCGTCACGAGTCGGCGGACCGGAGTCCAGCAAATCCGGCAGCGCATTGGTTCGGTTGGCGTCGTCGGATGTCATACTTAATTCACACATAATTATGACATCAATTATATTTTCTATAATTTTTAATTGATGAAGTTTATGCCATAAACATACACTATGTTATTTATTATGACATCCATTAATGTGTATAAGAAGAAGTATGTCATAGTTGGGAGTATATGCATATAATCCCAAGAAAGGTATTTTGAATAAAAAAAAATTCAAAGCAAATGAGAAATGTAAGCTTATACACTTATTTTACGGTTAGTATATTTGCCTCATGTAGTTAATATAATCACCTTATAGAATTAGTGTAATCATCTTATACAATACAATAAACCTTTTTTTTCAAACCCTTATTTTTTTCTTATTAAAAACTAATATGTACATCTTTTCAATGTTTTGATGATAAATATAAAAATTCGACTATTTTTTTATAAAATAACGATAGTTTTAAAACGACGATAAGCTTTTTTTAAACAAAGTGATAGTTAAAAATAAGTATAAATTAATATAAATTACAGCATCTGTAAAACTTGGAAAAAAATTTAATTTTTTTGAAAAAAGGATAAAACAGTAATTTCGGTTGAAAATTGAAAATTTTCTAGATCTCGGATGATGAAACAAACTTCATCGTTGAATTCGTCTCATGAAATCTAGTTGCAAGTAATTTAGTTAGATTAAGGTGTCGGAATTTCCATTTTGAGACTCATCGGTGTCGAGTGACATGACATGATCTATGGGTGCATAACACTTATGGGGGGCATATGGTATGATATGTGTGTGGTGTCTTTATGTGGTGTTTATATTGAGCGAGTGGAGGGTGTTGATAATGAAAAAATCAGAAATAACGAAAAAATTAAGAAAGTCGAAAAGAAAAATGGCCATTTTTGGCCTGACAAAGGGACGATAAGGGCGTGAGGAGGAGAAAGGAGAGAGAGATGGAAAAAAAGAATTTTTTCGCTTATCTCTGAAATCTATGAAAATCGAGCTGTCAGTTTTTGTCGGAGCGAGAAGAAAAGTTTATTCACTCATCGCAAGCTATGCGTGAGTACCAAAATCTTTGAGTTTTGTCAAACTCCACGAGGTAAGAAATTTTCCTATTTTGAATATTTTTAGCTTAAAAGTTATGTAATGACATAGGTTGCCTTCGGGGTAGTGATAGACCATATGATTTAGTCCCAAGATTTTGGGACTTAATATTGGAAATTTTTGGGACCGGTTTCGGACAGTCCCGGATTGGGTTGAGGTTTGGTTTTGATCTTGGGGCTGATGTCTTTGGGTTTTGTGGTGTGTTTTGCTATCACAGTAATTTGGTGATGAACCGTGAAGGGACCAATAGGTGCCCTGTTTTATATGGGTTCGATATTTGGGTCATTTTGTGTGCATTGTTGGAAAAATAAATAATATGTTGTTGTGTGTAAAAATCATGTTAATATGTGTTTGCGTGATGTATTAACATTGAAATTGTGATGAATGGAAATTATATGTGACGCCTCAAAACTGGGGTGTCCGTTGACTACCCGTCAACCCGCGGAAATATCTACACGTCTCATATCGTGAGACCCATAACTGAGTAAAAATGGCCTCTTGAGCCCATAAACCAACACTCATCAAAATATATCCCAACTATATACAATAGTTTCAAGAGTTAATAAATCACTCTTACCAAACATATATCAAAAGTTTACAATTCTAATACATGTTATACCAAAAACTTTAAAGGCCTGACCATTTCTTAAAAATCGGCCTCTATAGCAGTAGTCTTCTTGAGCAGCTCTTTGTACCTAAAATAATAATGTTCCTTGATAGGGTTGTTATCTTTGATAATTGGAATTACTAAAATGGGTTACCCCTTACCTAAGTGCATGTCTGATGATCCGATGTAAACACACACTTTCAGTGAATGTGATCCTACTTGAATGCAAATGCCCACGTTCTCATGTCTAGAGTCTCAGGCTCCCTCACACTTGCCTAAGCCATGTATGAGAGAAAAATAATCGAGTTTTAAAACTGAAAGCTTGTTGTTCTATAGAAACCTCAGAGTTTCGGTAAAGTATAGGACTACCCTCAGGCGAATGTGTTGGAGAACTTTCCTAAGCAGTCATGGTCTAAATCAGAGATGATCGCATTAGACTATCTCCCAAACACCATTACTCAGGAAAATCATCGTATGTGAAGTCGCTCCTTGGCCAAGTGCCGTTTTTCTTTTAATTCATGTCATGCTGCACTTTAATTCCTAGGTGCAGGTGCATATGAAATGCATTATGCCATTTCAACAATTTTTTTTATACCAATATATCAAATGTGCATATATTCTCAAATTTACAATCACACCACATGTAATTCAATTTTGATCAACCATCACCCATATTTGCTCACTTGAGCTAATCACTATTCCATTTCCAATGGCCTACACACACAATTATATTTTGTATAATTGTGGCATCATGCTAACACATCAAATTCATGCATTAACCTATCTATTTTCACACAACTCAAGCCATTCACTTCAATCACTTTCCTGCACACAATACATGGACATTTTTGGTCCATTTCACCTAGCGGGAATTTGTTTTATAGTCCAGCGAGCTTGATGGGTTATCGGGTGGGTAGCCCACTCATCGACTTGCTCGGCTCCACTTTGTGAACCCCGAAATCCGCTGGCCATTTAGGCCTCATATACACCTGGCTTACAATTTATTGTATAAATCATGACCCAAGGTACCCAAACAGTCCATACACTGTCACAGATTGTCCAAATGGGTTCCAAAAATTTTCACACTTCGGTCCCAAGTTTTGGGACCTATCAGCAACCCTCACGACCCCTCAATCCGATAAGCATCACAAAACACTTAAATAAGGGCCAAAGCTTAGTAGGATGAACCACACCTCGAGGAGTTTGTCAAAATCCAGCAAGTTGCTTACGTGTAGTCCTCGTCACGTAGAACCACTTTGCTTCTTGGCAGAAGAAATCCAGCGGTCCGTCATTGTAATCTGAGAGAGTTGCACACTCTCATTTAAAATCCGCCCATTTTGAAAAACCGACCCTCTCCCACCTTACGCACGTCTACGCGAAAAATGGAGAAAAGTGCCTCCTTTTGTCCCTCACTTTGCCACTTGTCACACCTTATGATTGGTTGAGAGGATTTAACATCTCATTTAACCACCTTGACTTTTTCCACGCCTGTAGCATCGCGCATGTATCGCGTCTGATTGCGAGCTCAAGTTGATTGAGCCCCGGAGACGACCGGTAGCACCTTTATTATTACTACTCAAAGTCTGCGCCATGTCACCACATAGTGCTCAGTTTTCAGCGTCTGATTACCAGTATCTCGGAATTAATGAAAAGCGTCAGCGTGGTAGCACTAGATTTACGAGGCATTCAACGGTGAAGTCGTTTAAATCATCTCAGAATCCTAGAAAAATTTTGATTTTCAGTACCCGATTTTGCCATTTGAAATTAAATTTTCTCGGGGTTTCACATTATACGTAGGAAATATAATTATCCGGAATTTATAAATATTATGCATGTAGCATGACATAGTATGAAATGACATAAAATGCATTTCATACGACTCTTTATCGTGTGTCAGTGTGTGTGCATGGTGTTGATTTATTCACCATTCTTGGTATTGTGAGTGACACCGAAAATGGGACCGCGTTAATCGAGACTCACGGTTGTGTAAACAATAATAATAAATCACATGTGTTTGGGTGAAGCAAGATGGCGAGATCTCCTAGGATGAAGAAATGGGGTGATTCTTGGTTAGACATATGTATCCAGCGATTAAAGTTCGCGAAAGTGTTGGAAGGCGTGCGAAGCCTGCGGTGAAACCTCGAAAATTCGCAACCCAAATAAACACACGGGATTTGATAAAATTCAATTGAATATTGGAGAGTTGTCCAATGGGTTAAGTCATTGCATGGGTGAAACACCAATGACCGGTTTTCACATTTGGCACAGTCTGAGGGGTGGTGGGACTGGGTTGTGGGCATGAGGAGTCTCATCTCATGCATGACACGTAATATTCCATATAAGATTGCATTATTTATATGGAATGTGATTGGACGTTTTCATGTTTGCCATTACATGTGCATTTTAGGTGGGGAGTAGCCCTTGTAGGAGAATTTTCTCTTGGGGCATTGTTCACCAGTTGGCGAGGTTACTTCGAGTACGAGGGGGTGTACGAGGAGAGCAGCGCTCTAGCGGTAGTGATTATAGAAGGCGATGTGGCGCGATACGCGAGTGGCATTTCTAAAAATATTTTGTATAAAAGAATTGTAACTAAATTCTTTTGGGGCCAGTGTATAATAGTGGGTATATAGTATGGTAGAGATATGTTGGACTCTTACAGACTATCAATTAAGCGTTTTATTTTCATATTTTAAATTTAAATGTAAATGAATGGATCTCGGTAAAGGGATGTATATTGGGGATATAGACAGATGGACCTTATGGGGTCAATACTACTTATGTTAAAACTCTGGATGATGTATGATTATATTGTTATAAAAGTTGTATGTTAGGTAGAACTCCGACAAAGAAGCTGCAATAGAGTTTTGGGAAAATATGGATCACATAGATAAATGGGACACAATAGTATGGTGTGGTCACCGAATCCATAAGATTCGGAGTGGTTGGGATTATCTTGGGGATCTACAGTTTGGAAAAGTCACGGTATTTAATAATTTTATTAATGAATACCAAAATCATAATATTATAAGATTTAATTAATAGAATTAATATATTTTTTAAAATTAATAAATTACATAAGAAAATTTTAATTTAATTTGAATTGAGAATTTCAAATTAAAATTTTTAAATTTATTTTAAAGTTGATGGGGTTTGAAGAAATAGGGGCATCGCTGGGCCGAAGGAAGTGCTGTGGCATGAGAGCACAGCGTCGGTTTAAAGCGGCTTGGAGTCCACTAAGCTGAGCCGAGTGATATGGATGGTGGGAAGGCGCGTCATATGAGTCAGGCCCAAATCTACTTCAGCCAGGAAGTGGATCTGAGTTCTCAATAGCCTTATCACGCCGTCGGACTAAATCTCTCGATAAGGAAAGTAGGATAATTCTCGATAGCGCATCATGTAAATCCAAACCAAATCTTATCAATAAGGAAGAGTAAGATATTACCACCTGAATTTATAAGCTATTAATTGGTTTTGATAAGGAAATAAATCTCTACTTGATAGGAAATATTATATCATCCTCAGGCCCCAGAGCATACTATTCGGTGTGTGATACCCAGAAGAATCAGATTTGGATAAAGGGTAAAATAGAAATTTTGGTTGAAAAATCCAGAATTTTTCTAGATCTCGGATGCCGTTGAAATCGTCTCGCGAAATTTAGCTACCACGTCGAATTTCGTTAGATTCCGAGGTGATCGGGATTTCACGTTTTTCGAGGCGTGGGGTGTCGGATGACCCATGGCAAGATAAGGGGGATGCCACATGGCACCACAAGTGTGTGACACTTGGCATCAAAAGTAGTGGCTCACAATGAGCCATGTGTGGGGAAGAAGGGATCCCATGGCTCACATTGAGTCATATGGTGATGATGTTATATAGGGGAATTATGAAATAAGAAAGAAAAATGGGGAAAAAGTACACACTAATTTGAAAAATGAGGCTGAAATTTCCTCCATGAAGCAGGATGTGTGGTGGCTCAAAAAGGCAAAGAAAATAGGAGAAAATGAGAAATGAGATGAGAAAAGAGAAAAAGAAAAAGAAAAGCAAAAGGAGAAAAGAAAGGAAGGAAGGAAAAGAAAGGAAAGGAAACGGTTCTTAGAGAAAGGAGGAAAGGAGAAAGGGAGGGAAAGGAGGATTTTCCGGGTTTGAGGGCGGTCGACGTTAGAGGATGAGACTAAGTAGTTTTGCAAATTAGGATCGTGTGGACACCAAAAAAGTTGGAGTTTCGACAAACTCCAAGAGGTAGGATATTTCCTATTTGGTTTACTTTTAGCCTAAAGGCTTTATAATGGTAGGGGTTGCTTATGGGAGGCCATGAGAGGCCATGTAAATTAGTTCCAAGCTTTGGAATTAAGGGATATGGATTTCATGATCGGTTGCATATTTATTGGGAATTAGGGTTTTACTAGGCGAAGAAGTTTCTAGATGTTGTGATTTGTTGATGAGATGACAATGATTGGAACCAATATGGTTCATGTTTGTGAAGGGGCCGTGAGGTACGCTGTTGAATGGTCCCAAGTTTGTGACCTAATTGTGTGTTATTGCTTGCTTGAATGACATGCAGTGTGTGAAAAATGTGATATTGATGCATGCTTTTTGATGTATTGATATGTTTTGCATGGAGATAAATTATATGTATAAATTATAATTATCAATGGTGTGTAAATGTTTAAGTAGTCTTCGTTAAATGTATAACGTGAGAGGAAAAATACGTGGCGTCATGCATTTCATATGCGGTCATCGCGTCGGGAGTGGGTGTAGATCAGAGTGAGTTTATTATCGATTCTTGGTGATGGGTCGTGGCTGGGAAAAATGGAATGAAAGTCGAGGTAGAGATTCAGTGTAAATGATTAAAATGATAAATTACATGTTTTGGGCGAACAAGTTGGGGTAGATCCCCACAAGGTGAAGTGCACGGTTATTCATGAGTTAGACATGAATCCAGACGTCTGAGGATTCGTGAAAATGTTGAAAAAGGCGTGCGGCGTCCTACAGTTGAGCCAGTCCATTGGCCCACAAAATAAAGGAAAAGAATCAAAACCAGGTTTTGATAAATAAATTGGAGGATTTTCATTGGCTTAGTCGGGGTGTGTGGCTGGTTTTTATTTCATTTGGCATTCGGGTGTGAGTCGGTTGGGACTCGGTGGTGAGCATGAGGGCGCATCTCATGCATGGTATAGGCGTTTCATTATAGAAAATAATTGTATGGAATGTGATTGATTGTTTATATATGCCGTGCATATGCATTTTAGGTGGGGAGTAACCCTTGTAGGAAAACTTTCTCTTGGGCTGCTCACTAAGTCGATGGGACCCCACTTCGGAGTGCAGGATACTATCAGGAAGCGGCATTGTTAGAGTGTCTGTGAAAAAGAAAGCCAAAATGTGGCTTTAAGTAAATATTTTGTAAAATATGTATAAAGCTTTTTGTAAAACAAGCATGAAACTATGAGAAAATAGTTCATTATTTTGTTTTATAGTATGGATGCTGCATGACCATGTGGCTGGAATTACTCGGTGTATGTCTCGTCGCACGGGGACATTTTGGAATTTCCGCCGAGGTTGGCGGTGATCAACGGACCCCCGGGAAATGGGGCGACACACAGTGTCATCATCCAATTAGGAAACATACTATTGATATCATAGTCAATTAGGAAAGTTATGCGTGATTATCCTTATAACTTCGAGCCGCTATCGGTGAAAATTACGCACTCTTAGACGCATACTCATATACGACACATTCGCCCTCTAGAAGTCTCTCTCTTTTCTCTCGAGCCGACTTAGGCATCGGAGCTGACCGCGACGAAGCCCTCGCCGACCCTTCAACTCTTGTTTTGCAAAGGAGTGCTACGTTCGAGCTGGATCCAGCGGTGCGCGATCCCACCTCGGCAGAGACATTCCAAGAGAGCACACGTGGCGCAGTAATCCAGTGCAGCTTGGCGGCCCCCATACGCTCGGCCGATTCAGGTTGAAAAAGGCATGTCGGTTGGCGCCGTGCGTAGGAGCAGCGGTTCCTTCACAAATATAGCGATTTCTCGATTCTTGATGGTATGACTCGAAACCTGGCAGGAAGCGGCGCTAATCTGAAGGATCTTGGGGCCGACCAAGCGGCTATGACGTGACACTCCGGCCGTTAGAAGCAATACGACTAACACGAACGAGGTGGAGGCGCTCGCCTCACCAACCGACGCCTGATAGAAGAGTTAGAGCAACTTACGAGCGGTCTGAGGCCCGCGGGAGGCCGCGACGAGTTAGGGAGGATTCTGACTTCCCTCGCGCATAAGCGAAGAACGACCTGACTCCTGGCGAGAAGTCCAAAGCGAATCGAATCTTGGTGGATCCCGTGAAGAGCGATCAAACCGGCCTTCATCTAACATATTCGATTCACGCACGGAAAGAGGCCAGAATATCCAAAGTATAAACTCCGTACTTGATGAAGCCATGAGTTTTAAGAAGGCCCAAGCACTTTCGGAAATTAAGCATGAGCACTTCAAATTCTCCGTCAATCAACATTAAAGACGCTCGCACTTTTCCAAGAAGGTCAGAAGTCGAGAAGAAACATGCGTGACTCACTTTGGCGGTTCGTCTGCTACGCGCAGTCCGCATTTGCACGAGGAGTCGGTCGGCTCATTTACATCATGCTCATTCTGTGCATGTTCGAGCCGTAGCGGTGTTTACGTGTGGCGCTCGGTGGGCGCCACCAGGCCACGGCGCGGGAGCCCGGTAGCTCACTTTGGCGAGCTCATCTATACGCAAAGGCCCGCATTGCGCCGAGTCGGACCATTTCGGGATACATTGCCCACTTTCGGCTGCATCGCCACTTAGTGCGGAGCATGCACGGAGACCCTGTGCCGGGAGCCCGGTGGCTCACTTTGGCCGAGCTCATCTACTCTGCCACGAGCCACGGCGCCTCGGGAGTCGAACCGGCTCGAGGGGCTACGTGCCACTCGGCTTCATCGCCACTCGGTACAGGCATACAGGCCACGGCGCCCGGGGCTGTTGCTTCACTTTAGCGAGCTCATCCTCTGCCTGGTGTGCCTCGGGTCGGACCCATTTCGAGCTACATTGCCACTCGGCTACATCGCCACTCGGCAGGAACGCCACCAAGGCCACATCGTCAGAGCCCCGGTGGCTTCCTTTGGCAGGCTCATCTACTCTGCCGGTGGCGCCTCGGGTCGAGACCAGGCTCGGTACATTGCCACTGGTGGAGCATACCAAGGCCCACGGCCTTGAGAGCCTAAGTAGCTCGCTGACGAGGCTTCGTCTACTGCGCACGAGGCCATATTGCCTCGGTCGGACATTTCGGGCTACATGCGCCACTCGGCTACATCGCCACTCGGGCGGAGACGCCGCAAGGCCACGGCGCCGGGAGCCCAGTGGCTCACTTTGGCGAGCTCATCTACTCTGAGGCCACGGCTGCCTCGGGAGTTAGACCCGTCGAGTACATTGCCACTCGGCTGCATTGGCTCCCCAAGTGGAACGCCACGAGGCCGGCGCCGGGGCGATGGCTCGCGCGAGCTCATACTCTGCACGGAGCCCACTTGTTGCCTCGGGAGTTAGACCGGCTCGGGGCTGTACGTGCGCTCGGTGGGGCATACCAAGGCCACGGCGCGGGGAGCGGTGGCTCGCCCGACAGAACCATCTATACGCACGGCCGCATTTGCCTCGAGTCGGACCCATTCAGTACATTGCCACTTTCGGCTACATCATGCACTCATTTGGAGCATACAGGCCCTGGCGCCGGGAGCCCGGTATCTCACTTTGAGCTCTTCCGAGCACTTCACATAGGCGAGCCACACCTTGACGATTCGCATTAATGAGCTCTTTACAGAAGTTCATATGGGCTGAGCTCTACCATTTGTTTGCATTGTGAGCTAACTGACGGTTCATATTCTGAGCTCTTTAGCTGACGCATTGGCGAGCTCTTCCCGATTCACATGAAGCGAGCCACGCCCGGTTCGCGATTGGCAAATCCACGGTAGCGAGCTCTTCCCGGTGGCCGCGTGGCGAGCTCTTCCCGACAATTCACGATGACGAGCTCTTCCGGTTCACATGGGTAGCTGCTAGCAGTTCCACGTAGGCGAGCTGCCGGCGGTTCACATGGGCGAGCTCTACTGACTATTGCATTGAGCTCTTCCCGGCGATTCACATTGGCCAGGCTCTTCGAGTTCATTGTGAGCTGCAATGATCGCATTGGCGAGCTCTTCGGCTGATTCACATAGGCGAGCCACGCCCGGCGGTTGCGATTGGCAGTTCAAATGGATGAGCCTACCCGACTATTCGCATGAAGCGGGTTCCGCCCAGCGGCCCATATTGTGACTCTACGATTGCGTAGGCCATGCGACTGAGTCATTCGACTTGAAGCGTTTCGGCGATGGAGCCCGCGATTCACGTTGACAAGCTTAACAACTCCAGCGAGCCGCGACCTAGGAAATTCAAATGGTTCGAGCTGACTCGGCCGGCGGAGACGGCGGTCTGGCGGCGGGCGCCGGCCGGTCTACGCGAGCCGTGCGGCTGGGGCGGTCGGCTCGGGGCAACCGCGGCCGGCGAGCCCGGTGGCTCACTTTGATGATACCGGCCGCACCACACGAGGCCATGCGTGCAGAGTGAGTTAATTCGATGTCGGTGGCGAGCAGTAGCTCGGTGGCAGGCTCGACCATTCACCGCAGGCAAATGCGACCTGGGAATCCGGTTCCAACTTCGGGCCGGAATCAGCGAAGCGAACCCGACTGGAATGGCGAGCTCGACTACTTTATACCGCAGGCCGTCTGGCCTAAGGCGGTTATTTCGGGCCATTGACTCGCTAGGCCCACCGAATTCGGTTAAGAGCTTCGGTCACCCAACTCAGGCGTGTTCGAGGAGTCGAATTCAGCTTTCAGACGTTGACCTAATCGGTCACCGGTGCCGAATGTGGTACCGGTCTAAGCGAGCCCATGCAACCACGGAGCCAAGTAGCTGAGGCGACTTTGCCCAAGCGGGCCATGCGACCTAGAGTCAATTATTTCGGGCGCGTTCATTTTTCGGCGCGGCGCGGGCTTCGGCGAAGCCGAATGGCGGGCTGCGACTGCTGCGCACGGGCCATGCGGCCTAAGAAGCTGATTCGGCTGGGGCCATTGACTCGCGAGCCCGCAGCTCGATTAAAACGCGCCCCAGCTAAGGGCGTGTTACTCGGTCAATTATTTCGAGCGTTCGGCCAGCCGGCTTCGGCGCCGGAGCGACTTAATCTAAACAGCCATGCGACCGCAGGCCGTGGCACCGAGCCAGCGACTCTGCCCAAATAGGCCATGCGGCTGAGTCAATTCGACTCGAACGTTCGGCCAGCTCGGCGCCGTGGCGGGCGTAGTCGAGAATGGCGAGCTCGGCTACTGCGCCCGCGAGGCCATGCGGCCTAAGAGAGCGGTTATTCGAGGCCATTGTCGCATTGGCTGATTAAAGAGCTCGGCGCTGACTCGGGGCGATGTTGCTCGAAGTCAATTGCTTTCGAGCGATTGACCGCCGGCCTCGGCGCGGCCCATTTCGATCCCCAGCGAGCCATCGCTGACCCGCGAGGCAAATGCTTCCGAGGGAGCCCGGCTTGTTTCTACCTTGCGAGAAAGCGAGGCCATAATGCGGCCTAGGAGTCGGGAGTGGCTCGGGCGTTGAGCCAGCCGGCCTCGGCGCGGGCGGCGCGAGAATGTGAGCTCGACTACTGCGCCACGAGGCCGTCGAAGCCTAAGAAGCGATTCGGCTCGGGCCATTCGGCTCAGGCCCACTAGCTCAGTTAAAAGAGCTCGGCCACCCAACTCAGGACGTGTTACTCGTAGTCGGTCGGCTCAGGCGTTGACCGCCAGTGCAAGGCGCCCCGAGCTGCGGCCCGGTTTGAAGGGCTCGACTACTTTCGGCTGAGCCCGCATGACCCGACGAATCGAATTCCAGCTCGGGCGAATTAGGCCCCGGCGGAGTGCTGTGACTCAGTTGAAACTCGGCATCAGCTCAGACACTGGTCGGGCCATTTGGTTCATACGAGAACATCATGAAGGAAGCACGATAGCGAAAGTGGTGAGATAAAGATGATCTCACATTAAGAGAAAAAGGCTACATATGTCACGGGTCCCGAGCTCGAAAAAAAAAAAAAAAAGCCTTCTCTACAGTGCGGCAGAAAATTCTGTGAAGGTTGAGATGGAATACTAAGGGAAAGAGAAGTCAGAGCTAAGCTTCAAACGAAAAAACAGGATCAAGGGAGCGCAAAATGAACGATCGAGGATGACTGCGGAAGAAAGGAGCGCGAAGGCAGAAAGTCATCATTATGCGGACGGCAAGGCGGCCGACAAAGCCTGCTTAATCGACCAGGGCGACGGTAAATCACCCAGATACAGAAGCGATATAGCCCTTGCCGCACACGGGTGCGAAATTTGGGTATAGCGATGGGGTTTGAAAAATAGGCGCGTGGCCATTGGCTGGAGCGAAGGAGGCGGTACTATGGCTGCGCCTGGCGTGGTCGAAAGCGGCGATCCGCCGTCCCGAGCCGTGTTATGGATAATTGGGAAGACACATCCTTGCAAATCGGACTAAATCTCATGAATAAGAGGAAAGTAGGATGGTCTGATAGCTAGCTTATCATATGTCAATAATCTTGTCGATAGAGGAAAGTAAGATATTCACGCTCATTTATCCTTTATTGAATTGGTTCTGATAAGGAAATAAAATCTCTGCCGATGGGGAAATGTTATGTCGTCACTCCGTAGGAAACATCTTGATAGGTCGTCGTCAGATTAGAAGCTTGTCTTATTCGATGTCATGTCGAATTAGGAAAGTTGTCGTGATCGTCAAGCTATAAATACGGTCGTGTGATTGAAGGTCTGTATTTCTTGAAACCTTACTCATGCTCACGACATTCGCCGCCTGCTTGGTCTCTTTTCTCGAAAGAAGCGGCTGGCGTGTCAGACGCGGTAGCCTCGTGAGCCCCCGCCTTCGCTTGTTTTTTGCGGAGGAGTCTTTACGTTCGGGCGCAGGTCAGCCCAGTCTGGCGATCTACCTCGGCTGAGACATTAGAAGTGCGTCGGCCGCCAGACAATCAGTCGACTACATGACATCTGGCCTGAAATGATTCAGGTTGAAAAACGTCGTAGTATAAAGCTTATTTTAAAGCAAAATTTTGAAAGCAAATCTAAAATATTAAGATAAAAAACTGAGCAAATTATAAAAGTAAAATTAGAATAAACAAATACAAATTAAAAACATATAAAATAATGAATAATATTAAAATCATAAAATTTAATTTATTTAAGAAATAAAAAATGAAAGATGCTTTATATAAAAAGAAAAAAAACTGAGTACAGGAAGACGGGTGGCGGTTGGGGTTTGTGATAAAAAGGAAGAATATTTTTATCTCATTAAAATATATGTCCTTTACTTTAATTGTAATGATTTGATGAACCCTTAATGAAATAAGGGTTTCATCTAACCGTAAACCTCCCGGGCCTTTGAGATTCAAAGCCGTGTTGTTATCGCGTCGCTTTAATTTCATAATCAAGAGACAAACTTGAGAGAAATGAAGTGGTCCGAGTCTGAGGGTGAAATTTCCAGACATCTCCGTGCCGTGATTCGTAATCCTTCCTCAGCTCCGTCTACGAGGCATTCAAAAATTGTGGCTCTCGATTTAGACGTGTTTTGGGGAAAATATTTCCGTTTGAGTGTCATTCACCTAATCTGTTTAAATCTAAACCTCTCCTCCGCGTAGTATCCCGCCGGGTGAAATGTTGAATACCATCGATGATAAGAAAATATGGTTTTGACGGATATATCGATCTTGAATTTTACGGATATATCGATGCTTGGATTCTGCGGATATATCGGATATATCGGAATATATTGATGAATATTTTACATAAGATAATCGATAATTAAAAGCTATTTAAAGCCCAGAATATATTTAAAGTTCTTATTAAAATGATTTTAAAAGCATAGAGAATGATAATATCAATTAGATTTGATTTTTTTTTACATTCTTTTCCTATATTTATATTTGTTTATAAAAATTTAAATGATTTTTATTAAAATATATTTAATTAAGAAATAAATTATTTTTATATGATTTATACAAAATATTTTATTCAATAGTTTTTTTAAATTTGGAAATTGTAATAACAACATAGAATACAATATTTTTATATATTTTATATTTATATTTAGCTATTATAAATGATTAAAAATATTCATAAACTTATTAAAAAATATATTCATAAATTAGAAAGACAATATATTAAAATTTTGTAATATATATTATAAGGGCATCCTTAGCCTAGTGGATAGGAGGTTGGGCATAGATTTTGGGCGGGGTTGAACTACTCAACGACAAATTCTCCATTTTATATGCAGTGGTGAATAGTGGCCGTTATGAGCAGTAGTGAGCGATTCTGGAAGTATTTCGGAAATATCGGAAAAATCGGTAAAAAAACCGATATATCGCCGAAATTTCGCCGAAAAAACCGATAAAAAGCCGAAATTTCTGTAATGAAATGATCGGAAAGAAATATCGTGCACAGATTCGCTGATACACTAAATATCTACCAGTATTTCCGATTTTTCAAACTCGCCTCCTAACCCCAAATTTCCTCACACCATGCCCGAACAACCCCTCCAAGCCACTTTTTAACTCTTAATTTTTTATTAAAATATAATTATATTAGTGTGTAGTTAATATATTTATTAATCTTTAACATAAAATATATTTATTTATAATAATTAATCATCTATTACATAAATAAATATTAACATTTTGAAATAATATTTTATAAATTTTATTTTTTTTAAATAGCTCTTATCCATTGATTTTTTTTTATCAAAATTTGTATTAACCGAAATTTTTATATTTTAAAATTTCATATTATGGATCTATTTATATATGCTTACCTTTTGTAGAATATTAAACATTAATTTAAAAAAAATTCACACTAATTAAAAATTACCTAAAAATATGTATATCATTAATTTCACATTTTTTCCTTATTTATATCATAAAAACAATGGAAATATACATAAATTAGTATTTAATAAGGAAAAATATAGGTTTGTTATATAGTACAAGGTCATAACACTAACTATATAAGGAAAATATACCAACTGTACAATGGGTGTATAAACTTACATTTCTTAGAGAATTTGATCTATTTTTTTATCCAAAATTTATTCCTTATGTTGTAGTTTGATACACAAACTTAAGACATTTCTCGTTGGTGAGTGTTATACTTAGCTTATAGATATGAATAATCTAATGCATGTTTATGTCATAAACTTTCACAATTAAAAAATATGAAAAATATAGTTAATTATTATTGCACAACCGCATAAGGCAAATGTACTAATTATACAAGGGGTGTACAAGGTTGCATTTCTCACATGATTTGAATTTTTTATCTGTAATCCCTTTCCTACTTTGTATGCTGATACACTTACATAGGAATTCTTTATAAGCATTGATTGATGTCATACTTAATTCACACATAATTATGACATCAGTTATATTTTCTATAATTTTTAATTGATGAAGTTTATGCCATAAACATACACTATGTTATTCATTATGACATATATTAATGTGTATAAAGTATGTCATAGGTTGGTGTATTAACATATTACCTAAAAAAGGTATTTTGAATAAAAAATATATTCAAAGCAAATGAGAAATGTAAGCTTATGCACTTATTGTACAGTATATTTGCCTCGTGTAGTTAATATAATCACCTTGTAGAAATAGTGTAATCATCCTATACAATACAATAAACCTTTTTTTTTTTTATTAAAAACTAATATGTACATATTTTCAATGTTTTGATGATAAAAACAAAGGAGTCAACTCCTATGAAATAAATGCGGATGACCACCCATATTCCGCCAAGATAACCCCTTTACTATTGGGCCATGAATCTCTCTTTATTTTTGTCTCTTCATATTCAAGATTGTGAACCTATAAAAGGGAAGACTTAGACCTTTTGAAAATATAGATGAAAGACAAGAATTTTTTATCTAAACTCTTCTACCTTTTCATTACTTTCACAATACGTTATCAGCACGAAGTTCTAACAAAGCACAAGATTATAACCAAGTTATTTTAAGGTAATGATCTTATGTTTAGTGGGTATATTTTTTTTTTTTACTATAAGTCACGATTTCCTTTTTCTATTATTTGATGCTAATAATATGATTATATATTATTATTATTATTATTATTATTATATATGTTGTTATTATTGTTATTAGTTTTGGTAGTTAATTTCAAATAAATAAATTAATTAATAAAAATAACATATTCTTATACTATCAATTATGCTTAAACATTAATTATAATCTCTATGTGGCTCTAAGGTTATTTCCACCATCAGTTTTTTTTAATTTTAATGTTACTCATATTATTGTCTTAGAAATTCAAGAATGTCGAATCCTATGAAGCATGAGTTTGTTGCTCTTGATATCTCCGGGAAAAATTATTTATCTCTTATTTTCCACGTTGGAATCCATCTTACCGCTACGAATTTAAGAATACACCCAAGAAAATCGTGATCCCAGTAGGATTGCACCAAGGTAATGATTTTTCTTCGTCATCACCTTGATGAGGGCTTGAAAAATAAGTATCTTACGATAAAGGACCCCCTTATCATTTGGAAAAATTTAAAGGAAATATATGACCACCAAAAGACAGTTATACTTCCTA
Organism: Tetrastigma voinierianum; assembly: GCA_016808115.1. Lineage (NCBI taxonomy): Eukaryota > Viridiplantae > Streptophyta > Magnoliopsida > Vitales > Vitaceae > Tetrastigma > Tetrastigma voinierianum. The sequence goes on along the minus strand of JAEQBH010000706.1, from coordinate 1,146,884 downwards.
AAGCCTGTTATGATTTGATGCACTTAAGGTTGTAGGATTTCAGAACAGTTGCAGAATATAATTATGCACTTTTCAAAATTAGCTCTAAATTGCAATTATGTGGAGAGAAAATCATTAGATCAGATATGTTGAAAAAAACATACTCCACATTTCACGCTTCGAATGTACTCCTACAGCAGCAATATCGAGAGCGTAGATTTGCAAAATATTATGAATTAATTTCATGTCTTCTTGTGGATGAACAAAATAATGAGTTGTTACTACAAAATCACCAATCACGTCCAACTGGCTCTGCATCTATCCCCGAAGTGAATGTTGCATCATCTAGTGGTCGTGGTCATAGCAGTGGTCATGGTCATAGCCGTACTGGTCGTGGTCGTGCGGGTAGCGCCGCGTGAGCGAGGCCGTGGGTCAAAATAATTATCAATCACTTATGAGGTCATATCAATACCATAAAAACTACAAGAAGTGGTCTAACAATATAGCAATTCCGCATGGAGCACAATTTAAGTCTCCCGCGACTATGAAAATAAATGTTATAAATGTGGTATAAAGGGGCATCGTCACGTACATGCTATACCTACCGCCATTTAGTTAAATTTTTACCAAATCTCACCAAGGAGAAAATAAAGAGAAAATATAAACAAATTGATTGATTGGTGACGATCCTAAGTGGATATTACTCATCTTGATTTTTCAAATTTTTTTGAAGATCCAAATGGCAAAATTGATCACTTAATCGGGTGATGAAAATGTCCATCAATTAATATTTTTATTGTCTTCGATGTTTTTTGCATTTTTGTTTCATGTTTTTTTAAAGGTGTCTTTTCTTTATTTATTCAACGTTAATGTTATTTGAATTCTATTTAATATACATTTTATTTTAAGGAATGGATCTTTGTGTTGGATCGCTTCGCTCTAAGATAAATGGGGCGGAGAGATATGTCTAGCGTATAAGCATACTTACTCATACAATTATTCAAGATCAAAAATATTTTTCCCACATAACATTAGTCGGGGTTAATGTAAATACACATCAGTCCCGCACTTAATTGATGGTTCCGGAGAGCCACTATTATGTTACTATGTGGGCACGATATTCATTAACGACGCTTTATATTCACCATATCTAGAAGAAATCTAAGTTTTAAAGATATACGCTATAACGGATATCATATTGAGACCACATATGACAATAATAAAGAATATTTATGCATTACTCATATTATTTCAAGCCAAAAGCTTGTAGTGGAAAAATTGCCTTCTTTTTCTTCAGGATTATATTATACCACAATAACAACAATTGAATTAAATATGATGATGACCTAGAAGCTCTCTCATCCAAATATTTTTATGCTTTGACATGAAAGACTTAGGCACCCAGGGTCAACAATGATGAGACGAATTATTGAAAATTCACGTGAACATCCATTAAAGAACCAGAAGATTATTTTGTCTAGTGATTATGTCACTTCAATTCCGCCCGACCCAATCGTGGATCCGAATCGCTTCGGACGCAGAATACATAATCGACTCTTTACCGCTAATCGTATTATCATATATCCAAGTCTTATAATATATCAACATCATATACAAAGTCCAAAATAAAACTACCACCGTAAAGGGTGTTTACAAAGTGTCACACATACAAAGACCGAGTCCCATTACATATTCAAAAACTATACATTTTTACACCATCGATCGCAGTTAACCCATGCTTGTTGAACCCCTACTCGTGTCGCCCTCAAGAATGCGAAGTTCTCGACGCCTTCAGACCTACACCCGATTAAAACCCGTATGTTTTACGCTTAGTGGGAAACATATATAATATGCATGTACACGCTATAATACATAACAATACCGATATCTAAATTACATGCATTCATCTCACGGGTTTATACAATTACTTATGCTTATTCTTATATAAAAGTACCCGTAGGTACTACACAAGTTCATTGTACCAAGATCTAGGGAATACACAAGTTCATTTGTATCTACAATTCGCAGTACTACTAAATTTATATCAGACATGTGATTTATATTTATTCGTGTCTCCTGGGAGGGAGTTACAGAGCTTACTCATATCTTAAATACCCGTAGATATTACGTGATCGAACGATACACCTTCATGTCCTCTTACTCATTATTCAAAGTTGTTATTATCATATAATTATGTGTGTAGGGAATACCGACCAATACTAATAAAATTGTAAGTCACAAGACAATAAGTGGTCCAAGATACTATACAAGACTAAGTGCCAGAGCACAGCAGATTTGCATGCACAGAGTGCCGTGAGCACGATCAGACAGAGTGCCGTGAGCACTAATCGGGACAGAGTGCCGAGCACTTAACAGAGTACCAAAGTACCGACGTAATCGTGAGCAAGCCGCAGCGACTAATCAGAGCACCGGGCGCTTGACCGTATCAGAGCGCCGGAGCACTAATCAAAGAGTACCAAGTACTGATCGTAACGGAGTGCTATGTCATTTAATAACCGGGTCTCGTGTATTTTTATAATTATATGAGTTCAAAAGAACTTAATATCATATATCAGTAAGCATTCCCAAATTTCTTTACGTGTTCCGCGATGATCGTATTTATGATAATCGTAAGGTATGATGCTTATAATCACACCTATTCATGGATCCCCATGACTCATTTGACCTAGAATTGATCAACTGAACCAACATCCTAAACCAGAATGATATCACACTAAATACAACATTTAATCGAGTGGATTAACTGAAATATCTTCGCATTCAAATTTAATATTTTGCGTCTATACTCAAAGGTTGTAGAATCATTCTAACCGAATCCACACTTGATAATCGGGAACTCAAGTTACGTCCAAACAACCTTGACTACTTCTATGATCAATCGACGCAGAAATGGCTGCACATATCTCCACTTTGAGTGAATTTTTGGGGCTATCTAAAATCGCACTCGGCGCATCTGGCTGGGATGTATGATTGGTTCTCCTCAAGTCTATTTTAATCGCCACTTGAATTTACTTAAATCGGATAAGAAATGAGCAAGTTACGGCCAAAATACGAAATCGATCATAATAGGAAAAATTAAAATGTGTGTACCAGACACTCCTTAATGTGTACTGCACACTTCGCCAAAATGACTGGGGACCGAAAGTGTACTTCAAGATACTCAAGGTGTACTCCAGACACTTCACCCAAATGCCCGTAATGGGTATTTTCTCCCCTTTTCACGCACTTTCATCCATATCACTCCTAATGCATCCTTCATCAAAACTAACATAATCCTCCCAACAACTCCACAAATACTTTTTAATTTGCAAAGAATCCTAGGATTCATACCCAAAATTCACCAATTCTACAAAACCTTGGAATTGTGAAGGATTCCATATCTACTCTTCTCATCTAGGCTTTTCAACCAAACTTCCTTTAAATCTAGAGTTAAATTGTCATTAACAAAACCCTAGAAAAAGGAACCAAATTAATGGTCAAATGAAACCCTAGCAATTCATAATCCATACACACAAATTCATACCAAAGTCAAGCATCCATACTTAACCAGTCGCCACCTTGCTTTTGCTCTTCTTCCTCCCCTTCCTCTCTTCTTCTTGTTCTTTCTTCTTCTCCTTCCTCCTTTTCCTCTCCTTCCCATGCACTTCTCGTTTGGAGACCAAATTAATGCTGTCTCCTACAAACTATTTATAAACAAAAGTTTTGGTTATTTAGCTTTTAAGCCTCCAACTTCCCTTTTTTTAATTACATTACATCTTATTGGTTTATACTTTCGCTCTAATTATATTAACCCATGCCTTTACTAATTCTCAGACAATTTATTACTATTCCCTTTAGTCATAAAATTTTCGGTTTAACTTTCTATATTTTCTAATTCAATTTACTTAAAATTTAATTTATAGTCTACAAATAATTCTAAACATGTTGAAAACAACTGTGGTATATTTCGGGTGTTACAATTCTCCCCTTAATATACCCCCTTGGCCCCTAAATTAATTCGAATCGAAGAAATGAGGTAATCAGACTTCATCACGATTCGTTCCCAGCTGCTCGCTTCTTCCACACTCGTGATGTTGCCAAAGCACCTTTACTGCAGGGACTTGCTTGTTTCAGAATCGCTCACGCCCAGAATAGTTTGCCTTCATCAAGGTGAAATCTTCAGATTGTATATTTTGAACTCGGTAATATGTGTGGATGGGTCAACGAGCTCCATTAAGCATGTACACATGGAATACATCATGTAATTTATTAACTCCCGAGGAAGTGCCAAACGATACAAACAACGGGTCCAACTCTAAAACTCATAAGGGCCACGAATCGAGACTCGCCTTCCCTTTCCTTCCAAAACTGAGTATCTTTTCCACTCCGAGATACTTTCAAAAACACTTTATCTCGACTTCATACTCCATCTTTTCTTCAAATTGAAGAGATAAGACCTTTGTCTATCATGTGCAGCCTTTAATCTCGTCGAATAATCTGAACTTTTCTTCCGTGTCTTTTACTAATTCAGTCCGATAATCTTATGCTCATTCATCTCATCCAACATGTGAGTTCTACATCGCCTTCATACGAGCTTCATACTGGGCCATACCAATATCGATGATAACTCGTTGTTATAGGCAAATTCCATGAGTGGAACGTACCTATCCCAACTTCCTCGGAAAATTCTAATACACACCGGCTATCTTCTAATACCGATCACTTTTTCGGGATCAGCCCATCCGTTTTGCGGGATGGAAAGCAAGTATAAACTAACTGCACTGGGTTCGATCGTAACTTTCAAAACTCTCGGGACGTGAATCGAGGATCGCTACGACACTATCGATACTCATGAATGCCACAGATCCGACAATTTCATTCACATAGCCGTCTCGCTAAACGATCCATGGAATACCAAGTCGACCTACAGAAGTGAGCGTGACTCGTCACCATTCAATTATTACTCCAGACAAGATCATGTTTCTTCGGGTGAGGAACCTGATACCTAACCATAGTTATGTTATCCCACTTCCATCGGGAATCTGAAGGATTTTAATAAACCCGATGGTACTTGGTGTTCATCTTACTTGGTTTGACACGCCGACACTTAGCCACATACTCATAAATGTCCTTTTTCATCCCTCGCCACCAGTAGGACTGTTTCATATCCTGGTACATTTTATTACTTGTGGATGCATAAGAAAACAATATCAGGGCTTTCTTATATAATATTTTCTTTTTCAATTCCATATCATTCAAGATACATAACTGCTCGTACAACAAACCTCCACTTCCATCTGCGGCAAATCCGGCCTTGTCTCCAAAGACGACTCACCGGCGCCACCTCAGAATTTGTCATCATTTTTCCGAGCATTCACTATCATCGCCTTAATTCCAGATTACATACAATCGAGCCAACAAGGCTCCATCAAAAAGTAAATCAATCATAATCTTTCAAGGTCGAAAGATAAATCATTTTCCTACTTAAGGCATCCGCTACTGCATTTGCTTTCCGGGGTGGTAATCAATTATACAACATAATCTTCAATAATTCAACCACCGGGACGCTACCTCAAGTTCAAATCTTTTGAGTTAGAAAATATTTCAGATTCTTATGATTAGTGAAAATTCTACATTTTTCTCCATTTAAATAGTGTCGCCAAATTTTCAAAGCAAACACTACAACTGCTAACTCCAAATCATGCAGGGATAGCTTCATTTACGCGGGTCAGCCGCCTCGGAAGCATTAAGCCACCACTTTCCCATCCCGCATCAATACGCATCCCAAACCTATCCTCGAAGCATCACTGTATACTGTGTAATCCCTACCCGAAGTAGGCTGAATCAACACTGGTGCTTCAACCAATATTTCTTTTAATCTTTCAAAATTGGATTGGCACTTATCATCCCACTCAAACTTCAATTCCTTCCGAGTAATCTTGCAAGTGGAGGGATGCTATAACTGAAAAGCCTCTCGCAGGGCCAAATCTCCTCCGATAATAACTTCTAAGCCCAAGAACTTCTCACCTTCGGTTACATTCCGAGAGGTTTCCACCACAATTGTTTGATTTTTACTGGGTCCACTTAATACCTTCTGTAGATAAATATGGCCTAGGAATTACTCAAGCCAAAATCACATTTACTTAACTCGACAAACAATCGATTCTCTCTCAAAGTTTGCAACACTATCCTCAAATGGTGTTCATGTTCCCTGCAGCATCTTAGAATACACCAGGATGTCATCAATAAATACCACAACAAATCGATCCAAAATAGGGGCTTTAAAACCTTATTCATCAAGTCCATAAATGCAAATGAGCATTAGGGGTCAACCCAAATGGCATGACCAAAACTCATAGTGTGGCCATAATCTGCCCTCAAAGTTGTTTTCGTGACATCAACCTCTTTCACTCGGAGTTGATAATATCCCGATCGCAAGTCTAATTCTCTCGAGAAGACACTGTTCCTCTCAATTGATCAAATAAATCTTCTATTCTCGCAACCCGGTACTTATTCTTAATCGTTATTTTGTTTATTCACTGCAGAGTCAATGCACATCCGAAGAGTGCCATCTTTCTTCTTAACAAACAAAAACCACAAGACCTCTAAGGTGACACTAGGCCTGATAAAACCCTTATCCAATAAATTCGTAATGAAGTTTTCAACTCTTCAATCTGACTGAGCCATACGATAAGGTGTCCTCGAACAGATTGTTCCCCTCGTACAACTTCAATAAGAGAGATCCACTGCCTCGTGGTACTCCCGGTAATTCTTCAGAAACACATCGTGGAACTCCTTAATCACAGAATATTTTCTAAATTTACGGCTCTTTCGAGTCAAGAATCAAAGCCAAAAGCTTTCACAACCTTTTCTCTTAAAACGTCAGCTTATAGCCGACATAACTTTCGTTAAGCCGATTCAGACGGATAATTCAGATTCTTACTCGAGAGTCGACATTTGGGCGGTGACTATTTTCTTATCACAAATAACTATGGCCCGATGTTAGATAACCAATCCATTCCTAAGATCAAATCAAACTTCATGAAAAGGTGGGGAAGCAATTAGATCAACCAGAATTCCCTATCATGAACCATTAAGGGACAATTTTATACACATCGCTGACTCTAACATCGGCGCCTGCAGGACTGTAACAAGCAAGTCATAATCTAATAGGCTCTACGCCTGTGAGTTTGTCATTCATTCGTTTCTATGCATATATATGAATGTGTAGAGTCTTGAGATCACTCAAAGGACAAATCAAGATTTGTAGAGAATGCACAAAGAATAACTCCCTGTATGTCCGACCTTCTCTCAGCTCTCATCGCATAAGCTCGTGGCTGGGTCAGAAGAAGCAGGACGATGATCGCTTTAAGCATTACCTCTTACTCATGAAAGCCACTGGTCCTCTACCCTTTACCTCGAGCTCAGGAGGTACATTCGACCCTCCTACCACTTCCTCGAGGATTTCTAGAACTTCCCAATCGGTCGCGACAAATTTCGGGCTATCACGTGCCTCGCACCCCACATCGAAAACAACTCCAATTACTCGTCCCGGCAAATACCACTATGATAATCAGGCAATGTGGACATACATGCTTTTCCTCTGGTCCACAGATGCCTCGACCTAACTTTCAGTGTCATGCAGTCCTCTGTCTCCTACCCTCAGAATGACCGTGACTTAATCAAATCAGGACTCTCTAGGTCTTCTTTTCCGCAGAACTCCCTCTGAGAACTTCTTTTCTTTCTTTCTTTCTCAATTCTTTCATTTCAGATTTTTAATTCTTTTATGCACTTTGAATGTCATGATAAAATTGATGTATTGTAGCGAAGCAATGTACCGTGGGAGGTACCTTTAGTCAGACTCATGTAGGCCCTCCTCAAATCGTCTATTATCTCGAACTTTTCCGTAAAGCAACGGATTCCAAAAGTATATTTATCAGGCAAATCGAATTCTTTCATATTCTACACCGCTATTTTCCTCGCTTCGTAGTCAAGAATTTCTTCCCATTTTGATTCCTTTGTAATCATCAGCGACATACTGTGGTTAAACTCGCTGACGGCAGTCCCATGTAACCGGATATGGGATTAGCGGGATTTCTCAAAACCACTAATTAATCAATCATAAGTCGCACTCGCAAAGAATGAAACCGCACATGTGACCTGGGTCCACCGACATTTCGCTTCATCTAAAACCCTTTAAAAGTTTTTCGGCTTTCAAACACTTACTTTACTCCGATTCTACTAGCACTACAATTCTTCCACTCCATGCTTTCGTGACAGCATCACTGACTCGCGATGTTGAGCTCCATCTAAGCACTTTGCCATATCCCGAGAGACTTTTACCAATGCTTCAATGAAGATTTTCATTCATCGCCGACTCTGAATGACCTAGCGCATGGATCTCAAAGGATCGACGCTCACCGCTTATCTACGCCTTCCCCGAGGTGGATCCATTCTGTGTTAATAAATCGTATCAAAGACATCCTCGCATTAAAGCCAACACATTCTATGTGTGCATCGAAATCTTAGACTCTTTCCAAACGCCTAAACTCCGCCTGATACCAACTCACACGCCCCGACCCGCCCGACCCAATTGACATCCGAACCGGTTTCCGGACGCCGAGAACATATAATCGACTCTTTACTCGCTTTAATTAGACATCGTATATCCAAGTCTTATAATATATCAACATCATATACAAAAGTCCAAAATAAAACTACCACCGTGAATGTGTTTACAAAGGTCATATATACAAAGACTTAGTCCCATTACATATCTACAAAACTATACATTTACAAATTCTCACTCGATCGTGAGTGCTAACCTGCGTGATGAACCCCACTGTGTACGCCCCAAGAATGCTGGGTTCCCACGCCTTCTCTCACCTACATCTGACAAAACCCGCTGTTTACGCCAGCTGGAAACATATATAATATGCGTGCCACTACTATAATAAGCATATAACAATAACTGACATCGTAAATTACATGCATTCATCTCATGGGTTTATACACCATTTATGCTTATTCTTATATAAAAGTACCCGTAGGTACTAACACAAGTTCATTTGCACTAAGCAATTGTGAGGTACTATCAATTTATATCGTATTACAAAGGATTTATATTTATTCAGTCTCCCGTGAGGAGTTACGTGAGCTTTACTCATATCTCGTAAATACCCGTGAGGTATTGCTGCATCATAACGATACACCTCATGTCCTCTTACTTCATTATTCAGTTATTATCATATAATTATGGGGAATACTCTGTATCAGCATTTCAATAAAATCAGAAGACACAAAGCATTAGCATCCAAGATACTATACAAGACTAAGTGCCAGAAGACAAAGCAGGATTTCCACAGGCGTAATGTGAGTGTCGTAGCACTAATCAGACAGGAGTGCCGTGAGCACTTAACTCCACAGAGTGCCGTGAGCACTCCTATCAGAGTACCAAAGTACCGATCGTATCAGAGTGCCGTAGCACTAATCGTGAGTACCGGCAATTAATCGTATCAGAGTGCCGTAACACTAATCAGAGTACCGAAGTAATTGATTAGAACGAGTGCTTTGTCATTTAATAACCGGGTCTTTATTTTTGCGAATTATATGAGTTCGCAACTTACTATCATATATCAGACATTCTCTAAATTTCATGCGGTTCACGATGTGATCAGATTTTCATATACCGGTAAGGTATGATGCTTTATGTAATCACACCTTATTCACGATTCTTATTCTTCGAATCTACTTTACCTATAATTGAATCACCTAACTCCGGATCATCCAAACTAGAATTATGGCATTTTCTACGCCAACTACCATTCCACCGATTTTACCCGAGGTCAGTTTGAAATACTAATTTTTCCGGGATCTTAAATTCATATTTGGCACTATCTCTTTGTACTCTTTTAAATCTAAGGTGCCAAGGGTTCTATTCCAACTGGAATCACCCAATTTTGAGCACCAAACCAGTTACGTCCAAACAACTCTCTGACTACTCTATGATCAATCGATGCAGGAAATGGCTTGCAGCCACATACTCTACTTTAAGTGAATTTTTGGGCTATCTACAATCAGAATTTGGAGGTACCTATTAGATTATGATTGGTTCTCCTTGAAGTCTATTTTAATTGGCCACTTGAATCACTTAAATCGGATAAGAAATGAGCAAGTTATGGCCAAAATACGAAAACTGGTCATAATAGGAAAACCAGTATTAGTGGTGCACCACACCCTTAATGTGTAATCGTACACTTTCGCCAAAAATGACCAGAAAGTGTACCAGATAAGCTCAAGGTGTACCGTACACTTCACTCGAAATGCCTGTGTAATGGGCATTTTCTCCCCTTTTCATGCACTTTCATCCATGTATCACCCTAATGCATCCTTCATCAAAAACTAACATGGAATCCCTCCCAACAACTCCACAAATACTTTTAATTTGCAAAGAATTTAGGATTCATACCAAAATTCACCCAATTCTACAAAACCTTGGAATTGTGAAGGATTCCATATCTACTCCTTCTCATCTAGGGCTTTTCAACCAAACTTCCTTTAAATCTAGAGTTAAATTGTTTGCTTAACAAAACCCTAGAAAAAGGAACCAAATTAATGGTCAAATGAAACCCTAGCAATTCATAATCCATACACAAATTCATACCAAAGTCAAGCATCCATACTTAAATCTCGCCTACTCATTGCTTCTTCCTCCTTCCTCTCTCTCTTCTTTCTCTTCTTCTCCTTCCTTTTTCCTCCTCCTTCTCGTATCTTCTGGTTTGGAGCACCAAATTAATGCATTGGGTCTCCTACAACTATTTATAACAAAAGTTTTGGTTATTTAGCTTTAAGCCTCCAACTTCCCTTTAATTACATTACAATCTTATTATTTATACTTGCCTCTAATTATATTAACTCATGCCTTTAATAATTCTTTTGGATAATTTACGATTCATTCCTTAGTCGTATAAAATTTTCGGTTTCTAACTTTCTATATTTTCGAATTAAATTTACTTAAAATTTTAATTTATGTCTACAAATACCCTAAACATGTTGGAAACAACTAGGTATATTTCTTCTCTTGGGTGTTGGCTGTGACATTCATGAATGGCTTGCTTCACAAGGAAAATTGACAGTTAGGACCATCTCATACAAAAGTCCTCATTAATCCCCAACATTTTTGGAACGAATCCAATGGGACATATATGGACCAATTCATCCACCATGTGGACCATTTCACTATTTCATGGTGCTAATAGATGTCTCATCTCGATGGTCACATGTCTACTTGTTATCTACCCGCAATGTTGCATTTTCCAGGCTCCTTGCTCAGATCATAAGGTTACAAGCACATTTTCCAGATTATCCAATCAAGAAGATCCGTCTCAATAATGCTGGTGAATTTATATCTAAAGCCTTTGATGATTATTTCATGTCAGTTGGAATTGAGGTGGAACATCCGAGTGCTCATGTACATACAATGTAATGGCTGCAGCGTGTTTTTATCAAACAACTTTAACCGATTGCTCGAAGCTTTACTTATGATGAATAAAGTTACCTATTTACGCTGGGACATGTTATCTCTACATGTCGCAACATTGGTTCGCATTCGATTGGATCGCTAATCACCAACACCTATTTCAATTGGTACTCGTCAAATTCCAAATATTTCCCATTTACGAGTGTTTGTATGCACCAGATAAGTTCCACCAGACTTCCACAACGCGACAAAATGGGTCCTCAACGTCGATCAGGAATATACCTTGGTTTTGATTCACCATCAATCATCAAGTATCTTAAACCTTTGACAGGCGATGTTTTCAGAGCAAGATTTGCGGATTGCCATTTTGATGAGGTTAATTTCCCGTCGTTAGGGGGAGATAAGCTACCAAAAGAGGAACGACATGAAATTATTTGGAATGCATCATTCATGTCTCATCTCGACCCGCGCACTGATCAATGTGACAAGGAAGTACAGAGAATCACTCATCTTGAGAAGATTGCCAACCAATTGCCTGATGCATTTACAGATACAACTAAATTAACCAAGTCTTATATACCGGCTGCAAACACACTAGCAAGGATCAATATACCAATTGGAAAAACTGCTATTATGGCAGCTAATGAATCATCTATGACACGCCTGAAGCGTGGTCGACCCTTGGGTTTAAAAGATTTAATTCCCCGGAAGAGGAAAATAAAAGGGCAACAAAACCCTAGTCTTGAAGAAAATAGCACTCCTAAAGAGGCTACTCCCACAATTTCTAAAATCCATAGCCCTCGAAAGTGCCATTGAAGTGACACATGCCTTAACAGGCAATATCCTTGAAGAGATACAAAATCATGAATGAACAAGTACTTGCAAATGATGAAATTTCCATAAGTATGCATCACTGGAATTGTGGGGCCAGAGTACAAAAGTGGTTATTGATGAGGTATTTTGCTTTGTAGTAGCCACATAAATTTTAAAAGAAGATGATGATCATGAACCATGCAGTGTCGATCAATGTCGTAGTAAACATGATTGGTTAAAGTGGAAAGAAGCAATCCAAGTAGAATTGGACTCTCTAGCAAAACACAAAGTATTTGAGCCTTAGTCCCAAACCTGATGATGTGAAACACACGAGGTTACAAATGGGTGTTTGTAAGGAAACATAATGATAAAATTGCTAGATAAAAAGCACGTCTTGTGGCACAAGGTTTTTCACAAAGACCTGGGATTGATTATGACGAAATGTATTCACCTGTGATGGATAATATTACGTTTCAATATTTAATTAGTTTATCAATCTCAAAAGGACTAGGACGTAATTCTTTTGCATATTTGTATGGTATCTTTGAAAATGATATTTATGAAAGTCCTAAAAAGTTTCGGTTGCCTCCAGTATTACATCACAACCACAAATATGTACTCAATTAAGTTGAGACAATCATTATATGACTTAAAACAATATGGAAGAATGTGGTATAATCGTCTGAGTGAGTATTTGATAAAGGATGGGTATATTAACAATCCTATATGCCCTTATGTTTTTATAAAGAAATCAAAATTAGGATTTGCTATCTTTGCAGTATTTGTTGATGATATAAATTTATTTGGGACTTCTGAAGAGCTCATAAAAGCAGCTACATATTTGAAGGATGAGTTTGAGATGAAAGACTTAGGAAAAACTAAATATTGTCTCGGTCTGCAAATCGAGCATAAGTCTAATGGAATTAATACATCGATCGACATATGTCGAAAGATTATTGGAAACAATTTAACATGGACAAAGCACATCCATTAAGTTCTCCAATGATTGTTAGATCCCTTGATGCTAAGAAAAGATCATTTTAGATCCCAAGAAAATAAAACACTACTGGTTACGAAGTCACCCAGTATCTTGGTGCGATTCTTTATTATACTTAGCACGGTGTACAATTCGGATATTGCGTTTCGGTTAATTTGTTGGCAAAGTGACTCTGCACTAACTCGAAATGTTTGGAATGGCGTGAAGCATATCTTCGTTACGCCCTTGAAATCTGATTTGGGTTTATTTTATTGAGGAATCAACTATAAAAGGACATGCGGATTACGGATACATTTATGATCCTCACAAGGCCAAGCTCACAAGCGGTGTGTATTCTTTGTAGCAATACCGATTTCTTGGCGATCAACTAAGCGAGACTTTGACTAAACTCTCTACCAATCACTCTGGAATAGTACTGTGAAGTAAGTCGTATTGATGGTTAAGATCAGTGGTATACCACATTCGGAATGCATGTGGGTTACCTTTTATTACAAGCATTCCAACAACAATTTATGAAGACAATGCTACTTGTATTGAACAAATCGAAAAAGTTATCAGTGTGAAGCTAGCGTATCTCGTCAAAGTTTTTCTTCACTCCGAACTGAAGAGTCATGAGAATTAGTGACGAAAATAAGGTTGAGTGATAATGTTGATTGTTACCAAAGTTTCATCATCAACATTCAAGAAATTGACATATGATATCGAGGATGCGTCGGTTGTGATTAGTCAGGATTGATACTCATAAAGGGGAGTATTATCTTCAAGTCTTGCTTATACGGACATATGCACATTATGCTCTTTTTAAGCCGTCCAGTTTTCCCAGCAGGTTTTACCTTAAGTTTAATAGAGCCAGTTTCTGGTATCAACATCGCTCTAGATTTACAAATGTTGTACTGTTTTAAACAACTACGTTTTTTCCCTCAGGGTTTTTTTTAGCAAGGTTTTAATGAGTCACATTATCTTAGTATGGTTGGCATCCAACGAAGAGTATTGTAATAATGGTGGATGACCACCCATATTCTTCATTATGGTGGATGATCACCCATATTCTACCTAAGTATAACCCCCTTACCATTAAGGCTTGTGACCCTTCCTATACCATTTTATCTCTTCATATCAAGATAGTGACCCTATAGAAGGGATGACTTATGCCTTTTGAAAATATAGATGAAAAACAAAAATTTCTTATCTCAAACTCTTCTACCTTTTCATTACTTTCATAACAAATAATTTTTTTTGAAAAGAACAAGACGATAGTTGTTTTTGAAACAAAGTGATAGTTAAAAATAAGAATAAATTAATATAAATGATCGTATCTAATATTTTTATTAATGAATGCAAAAATCATAATATTGTCGTTAATTAATAAATTAATATATATTTTTAAATTAATAAATTACATAAGAGAAATTTTTAATTGAATTTTGAATTTTAAATTCAAATTAAAATTTTTTTAAATTTATTTTCAAAGTATAAACTTATTTTAAAACAAAAATTTTTGAAAGCAAATCCAAAATATTAAGATAAAAACTGAGCAAATTACAAAAGTAAAATTAGAATAAACAAATACAAATTAAAAAAAATATAAAATAATCAATAATATTAAAATCATAAAATTTAATTTATTTAAGAAATAAAAAATGAAGGATGGAAAAGAAAAAAAACAGAGTACAGAAAGAGGTTGGGGTTTATGAAAAAGTAAGAATATTTTTGTCTTATTAAAATAAATGTCCTTGACTTTAATTTTAATGATTGATGAAGTCTTTATGAAATAAGAGTTTCCATCTAACCCTCAACCTCCTTGGCCTTTTGAGATTCAAAGCCGAGTTGTCATCGCGTGGCTTTAATTTCATGATCAAGAGACAAACTTGAGAGAAATGAAGTGGTCTGAGTCTGATGGTGAAATTTCCAGACATCTCCGTGCCGTGATTAGTAATCCTTCCTCAGCCCCCCGTCCAACTGTACGAATGCTTTTTTAGGGTAAATTATGTTTAGGTGTACTGAGGGGAAAGTTATTAAAATATGGGTATTCAAAAATTGTGGCTCTCGATTTAGGCGTGTTGGGGAAAATATTTCTGTTTTGGGTGACCCAAACAGTGAACATAATGTCGGGACAAAAACTGTCCTCCTTCCTACTGGGACCCACTGCCACGTGGAACCATTAAATCCACCCTCACACCATGCCCGAACAACAACCCCTCCAAGCCACTTTTTAACTCTTAATTTTTTATTAAAATATAATTATGTCAGTGTGTAGTTAATATATTTATTAATCTTTAACATAAAAATATATTTATTTATAATAATTAGTCATCTATTAAATAAATAAATATTAACATTTTGAAATAATATTTTTATAAATTTGATTTTTTTTTAAATAGCACTTACCCATTGTTTTTTTTTTTTTTATCAAAATTTGTATTAACCGAAATTTTTATATTTTTAATTTTCATATTATGGATCTATTTATATATGTTTAATTTTTTTTGTAGAATATTAAACATTATTTTAAAAAAAATTCACACTAATTAAAAATTACCTAAATATAACGACAACAATATTTAAAATTATGATTATAAATGTTAATATCTAGTTTTTTTTACAGCAAATATTAATATCTAGTTAAAACTATTTTTAATTTTTTTACAGAAAAATATATTAGTTTTTAATATGAAAATACATTCATCTATAATAATTAATAATATAATAAATAAGTAGATTTTAAGATTTTACTAATATTGTATATATAATTTATTTTCTTTTACATTCATAATATTTTTATATTTGTAATTTCCATATTTTGTATCTATTTTTATATTTTTGAATTTTTCATAGAATATTAAACATAAATTCCTGAAAATAAAAATAAAAAAGCTATTCACATTAGATAAAAATTGTAATTAAATTTATTTTATCTTTGTGTAACAATGTTAATATTTAAAAGTAACCATGTCAATATCCAAAATATCATAATATATAATAATAATATCTAGGGGTATCTAAAATATCATAATATATAATAATGATATATAGAGTTGTCCATAAAACTGATTGTGCTTTTCGTGTCTGTACTGCCCACTCAGGACATATCATGACTTGGCAAAAAAAAAAAAAACCCCATTAATATTGAAATATTATAAATAATATTTTATATTGGATTTTAAAATATTAAAACCGACCAATTGGGTTGTTGGGTTTAATTTCAAAATATATATAAAAAAACAATAATAAATGTTATTTTTATATCTTTATTCTATTTTTTAGATTTGGTTTTGGAACTCTCAAATTTTGAATTAGTTAAGAGTTTTCCAATTATAATCTTTTAAATTTCTATGTTATTTTAAAATTTTGAAAAACTCATAAAAAAGTTTAATACTACTTTGTTGTAATAATCTTTTTTATTTATATTTTTCATTTTTCTGTGAACTTATTTGTTAAATAATAAAAATTAAGTGTTAAAAAAAATTAAAATGTTTAAAATTGACTTAGGTGGCGTTGTTTTTCTTGTCTTTGAATAGACTTTTTTGAGAACTGTCTTGAATAGTCTTATGCGTTAAGTATTGAGTGTTGTTTTTAACGTTAGGTAGTGAATATGGATGGCAATGGAATGGATTATTTTGGAGTTCACGATAAAGTGCCGACTTTTATGTGATTTAATTTAATTTTAATAGTTTTAACGGGTTTGAGTTTATTTTACCAGTCAGAGACCGGGTTCAGTATTATTCTTTCTCTGTAAAATAAAGAAAATTAGAATTTTAAAAATGTGAAAATATTAATAAAATAATAAATTCTTATAAGGGTTCGGGGGAAATGCAAAAAATTACAAAATCTCGAATGACGAAACGGACTGTTGGGTGTGTCGGTGAGGGGAGGGAGAGAGATATTTTGAGATCTGCCAAAATAAGATTTAGTAGAATTCCATGTGGTAGTGGGCCCAGTGAATAGGAGGGCAGTTTTTGTCCTAAATTATGTTTACTGTTTGGGTCACTCAAAACCGAAATATTTTCCCCAAAACACACCTATCGAGAGCTACAATTTTTGGGTACCCGTTTTTTAATAACTTTCTACCTAGTGTAACTAAATATAATTTACCCTATTTTTTTATGGTAATTTACTAATTTAGTTTTTTTTTTTTTTTTCTTTTTTTTGATGAGGCACATGTATACGCAGATCCATTCATTTTGAAATTTCAGCCGACAAGTAATCAGCCATGAATGAATATAAAATCCAATTTATTCAACCTTCTTTACTTTACAAACCTTAATTACAGAAAAAAATAAAATTAACTAAATTAGTTTTTTTTTTTTTTTTTTTTTAACTAGGAAAGAAAGAAAATTTACAGTAATTATCAAGGAGAAGAGCCCCACAAAACCTCAGCAACAATGGTGGCGGCTTCTGCATCACAAGAACAGGTCTCTCTCACTCTGCTGAGTATCTCCAGCTTGAAAGCTCTCTTCTCTCTTTGCCTCAAACCTTCTCCCACCTCCAACTGCACTGCGAATCTCGCTACGATGCTCGCAAATGGATGCCTCTCCAAGAATCTCTTCTCTCTGCTGTCTCTGCTCTTTCTAATCCCTTCAATTTCAACACCCTCGAAGCTTTTCTTGCTCTCTTCTTCCTCCTTGAACCAACCCATTTCTATCAATAAGCCACCCACTTCTGATCTCTGCAATTCTAGAAGCTTCTCGATGACCCCTTCTTTGAGCATCGCCTCAATGGCTTCTTTTCTGCCGTAATAGCCGATTTCAAGGGCGCAGTCGACGGCGGCGATTCTGATGTCGACGTCTTGGGAGGAGAAGAAGTTGATGATTTTGGGGATTTCGCCGTTGGATTCGATCTCGTCGACGAGAGGAGATTTGATGGATTTGATGAGAGACCAGAGGACTGTAAGAGAAGAGCAAGAACCCATGGCGATCAGGGCCTGAACTGTTCGACCCATCAGAACCTGACCGACGAAAACATCCTTATTGAATCGAATCAAAGCAGATACAGCGAAACCGGAATGTTCGCGAATCTTCTTCGAGCAATTGGGATTGCAGAGTACGGATTCAAGCAGCGAAAAAACCTTGGATTTAAGAACTAGATCTTGCAAGTCGTGATTAAACCCCTGCGAGACTCGGTTCTCGAACTGGGTCAAGAGCTTGACCACCTCTTCATCGTCGGCCAGCTCCCGCAGCTCTCTGGTGAGATTCTCTATCTTTTCCCGGTCGATCCAGGCCTGAATTTCTGACTCAATGGACTTGGCGACTCGGGAGATGGAGTGAGTCGAGGCTCGGCGAGTGAGAAAGCCGGTAAGGCTATGGCCGCGGGACTTCTACAGGGTGTGGACCAGGTTCTTGAGGCTAGAGAGATGGTGGGAGAGGGTGGAGAGATGTGGGTCACTGGAGAGGAGAGAGTTGGACTCAGTCTCGAGCTCGAGCAGAGCTTTAATGGCGGAGGAGTTGGAATTATCAGAATTGAGAGTGGGGTTGGTTTGGAGATGATGAGAAGCTTTCTTGAGGGCTTCAAGGACCGTCAAAACTTGTGGGTTTGGGTGGTCTGAAGCCTCTTCCATGGAAGCTCTCTGGCTCTGTGTATCTACCTCCTCTGTTTCCCTGCAGCCACCGTATGCTCCCTCTCAGCTCTCTAGAGGTGGTGGTTTTGGCATATATGGAGATGACCAACCACTAGTCGTCTCGGGGCCTACGTTTGCAACCCCAACCACTCTCTCCACATTCAACCTATTCGAGCTACCTTGAATTTTCCCAAATCCTTTGATAATTAAGTCTGGATTTAAAATAAATAAAACAAAAAAACCAGATAGATTTACTTATAAACTTTAAATTCATCTATATCCTTTTTTTTTCTTATAAAATAATCTTAGGTGTAAAGGCGGTCCGAGTTAATTCCCTAGTGTTAGGGAACAACTAATACTGGATCAACCAATTGAGTTAGACTTCAGAGTTTAAAATCATATAGTTTTAGGGAAAATAAATTCATATTTTTCCTTGTAAAATGTTTAGTTTATAACTAATTTTAATTTTGTTTGATTTTCTTTCATAGTTTTTGTATATAATAGGATAGAAGAAAGTTAACAAAAAGCCCCTAATATATATATCATGTTCCATATAAATGAAGCTTAGAGTAGCTAACGATTGGTTCTTTTATTTTTGGAGTCTAGGGAGGATGATTAATTTGTTGACTTCATTTTCTTTAAAAATCGCAGACCTGTAAATGTGACCAAAAAGAAAAGTATGACAATTGCCAGATGAGACGACTGGGATAGATCATAGATGGAGGGTTGTGTTGGAAGCGTGTTTAGATTGTTCTAAATTTGAAGCTTGGTCTAGACTCTACTAGTGTGTGTAGGAGGAGGAGTAGCCAAGTGTCAGCCGTAGTAGTCACTAGTCAGTCATCCAAGTTGAAAAGATACATAAAAAGGGGTTGGGGTTGGGGTTGGGGTTGGACCCATGGTTGGGCCTTGTTTATTGCGTGGTTTTATGGGGCTCTCTGCGCCCGCCTAATAATTGTGTTTCATGTCTTTGATTTTTGGAATAAAACGTAGCCAGCAAAAGAATATTCTATTTTCAAAGAATAGCCGAAGTTTAACCAAAATAGAAAAAGCAGTTTGCTTCCTGTTTTTCAAATCTCTAAAAACTTCTTACAACTCATCCTCCTTTACTAAGTAGAACTTTTTTATTATTATTATTTTTATCATTCTGCACCTAAAATCACTGATATTCAATGCTTTTCATCAATCATTTTTTTAATAAAATAATTTTTCCACATCAATAAAACATCAATCATTTTTTTAATAAAGTAATTTTTCCATGTAGATTTGAATTTTATTTTGTATTTCATGATTTTGTCGTTCTCTTGATGCCGTACTTGGTTTTGTTTTATTGTCTTATTATGATGTTTTATTTTTCTTCATCTTGTTACGACATATAGTGGATGATTTAAACGGGTAAAACATATTCCATCAGATAAAGATAACGTATGTTACAAAAGTAAAGTCTTAAGTATTCTAATCACTATAGTATGATCAAATTTATAGATTTTAAACTGATTTACTATGCTATTAACCTAAGTATTGTTTCATTCTCTATAATTTTAATTATTTGGTATCTATGTTTAGCTAGATTGAATCAATAAAATTATTTCATTTATTTTAAAAAAAAAAACACTTAAAAGTTGTTTGGTAAAAAAGGAACCCTTTGTGTTATTTGTGTCTCCAAAATCCTCGAGAGGCCTTTTTTATGTTCTCGTGTTTCCGAAAACTGATTTCTAGAAGAGTGTTCAAGAACAATAAGGGTATGAATGGGAGAGCATATTTATAGCCTATTTACACTTATCTTCTCATATAAGCACTTTTGATACAAATTATAAGTGTTTGGAAGAACTTATAAAAATAACTTATGACCCTCTTATAAGCCAATTTTAACTTATTTCAATAAGTTTCATAAAGAAGCTTATCAAAAAAAGCTTATACAAAACTTAAAAATAGATTATCTTAATAACAAAGCTGTATTTATGAAAAATTATGTAAAAAAATAAGAAAAACAATATATGAAAAAATAGAAAATAAATTCCGAAAAAATTATGTAAAAAGAGGTAAATTTTTTGAAAAAATTATATAAAAAAAGGTAGAGATTTTGGAAAATTATATAAAAATAGGAAAAAAATTCTGAAAAATAATGAAAAAATAGAAAAAAAAAAGTCCAAATATTATGTAAAAAAATAGGTAAATTTTTTTAAAAATAGGAACAAATTTTGAAATATAATTAAAAAAATAGAAAAAGATTCTATAGATGATGGAAAAAATTGATATTGATAATGATTTTCTTGATTTAGAATTTGATGCAGATCCATGATTGTTTATTTTGTTTTGGAACTTATAATTTTTGTGATGATGTAAAACACTAATAATGCTTGTTATTTTGTTTTAAAAAGGTTTGTGATGGTGGGAAGCACTAGTGATGTTTGATTTTTATATTTGATGTGCTTTCTTTGTGTTCATTGCTCCAGGCCGCTATGAATGATATTTAGTAGATATATAATTTTTATTTTTATTTATATTAGGTAGGCTCCACATCACTTAAAAAGCTACGATTACAAGTGCATATACCTCCAAAGGTCTGAGAGGCTTTGTCTTGTAATTCGCAGAAATATTTGAGTTCGCGATGCATTCACGTTTGATTTATAGAAAGCGTCAGAAAGATTTTAATGAAGAAAAAAAGCGCAAAATATTTTAGTTTTATAATATCTTTGATCATGTAAAAGCAAAGTGAAGATGAAAGAAATTGTTAAATAGCTATTTTTTATCTTAGAGATTACATTTGAATGAAATCTTTACTTTATATATATATATATATATATATATATATATATATATATATATATATATATATAATATTATTTTTAGTTCTTTTGTTTTTAAAGTATTAAAAATTATGATAAATCTTTATTTATTGAATGACTTGATTTTATAAATCTTATGATAGTCTTCGAGTAATTTGGTGTTATAAGTGCTTATATAACATAATAGCAATCATTAAGCATAGAATTAATATGCGTGAGCTTTTGAAATAATAAATACAAGCTCTGAATATCTTATTAAATAAAATACTTATAACATAAGCTTTCATCTAATAAGCTCTAATAAAATAAGTAATTAATTAAGTTGTTTGTCCAAACAGAGCCTAACCACTCCTAAAAACATAAGACATCTTTTGACTGTTTTTACCTTATTTGAGAACTATTTTAAAATATAATTATACAAATAGGAAAAATAATTTAAAATAGAGCACTACAAATAAGAATTGTCTTTTAAATTAAAATACTTAAACGCATAGTAAACAGATCATTTCAAGTTTTCAAATTAGTATTTTTGAAAAACAAATGTAGAACTCTTCCAAAACAAATTTTAGAAACACCTCCCAAATACAGCCCAATGCTTTCACCCTTATTTCCAAATAAGGATGGATCATAATCTTATATATAGAAAGAAGAATCAAAACCTGAATCCATTCACTGGTGAAGGATGCCCCCAACACTTCACTTAGCTATCTCACGCATACCATCCATTAATATGCCTGAGAAAAACAATTGAATGGTAGTACCACAAGAGGTAAACCCAGAGCATGGATGTCATAAATTTGAAAGGATTAACATACATAATTCCCATACAGGAAAACAAAATGAAACTTAATAGCATTTGAATAAAATTGGTAGTGGGGGTGGGGGAAAATTTTCGGTTTACCTCATTCAGTTTAGAGTAATTCTATTAGTTACAATAACTTGCCTCCCATGACTAACACTGTACAATTCTCAGCTCAATTTACTTCGTCTCGAGACCACCTCAGCCAGATGCTCTGAGTAAATGCCATCTTAGGCCATCTTCTATCGTCTTCGAGAGCTAGGGCTAGATGTCGACCATGGCGCCTCCCTTTGCTACAATTCCCAGAGGGGCTTTCCAGTAAAGTAATCAGTCTCCCTGAAACTCATTTATAAGTTTCCTTACGAGTTTACTGGCAAAAGAGCCCCCATCTATTAACTCTGGACATGGACATCCCCTGTCAAACAAGTTTGCTCTCTAAAATGAAAAAATATTTAATAGGATAAAAATGCAAACAGATTATTCCTTCCCAGATTCTTCAATGCTTATACCATCTGCTGTTTTTCTCCGTAACAGCGCCCTGAAAATTGAGAATAAGGCAACCAAAGCTATTTCCATGTGATCGGAGCTGCTTGTTTTTATACAAATCTGCCCCATTTTCCGGCTATTTAAGTTGGCATTTATGGACATTCTTGTACCTCGGCTTGATCGGAAGTCAGACTGAATACCGCCACTCAATACCATCTCTTTGTTAAAAGACAAGAGTGTCATGTTCAGGCTGGCACTGTCATTCCTAGCAGGGTAGTCCTTCCCTCTTAAAGTAGCTCCAAAACTCCCACCATAAGCAACTTGTTCAAGTCCTCCCATTTGACCAACATTCATTACAAACTTCAGTCTCTTTCCAATGGAAATGGTATCTTCAAGCTTGGCACCGACACAGTACTTGTTTCTGAATGAAGTCACAGAAAATCCACATTCAGTCAGATTGTGCTTCAAGTTTCTCACCTTTGTATTGCTGTGAACTGTATAGATCAGGTCTTTACCGGTAGATTGAATATCAACACCCACACAATAGTTTGGACCCCTGGGAACCGTATAAACGGCAGCAGACTCTGTTTGAATACTGAAATCCTGTTTGTCCTTGCTCATTTGTCCTGTGACTGAGGCAGTGAGGTTCTCTTTCAATTCCATAGTTGCCTCCAAGTTTATTCCATCAAAGCCTACATCATGATCCCATCCATGTGGGTCGAGGACAGGTCTTACCAGCCACTGGTCACTCATAAAAGGGCAACGGTATCTGTGCACAGGGCAATCTGAGTCAAAACTAAGAGGGACTGCCATATCTGGTAGCATAACCGCTTCTGGGTGTGCCTCGTTGTTATCAGGATTGTCACTGTCGGCCAAACTCATCTCTGTTGAAAGTTTGCTTTCTCTTCGCCTCTGGGCCTCCTCTTTCAACTGTTTCTTCAAATAAAGGGTCTCCCTATAGTCCAGCTCATTGAGATAGTCCTTCTTCTGAGAGTCTGTCAATCTCTCAAATTGAGACTTGGTCAGGATTCGTATTGGAGGTAACGTATCATACTCATCATCTTCTTCTGTATCTGAAAATAGAACTTCATTGTCTGCTTCACGTGGATCCAATGTGGAGTGATGTCGTAGAAAAGATGAGAGAAGATGGGGCAGAGAAGGGAGTCGAGAATTATTTGATGGCCCAAGTTGAATGCTGTGCTGAAATCTCAAAAGTGTATTAGCATCATTTAGAACTTTGGTACATAGGCACAACAAGAAGAACTGAGATATCCAGACCTGTCCATCTGGAAGAATTTTCTTCCCCATGATGTTGGTTCTACAATAGGGATGATTCTCCACCAAGAGCACAGGGTTTTCCAGCCTTGTGTCAGATACAGCCTGCTGTACGTAATGTTGCACCAGATCTGTGCACTGAGTCACATAAGATTCATAGTTGACAGGAAAACCATTTGGACCTTCAGGAAGATCTGAGGAGCAGTGTGTCATGACTACAATGGTGCTGAACCAAATAGCAGGGCCAAACACTTCTGTAATAAGCTTCAAAAGGGGGAAATCGCTATAGCCCATGTTTATGAGGTCAAGGCGTTCAAAATATAAAACAATGTCTGGAGGGGATTTTTTAATGAATCTCTTCACAGATAGCATAATTTTCCTATTCCTTCTCACGTTACTTGTAGAGGCGGGCAACAGACCAGGGGTATCAATGAAAGTTATTTTGATTCCATTCACAGTTCCGACAACCTCTCTGATGCGGTCAGTGGCAGGCTGAAATGCATCAGTCACAACCTTTGCTTGATCAAAAATAGAATTTATGGTTGCACTCTTCCCAACACCTGTTTTCCCCAGGACAAGTATTTTAAATGAGAAATCCAATTCAGGCAAGCCAGCTGCTTCTTGTTCTTCTGCAATTGCTCTAGCCCTACCATTTCTAAGATTAGTTTTTTTCAGATCTGATTCCCCAGCTCCTATCAAAGTTGCTAATTGCAACCGATATAAGATCTTTGCCACCAGTAGATTATCTTGTGACTGGCCAATCCGATGGAGAACACGCAAGAACTTGATTTGCAGATCCTCGACCTTTGCCAATGGATCCAGCCTTTTTTCATCAGTGCTATGATGAGACAGATAAGAATCTTCATCAGGAACTTGCTGTGGTGAAAGATGAAGTTGATTTTCCTGATTGCTATTAGATTGGTGAGATGTATAAGCAGGTGCAGGTGGTGCTACCAAATTGGCAACGTGATCAGACCCTGATAAATAAAATGGTGTTAAGTCTTCTTGGTGGAAATGTATTAACATGGAACACCTTCAACCCACATATCAAAAAGCCAGTTTCAATGTTCAAGCCAGGATTCAACAATTGGGCTACCAGACAACCAAAAATTACCATTTATCAGTTTTTGGAAAAAAAAGAAAGAAAAAAAAGGCGGTCTGAGCATTACATTCCACACCTTGTGTACAGAAAGATATAAGACTTGATAATGTCAGGTTACATCATATTACCCATCAAAATGTTAGATTACACCATATTATTAGAATGAGAATGTAGTGCAATAAAGCCACCTAAACAGTGTAATCATAGTAAAAATATAAGTTGGATGGAAGCCTAAAAGGAGTTTAATCAATTCCAAATGATCTGGTCATCATGCTAAAGAGTCAAAAGCTACATAGCATGAGTCAATAGATGCAAAATCCAGGGCCAAATTTCATTAGTTGGTAGAGTCTTGCATGCATGCTTTTATGAAGTGTTGAATACAATGTGATTAATTAAGTTGGGGTGCACAAAGAAATATTTCAGTAATTCCTCGCAGTGTACTGCGCCATTCTACAAATAAGAAAGTGATTAGTGGAATAGATCAATAGTGGTAGCTCCAAACACTCATAATTGAGTTTCAAACAGAACATGTATTATAATCAATGACATTCAAACATTTTAATTTCTATTAGAAATCCTATAACTGCATGATAAAATAGACGTGTAAGTGTGAGGTTTATGTCGAATATGGATATATTGTACTGGATACGGCTATTTAGTTGCATTATCTCTTTCTTTAATTTTTCTAAAAATTCCATTTATATTGGGATAAATTTCTTTTCTAACTCTTGATACTTCAAATCCATTCTTCCATTTTTTTAATCTCTTTCTTAATCTAAAAAAAAAATTTATAATATTTGAATTAAAGATAAATACAACAATTAGTAGCATTAAAAAATCTAAACCTAATATCAAAATTAATATCTTGGAAAATCTAGAGATAAATTGTAATAATTAATATAAAAGTTCAAAAAGAATTTCCAATAAGAAATTATACATGAATTATACCTTATGAATATCTAATATATTAGAAATCTTAATTACAAAATCAATGTAAGATTTTAAACTAATCAACAATTATTGGGATGATATTGTCCTTTTATTTTTACCAAACATATAGTTAAAATAAACAAGCTTTTCATGTATAATTAGGAGTAACATTAAAGACTAAACTCAAAGTATGTATATATATATATATATGCAAACAACAGAAAATATATTCAAGAAAAGGGGGCGAGCCCAAATATTCAAGTATATTGTCTTCTATATTACTCGATCAGATTCTCATTCTCTGTTTTTCCTTAACCAACCTCTTTATTCAAGAAAATATTATGTCTTTGGTTGTACTTGTTTTCTTCATATTCTAATCCCGGACAAGACAACTTTCACCAAAACCACAAAGTGCATCTTCTTATTATATGCACGACTTTAGAACGGTAATCGTTGTTATTACCCTATCATGCATCAATATTTCCTTTCTGCTAAGGTCTCCCCTTTGAAGATTCCCCTTTCTTCTCCTCTTTTGAGTCTATCCTTATTTTTTATGTCTTGCCATCGTCAATTCTCTTACCATCCATGGATATAATTTCTTCATCCGCGTATGCATTGTCTCGTCCTCTTTAGGCTTATCATCTTCATCATCATCATCATGTTGTTGCGTTAAACCCTTTAACCGAGATCCTTGTTGACTCACCTCCTAAGTCATTGTCCTCTCCTGCCCTGGATCTACTTCCTATTAATGACTTACCCATCACTCTTCAGAAAGGTAGTCGCTTTACTCATAATCGTAATCCTATTTATAATTTTGTGAACTACCACCATTTATCTTCACCGTATTCTACATTTATTTATGATTTGTCATCGGTTTCCTTTCCTAAGAACACCAATGAGGCTCTCTCATCCAGGCAAACAATAGGCAATGGTAGATGAAATTGCTACCTTTCACTCTATGATACTAGGATCTTGTCTCCTTAACTTAAGGTTGGTCTGGATAGCCAGGTTAATCGCCTTAAGCCCCGCTTCACTATAAAAGGCTATACTTAGGTTTGTGGTTTTGACTATAGTGACACATTCTCACTTGTTTCCATGATTTCTTTTGTTTGCCTACTCCTCTCCATGGCTGCTACGCATTCTTGGCCTCTTTACTAGCTGGATTTTTTTTTTTTAATCGATAAAAAGCAATATATAGATAAAAAAAGTGCACAAGGCTCCCAAGGCCACTAGAGGTATGCAAAGAAACCCGAAAAACCATCGAAACTCATCCCATCTGCTAGCAAGGTCAAAAATCTAAATTATCAATACTATTCAACTTAGCCCACAACTACAGGGTACACAAAAAAGTAGATTTCAGCCTATGAACAGGAGGGGGTCTCATTTTCAAAGCCACCCCTGTCCTTTCCTTCTGCGATCAAAAAATAAACAAGGGTGCCATCCATACTCTCACGTTTAGGCCTTAGCACCTAGCCAAGCAAGAAGGGATTGACGTACTGTTAGAGGGAATACCTAGTTAGAATCAACTATGGACAAAAGAAGATCCCACAACATCTTGGCTCTCAAGCAGTGGATAAGCAGGTGGTCTATTGTTTCCTCATCATGTTCACATAAAAAACACTTGTTTGCTAAAGGGATCCCTCTTCTCTTAGCTAGTCAAGTGTAAGCACCTTGCCCCAAGATGCTTCCCATGCAAAAAAACCTAGCTTAGGGGGAACAATTGGGTTCCATATGGACCAAGCGGGGAAATTAGTAGGGGCAGAATGCGCTAGCTTCCTGTACACGAGTCTTATTGAGAAGCCATCAGACGTAGTCTCCTTCAATAACAAACAATCCTTTTGTAGGGCTAATTTTCTGTGTGGAAAATGTAAAGATTGCTCAGCCTCCTCCACCTCCCAATCATTAAAAGGTCTCCAAAGGCCCAGGGACCAGCCCCTTCCTCCTTGAGGTCCCAAACATCAGCTCACAGTAGCTTCTTTGTGAGGCGCAGAATTGAGCAGTGGGGAGCGTTGCACAATCTTTATCTCCCACCGCACTAAGAGTCCTTCCAAAAACCTAGTCTCCTTCCATTTCCTAAGGAGAAAGAAGTATTTTGAGACAAGGTGAGCCATTCTTTTCTAATATCCTTCCATAAACCAGTTCCAAAGCCTCCCCTAATGTCACTAGTGTTCCAACCCCCATTTTCCTCTCCAAATTTGATACTAATCACCATTCTTCAAAGTGGATCCCTCTCACTAGTAAATCACCAACACCACTTACAAAGCAAAGCCTAATTCATTTTGGAGAGGCTTCTCTGACCCCTAAACCCCCTTTGTTTTTCTCAGAGCATATTGTTTTCCAGTTGACAAGGGGGTTTTTGCTCTAGATTGCCACCTCCCCAGAGAAAGTCCCTCTGGATATTCTCCAATCTAGAGCACACGAGCTTTGGCATTTTGAACAAAGAGAAGAAGTAAATAGGAAGGCTAGACAATGTGCTTCGAATGAGCGTGAGCCTCCCTCCCTTTGAGATGTATTGTCTATTCTAGGATGCCAATCTCTTTCTAAATCTTTCTTCAATAGTATCCCAAACCCCCATCGCCTTATGAGGAGACCCAAGCGGAAGGCCCAGATATGTAGTGGGGAGGGAACCAACACCACAACCAAGCTCACTAACTAACATCTCCACATTGTCCACCCTACCTACTGGGATGATTTCACTCTTGCTTAGGTTAATTTTAAACACAAGTAGAGCAGAAACTAGCATCAAAGGTGCATCCAAATTCATCCAATTGCTCGAGTGGCTTAGCGAAGGGCGGTCATCATCGGTATACAAAAATTGAGGCGACTAGCTCCCTCATATCTACCCCAAACTGCGACGGAAATGGTACCTTCAACATTGCGCTTTAGCAGACCACTCAGGGCTTCCATACCGATCACAAATAGATAGGGGGAGAGGGGATCCCCTTGTCTAGGCCTTTGGAACTCCAGAAGAAACTCGTCAAAGAACCATTAAATAAAACAAAGAAAGAGGCCATGGAAGTGCCAATTAGTCATCCAACTTATCAATTTAAGTCAGGGCCAATTCTCTCAAATTTGCGCGAGAAAATCCCACTTATGTGATCGTCGCCTTTCTATGTCTAATTTACAAAGAAACCCATTCTCTTTCCTTCTCAATTATGGAGTCCTTTGCCTCGTAGTAATTAACCTTTGCATCAAATTTGTCTCCCTTCTCTGATGCACGTTACGAGATTTGTGAGATGATTAGCCCCATTAACCCTTTTAATTCTATTGGCCAACACTTTTGTTAAGATTTTGTAAAGGCCTCCCACTAGACTAATACGTCTTAGGTCCTTTAGATCCTCAACCGTTCTTCTCTTTGGGAATCAGAACTAGGAATGTAGCATTCAAGCTTTTACCAAACCAGTTAAGTTCAAAGAATTCCCTGAAGAAACCTAGAACCTCCTCCTTCACGAAGTCCCAACTGAAAGACCAAAAGGCCAGGGGGAAACCCTTTGGACCTAGGGCTTTATCTCCGTTGAGCCCAGACCGTGCAGATTTCATGCTGTGAACATTCGTCAAGCATTGCTCTACGCTGTCAGATTGAGCGGGATTAGGGAAGGTGGGCTCTCCGCCCATTTAAGGTCGAAGAGGAGGGCTTTGGAAAGCACCTACCAAACCTTCTTTAATCTTAGGCTCCTTTACCAACCTCCTACCATTAATACATATGCTCTTAATAGAATTCCTCCTCCTGTGGGAATTGGCCATTCTGTGAAAAAACCCCGTGTTTCTGTCCCCTTCTTTCAACCAAATTTCTTTAGATTTATGTCTCCAAGAGACCTCTTCCATTTCAACCCACTTCTTATAATTGTCTCTCACCTTTTCCCTCTCCTCAGCTTCTTCTAGAGACACCTCCTTATACTTTTCTAGGTCATCCAAAAAAAGAGACCCAGCTTAAAGCCTCTTTCATTTTTGTCTCCACTTTGCCAAAAACCTCTTTGTTCCAAACCTTCAAAATTCCTTTCAGGGCTTTTAATTTGGAAGCCAAAACAAAGCTAAAGAACCCAAAAAAGTGAAGGCCTTGCCACCAATTTATGAGGAGGTCCTTGAAGCCTTCAAACTTGAACCACATGATTTCAAAGCGGAAAGGTGAAGGCCCAGATCTTATCCCTTCACTGTCTAGCAAAATGGGGCAATGATCGGACACTGGTCTTGGGAGAATGCTCTAAGCCACATTGCTAAAATGACACTCCCTGTCAGCCGTTATCAAGAATCTGTCAAGGAGGAACATAGAGTGGTTGTTATGGCCTCCCCTCCAAGTGAAGGGGCTCCTTGAAGAGGGATGTCTCTATTGACTCATTAAGAACCCCCGACAAAAGCGCCTCATGGGATGGGACATCCCTACACCTTACTGTTTCTCTCATTAGGGGAGAGGACCATGTTGAAGTCACCGCCTATGCATCAAGGCCCCTCCCACAGGCCTTTCAATGACCCTAACTCTTCCTTAAACGTTTCCCTTTTGCTCCTTACGACCGGTCCATAGACGCCTGTGAAGGCCCACTGAAACCCATCCTCCACGTTTTTAAACTAGCAAATAATAGAGAAAAGGCCTGTTTCGACCTCCACCAGGTCCAACTTCCTTTTATCCCAAAACAAAAAAGAAATACTGACTGCCCCCTGCCTCATAACCTTCAGTAAAAAGCCTACCCACTGAGAATTACGAGCACAAGCAGCAAACATCTCCTGAATCTTAGTTTCTGGCAGACAAACCAAATCCACCCTCTGAGACCTAATAAAATTTCTAATGACATTCCTTTTATTCGAACTATTCGCTCCTCTAACATTTCAAGAGAAAAAGCTTTAACTTCATTTTAACTTTAACAACAAATTCCCCCTATCTCTTCCTTCTCTATTATGGCTCTTCTCATTGTAGTTGATGGTGCATTCCAATTTTCTTAACTCCCCTCTTAACGTCGGACTGCAATGTTTTCCCTTCCTTTGTTCTTTTGGTTGCTGGGACACCATTTTTCACATCAGCTCCAAAATCTCCTTTTCAAAACCCATCGTTGGAACACCAAGAAATTCATTGAATTTGATTAGGCCAGCTATCTTTCAATTCTTGTATCCCAAACACTCTGGAAGCTCACAAGGGAGCTTCTTGTTCTAACGCCCGAAACTCACTACCTCTTGATCTACGTCTAAAAGAGCCCAGGTAGTCATCTCTCCCCACTCTCTTCCGTCAGCTGAAACCCACCTTAGCGGTTCCATGTCACTTGTAGCATCATTCCCGTGGAAATCCCCTAGGCTTGAAGAGCCCCCAGAAAGTAGGGGCCGGCTAAAAACAGAGAAGAGGGGAGAAGGAGAGTTTTTTGAGGGGATAGTTTCATACATGGAACAATTTGCATTGCTTTGGTTAGCTTCGAGGGCTTCCTCCTCGGGAGCTCTAATTTTAGAGTCCACTAGGACCAAGGATTGGCCACCAGCGTTTCCTTCTTCAATGGCCCACAATACAACTTCACCAACTCTCTCAAAGCTATAAGACCTCGACAGGCCAACCCTATCATCATGGGCTTCCGGGAAGGGCCCTTGAGCACAAATCCAAGCAGGATCTTCCGGATGTCCCATGGAAGGCAATCCCTCCCCGCTAGAACTTTGGCCCCCATCATCAATCATCAACAAGCCCTGACAGGAACCTTGTGTCTCCCCTTTTTTGACACGTTCTCCTGACCCTTCGGTCCAACATCATTACTTCTTGGATGTGAAACCTTCACGCTCTGGGCCGCGCGTACTCGACCGTTATCTTCTTCCTTTGGGTTTTCTATTTCAGCCTTAACACACAGAGGATAGACTTCAGCAAGCCATGGGGGGATCTCCCGCCAGATTTGAAGTTCGAACGACCTTGAACCTTCTAAGATGTTAACCGCACTTGGCCTTGACTTCCCTATCAATTTTATCAACATTCTAGCCCACATCACCCCCGTTCTCAACGCTGTAACTTTATCTAGGGCCAGAAATCCTCCGCAGGCATCACCAATTTTCTTCAGGATCTCGGGTGTCCATAGGTGAAGTGGAAGCCCTACCACTCTGATCCAGGTTTCTTGCATTGCACCTTCCTTCTCTGACCCGGTCACGGCTCCACCTCCAGCGGTGGAATCCTCCTTTGAAGCTTCTTCTCCCAGATCAAAGTTTAGTCTTACCTCCTCCGTGAATGTTCGAACTCCAAAGCGGTAGATCCTCATTTTAGGATGCCGATCATTACTTCTTTAACCTCAGGCTGCTCTAGCCTGCCTCCTCCTTCTTGTTTGAAAGAGGTGCGTTTTGTCTTCACGTCCGTCAAGCAAAAGCGGGAAGGCCCTAACGCCCACCGAATCTGAGTCATCGACATCCACCCCGAGCCCTTTCCCACACCGCTGCCTCCTTTATCCTCTTCCTTAACTCCAAGACATCCCCTAGAAAAAACCTTATTTTTGTTAAGGTATTTCATTTCCTTCCCTTCCTGCTTCATTGGCTTCGCTATAGTGTTCCTCATGGGTTTTTTCTCCTGCGATGATTTCAAGCCCAACCCTCTAATTTTCCCTGCCAATAGAACCCAACCATTCAAAAAACCCCTTCCTTCCGGGAAAAACAACCTATGCTTTTTTCCTTCAGCATCAATAGCAAAGCAGAGAAGGAACCTCCTAGCATTGTTTTCCCTACACTCCAATTTAAAAAATCTTCTATTCTCCCTCCAGACAAAAGACCTTCTAGCAGGGGGAGGAACCTTACAACACTCTTCAACACCTGCCAAAATATTTTACATCCCCTCCTCTCCAAAACGGATCCATGATGCTATGCCTCTACTTCGTTCCGTGATGAAATTTTTTTTCTTTTTCCCTTCACCTTCTATCATTAACTCGAAGGATTTTGACTCAACTGCGAACCAGTTGCCGTTTCTCTCGGCTTCACGCATCTTGCCTTAGGATGTTGTTACGATAGTAGCTACAATTCCGAATTACTTGCTGGATATTAAGAATGTCTTCCTTTATGGTGCTCTTGAAGAAGAAGTGTATATGGAGGAACCACCCAACTTTCTCGCTCAAGGGAGTCTGGTTTAGTGAGCAGGTTATACTGCACTTTATATGGCTTGAAACAATCTCTTCGAGCACGGTTTGACAAATTTAGTTTAGTTGTTCAAGAGTTTAGCATGCTTCGCAGCACAACAAGTCACTCAATCTTTTACCATCATTTAAGGCATTTATTTATTTGGTTGTTCATGTGGATGACATTGTTATTATATCCGTGATCATGATGATATTCAGAGGATAAAGCAACACCTTTTTTTATAGCTAAAAGCATAATATATTAACAAAAAGCCACAAAGTAAAAGACTTGGGGAGGCTATCAACCTTCCCACATTGACATTAGTCAAGAACTACAAGCCGTCATGCCTATATTATTCTTCACTACCTCTATTTTAACTATCGTATTTAATGTAATATACCTCATAAGTGTCCTCTTACTTTTTTTTTAGCTTTGTTTTACATATTTAACTATACTTTTTTCCTTTTTTATAGTTTCCTCCTCATCCATACAACTATCCATTGAAAGATGTAGAAAAATTGATAATAATCATCTTCATATAGAAGATCTAAACTACCATCCAATCAAATGATTGTTATTCAATCTCACCAACTTGGTAGCACAAAGTAAGTCATAACTATCAACTCAAGTTCAAGTTTAATAACCAAGACAAAGGAAATGGTGAGGGATAGTGATAGGTTTATTTCTATTCTACCTTTACTTATCGAATTCATGTTGATGGATAACATATCCTTTTTTGATAAGTAAAAACATCATAGATACAATAACATAGAGTGAAGGAAAAGCTAGAAAGGACATATAACAATCTTAAACCGAGGAATAAAATTGCATTAACATCTTTAGAAAGTCGATGCACCTTAAAAATAATGGATATTCTATATAAATAATCATACATGTTAACAAGGGAAGGAACAAGGTGATACCTCTATCACCAAATTCTTCATCAATAGATTCCTCAGCAAATAACCCATTACTTCCCAACAATGGTCTTGAGCAAACCAATGACTTGGATATTATTTGAGAGAATACCCAATCCTTGATACTCTTCATTCTTCCTTTGGAAGTTTAGAAAATGTGGAAACTAGAAAAGGTTAGTATTAATATATAACTTGAATTGCTCCTAGAAGCAAGAATAGGGAAAGCATATAAAAGAAAAAAATGAAACAATAAATAGACCTTTTTAAGAATTAATAATAACAAATATTAATAAAAACCAATAGAAAATACTCGCAAAGAAGTATTTGGTGAACTATAATCAAAACACAACTACATTTATTTGCATAGATGAACTTCAACATGAATCTCAAATAAAAAAAATATCCAGCCATATTTTCCAATGCAATCACTAAAAATAAACTGATACCACAACCTCAACAAGGATTTCCTTTCCACATTAGCTCCCCAAGATACTAATAATACTATTATGTAGTTAATTTGTAATCAGGAGTTGCATCCTACAGTTTAGACATCCAATTAACAAAAGGACTCTTCTCAAGGTTCTAAAAATTTTTTGTAATACATTTGGTTATGGCAAGTTTCTAGCATATTGCAAAAGAGACCAACACCAAGATTTAAGAATTATCACAATTCAAGAATTTCTTGATAAATGGTTATAAAAAGATATAGAGTTCCTTAGCAACCTTAAATCAATATCAAACCATAATTACAGTTAGTTATGATTTCGTAGAACCGTATCTACCTTGGTGAGTTCCAAAGCAATTCAAATACCTAAGGTACAATTCAACAGTAACTCGGGGCCAACTTAGCCTGAACCGGTTCACTCAACCAATTTCTTGAAAGAACTTGCTCTTACTAGGATGAGTTTCAAAAATGAAACCAAGTTAGGGCACAAAAATCACTTCTTCTCCCCCTCAAGGGACGTCTCATGGTGCTTTCATGCACTATCTTGAGTCCTCATTTTCTTTGTTTGTGACTAAGATTTCTCATTTGTAGTAACTCTCTAGTGGCTTGGATTTTCTCTTGATGGTGATATGCCTAGTAGTGGCTTAGGTTTCCTAAAGGCCACATCTTTGAAAAAATCTGCAGATATTGATATGATGAAACTACCTAGATGATGGTGAATAAGTAATCCCTAAGATCTAAGTCAATCCTAAATCCAATATTTATTATCAATTCTAACTCAATCCGAAATTCAATATTTATTATCAATTCTTTGTTCTCCATAAGATCAATTATTTAGAGAGCATAACAATCTCATATAAAAATAAATAATCCACTCACATATAGAGAGATTGATATAACACAAAGAAACCATCTAACAACTTATTTGATGGAAAAAACCATAGGATGGTCTCATGACCACTAACCAATCCACTATATATAAGAAGATGGTACCTAAATTTGCCTATCCAAAAAAAAGATGGTACCTAAATTTCAATGATCAAGTACATATATACCCTAAGGTCATAGACCAATAGCACCTACACCAACACCATTCTTCCATGTTAACACAACACTCTAATGTTCTCCTTAGTCGATCCTTCAAAACCCTTATGCAAGTTCCACTATGCGAATCTTTGATCTTTGTTGAAATTGAAAGGTACTTTCAAGATAAACCTTGAAAGGTACTTTCAAGATAAATCTTGAAAGTTTGGAAGTTATTCAAGTTTTTTGAATAATGCCTACCTCTCACAAGGTTCTAGTTTTTCAAAATAATAAGCCATTAAGCCTTAATATCTTTGGAAAACCCAACACAACAACTATGGGGACTTCCCCAATCTAAGACATTTCAAAAATGGATTTTTTTGCAATCAATATCAAAGTGGGAATAATAGAAGACTCTATGCATCATGTGTACTCCGATGTTCTTTGTTATGTTTGTTTTTGGGCATCCTTTGTATGCATCATGCATACTATAATAATTTTTTGCTACACTGTCAAGGAACAATCCCCAAACCATTTATCTTCTCAAAGTTTCATCCTATTCCAAGAGCTAACCTTGAAAAATGTTTGTACTTCAAAAGCCTCTCACTTATTCTTGATTGCCTTCCTTATGCCCACTCCATGCCACTATCTCACCCCTTGTGTGCACCAACCTCGATCTTCTTGCCCATACTTGCCAACAATCACCCCTTTTCGGAAGGGCTCCCTTTCAAATGCAAATCTATAAGACCAATTACATAAGAAGGCTCCACTATAGGTCCAAAGGTTTCTGAAACTCAATCCCCCTTTTGCCTTGTCTAGACACAGAACATATAAACTCAACAAATGAGGCTTGTCCAAAGCTCCTTCTCCCTAAGGAAATACCTTTGAAGCTTTTTCTATCTAGCAGCTACCTTCTTTAGGATGACAAAGAGGGACATAAAATATATTGCTAAGCTAGATAGTGCGCTCTTAATTTAAGTTTGTCTTTCACCTTTTGAAAGGTATTGTCAATTCCACAATGCAAGCCCTTTTTGAAATCTCTCCTCCGCCCCTCTGTGATGCAGAAGCTTCTACAACAAAAATTGGAAATTCGATCTTCATTATGGAAAATTCGGATTCGGAAGGTTGTGAAACCTTGGAGACACCAAATATATTTTTAATACAAACATTGTGAGTCTTGTTACTATTTTGATTTGGAGTTGTTTTATTATAGAAAGATTTGTTCTCAAAATCCAAGTAGTAGTTTCTTTATTTAATTTAGAAAGTTTGTTTTCCTAGTCAAAGTAAGAGTTGCAATTTCCTGTTAGAAATATTTGCTTTTAGGAGTTACTTTATTTAAATTAGAAAGTCTTGTTTTCCAAGTCAAAGTATGAGTTTGTATATTTGATTTAGATAGTATGAGCCTATATATACCCATCTTAATGTAGTCTTTGATTATCAGTTTAAGTTTAATAATATTTTCAAATTTCTCTTTTTCAGAGTTCTCTCTTGTTCTCTTATCTTTTAGGTGGATTCCCTTGAGTGACGAATTCGTTGCTTCTTATTCCTAGGTGGATTCCTTGAATAATGATATATATCTTTGTTACTCTGTCTGCTGGGTGGATTCCTTTAGTGGCGGATTATTATTCTTATCTACCGATTGGATTATTGAGGTGGTGAAATGCCTATCCTTCTATAACCTCTACTCTTATCATCATCTTCTTTTTTTTAACTTTCCAAATCCAATTCTCCAACCACAACCCAAGGAAACTTTCGTCTGGTTATACTTCTAAAACCTTTCCATATACTTTGTTTCACCCAAGAAACTTCATCTGAGCCATTATCCTAGGACCCTAACTTGAAGAAACCTCAAATTAAGTGCACAACCACCTTTCTGTAGAAAAACTTGTCATGACACTTTCCCAACCTTTCCCATTATTCCTTGATGCGATTTTAGGTTGTTTTGCATCAAATCAAACTTGAACCTTTCCCAACCTAAAATCCTTCATTCTAAACCTTAATTCCAACTACCCCAAACCCATCTCTAACTTACCCAAACCGTTAGATCATCCATCACGATCCTGTCCTTGTATCACTCTGCAAACTCTTGAAGACCAAGGTGGTTGTTGGGGGAGCTATCACCTTGAAACCAAGCAACTCAACAATTTCCTCCTAATTTGGGACCTCCCCAACTGCAATTAATTTGCCCGTGTTAATGTTTAGCCCTAAACATGCCTAAAAACAAATGAAAACCCCACAAAGATGTTCAAGATTATCCTTACTAGCATCACAAAGAATGAGAGTTTTTTTTTTTTTTGATAGGCAAACAAAGAATGAGAGTATCATCTACAAAAAACAAATAGGAAGCCTACACTTCCACTTCATACCTTTGACTTGAAAACCATTGGAAATAGTCTCCATTGCTAATATGAGCATATAGGGAGATAGAAGATCTCTTTGTCTTAATCCTCTAGAACTCTGAAAAAATCCTAAACGGAAACCATTTAAAATTGAGAAGCAAGCTATAGAAAGCACCATCTAATACATTCTATCCACTTGGAACCAAATGCCTTTTTATATCCATAATTGCCAAGATAAAACTCTAGTTAACATGGTCATAGGCTTTTTAGGTGTCTAGCTTGCATAAGATTCCATTCAAATAGTCATCAATTATGGAGTCAATGACTTCATTTGCTATCAACAGAACATCCAAAATCTCTCTTCCCTCCACAAACATGTGCTAAAAATTTGAGACACAAGAACCTAACACCTTTTTCAACCTATTTACAAGAACTTCAGCCAAGCACTTGTATAATCGTCCAATCAAACTAATAGGTATAGGCCTGAAGTCCATGAGATTCTCTGCCTCTCCTTTCTTAGGAACCAAAACCAAGAAAGTTGCATTTAAAATTCTCTCAAAAAACTACAATTTATGGAATTCAACAAAAAGACCCAAGACCTCATGCTCCATAAAATCCTAACTAAATTGCCCAAAGGCCAAAGAAAAACCATCTTAACCCCAAGTCTTGTCTCCCTTCAAACTTAATAAATCCTCTTAAATGATCTTCTCTTTAGAAAAGGGAAGCTCTAAGGCTTCTGCAGCAAAAGGTTGTAAGGCATCAAACACAAACCCATCAATATTTGGCCTTCAATCTCCCAACTTTGTCAGAATCCTTTCAAAGGCATTGACACCCCAATTGTAATGTTATTCTCCCCAACCAACATCAGACCATTTACTCTTGATTTGTCCATATAGTTCCTTCTTCTACGAGCATTGGCCATTTTATGAAAGAATCTTGTGTTTTTGTCCCCTTCTTTTAACTACAACTCCCTAGACCTTTGCCTCCAAAAGATTTCCTCCATCTCTGCCCATTTTTACAATCATCCACCACATATCATTGAGTCTCCATTTCCTCCATTGCAAGACCATGCTCCCTATCCTTTGAATCCAACAGTTTCAACTGAGCCACAACCTCAACTTGTTTGGTTGACACATTCCCAAATACCTTTCCTAATAGCTTTAACTTTTGGCAAATGGTAGTGTAACATCATCACCATACATAATTGTACACAATCAGATTACGATTAGTGTCAGCAAATGCAGTTTCTTGACTACCCATACATTATTGAAGTTTCTTGACTACATAATCAGAATCACTTGCTCCACAAGTTTCACATAATGGCTCATAATTTCCATTTTCGATGGGTAAATTCTTTTGGTACTCACTCATTGATCTCTAATTAATCTCACTGGAAACGATTTCAGAATCACTTGTACCCCAAAATTTAACTTAATTTTTTATATTCTCCAAGTTACTTTTATCGCTTACAATTCTCCTTCCCAAAAGGAAATTTTAATACACTTTACGATTTTTTTTTTTTTTTTTGATAAATCAATCAGCACCCAATCTTTAAAGGCATTTAAAATCAGTGTTTGTATAGACATGGACAATCAAATTCACCAACGCAAAACAGATGCCTCATCTGTTGGGAAGAAGAGTCCGGAATCCATAAGCACAACACAGTTTACAAATCAGAATTCTTAAAAATTATCCAATGCATGAGCCATAGAAGGTAGATGGTTACCTGATAAGACACTCCACAACGGATTATCCAATGCACCCACCCCAAATACCAAGTCAATGAATTTAACTCCGCAAGTCAGGATCGACCAACGTCTCCAACCAGCTAGCTATATACTCTAGAAACCAATAACATAAGAGTTGGATTCAATTTATCTTCTTCACGCCACAACCCCCTCACAAACAATCAACACCCACTACATCTTACCATTACCAGACGCCAAACTCCAGCTCAAACCTTCAATTCGATCGGAATCAACAAAAAGTCGCTGAAGAAAATCTCTACAACCGGAAATATTTGATCGAAATCTACAATCTCCTATTGGATTACAATTTGAACACAGACTAACTTTCAAACCCTAATCAGAACAACACCACATCGAACCAATAAAATTAATTCAACGTCAGCCAGAAAACCCTAGTTTCCTGAAGAAGAAAGAATACAGTAGTTGCCAAGACCTCGGCGAGGAAGGGGCATATCGGGGAATTTCACGATTTTGACAAAGTGGGAGACAAATACGAACATGAGGTCGTTGAAGCTGTGAAGAAGATTAGATTGATTTTAAATACGACACGGAGCCTTGGCGGTAGTGATTTTCGGTCTGGCTCTTCTATTTTGAAAAAGAGATTTTTCAAATTTGATGGATAAATCCAAAAAAATTATTTGGAACAAAGATCCCTTGTAAGAGTTATCTTGAAAAATGCCCCAATAAAAATTGTAAAGAAAAATTATCCATAAATGATAATAAATCAATTATGATTCTCCATGTGTTACAAAATTGAATTTATAAGTATTTTAGTTATTAAAGTATTATCAAATTTATATGCTTTAAGTTAATTTATTATACTATTAACATGAGTAATATTTCTTTTCCAATAAAGTGATTTCTTCTATACCTATATGAGTTTACCTTTTATTTATTTATTTATTTTTATCATCGACTTGTTATGATAGGTAGTTGTGTCATCGATGATTAGCTTTTTATAAGTTTTCGCGTTGACAGTTCAAATGATAAAATTCGATTCGATAAAGTATTAAATCGTATTCGTGTTATCTATGGTCTGAAATCTTAGGTATTACAGACATTTTAATTATCGAATGTGTGGTAGCCCAGTCGATCGCTTTTATATGAGCTTGGATAATGTCGTCATACAAGGATTTTAACGAACTTTGATTTATGTGTTTATATATTGTTCTTACTTGCAGATGATAAATTTATCTTTTTAAAAAAAAAAAAAAAAACTTTCCAAGAGTAGTTTTACCATTTATGGGTTTTAGCGAATTTATATGTGTTTCTATTGATGTATTACTAGTTTTAATCAATAAAATATTTTATTTTCAAAAAAATTAAATATTTTTATCGGTGTGATACTAGTTTTAATCAATAAAATATTATTTTCTTCAAAAAAATTAAATTTCTCATAGGCATTTTATCCTATCACTCACGTTATAATGGGGGTTATTTGATTAAAAGATCTATTAAAAATTGAATTTGGGAAATCTAACCTTCTATCAATTTTTGACAAAAACACCTTTGTTATTTTCTTGTAAAAAGCATTTTTGTCATAAATGGATTATTTTTCAAGAAAAAACATGAAGAGAATTAGATTCTCAATTTTTAGGTTATTTGAGGTTTTTAAAATAAATATTTCTTAGTTTCAAAAAAAAAAAAAAAAATCTTATAACATAAAAGAGTGTCTTTTTATACCTCTTTTTGCATTCTAAAGAAAATGGTTAGTCATCAATAAGAACTAGCTCAAGTGATTAAAAGTTTAGAATGACATAAGGAGCGAGGGCTCTAGGATTTGAGTCTCAATAAAAACATACTTGTAAGGAACAAAACAAAATACTATATTCTAATATAATGTGAATAAATGTGAAAAGTGGTTAGTTTTATAAATAAGCTTAGGTTTATCTTTTAAACTCATGTCACTTTGAGTGAGACGTCTGATCTTGTAAATGCCTAGACCATGGTGCTCGTTCTTTAAATCTGAGGCAGGTCGACCATAGATCTTGATTGAAGCTAAGAGTCTCTATGGGTTGGACATATTTAGGTTAATTTAAAAAAAATTACTAAATAAGTTTGAAGTAAGAAAATAATCACCAAGCTGAGTGCATGCTACCGCGTCGGCATCTGCGCTTAAAAGCAAGGCGCGAGTCGATTGATTATGACATTGTAATTTTTAAAAAATTAATGATGCAGTCACTTACCACGACATTGATAGTTAAAAAAATTGCAATGTCACAGTCACTAACTAGGACATTGGTATTTTGCTAAAAATTGTTAATTTGAAATCACAACTGATGCTTAAATTACAACCAATTTCACTTATCCAAAATACAACAAATTCATTACACCCACATTACAACAATTTCATCCAAAGTAACCCACTTGCATCCAAATTACAACCAATTACACTTATCCAAAATACAATCAAGTCATTACACCTGCATTACGACCATTTCATCAAAATTAGCCCACACCTATCCGAATACAACCAATTACACCTATCCAAATTACAACAAAGTCATTACACTTGCATTACAACCATATCATTCAAATTAACCCAATTGCATCGAAATTACAACCAATACACAACAATGGATCATTTCATATATAAATCAAATTATATAAATATATACACAACGTAATACAAATATAAATAGATATCAATGAGTCCCACATGATGGAGGCTTTGTTTTTCTCTTAGGACGCCTAGAATACATAGCTAGATGATTTGTAGGGGTATGTGCAATCTTAAATGGAGCTGGCGGAACAACTCGACGTGTATGTAAAGTGCGAGGTTGCTTAGGTGGGCATGCACCCAAGTCTAAAACAAGGTCAATCATGGTCTCAACAATGGGAGGCAATGCTGCAGGTGATGGTGAGTTCGTAGATCGTAAACATGTGACCTATAAGGCTCGAGATGTGAGTGATAATGGTGGGATGACATGTGAAGTGGAAGTCTTAGTGGGTGATGTGGAATACTCGGGTGGTATAGAAGTCTCATCAATAGAACGACCAACAACACGACCACCTAGTCGACCACAATCTCGCTCACCACCTATCCTTCTCCCTCGACCTCAGATCGATTGCATCCTAACTATAGTCGATGACATTGGAGGTCTGATGGATGGTTCATGTGACGTAGATGCCTTATCATCGTGTGCAACGATGCAATGATCCTCTCCAATTAGACGTAAAACTAATCTAGTAATATGATGAATGTCATTCAACAAGCCTGAGGAAGCCCCACGATATATACTAACAATGTCTACCATCCCATAGATCTAAAAAAAACAAACCAAAGAATTGTAAATTTTTTATCTATTCATTAAAATTTGGAAAATAATTGAGAAATTAAAGACTCTTACTTACCATTAAGAGGGATGATGCGGCTGTATTATGATACCTCATTTGATCATATGGAGTGGTGGTGTGATCAAACGTCGTGTAATACTTCGATACCACTCCATATATGGATCATGGAAGTCCATAATACCAACCATAGGAGGTGATGTGATGATCCTCTCTGCACGCATAGCCCATAAGGCAACGTATTATGCATGATACGTCTCCCAATCGTACTTAGGGTGTCCTCGTTTGTCAATTAAATGTAGCTCTTGCTCTATCGAGCAAGATGGAAGTATCCCCTGATGAAGCCCGAACTGACGCAAGACTCGCTCCTGACGATGCCATTCTAAAGTCTCAAAGCAGATAAGTGGTGACATTGCCCGCCAAATCTCTTGATCAACTAGACATATATAAGGTAGATGGGCAATCG
Source organism: Tetrastigma voinierianum (assembly GCA_016808115.1). Lineage (NCBI taxonomy): Eukaryota > Viridiplantae > Streptophyta > Magnoliopsida > Vitales > Vitaceae > Tetrastigma > Tetrastigma voinierianum. The sequence goes on along the minus strand of JAEQBH010000706.1, from coordinate 1,103,396 downwards.
ACTCTCCGATGGATGACTCCTATAACACCTACAAATATCCACGCTACGTCAATGTGAATATGACTAAAATTATCATTATTGTGAATATGACTAAAAGTAATATATATTAATATACAATTACTTGATCATGAGTATGTGCATCCGACTGGTCTCGATATAAGGTGAGCACACTAGATGGACGTTGTGCACCCATGATAAAGGTACTCTCCACCAAAACCCTAACGAATCAACTGGCTCGGGCTTAGTCGGTAATCCATGTTGTAGACCCTTAGTTGTGACTTCATCAACTGCATCGACATCATTGTGTAAGTGCTGAGCAAATAGAGGTGCTGGTGGTCGGCCAAAATCAAGTTGCTCCACATGTAGTCTCTCCCAAGACTAGAGTTAGATAAAAATCAATTCAATATTAGCATACTAATGATTGAATTTTATATGTGTTTGTTTATAAAAAAAAAAATTATCAATACCTATAACAATGTTAGACAACCGATAATCTCATTAGCACGATCACAACTTGCTCAGCATAACTCCCGGTATAAGTGTGCTAGAACTGCACTACACCAACTATAAGTTGATGTTTGTGTCAAATCTCATAGTAGTGGGAGAAAACAGAGGTGGACATGCAGACCCTTCTTGTCCACAAATGGAAAGGATCCTAGCAATGCTTGGATGAAACCACGTGCACTGCGCTCTAATGTCACCTCATCTGCGTCTATGGCTGGAGTTGATAACTATTACCTAGGTGTCGAGATAGCAGGTCCTCTAAGCTCAGTGAGCGGTGGGATCACACCAAGAAGCTCCTGACATAGCGACGACACATCGAAGTCACATGTGCCAATGATTGGTGGTCCATGGATATGAAGGCCTAGGATGATAACAACATCCTATAATGTGATCGTTGTCTCCCCAACCAGTAAAATAAATGTGTGTGTCTTAGGACACCATCTCTCAACCATACTTGTGATGAGTCCCTAATCGAGTGTGACGTGTTTGATGCGGTACAGACCATAGAAGTCGTATCGGATCACATAAGAGCGAATACGATGATCCATATGCCATTTCCGCATGAACTGTGACATCTACTATCGACAGGTGAGTATAGAAAAAAGCTACAAACTATAAAGATATCAATAGATGAATTCCTACCCTTACGTTACACAATAATTGAAAATAATATTTTATGATATGAACAATGCTTACTTGAGTAGTGTCCACTAAATGAGACCTATGTCTGTCTAGTAAAACCAAGACAGATATATCTAAAGAATCTGCATCATAAGGCCCTCCGAATGCCATATCTGTAACATATAACAATTAATAACAATGCAATTATTAAGGCAATTTAACAGCAAAAAACATACATGTTTCAATCAACTTGATTCTTATTTTGATAAGAACGGTAATTGTGACCAGGTTGTTTGCACAACCCACATGTAACAGTAGTCTTCCCTCTCTAACGTCCATTTCATTATGCAAACAGGTTGATCTAGGATGTCCACGTGATGTGCATTTCATTGACTCAAAAGGCACAATGGTTAGACCATCATAAGGAGGCCATTCATATTCATTGAAGATGGGATGGAACAAGGTTGCCCATGTATCATAATATGATTGAGTACTATAGTAGCCTTGAACAAATGATCGAAAATATACATAGCAAAATTGACATGTTGCCATAATATGACTACATGGAAATCCATATATATAAGTGTCTTACCATTAGAGCATTTATGGTCATGTAAGTTGAGGCGATGTGTTCGACCGCTCTTTGAATTGACATGAAATCGTCTATAGCTGTGATCGTAAAAAACAATCTCAAATGATCCAACCTTAATTATATGTGCCTTAATCTTAGCATCAATATATGGATTATATTGCTTATTTGATGTCAATATGTCTTAGCCTTGTTCCCTTCTTGCAACAAAGTAACTATGGAGCCTAAAAAGGTCAATTGAACCAACGTAGTTACGGGTAAACTCCGAGCTCCTTTAAGAACACTATTGAAAACCTTAGACATGTTTGTAGTCATTATCCAATATCTTCAATCTCTATCATATGAAAGTTCCCATTTCTCAAGAGGGATTACCTCCAACTATCATTGTGCTTCTAAATTAATTCTCTCAATTGTGTCCATATGCTAATTAAATTTTCCAAATTCAATTGCTAAAGCTACTTTGCACACCAAATCCTTCAAGATTTTATCTTTGAATCGATTCATAAAGTTGTTTGAAAGATGACGCATGCAAATTCTATGATATGCATATGGTTTGGTTTAACCAAGATGAACATCAGTCATTATTGCCATAATGCATGGATGTCTGTCAGATATAACATAAAGTGTAACACCCCAAATTATACCATGACAGTTTTATAACATGTTTAGGGTGTAATAAAAGTAAATGTATATTTTTATGGAATAAAATAAGGCTAAAAATAACATAAGCAAAAACCTGGAATTATCTGAAGTCGAGGTAAAGTGGTAAATTGCATGGGACTTAAGTGTCGTAAGATGAAAGATGGGATGCGAAGTAGAATTTTTATAGTTGAAATGAGAATAGATGAGAAATAAAGGACTAAAATGCAAAAATGAAAAAAAGAGTTCAAAAAATGAGATAAGGCCAAACATGGCCTTATCTTAAAGCAAAAATATCTCATGTGGGCATAAAGGATAGGGCAAAAAAACGGAGAGGAGAGCTTCTACGGGTAGGATAAGGGAAGAGAGAAAAGAAGAGAGGAAGAAGAAGGAAGAGAAGAGAAAAAGGTATGGATTTTGTATGGATTTTTATGGGTTTTTATGGATTAGTTTGGATACTTGTATAGATTTCTATGAATTTGTATGAAAAAAATCAAACCATAAACCCATTTTTGATGAATTGGGTCTAAAAGAACCCTATTTGGTATATTGGTTGTCTTTTGGACTTTGGTTGGTTGATTGTAATCCTCAATTGAGGAATATTTGTATTAAGGAAATATTGGGGTTTTAGGGAGATCTTTGTGAAATTTCTCGAAACCCGTGTTTTGTTTTGGCTATAACTTGGCCATCACTCATCCAAATTGAGTTATTTAAATTTCTGGATAGACTAGACTTATAGGATAACATATCTCCTTGAAATAGTTATATCCAAATTTTGAACCCTTCAGGCTCATAAATTAAATCACGAAGTAGAGTAAGCGCGGCTATGGTGTGCGGCGGCAGGTGGGACCTGATTGTCATTTTACGATTATTTGGCCTCGGCGGATGGCGTAAACTTCTTCGTCCGAACTCCGTTTCGGGTGTTCTTGGACTCTATGGAAAGCCCTTTGGGTCTAGAATTCATCCATATGTAGCTTGATGACATTGGAATTCATATTAGGTCCATAAATAATGAAAAAACAGTAGGCCCTACAGGTTATGCTCGGGTCACTGTTCATGGGAAGCCTCCAACTTCGGACGGTCATAATTTCTTTGTCCGAACTCTGTTTCGGATGTTCTTAGACTCTATGGAAAGTCCTTTGAGTATAGAATCCATCCATATATAGCTTGATGAAAATTGGAACTCATATTAGGTCCCGAAATCATGAAAAACAGTAGGCCTTGCTGGTAACCATAGTAATTCATATTATGAACTCATATTATGAACTCATAAATAGCTCATAAGCATACATGATAACCATACTTATTCATACATATAATGAGATATGAAAAATGCAAAGATACGAATAAATGATTGTAAATATCGCATATAATTACTGGATGCCAATAATTATTCGGGAATATGCGATATGTCTTGGGCTATAAAATCTGCGTGATTGTTTGTAGAAGCTTGGTAGAGAAGGATAAATGGGGCATGCACAGTAGGGAAAAAAAAAAAGTATGCAGTATACTGATCAGTAGGCCCAATTTGGGTCATTAGGCGCCTTAGACCTGCAGATCGTCATTGTCTCGTACAATAATAGCAGCGCCTTTGGGCCCTTATAGATGTATTTCGTCTGTTGAGTATAGCGCCTTCGGGCCCTTATAGTTTTCTTTATCCACTTCTAAGGTTTATGCAGGCATGAAATATAAAACAAATGACTTGAATATGACATATGAAATATATGATAAGAAGCATAACAAGCTATGCAATGAAACAAATATCTTTGTGACAAGAATAAAGAGCGAAGTGTAAGGTAATATAAATGTATATGAACGTTGATAAGAAATGAAACATGATATGATAAGTAAATTTGAGATATGTATAAGCATGTTTAAATGATATGATATGATATGTTAGATGTATATGCATGTGTATAGAAGTGTTACGATCCGTGTTAGTGGTCGTCCACGAGTTTATTCCCACTAAGCGTAAACACGGGTTTTAAGTAGTGTAGATGCAGGCTTGACGAAGGGTGGACAATCCGCATTAGTCTCAAGGTCCAACACATCATTGTGCTCATACAGGCTACGGTCTATTTGTATATGTAATATCTTTTTTGTTGTTTGTAAACAAATGAAGCAATGTAAATGTTGAACATTTTCATATATGGAACTTGTATATATTTTGTAATCTGCTGCTACAGAATATAGTATAGTATAAGTTAAATGTTTAACATTATATGAATGAACAAGCTTAAAGGTTATAAGTTTATAAAAAAAAAAAAAATGACACCCTCGCAACTGCAGGTGTCTTGGTTAGGGCGTCACCTGAGAAGTCATTCGTCGAGTTACTCTGTTTCTAATACATGCTAAGAACCGTCCCTAACAATCAATATTCTCTCATTTTGTGATAGCAAATGCCAGTGGAAACAACTGATTATTTCCATCTCCCCCCATAACAATCATTAATGTGCCTTTATACTTTCCATACAAATGTGTACCATCAATACTCGATATATCAGACGTGTGGTTGAATCCTTGATAAATGGATGAAGCATGTAATAGCATTGAAATACCTCGGTGTTTTTCATATTACTATAAAATGTTTTCCAAGTTACAACACATCTAGGATTTGCCTGCTCTAATGCCATGAAGAAACGTGGCAACCCTACATATGATTTATGGAAGTCCCTAAATAAGTTTGTGAGAGCTTTATGTTTTCCAACCAATTCCTTCTTGTATGATATTTCATATCCAAATTTCCCTATAATGGTTTCTTGGATAGTAGCTATTGACAAAGTGAATTGTATCTTAATCATTGCCTTGATATGATCAACAACCAAGTTAGAGTTTAATTGTTGATGGTCCCAATTCAAGAAAGGATTGGCACAAGTATGTAGACCTTTATACTTATTGATTGAGAAGAAAGATGTATCTTTCACAGCCATAGCACGAAGTTTCCATAGACATTGACACTCCTCAACCCTCTTACATCTTAACACTAGCATTTTTTTTGAAGATGCAATAACCACATACCATTGGTGTTCTTCAATAGAGTACATCTTAACAGGATCTTGCAAAGCAGCTTTAGAAGTAAAAACCTGGCCAACTAAAAATTCTCCACTTGAGTTTTCGGTATTATAGTTCACCCATGGAGTCCATTCATTTGAAACAGTATTACCAAAGTTTTCCATATTTTCAAATAGAGGTGATGGTGCTAAGTGATACTTAACAGTTCCTCTCTCTTCTAGGTCCTCAAGATCTGGGTTATTTGAGACATCACAACTTGCCACATCCACAGAAACATATCTCACTTGCTCATTCTCCATAAGTTGGTGAAGAGTTAAGAAAGACGAAATATGTCCATCATCTTGAGCATCTCCATCTCCATCTCCACCTCCACCACTTTCATTGTCACCATCTTCATCACCTTCTTGATCTTCACAGTCTTCATTATCTTCATATACTTCACATCTACTCGATTCTCTTGGGCGATTCACCCCAGGCCACGCCCCCGCCAAGTCCCGATTCCTCAACATTAACATTTCCTCAAAGTAATAAATTTGTGTAAGTACCAAATGATTGATTCACTTGTGGCTTAACTCGCATTAGCTCGAGATACAATTCAATTTTCTCCATCCTAGTTGTGTTAACCAATTTCAACATTCAGTACACACTATTGTCATCCCATATTGGACAATGTTGGAACCTATTTTCGCTTTTCAAGGGATACTTACAAGTGATGGCTAATTTAAACCTTTCTTTATCCATACATGTAACACCCCAATTATCATGCAGTTTTATAACATGTTTGGGTATAATAAAGTAAAGTATATTTTAGGAATAAAATAAAGATAAAAACAAAAAGTAGGAATATGCATAAGTTAAATTACAAATAATAAAAGAAAGATTAGAGGCTATTGTAAAAATAACATAATTGATTTCGCGAATAGTAGAAGAGTTGAAGGACGAAAGAGTAATAAAGAAAGATATTAGAATGAAATAAGGATGAAAATTATGGAAGAGACAAGTGGCTTAAAAAGGAAAGAGGGAGGAAGTTTCCCTCCTTTTATTTGGAAAGTGAAATAAAGGGATAAGGCGAAATAAATATCTCGTTTTTGGTCTTGGAGAAAAGAGCAAATACGAGACAAAGAAAGAAGGAAGAAGAAGAGAAAGAAGATCACGGTGTCGAATTACTAGAATTTGAGTATTGGTATGGAATTTGTGTATTGGTATAGGTCGAGATATGGATACATGGTTTAGAACCCTATCTTGTGTGCGGTTTGGAGCTTTAGGAACTCTAAACTCATTTCTTGTAGGGTTGAGTTGAAGGCTAAGACTCCTAGATATGTGTTTTGAGAATAGTGCAGTTACAAGTTGAACCCGGAAAATTCCCTATGTTTGATCATATACGTGGCCGGACCTTAGAGAGCGAGTTTTTAGGTCAGGAAATGGGGAATCTGGAGTAAGTCCTTCCTGATAAATTGTAGCCACATCAATGAGCTTGATGTTAGGCTTTTGAATTTCTCGATTAGACCTCTTTGAACTAAGTTATAGTCCTTTTCTTGTAGTCGACCTAGCTAAAATCTGGTCAGATCGATTCACACTTAATTCGGGTCAACTAGCTGTGCCTTAGAGCAGGTTTTGGGTCAGAAATAAAGAAATTTGTCAGTAAGTCCTTCTGGGAAAATGTAGCCACATCCGTGAGCAAATGTTGACACCCAATTTCTCAATTCGGACCCTTGTAGACGAGTTATGGTCTTTTACTGCGAGCAGTCAAATGGGTGAAGGTTGGCCATAGAGGTCAATGGACCTAGTCTTTGAAGGCTCAGCTTCGTCGTGAGCTATTTGTCTGAAGAGCTCGGCTAGGTCTGTGGAAGCTGAGCTCGTGTCACTTCAGTCTGAACTCGTCGATCCGGTCATTTCGTCAGGCGATGCGCATGACCTCCGGCAGGTGTTAGCCATCTCGCCCCGTTTGAACTCCGTTGGGTGTTCTTGGCTCTATGGAAAGCCCATTGAGTCAAGAGGCTCCATCCGTATCACGAGGAAATATTAGATGTCAGCCAGGGTGTTAGACTGGTACCGTCGCCGGTCTGTTCGTCGATTCAAGTCAGCTCGTCCAGATGGCTGCATGACCTCCAAGCTGAGGTCATATCTCGCCCGTTTGAACTCGATTTGGGTGTTCTTGGACTCTATCAAACCCATTGAGTCAAGAATCCATCCATATGCCTGAGAAGATATTAGATGTCAGACCGAGGTGTTAGACTGAGCTCATTAAGCCGGTCTGTTCGTCGATCGGTCGGCTTCGTCAAGAGCGTACGCGCGACCTCGACCCGAGGAAGGTCATATCTCATACGTTTGAACTCAGATTTGGGTGTTCTTGGACTCTATGGAAAACCCATTGAGTCAGAATCCATCCATGCCTGAAATATTAGATGTCAGACCCGGTGTTAAGTAGGCTCGTCACTTCAGTGCGACTCGTCCGATCCGAATCGGCTCGTCAAGGCCCGGCTGCGCATGACCTCCCAACCCGAAGGTCATATCTCGCCGTTTGAACTCCGTTCGGGTGTTCTTGGACTCTATGGAAAAACCCGTTGGAGTGAGATTCATAATAGATAGCATGATAAGGTGGAACTCATATTGGTCCCGGAAAACATGAAAAAACAGTAGGCTCTGTTGGTAACTATAGTTATTCATATTATGAATTCATAAATAACTCATAAGCATACAAGGTAAGCATAGTTATTTATGCATACAATGAGACATGAAAAATGCAAAGTTATGAATAAATGATTGTATATATATATATATATATATATATATCACATATAGTCAGAGATGACAAGCGAATTCGGGGAATATGAGATATATAACGAGCATAAAATACACATTGATTGTCTGCTTAGAACATGGTAGAGGGATAGATGGGCATGCCTATTAGGGAAAAATAAGTCTGCAGCATACAAGTTCTGATATCGAGGCCCGTTTGGGTCGATGACATAGATCCCGTTTGGATCACGGTGGCCCCGAAAGGGTCACCACAGCGCCTGGAGCCCTCGCTGGATAGTCAGCATGCCGTGTCTGATGATGATACGTGGGTATAATATATCACAGCGCCTTCGGGGCCTCATGGACCCTTTGTTCATACGGTGATTATAGCATGGGCCCTCATGGACCAGCATTTCATCTGATGAGCACAGCCTTCGGGCCCTCATGGTTTCTAATATCCACTTCTAAGGTTTATGCGGACATGAAACATAAAAGTAAGCGAGTATATGCAAAGAAATGTAGAGGCATATATGAAGAGAATATGAGAAGCATGCTTAACGCTATGTGATGATAGTATCTGATTTGAACAAGTAAAATACAAGATGACATGAAAAGTATATGGATGATGATAAAGAAATGGAATGGACATGATAAGTATATATATGAGAAATGATAGAATCACATGCTTCATTATATGTGTTATATGCATTTGTATAGAAGTGGTGACCTGGTAGAGGTCATCCATGTGTATTAATTCCCACTAGCGTGAAGCAGGGGTGTTAATCAGGTGTAGGTACATAAGAGGAAGCCGGAGAATTTGGACAATCCCATCGTGAATGAGGCCACACATCAGTAAGGTGCCCAGGAGACCTTAGGTCTATTTTGAATATGAAGTTTTGCTGTGATGTAAATATTGTAAATGTTAAACGCTTAAAATATGAGCATATATATATATGTTTGTAATCCCGGCACTATAGAATATAATACAAGTTGGTGTTTAACATTATATGATATCAGAGTGTAAGGTTATAAGTTAAAAAAAAAAAAAAAAAGAGTGACCCTCACTTGACATCCTATACCGAGTTAGGGCGTCACAATACATGTCCTTGAGTATATCATAGCTAACAACTAATCATATGTGCAATCAATCAGCACATCCAAAGGCACAATAACAACTCTGTTCCTAACATATTTCACATATGTTTCAGTCATCTCGGTTTTTCCATTATAAAAACATATGACGGGAATAGTGGAGTCACACATTATTTACCTACACAAAATGTTATTCATAAGATAATGTTATTACCAAATGCAACCAATCCTACTCGTTTAGTTGTTTTACAAACAAACACACCAAGTAGGTATAATGAAATGTGTACACTTTTGGTTCTCTTTTGGACTAATTCTAAAAAACACAAACATAGAACACAGAAATCACTAAATTCAAATAATAATAACAATTTTCATATACCACATGTATTAAAAAATAGTGGGATGCTAATAGTTACCAAAAACATGAACAAAATAGGCCCTTATGTCTATACAATGTATAATGAAAATGTGTATGAAAAACATACAACACATAAATCACATAATTCATAATAAAAACAGTTTTCAGATAACATATGTATTCAAAAACATTTATGAACAATAATTAACAAAAACATGACCCAAATAGGCCCTTGTGTTTATATTAGGTATAATGAAAATGTGTATCACAAACGAAGAACACAGAAATCGGTTAATTTAGATAATAAAAAAGGTTTTTAGATAACACCAACAGTAGAGCAGAAAAATATGGTATTAGGTTCAGATCAAGAACAATTTTCAATTTTCAAACAACCTAAATACAGAGAAGAAATCTCACATTACAAAAGTGAACAACAAAATGTGTGTGAAAAACATACATTCATTGTTGTGGAGGATTTCGAGCCTTAGATTTTACGAAAAGAGAGCTTCGGCCTACATCTTAAGTATAGGTTCTGACCTCAAAAGCCTTAAAAATCGAAGTGGAAGTAGGTTACCTGCTATGGAGGAGGATTGCAGTGATCGAAATAGAGTAGTTGGTCGGATGAAGCTCAAAATGCACAACAAAATCAGCCTTAACAGTCGTTGGAGAGGAAGAGGAGGAGAAAAAGTGAGAAGAGCAAATGGAGGAGAAGAAGAGAGCGCCCTATATTTTAAAAAGATAATGTCGCGTTGTGGCTTCTGACATTGCATTTTAAAATATCAATGTCATAGTTATCTTGTAGCATTAACTTAAAAAATTACAATAGCGATCTTGGCTGCCATTCTTGTGTGTAATAATAGAAGGCGTGGCTAGCATGCACTAGTTTGCTTTATTGTGTTTCTGCAAATCGCCATAGAAAGATATATTGGGTGGGCCATCGAATGTGCTTCTTTGCCTTGGGTTCAGCCCATACAACCCCAATATGGCAGCTACCTATAAAAAGATATCAAAATCTTATGTCATTGAAAATAGGATTATATTTTTTCTTTCTACAACTAAACACTTTAGTTACAATGTAATAGCTAATAGCTATCCGCCGCAACAAGTCGTCGACAAAACATACCGCAATAGGTCAGCGACAAAAACACAAAAACAAAGAAAAACCCATATCGGTATGGAAGAAACCACTTTGTTGGAAAAGAAAAGCCATATATGGGGAAAATGATGGAATTGGTGATTTCAGGCCAAAAATCGACAAAAAATCACCCCTCATCTCTAACAAATAAAGGCTTGAAAGAAAAAATATAGGAGGGGCAACTAGGGTTTCCAATACTTTAATATTACAACTGATTAATTATTTTACAAATAATTACCTAACTAAAAAGAATTTTGATAGTATGAGTTCCTAATCCTATCATATAAAGTTTACAAAGGGTACCTCTATTTGCACCCAAATTGACATTTTGGCCTGATCCAGTAATGAGTTAGGCCTAAGCCCAAGCTCATAAATAAAAGTCCAAAAGAAAGGGGCCCATATTCATTTGTACAAGCCCATAGAAGAAGTCCAAGAATATTTATGAATTTTTTAAAAAAATTTGGAAGTCAAACGAAGCATTATCAAAGGTGGTAGAGAAATGGGCAGTTATGTGTTGATGTGGAATATTCTTGGGGAACAAGTCTCTATGATGGGGATGTGGAAGAATTCTTGAGGATCAAGACTCCACAATGGAGACATGAAGGAGTTCTTGAGGAACAAGCTTCCTTAATGGAAGTCATGGGTAGTTACTTTGGAAAGTGGAGAGAGTGGAGAAATACAAACTTAGGTAGCAAGTCTTCTACGTCTATAAGGAAACAGGAATAACCAATCAACCAAACAATCAACAAATCAACAAATTAATCAATCAACAACCCAATCGACTCAATGTCAAGCTATTTTAGCAAATTCTAGCTTCTTAACAAGCGTTCAGCAAATTCAAACTTTTCAACAAGCTTTCGGCAATCTCAACAATTTCAACACTATATTTCCTGACTTTAGCTAAGTTTCTGGCAAATTTCCAGCAGTGTTATCTCATTCATCCGTAATGAAATCAAATATTTTCTCTAGCAATTCCAACATTATGGTTGCAAGTATTATTCAAGCCTATCAACTTTCAGCATCATGTTATTTCATTCATTTATTAGGAAATCTAACACTTTTTCTTCAATAATTAATTCCTGTCAAATTTCCATTCGTACATTTTCTACTTTGATTATGTGGAACTTTTAAGGGAACCATGGAACCTACATAGACTAATTAGAAGTTTGATCTACGAGTCATTCCAGTTTGAAAACACTTTAACTTCCTAGCACCCCTACACGCTTAGATTTTGTATGTTTCTTGTGAGATTAAAAAATCACCACAACATATTTTTAACATCGCCTGATAGGACCCATCTTTATCAAACATAACTCAATGGGACACATCTTTGTGAAACATCATCCTGTAGATTCAGATGCCACCAAAATTGAGAATTAAAACTATCTTAGAGTCTCAGGACTCAGTATCTGATGTTGTAGAAGCAACACAAGAAAGATTCGTTCCAGCCATGGTGGAACAATTTGAGAAAAATACAGTAGATTTTCTCCAAGAAGAATTTGCTTCAAACAACCCATTCGGGCTTAAAGCAGGCATAAGTAATATAGATGATGATGATATTCATGTTCCTAATGTTATTGAGTTTCGGGCAATGATCAAGAATCTATAGAGATTGAACACGTTGGCTGGACAACGTTTTGATGAAAAAATGGCTACTAAAGCAGAGGCTAACTCTAAACAACTCAAAGTTATGTCTGCGAAAACTAAAGCCATGTCAGAGTATGCACAAGCCTTGATAGATAAAGCTGATGAACATACCAGAAAAGCATCTGAGTGAATTAAGGCTAATGCTACAGAGCGAGAAGAACAATCTCAAGCACAAGAGATTTCAAAGATGGCTAGACCATAGAGGACAAAACTGACTTCTCGATTCATCAGGCAACAAGCTAATGAGCTTCGAAGACAATTATCAATTGAACTCGAGGGATAGCTCCATAAGAATTTTCAGGAAGCAAGTGGACCTCACCACTCTCCTAAACGGGTTGAAAATCGATATCTTCCTCCCTATAGGAGAGAAGAGGGGAGTTCGAAAAATTACAAAGGAGAACGTCCTAATCATGTTAGAACAACAACTCCTCAAATGGTGTATGCTAACACCAATCAGCTTACATAACTTGGAGTTTATAATGATCCACTTCCTTTAGCTAGAGGCACGGGGGGCATTATTTCACCACCCTTAGGGGTAGGTATTAATAGAGGCTAGCAAATTCCTCAGCCTTTTATGTAGCCACCTCCACCACCACCAAATTTGGAGGCAATAAGGGAAGCGGTACATGAGCTATACGGGCTTGACCTTAGACAGGTTGGTTACCCAAAATTCTACAAGCCATATCTAGAGGCAATAGATAGAGAGAATCCTTACCCAAGAGGGTATAGAATTCTTGAATTCTCTTTGTTCTCTGGAGAAAATGGATAGTCTACCTTGGAGCATGTAGCTAGATTCACAGTACAATGTGGGGAATTTGCTAACTATGAAAATTTCTCTTATCTCAAACTCAGGTTATTTCCTAACTCATTAACAGGAGATGCTTTTACTTGGTATGCAACATTACTAAGGAATTCTATTATAAGTTGGCAGGAAATGGAGAGACAGTTCCACACACAATTCTTCAGAGAAGAACTTGAGATTTGCATAGCAGAATTATCAAGGGTAACCCAAAGAGGTGGAGAATCAGTAAAGTCATTTCTCACTCGTTTAAAAAAAAAAAAGAGGAATAGATGCAAAATCCATCTCCTAGAAATAGAGTACGTGAAGATAGAACATAGGAGACTTGATATAGAGTTGAGGAAAAAGTTCTAAGGTATGGAGTTCAAAGACTTTTATGAGCTTGCTGCTAAGGTAACAAAGTATGAAGAATTACTCAGAGAGGTCAATTCTAAAGAAATTGCAGTAGCATATCTCACAAGTACATGTTCCTTCATTTGTCTTCTACTGGTGAAAAAAGCACCTGACTTATGGAAGAAGTCAAAGACCTCCATCATAAGCACAATATACTTTTGATATGGAAAAGACTAAGAAAATATTTGATTTCCTTCTGAAGGAGAAATTCATCACATTTCTCCAAGATTACCAACTCCCCATCAAAGAGGAACTCAAGGGGAAAAATATACTGTAGGTATCATAACTCTTAGAATCATGGTACTAATTCTTGTTGGAGTTTCAGGAATATTATCCAGGATAGGATCAACAAGGGAATACTGAAGTTCCCTGAGAAAAATGAAGCCATAGTGGTTGATGAAGATCCTTTCCCACTAGTGGCTTCAATCAACATAGCTGCTACGGATATGAGAGCAGTTTTGAATGAAAATGAGGACGAGAAGTTTTCTTCTAATGTCTAGATAAGAAAGATATGGATTCCTAAACAATATTTGAATGAAAAGAATTGAAGGTATTCCTACCATTCAAAACAGGAAGTCAAGAAGGAGAAACCCTTCAAAGAAAAGAATGTTCCTCCAAAAGAGAGACAAACTTTTCAAGAGGGAAAGGGCAGGAACACTTCAACGAGAAAAATACCTCCAAGGTTTGTTGTCCCTCCTCCTATTCCACCTTAACAAAAGTGGCATGTGGTGCATCATAAGAAATTTCCCCAAAAGCTCACTAGAATTATGGAGAAAAGGAAATTACTTGAAGAAATGCCATAGGAAAAGCCAAAAGAAAAAGAGAATCTAAAAGAAGCGAGTCCTACTTCAAAGAAAACCAAATTTTGAAGGAAGGCTACAGAAGATGAAGAATATTGTTCCTGTGATGAAGAAATGGATTTGAAAACTATTATGATAGGTACATTTCTTGTTTCCTTGAGATGTTCTACCATTTCTCTAACTTTACCATATTTTTTCAAGTAAAAAAAGATGGATAAAAGCTTAGTAGAGGTAAAGAAAGAACATTTGTCAATAGAGGAAAAGCATAGTCAGAGGGTGATCCTGGTGACCCCTACGAGGAATCAGCTCGGAAGGTGATCTTGGAAATACCTAAGTGGAGATGTGAGGCACATAAGACCTCTCTATGCGAGCACACTTCAATGTTAAACCAAATGTCCAAGGTATTGGTGGATATGGATCAGCACAATGTGATGCCATTGAGGATGTTGGTGAGCTTTAGAAGAGGTGCCGCGACGGATTGAAACAAAAGTGTTCGTGACTGCCTTTATCGAGAAACTCAAGACGGGCACACCCTATTGGCATCACTGTGAGTAGTAAGACTTCCTTATAAACTTTCTTTGTGATTAATTCTATTGCTAATTACAATGCTTTGTTAGGAAGAGACTGGATACATGCCAATTGGTGTGTGTCGTCCTCCCTTCACCAATTTTTACTATTTTGGAAAGGTGATGAAGTAGAAGTGGTGACATGCATAAAACAACCTTTCATTGCAACCCTGCATTCTGAGCTAAGACATGATCAGAGCTGGTCCAATAAAGCTTGGGGAGGGCAAAGATAGAATGACCTCTGCAAGGGAAATGTACACGGAGTCAAGATACTAGTGATATTCAAGACCAGGCTACCAATATTTTGAAGACAATTGCTATCGTGCCTTTTAGACCAATAAAGGGTTTGGTCATCGAGGAGATCGATGACTAAGTATTCTCGTTGAAGAGCACTTCATAATGCCAGATAAGGTAGATTCAAAATGCAAATGCAGATTACTAAAAAGCCGCTGAGGAAACACCTGATATGCGGTTGAAGGGATTTATGTAAATAAGAACTAAACAAAGAGGAAGAAATCTCAGATTGAAGATTTAGAGCAAGCTCCTCCTAAAATGGAAGACAATAAGCCTCAAGTACATGATCCTATGGAAGAAGTCAACCTCGACATTATGGAAGAGCCAAGGATTACTTACATCAATTCTCTCTTATCCACTAACTTGAAGAAAAAGATCATATCATTGTTGCAGGAATTCAAAGATTTCTTTGCTTGGAATTACGATGAAATGCTAGGATTTGACAGAGGCCTTGTGGAACATCGCTTCTATTGTGGCTCGACTCCATCCTTTCCAACAACTACCAAGAAGAATGAAGTCCGAGGGAAGTGCAGAGTTGAAGGTGAAGGAGGAAAACTGAGAAACTTCAAGGCCAAATTCATCAGGCCTACAAGGTATGTTCAATGGTTAGAAAATATTGTTCCTGTGATGAAGAAAAATGGAAAACTTCGAGTATGTGTGGATTTGAGAGATTTAAATGTTGCTACTCTTAAGGATATGTATATGATGCCTATTTCAGACATGTTAGTTGATTCTACTGCTAATAATGAATTGTTGTCCTTTATGGATTGTTTCTCCAGTTATAATCAGATTTTAATAGCAGTAGAAGATATACCTATGTCACTTTTATATGTCCTGCTCCATAGGGACATTTGAATGGTTGGTCATGCCTTTTGGTCTAAAAAATGCAGGTGCAACTTACCAAAGGGCAATGAATGCCATTTTCCATGACATGATGGGCCACCACAAGGAAGTATACATTGATGATATTGTGGTTAAATCTAAAAGAGCAAGTGAGCATATAGATCATCTAAGGAAAAGATTTGAGAGGATGAGACATCATCGGTTGAAGCTTAATCCACTCAAATGTGCATTTGGAGTTCATTCTAAGAATTTTCTTGGATTCCTAGTTCACCAAAGAAGGATAGAAGTGGATCAAAACAAAGCAAAAGCTATCGATTCAACTAATGCTCCACAAAACAAGAAAGAACTCCAAAAGTTCTTGGGTCAAGTAAATTATTTAAAAAGATTTATCTCTAACCTAGTAGGTAAAACCAAGGAATTCTTTGACTTGGTGAAGCTGAAAGACATGGAAGAGTTTACGTGGGAGGAATGACATCAAGCAGCTTTTGACAAAATCAAAGAGTACCTCTCTAAACCTCCTGTTTTAATGCCTCCTATACAAGGTTACCCACTTAAATTATATTTATCAACCGCAAATGAGTCAATAGGTTGTCTTTTAGCACAAAACAATTCTAAAGGTCATGAGCAGGCTATATATTATTGAGTAGGGTCTTAAATCCAACAGAAACAAGATATTCTCCAATTGAAAATTTATGTTTGGCCTTGTACTTTGCATGCACCAAACTAAGACATTACTTGATCAAGTCTCGAGTTTATGTGGTTTCTCAGACTGACCTTATGAAGTACATGCTTAACCAACCATTGATTACAACAAGGATTATTAAATGGTTCCTTACTTTGTCAGAATTTACCTTGGTTTATTTTTCATAGAAATCAGTCAAGGGACAAACATTGATAGATTTCCTAGCTAATCATCCATCCTTAGAGGTTGGGACATAGAAAATGTGGAGTTGGGAATCTATGGAGTAGAAGAAGAGCCTTGGATCCTTAATTTTGATGGTTTAAGTATAGAGAATTCAGCCGGTGCAGGAATAGTGATCATGTCACCAAGAGGAATAAAGACTACATTGTCTTTCAATCTGGATTTTGAATGCACTAACAATCAGTCAGTATGAACTTGGTGATTGCTTCTAGAGATCCCACTAGACCTCTCGGGGGGGAGGTGATGTCCGTCACTGAGATTCTCAATCGTACTCGATACTGGTCAGGAGTATAAGTGCAACAACTTGCTATTATCACCTTACTTTATTGTTGCCATTCAATTGTTAGAATCCTTTGATAATGTGAAATTTGAACATGTGTCTAGGGAATCAAACTGGGAGGTTGATGAGCTTGCTCAAATAGCCTTTGGTGTAAAAATGGGGCGAAGAATCGAATCTACAATCTCATCAAGGATGGGGAGAGAAGAATCACCCTTCAATTTTTGAAAGGGGAATTAACCTAGACATCTTCAACAATGACATGAATATTGTTGGAGATTGGAGAACATAGTTCAGAGAGTATTTTGAGAATCCAAACAAGAAGGTTCCCCATAGAACGAAGGCTCAAGCTCATAATTTTGTTTTACTAGAAGGAGAGCTATACAGAAAAGGATTTGATGGGTTATTACTCATTTCCCAGACAGCATGGAAGTTATGAAGCAAGTTCATGAAGGAGTTTGTGGAGCCCATCAATCTGGAGTAAAGATGCGATGGTTAATTCGAAGACACGACTGTTTTTTGCCGACCATTCTAAAAGACTGCATCACTTACTCCAAAGGTTGTCAATAGTGCTAGAGATATGGAATTATACAAAGGATTCCTGCTGTTGAATTGCATTCAATAGTAAAGCCATGGCTGTTCAAAGGGTGGTCCATGGATCTAATTGGAAAGATTCATCCAACATCATCAAAGGGTCATCTTAGTTGCTACTGCATCATTTCACTCAAGTGGGTGTAGCTGCACTTACTGGAAAAGTAGAACATAGCGATGTGGATTCAGCCTCATCAAGGAGTAGATTGTTCATAGTTTGAATTTCTAATCAATCACAAAACATGAACAATTTTACTGGGAAGATGAATTATTGTGCTGCGGATTATGGAATACATGTGAAACCCCGAGAAAACAGTTGACGTAAAAAGTAAAAAAAAAAAAAGTACAAAATCGTATCTTCGTAAAAATCTAGAATTTTTCTTAGATCTCGGATGATCAAACGACTTCACCGTTGGAATCATCTCGCGAAATCTAGCCATTGACACTTCATCTAATTCGAGACGTCAGAATTTTGTATCGTTTTCGAGGTACCAGGCACGTGTGCAAAATCCGACATGCGAGGTGACAAAAGCCACCTATAACATGTACTCGCGATTACGTTGCATGGGTAGAGAGGTGATGAATATGGACCGTCGGGATAATGCCAAGTGTCAAAAATCCAAGAGAAGGGACATGGATGACATTATTTGAAAGTTAAATGATAATAAGGACAAAATTTTGAATAGTGTCATCTCCTTCTTCAATTAGAGACCAAACGTGTGGAGAGGAGAGGGGAGATGCAGAGAGTTAGGTTTTGATATTTTTTTAGAGAGAGAGAGAGTTGCTTCTCTCTAAGTCCCGGCGATCGATCTGGTTTGATTTCTTCTGAAGCCAAGAAAGAAAAAGCGGTATTTCACACACGAGGACTACACGCTGGCATCCCCAGTTGGAGTTTTTGACAAATAAAACTCGAGGTAGGGGTTTTATCCTACTTGTTTTTTAACCCTTGCTTGTTTTATCGATGGTCGAAGTTGATTTTGAGGCCTCGAATGGTGCCGCTGCACGATCTACCCCAAAACTGACCGAAATGCGAAAATTTTTGGAGTTTCGCTTGACAAATTCATGGACTGCTTAGCATCTTGTGATATAATTTATGCAATAAATTGTGTTTTGGTATGTATGAGGCCGGAAATGGCCATGGGTATCGGTTTCAAAAAGTGGAACCACAATAGATGGAGGGTCGCCCACGACACCCCATCGTTGCTGGGACTGCTAAAAACAAATCTTGCTTGTGTGTGAATTGACCAAAAACGTCCATGTGTTTTCGCATTGAAATTGCTCAAGTGAATAGCTTGAAGCCAGTGGGAATTAATAGGTTAATGCATAAGCTTGATGTGTTATCTTGATGTCACAATTATAATGGAATATGGAATGTGTTTGTAGGCCATCGAGATGATATTGTGAATCGTCAAGTGAGCTTAATTTGGGTGATGCTGATCAATATTGAATGACATGTTTTATGAGTGCAAATTCTTTGAGAATGTTGCATATTTGATTTATATATATATATATATATATATATATATATATATATATATATATATATATATATATATATTGATATATTGGTATAGAAATGGTATAATGCATTCATATGCACCTGTAAATCCTAGAATTAGGTGTGAGGCATGACATGAATTAAAATAAAACGAACATGGTTGCGAAGAATTTGTCAGATGATTTTTCTCGAGAATGGGTCGTAGGACGGTCCAACAGATCATTTCGGATGAGGACCATTTTCGGAAGTTCTCCAACACATTCGCCTCGGAGGGTAGTCCCATATTTTTACCAAAACCCTAAGAGTGTATTTCGAGAACAATGTAAGTTTTGTTTTGAAAAATGGTATTTTCCTCAAGGCTACGGCTTAGACAAGTGTGAGTGAGTCGTGAGGACTCGAGGCATGGGAATGGGCATGTAGACATCTGGCAGCATCACGAATTTTTACTGAAACAAGGTTTAAGACTGGATCATTGCATATGCACTTAGGTGGGGAGTAACCCATTTAGGCATTCCACTACCTGGTGATAGCTC
Organism: Tetrastigma voinierianum; assembly: GCA_016808115.1. Classification (NCBI taxonomy): domain Eukaryota; kingdom Viridiplantae; phylum Streptophyta; class Magnoliopsida; order Vitales; family Vitaceae; genus Tetrastigma; species Tetrastigma voinierianum. The sequence goes on along the minus strand of JAEQBH010000706.1, from coordinate 1,083,544 downwards.
ACCCCCGGTCGAGGGAATATTTCAGTGCATGTGGAGCGCTCGGGAGAGACGACTGCTTAGAGGCTGATTTTGAAGAAAGTCGGGTTGTGGCTTTGAAGTTTTGGGATAATATGTATTAGAATTGTAAATTTTAATATGTATTCGTATTAAGAGTAATGTATAACTCTTGAACCATGTAATATAATAGGTTGAATGTATTTGGATGAGTATGACATGTAGGCCCAAGTGGCCATTTAACTCATGTGTGTGTTTTGTAATACGACGATGGGGATTTTCCGCTATGGAGTGCCACGGTGAGGTCAACTGGACACCCTGGCCAGGTGTCACAATACAACTCATTAGATCAACTCTTTTTTATGCCCAAGCCAATGGACAAGCAAAAGCATCTAACAAAGTGTTGATAGGAATCCTGGAGAAAATGCTAGAGAAGAATCCTAAAGATTGACATAGGATTTTATCAGAGACATTATGGGCATATAGAACTTTCAAAAGGAGTTCTACAGGGGTAAGCCCTTTTTCTTAAACTTATGGACAAGATGCAGTACTCCCAATGGAAGTAGTAGTGCCTTCTCTAAGAGTGTCCAAGCAAAATGGTCTTACTCCACAAGAGTATACTAAGGCCATGATGATGGAACTCGACTCAACAGATGACAAAAGAATACAAGCCTTCAACAACATGTTGATTCGGAAAAAATAAAGTGGCTCAAACTTATAACAAGATAATCAAGAGGAAAAACTTTAAAAAAGGAGAGCTTGTTTTGAAGATTATTCTGCTAGTTGGTTCTAAAGACAAAGAATTGGACAAATGGTCTCCCAATTGGGAGGGACCTTTCAAGGTGCATCAAGTACTACTAGGAAATGCATACTGGTTAGAAAACCTACAAGGAGAGCCACACAAGAGGTTCATCAATGGGAAATACTTGAAGAAGTACTTCTCTACCATGTGGGAAATTATAAAAAATTCCCAAAAGAATTAGGTCAATTCCATGGCCTTTAAAGGTGTAATGTTTGGAGAACGTTCTATGTTTTGGAATAAAGTAGGCTTTTTAGCCGCTGTTTCTCAAGCATTCAAGTTCTCAACATATTACCTTGTTCTGATTTATGTTTTGGAGAAAAATAGGCTTTGTAGCCATTATTTCTCAAGCGTTCAAAGTTTCTCTATTATGTTGCTTTGTTCTATGTTTTGGATAAACATATATCTAGTAGGCCTTTTAGCCACTGTTTCTCAAATATATAAATGTGTTCAACAACATACATGTGCTCAATATATCAGTTTTCTTTGTAGCCATTGTTTTCCGAATCTCTGCAATGTCGTACCTATACCTTATATAGGCAATATATATTCTCAAAGAAAGTAGGTCCAAGGACTACTTTTAATTAACAACAGAGTTACAACATTATTCCAAAAACATCAACACACATCAAAAGGTAGGCCTAGTGTCACCTTGATTCACTAATGCAATGTCATGACTGTAGTGTACGTATGCTAGTGTCAGTGATTTTTCCACAATTCATTCCATAGGCAATCAAGACACATCAAAATGTAGGCCTAGTGCCACCTTGATCCGCTAATGCAATGTCATGGTTGTGGTGCACTTATGTAGTGTAGTGCTCAATGAGTCTCCAACAACATCTTAGGAAAAACATTCCAATTCTCTTATTTCCACCAAGCAAAAATGGTAAGCCGATGGCCACCTAGCAAAGGTAGGGAAGGGAGATATTAGCCCCAGGACAATCACTTTTCATCATAGGCTTTGGAGTACAAAAGCAAAGATAAGATAACACAGAGCATAGGCAAGAAAGAGGCTTTACAACTGAAAAAATGCCAAATAAATGGCAATAAAGTTCCTAAGTCAAAGTCATATCATGGAAATATCAAAAGAATGGAGAGAATCCCAATATCCAAGGCAATGTTGGGGAGATGCATCAATTTCCTGTAATTCTAAAGCTAATCTAGTTGTCTCGTCGTGTTGGGAAGCTAAGAAATGGCCCAAGGACTCGACTTTCTGTAGATGCTCAAGTTGCTGAGCCTTTATGGCATCACCCTGCTCCACCAAAGAGGTTAGCTTCATCTTTTCCCTCTCCAACTCTTCAATCAACCTATTGATACGCTCTTTCTGAGCATCATACCCAATGCATAACTCATTCAACCGTTGCATAGCTTGTTTCTTGGCAAGTTAGGCTTGGTCAAATTCAAGCTTCTGTCTCTTTAAAGCATCTAATTTGGAGAAGATATACATGTTGGATGTCAAAGCACAATTTAATGTAGGGAAAACATAAGAAGTCTGAGCTAAAGCCTCTGAAATGAAAATCTTATATTGAGGCACTTTGGAAGTTGATGCTAACACCGCCAGAGCTGCACAAAAAGCATAATTGTGGTTGGTAGATAATGAAAGTAGGTCTAAAACAAGTAAATGGCTCATAGTAGAGTGAGCCGCAGACACGTTTGAATCACTATGAAGACATACAGAGGACTGGGGGGCAGGAGTAGTCTGGTCCAAGAAAGACAAGTCCAAAGAGAAACCCGTCTCCATCTCTATCTGGAAAGCTAATCTTTGTGAAACTTGCAAAATAGGAAATATAAGGCAAGGAAAAGAAAAATACAAGGGAAATATGAAGGTGAAGAACTAACCGGAGAAGGAGCAAGTTGAGAAGTATGCTCATACTAGCCTTCTCTAACGGTGGCAACCCTTTCTTCCAAAGAGCTCTTTGTCATCTCTATTTCATCGGGTGCACTACTAGTATCCTAAGAATCATCCTCACTTGAAGTTTCTTCTCCACAGGCCGACCCTTGCTTACTATCCTTAGAGGGATCTTCTACTTTTTCAATCTCAATGGGATCATCAACAGTATTGGAGAAATCAAACTGATGGGCTGGTGATGAATGTGGAATTCATCTATTTTTAAGCCCATTTTTCATGTATATTTGAAGCTTAAAAGTTCAATTTAATACAAAAATACGGAATCTTCACCCAAATTTGTGTTTTGTAGGAATTTAGAGAAAAGAAGCAAAAATTAGTAGGAAAAGCAGCAAAAATGGCTAAGGCTGGAAATTGTTGAATGTTGCGACAAATTTCACCTTTGTCACGACAAAACTAAGGGCAAGCAGCAGAAACCATGTCGCGACATTTCTCAATTTTGTCGCGACATAGTCAAGGCAATTGCTAGTAGAACATTGTCGTGACATAGAAATCGTTGTTGCGACAAAACAAAGGGCAAATTGAAGAAGTGATGTCGAGACCAAAGATTTTCACAACAAAAGCAGGCCAGAGTTCAAAAGAGTTTGATGCGACAAAAGTTTTTATGTTGCAACAAAACCCTTAGAGATCAGCAGTGCAAGACAAGAAAAGCATGTCGTGACATTTGAAATTTTGTCACGACAATTGTTAAGTGGAATCAGTTGGACCTTGTGAAGTATGGGGGCAAGCAGTCTTTAGTCCTAAGAAACGGCTGTGAAGTATTGGTTTAGGACAAATAACCAAAATCTTCAAGAGGATCAAATCCTAAAAGTAACTATGTAGACCCATTGAACTGGTTTAGGAATATGGTTTGCTAAACAGTGAAATGTGTAGTGTCAAGAGGTATTCCAAGGCTATGCTACCCTGCTCTTGGACAAATCCAGGATTCATGCCCTTCATAGTACTTGTTCGTGAACCTGTTGCAAACATATAATCATAACACTGATTTTATTCCCAGTGTTATTTCTATCATCAAATTCGATTCTTCGTTTAGACTTTATTTTAATTAAAGAAAATTTTATAAAAAAACATTTTCATTACGCTTTTGTTAGCTATTTTTACAAATCATAGAAAACAGTAGTTCAAATAGTGATTTTTTTGAGTAGTAGGGGTAGTTGATATTTAGATTTTCTCATCAACCCTCGTGGGAATGATATCTGACTTATAATCCACTCTTATTACTTGTATAATCTATGCACTTGTAGTGATTTAGACCAAAACGAGTTTTAATTACATAATATTATATACAACAACAAAAAACAGTCTTTACATATTTTGGTCTCAACATGTTTTTGGCATTGTTGACAAGGACTGAAATTAGTCCTTGGTAGTAGTGTTAGAAATGAGTTGAACATATTGTCTAGTCAATCAAACAACAAATTTTTGGCATCGTTGTCGGGGATTGAAGTAGAGTTTAAATATCAATATTCTAACCAAAAAGAGAATTGCTAATTTGGACATTTTTACCTTTTATAACATTTGAACATATTGCCTGTCTACGCTAGATAATCACGTATGTTGGAAAAGTTCCCACATCCTTAGAAAAGTCGGGTTTTTAGAAGTGACTATTAGAAAAAGCATTTTTCTTCTCCTCGACCATCTTCGAAGTTTTAGGCCTACTAGGAGAAGAAGTCAATCTTGCAGAAGAATGAGGAAATCAACATGAGGTAAAATTTATGAATAAAATGCACAAATGATTCTTTACTCCATAAGAGCAAGAACCGAGAAGCTCACAAATACAGATATTCCACCAAGTAGAGAATGATGGAGCCGTGGATAGAGAGGTAACCCTAATGGAGCATGAAAGAGTTCGATATTCCTTAATTAGTGCCTGTGCAAACTCCAAGTCTAGCAAAACAGAAGGCAAAGGAAGTAAAGTTGGAATGAACTGTTGAAAACTAAACTGGCGGGCCCAAAGACAAGGAAGGTAGGGCTGTAGACTATCCGAGGATGCAGACATCGAAGATGAAAGGGCGAAGCAACCTTATGAAATAAGTACTCTACAAGCGGCATTAGTAGAGGCCAAAGGACTCATAAAGTCCTGTAGATATGGTTGAGATGAAGCCAAAATCTGATTCCAAGTTGAGAGATGTACAAAATCAGGCCTCAAGTATATGTGTATCAATGCCCGATCTACCAATCCTAAGAAGAAAGACATAAGATCATCAGCAGGCATCGTACATAGAGAATGCACGACATGGAGTCCCAAAGTCTTGTAAAAGGTAGGTTCCCTGTCTGAAAGCTCTGGAAAATATGCAAAGAACCACATTTGTACAAACCATAAGGCATCACTAACTTCATGGTAAGGCTCATCATAAACATATTTACTCATGACCTGATAAACTAAAGGCAAGAGTAAAGTGCCTAAGGCATAAGGTCGACCTAGAGCAAGTGTCTTGGCCAATGGTAAGTACTCCATGTTAGGTTTTCCAGAGCTGGGAAAAAAAACATATCGGCATAGGAGAACCCATAGAAACTTAACATGCTTAGCCATTGATGGAACCCTAGTGATATCATGCCATTTCTAGATAATCGCAGAGTATGAAGTTTGAGTGGTAGAAGAAACCTCTATATTCGGGGGAGAAGAGTCTTGAATATCAAGCAGACATAGTGCATTGGCAACCCGGATAGGGAGCGTGGACACCCCTCAACCCCAAGATAGATGTCAATGAGGGCTCACTCTTTTTTTTTTTGCAACTTTATAACCTTTATTAATTCTGTATATCTATAATGTTAAACAATTAACTTGTATTATATTCGTGAGCAAATGGATTACAAAATATATATATATATACAAGTTCATATATGGAAGTGTTTAACATTTACAATATTTACATTGTTTACAAACTTCATTCAAAATGTAATCTAAGGTCTTCCAAAGGCAACTTATTGATGCGCGCCTTGTCCCACTGGACATGATTGTCCAAATTTTCTAAATTTCTTCTCAGACTACACGGATTGAACACCCGCATGTTTACTTTTACTTGGAAGGGACTAATACACATGGATGCACCCCCGCACTAATGTCACCACACTTCTATACAAATGCATATAACACATATAACAAGCATGTGATTCTTATCATTATTTCTCATATATACTTATATCATAACCAGTTCCATTTCTTATCATCATCCATATACTTTTCATGTCATCTTGTATTTTACTTCTTGTTCTTTGGGTAACCTGATGCATCATTTCTCCATCACATATGCAGAAGAGCCGAGCCACGCTCGATCCCTGGTCCACCTGATCAAGGACCGAACCTGGGCTTCTGGTGCGAAACCATACCGGGACTCCTTATTTTTTTTTTTTTCAGAGTCGAATCATCTGTGGTATATAAACAATTTGTAATAACCAACAATCTGGCTTTACATTTTACAACAAAATTGGTCACTCGAGTGGTGCTATATTAAAATTTATACACATATACTAAGTCCCATTCTATACAAATAAGGCCATACATATGGCGCTGGTCTAGCACATAACATCGATCGCGGAACAAGGCCGGTGAGCACTTTGCCTCAGATGCCCGCATACCGCGCGAATGCCCCTCGTCCCTTCTTTATCTCCCTTCAGTACCTACACCTGGATTAACACTCGTGCTAAGCTTTACGCTAAGGGGGAAACACAGCAGACAAAGTACTCCACTACCAACAATATCGCTGTCACTATCTTTTTACATTTGCTATTATTTATGCATATAATCGAAGTCTATTCTTATGTGACTTCTAACTCATATCATATTATACATGTAGATTTTATCCGTTCAAATTCTCATCATCTTGTTCATATTACTCTCGTGTCATGTCTTTTGGCGGGTGTTGTAACTCATATCTACTACATGTTGATGAGCTTTAAAAGTCATCTATATTTTAGTCCATTTTTCTGTTTGATTTTTAAATTCAGAAATAAATAATTAATATACGTAAATACGAAGAAACTCACCAAATCGTTATTAGCGGTGGAAGAGAAAGAAAGTAGAAAAATACAGCAATAAGTGGAGGAAAAGTGCAGACGAATGGCAGAGCAGAAATGAAAAGAACTGGCTGAGTCATTGATGCAGTTTTGGGGTTTACACAAAATTACCATGAGGTCGCATGCCATCGTGAAATTGAAGGAAATCATTCAGTCGCGATAATGGATCAAATATATTGATGTCGCGACATCCGCTATGCTAAAGACCGCAAAAAGATTTGGCGCCGATGTCGCGACGCGGATCGAGGTCGCTGGCATCGAGTAACCGCCTGAAAAGCCCCGTAGAATCCAAGTTGATGTCGCACGCGATTGATATCGCACATCGTGATGATGTCACGACAAAAAGAGGTCGTTCTTTCCACTTTACATCAACCATCAAGAGAAGATCGCAAGTTGTCGATGTCGGCCATGAGATCGGTCGCCACACTGCATCGCCGCGCCAGAAGGGCAAAGCTTCTTCGCGAAGTGAGGTCGCGATAAGATATCGATGTCGCGACATCGAGCGACCGGGCCGTAGCTTCCGCGCCCATAAGATGACGCCGCTGACAAGAGATTACGTCGCTGGCTATCCGGCGATACGCTTGAAGACCGCGCATGAAATGAGCCGAGGTCGCACAAGATATCGACGCCGCGTACATCGAGAACAATTGGAAACCTCGCAAGACGTGAGAAGATGTGGCGATAAGATAGTGATGTCGCCGACATCAGAATGACCAACCAAGGCTACATAGCAAGTCACGTTTGCTGACAGAGATTGATGTCGACACTCGATGATGTCAATGGCTATGGAACCTAAGTCGCGATTTCGAAATGTTGACTTGGGCCTGATACTCAAAATCCACAAACAAAGCCGGCAACGATTAGGTCCAAATTGAGGAACCCTATAAATACGCAATGGGTCCGTACCATTAAAGCAAATACGCTACAGACGAGGTCCGACAATGAAAAGCTCATTTTCTTTATTTTTCTTTCTTTCTTTTCTTTTTCTTAATTCCTTTATTTCGTCGCTTTAGAGCGCATTATGCCTCCGTATTTTTATTTCGCTTGTATTTTCGAACTGGGATGTTATCGCTCGAAATGTCGAAATGCATTTCACTCCTTTCAAATTACTACCGGAATGTTTGAAGTTCGCACAAATTTCGAATTGACACTTCGCTTCAAATTGCAGTTATTCTTATGATTCTAGGAATGTCAGACGTGGTAATTCAAGAATTGAGGAATCCAGCCTTCCATTAAGTGAACGTTTATAAATTTTAATTTATCTTCGTAGTCGCTTCAGCTGTGAGCCTTGTTAATTTCGCTTAATGAATTTATTCGGTTTTGGGTTTATTGTCTTGGGATTTGAACATCGCTTCTTATACTGCGAAGATTTGCGTCATTGCTCGATCACTTCCTCGCAAGGAGGTCCCTCCTTCCGAAAGTGACACGTGGAAGACATTCCGAGAGTAATGTACACTTTTCAGCGTATACTAACATATTGTGGATCTTTTTTGAGCTTTGTAAGTTCACGATAAATCCTCTTCTCACTTGAAATCAAGAACTAGTTGAATAAAAAGAGTTATCTATTTAAACAAGCAAAGAGTTCACCTCAATCTCGATAGTGAGGCCAATCCCGTGGTTAGTCAGGATCTAATCAAGGAAAGGTCAATCTTTATTCTAATTTCAGGTGAGGAGCAACTGGAAGTCAGATATCCTGCTTGACCGATAACTTGGGAGCTAAGTGTTTACACCATAAAATGGGTATGAAGTATTGCAAAAGAAAAATACCAGACATGAAGTCCTTTTGCAGAGTTATCTAATTCTCGTATTCGAGAGAATCGTGTCATAAATTAGATAATGAAATGTGGAGCGGAGAGATTCACTAAGACTATAACGCCTTGGATGTATTTTTGAAACTTGAGATAATCAAGAAATTTTATCGAATTTAATCTCACAAGAATCCGATAGTTCTCTACTATAACTGTTTTATTGATGTGTCTTCGAGGATAACTATTCAAGATTCATTTTTATTAAATTAACTATTCTTTTATTCTTATCTTCCGCTTTGTTTGATAGTTCATTTATTTTCCTTTGTTCAAGTTTAATTTTCCAAAGACTTTACGCTGGATCCTGTCATCATTTTGTGGTCCAAACAGTGTTGAAAATTGAGTAGTCGTAGTTGATTTAAAAATTTTGAGATCTCGTGATCGGTTATCTGACTTAAATCCATTTTATTACTTGTCGACCCGTGCACTTGCAAGAATATTCTACCAAAAACCAAACTTTTGAAAATGATTTACTCTTCCTAAGAGATTGGTGGTTTATATAGTATATGGACAATAAGTTTTGATGCTGCTGCGGATTAGACAATAGTCCTTTTGCATGTTAGGTCGGCAAATTTGTAATGAAGCCTCGGTCCTAAGCACGTGCTGGGTGCCGTCATTCGGGATTAGACACAGTCCTTAATAGCGGTCATAATTCCTTAGGTTGTGCTGGTCTCGTGAAGAACAAGCCTACTTACGCCAAAGCGCCTGGATTGTACTACTATCCTTGCATTATGTCACAAACTCAACAGTTTCTTGTCCCATAGTTTTGCAAGTCATGTCGTGTGATTAGACAATAGTCCTTGTAATAGTGTCATAAATTTGTATGTGTGTTTTGGTTCGTTAACAAGTTTATGATGCCGCTGTTTCGGATCGAAAGAATTTTGTGGGAATTCGTATATTCGAGGAAAAAGCAGCCACACTGAGCACATTTCTTAAAAAAAAAAAAAAAAAAAAAAGAAAAGAACAAAATATGCTTCGCACCCTCTAGCCACCCACCTTTAACAACCCATATTGAATATATTTCGCGATCTTTAATAATCCTATTAATGAGTATGCTTTCAAAAACCCTTTGATGCAAGGTAGGAAATGCATTTCCACTGATCTGATTCCAAACTTCCATACCTTGAATAGAAAGGACGCCTAAGCCTATAAGTGCCATCACAGCTTCAAAACCAAATATTAATGCTTATCTGTCAAATCAAAGCAAGGAAGAGCTTGTAGCGCCCCGCCACCACCTTATTAATGGAGGATTTCGGAGACCACTATACAGAAGAATATCACGTATCTTATACACAAATACAGATGCTAATAATTTTAATTAAAGCCAAGATCGACATAATGGTCCGTGGAAGACATACCCGGGTCATCCCACTCGAAGATCCAAACGAGCACTGAAGATTCCTCGTGGATGGCCAATATTGTTGTCGAAATTTCCGGGTGAGACCGTGTCATAAACCCGCACCATTCCCATTCTCTAAGAGATACGCGAGCCAAGCATGGTGGCGGGAACTTCCTCACCGCTATGGCTCCGTTATGGATAGCCCCGGGGAGAAAGCTGGGCTGAGGCCTACTAGGAGATCTCCGCACCCAAATCCATTTAAAGCAAAGAGGAGATCATGGTGTTCCAAATAGGGGGAAGATGGAAAAGCCCCAGATGTAGCTTTGGGAAAGATTCCTGTAAACTGTTGCCGAGAGGAAGATGTGTCCAATGTACGATAGATCTCAAGACCTTGATGGACATGTAAGCATCATGCCATGAATGATATATCAAAAGGATCATTGATGCTTCATGCCGGTGGAGCATTCAAACGGTGCATCATAAGAGGCAAAAGAGCCGATTGAAGATCCGTTGAATGTAATATGAAAACTCCTTTCTAGCCAAGAGGAAATGTACAGGAAAGGGGACTGCGAGCCTGAAGCAAGATGACGCCCGCAGCTGTTACGCCATTATAATGTGTTAGACAAGAAAGAAAGACACACACCGGGCCATGCAGAAAATAGGAGCAATTGAAAGGAGTTAATGAAGGTGGAGCGCCTGGAAGAGTGAAACTGAATGACCTTATTGATGTCGAAGAGGTCATCATTTCAAGTGAGTCAAGAGCTTACCATTTCAAACCCAATCCTAACCTCCTTCCAAGACATTGGTCACCAAACACTTGTCAGAACCATGAGAACTTCTCGTATGGGCGGAGGGGCTTCGAAGGCCCATGGCAGTGATGCAATCAACAAGGGTATCACTGAAAAAAAAAAAAAAAACTACCATAACTCCGTGCCAGCTACAGCAGCAGGGAAATGGAGTACTAAACGAATATCGTGGTCGAGGAGGGCCCCATCTGAGGAACAGAGCGTCGCAGCTTATTGGGGATAATGTAGCCGCTAACCTCCATGAACAAAGTTCGAGAATCGAAGTGCTGCATACTAATTTCTCACTGCACTACAAATGACCGAAGAACCCTGAGACACAGAAAAGTACTGGGTCTTAACCTCGTAAAGCTGCTGAAAGATAGCTTCTAAGTGACACAAGGAAGTTGAACCCAAAGATCGCATGGTCAGGCAAATTATGAGTAAGAGTTAAGAGAAAAGAAAAAAGGTGACAAAGAATAGCAAAGTGAAGTAAGACCGTAAAAGGAAGAGACACTGAGAATGACAAAGAAGGAGTAGAAAAGAAGAACATCCCCAGAACAAAGCCTCGTGAGTCCCATTTCCACAAAGACTACGAATTAAAGATGAGGAGCAAGCCAAAGGTTCTCAAAAACTTCCGTGTCGGCGATCGCATGCCTTTATCAAGTGGCACTCTTCTCGATGCCACTTTATGCAAAATTTCAAGGACATACCGAGCAAGAAAGAAAAATTTAGTGCAGTTGAAGTGAATACTGTGCGAATCTCACCGCCACTGTAGCACCGAAAAGAATCCAACAAGAAGACGGCGACCCAGGAAGTTTACAATTTCGTATCGTTGGAGGAATGGAATTCCATGAAGCTCTATGTGACTCCGTGAGCTAGTATCAACTGATGCCCTCTCTCTGCTGCCGCTGAAATTAAGTTTGGGGAGCTTATTCCCACAACCTGCTACTCTTCAACGGCACAGATCGAAGGGTGAAACCCGAAGGGCCATTGAAAGCATTTGTTGGTCACTGCTGGGTGCCTGCATTCCCGTGACTCTTACTCATTCCGACATGGAAGAAGATTCACAAGTACTTCTACTATTAGGAAGACCATTCCTATTAATGATGTTTTTTACTGATATGCAAAAAGGAGTTCTCATCTTAAGGGTCAATAGTCATTGTTTAACCTTTATCAAGCTACTTTCAAAATATAGACAGTGGAAAATATGCCGCAATGTAAACATTTGTCTCCTCGCTTCAACTCTGATGTTAACAATGATTGTAACACCGCTTTTTTTATCAATGAAAAGAGATGAATTCCCAAAGATAACAAGACTACAATGGGGGAAGAATTCAAGGTCAATGGACAAAGGTTGTGCTTGCATTATCTCAACAGGGAGGAGGGAAAGTGAAGAACTCCAACTGCTCTGAGGAAAAGAAGAAGAATCACAACAGCAAGTCCAGCTAAGGACTCAAACTGAAAGCAACTAATGGAGGTAACCCATGAGGATTTCTAAATTTTGAATTTAAATTTCAAATATTTCTTTCTTTAGTTGTCGAAATTAGGCTCCATTTGTTTCTGTGAAGGATAGATTTAATTTTTAGAAATATCAGTTTTAATTGAATTCCTCTCGAAATATTGCAGTTGATCTTCCGAACGGTTAAAGACATTTAAACAAGAAGGCAACCGCAGAGTGGGGACTCCAAAGAATCCTGCGCAGGAGTCTATTACGAAAGGAGTAACTTTCTCCCCTAACCCACCACCCTCAGACATATTTGAATTAATTGTTAACCTTGCTTAAAATATGCCTCGAAGAGATGTTCAAACTGTTGAGAAAATCACAAGATAATCCAAAGTGAAATCATTGAATCAAGGCCGGTCACTGGGATGAAGAAGGGGAAGGGGCTGTCGCTGACAAAGTCGGCTTGTCTCCACAAAAAAAAAAAAAAAAAAAAAATACTTCCTGGAGGTGGACTACTTGGAAAGAACAATTAGTGAGTATTGAGAAGGTAATAACAGAAGGAAAATTCAAAACATATTTTGATTAGGTGGTATGAACAAGAAGTCAAGGAACCCCGTTGAATATCAATTAACTTTAATCCATCATAAATAAAATGAGTCAAGGTACTCCCGGCGGTTATCACAACCTGCTCAAACTTCAAATCTTAAATTGTTAGATTATTGGTCGAGGCTTAAATCTTAGGTGACAATTCTACAAGCAGATGATGCAAAAAAAGCATTCTGACGCTTTGAGCCATTCTAGCCATCCCCATTCATGTATGCCGATGCATAAGGCAAGAAGTTCCACGTGAGCCAAGCCTGGCTTCTTCAAAATAAACCGCCTCTGGAAACCCCAACTCATCCTAAGACATCAATCCTTCAGTAAAGAACCTATGATTACCCAGGAATTCAAAAGAGGAAGAAAGAAATGAAGTTTGGGAGTTGGCGATATTCTTTGAGAAACTCAAAAAAGGGAATGAAAGAAAAAAGGTAAAAGAGCGTAAAATGCGTAAAAGAAGCTTCTAGGATAAGTTTTATTCTCAAGTGGAATCTAACTCTTCAACAATTGTTCTAAAGGTTTCAACACCAGTACCCTCACTGCATCTCTGGTGGTTACTAACCCAAAGTTCAAGCAAGAGTGTTAGAAAAAGCTTTCCAAAAGTTAAAAACATCGTGACTATCCCTTAGTGGTGAAGCAAACCATGAAATTCCCGCTGAACAGGCGCAAATAGTGGGGAATACGCCTAGGGAAATGAAGAAATCATCAAAAGATATCCCAAACATGTAGCTCAGGTTTATTAGAGAAACTTATGCGAAAGAAAGTGCGTAATATTAAGAGAAATGGTGTTCAGGTAATCTTAACCTTAAAAATTCCTTCCATCCTAACGACACCTAAGCCTCACAATATAAGCCCAAAGTGCCAATCATCAGATCCGAAGGCTGACCAAATTCTACATTAGTGAGATCATTATGGAAATGCTTCATGGAATTTGGGAAGGTGAAACAATCAAATTTTAAGAACTTAGGAGTAAGTTAAATGACCTGTGATGAAATGAGAAAGGAAAACAATTCATTAGTTCAACAAAGATCCAATGAGTATATTAAGCTGTGAAAACACCAACATGTTAGTTTGCATAGCATAAAGAGTAGAGACCAACCTTGAACTGGATCTGGAAGCCAGGATGTACGTAGTACCAATACCTTGCATTGCAATTAAATTGAATGAAACCCAGGAACAAATCACTGTAAAATGTTCCAAAATTATTGTTTATGGACAAATACTTCCTTCTTTTCTTTGCTTGAGGACAAGCAAACTTTAAGCTTGGGGGAGCCTGATGAGCCGAAAAGCCATCATTTTGTAGTCCTACTCACCTTCTATATAAAAGAGACACCATTTGCAAATATGAAGGCGGAACTCTGCTCACCCACCCCCGTTATTAGTAAATAAAAAGAGAAAGAACAGAAAAGCAAGAAAATGAAATAAGTGGAAGGTGTGCTAATCGCGTAAGGTAAATGAAAAGAACTCCTGGTCGAGTCACGATGCGCTTTGGGGCTGACATGTGGCCCAGCCATGAGGTCGCTACATCGTGCAAATGAAGGAAAATCGATTCGTGCCATGCACATGGATGCAATGATATTGAGGTCACTATACTCGAGACCCGCTTCGAGAAAGTCTAAGGAATGAAATGACGCCGCTGACGAAAGAGTGAAGCCGACATCGCTAGGTCGCCTCAAAGCTACGCAGTCATGTGTCGCAACGCGACAACATATTGATGTTCAAATTTTTCGATAAACGCAGCGCGATCTGGCGCTCCGCAGCAACCGCCGGTGCCGGCCCGTGCGACGGCGCAACGCGCCGGATCGACATGTCGCTGAACGACGATGCGATAACACAGAGGCCGGGTCACGACATCAAGAAACTGCGTCGCGAGGATAACGCAGCCGCGGCTGATACCGCGAGACGCGACACGCACCGCCAGCTAGCGTGCCACGAAGCGTCGCCGACAAGACATCGGATGCACGGACAGAGCGCATCAGCTGAAGTCGCTACAGCTCATAGCATGCGCGACAGATTGATGTCACATCTCGAAGACAGCCGCTGAATGCAGAGGAATGAGCCGATGTCGCTGAGAGGATATCGACGCCGCGGGACATTTGTGAACACACTCGCCAAGACGCAGATGTCGCGAGCAAAGAGTGATCGCGACACGACGTAGTCGTGTGCTGGCATAGAAGTGTGCCATGTCGCGACGCACCGATGTCGCGACACGATGATGTCACACAGTGAAACCTGGGTCGCGATTTCGAACGGCTCGCCTCGATACTTCAACCACAATGTTACGATAGGCCCACTGAGGAACCCCACACGGAAGCATTCACTCAGTTGCACAGCGCGGTACTTCCGGTGGAGGTTCCGAGAAATGCCTGGCCTCATTTTCTTTCTTTTTTTTCTTATTTTTATTTGCCTGTCGCTTTTGCAGTGGCAGTACAAAAGCCTCGATTTTATTTTTCGTTGTATTTTCTGAATTCAGCTGAAATGCACTGCAGATATTTCAATTTCTTTCAATTATTACCGACGTTTGAGTCTCGCATAGCCTTGGCCCGAGTCATCAGCTAATCGCCACCTTCCATGATCAGAACGCCGCATTCGTGTACTGCCCGCAACATGAATCCAGCCTTCCTGCGCATCCAGCAGAATTTATCTTTCTCGCAGTCGCCGTTCTCGTTAATTTTACGAATTACTGCTTCGCTTAGCCCAGACTCATCGCTTTATACTCAAGAAGATTACAGCCATTGTTTCATTAGCGAATCAGACACGTGAGTTGATCTTAGGAGGCTTATTTTTTTGAAGGTATATTACCCAGCATGGGATCTTGAGCCTTGTAAGTTCACTTAACTTTCACTGAAGAACGAGCCTGGCTGATGGTCGGGAGCCCAGCCTCCAGTTGTGGCATCACCCGAGCAGAGGCCAATCCGCAGCTGCACGTGGAATCGCGAAAGGCTGATCTATCCTGGCCTCAGAGAGCACCGAAGCGAGCCCCTGGTTTCTACCGATAAGGCCTACGCTCCATGTGTCGTGATGAGTAGTCGCAAAGAAAAATACCTGCACAAGAAAGTCCCTTGTACAGTTGCCTGTTCCTTCTATTTCGAGAGCAAATCGTCATACCAGAGTAAGAAATGTGGAGTGTGGAGAGTATATCCAGCACAGCACTGCTGGACAGATAGGTCTCGAGAGATAATCGCAGCTTTATCGTGGCTGGTCTGCGTAGTCGAGCGGCTGCTCATAATCGCTTATTGATGTGTTTTCTCGAGGATAACTATTCAGGTATTCATTTCTTTTAGCCAGCTGGCCTATTCTCTTATTCTTTATTTTCAAAGATGTTGATGTGGTCTTCGCGTTAGCTTTTCTTCTTTGCTTCTGTTATATTTTCTTCGTGCCATTTTTAATGTCGACTTGTAGTGCTGAATGGCAAGTCAACATATCGGCTATCTCGATGATTCTAACCATTTTACATTTATCGGTTCATTCGTATATCAAATAAAATCAACTTTGAAAATGATTTACCCAAGAGGTCGTGTGCTTCAGAGACAGGCGCCGGCCAGCGAGATGACACAGTCCCTTTAGTATGACGCCGAGCAGCTAAAGTATGTGTTTTATCGTTAACATATATTGTCGGGGATGATATTCCGGAATAACGCCATACCTAGGAGGTGAGTCATTTAACAAAGCGAGGAGGTTATTGCCGGGATTAGATTAGTCCACCGTTTGGCCTCAGTAGGGAAGTAGACTGGGTTAACGTTTATGATAAAAACTTGTTAACCGAACCAAAACACACATAAATTTATGACACTATTACCAAAGGACTGTCTAATCCTCAAGAACGCACCAAAACCTCGTTAACCTAATTAAAGAACTCGTACAAATCTCTATGACACTATTACCAAAGGACTATTTGGTTTGTCCAAGAACGCGCCATAAAACTTGTTCACCGAACTAAAACACACATACAAATTTATGACACTATTACCAAAGGACTATTGTCTAATCCCCTGTAAGAATCCAAGCACTCCAAAACCTCGTTAACCCACTGTAAAAAAGAACTCAAAGTGACAAATTTATGACACTATTACCAAAGGACTATTGTCTATCCTAAGAACGCGCCAAAACTTGTTATCCTTATACTATATAAAACTTCATCCACCAATCTCTTAGAGTAAATCATTTTCAAAGTTTGGTTTTGGTCCGACATTCTGCCAAGTGCACAGTCGACAAGTAATAAAATGGATTTAAGTCCCGTATATCGATCCTACGTGAGATCTCAAGAATTTTAAATCAACCACTCACTCACTAATTTCCATACTATTCGACTAATAAAACGATAGTAGGATCCAAAGATTGATTAAGGTGCCGGAAAATTAAACGAACAAAAGGAAAAATAACTCCAAATCTCATCCAACAAACTCGGAAGATAAAGAATAAAGAAATAAAGTTGGGCTCTAATAAAAGAAATGATTACTCGAATAGTTATCCTCTAAGACACATCAATAGAAACAAGTATAAAGTGTGGAACTATCGATTCTCAGTAGTTAATTCGATTTAAAATTTCGATTATCTCAAGTTTCAAAATCTCGTCCAAGGCTAGAAAAGTGCCTGATCTCTCCACACTACATTTCATTATCTAATTTATGACCCGATTCTCTCGAATACAGGAATTAGATAACTACTTTAAAAAGGACTTCCTTAACTGTATTTTTCTGCAATACTTCATACCCATTTTATGGACTCCAGAAACCTTAGCTCCCAAGTTATCGGGTCACAAGCGCTGATATACAACTTCCGTGATTGCTCGGGTCCTTCTAAAATTAGAATAGATCAACCTTTCCTTGATTAGATCACACGTACCAACACCTGATTGGCCTCACTATCCGAATTGAGGTGAACTCTCGTGTTTCTGTTTAAATAGATAACCTATTCAACTCGCTCTGGGACTCAAGTAAGAAGAGGATTTATCTAAGTGGAACTTACAAAGCTCAAAAGATCCCTAATAGCAGTTAGTATACCTTCAAAGAAATGTACATTACTCAGAATGTCTTCCCGTGTCACTTCGTAGACCCTCCTGAAATCGAGCAATGACGGAACCCTAATCTGCATAAGAAACTCCGATATTCAGGTATCCCAAGACACAAACCCAAAACCGTAAGCAAATTCATTAACCGAAATTAATGTCACTGAAACGACCACAAAAGCAGAAAGAAAATTCCTCGACATAACGCTCACTTAATGGAAGTCGATTCTCAATCATCGAATTACACGATACGCAAAGATTCTCCGATCATAAGAATAACTGCAATTTGAAACCGGAATAATCGACCGTAAATTTGTCTGAACTTCAAACATTCCGTAGTAATTTGAAAAGAAATTGAAATCGCAGATTCGCCTTCAGCTCAAACGATAACATTCAGATTCGTAAAATACAACGAAAATAAAAATAATAGAGCATAATCTCGCCTAAAACGACTAAATAAAAAAATTAAGAAAAATAAAAAGAAAGAAAAGAAAAATAAAGAAAATGAGCTTTCAAATTATCCAGACCTTCGTCTCCAGGGGTCAGCCAAGTCGCTTTAATGAGTCGGATAGTCGCTGCATTTCATAGTGGTCCTCAATTGGCCCTAATCCCAATGTAGCCTTCTCGTGATTTTTGAGTATCCAAAAAGCCTCGTCATCGCTCAAGTCGCGACTTCCGCTCGTCAGACATCATCGGCGTCGCGACATCAATCTCACGCGCCGCGACATCAACTTACTCTATGTAGCCTTTGATTTGTCATTCTGATGTCGCGACATCACTATCTCTTTGTCGCCATCTTCTCACGCCTTAAGTGTGTTTCATCATTTTTCCCGATGTCGCTGACGCCGGCATCTCTTGGTCGCGATATCAGCTCATTTTCATCTCGCGCCAATCGATAGGCTGGATGTCGCGACATCAATCTCTTTGTCGCGATATCATCTTCTTATGGAATCAGGGTTTCTAATCGGAATGTTCTCGATGTCAATGACATCGATATCTTGTCGCGACCTCACTTCATGAAGTCAAATTCTTCAATCGGTGCAGGTCCGTGTCGCGACTTCGATCTCATGTCGCGGCATCAGCTTATGGCTTGCGCCTTCTTTGATGGTTCTGATGCCGTGACTTCAAATTCTTGTCGCGGATGATCATCGATGTCGCTGATATCAATCTCATCGCGACATCAACTTAGTTCTTCGGGCTTTAATCGGTTGCTCCCGATGTCGCGTAATTCGATCCCACTTCGCGACATCGCCTTAAGTCTTTCGCAGCCTTTAATTTGTCTTCGATGTCGCGACATCAATATAAAAGAACGCCCATGTCGCGACCAATCGCATTTCTTCAATTTCGATGTCGCGACCTCATGACTAGACTGTTTAAACCCCAAACCGCATCAATGACTCAAATGCTTCTTTTCTATTTCGCTTCCGCCATCTGACGCACTTTCCTCCACTTATTGTCAGATTTTTCTACTTTCTTTCTCTCTTCCCCGCTAATAACAATTTGGTGAGTTTTTCATATTTCAGATATTAATTATTCATTTCTAGATGAAAATCAAAACGTAAAAATGGGACTAAAAATAGATGACTTTAAGCTCATCAAACTCCCCTTAAACTTAAAAATTTTGCTTCGTCTCTCGTTGTTAAAAGCAGCACTGCTTATTCTCAAACAAGAAGGACACTTTTCTGTTTTGTTTTTCATCCTTTATCTGTCTACCTTTCTAATCTAGAACTAAAAGATATCACTGTTAATTCAAGCTTCAGTTTTCAGATGAAAGAATAAAGCATGGTATAACTTTATCACAAAATTTCTTGATAAACTAATGTATTTAAACAATTTATTTACCAAGTCTTACTGCGGTGTGCAGCTCAACAATCCTCAACTTCTCTTCTAGCTTTTAGTAAATCTTCCGGGAGTTTTCTAAATTGTTTATTCAAGTCCACATGCTTGTTTTTCATAATGATCTCCACTAATGTAGTGATTCAACCTTCAAAATCAATCAGTCTTTTTGGCTTGTAATGTTAGGCTTGGTAAAAAGGGTAGGATGAATGGAATTTTAGGCTGAGATTACCCAAACTCCTTTTCTTTTCTCCTCAACTCCGCTATTTCTCCTAAAAAACTTCAAAACTTTATGTCTGGGATTCTACCTTGGAATTTCTTCTTTCAAAGCTGTATGCCTCAATTCTCTTCTCAGAATTTATTCTCGGGAATTTTTCCTTCTAATCGCCCCTTAGGAATTATATGTTTTGTCTTTGTGGCTTTCTAACACTCTTAGTGAACTGGGTTAGTAGCTCCCAGCTACCAGATGGTGTTTGAGGGCAAATGAAAAAGCAAGAAACACCCCTAAGAACTTAATTATGAGTCCAAGAGAGTTAGGCCACAAGACAAAAACTATTCTTTTAGCTTTCTTTTCCTTTTTGTATTTTCCTGTCACCTCTCTTCCTTCACCTTCGTACATCTCTTTGCCTTCCCTAATCAAACCCCCTTCAAACTTCATCTCCTTTCTCCTTTGAGTTCTTGTCAGGCTGCGCAGGTTCTTATCGAAGTTTAGTGATAAAGATG
Organism: Tetrastigma voinierianum; assembly: GCA_016808115.1. Classification (NCBI taxonomy): domain Eukaryota; kingdom Viridiplantae; phylum Streptophyta; class Magnoliopsida; order Vitales; family Vitaceae; genus Tetrastigma; species Tetrastigma voinierianum. The sequence continues at coordinate 1,063,291 of JAEQBH010000706.1, read as the reverse complement.
GCTTGGGCTTTTCTATTGGCTTATTTTGAAGACATGGAATATCTGCTCAAATTGTGACTAAGGTGAGCAAAAGCATATACATAGTGGTGATGAAAAGCTCAAACTGCTCTAATAACGGTCAGATTATTTTTTCATAGCGGTTTTCAACTAGACTTCGCCTCAATCAATGATTCAAACAAGTTCTAGGACTGCAGGATTACAAATTTTCGAATTCCTGTAAATTTTTTTAATGCATAAAGTTTCAAAGGTGTTGTTGACCGAGGTGTATTATTTCCCTTCAAGACTTGTGTTTATTCACCTTCACACATTAGTTTACCTAAGTACTTTGTTATATCGTAATTAACTAATTTCTCGAAGCTTTCAACCCAACCTGACTTAAACAAGACAAGACATACTCTTGCTCAGCCATTATTCATGTTCTCCATTCTTTTTCATAAATTAACAATATAATGTTATTTTGATTCTACCAAAAATAAACTAGTGCGTAAAACACAATCCACAATATCATATGATCAACCAATTTGTAAATCAATGTACTTTTATTCAAATATCAAAAAGATTTCGATATTACACCAATCGCTCATTTGGCAAACATTTTTACTAAATTCAAGAAAACTCTATTTCCCGCTCTAAAATCCTATCTCTTCTCCGTAATGTTGGGCCGATAAAATGTGAAACGCAGGTAAAATATGCGCCATACGCCAAGTACCATACACCTCAAGTAATATAGTAAAAACAGTACGAGTATCATCCACAGGAAAGATAAATTGACTACAGATTTTCCGCCGCACAATATCCGAATGAATGATTCTAAGACGGAGTTTAACATCGACCAGAACAACCATCGTTTTGGTGAACGATAAATGAGGGAACCTAGGTTAAATCTCCCCGTCACATTCACGGATTGTTCTAAAGATGTTGTTGTTATTCGATTGTTTATAGATATCAATGGCAGGTGATCTTACCTTCCACGGAGACCTCTCGAGGTATATTCATTATTTCAGGAATAAATCAGCATATCTCTATCTCGACTGCATTCGTAAATGCTTAATGTTCAACCCCAAACCACCTTCGTGTTCGAACATCTCTATTACCCGACCGCTAGCTGGGCTACTCTATCTGCATCCCTCACACCTCATCTCTCTAATCTTTATCTTCGCCAGGCATGTTAATATCGCGATATTATCAGCAGCAATTAACATGCAGAATAGAGCAGATGTGATAAATTAACAACAATTGATTAACATGAAAGGTTAAATCTTTAATCCATTTGTCTGCGACAGGTTTGATAACCTCCTAGAAAGAGACGAACATCATGAAGGAAAGAAATAATACATGTAATATGAAGAATATCCTCATGTGGATCTAAAATACACCAAACAATACAAAATCCACAAAGATTCAAGGAGATCCTCAAGTCTATGCTGCGTGCCCTCCTAATCCGCCTCTCTCGCCGCACGCTCTTCGACATGCCCCCGATCCCGAGCCCTCGCATTTACCGATGGGATCCGTAATTTTGAGTCGACGCCGCTGATGGATGACGCCGCTGACGTGGGATCGCCGCGATGCGGGACCCGCGCGACGTGGGGCGGGCGACTTCATAGCTGACTTCACGCCGCGATGGTGACGCCGCGACGCGGAGACGCCGCGACGCGGCGCGTTTCGCTTACCCCTTATTGCTCCAAAAAGCTCCAAAAGATGTTCTTGCCTCATCAAGCCCGTGAATTCAAAATAAAACACTAATAAGAGATCTAACACCCAAAACTATATAAATAATGCCAAAACAACATGAAAATGCGAGGATCGACGCGAGTGTAACTGAAAGTGTTTTGGTTCATCACACCCCCAACTTAATTTTCGCTTATCCTCAAGCAAGAATCGACTCTAGACAAAGACACAAACACTGAATAATTACAACCAACACTGTTCTTTTAATTTTTCATTTAAAATAATGGATCAATTCCCACCACTCGCATACTCAATGTTTTTCTCATGTTCAATGAAGCATACATATACTTGACTTTCGGTAACTCTTATTTGAAGTAGGGTGAAACTGACTAGTGCATCCACTTCATAGTATTCAATGGCTATTCCTAAACTCTATGTGCTCATGGTGGATGGCCTTTGTCGCCTAAATTCGGATATCCCAAACTTAAGTTCAACTTACCTATTAGGAAGAAGCGACCATTAAACAAGGATACGAACGCATCTATTTATTCATGACAACAAAACTGGAAATTTCCTATGTAACAAAGCAAAAAGGAAAAGAACCCAGTGCCAAGCAGTTTTAGTTAAGTGTCCCTCAGAATGGTTCCATCAGACTCCCACCGCCTGGTTAAGGGCACCGTGCATTTAATTCTCTCTGGCTTCACCTAACACTAACCAAACCTAATCGCCCTAGGTTACGTGAACGATCCATCTTCTGGTCCCATAACGCGAAGTCAATGACTCCCGCCAGTCGCTCGGTGGCATTAGGCTTTGATAGGCCCTCGCATCAGGCCCTGGATTCCGATCGATGATCTCGCTATTCCTATACTTATACCTATTTTTATCATTTTCTTTTCTTTTCTTTTTTCTTTTTCGAAGAGTTTATTTTTTTTGTTAAGCCAATGGCAATCCTTTCATTAGGTGTCCTATCACTCTTGAATGGTTCGAATCTCCCAGGTTGGTTGAACTTAGTGGTTGTTCGCCTCTATGCATACTGCAAGTCACTAATGCTGCGGTAGCGAGCAGGTCTTTGAGAATCGGTGTCTTTGCCTACCCGAATGCATTTCACTCGGCCCTTTTTACCTTATTCAATCTAATTACCGAGTATCACGCAGCTATATGTCTCAGAACACTTCTATAGTGCAATCAATCCAAATGATCCTCAATTTTTCAACAGGACATACATGTATGCAACTATCACTATATGCAAAATGAGGATGTATGCACAACTAACAAATGATTCATCAATCATAAGAAAATGCAATGCACAAAAACTCAAATACACCAAACTCAACAATACCTAAACACTACTTACAGATGCATGCAGTAATTAAAATAAAACACAACTCATATATGAACAACTAAAAGTTTATAAACTACTAACACCAAAATAATGGAAACAAAACAAATAGAAATAAAACATAACAAAAATACCCCTCCCCAAATAAAAGATCCAAAGTGTCCCACCGGGTAAAATCAAATATAGAGGGTAAGGACTCCCCCGTAGATCGCGTGGCGGTGGCGTGGCCGGGGAGCTAGAGCCGGCGAGCCGGGCCTCGCATGAAGTTCCGGCTGGCTGCCAGAGATGAGCGGCCTGACGCGTAACGGTCCGCATATCAAAGACGCAACACCTTATACCTGTAATGAGGACGCGGGCCTCGGTCTCATCCTTAAGGCGCCAAAACGCCGCGGGAGGGAGAGCACCGGTCCCCATGTTCCGTGGAAGGGCTAGGAGGACGGTCTCCCGAGGGCCGCTGGGTGGTGGTGGGTGTCGTGATGAGGGCCGCCACGTCCTCCCGGGTGTCACCTAAGAATCCATAGCGAGCCCTATACGAAGCTCATCCTCGCCCGATGGCTCGTGGTCTCCAGTCATACACCCTCACAGTTATGGACACCAAAACCCGCTTGACCGATATGGCCTTGATAGGATGAAGTCAGGCCTCATTGTCGTCAAGAGGCACCCCGGCCCGCTTCGCACGTCAAGATCGGTGCGGTGCCCCAGTTTAGTTTTCGTGATCCCGGTTATGGAGGATGGCATCCTCGATAACCTGCCCAACGTCAAATGGTATCCTGTAAGATAGCGTGAGTTGAGCAAGGAGCGCCGGCAAATACCTCACACACATTCGTTGCCTGTGATAAGACGCCAAGTGATAAAGTGATGCCACACCGAATGTGTGCCAAATGCTCGCTCTCAAATTTACCGCTGACTCATATGACACGATCCGCCACTCACCCCGACCTTGGTCAACACTGACACCTCCCGGTAGTCGTGGTGCTCGCGAGCCGATCAAAGGCCCAGGATATGCTCGAGGCCATAATAGCTATTGATCGACCACAATAAGTCGACACACACCTCGCACCCGACCTGGTGACGCGGATGCGAGGTCAGCGTGAATTCCTAACTACGCCATGCGTACCGGGCTTAGGGTTGGCACAGAGCACGCCAACCCTTGGCCTCGATGGTTTTCCTAAAAAAATCTTCGGGGTGGTGAAACCCTTTCCCACGAAGGACGGCTAAATTATGCTAAACCACGGCTCGCGCTACAAACGCGGTTGCCGAAGGCGGAGTCTGGCCTGACCGCCCGATTCCGCTGCAGGAAGCCGCCGCTGCCAGAGATCCACTTAGATTAAAACTTCAAACACCTAATGCAATACACACTAAGGACCTAAAAGCTACTTGGTTATCTAACACGACCCAAATATGACTCAAAGTAACTCTAAAGAACCTAGTTAACCCGAAATGAAGACCTACAAGGACTCTCAGATCAAATGAAAACACCGAAAATAAACCCTAGTCTAATAAAATTTTAAACTAGAATCGGATACTACGCTGGTGGAAAGGCCACTAGATCCAAAAACTAGCTACAATGGGTGACTTAAGGGTTCGAAAGTAAGACGAGGTCCCAACCTAAGGAGAACACGAGCTTCAAGGTCCCGGAAAAGCCGCGCAGCGCAGGAGCTAGGTTTCGGGAGAGGTTTGTGGCGAATGAAGGCCAAAAACAACAGTATTCCAGGTCGTAATCGCCTCACGCCGCGACGCGCGGGCCACGCCGCGACGCGCGACGCAGAGCATATTTGCCCACGCCGCGACGAATCCGACCGCGACATGCGCAGGGCATTACAATTGACGCCGCGACGCGGAGGGACCACGCCGGGACGTGACCGCAGAGAGCGATTCAAATGACGCCGCTGACGCGGAAACTCGTTGTCACCAGCCGGGCGAATGATGAGGGTTGTTACCGCGACGCCGCTGACGCAGCAATCTCTGTCGCCGCACGCGATTGCAGAGATGAAATTTCACGCCGCGACGCGGAAATCACACGTCGCGACGCGGACGTGAGAGCCAAAATGACGTCGACGTGAAACTTCACCGCCGCGACGCGGGCAGAGAGCTTCAAAATGGACGCCGCGATCGTGAAATCTCACGCCGCGACGTGGCGTAGAAAGTCCCCAAGATAATTTATATACCAAAACCTCACTTTTTCGAACTCTCCACTCAGAACTTCCCTGACTTCAACCCTCCGAAGTCTCGACCTACACCTCCGTCTCCCCGCACTAAACCAACAAGCGTAAACACTGGATCATGGATGCAAACCTAAAATTCAAAAATTTCAAAACAACAATAGAACTCAGAACTTAAAAACAAAGTTTTAGAAAACTTGGGTTGCCTCCTACTGAAGCGGCTTGTTTAATGGGTCGTTAGCTCCGACGTCCCCTCGAATCTCAAGCAAAGGAGCACCAGAGAAGAAAGTGGGAAATTTTACGCTTGCCTCCTTTTAGTGTGTACACCCCATGTTCAAGGTGGATGAAATACCTTCCGTACATGCCCTTGCCCTTCTCAAAGGTCTTGTCAGGCACAATAGGCTTTTCTCCTCGAAGTTATTCCGTGAGATTGACTGGCAAAATCTCTCGTGTAATGAGCCTGGTATCTTCATCAGATCAACCGGCAGTTTTCCATGGGCTGGAATACATGGAAAGTGATTTCGTCTCCTTGGACTCTCAATTTGAGCTCACCTTCTTGCACATTGATTTGAGCTTTTCCCGTGGCCAGGAAGGGTCTACCAAGTATGATTGGAACTGAGTTGTCTTCCTCCATGTCTAGAATGACGAAGTCTGCTGGAAGGACGAATTTACCAACTTTTACTAGGACATTCTCGATTATACCCCGAGGATGTTGATAAGACCGCTCCCGCAAGGTGAACCGACAGGTCGATTTTGGTTCTCCCAACTTAAGCCTTTTAAACATTGAGAGGGAGACGTCATGCTCGCCCCAAGTCACATAATGCTTTTCCTGATACTGCTCCCTATAGAGAATGGTATATAAATTTCATTCGATTCATAGCTTTGGGAAGCAGATGGCACTCGCATTCTTCGCTAAGGCAATGGTCCCATACTCTTCCAATTTCTTTACTTCAAGCAAGATCTTTTCATGAATTTCACATAACTTGGCATATTTTCTAATGCTTCCAAAATAGAGATTAACAGGCCAAGATGTCAAGAAAACTCGAACCGTTCCAATTTACCTTTCTTCAACCTCTGAGGGTACGGATTGGTATGACAGTTCTTCCGTTTTTGTCTGCTTCTGCTATTCCTTCCCGAATTTTATTATCTTTGACCGCTATCGATCTCTGGTTGCTCTGCTTAGACCGGGTCTGGGGATGCTTTGTCTCGCTTTTAGTTTTCACCCTTACCGCAAGGGCGCTTTGGATTTCCAACTCTTTCCACTCTAGAGTGATAGCCTTGCAAAGATTCTTTCCTCCTCAGTGGTTTGGGTCGAATTGTCAGAACCTCGTTGCCTTCCTAAGTGTTTCGCCATTCGCCCATTTCCAGGCCTCCAAACTCCTTAGTCGTGCCGCTAGATCGCTTAACTGAAGGCTGGCTATGCACCCGCCTTGGTCTCATTCATAAACAAAGGAATGAGAAGTTAACATCTTCGGCTAGAGCTTGCTCTAAATCCAGCTTCTTCGCAGGGTGGTTCATTAGCGCCTTGCCTGGACAAGGTATTGTTCCTCCTCGATTGTTCCTCCATCCATACCTCGTTGTTTTACTATTCGTTCTGGATTGTTACGCCTATCCTTATCCTGATTCGATTCGTAGTTATTACCCACATACGGTCCTTTGCCGCGTGGATTGATTCCGATTAAATCTCGATACATACCGAGCCGTTTCTACGATGTGGTTTCCGACCGACACCGCACTACTATAAAGCCGGCCCCCACAAAATTCACATGGCTCCGTGGTCATTCCACGGCATTAGTCGCTCCCCTGTCTATTCAATCGCTTAGTTAGCCGCCACATGATTGTTACCGATTATCGAGGACTTATTATCTCAGGCTACTCACTGTTCACCGGTGTAGCCTTTCTCTCTAGGCCACCGAATAGTGTTGGTCATAAGATCTTCCACATTCCTATACGCCGGTTCGTGGTTTTCTTCACTAATGATCCTCCACTCGAGGCATCTATCATTGTTCGGTTGTATTTCCTCTAATTATCAGAGAAGGTGTGGACTTGCATCCATCCGTAAGCCTGCAGAGGACACTGCTACGTTCATGGAACCTGGCCCCATGCTTCCGGGCCGTGCCCTCCCCTTCAAGTCGACCAAATGTAACGATCTCTTCGCACTGGGCCAGCACCTTCGAAGGTGGAAAGAATTCAATAAACTTTTGGTACCAACTCGCTCCATGTAGTAATGGAGTCCGTGGCCGACCGGGTTAGCCAATGCTCGGGCTCTATCCCCGAGCGAGAGGGAATAACCGCAATCTTAGGGCTTCTTCCGTGACCCCGTTGTATTTGATGGTGTCGCAAACTTCGAGGAAGTTACCAAATGCATGTTCGATTCTCACGGGTAGTCCATGGAACAATATGTTCTAAGCATTTGTACCGCGGATCGACTTCAATTCAAAAATTGTTTGCTTGAATTGGCGGTCGTCTGATTGCTGTCTGAACAACTGTTGGAGGTAGAACGAACTCATCTAATAGCATGTACGATCGTCAAGGTGCAATGGCCCCAAGGCGCTTGATTTCTGGGCTTCCGCCTTCCGTGGTCCAGCCACTCCACGCCAAAATCTTGTTCTTCTGTTTTCCATGACTATCAGCGTCGCTTGCTCGCTCTCTTCCGCTCTCTACAAGAATCTATGCAAGCCCTTCGCTCCGATCACAAGTGTTGGTTAATTCTACGGTTGCCGCATACTCACTAAACCCAGATCGCAATAACACACAAACTAACAAAACCCAATTACCGCACTTGTAAAATAACAAAAATAGCAGAAAATTGCATTATCTATATGCTTATACGCTCATATCAATTTAAGCTTTCCCCGCAAGAATCTGCCATTGAAAATCGACAGTTTAAACGTGGTAAAATATGCTCTAGGTGGCGCTGCTAGCGCACGCGTCTTCAAGTAATATAGTGTACCAGTGTACGGTGCATCGATCCACGTGGAAAGATAAATTCGACTACGTATTTTTCTCGCTTTCGCATACAATAATCGAATGAATGATTCGGCGATGGAGTTTAACATCGATCAGAATTCAAACTATTGGTTTTGGTGAATTGATAATGAGGGAACCTAGGTTGACCCCGTCACATTCGAGCGGATTATTCTTTCTAAAGATGTTGTTATTCGATTGTTTATAATATATCAATGGCGAGGTGATCTTACTTCACGATATCCTCTCGAGGTATATTCGCTTATTTCGTGAATAGAATCGGTATATCTCTATCTCGACTTCTGTGATTCGTAAATGCTTAATGTTCAACCCCAAACCACCTTCAGTTCTGACATCTCTATTAATCCGACCTACTTAAAGGCTACTCTACCCGTGATCCTCGAATAATTCCCATATCTCTCGAACTCGGATCTTCAGCAAGTATGTTAATATTGGCCGATATCATATAATTACCATGTGAATAGAGTGTATGTGATAAATTAACAACAATTGATTAACATGAAAGGTTAAATTCTAATCCATCGCTCCGCATGGTTTGATGTAACCCTAGAAATGTAACATCATGAAGGAAAGAAATAATACATGTAATGGCGAAGAATATCCTCGCGTGATCTAAACAATAAATTCAAAACAATATGAAAACTAATACAAAGATCCGGCTGGCGATCCTGAAGTCTAGCGCTGCGTGCCCTCCCAATCCGCCTCTCCGTCGCGACGCTCTTCGCGACATGCCCTCGATTCCCAGCCCTCGCATTTTAATGACGTGGATCCAGAATTTTGAGTCGACGTCATGACGCAGGATGACGTCGCTGACGTAGAGACGCCGCGACGTTGGGGACGCCAGCGCGCGCGACGCGGGGCGGTCGACTTCCTCGTATTAGTCGACCTCCAATGCCGCGACAAGACGCCGCGACGCGGGAGGACGACGGCCGCGACGTGCGCGCTTCCTGCTTACCCCCTATTGCTCCGAAAAGCCTAAAGATGTTCTTCTTGCCTCATCAAGCCTGTAATTCAAAAACAAACAATTTAATAAGAGATCTAACACCCAAAACTATATAAATAATGCCAAACATGAAATGCGACCGACGCTGAAGTGTAATCCTGGAAGTACTAAGCACTCACGCCGGTATCCCCCGGGCTTCAAATTTGGTTCACCAGACCTTGAGCTCCTGATGAGCGATTCGACCGTTAACAAGGTCGTTCAACAAATCAAAATGCCCACCTTTTCTTTTGAGCTTTGTCGATGGATTCTGCACCAATCCATATTCCCTTCCATCAACAAATTTTCAGGTGAAACAACTGCTTTATGAAACACTTAGTGGAATTGATTTAGTTTCTCTCCGACTCCACTCATTCCATAAAACAGTGTTTGCACCCCTCGGACGCTTCTTTCACTCTCATTTTCCCTTCCCTTCATTCTTTCTGCTTGTTTCTAATTCCTTGTTCTTCCATCCCTTTTATAGTGAGGTGCCCTTGGAAAGAACAAAGTCAATTATGATTTCCCTTCAATTTCTATGGGAAATATTTAAATGAGATTCATCGATTTATGTCCCTTCTGTATTTTCAATCCGCATTTCTACTTTTCGAGAATTTGGAAAGTTTTTCTTAAATGCCTTTATTTTCCTCCGATTATGCTCCTTGAAACTGATAGATATTCTATAGATAGACAGATCAAAAGATGGATTTCTGCTTTCTCAGATGGCTGCTATTTATTCTTGCATAAGTTTTGGGTGAATTCGCTGGACCTGTCGAAATTAGACACCGAGGTTAACGTTGACATTACCTGCCATTTCATTATCTATCGGGCACAAAGTCTAGGATAAGAATTACCTGGAAGTGACGCATCGGGTTTCTAGGTTATGACAGAGAATGTTCTTTATTTCGGTTATGACTAAATTTCATCAATTGGCTTTCTTTCACTTATTATTCTTCATTCTCTCACATCCGGGTCAATCCTCTCGAACCCGCAGCTTATGTCCTTCAAAACAATAAACAATCCAACTTAAAGCAATATCACAGTTGTTCAATGTCACTCAAATCAACCACAACTCAATTTATTTTTATCATGCAGGAAATTGACAATTTCTATTATTTCTCATATTCAATAGTTAAGCATTTCATGCAAGATAAAAATAAATTCCCCCAAACTTGCAATCATGCTACTTCAAATATAAAATCCTAACAATTATTTCAACTCAATTGCAATAAAAGATAGAGAAAGGAATGAGAGAGACTCTCCTTTTTATTCCAGAAATGTTATATCAGCTGTCCTGAATGTGATTTTAGAGATTCTTCTTTCTGTGCAATCTTCATTCTTTCCACAACTCTGCTTCGCTTTTAACCCGTTAGCTGGACTTCCTTCATTCAACCAATGTATCAATGCATCCGGGCCACTCTATGGTCACAATTTGTCCATCACATTCCTTTTGCTTTCTTCACCGCCATTTCCTCCCGAAATTTCACATGAGTTAATGTTGTATTCAAAGAAGATTTTTCCTTATCTCGTATACTGGTTCTCACTTTCCCCATGTTTGGAATTAGTAATTTCCCTTCTTTGTCCAAAGAGAAGGGACGGAGAAAGAATTTGGCTCGAAATAAGCCCTCATTAGTTAACAGATTCATATGGTAGGAGTTAAACCATGTTGCAGCCATATCTCGTAAAGAGTAATTGGGAATAACTCCGCAATTTCGAATAACTTCTAGCTCCACACCATTCAACTTAACAAGATGAGCCATCCCCGGTGACCTCTTCCCTGTGCTCGCCGATCTTTCAAATGGGACGACTTAAAACCGGGATGTCGGCTGACCATGGTTATCAGTACGGGTTCGAGTTCAAAATTATTGGCATTGATTGTTGCCTGCTCTATTGCTAAATATTTATTGTAGGGATGAATGAATTCCATAAATTCCTCCATAGTGTCATGCCCTCGAGGCTGTCTTTTGGTCGCACATTCCCGGTCCGTCACACCGTCTAACCTTATCCGTCACGTCGTACGAGCCGGCTCTCTCCTCGAAATCAAAGTACACTCAGATCAATAGGATTAGCCTAATCAACAAACATTTTCAATATGGGTTGTTAAAGGTCAGTGGCTACAAGATTCACTACTTGAAACGCTATTTTTGTTCTTTTTTCTTTTAAAAAAATGTCCAAATTAGTATTTCTTTCTTTCATCTGAATATTGATTACAAAATTCTTCGATCCACTTAATCCGCCATAAAACTTGTTACTATTAACCTAACCAAACACATATACAAATTTATGACGTTATTACTGTAAAGGACTATTGTCTTCCAACCCAAGAACGGCGCCCATAAAAACTTGTTAACCGAACCAAAACACATATACAAATTTATGACGTTATTACCAAGGACTATTATCTAATCCCCGGCAACTGCGCCAAAAAACTTGTTAACCGAACCAAAACACATATACAAATTTATGACGTTATTACCAAAGGACTATTGTCTAATCCCCGGCAACGGCGCCATAAAACTTGTTAACCTTATAATATATAAACCACCAATCTCTTAGAGTAAATCATTTTCAAAGTTTGGTTTTGGTCTGATATTCCGTAAGTGCAATGTGTCGGCTGGGCATTAAAATATTTGGGCGTCCAGATATCGATCCTTACGTAGATGATCTCAAGAATTTTAAATCAACTACCCTCGACTACCTCAATTTCCATACTATTTGCACCACAAAATGATAGTAGGATCCAGCATTAAGGTGCCGAAAATTAAAACTAATAAAAGGAAAATAACCTAACCATCCAACATACCGAAAATAAAGAATAAAGAATAGTTAATTTCTAATAAAAGAAATGAATACCGAATAGTTATCCTCAAGACACATCAATAGAAAACGCTTATAGTGAACTATCGATTCCCCGTAGTTAATTCGAAAATTTTTGATTATCTCAAGTTTCAAAATCGTCCAAGGCGCTGTAGTGCCTAGATCTCTACATCTACTCTCATTATCTAATTTATGACCCGATTCTCTCATCACGTGTGGAATTAGATAACTATTTTTAAAAAGGACTTCCTTAATCCGGGTATTTTCTTTTGCAATACTATACCCATTTTATGGATCAGAAACCTTTTAGCTCCCAAGTTATCTGGCCAAGCAAGGATATACAACTTCCGCATTGTCCGAATTATTAGGATAGGATCAAATAACCTTTCCCTGATTAGATCACGCCTAACACAGGATTGGCCTCATCTATCCGACCGAGGTGAACTCTTTGCTTGTTTAAATAGATAACTCATTCAACCTCAGTTTTGATTTCAAGTGAGAAGAGGATTTATCTAAGTGAACTTACAAAAGCCTCAAAAGATCCCTAATACAGTGTTAGTATACCTTCGGGAAAGAAATGTACATTACTCGTGAATGTCTTCCTTTGTGTCACTCGGGAGGACCTCCCTTTGAAATCGCAGCAATGACGCAAATCTAACGGGTATAAGAAACTCGATATTCAGATCCCGCAAGACAATAAACCCAAAACCAAGTAAATTCATTAACCGAAATTAACAAGCCGCTGGAAACGACTACGAAAGATACCTCGACTATAACGCTCACTTAATGGAAGCCGGATTCCTCACTGTCGACCAGCACGACATACAAGATTCCTCCGATCATAAGAATAACTCAGAATTAAACTCCAAACACCGACTCCAGAAATTTGTCCTAACTCAAACATTCCAGGTAGTAATTGAAAGAAATTGAAATCGCATTCACTCAGCTCAAACGAGCAACATCCGCATTCGTAAAATACAAACGAAAATAAAATACGAGCATAATCCGCCTAAAAACGACGGAAATAAAAAAATAAGAAAAGAAGAAAAGAAAAGAAAAGAAAATAAAGAAAAATGAGAGCTCGCCATCTGCACTTAGTCCTCGTGGGTCGCTAAGCTATACTTTAATGAGTCGACATCGCTTATTTATAGTGGTCTCTCAATTGGGCCCTAATCCCAATGTAGCCCGTTGTGGATTTGGGGAGCATCCGTGCCCAAGTCATCACCAAGTCGCGACTTCGCTCGTCGTGACATCACGATGTCGCGGCATCAACTTCACGTCAGCGACATCAACTTACTCTATGTAGCCTTGATTTGGTCACCGATGTCGCGACATCACTATCTTGTCGCCACATCTTCTCACGCTCGCGTGTTTCAATTGTTCTCCTCGATGTCTCGATGTCGCTGACAAGCCGATATCTTGTCGAAGACGCTCTCATTTCATCTTGGCAGCCTTCAATCGATGTTTTTGACATGTCGCTACATCAATCTCTTGTCGCCACACTTCAATCTTATGGAACTAGGCTTCAATCGTCAAGCTTTCCTGAAGTGTCACTTATTATCGATATTCCGTCGCGACTCACTTCATGAAGCTTCACCCTTCAATCGAAAGGTGTCCGTGTCGCGATTCTCGACCTTGGCGTCGCTGACATCAGCTTATGGCTTGCAGTCTTCTCTTGATGGTTCTTGATGTCGTGACTTCAGCCTCTTGTCGTGACATCATCGATGTCGCGACATCAATCTCACGTCGCGACATCAACTTAGTTCTCAGCTTAACCGCTGCCCATCTTTGACTCGATCCCACTCTCGCTGACCTCGATCCCCACACGCTTAAGTCTTGTTTTAACTGGTTCTGATGTCGCTGACATCACGTTGGTCGCCAATTTCGATTTAGCGCGACTTTAGCTTTGAATCGGTGGCTCTTGATGTCACGACGCACTTTTACGTCGATCGCCACTCATTTCCTTGCAATCTTCGCATGTTCCTCAAGCTCAGACCTAATATCTTGCTATCCATGTCGCGACCGAACTGATTCAATTTCCCGATGTCGCGACCTCATGACTCGGACTGTAAACCCCAAACCGCATCAATGACTCAACATTTTTCATTTCATTCTAATTGGATCGTGACTTTTATTCCACTTATTTCGTATTTTTTAACGCTTTTTCTTCTTTCTTCCATCTTTACCCGCTTAATAACAGATGGGTGAGTTCCTTCCATATCAAGCAAAGTAATTGTTCTTTATATGAAAATTCATAGTAAAATGGACTAAAAATAGATGACTTTAAGCTCATCACATAAAATGGACAACCATATTCGAAGTAACTTATACGATACAATGGCAATCAAACAAATCGTCATATCAATTTCATACAGTTCAAATCGACTAATACCAATACATATTAGACTCTTATCACTATCATGTGACCGCCATTAATCAACCCCTTTAGCAATTACGCTTCATGATCCAGATGCCCGCTTAAAACATTTTGTTTCGTTATATTAAATTTTCAATTTCAAAAGTGTCGCGACCCGAATCCCCGACTCTAATCTGGACCCGATTGGCGGATCCAAGCTGGAGCCCGGTTTACTCCGACGTTTTCTATCAAAACATTTATTTTGTCTTATTAAATTTTTATTTTCAAAAGTGTCGCGACCGAATCTCTCTGACTAATCTTGGCGATCTAAGTCGAGCCCTATACCCGACATTTTCAATTATCTTTCCAAAACATGTTGTTTATGTTATTCCAATTTAGACCTTTTAATTTGCCAAAGCACTTCTTTTCGTATTCCCATGACCATTTACAATTCAAAAGACCCATAACATTCACATTTTACTAACATGCATTTTCAAATAATGCCTTTGTATCCACATATACTCATGCTATTTATTTTCTTGATGCTTTCAATATACAACCATTTTACCATATCATCATGCATTCTCAATGCAACAATTCATTTCACAATCAATCTATGATTTAAGCATATTCATAATAATCCCATTACACCTGGGCCAATGCTGGCTATTTCACCTCGATCTGATTCACAATTTCGACTCTGGACTCCGCTTTGATGAATCCCACCCTTATTATCATTCTAAGAATATGCTTATACATTTAACGATTCTATCTCCCATCATGGCGGATGCCGTTTGGTGCATCCCGACACGTGGTATCATTATTCGATTCTCCCATCATGACGGATGCCGTTTGGTGCATCCCGACACGTGGTATCACTTATTCGGTTCTCCCATCATGACGGATGTCGTTTGGTGCATCCCTTGACACGCGGGTATCACTTATCTTATTTCCTCCCATCATGACGGATGTCGCTGGTGCATCCCGACACGTGGGGTATCAATTATTCGCTCTCCCATCATGACGGATGTCGCTTGCGCATCCCGACACGCGGGTATCACTTATTCGGTTCTCCCATCATGACGGATGCCGGTTGGTGCTTCCCGACACGTGGTATCACTTATCTCGGTTCTCCCATCATGACTATGCCATGGCATCCCCGACACGTGGTATCACTTCCTATTCGGGTTCTCCCATCATGACGATGCCGCTTCGTGCATCCCCGACACGCGTGGTATCACTTATTCGGGTTCTCCCATCATGACGATGCCGCTTAAAAGCATCCACACGCGGTATCACTTAAATGTCAGAGCGCCACATGACGGATCCAAATGGTGAATCCCGCCTGGGACATTTCTTCAATGTCATACGCCATCATGACGGATGTCGATTGGTGCATCCCGCCAAGTGGGACATTGGAAAATTTCGGGGTGCCTTCGTGACGGATGCCGATTGGTGCATCCCGTCAGGCGATTCATTCATATATCAACCAATTCACATTTATTCGGTTTTTCAACTATCACATTTCAGCTCCACTCTAATTTCGTGATTATATTTTCAAAGATATACTCAATCTATGTACTTATTTCATATACTCATTCACGTACTTATTCATATTCTAATTTACGTATACTCATTCAAGTATACTCATTCATATACTAATTTTTACGTATACTATTCAATGTGATACTCATTCATATACTCATTCACATATTCAATCATGTGCTCATTTCATATACTCATTCAAGTATACTCATTCATAAATTCTCATTCACATATTCATTCACGTATACTCATTCATGTATACTTATTCATAAATACTCATTCACATATTCATTCACGTATACTCATTCATGTATACTCATTCATAAATACTCATTCACATATTCATTCACGTATACTCATTCATGTATACCATTCATAAATACTCATTCACATATTCATCGACGATACTCATTCATGTATACTATTCATACTCATTCACATATTCATTCAATGATACTCATTCATGTATACTCATTCATAAATACTCATTCACATCAGCTTCATGTATACTCATTCATACACTCATTCACATATTCACTCATGTATACTCATTCATGTATACCTTATCATTTGTTATCATTTCTCTCGGGTTATATGTGATAATAATCATATATCACTTAAATCCACATTATGTGTCTATGATATATTGCTCTCATATTCACAATCATAAATTTCCAATTCATTTTCATTTCATTTTCCATAATCATTTTCTATGTTTCATGAACACATCTTTACATTTTCATTTTCTACATTTTCCTTATTTCATGCCTATTACATATGACACTTCATTCTTGTGAAGTATGATGGAATCACACCTCATTCATATATTTTTATTCCTCTATGAATCTCACTTTACTTAGGAAGTGAACTCAATCCAATCGGATCATCCAAATCCAAAAGTTATACTTCATGCCAAACTAGCTCTGCGCTTACCCGGATTACACTAGAACAGTTCGTATTACTAATTTTTCCGGATCTAACTTCATGTTTGACTCTAGGTCATTGTACTATTTTAAAGTGATAAGGTGCTAAGGGTTCTATTCCAACTGGAATCACCCAATTCGGAGAACCGAAACTCAAGTTACGTCCGAAACAACCCGGACTACTTTATGTTCAAAACTGAAATCAGAATTTGGCTTGCACATGGCCCCACTTTGAGTGAATTTTTAGGCCACTTTGGATCAGAATTTGGCGATACCTATTCTTTAAGTTTTGTTCTGCTTGAAGTCTATTTACGAGCCACTGAATCACTCAAATCGGATAAGAAATGAGCAAAGTTATGGCCAAAATACGAAAAACTGGTCACAATCGGAAATAGCAGTGTGTGTACAAAGATACCCCTTAAAGTGTACGGCATTAATTTTGGCCAAAAATGACTGAACGAAAGTGTACCGGTACACTTTCAAAGTGTACCGTACAAGTCACCAATGCCCTAAAATGTGTGTTTTCACATTTTTCCATATGTTTCAACCCCAATCAACCTATACTCCATATACACCTCAAAACCATTTCAAATTCACCTTGTAAACTCTTTCTACACACCATCTTCAATTAGATATCATTCTTCAAAAATTCTTTCAATGAATTTCCTTCCAAACCCTTCTAATATGGGCTATGACCCATCCTCAATAAAAACATGAATATTAATTAGGGTTTACTCTTAAACCCTAACTCATTTACTTTACACCAACCATGAAATCCAACTTAAGAGAGGATTCTACAACTATTCAGGCCATTTAGAGTTTTAACAACCCTAATTTCAATACATCTTTGGTTAGGATTTCAGCCTAACAAACCCTAGGTTTTAGACAAGATAATAACCATACAAAACCAAAGATCCATACACAAATCCAAAGTTCCATACTCAAGGTTAGTAGTTCCATACCTTGTTGGCTTGATCTTGGCTCCTCCATCTTGTTCCTCTTCCTCTTCTCTTCTCCTCCTCCTTCACGATTTTTTTCTCCTCCTTCAAATGAGACCAACTTTTGGTCTTTAAAACCCATGTTTTCTAAGGTCATGTTTGGCTCCTCCAAAGGAAACCCATTTTGGGTTAACTTTCTTTATTTGCTTTTTAAGCCCATAACTCCTTCTATTTATAATTAAATTTTCCTTTATTTCATTTTGGCCTCAAATCTTCTTAATCCATGTCTTTTATGACCCTTTTTGGACAAATTACAATTTTGTCCTTAAGTGTTGTAACTTTTCCTGCCCTGCTTCCGTGGTTCGCATTTAACCCTACTCTAAACAATCAAATTATACTTACAAAATACCCTAAACAAGTCCGAAACTACTAGGGTATATTTTGGGTGTCGCAAGCCTTGCTATTCCCTTCATATATTCTACATTTCCTGTATATACCGTCATTTCTTATGTTTCATGTCCGCATAAACCTTGTATGGATACAAGAAACCATGAGGGTCTCGAAGGCGCTGTGTCACCAGATGAAAAAAAGTGGTCCATGAGGTCCGATATGCTGAGTATTACTGGGCCAGCAGGACAATGGACTCATTTATAAAGTCTGAGGCGCCAGATATATTATAACTAAGGTATCATCACTCGAGACGAGACAAAGGATCTATTCCGTAATATGATACCCGAGGTATCATCACCGCATTTAGACAGTTGACCATCCATGAGGGCCCTGAGGCTGCTCAGGCGACTTTCTGGGCCACTCATGATCCAAACGGGATCTATGTCACCTAATTCAAATGGGGCCTCGATATAAGAAACTTGTATGCTGCGCATCATTTTTCCCTATTGCATGCCCATCTATCCTTCAAATGTGCTCTAAGGCATAATCAATGTGTATTTTATGCTCGTGATATATTCCTTATATTCCCTAATTATTGTTTATTCGTGATTATATGTGATATATATATATATATATATATATAGAAGAAAGAGTATATATATATATATATATATATATATATATAAGATATATATATGTACAATCATTTATTCATAACTTTAATTTTTTTACATGTCTCATTGTATGCATAAATAACTATAAGTAATTCTATGCTTATGAGTTATTTCAGAATTCACTAATATGAATAACTAGTTACCACAGAGCCTACTGTTTTTCATGTTTTCCGGGACTAATATGAGATCCAATCTTATCATGCTATCTATTTATGAATTCTTGACTCAATGGGCTTTCCATAGAGTCCAAGAACACCCGAATCGGAGTTCAAACGAAGGAGATATGACCTTCCGGTTGAGAGTCATGCGCGCCGGGCCTGGAGAGTCGACTGGATCGACGAGCCGCACCAAGTGACGAGCCTACCTAACACCTTCCGTCCGACATCTCCACTGCTTCCTCAGCATATGGATGGATTCTGACTCAATGGGGCCTTCAGAGAGTCCAAGAACACCCAAATCGGAGTCTTCAAACCGAAGAGATATGATCCTCCAAGCTGGGAGGGTCGGCATGCCAGCTCGCCTTGGACGCAGTCGACTGGACTACTTCAGCCAAAATCTAAGTGACGAGCTCAGCTCCAACACCTCTGTCTGATATCTAATATCTTCCTCAGGCATATGGATGGATTCTTTGACTCAATGGGCTTTCCATAGAGTCCAAGCACCTAAATCGGAGTTCAACGATGAGATATGACCTTCCGGTTGAGGTCATGCGCAATAATGACGAGCCGATTCTGACCGCCGAGCTGCACTGAAGTGACGAGCTCAGCTCCAACACCTCGGTCTGAGCATCTAATATCTTACTCAGGCATATGGATGGATTTTGACCCAATGAGCTTCCATAGAGTCCAAGAACACCCAAATCGAGTTCAAACGGGCTGAGATATGACCTTCCGGCTGGAGGTCGCGCGTAGTCGGCCTTGACGAAATGACCCGATTGTCGAGCCAGATCGGGTGACGAGTCACTTCACAGGACGAGCCGAGCTCTTCGCATTTGTTAAGCTCTACATGACGTTGAGCTCTGCATGACGAGCTTGAGCCCCTTGTGACGAAAGAGCTCGTGATGACGAGCTAGAGTTTCTCGCACTTATGTCCTACTCGACCCCATTTGACACTTCTATTTGACGACTCTATGGCCAATTATCTCACCCGCTTTGACCTGCTCAGAGTAAAAAGACTACAAATTGGTTCCAAGAGTGGTCCGAATTGAGAAATTTAAAAGCCTAACATCAAGTCTACTGATGTGGGCTACATTTTCCTCCCAGAAGGACTTAATGACAAATTCTTATTTCGACCCAAAAACCTGTTCTAGTGCAATATTACTGACCTAATTGCGTAACTGACCCGACCAGATTTTAGCTGGGCTGACCACAGTAAAAGGACTATAACTTAGTCTAAAGAGGTCTAAATTGAGAAATTCAAAAGCCTAACATCAAGCTCATTGATGTGGCTACAATTTATCAGAAGGACTTACTTCCAGATTCCCTCTATTTCTGACCTAAAAACTCGTTCTAAGGTCCGGCTACTGCATATGATCAAACATAGGGAATTTTCTGGGTTCAACTTGTAACTAGACCCTTCTCAAAACACATATCTAGGAGTCTTAAAGCTCTTCTCAACTCAACCCTACAAGAAATGAGTTTAGGAGTTCCTGCCTAAACCGCATTACCAAGATAGAGGGTTCTAAACCATGTATCCATACCCGACCTATACCAATACACAAATTCAGCACTCAATACTCAAATCTAGTAATTCCATACCTGTGATCTTCTTTCTCTTCTTCTTTCCTTTCTTCTTTGTTCAGATTTGCTCTTTTCTCCAAGACCAAAATGAGATATTATTCTTTGGTCTTATCCCTTTTATTTCACTTTCCAAATAAAGGAGGAAACTTCCCTCTCTTCAAGCCACTTGTCTCTTCCACAATTTTCATCCTTATTTCATTCTAATATCTTTCTTTTATTACTCTTTGGTCCTTCAACTCTTCTACTATTTTCAAATCAATTATGTTATTTTTACAATAGCCTCTAATCTTCTTTATTATTTGTAATTTAACTTATGCATATTCCTACTTTTGTTTTTATCTTTATTTTATTCCTAAAATATATTTATTTTTATTATACCCAAAACATGTTATAAAACCTGTTAGGTATAATTGGGGTGTTACAATCCTCCTTAAAAAGAATTTTCGTCCCTAAATTCATACTCCGAGTCGAAGAGTTGAGGATATCAAGGCCTCATAGTTGCTTCTAGCTCCTAAGTAGCTTCTTTCTACCGTGGTGCTGCCGAGCAATTTTCAATTAATGGTACTTGTTTGTTCCGCAATCAAGTTTTTAATTTCTTTGAGCCGTAATGGTCTGCCCTCATCATATGATGATCTCTTGTACTTGTATTTCTTTGTACTCCAGAGGCAGTACAAATACCTCATCGTAGCGGCATTCGAAGCATCGACATGAAACACACGTGTGTAATTTGCCAACTCCTGAGGGAGTGCTAATCGATAAGCCACATGGCTAATACGCTCTAAAAATCTCATACTACTCTCGCGAACTCGACTCCTAACTCTGGGCTTCTTTTCGATCAAACTCCTTAAACTTTCCTCCATGGTGTGATACTTTAAAAGACTTTAGTCTCCCACGTTATATTCAATATCTTCCTCTTTAGGTTGGCATACGACTTTGTCATCACTAGTCGCCTTTAACCTCACGACTAACTTGTACTTCTCTTCGTATCTTTACCATATCCCCATCTATCGCTCATGCTCATTTGACCTCATTCAACACACGGTAGAGTTCTACATTTCCTAGCCATATAAAGCTTCTCGTATGATGCCATACCAATGCGTTTGATTGAAAACTATTGTTATAGGAAAATTCTATCAATGGAATATACCTATCCCAATTTCCGAAAATTCCACAGATACAACCTAAGCATATCTTCGAGCATCCTAATCAATCTCTAACCCATTCCATCCTGCTTAAGTGATGGAATGTCAGATTAAAATCTGTACCTTTAGCGCCCAGCTGACTCAATTCCTTCCAAAACCCGATGTAAATCCTGATTCTATCCAACACAATAGACAACGACACATCTTCATGCAATCGCACAATCCCATCCACATATAACCCAGCTTTAAATAATCCATAGAATAGTCAATCCCGACCGGTATAAAATGGGTCGACTTTGTGAGCCTATCCACAATCACCCGTAGACAGAGTCGCTGTTTTGTTGTGTGAGGAAACCCCGATTAATAAAATCCATGGTAATTGTTATCCCACTTCCATCGAGGAATCATGGCATTTAACAAACCTCCGTTGGCACTGTGTCTTCGCTTTGACTCAATACACGTCAAACACTTAGACACATATTCACCACACATCTCTTTCATTCCTTTCCACCAATAAACTGCTTTTAAGTCCCGTACATCTCATTGCCTCCGTGGATGCATGGTAAATACCGTGACAGAGCCTCAACAGCAACTTTTCTTTAGCTTTATCATTCCGGCACATAATCTATTTCGAAATATAAATCTCCAAATTTCTTTTCTCTAAAACGGCCTCTCATACCATCTCTAACTATCCAAATTTTCTCAGATCCTCATCATTTTTCTGCGTAACTATAATCATTTGCTTTAAAACTAAGTTATGTTTAGTCGAGGCAATATAGCTCCATCATCTCCTAGTCTCCAATCAACACTCAGAGATATTGCTACCATTGTTTTTCGACCAGCATCGGCTACTATATTAGCCTTTCCGATGGTAACTATGATGCGCCAATCCCAAATAATTCTAACCACCTTCGCTGTCTCAAATTTAACTCTTTCCATGAGCAAAGTACTTGAGAGACTTTATGACTGTGCAACTCTGTTAATTCTTTCCCGTATAAGTAGTGTCGCCATATTTTTAAAGCCAAACTTCACTAAAACAACTCTAGTCATGAGTGGGATATTTATTCATGTGGCTTCAACTCCATCGACATGTCACTACTTTCTATCTTAAATAACACGCATCCTAAAACCAATGTTAAGCATCACTATACAAGGTATACTCTTTCCCGCGAGTAGGATGCGCCAATACCGGTGCTTCAACCAAGATTCCTTTCTCTCTTAACCCGGCTCAAACTATTCCATACGATCCTGCCCACTCAAACTTTATTCCTCTTTCCGAGTAACTTGGGTGAGCGGAGGTAGTTTTTCATGACCAAAAGCCTCAAGACAAATCTTCTATAATATCCTCACAAACCTAAGAAACTTCCTCACTCCTGCATTACGAGGTGATTTCCAATTCACAACTCGCTTCAATCTTATGATCAACTCTTAGTACCAAGAGAAGACATAATACAATGTGGCCTAGGAATGAGACTCTTTTAGCCAAAAATCATCTTATTTAGTCAGCATATAACTTCTTTTCTTAACGCCTCCTAAGACTATTCTCGGGTGTGTTGTTCCTTTAGTTCCCTGCATCCTTAAATACACTTGTGATGTCATAAAAAACCACAACAAATTGATCCACATAGTCTGAAGACTCCCATTCATCAAATCCATGAATGCTGCTGGTGCATTAGTCAACCTAAACATGGTATGAATTAAAAACTCAATGACCATATTCTGGTTCTAAATGCGCCGCACATCTCCTTCCTTACCCTCAACTCGATAGCATTACCGATCAGTTCATCTTCGAAAAGATAATTCGCTCCTTTCAACTGATCAAAAGATCTTCACTCTCGCAATGGGTACTTGTTTTCATCATTACCTTATTGATCGGTATCGAGCACCGACATGCACACCTCAGTAGAAAGCCATCTTTCTTTTCATACAAACAAAGGCACTCCTGCTGGGATGACACCTGGCCTGGCAACCTTATCTAAAAGTTCTCAATTGACTTCTTTAATCCTTTCAGCTCCATTGCCATCCTGGTAATGGTGCCTTGACATAGGGACTGGTTCCCTAGTACACTCTCATGGCTGTCCACTTCTCTCATGTGGAATAATCTGCAACTCTCGGGAATACATCCTGAAATTCCCTTACTACTGGATCTTTCTGTTAATTTCAATCCTCACCTCTCTTGGAGTCAAGTATCAGCTAAGAATGTCTCTACATCCTTTCCCTTACAATTCTCCTAGTCTCGTATAGTGGAGATGACATTAGACATTACACTTGATCCAATGCCTTGTACTATTTATTTCAAATCAACGTGAGCATCTCAACACTCACTGGGCTTTGTCCACAATCCACGATAGCTCTGGGTGTTTAGATAACCAACCATCTTAGAATCAAGTCAAACTCTCGGAATGGTATGCTATCAAATCAGTGAGAAACTCTTGTTTGTATAACAATGGGACAATTTCCCTATATATGTTATTCACACTAATATTGTGTCTCAACTGACTAGTTAAGTATGCATGTCATATGCTAATTTCTCCATTGCTGGTACTTTGTCAAATACATGCTCCATGCACACATATGAATGAGTAGATCTAAGATCAATCAATGCATGCATCTCTATATCAAATAAAGAAAATATACCCATGGTATAACTTTGGGAGAGATTCCTGATCCTCACGAGCCTTCATGATATGCTCAGAAAGTCAGTCAGAGCATGTGATCTATCTAACATGCTTCCCGGCTACACTATGCCTCCTCGCTCTATGATGAGATGGGCCACTACCACCCTACTACGATCGGGCGCGAGTCGTGAAGTGGTGTCGCACATCTTCCTCCGCTACTTCCTTGTTGGTTTCTATTATCTCTAATTCCGGACTGGCGGTTAAATGTTCAAGGCTTCCCACACCGAAACACCCTCTTGTCACTATATCCCGGCAAACCCCCAAATGTCTTTTATGGCAATGAGGGCACTCAGGAATTTCTCCCGTCTAACTCAAGCACCTCTAATTCCTCGTACTACGTACTACATCGACCTTGCCTTCTACCCCTCGTATGAATCCATATTCTGAACAGCCGAGATTCTTCTAGCTCTTTTCTCCCAGGAGAACGAAGCTCCTCTAGGAAAACTTCCTTCTTTGAAATCTTTCACGCTTCGCTTTCTAGTCTCTCTACTTCACTGTAGCTTGGACTAATCGATAAAAATCCAACGCTTGAGAGAAGTCATAGGGTGCCAAATACCTCTCGATGAATCCATGCAAACCATCTCAATCGGTTTTTACACCGAATGCCTTGGTGAGGACTGATCTTGCATACTTTTCTACTAAGATGGCAAATTCTTTTCATATTCACTCCAATCGATGTTCCTTCTTTGCTTCAAATTCGTGAACTGCTTTCCACTTGGAACTCTATACATCCCCAAGAATATACTTTGTCCTCGAACTTGGACGAAGAATTCCCATGTCAGGGGATTTGGAATCCTTGGACTTTTGAGTACTAGTTTCCACTAATCATATGCCTCACTTTGTAACAGTGAGACTCCGCATACATGATACTCTCAGACGGAGGGACATCTAACTTCTCTAATACTGGCCTTAACTTTTCTAACCAGAATTGGCTACGACTCCTTCCATGCTCACCCATGAATTCCTCCGTCCGTGTCTTCATCGTGAGTCTACCTGAGCTTTAGGAGCCACAATCTATCTAAACCCGAGCCATGTCTTGTGATATTCTCAAATGAAGACTTCTCGTGGGCTCATTAGGTACATTATCATAATAGAAGCCGAAGTAACCTTTTGTTCTCTCGTTAACACTCTCAGCAGCTTCTTCGGGACGATCCATCTATACAAAAACACAAGGACATCCACATCGTGCCAATACACACTAAACAATGTGCTTTTCTATCTTATATACTTCTATTCCAGCCACCTAAACCTAGTTTTTCCAAACGCCTAAACCTAGGCTCTCAATACCACTTAAAATCGGTGACGCCTCAACTCAAACATAGATGTCAAGCGAGAGGGTCACTCTTTTTTTTTTAACTTATAACCTTTTACACTTGCATATTCATATAATGTTAAACAATTAACTTGTATTATATTCTCAGAAAAATGATTACAAATATATATAGATACAAGCTCCATATATGGAAGTGTTTAATATTTACAATATTTACATTGTTTACAAAACTTCATATAACTAAATAGACCTAAGGTCTTCCAAGGCACCTATTGATGTGTGGCCTTTGTCCGATGTGGATTGTCCAATTCTCCCGGCTTCCTTTCTCGTACCCACTGGACAATCTCGTGCTAAGCTTTACGCTAAAGGGGGAATTAATACACATGGACGAATCCTACTAAGGTCACACACTCTCATACAAATGCATATAACACATATAACAGCCACAGATTCTTATCATTTCATATATATACTTTATCATAAACTAGCTCCATTTCTTATCATCATCCATATAATTTTCATGTCATCTTGTATTTTACTTCGTTTGTAATCAGATACTATCATCACATACAGTTAAGTATATTTCATACTTTCTTCATATATTCTCTACATTTCCTTTCAGAGGAGACCGTCATTTCTTTATGTTTCATGTCTCGATAAACCTTAAGTGGATACAGTAGGAAAAACCATGAGGTCGAAGGCGCTATGTCACCGTATGAAACAAGGGTCCACTTAGGCCCGAAGGCGCTATTATCATCAGGCGAGACAATGACCATTTATAAAAGCCCTGAGATGCCCGTGGATATATTATAAATTCGAAGGTATCATCACCCACGACAAAGGACTATTCCCTGGGTAATATGATACCCGAAGGTATCATCACTGTACGAGACAGTGACCATCCATGAGGGCCCGAAGGCGCTGTGGTGACCCTTTCGGGGCCACCGTGATCCAAACGGGATCTATGTCATCGACCCAAACGGGGCCTCGATATCAGAACTTGTATGTCGCAGTAATTTATTTTCCCTAATGTGCATGCCCATCTATCCCTCTACTACAGTTCTAAGCAAGATAATCAATGTGTATTTTATGCTCAAGATATATTCATATTCCCGAATTATCACATTCTAAGATTATATGTGATATATATATAGTATATATATATATATATATATATATATATATATATATATATATATATATATATATATATATATATATATATATATATATATATATATATATATATATATATATATATATATATATATATGTATATATATATATATATATATATATATATATATATATACAATCATTTATTCATATAATCTCTTGCATTTTTCATGTTCATTGTATGCATAAATAACCATGCTTAATTTCAGATGCTACGAAGTTATTTATGAATTCATAATATGAATAACTATAGTTACCTAAAGAGCCTACTGTTTTTCATGTTTTCCGGGACTACTATGAGTTCCAATCTTATCATGCTATCTATTGATGAATTCTGACTCCAATGGGCTTTCCATAGGAGTCCAAGAACACCAGAACGGAAGTTCAAACGAAGGAGATATGACCTTCCGTCGAGATATCGCGCATCCACTCGACGAGTCGATTCGACCGACGAGCTGCAATCGAAGTGACGAGCCTGGGGCCCAACACCTCGATCTGACATCTAATATCTTCCTCAGGCATATATATGGATTCTTGACTCAATGGTCTTTCCATAGAGTCCAAGAACACCCAAATCGGAGTTCAAACGAAGGAGATATGACCTTCCGAAGTTGGAGGTCATGCGCAGCCAGTCTTGACAAGCTGACCTAGACTGACGAGTTGCACTGAAGTGACGAGCTCAGTATAACACCTCAGTCTGACATTTAATATCTTCCTTAGGGATATGGATGGATTCTTGACTCAATGGGCTTTCCATAGAGTCTAAGAACACCCAAATCGGAGTTCAAACGAAGGAGATATGACCTTCCGAAGTTGGAGGTCATGCAATACCGACGAGCTGATTCGATCGACGAGCTGCACTGGGCGACGAGCCCAGTCTAACACCTCGGTCTGACATCTAATATCTTTCTCAGGCATATGGATGGATTCTGACTCAATGGGATTTATAGAGTCCAAGAATTCCAAATCGGAGTTCAAACGAAGGAGATATGACCTTCCGGCTGAGGTCATGCACTGGGCCGGGCCTTGACGAGCTGACCGGATCGACGAAGCCGAGATCAAGTGACGAGCTCAGCTCTGGCAGACGAGCTGAGCCTTTCAGACGAGTTAAGCTCTACATGACGAGTCGAGCTCGCATGACGAGTTGAGCTCGCATGACAAGTTGAGCTCGCATGACGAGTTGAGCCTTTCAGACGAGGCTATCGACCTCATTTGACGACCCTATACCGCACCCTTCACCCATTTGACTGTTCAGAGTAAAAAGACCATAAATTGGTCTACAGTGGTCCGAATTGAGAAATTCAAAAGCCTAACATCAAGTTCACTTATGTGGCTACATTTTCCCAGAAGGACTTACTGACAAATTCTCTTTATTTATGACCCAAAAACCCGTTCTAAGGCACGGCTAGTTGACCCGAATTGGCAGAACTGACCCGACCAGATTTTAGCTGGGCTGACCACAGTAAAAGGACTATAACTTAGTCTAAAGAGGTCTAAATTGAGAAATTCAAAAGCCTAACATCAAGCTCATTGATGTGGCTACAATTTATCAGAAGGACTTACTTCCAGATTCCCTCTATTTCTGACCTAAAACTCGTTATGGTCCGGATACCTCATATGATCAAACATAGGAATTTTCCGGTTCAACTTGTAACTGTAATCTCTCTCAAAAAACATATCTAGAGTCTTAAAGCTCTTCTCAACTCCAACTCCCAAAGAATCGAGCCAGGAGTTCCCCAAAGCCCAAACCGTACACAAGATAGAGGGTTCTAAACCATGTATCCATACCCGTATTCCATACCGATACACAAATTCCATACCAATACTCAAATTTAGTAATTCCATACCTGTGATCTTCTTCTTCTTCTTCTTCCTTTCTCTTCTCTTTTGTTCGTATTTGCTCTCCTTTTCTCCAAGACCAAAAAATGAGATATTTATTTGGTCCTATCCTTTTATTTCACTTTCCAGTCAAAGGAGGAAATCTTTCCTTCCTTTTAAGCCACTTGTCTTTCCACAATTTTCATCCTTATTTCATCTTAATATCTTTCTTTTATTACTCTTTGGTCCTTCAACTCTTCTACTATTTGCAAATCAGTTATGTTATTTTTACAATAGCCTCTAATCTTCTTTATTATTTGTAATTTAACTTATGCATATTCCTACTTTTGTTTTTATCTTTATTTTATTCCGGAAAAATATACTTTTACTTTTATTATACCCAAAACATGTTATAAAACTGTTAGGATATAATTTGGGGTGTTACAGGTAGGCCTGTGAGAATGGTAATGTCTCTCAATGTGATGGAAATGTGGCCAAAAGGGAGCAGGAAAGAGTTAATACTCTTAGACCAGAATTTCAGTGCAACACTCATCAACTCCACCTCAAGTGAAGTGTTTATAGTGGTAAGATGAATGAACCACTCAATCCCCAATGCCATCCAAAGCCCTTTGAAATGTGAGGACAACCTAGTAATCCATGCACCCCATCCTTTTGAAGCCCTTGGCCATGATTTGGCCAGGTTTACCATAGGCCATAACTTTTTTTCAAGAAGTAGTTCGGTCACTGATCTCAATGGGAAAGGGAAACTAAGTGGAGAAGAAGATGCTTCTCCAAGAGAATGTGCGAACTCTGGCCCAGGTAAAGGGGGAAGAATAATACTACAAAGCAAACATGACATCAGAACTAGCATGGATTAAGGAAGAAAGAGCACAAATTTGGATTACCTCGATGAAGATGGAATTGAGTTGGGAGCCATAGAACTAGCACAAGAAGCTCCTAAAGAGACAAACACAAGAAAGTTACAGTCATGACAAGGGTGAAATCTTAGGCTACAAAGCTGAGAAATATTCAACATGGCGGAAATATATATGGTAGAAAGCTACCTTTAAGTCGTTTCCATCAATAGACAAATCGAAATTCTTTGGCAAAGTGTGACCTATAGTCTTCCAAAGAGAAAGCTCAATTTTAGGTTATTCAACTCGAGGTTGTTGAAAATAATTCAATAGGCACCTCATAAAATGTTTGAAAATAGTCAAACGGCTTTAGAGAATTTTTTTCGAAGGTGTATTCTTAACTTTGTTACAGTCTACACCTAAAAAAAAATTTGTAGTAAGCTGAATAGCTTCAATGAAATTTTTCGAAGGGTGTAATTATGATTATTTTCAAAATATACACCTTAGGAAATGTTTGAAACAGCCAAATGACTTCAAAGAATTTTTTTTGAAGGTGTATTTGAGACTTTTTTTAGAGTTTGCACCTAAGAAAATTTTCATAACAAGCTGAGCAACTTCAATAAATTTTTTTGAAGGGTGTACTCATGATTATTTTCAAAATATACACCCTAGAAAGTGTTCAAAATAGCCAAACGACTTCAAAGAATCTTCTCGAAGGTGTATTCTCGACTCTTTTCAGAGTCCGCACCTAAGAAAATTTTTGTAATAAGCCGAAAAGTTTCAATGAATTTTTTCGGAAGGTGTATTCATGATTATGTTCAAAATATACACCCAGGGAAAGGTTTGAAACAGCCAAACGGCTTCAAAGAATTTTGTTGAAGGTGTATTCTCAACTATGTTAGAGTCTACACCCAAGAAAACTTTTATAATAAGCCGAAAAGTTTCAAAGAATTTTTCAAGAATGCATTCAAGATGATTCTTTGATAAAATTTGCACTCGGGAAAGGTTTCGAACAAACATCAAGGAAAAGTTTCAATTTTTGGGCATCAAAGAAAGCTAAGAAAGCTTGAAAATTGTATCCAAAATAGCTTCTCCATGAAGAACCCCAAATGAAAAATTCATCAATCAAGGAAATCAGAAAAGTTTTTATTTTTAGCACTTACCATCGACAACAAATGACGAACAGGTGCCGACATCGTCTTCTTCACGAGTAACAACTTTGGTGTCGGCTTCAGCAGCAAAGAGCGCTTAACAAGAAAAGAGTAGCGTTGCCCTCAACGACGGCACCGATTCTTTTCCTAGCGATGACTCCGGTTGGATCTACTCTAGCAACCTCGATGGCGATGATTCCTATGGCGCCTAATTCCGATCGAACAGAAACAAGAGTGTCGCCGCTGCCGCCTGTGTCGTCCTCGACAACAAAGAACTGTATGCCTCGGATGGTGATCTGGCCTCTAACGCCCCAACGATGGCATTGTTAGGCACAATGGCTACCACAATTGTCGCTAGCATCAAAAGCAAATTTGTAATGGATTGTTCGACAAACTAGAGAGAGTATATATCTAATGTTGCTCTCCTCACAGCTTTCGAGGTTTTGTCATCGTAGTGCCGACTAGCAGAGACGACGATGCATGCAATGTAGTTCTTAGTAGTAAGACCCACAGCATCGTCGCCTGAGGCATGACTTAAGAGACAAAGGACTACTGAGGGGAGGAAGAAAAAGATAGAAAATGTAAAGTAAAAAAGTCTCTTTTCTTCAAACAAGCAGGGGATTTGTTTTAGAAAGAGAAAATAAATTCTTTTTGGGATGAAAATAAGAAAATTCTAAGTTGCTTAGAGGAGAAGTCGGATAGTTTTCCTTTGGATGAACAATATCTTTTGGTGTAGGAAGAACAAAAGTTGGAGGTTTAAAATTAATGATGGCGGGAACTTTTTCTTAGGGAATTAATAATTGTTTTTTCATTCAATTCGACTTGGCTTGTTCTTGCTATTAGAACTCCATATCATGGGTTGAAAGTTGGATTTTAGGTTTCATGGTTGGAAATAAGCCCAGAAGAATATTTTTTGGGGCTTAAATACATATAATATGGCCCACGAGGCACAATGTATGCGGGGGGCAATTATTTGCACCCAAATTGAAATTTTGGCTTGATATATTAATGGGTTAGGTCTAAGCCCATGAATAAAAGTCCAAAAAAAAGGGGGGTCAAATCCATTTGTACAAGCCCATAGAAGAAGTCTAGGGATATTTATGAATTTTTAAAAAAAATTGGAAGTCAAACGAAGCATTATTAGAAGTGGCAGAGAAATGGGTAGTTATGTGCTGATGTGGAATATTTTTGGGGAACAAGTCTCCATGATGGAGACGTGGAAGAATTCTTAAGGATCAAGACTCCACAATGGAGACGTGAAGGAGTTCTTAAGGAACAAGCTTCCTTAATGGAAGTCATAGACAGTTACTTCAGAAAGTGGAGAGAGTGGAGAAATAAAGATGATGAGTATATAAAATACTCATTTTTTACCTTATGTCTTAATTAGTTTTTATGTTAAATAAGCGCCCTAATGCTCTAAATGTTCATCTTTGTGATTAGGTTAACCAATTGACGTAATTTTTCAAAAATGAACAAAAAATGAGGAAAAAACAACAATTTCCCACATAGCATAAGCAACAGCCACTATATTCCAACTTTTTTAGTTTTAATATGAGCTCAAATGGCATCAAGCTTAATATGAATGAATTCTACACTTCAAGGGCTTTCCAACGATACCAATAACACCAAATTTAGAGTTCGAACGAAGAAATTGTGCAAGTTGCAATCCATGAAGTTGTTCGTCAAGACGAAGGCACTCTTTGCCGCAACGAAGGAATATTTGATAAAGGAAGTAGGCTACCACAGCGAACAATCCCTTCTCCGCAGCAAAGGTGTTCGCCTCTATGAACCACGATGGACTGGAATAGAAATTTGTCTAACTTTTAACCCATCAATGGCCCATGTCCCAAGACTATAAATAGAGGTTTTCAAGACAAGACCAGGGTTCGAACTTTGGAGGGTTTGGCTCTAGAGAGAAGAGGGAGACGGACATAGAGATCAACATCTACCTTTAGAAGATCCGTGAATCGGAGGAAGAAGACTAAGAATCCACCAATCTTTTAGCATTAGAGTTCTTCTACCTTTACTTTCATGTTTTCTCCAAACTTTATGATGTACAGGGTTTTCATTATGTTCTAAACTTACAATCTAGGGTTTTTGGATGTATTTTAGACATGAAGCTTACATTTAATTGTTGTGGTTTCTTATTCTATTGTTTCATGCACAAATTCCTCTTTGATTCATACTTGATTTTGTTTACACGTTGATATCTGGCCAATATTAATGTGGTGGGTGGTTCTCTACGAGATCTGAGAAAGGAGTAGTTGGGTGGTGTAGAAATCATCGGTAATTGGGGGGCATGTGAGGTTCTTGGGACCTAAAGCATCTCTAGTACTTGGGGTTGAGCTGAGAAGCAAAAGACCTAGTATTAGTTGGTAGGTTATCCGATCTCGAGAGAGGTTGATAATTAAATTAGTTAGGAATTGCCTGGGAGAACTTTCCCAAGAAACCATAGTATAGGAGTCTAGTTCGAATATAAGTGGATTGTCTAATTTCACCAAAAACCTTAGAACTTCATTATCTCTTGAAACCCTTAACTTGTGTAATCAAATTGCTAGTTTTACAATTCAGTATTTTAATTTAGATTATGCTCAAATCATCACAATTGTCTATTTCGATATTAGAGAGGTAGTCTAATTTTGGTACTCAGCATCTCATTTCTCCCTATGGATCGATCTTTGTACGTTTAGTACACTGTATTACTTGACAAGCGTACACTTGCGCAAATAGGCACTTTTTATAGACTCTTTACACATATTCTTAATACAAAACACAAATACACCTATCAAGTTTTTGGCGCCGTTTCCGGGGAGTTACGGTGTTTTATGCTAATATCGATAAGTACATCTCTAGTACTTTAAACATTTCTTTTAATTTGCTTGTTTTTAGTTTTCGTTTTTTTTAAATTCTTGACATTTAGTTTTCTTCTCTGAATTTTTAAGTACCATGAGGTTGTATGCGAAGATTGAGAGCTGAAAATCTTATACCATTAGATCTTGAAATCGAAGAGACTTTGAGAATAATTTGAAGAGATAAAAGAGCAGTTAATTAATTAGAACATCAGCCTAAGGATATTATGGAGGATTTCAAAGAAGAAGAAGTTGGATCTGGAATGGGAGGTGGTGTGACACTGGATACTGCACAGATGGACAATGTCCTAAGGCCTATCAAGGATTATGTTCGTCCGCCATCCACTACTCAGCCTGTGATAAGGAGACCGGCTATATAGACTAATAACTTCGAGCTCAAATCCATCACTCTCCAACTCCTACAAGGAGTGCAATTCACTGGACTTCCCTATGAGGACCCTAATGCTCACATCTTGAACTTCTTAGAAGTATGTGATGTAGTGAAGTACAATGGAGTTAGTGATGATGTCATCCGTCTTCGGTTGTTCCCATTCTCTTTGAAGGACAAGTAAAAGCATTGTCTTACCACGGAGCCTCCAAATTCCATCATGTCTTGGGATGAGCTAGTTAATAAATTTCTAACTCGGTTATTCCCACCAGACAAGGCAACAAAGTTAAGGATAGACATTAACAATTTCTACCAACTCGATATGAGTCCTTTACAAGTTTTTAGAGAGGTAATAAAGATCTTTGAGAAATGCCCTAATCATAATCTACCTAAATGGATGCAAGTGCATCATGTTTATAATGGCCGAGTATACCCACAAGAACTCGATTAATGCTTCCGATGACCTATCCCAGCAAGAATGCAGGTAGAAGCAAATAGATTCTAGAGACTTAGCACAACACTGCGCTGGCCAATTGAGAGCAGTACCAAAGAAATTGGCTAGGGTGCATGATCTAGATGTAGTTACAAACCTGGCATCCCAAATTTCTTCACTTAAGCAAATAAGCAGTCGCTTAATTGGCTGTAATTTCAAGCATCACGACATATGGTCCAAGATACCCCGTTGTGCCCCAAAAATTCTAAGTTTTAAAATACCTATTATATATCCAATAATCTGGAGCCAAACTGGTTTTTTCGGGAAATTTGATAAATTGTGAAAAGTGAACGACATGTGAGCATAAGGATTAAATATCATATGCTAAATGAGAAATTGATCGAACTCTAAATAAACCCAAGTGAAAAAGGCAAATTTGGAATTTTGTAAAATGAGGGACCTAAGGGTCAAGAATAGAAAAACTTAAATGCTAAAGTGAACAAATGATAAATGAAAGTGAAATTAAGACTAAAAAGGAAAAAAAATGAGAAATGGAATTTGTGTGTAAGCCAAACATGGCCTTACACTTAAAATGAGGAATAAGACCAAATGTGGTCTTAGAAGAGCACATTTGTGCATTTGGGCAAAAACGTGTTTGAGAGCAAAGTGAGAGAGAGAAGCTAGGGTTTTTGGAGGAGAAAAGAGATTGTTGTGTAAACCCTTCCATTGCCTGCCAAGATCTCAAGAAGAAAGAAGCAAAAGGCGTGGCTTCAAGTGCAAAGGATTTAAGTATGAACCTAAACTTAGAAAGTCAGATTCATGCTCGGGTTAGAAAACCCTAATCCATCCATGGTTTTTCTCAAGGGTTGGTTTAGGATGATATTAGATGTTATCGAGAGTGATTTCATGTTTTGTTTTGGGATTTCGGGGTGATTTTGGAGAAAAATCACAAAGGGCAAAAATCGGAAAATTTCAGACATTTCGCCCTACGTCGCAATAAGGTGGGAACCCACGCTTGCGGGCGTGCACCCATGACAAGGCGTGGGATACCCTCGCCGCGACTAGGCCGAGGTGCCAAATGGCACCCCTCAGGTACGCCACGACATAGCACGCCCGCAAACAGCTACCGCTCACAACGAGCAATTTTGGATTGTCGTCTAAAGTCTAGTTTTCGTATTAATCGGTAGTATAGGAACCCTAATAAATGACTAATGTGGGTTCAAATAAGAATGAAACTAAGGAAAATGCAATCAGACTTCGCTTCGCCACAGCGAAGCCCAAATCTGCTAAGTGTGATAATTGTTTTACCCACTAAAGTGGTATTTATGTTCGACTAGGTCGTGAAGATTACTTCCAATTCCAGGATCGAGATCTAAGAAAGAGAAACGAGATCCCACACAAATTTTCTTGCTAGTTCTTCACCCTTTATTCCCCGATTCAAGTATTGTTAGTTCTTTGTTCACTATAATCATATCTTCGATTTCAAGTGTTTTGCAGCTTACCAAATAAATCAATTTATTGTATGGAGTATGCATATCTTTGAAATGTTATTACTAAAGTGCATATGATTTGAAAATGATATTTGCAAATGTCCACAATTTAATTTATGTGATTGATTAATTGAATTGTAAAACAAATCTGTCAATTTCGACATCTTAAATTGAATCGATATACCAATCCACCAACATGACTGGGATGCACCAATCGCATCCGCCATGAAGACAAACCGGGGCCTGTTCAATGTCCCACATGGCGGATGCACCAATTCCAAGATCCTGGTCATGATGGTGTATGGTATTAAATGTCCCCATGGCGGATGCACCACCGGCATCCACTACGATGATGATGGTATTTTAAATGACCACTGGGCTGATGCACCAATCGGCATTTGTCATGATGGAGACTGAATCATACAAATGTGTAAGCACATTAAATGACAAAGGATTGATTCACCGAACGGAATTCGGCCATGAATGTGAATTGTATGGTGACAAAGTGAAATAACAAACTTCATGAGGAAATGACGGTAAACTAAATACGTCCTTAAGAGTATATGTTTGAATCTCATGATTTGAGTTAAATGGTTTGTTGCATGTGAAAATGCATATTTTGATATGATCAATGATTTGTAAAGCGAAAGCATGAGTATTGTTTTATATTGAGCATGAAAGAGGTAAAAAGTATAGTTTGATATAAAAGGCATGGTTTTATGATAAATGCATGTCGTGTTAAATTGAAAATTGGAATATAATTGTATAGAACCACTAAGCATGAAAATGCTTAGCGTGTAGTTTTTATATATGCACAAGTTTCGAGTAAACAGGAAAGAAGGCAAGATCAAGAAGTGCAGAGTCATAGAGAAGGTTGCAGCGTATAAGTATATACCCCGTCATATGCATATCATTCTTTTTGAACGTGTGACATTTTGTGAACAAAAGAGTTCATCTCTGAACTATTGTTTTGTATATCATTTTGTAAAGGCATGATAAGCCATTTTGTAAACGATTATGGGTGCAATGTTTATGGGTCTACCATTAAACAAACAGAATGAAAACTCTAAAATGAAATGACATAAATAAAATTTTTTTGATAAGATAAATGAAAATGGCAGAGTAAACCGAGTTTCGTCTTGACCCGCCATTCGCCGTCGAGGATTCGTCACACTTAAAATGTAATAAAAGTACAAAGAATTAAACGAAAGCATCCCTGACCTGCTCGATCCACAAATCACCATCCAGCAGCACAACTCCCACCCCCGCCCGAGAAGAGAGGGGGCGCGTCACTGATCGGGACTCTTTAACCCGCTTCCCGACCTTGTAACAATTTCCATATATAAATCCATAAGGAAACAAAACTTGTAAAATTACCACCGTAGTGGTGTTTAAACTGTCTTGTATATACATGCCTGAGTCTCATTTACTGAATTACATCAACTCCATTATCACAAAAATCTACATTTAAGACTCCAAAACCAAAAATCAAAACCTATCATGTGATTCTATTGCTGTGGGTCACCCCGTTGTATGCTGAATGCCTCTGATGTCTTCTTCAGATATTCACATGGATAAAACACCCGTGCTTGCTTTATAGTAGCTTAATGGGAATGATAATAAATATAATCTATTTGAAGTGGTCCACAATTACAAGATACATAACATAAGGCATATGTCGTAGCTCACGTATAACCTCATTCTTATCACGTAGTTTTCATAGCATATTTATATAAATAGTGGCTTCATATCTCGTAGGAGTTCTAATGCAGGTCTTGCGGGGCTGTAAGGTACTTGTAGGTACATTACATAACATAACTGATTCCTTATGCTTTCTTATTGTTCATTATTCATATTCTTATCATATAAATGTTTGCATGTATAGACGAGTAATAATGAATGAGAGGGACACAACACAATAGTAATCTACTAAAAATGTGTCTCGCCATCGAATATGTCACAGCACAAAGGTGAGCGCTATAATATTGAATAAAGACGTGCTTGCCCACGTAACAAAAGGTCACAAAGACTAGCAGGTTCTCCAGAGTAATCGAACAAAGAGATGCCATTCACAATGTATGTCATAACACTAATGTGAGTGCCAGGCAACGATCGAGGTGCTTATTCATTCTATATTCGCCTTAAGGTGCATACACTTATATATGTTTCCGAGATTGTTATTTTGTTCTTAATCACATTATCAAATAAGGGGAAAAAACAATGTTTACCCAACGATGTATCGCCAGAGGCGGCGCAGAGCACTTACATATAACCAAATTAGCTCGAGCACTAGTACCGCACTCGCCTTCATTCCTGTGATTCAACATCCTCCGGGCTAAAAACAACTTTGAGTACTCGAGACGCTAACTTCATCAAAGACTAACATCCTCGACCAAAATAATGAGTATTGGGGTACCAACTTTGTAGTGCTCCAGATTCAATATCTGACTTAAAACACTGCTGAGTAACTCCAGACTAACGCTCGTAAGACGATCAATTGCGATTTCTATAACGGTATCTCGTCTCTTCACCCAACTTCCAACCAAAACCTAAAACCAACCATAAAACTGAACTGAAATTGACAAAAGTCACTTTTATACAGAGATAGGGTTCTTCAAACCCAAACATAGGCAAAGAGAGAGTTAGGAGGGTTTCTTAACCAACAAATCCATACTTCAAATGAGAAATTTTCATACATATAGGTTCCATACTAACAAATATTAGAGTTCCAAACTTGGATTTCTTCTCTTCTTCTTTTCCTTCTCTTTGCTTGTATAATTTGGAAACCCAAGAATTGAGAATCAACCACCTGCCTTCTCCTTTCAACCAGAACCCAGTTCTCCAAATCAAAAAATGAGAAAATATCTTCATAAGACCATGTTTGGTCTTGTCCTATCAAAGCATTTGGAAGTCTTCTTGCTATTAAGTCCTTCTTCATTCTATTTAAACACCAACTTAACAAAATCCTACTTTAACATACAATCTTCTTACCTTATGTCCTTTGAGTCCTTAATTTGATAATTATCATTTTACCCTTAGCACTTAAATTTCCGAAAAATGCAAATTTTACTTATATTATACCCTAAACATGTAGTAAACTACTAGAGTATAATTAAGGGTGTTACAAGTCCTCCGTCATGTGATAATTGCCATGGACCCCACCTTACTACAAAATTCCATATGATGAACCCCATGGGGGAAATGATAATTGAGCAAGCGCAATACTTAGCCAAATTCCCTCCCAATCACAACTTCAACCCTTATACTCAAAATTGTCACCATGATTCTGCCTCTTATTTCTTGTGTTATACAATATATATACTTCATTTAGATAGAACCCAGATAGTATTATATTTCCTTATTTTAGATAGAATCCAGATATAGACATAGTTTTCTTTTGGTATAGACAGATTTGGTAGTTGTAATTTGTGCTTGATTTCGCCTTGTATATTGTTCATTTATGCCTATATAATAAGAGGAATCTCACAGATGAGGTATTCAAATCCATTTTGATGATATAATGTATCCAGTTCTTAGATTTCCTCTAATTTTTCGTGGCACTCTATTTTTCAAAGGTCTTTGAATGAAGTCAGCTCCCACACCAAATACTAATTAAGGCTGATTGTGTAGTTCCCGCATTTTCGACACCGCCAAGTGTTCTCAGGTTATTTCTGCTGCTTTCTAAAGGTGGCTACTAGTCTTTTTCTAGGCATCCGTTATTTATATACTTCACATATTTAAGGCATCATATGAGCCAAATTTTTGCAGCAAATTCAATATGTAACTATTCTCGCTCAGAATTTCACCTCATGGCCTGTTATGGGGAAAGAATTATGGGGTCATATTGATGAGCAGGATCCAATTCCACCATGTTCATAAGTCGCCTCAATGGCGCATCGAAGATGCCCGAAAGTGCCGACATGGATTTGCATCAGCGGATAGCCTTATCACTCTTAATTGGAGGCCATATACGACCAAGCAACCTATGTGGGAAGACAAAGAATCACATATCAGAAGACATTATTGTCTACCATCTAATTAGAGCACAGATTGGTGTAGAAGATACTCAAAGGATCTTTTCCATTCGTGATTATTTTTCCGATCTACACCCTCTCGTAGAGTAAAATTTTATCATAATATTTGTTGGCAATGCTGCACTTCTTTCTCATGCAGTAGTTCATGCGCAAAGGCAGATCGCAGAACAGCACAATCTGGTAATTCAGCTTCACTGTCTAACTTTGATGAATCGTAATCCGCTCCAATCTTCAGACGTTCCATTGTAATAACTTCAAGAGAGTAACCACTGCAGAACTGCTAGCCACTTATCAAAGACGACAAAAATGATACCCAATGCATATTGTGTCACTTCATGAAAATAAGGGACTATATATGATATGGCTCTAATGCTTCAAACAGAAGGAACATATGATATTAACATACACAAACTATACACCAAATTCGCAAACTACTATAAGAACAGCCATATTATTATAGAAAGGTCCTAATTCGGGCCGCGACCTTCGACTAATGCTTATCGTCGCTTGTGAGTTCCCATTCTCTAATATCAATAGTACCCCAATGTTCTTACCATTGAGAAGGTATAAGAGATTATTATTTCAGCACTTTTATCCTTAGGACTACAAGGTAAAGGTTTCCTTTCCCCCTCATGGATTATCGATTCGTATGCATCAATCTACATGACCTGTCTTCCCATACCCTGAAGTAATGCCTGCAAACTACGCAGATCTTATATCCAAATCGCTTATACTGGTAGTCGGGCCACCTATTCATGCTATTTGATGTTAATCAATCGTTAGAGATGTTTTTGTGATTCTCCCAAATTTCCACTATTCTTATCAAAATCAATGATAATAACCGGTGATGTTCATTTTCTCGATGGTCAGTTTCGTGTGATCGTTGCCCGCAAGGATATCATAAGGCCTAAAGTTAGATGTTTATTCTCAGATTTTTCCATTCCCGTTGTTCTTTCATTCGCCAGGCATCGTGAACAATAAGTGTAAAGTATAAAATGTAAATGGGCTGGGTCATCCTTATTCTCTTATTTTATCTCATGTCATAAATTCTCGTTTGTCAAGTAATAAAGATCAATTTTCTTCTCCTCTCTTTCGAATTGCTCCACATGCAAATTCAGGTAAAAGTAAGTCTCTCTTCTTTTCCTAGTGAAGTCATGTCAACATTATTTTGATTTGATCTAGCAGGTGATGTGTGTGGAATTTTTCCTTGCATTCCACAATGTAAATTATAAATACTTTGTTACTGTAAGACTCCGAAATATACCCTAGTCGTTTTCAACATGTTTAGAGTATTTTGTAGGTCTAATTTGAATTTTTTGTAATTTAAATTCAAAACGTGAAAACTGAGAAACCCAGAAATAAGCAAGCGTAAATTCGTAATTTGTCAAAACAGGACATAAAAGTCATAAGATAAGTAAGACGCTATCATAGATACGTGCATAAGTTAGTGCAAATATGAGTTTATGACCAAAGTGTAATAAAGGAAAAGAGCATCAGCTGATAAGACCAAGTTGAATCAGATGAGATATTTTCTATACCCATTTGGATAGCAAAAACGAGAGGGAAGAATAAGAAGAGGAAGAAGAGAAAAAAGAAAGCTAAGAAATGTATGGATTTGTATGGATTGGTTTTTGACTTTAGTGATATTAGTTGTCTCATCAGGTTTAGTTAGGAGTTCTTCCTAACCCTAGATTTGCTTAAAAGTCATTGGTAAAACCTCAGTTTGTATAAGATGAGTATGGAATCCTCCCTTTCGAAAGTATGGATTCTCGTTTATGATTGTAATGGATAGCTCATTGTGTTAGAAGTAATCTAACTTACAAGTATTTGAGCCCTCGTTTGAAAACCTCACTAATCTTCATGTTTATCGGTCGTTAAATACTTGAGATGTTTTTCCGAGAGTATTACGAGTTTTCTTTGATTTTTTGGTTGGATTTATGGAAAATGGATGAAACGCAGAACTGGCACTCTGGTCCTACATCACACAGCAGGATCCCACGCAGCACGTGAAGTCCACTTTCCGTGGTGTGGCCGAGAGGGAGGCTTGGACAAGCCTCGGGTACGCCGAGGCATAGCAAAGCTACGACTCGGCGAAGGTCTACGCCATAGCGTAGCAACATGGAAATTTTGTGTTTTTGTTTTGTTTTGTTTTTCCATTGCTTCGAGGACTTGTATATTGGACTAATGAGGACCTTATAAGTGTATGAAAAGGTCCATTCATGTTTGTAAGGTAAAGGAAAAATTAGACTGTACCTCGTCGCCTCGGCGAAGCGAGTTTGATGTTGGCAAACTTAATGCCCCTATGACAAGATAGTAAGTTTTTGAACACATATAATTGTAAGACTGCCTAAGACCGGATATTGAATGACACAACACCTCTGTTACGCGGGCAGGCAGGTACAATACTTCGGTACTCTCTAATTAGTGCGACGGCACTCTCTGACCGTGCTTTGGAAAATTTAGTACTTCGATACTCTCTTATTAGTACGACGACACTCTCTGACCGTGCTTCGGCACAGTTAGTACTTCGGTACTCTCTGATTAGTGCGACGACACCTCCGTCATTGTTTCTCAAGACTTACTCAGGCTACGACACCTCAATACCGCACCGTACCTTGATACTGATTAGTCAGGTCCACCATTTCTTATTATTGGTCTAGGTAGTTAAACAGTTATATGACAAGAGTCTGAATAACGAATAAGAATAAAGTAATGTATATCGTTATGCTCTATAGTACCTACAGGTACCTCCGCATGCATAAGCTCCGCAGACTCCTACGAGATCCGACAAGCATAAGTCCGCTATAAGTACAAGTATGTGGTATAAGTTTGTTATATGAATTCATGAAAATTCTAGATATCCACATCGTATAATCACACACAAGTATTGTTATATGCCACTGTAAATGAGTATTCAGATACGTGTATACAGATAAGTCATATGTTTCTACTAAGCGCTAAGTTTAAAGACGTAGTTTTAACCGTGCGTATTATGGTGACATCCGTGATCTTCCGCATACCGCGCCAACAAACTAAGAGGAGGAGTCCATCACAAAGAGGGTTTTCATAGCCCCGATTATGTAAAATGTAAACGTACGCTTGTATATGTAGATGTAAATGAGACTCAGGATCAGATGTATTGACATCATAAACACCACTACAAAGGGTAGTTTTATTTTTATTCAGATATGATATTTTGATTTGAGTTATAAGACTCAAATACCAATGCTCAAAAGCAAGTAAAGAGTCCTCAAGATACTTCGCCTTCATCCGCCTAGGCTGGGTCAGGAGGGGCGTGACAGTTACATTCATTGATGATTATACAAAGTATACCTAGATCTATTTTCTTCGTGTTAAATATGAGGTCTTATCTATTTTTCAACAATTCACTGCCTATGTTGAGACTCAATCTTCTTCTAGCATTAAAATTATGCGGTCTGATTTAGGTAGTGAATACATGTCTAGTGAGTTTCATGCTTTCCTCCAACAAAAAGGCATTGTTGCTCAACGTTCTTGTCCATATACACCTCATCAAAATCGTGTGGCTAAACGTAAAAATAGACATTTGTTAGATATTGTTCGTACTCTATTGCTTCAATCATTTGATCCACCTAAATTATGGGTCGAAGCATTATCTACGGCTATTTATTTAATTAATAGATTGTCGTCCAGTGTCTTGAATTTTGAAACTCCTTACTTTCATCTTTTTTATCGGTATCTTAGATACCTTGACATGCATACTTTTGGTTGTGTTTGTTTTGTTCATTTGCCTTCACATGAACATCATAAGTTATTTGGTCAACTGCGATACGACGGCGGGCTATAGTCCTTCACACAAAGGCTATGTTTCTGCAGATCCACGCCTAAATCATTCAGATTTTCCGTCATGTCATGGTTCTTGAAAATCGGTCATTCTTTCCTTCCTCCCGATGTGCCCTTGCCCGCAACGCCCGCTTTGGCCTCATTTTGTCGACCTTAACTCCTCCTATCGACCGATCTGCAAATCTGGACTTGTATATGAAAGACTCCACCTAATCTACTTTGGCCCCTTCTTCAGCCCGGGTCCGCCCATCCGAGCCCCGCCCAGATCGAATCCTCTATGGTGATCCGACCACTACCCCAGCTTCGCCATTCGACCACAGTGAGTGTCCTTTCGCTTCAACGGACGGCATGGTTTCCCATACCTCTCTTAATGTTACACTGTCTTCCATTCCCATTCCGTCCACCATTTCGGTGCGCCTAAAGATGACTATCGCGGCGTTAAAATGACCGAGAACTTCGGGGCTCTTCAGATAATCATACATGGATGTTGTTCCTCGTCTTGCTCAAAGAAAGCCATTACTGTAAATGGGTCTATTCTATCAAGCTGTGTTCTGATAAAACTTTAGATAGGTATAAGGCCCGGTTAGTTGCACTTGGCAATAGGCAAGAATATGGGGTGGACTATGAGGAGACTTTTACTCCCGTTGCCAAGATGACTACAAAGTATTTAATTGGTCTCTATCTATTGTCATATCCCAAGGTCGGCCTTTCATCAAATGGATGTCAAAAATGCCTTTCTTCATGGTGATCTCAAAGAAGAGATATACATGACCATTCCACCTGGTTTGTCATCCTCTTCTTCCTCGGATGTC
Organism: Tetrastigma voinierianum; assembly: GCA_016808115.1. NCBI lineage: Eukaryota > Viridiplantae > Streptophyta > Magnoliopsida > Vitales > Vitaceae > Tetrastigma > Tetrastigma voinierianum. The sequence continues at coordinate 1,018,856 of JAEQBH010000706.1, read as the reverse complement.
TATAAGTTGAAGCGATCATTGTATGGGTTGAAACAATCTCCCCGGGCATGGTTTGATAAATTTCTACCATCTTCTTGTTCCACTTTCGTTTGGGCAGAGTATATATTCTTCTTATTTTCTACAAGACATCTCTCGTATCGCCCTTCTCCGTTTATGTCGATGATATTGTTATTAATTGAACTGACTCTACCTTGATCACCCAACTACAATAAAGATTCTCTGCCTCATTTCATGTAAAGGACCCTTATCCTCTTACATATTTTTTGTAGCTGAAGTTCATACTAAATCCTCAAAAGACTTAATCAGCATAAATATACTAAGGATTTAATTGCTTTGGTTGGTCTTTAGGACACTTCTTCTATGGATACTCCTATAGAAGTAAACACGAAGTATCGTCTAGAAGAGGGTGATCTCCTTTCTGACCCCACTATGTATCGCCGCCAAATGGGAGCTCGAACTATTTAACCATCACCTAACATTTCTGCAAGACAACAGCAGTTAGCTTATGTAGGCTCCACTCCATCTACACTCTCCGCTACTATTCTACAGTATCATTCGACATTTTCAGATCTTTATCGTGGCCTATTCATTCCCTTGACCTCTTCGCTTCTGCGGTTCCATAGCGATGCGTGATCGGGCATGATGCCTTGATACGACGACCGTAATGTCGGGTGCATGTTTCTTGGTGACTCTTTGATATCTTAGAAGAGTAAGAAACAAGATCGCGTCTCCAAATCTTCGACTGAATCCGAATATCGTGCAATTTTTACTCCTTGTTATGAGATTCTCTGGCTTCGTGGTCTCCTTTGCCGAGATCGGGCCGTGTTCAAATTCAGCCTACTCCTCTCCATGCTAACAACAATACGCTATCTCAGACGCTTACCAATCTCAGTTTTTATGTACCAACACATTAATGGATCGTCATTTTATTCGAAGTATCGGGATACCATACCATATTTCCTCACATTTCTATTGACCTCCAAGATTATTGCAAATCAAAACACAATGAAAATTATCGCTTTTACCAAACAATTAATGTTTCTGATCAACAATATCACCTAATAGATGTCACCAACATTCCTTATTTCCTTATGTTATACATATATACTTCCTTATTTAGATAGAATCAGATATAATATACTTATTTAGATAGAATCAGATATAGACATAGTTTTCTGCATGCATGCATTTGATAACAGAATTTAAGTTTGATTTGAAATTGTATATGTCACTGTGTTTATATATTAGAGAAATCCTCACAGGTGAGGTAGTCAATCCATTTTGAAAAAAAATTATAATCCAAGATGGAGGAGTCACCTTAACTTTTCATGGAAGAACTCTAATACTAGAAATTCTATCTATGGAAAAAATGAAACAATCTCCACCATCTCAAAAGAAGAAGTCTTGCTTAGACGTGAAACTAGCAAATATGTAGATAGAGATGCGGAAATCTCAACACTATCTTGAAAATGAGACGAGAATTTCCTTAACCAATCAAGTAATTCAACTCAAGAATTTGGAAATACAAATGGGTCAAATGGCTTCATTACTCAACGAGAGGCAACACGGCAATCTGCTGAGTACCTCGGAAGTCAACCCAAGGAGAGAGGGTATAAAACACTGCAAGGAGATTACCTTGAGAAGTGGGAGAGAGCTTGAGGGACCAAGAAAAGCCAAGGAAGAGGACATGGAGGCAGGTCAATTTCCGAGTCCTGAGATGACACAAAAGCTAGCTGAAAAAGGGAAAGAATCGAAGTTTAAGGCGCTTTCGTATAACCCACTCCCATATCTCACAGAAGTACCTTTTCCTCAAAGACTGTGGAGGCTACAAGGCAAAAAGCCCTTCCAAAATGAGGAAAGGAAGAAAGAGGATAATAAGGAGATACAAATGGAGAACCATTCCGTCTAAGTACCCACTCCTTGCATCCCGTACCTCAGAAGTTAAAGAAGGGTAAGTTAGAGAAGCAATTTGTCAAGTTTCTTGATATCTTCAAGAAACTTCACATAAATATACCCTTCATGGATGCACTTGAGAACATGCCAAGTTATATGAAGTATAAAAGATCTGGCAAATAAAAATGTTGGTGAATGATATAATTACTTTCTAATGAGAAATGCAAGGTAATCCTCCAAAGAAGCTCCCAACAAAACCCCAAGATCTGGCAGTTTCTCGCTATGCCATTCTCTTTCGAGGAACTCTGCTATGTATCGTAAAAGCTCTTTGTGACTTAGGGGTAAGTATCAATTTGATGTCGCTCTCAATGTTTAAGAAGCTGAATTTGGGGGAAGCAAAACCGACTACAATCATGCTACAAAATGACTGACTTATCTTATAAGCATCCACGAGGCGTAATTGAAAATGCCTTAGTAAAAGTGGATAAGTTCCTTTTCCTAGCAGACTTTGTCATCTTAGACATGGAAGAAGATGATAAGGTCCCCATCATACTTGGTAGACCTTCCCAACAAAGATCTCATCCTGCTGAGGATTCGTCTTACAAAGGATGGACGAGGAATGATGAATGTCCCTCTCCTAAACAAAGACTAGAGGTTCATCGGCAAAGGTCGATGGCAAAGACGACGATGAAAAACATCGTCAGTTGGCAACAAAGAGTGACGCTTCTACGGCACGATATAAGAGACTAAAGAAGGCTTGGAGAAATAATAAGAAGATGATAGTAAGGTAAAGTAAGTTCTTTCTTCCAAACAAGTGGGAATTAGCTAGAAAGAGAAATAAATTTTTTTGGGGAAGAAAATAAGGAAATTCTAAGTTGCTTAGAGGAGAAGTCGGATGGTTTTTCTTTGGAAGAACAATATCCTTTAGTGTAGGAAGAACAAAAGTTGGAGGTTTAAAATTGATGATGGTGGGAACTTTTTCTTGAGGAATTAATAATTGCTTTTTCATTCGATCCGACTTGGCTCACTCTTGCCATTGGGACTCCACATCATGGGCTGAAAGTTGGATTTTGGGTTACATGGTTGGAAATAAACCCAAAAGAATATTTTTTTGGGGGCTTTAATACATACAATATGGCCCATGGGCCACAATGTATGCGGGGGGCAATTTGTTTGCACCCAAATTGAAAATTTTTCCTGATCAAGTAATGGGGTAGGCCTAAGCCCAAGCCCATGAATAAAAGTCCAAAAGAAAGGGGCCTAGATCTATTTATACAAGCCCATAGAAGAAGTTCAGGGATATTTATGAATTTTTTTAAAAAAATTTGGAAGTCAAAAGAAGCATTATCAGAGGTGGCAGAGAAATGAGCAACAGACAAAGTTGATGTGTAATACTCTTAGTGGTTGAAGTCTCCACGATGACGGAGACGTGGAAGAATTCTTGAGGATCAAGACTCCACAATAGAGACGTGAAGGAGTTCTTGAAGAACAAGCTTCCTTAATGGAAGTCATGGGTAGTTACATCAGAAAGCAAAGAGAGTGGAGAAGTACACACTTGGGCAGCAAGTTTTCTATGATTATAAAAGGAGCATGAATCAACCAGACAACCAACAAATCAATTAATCAACAACTCAGTCGACTCAATGTCAAGCTATTTCAACAAATCCTAGCTTTTTAACAAGCTTTCAACAAATTCAAGCTTTCAACAATCTTAGCAATTTTAGCACTCTATTTCTTGACTTTAGCCAAGTTTATGGCAAATTTCCAGCAATGGTATTTCATTCATTCGTATTGAAATCAAATATTTTCTCTAGCAATTCCACCATTGCAAGTATTATTCAAGCCTATCAACTTTTAGCATCATGTTATTTCATTCATTCATTAGGAAATCTAACATTTTTTCTTCAACAATTACTTCATGCCAAATTTCCATTCATATGTTTTCCACTTTTATTTTGGGGAACTGTCAAGGGAACCAGAGAACCTACGTAGCCCGATTAGAAGTTTGATTTATGAGTCATTTCATTTTGAAAATACTTTAATTTCTTGATACGCCCGTACATTTATATTTTGTATATTTTGTCTGAGATTAAAAAATCACCACAACAACCTCATATGTGATTCCTAAAATGGAGAAGGTGTAGTGTGTTCAGTTTCGAAATTAGAGTCATTTTTAAATGAATTTTGAAGTCACAAGTTAAATTTCAAAATGATTTTAGCTTTGACTTGAACATTGTTTAGTATGGATCTTCTAACTGCTTTTTAACTACAAAATAAAACAGCTGTCAAAAACAATGTGCTCTTCTCTCTCTCTTCTCTTCCTTTCTTTCTCTCTCTCTCTCCTTTCGTGCCTCTGTTTGATCTCGCACAAATAAGATCATAAATGTGTCGATATCGTAATATATAAATTACTATTTGATAAAGTGAGTTGATTAGAAGTAGCCACTGAATGTTAATTACTACATAGACATGATATATACAGTGAATGTACTTTTATGAAAGAATGATAAAATGTAATTTTATTAAAGGAGAATACTTATCATTCAAACTAAGAATATCGAATAAAACACAAATCAAATTTGCTAAAAACTTTAGAGGATGATGTAGCATTTAAGTTAATAGCACACTGAATCGGCTTAAAGCTACACATTTTATATTTCTATGATGACTAGAATATATGACTCAAGTTCCCGCAACATATCGACGACTACGATTGATGAATGCTCTGGCTGACAATACGTTATAAGGTTTGAATTACCCACACACAAAGTAAAATCGATAAATAATACCATTTAAAAACTAAACTGTCAGCTAAGATACCACAAACCGCATTAGCACGGCGACAAAAACATTCCACACAAGACGACGACTAAAACACGAAAAAAAAACAAATTAAAAATCTAAATTTTTGTGGAGGAATAACTTTATTGAGAAAGAACAGAAACTTGACGTAGTGTGATTTCTGCCAAGACGATGCACCATCTATTCTGTTTTTAAGAAAAGGGGTTAGAAAAAATAAATGAGAGAAAGGGAGAGGTGATTAGGGTTTTTTTATAATACATGATAAAAAAATGAAAATTGGATATTTAAATAAGAGCATATGAGAATAAGCTATGGATTGTAGCTTTTTTCCATTAGTGGTTGTTTAACCATAATCAGCTATTAGTAACTAATTATGGGTCTTTAGCAAACAACCTATTATAAGAGTTGATTTGGGTGAATCAGCTATCAGTTTCTCCAATCACCTCAACCAAACACACCCTTAGTAAGTATTATGGTTTTTACCTTAAATCAAAATATTTATTATCACTAAATCTCCAGTTTCAAATTTCTATATGAATTTAATAGCATTTGTTGATTTTTTGTTTATTCTTTAATTTAATAAATCGAGATTTATACTATCCTTTAACTGTTATAATGAGTATTTAGTTTAGTTATGGTGGATGTCATTGTTAATAAAACTACAGTGCCGCTTAAAAAATTGATGGAGAAGAGGGTGACAGGATAGATGTGCAGAACCTGTTTGGATGCATTGGATTATTCACACTTCTAATCGGTAAGCTACATCATAAGTATTATATTGATTTTTTTTTTTCTCTAGTAAGAGGCTTGATTTGGTAGCATCGTCTTTGGTAACATCAATGCTGGTAATGGTAATGTTAGGGGTTGGTAGCCTTTTTCAAAAAGAACCTTATCCTACGTAGGAAAATGATAAAAACTTTTAAACAAATTAAAACGGTTCGATCTTAAAATTCAATTCTTCAACAACTATTTTTTGAATTCAATTATTTAACTTCAGTGTTTTAAATACCAGGCTTAATTAGTTACATCCATTTTTTGAAATTCAAACCATCAATTATGGTTTAGTTTCCTATAAATTCAGTCCTTCTAGTTGTGAAAAATACAAATTTTGATTCTCTTCAAAATTTTCTGTTGTTCTTGATTCCAAAGTCTCTATAAAGAGTTGTTTGATCCTAGAGGATAAAATTCTTAAAAACAGTATTCTAAACATGATTCAGCTACCGCTTCATCTCTGTTCTTTTCTACAGACGTTCTGACATCTTCTTCTGATTCAAATTCTTAAAAACAGTATTCTAAACATGATTCAGCTACCGCTTCATCTCTGTTCTTTTCTACAGACGTTCTGACATCTTCTTCTGATTCAAGCACAACTCCGACGTTCCAATAGTCCATAACATATACAACAGGTAAGTCCATCAATCTACAAAGTTGTCCATGTATCGATAGAAGATTCAATAGCTACCGCAACCCTTGCTTCTTCAGGTGGAACTCTAGGTTGAGAAGTTACTCGAAATGCTGTCTAGATTTAAGAGTATAATAAGTCAATTTGTAATCTTTAACACCGATTTTATATCTGATACTTGCTTTAGTCTCTCTTTCTGGACCAAAGCCCTCCTCAGCTATCCCATTAAAAGAAAGTATTTGCTAAAATTTTTGGCCAATTTGATTTTTAGTTTGGCCTTTGACTACCTTGGGAATTGAACGAAATATCTAAATTCCTCATTCAAATGAAAGATGGAAGTTCTTTTTAGTGTTATAAACGCGGTTAATCCAACTCAATGCAGATCAGGTCATGGTCTAAAACGAGGTTAAGCTAATTTAGTTAATTTTTTTATTAATCTAGTCCAATGCATACGAGTTAGAGGCCAAAACGGATCAAAAACAAGCAAAATCCTTAAAAAATAATTTCATAAATTCTCTCATTGTTCAAATAAAAATAAATAATATTTTAATATATAATAATAATAATAATTAATACATAAACTGAATAGTCTAAATAATATAATAATAATAAACAAACTTAAATAAATAAATAATATTATAAAGACTAAGTATAACATCTTTTTTATTTAAATTATTAAAATTTTAGAATGTTAATAGGATAAATTTCATTTGTATATGGAATAAAAATATATATTTTCCAAAAATACATCTCAACCGTATAATAATGAAATATCTTATTTGTTTTGAAAATCCATCTTGCTAGAAGATATAATTATATTAATAAAAAAAATAAGTGTATAATTTTTGTTAATTATTTTAGAAAGAATAATATTTTGTTATTAACATTAGTTTAAGTAATACAAATTATTTAAAATATATCGATACTTAGCTTATTAAATTTAATTTAATTTATAAACTAGTAAATATTATTTTTGATAGTTAATTTTTTTTTTTAAAATTCATATTTTTAACTTTAAAATAAAAACATATATGAATAAATAAAAGTTAAAGGATAAATACAAAAAAATGAAATTGCAAATATTTAAAATATGATTAATGAGATAAATGAAAAATATATGCAATATTAAAACTGTAACTTATTTAATTCAAATGCATTCCATAATTTTTCATATAAAATTTTTTAAATATTAAATTATCATATAAATTATATTAAAAAGATACATTTAAAAATTGACAATAAAATAATTAAAATAATAAAGTTTAATATATTAATCATATATTATATTAATTATTTTCTAAAATTCATATGCTACAATAGTAGAGATTCGACTCCATATTAAGAGCTAAAATGTCAAATTTTGTGAATGAATCTTTGAAAAATAAAAATTATTAAGTTAGTTACTTAAAGTATATCATGTCTTGATAGAGCGTCTACCATTAAAACATGCATGGGCATAGGGTGGAGGGGGGTCCCATGTTCAAGTCTTAACGAGGACAATTTATTACCTTGAAACGAAATGTATTAAAAAAAAAACTAATTACTTGAAAATATTAAATTCAAATTTTGAGCTAATCAGGCCAACCTAAACCAAACTCACGTAGACCGCGAACCAAAACAGGTCGAATCAATTTGACCTGATTTTATTTATGATATAAATTTTACAATTCAACCCTCAAAAAAATTGAGCCAAAGTGGACCAATTCACCGGGCTCAACCCATATCATTAGCATCATTAGCACTAGTTATTTTTTGCCAATTGTTTTGTTGGGGGTACCATTTCAAAATTCCTCATTCAGATGAAATGAGGGAAGTTCTTTTTACCAATTGTTTTGTTGGAAATGTCCTCCGACTATTTCTGGTATGTTAGCAATGTTAGCACAAGAGTGTTCACCAATGTATATAATAGGCTCCACTCAGGTAGAAATAAGGCCTTTAATTACTTTGCTAATTATCCATGTGACCGATCCATTCGCAGAGGTGAAGCCGAAAACCGGGAGGCGATATAAAATTTCTGACTGGAATTACGATCATGAAGGAACCTTTTCTTTCTTTTTCATTGTGTTGCAATACATTAAAGTATTATCCTTCGTTCTTTCCCATTGTATTGCAGTGTATTAACGTTTTATCCTTCTTACTTTATCGTTGTATTGCAGCATATTAAACTATGTTTTTTTTATTCGAAATGCAGTTCCTAACAATCTATAGTTAGTTATCTTCTTAAAGGGAATTCAAAAGAGAACTTAAAAGAGAACGGAGAACCTCCAATATCTCACACTTCTCAATTACTTTGTTTGAGCGCCATTAGCATTCTGCTAATTCTTCCTTGCACCCACGATAATAATGATACAGGGAGAAAAATACATTTAAATATTTATTTAGGAGGGTATTTGTAGTAGCAATAATAGGTTAGGAAAGAAAGGATGGAAGAGGAGAGCAGCGATGTTTTCTTTATTATGTAAACCCTCTCACACGAAAGGAGTGATCATGGAAATATGAACAAAACACAGAAATGTCAGTCATGAAATTGCCCCCCTTTCTCATCACTTAAAAAATAAAAATAAAAAAAATAAAAATTTATTTTTCTTTAGTCTCAAATAGAACATACCCTTGAAAATTGAAAATTTGAAGTAAAGGAAAATGTTATATATATATATATATATATATATATATATATATATATATATATATATATATATATATATATATATATATATATATATATATATATATTCTAATGGATAATTTAATAAAATAATGATAATGATAATAATAATAATAATAATAATAATAATAATAATAATGATAATAGTTAGGCCACGAAAAAACATGAATACAACTCGAATGCGAGAATTGTTAGCATCATCCAAACAGTCGGGTATATAAGTTACAATTTACAAAATGGCAAATTTAGAACAGGAACTCTAGGATTACCACAGCGCACAAACCTCTAATGCGAAGAAATTGAACTTTAAATGCAACTGCAGGTTTAGCTTTTCAAGTCTTGAAGAAATTGAAATTCAAATAGGAGTAGTGTGCATAACTCTAGGATTTAAGAAATTTATTGGTGATTTTAGAAGAACCTGGAAGCAACACAATCAGACATGGTGTTTGTCATTGACAATAAACCACTACAAATATTTGGTAGCAAGTAATTGTTTATATGACTTGAAAAAATATTTATGGGAACTCTGAAATCAGATTTGGATACGCCACACCTACGTGAGAGAGATTAGTACACCTCTAATCTAAACTGCACCACAAAGTATTTGCTACTTATAAAGAGGGGGATCACGAGGGAGAATCAACCCACCACCAAAAACATTAGAATGAGCAGGGGAAAGGGAAAGAAAAGAATCAAATCAAAAGCCATTTTAAAGGAATCCGTACCTTTAAAAATAAATAAAATTTGCCAAATGCTGGAGAATGCCACAAAAATTCAGGCTCAGTTTTTACTCCAACTGAAAATTATAAATCTTGCCTCAAAGATGGATGCACCATAACAGCTGCTAGGTCTTTAACCAAAAAGGACACAGCAGCCCAGGTCAATGAGATTGGTCTTCATGGTAGAGGGGGTATACAGAACTGGATCTGATGGTTCTTTTGACATTCAATTTTGCAATTTACCATGACTGCCAACAATTAGATGAAAATTTAGCCTTGTGCCATAGTCACATCAAGAGGGGGTTGGTTTCTCACTTGCTTTGTAATAGAGCATCTTCTGTACATAGAACATCATGTATCCTTGTGCAGCCCTCACAATGTTTTCATTAACTTGAGTGATCCAAGCATCATCACACTTATACCATTGATTACTTAGTCGCAAATATGTCACGTAATGACCAGCATCTAGTTTACCTGTGTGAGTGACAACAGCAAACAATTCAAACTCCGATGATAACTCGGTTGAGGCATCTGGCTCATCCCCATCAAACGAGAATATCCTGTTCCCAAACCGGCTCCTCAATATGGAGGAAGAGAGATAAGGTGCCATGTCCAAGGAAAATGGGAACTGGAGATAGCGGTCTACTTTCCTTGACATATTTCGGATGGAAGAATGCTCAAACCGTTTGATGTGGAAGCATGAAACCAGAGGAAGCTTTCTTATGGACATCTGCTTCAGAGATTCCTGTCTCACCTGACACTGTTGGCAGAAAAATTTCTGATCAGAGCCTAACCTCTCAGGTCTGGTGAACCGGTCCAAGCACCCCATCAGGGTTGATGTTCCACAGTTTTGGCTTGAATTCATGGAGTCTGCCTCACCATTGCAAGAGTGATGGGATTTTGTTGACCCAATCTTTGTTGAACCCCCCTGATTTGGCTCCAAGTCCAATGAGATGTCTACACATGGGTCATATGTTGTAGATGTGAAACCACATGCCATGCACATGACATCAGATCGCAAGATACCAGAGAATACTCTATGAGCAATACAACATTCTCCACTGCCTGCAATAGCAAATAAATGGTATCATATACACGTTTATTTATATGATTCTAAAACATCAGTGTTCATATTAATTACTTCATGGAACACTTTTTTATTTCTTCCTCTACTTTTTTCTTTGGATTTTTTTTCATAAGAATCAAATTAAAAATACTTTAACAAGAAGATGGTAGATGATCCCATATTTACAGTTCATAAATGTAATACCTGCTATTACTCTAGAACAAAGAAATAAAAATACACATTAAGAAGATTTTCACACCTAAACAAATGATGATCAGGCAAGTAAGTGCAAAAGCTGTGAAGAATGCCTTTACAAAAATATGAAATTGGCTTATAACCACAATTATTGATTTTCAAGGGTAAAAAGAAAAGTATTCATGTTGGTATCTTGCAATTACTCGGAGAAAGCAATAGCACGTGCTAAACTATTCTGACTCCCTCTCTTAAAATGTTATTTCCATGCTACCCAAACTTTGAAATAAAATGTTAGCCAAATAATCAAATCACATCCAAGATAATTTGCACAGCAAATAATTCTGATTCCAACAACTACATGAATCTACTGTCATATAAAATAACTATTATTATCAGTTTCCTTTACTATCTTCTTTGAAGAATGAATTGAACAGTGGAATCTTCTCCGTGCCCACCTTTCCAACACCTTACCACCACACCTAAGTTTTTGGGGCATCCTTGTTTTAGCTTTGAAACTTTAAACCCCATTTTAGCTTTCCATGTATAACAAAAAGATCAAATACTTTTGGGGGTTCATGAATATCATAATGTGATAGTTGCAAATCACACCAGATCTTAAAAGCTTGAAAATGATTTTCCCTCATTCAGAAAATCATAATGGGAGAAGGATAGAACTAGTATCTTGTTAATAAGGGACAACTGCAGCACAATTTGACAAGAAGGTCCCATGGTACATTCATGGAAAAAATTGTGCCTCATCCAAAAAAACTCCATGCATAGGAACTTCATCAAAAGAAAGAGCAGGAAGTTCAAAGGCAACATCTCCACCAAAGATATCCGCAAGACCTGAACAACATGAGAATTATAACAAAGATTTGACTAAAGGTTTTGTCTCTGACTGCCAACCTAAAGCAACCACCCTCCTTTTCCAGGCTTGGGATCTTCTGTGTAGAAACACAACCCTAAACATGTCACAGGCTGAGTTAACAAGAGAATTTATGTGACACAAGAAAATCCTAAGATGAAACGAATTAGACCAGGGAAAAGTAGACTTACTGGAGTGAAGCAGATGATACCATCAAGCCTGCAGGTTCAGTATTAGCCCTAAGCCTGAGAGCTTTTGTTAATGCCTAGGCCGACAAACAAAAGACCTAAACCCACACCCTGCAGTTGAATATTGTGGATACTCGTTAACTTTTAAGAGTACTTTGGATCATGTTGATCAAATTGAAATATTAAAATAGAGAAGATATGGGCACTGGTTGATAATAAAGAGTATTGAAGGTGATCATCTTGCTGGATTGAATGATATCAAACTTAACTTATGCTTCATGCTTTAAATATCCATAGACTTCCTTATGGGTAAATTAAAAGTACTTCCAGTATGTGTCCTTAGATCAACTGAGTTGTTCCACCAATCGGTTACTAAGTTTTTACCACTAAGCTGCTAAATATTGACATCCCTAATGAGAATGAACCCTTTGCTTTAAAATACTTTAAATGGCGTACCTATAATAAACAATTTGATATGCTCCAATTTTTCTGTTTGGAGCTACAGGCATATCCCAACTAGCAAAGCAAAACCAGTTAAAATCCTAAAGGGTCACAAGAAAGAAGGAGATCATACAATAAAGTCACTCCCTACAGAAACCAAGATATAATTCAACTAAACACTAAAGTATCAACATCAAGCTTCAAAACTCATAATGGAACAGCAACAACATTCAAAGGAGTCTAAAGTAGCCAAGCCCTAACACAGCCAAATACCATGGTTATATGCATTGAAACAAACATCTCAAAGTACGGCAAGTTGATCCTGATGACAAAAATCTAACAATTATGATACATTAAGTACCCATCAGAGCTGGGATTTTCATCAAAGAAGAAATGTCATCCATTTTTTTTCCAGTCTTAGAAGAATGTAGCACCATGGTAAAATGTAGGGAATACAAGAAGGGGAAAAGTGCACACAATAAGACAATTTCCATCTAGAATATTCTGCAAAATAATCCAATTTGTGTACCCTCACAAAGAAATCAACAAAAAAATGTTTCTGGGCAGAACATTGAGAAATAGGACACATCAACCAGGATGTTCGGCGTGTCACATACAAGCAATATGTTCTCACTCTTCTAGTCCAGTTTCTGACTCCTCATTGGAATAACATAAACTAAAAAACATGACCAATTAACATGAAGTCTCCCACTGAAGAAAACGGACATATCTGATGATGCATGAGAAACCAACCAAAATATTTCTACCAACAAAGAATTTACCTTGACTTTGGGTCTTGCGTTTATCCTTTCCCATCTTTTCGTGGATGCCATCAAGCATGGAAATGAAAAATTCATGTGCATCCTGTTGCTCATAACTTGCTAGGTTTGCAGCATGTTGCCACCAACTGCAAGAAAACAAATCAATATGAGATGTTCCTCCACTTTTAGATAACATGACAATATCCTTTAGTTAAGTGAAGAAAATTGACAATCGACTAAACCATAACAGCTCTGCCGATTGCAAATGTGGTTCTGTACGAAGTGCCACAAACTTGATAATCCCAAAGTCAAGAATATTTTTTCTCTAGAAAAAAAAAAACCACATTTTCTGCATATAAACATGAAGGTAAAAGAAAAAAAAAATCAATAATGGCGGCAAACGTTAGGCTCCAAAACCAGTATTACAAACTTGCCAATCCCATTTCACACCTTTTCAGGACTTCCATAAAACCAAGTGCATAACTTTTTCTTTTTATCAGAACAACCAAGCATATTAACTAAAGTTTCAAAGATCGAAACTTGCTCTAATTAAAAGGAGGACAGCATTATGTTTTGAGCAAACATCGTCTAAATGATTTCAATCAGACCTGTAAAGAAATTTTGCGGGGCTATAGGGCATCCGATCTCCAGAAAACACAGCAGAAAACATTGCATCCATATCGCAAGCCAAACACAACCTCAAATTCTTATTACTGTTACTATCATTGGTAGCAGCATTGCGCTTCGATGCATTACTAGCATTGTTCTTCTGCTGACAATAATACCGATTATGCCGATCACTCAAGAAATAGTTTCTCAATGGAGGAGTGTGAAGCAATGCCTGCAACACCGAATTCATAAAACAAGTGTTTCCCAAATTGTTCAATCCTCTCAGTCCCCAAGGCAAGTTGGACAAGTTTGCACCATCGGCCCCCTCAGTCCTTTGCAACGGACTCGAGTTTCGAGTCATCAAGACTCGTTCCCTCAGATCAGGTGTCCAAGGCCGATAATCGACCCTCCTCCTCTTCCTCAAATTCTCCGGCGGCGGGGAGGATCGGATCGAATCGCCACCGCCTAAGGTGGCCGCAGTCGTCTGCGCAACCACCACCGCGGCGTCGAAGTCCCGGTCGTAGACCTGGTCGCGACACGCACAGCAGAATAGCTCGGCGCGATCTACATCCACGGCGATCTCGTGCCCCGGCGGCATCGACAGAGCGTGAGCCGCCGCGTGCGACGGAGAAGGCGAGTCTGGACTGTGGCAAGACACGGCGGCGCAAGTGACACAGGCGTACAGGCGCGACCTCGCCGCATCGCCGCACGCGCCGCATCGAGGCACCTCGTTGGGGTCGCGGCGGATCGCTGCTCGGCCGAGCGGCTTTACACGGAGGCAGTCCTGTAGGGCACGGAAAGGTTTCGAACCGTTTCGGGTTCTGTATTCGGCTAGGTGTGGACAAGGCTGTGGAATCTGACCGTTGATCCGGTGATGATTGATCTTGGAAGACATCGGCGTAAATGGAGCAGCGGAGCAGATGAACAGAGAAAGCCCTAGATTTCAAGAACATAAGCTTCATGGATCGGTGGTCGATACAAACGATCAGATCTGATTAGAGAACCAATTATACAAATCAATGCCTGACATTCAACACACTGCAGAAGAAATTCCCTTCAAATGCAGAGAGAGAGAGAGAGAAAGAGAGACCTGACGATCTGAGCTGGGCCTTCCTGTTCATCTATGGATTCAGATTCTCACTTATGAGTCATGCCTTCTGTTTTATTTCTAAAATCAATAAATAAAAAAACCGTAGAGTCTTTCTTCTCTTTTCCCCTCTTTTTTTTTTTTTTTTACTTTTTTTTAACAAAAACAATAATTCCAATTTTCTTTCTCTATTTTCGTGGGTTTTGATCCACAAAAGATGCTGGAGGGCACATAGATACTCTCTGTTAAATACAGCTTATTTTACAACTTTCATTGAATTGGTGTTTCTTTTTTCCCGTCATTATTAAAAGGGATTATTCATTTATCATCTGTAATTTGCATAAAGTCTCCATTTTCCATTAACCAGTTCATTAAGTAATAATAAAGATTATAGCCTAAAAAGAATTATAAGGACAGTTCGTTTTCATGATTTTCGATTAAATATCAAAAAAAAGAAAAAAAAAGGAGAAGAAATCCATTAAAAAAAAGATGAAAAGAAGGGAGTGATTGGGGGGAGTAAAGTAAAAAGATGAAAAGATGAAAAGATGTGTTTAAGGCTTTAAGAAAGAAGGGGTATGTGTCGATTTATCGTTTTTATATGTATAAATGGCCCCACAACATGATATGCCGAAGGGAGGGCGATGTAAGTATAAGAGTAGGACTAGGACTAGGAGGTGCATTTCCCATTTCCCATTTCCCCATTTCCCATTTCCCATTTCCCATTCAGAAAAAGGGTACGAACGAATCCCCCACACTATACCCTCTCAAGTCTTAACCCCCATTCATTATATAATATATATTTCACTATTCTAATCTTTGTGAATTGTGAGCACCCAATGCCATTGAGGTAAAGGGAAGACAGGTGTACGTGATGTCCTAGGTCTAGGTGTGAGTCCTTGTAACTTGTAAGAACATAAAACTTAGCAGCCATTGAGGTAAAGGGGTCACAGGTGTACGGATCCCCAAGTTTTGAGTCCTCCTATCACAATGGTAATGCGTGCAAAGAAAATAAAAAAACTATCCAATTTATTTAGAAAACTAGGATAAAAAGACCGAAATCAAAGGTATTATAATTTAAAAAATATTTGATATAAAGATAAAATATTTGATAAAAAGTTTAATAAACCTCGTATACAACCTCGTACCTAACACATATATGATAATATACAACCTCATACCTAACACATATATGATAATATCTAGGTTCATATCTAATGTTTTTTTTTATCTTGCCAAATATTTTTTAAATCATGTACCTAGTCCTAGTTTCAGGTCTTTTAATCATAATTTTTTTGTATAAATTAAAATAAATCATTGAGGTAATACTAGTTTCAAGTATTTTAATCATAATTTTTTAAATAAATTAAAATAGGATCTCATAACACAGTTTTTTCTAAAATAAAAGTGGACAGATGTAAAAATTATTATTATTATTTTTATTTATGTCCTGGAGAAAGTTTAATTAATGTTGGTTGGTTGTAATTATGAAGGTGTTCCAATCGAGGGAGATGATGCCTTTTACTTTACTTCTGCGGCAGCTTCCCAGTTAGCCACCTCGTTGTGTAAATTTTTCTTGTCTTCTTGATGTTGTTGCTTAAATGGGAACAAAATTAAAATGAAAAGAACAAATCTCAGGAAGATTTTTGACTTCTCATTCGCAAGCATAATGAAATGAAAGCAGCGATTAAAATGTTTTTTCTTCACCATCTTTTTAAATAAAAAGCATACCTGGTTTTTAGATCTTATTTTATGTGTTCAATTTATATCATGGGAGTTCTAAAAATCAATGGTAGAAAATTGAAAATAAAGTAAGATAAAGATCTAGTGTAAGCAAGAAAAGGCAAAGATGGTGGTCAAGAATCTTAAGGTACAAGGGAAGTGGTTCTGCCCCCCATCTTGTTGAACTGACAGTCCTCACAGAAACGGAAACCCCACTGCTCTGCAACTAACTAACTAATCAAAGGACATGGCAAACGTGATTATTAAATTAAATGTCCCTCACAAAAAATATTAAGAGGGCATATCATGATTCATGAAACATGATTGATTTCTTCCTCATTGCTATGCTTAGGAAAAATAAGCCTAAGCTCCAAATGACGTTATCCCCCATGGGTTTCCTAAGGTCACAACAAGAAGCTTGTTGTGGGCATATGTCATTTGAAGTTCCCTGGTAAACTTTACATAACCAACCAGTACGTACTACCATAACTCCAAGCACCTCCGTAGGGTATCAAAATAGTAGTAGAACTAGTGTCAATGTCAAGCAACAAACCTCAATCAAGCCTTCACAAGCAGTTGTTCAAGTCAACCACATTGAAGACGCCCCCCCAGCCCCAAAAACTGATGCAACATGAAAACCACCTCAGCAAGAACAAGCCGCGAATAAAATGCTAAATTACCTCGAATTAGAGAAGGGAAAGGAAAAACATGCATGTTCATGTTCATGTTAGCTCCCATCAGCGGTCAAGCGATTGTGCGTTCACTGTTCAAGGGGGCAGCGTTTTTAGCTATACCATATAGTTCAGGAAGTACCCAAAAGATTAAAGCTGGATGATAATGCACCCCTAGCATATTTATCAGTTCAGACAGGCCCTCTTAAAAAGATGAAATAAGCCAATACTAGAAGTAGAATGAGAAACAACAGCTAACCCCTAACACATTTTCTTGCACAATCGATTAAAGCTAAGCTGGACACGTTTACTTCTCTATTTTCTGCACATACACCTGAGTGCTTTGAATTGCTGTTGATCTTTTCATCTTATAACCAAATCTCTGCAACAAATATTGAAGACAACAGTGTTCTTTCATTGAGTGATTAATAGCATCACCAATTTACTTTCACCAAGCCCCTATATGGTGGTCCTTCACATTTGTACAACCTTTACAAATAAACTGTTTCAAGGAACAATAATGTTCATGAACTTCCGTTTGGCAAATGCCAACCACCATTTATTTGGGGTCCCATTGGGTCTATATGCAACGCTCAGTAGTCTTCCACTTGTTTCCTCCCTTATCTGCTTCAGATAATTCCTGAATAGCTCTGCGTGCAATGATCACAAAAGTCAGAAAATTTCTCTTCTGAAGTTTATACTCAGAACATTCAAGCAAAGCAAAGCACAGCACATCAGGCAGGGCGGGCTATCATGCAAAAAACCAAACATGTTACATGCCCCACCACATCCACACCATCAATTTCCTAAATATCAAATATAAAGGTATAAGTTTAAGGTACCATTTTAGTTGCAAACAGTAATAGTAATATGATCTAGCTTACAGCACTGTGCAAAAACCCTACAAGTTAGGACTGTCCTACTTGCCCCCCTAGCCTGGTGGAACCTGTACCGGTTAATGACCATAATCCAAAAAATATATAAATTATTATATCAGAATCACAAGAGAGCTTGGAGTACCCCCCAGTGAAATATTGTGTTCAAGGGCCCCATTGGATGGTGTAAATTGTAATACAACAAGCAGTATTTTGTGGAGAGCTGATATTTTGGTTTTAAGCCTTAAAGCCGCAACCTCCATACTCCTATAACCATGTTGGAAAGTTCAAGGCACAATAAATTATGTAACTTTGAGATTTCATGATATGATGATGACACAAGCAGCCAAATTCGGATATTTATCAGAAGGTAGTTGCTGCAGGCTATGTTGTCCAGTTTTATGTTCTATTTTTTATTTTTTTTATGACAGTTAAAATGCGGAGAAGTGGGAAAAACAAGGAATACAAAATTTTTTTATCACTATTGTTGAGAATCATAGAATATTCTCTAGATATTCTTTGATTTATTTCCTACCTTTTGTGTACATTATCCTCTCTTTTACACGTTATTTGCCTTCCTTTTACACTTTATTTTGTTTCCTTTTTGTTCCATTCTTTTGTATATATATAGGTGTCTCTATATTATGTAATACTCACTCACTCATTAAATAAAGTAAAACTTTCTTTTTTTCTCTCATTTCACATGGTATCAAAGCCATGGTTAGTTCTGAAATGAGCCATCTATTTCGACGAATCTTCTCAGTCGGATCTTCTTCATTGGACCTTCTTCGTCAGATCTTTTCCGACGGCCCTTCTCTTCTCCGACGGCCTTCAATCCGATCACATCAACTCCATTGTGGAACACCTTGGGTGTCGCATTGTCGTCGGAATCAGATAAGATTAAGTACATCTTTAAAACAAGTTTGGTGCATATAACCTATATGCTCTAACTTGAGGGGAAGGGGGGTGTTGAGAATCATATAATACTCTCTAGATATTCTTTGATTTATTTCCTACCTTTTGTGTACATTATCCTCCCTTTTACACTTTATTTTCCTTCCTTTTACACTTTGTTTTGTTTCCTTTTTGTTCCATTCTTTTGTATATATATATATGTCTCTATACTATGTAATACTCACTCACTCATTCAATAAAGAAAAGTACTTCTCTCATTTCAGAACTATTAAACCCAGAAAATTTCCTGGTCTATTGGCCATCATAATCAAAGGCCATTGTAGCAATTCAACCGTGTTGACAAGATTTTTTTTTTTTTTGATGGGTAAAAGCAAGATATATCAACTGTGTTGACAAGATATAAAAAGTCATTTGCTATTATCTAAGTACATAACATTTATCAAAAAAAAAAAAAAAAAATCTAAGTAAATAATATAATTTTAAACCAACTGATTTAATATTGGAATCATGGAGTACAATCCTGACTGAAAATGTGAAAAGAAGAACTTGTGATTTTCAGACTGCCTTGCTTTATAAAACCTCTATTTCAAGGTTTCATTTAATGAAATGTAAAAGAATAGCAGTACGGCCTCTACCTGTCTTGTATAATTAAGTGGCACCCACTTTTCTTTAAGTTGCTTCTTAATATAATTATCTATAAGGAGAGAAAGAGCAACTATAGGTAGCAACAGGGAAACTACTGAAGCTGTTTCCCAACCAATAATAGCAATAACAGGAGACTACATAAATGAGAACCGTCAGCAGGGTTAGCACAAAATTTTAGTGCAGTGCTGTAAAGAATTAGACACCATCTCAACTTGGTTCACCAAAGGGAAAATTTCCCCCCAATTTTACCTCCATCCTTGTGACACTCACAGACCAAGGTCTCAGAAAGAAAAACACAGAGCTTAACAGTGCATCACCAAGAATATCAATGCCTTGGAGCAGAATCAGCAATCAAGAAAAGAGCATAAACACCCAAGCTCTTGCAAAAACCTTTTGCCATAACCCTCACTTGGACAAGTTGTGACAACATCAAGTTACCCCAGCCCTTTTGGTGATTCTACAACCAAGGACTCATCCCATATCTTCCTCTCGTAGCCAAATGTAATTCTAAAGTTCTGCTTGACCAATTATTTTTTTGCATTATTGTACTGTCAATAAAAAAATAACATCCAAACCTCATCACTGAATACCAAGATAAGAAATAAGACGATACGCTGAGCCCCTAAAATCAGACAAGAAGTAGCTGACAGTAGCAACTCAGTTGGCTTACACATGGCTGGAAGAGCTCCATCTTGACAATAATTTTCCACAAATCAAAAATCAATCTGGCTCCTAAACAAACAACCATCAATAACACCCATCTTAATGAGCAAATGCAGCCAGGGTAACCATAATTATGCCCTTTGTTTTTATGCAAATATATCTTTTTCCCACTAAAACTTTTGTAGAAAGCAATAGATTTTTTCTTAAAGGACTAACAGAAGAGGAGCATCTAAGATTATTACACACCGAGTGCTTTATATAAGAGCTCCTTCTTCGGCAAGAGCCAACCACCTTATTTTTTAACCTAGTGACTTTAAAAAAGAAAAAAAGAAAAAAAGAGGGGTTTTATATCACCTAAACTAGACCTTGAATGGAGATTTAGTTTCACTGAACCAAGAAAATAGGGGTACCTAGGCTTGAAATCTACAGTTAATGAAGATATAAATAGAAAACCATTAAAATTATGGGAGTGGGAAAAATGGAGCATTTCTTAGAACAATTCCACAAAAAATTTGGGCATGAATGAGAAACATAAGGGGGGAAAACAAATGAAACAGTGATATTCAAGTTATGATCCAAACAAATCTACATATTTTCCTGTTCATTTTTTAATATAAGTTACATATTTTCCTTTTCATACGACAATCAACTTGATGGATGGTTGAGGGCATTCAAAGCATCCAGAAAACAATAATTGTTTCTCCCTTCTAAGCATTCAAAAAACAACAATTGTTTCTCCCACTAAATTATTGGTAAAGCTAGTGTATGGAACAGGCAATTGTCACCACTTTTCTGATTTTGATGCATTAAATGTTATCTAGGATGAAGCGAAAAAATTGATTAAAGAGAACAAAAGACACGGCTCTAACTCTCACATGTTAAAGCTATTACAATAATCATCAAAGAGGCAAGTCACAAGTACTGAAGAATGTGGTAATAAAATGCTTTAAAGAAAGTACATTTTTCACCATTCTTAAAATTTAAATAAGCTTTCTGGCAAGTGATATAATGTTGTTAATAATAAAGTGAAGAATGATAAGGACGTTTACCTGCTTCTTGTTGAGACAAAGGAAGGGTAAAAAGGCCAGGAAAAGGAAAACCTGACTCTCCAGGCACAGGGACCTTTTCTAAACCCAAGTTTATGATTGCCTTGGTTCCTTCAGCCAGAGTTCTACAGCCCTCAAGCCTCTTCAATGCCACATTGATGTAAAATGTCAGATAGATAAGGAGCTTATCAGCTGAGCTCTTGATATCAAAGTTTCTAAAAAAGACATTAGCACGGAAAAATGTGATTGCCTCATCAACAATATCAGTCCTATCTGCAAAAAAATTATTTTAATGTCCACATGAAGAAGAAAATAAAATATGATGGGAAAAGCGTGTAAGCCATAAATGACATAATTGTAACCTTGATCTGAAACAGGGGCAGGACCCTTTATATGACTTTTTAAAGGAAGTAGAGGACATCCACAAGCTTTATTGATTCCCTCGTCATCAACAAAACTGGAGTGATAAACCTACCATGAAAACACCAGTTATTCATTGGGCAATATAAAAGCAAGGAAGCAATGAAGCAATGAAATTGACAATGACATGAGAAACATTAAGGCAGTAACCAGAAGGCCCATTGAGATTGCACCACATTTTCAAGAATACTACAAACCCTTCCCCTTTTTTGACAAAAGGATCACTAGAGGCTGAAGCTAACTTTATTCTCCATGAATGCCCATATTATGTTCATAAGGGTAAATGCTAGAAAAAATCTACATCATGCAAAACACAGCTTTTGCGGAGGATACCCAATCAACTTACATTTAACATATTACAAGTGGGAGGAGTATTCCTACCCATCTAGCTATAGTGCTGAAGGTATATGGTAGACTGGATAATGGGATGAATTATCTCTTTTTTTTTTTTTTTATAAGCAACAATGAGATGAATTATCATAAAACAATAATATGATCAACCGTTCACGAGGTCCATTTTAAATTATACAAGCCTTGAAGTAGCCACTGGATAAAATATGAGTCCTCCACCCACATGCCAAACCTTGCAATCTAAACTCTAAAGACTAAAAGCCAGCCATGTTAATGGCCCAAGTGAACACAAGTCCCCTTGGTAGCATGCTCATTCTCAAAGATGATGGGAAACACAGTTCAAGAACCACACCCTCTTACCTATAAATCTGTCTAATCCTGATGAAGGTGGAAAACCATCCTATGCCTATAATATTCCCTCTTATAAACCTCACCCGCTTTTTCTATTCATTCAACAAATTTAATAGATAAACTGAAACACCATTAAATCAAAACTCCAAGAAAAAGTTCAAGTTCCTAGGTAATGTTGTGGAGTTATGCAATGATCAATAGTGATTCAATTGAACGACTAAGTTGATCTCTACACTCCATTTGGATTTCAGAAATAGAAATGAAAGAAAATACTGAAAAGTGTTAAGAAATGGATTCTTTCATCCATGCTATTTTCAGCATTTTACTTCCCTTTCCTTCAATTGCAGCGTGGCAGTAATCATGTTTCAGGAAATAAATTTTACTTGGGACCTCAGAACGCAACCTTGTGTCGAAGGAAGAACCCGTGATTGGACGAAAAAGTTTTATAAACCCTAACCCTAATATACCAAAATTCAAAGTCATCCTTGATAGAATTATCTACTAACCCACGTTCTCAATCATCCCTCTACCATTTCATCAAAGCTCCTTTTTCGAATTGGAAATCATCCTTACAACACATCCATGATTTCCAAAACTCTCAAACAAAACAAAAAGAAGAAAAAGGCGAGAAAATGATCAGAGAAAATTCATACCATTTTCCAAGAAAATTCCTGAGCTCCAGAATCAGGATTTCCCTGATCACAAAATGATTATCTCCGCAGATGGTTGGATGAGTGCGTAGAGAGAGTCGGTGGGTTGGTGATGCACGCAAACCCAAACGGTGTCGTTTTCAAACCTCAATGCAGAATACCCTTTCTGCCCTCCAGTTGCAGCGCCACTTCGTATTCCGGTGGCCTACAGGCGATAAAACGCTGCCGTTTCAGTCTTCTCCAGCTCCGATTTCACCCTTCATCAACAACGTGGTCGCCCTCTATGTTTGTCGAATGGGCTATAATCTTCAGGAAGTCAGCCAAGGAATTTCAAACGAATTCGTTTCATATCAAAACGACGTCGTTTAAGAGGCACCGTTTTACCGTTAACTCCCGCAAATTAAAGAGAGCGATTAGTTTAAAGGGGATAAAAACAAACCCCTTATTTTTATAACCTTAATATATCCTCGTTTTAGACAAATTTACCTCTTAATTTGATAAAACTAAAATTATACTTAATCATCATTAAATTAGCATATGAACAAACTTCTATACATGTTATACTTAACCATCATTAAGATATATTTGAACAAACTTAAATAGAGATAAATTTATCAAAATAATATAAAATAATCTTTCATTTTTGGGTTTTAAGAAAAATGGTTAGATTTACAACTTTTTTTTGCTTTTTATCTCTTTTAAACCATTACCCCAATTAAAAATATGTTTTTGGAAGTCAAAATTTCTCAAATAAAAAATCAAATATAATTAAAATTATTAACAACTCATATATTTTAAATTATTTAAACATGATACTATTGTGATATTGGATTAATAGTCAAATATTCTTTATTGTAATTCTTTCCTATTACTATTATATTATTTTATAGTTTAAAGATATTTCTCTGTTAAGCAAATAACTTAATTATAGGAATAGCTTGATTGTAAGATCTCTACTATCTCTATAAATATGTATATGTAAAGATACATATTTATGAATAAAAATATTCTTCTATATTTTACAAGTTGGTATCAGAGCCACAAAACCCTAAATCATTCTTCTTTGAATCCTTAAACCATGAGCAAGTCAGATTCTGAAACGTCTGTCACCAAATCTACCCCCATCATTATTCAACATGAAAGTTCATCATTCAATTCAGAATTGTATTGAATGAGACCAACTATGATCTATGGTCTCAAATGTTAGAGATGCAAATTGTCGGGAGCAGAGAAACTCCTCCTTCATTCAAGCAAGACACTCGCCACCTGGGCGAGAAAGATGAATACGATAGTGCCGTATCTCAGACAATCGTATAGTCATGATGGTCACGATGTCTATGTCCCCTGAGACATGAAGTCGATACATTCGCTACTCCACCACACCCACGAGATATTTCGGAAAGCTCCGTCAAGCCTTTATGATGGAGCTTGATGAATTATAGGTTTTACCTCAACCTGAGGATTTCTCCGCTCAAAACAAAATTTATAGACCACTCTCTATATATTATGGAGAACTCACCAAATCTATATGAGTCGGATCATCGTAATAAGGTGTTCATGGTGGATGAGACAAGATATTGCATCCTATCTAAATTGCTTCAATGACAAAGGGTGCATATATATTTCTATCGATTAGAGGGTGCGATTTTGCCAAGTGCGCAAAGAAAATCTTGGAGGTGCTGATCCTATCCCTGAATTAGAAGAGTGTTATGACCTAGTTCACCGCGAAGATGTTCGACGCGGGGTGATGAACGGACAATTAGAAGATTATGAAGCTTCAGTCATGGTGACTCGGAACCGGTCTAATCAAAACTGGTCTCCTCAACAACAACAAGACCAAAAAAGGCACATCCATCCTAAGTAATGGTGGCGACAAATCATCATACAATGCACTCACCGCGATCAAACCGGTCATACAAAGTTGATGCTATGAACTCATGGATATCCCAATGGTGATTCATAAATGTGGATTTCGAAGAAGAATTCCAAGAAGGCCTCTATCACAGAATTGTTGAAATATAAAGACAGAGGATGATAGCTAAGTGAAAAGTCCTTTCAAGATTGGCAAAGCAAAGAATGTGCAATGGTGGTAAGGTTTTAAATATTTCTACACTGCTTATCAGGTACATGATAATTGATTCCTGCTACGAATCATATGTCATTTGATTATGCATAAGTTTTTGCCTCTCTAAATCTTCTCACAACATTATGTTTCCACTGCCAATGGTACTCTAATCTTAACATTGGGAAGGATCTTTGTCCCTCACTAACACCTCTAATTTAGATCTCGTTTTGTTGTTCTCTTTGAATTATAATCTTTGTCGCTCAAATAACCACTGCTTTATTTTGTGTTGTCATTTTTTGGCATGACTTTTGTGTATTTAAGGACATCCGGACAAGGCAAACAATTGGTTGTGGTGTTAGGCCAGGTAGTCGTATATTACTGACTCGCGCCCAAAAGCCCGCATGAGCTGCGCTGCTTTAAAGATCGTGTAGTTTTGGAAAAAAAAAGGAAATCTAAGATATGGTTATGGCATCGACGTCGAGGCACGCTTCTTTGGTTACATGAAGAAATTATTTCTAGTTTATTTGCAAACTTTCATGTCTCGGCTTCAATGTGATGCTCAGGAACTTGCAAAAAGTCATCGTGCTTCGTTCCCATTAACTTTGAACAAAAGTCCAGTTCCTTTTATGATCATACATTATGATGTTTGGGGCCCATCTAAATTTGCTACTTTGGATGGATCGCGTTAGTTTGTTACTTTTATTGATGATCGCACTTCAAGATGACTCGGGTATTGCTGTTCGATGAAGTCCAAAGTGAAGTAAAACTTTGTTATTTCAAAATTTTCATAAATGGTTCAGTCGTGCGATAATGCACAAAGTTCAGTTCTCCGCAGTTGACAATGGACGTGAATATTTTGAGTTTTAAATCAGGGCTCGCATTTGGAAGCCCATGGAACCATTCATCAAACTACTTTGTTCGATACACCTCAACAGAATTCGGGTGGCGTGAGCTTTAAAAAATCGTCACTTATTGAGGTCAGCTCCACAATACGTCATTGATACACATATGCCTTTATCCTATCGGGACACGCACTACCTCGCAACATATTTGCATCAACTTGGCACCTTCCAACACTGATTTCGTAGACACCATCCCAGCCTCATATCACAATTGTCGCTCCAACCCATTCCAAACTTACCACCTCATGTCTTTGGTTGTGTAGCATTTGTACATCTTCATAAGCGTCAATGCAACAAGTTGACACCTCGAGCATTGCGATGTGTCTTTTAAGGGTATGTTGCTTATCAAAAAGGGTACCGATGCTATCACCCTCCAAGCAAACGAATGTTTGTTACAATGGATAGCTATGAAGATCGATAGATTTTCCTCCGAGCTCGAACTTCGCGGGAGACTCAAAGAAAAGTTCAAGCTCTAGACTATGATTTTTTTATCTCTATAGAGGGGGAACTCTCTTAACCTGGTGAATGGGAATGAAAAGGAACGCTCAACTTGGTAAATGGTGAATGTCGGTGAATTGATTTGAGTGGTATAAATTTGACCACAAGGTGATGAACGTGATGAAGACTTCAGGAAATGAAGGCATGGATCAACCCCATTTGAATCTCAAGACCACGTGCAACCGATACACCAAACCAATCGTCACCGAGGACGGTCTCACGTAATGTCCGAATCCACCAAGAAAACAACTACCACCACGTCAAACCAAAGGTATCCAAAACCCACATATGAACCCGAACTTTCTAGTAGCAACATCCTACGAGTAGTCTACTTGCGTGCTCCAACCATCGCTCGTCTCTCGAACTTCAAATAAGTCATCTAGAAATCAATTATCTACCGTATATATTCCTAGCAGGCAAGAAGCCTAAGCCGACCCAAGGTGGAAAGTCAAGTATGAATGAGAAGATGAAATCCTTGCGTAAGAATGAAACTTGGAACTTGTTGATCGACCTCCAGGGAAGAAACCAATTGGATGTCAGTGGGTTTATACTGTGAAGCACAAAGCAGATGGTACAATTGAACGTTTTAAAGCGAGACTAGTAGCAAAAGGGTACACCCAAACCTATGGAATTGATTATACAGATACATTTGCACCTCGTATTAAATCAACACAGCTTTGAGTCTTATCATTCTAGTCGCGAACCCGGATCGCTATCAACAATTTGATGTGAAAACGCCTTTCTACATGACTTCCAGTTATCCGAAGAAGTGTACATGGATTTTCCACTGTGTGGTATGATGCCAAAAGTGCATTGCTCTGAAAGTGTGCAAATTAAAGAAATCATAGGCTGGCTAAAACAATCTCCGAGAGTACGGTTTGGAAGGTTCACAAAGTCCATGGTGTCTTTTCGCTACCATCAGAGTAATCTGCATCACTTTATTCTCAAAATAGCATGGTAAGATCATTGCCTTTATTGTTTATGTTGATGAGATGGTGGTTACAGGAAATGACCCTGATGAAAGGAAGGCTCTATAAAGTTACTTGTCAGTTTAACTAAAATGAAAACCCCTGGCCACCAAATATCTCTGGATTGAAGTGTCTCGATCTGATAAAGGTATTTTCTTGTCACAAAGAATATGCTTTGTATTTGTCAAGTAGGAAGCCGGTATGTCGCATGTCGACCAATCGATACACCAAAAGAGAAGAAGGATTGAAGCATGTGGTCGAGACTAATCAAAAAGTTCAGCTGATAAAGGAGATATCGTGAGGCTCAAGAAGATTGATGTAGTTAGCCCACACTAGGCCAGATCTTACCTATGCATTGAGTATTGTTAGCCAGTTTATGCATAATCCTGGAGAACAACATATGAATGCAGTTATGCACATTTTAAGGTATCTGAAGTCCGCTCTTGGAAAGGGCATTTTGTCTTACGCTGTCGTAGATCACAAAGTGTCGATGCATATATGATGCCGACTGGCCGAGCAATAGATGACAGACGCATCTACTTCGGGATATTTCACTTTTAGCAGAATCTCATGGAGAAACAAGAAGCGTAATGTCGTTGCACGCTCGCTACGTAGGCCGAATTTGGGGGTATGGCACTTCGAATATGTGAAGTATCAGGGCTAAGACTTCTATCGATGGATTCGCTATCCGCTTAGTAACCGATTGACTTTATCAGGACAATAAAGATGTGATATCATGCGATAATCAAGCATAAACATGATCGTACAAAGTATGTGGAGGTAGACAAATTCTTCATTAAGAAGAAATTGGATGACAAAATTGTCGAGTTGCCTAAGATTCGATTCAAAGATCAATTGACTGATATCCTCACCAAAGCTGTTTTAAGTCGAGTGTTCTCAAAGTTTTTTGGCAAGTTGGGCATGTGTGACATCTATGCACCAACTTAAGGGGGAGTGTTGCGATATTGGATTAATAGTCAAAGATTCTCTATTGTAATTCTTTCCTATTACTATTATATTATTTCCTAGTTTAAATATATTTCTCTGTTAGGCAAATAACTTAATTATAAGAATAGCTTGATTGTAGAATCTCTACTATCTCTATAAATATGTACATGTAAAGATACAGATTTATTATGAATAAAAATATTCTTCTATGTTTTACAAGTGATACTAATCACTTCAGTGAAACTCTAGGCTCTTTTTCTCTTAATTTTTCTTTTACTTGTCTTTTTTCCTTAAGCAATGAGAGGTGATTTTTTTTTTTATTATTTTTGGCTTAAAATCAATAATCTACACCTTTTTCCACCATTTTATTTCTGAATAAAGCGATTATTCCATAGATCTAGGTTTTTATTTTTTTTTCGTGATTTAGCTATCATCTTAATGTGATGTGTTATTGTATCGTCGTTTTGGTGCAACGTGTGATTATAGTTTTGTTTTTCATTATCATAATGTAGCGTTATTAGCATATGGGCAATTCAAACAAGTAAAACATATTTGACCAAAGATAATAATTAAAATTAATTGTTGTCAATATATTGTAGACTTAGAGTTATAAATATTTTAATCACAATAATAATATTAAATATGTAGACTCAACTCTAAAATATGTAAGCTTTGAGCCGATTCATAACGCTATTAATCTAAATGTTGTTTCATTATTTATGATTTTTGGCTATTTTGATTATGTATTTCTATGAATTGCTAGTTTGAATTAATAAAATTATGTTTTTTCTTCAAAAAATTTATTTAAAACTTTATACAAAGAATTTAAATCATTAAAATGAGTAAAATAACATATAAATAATTTATTGACTTTATTTTTTGTGTTCTCTTTATTTTTCCTTATATTTTCTTCTTCATAAACTTTAAGATGCTCTCTTTAAAAACATTGGAATTAAAGGAGCATTATATATATTTTTAAATTAAATAAAACAAAAATCAAAATATTAACATTTTTTATTCAACTAAAAGTGTAAAACTAATATACTCATATCAACCATCATAAATAAAATATATATTAATAAAATCCCATTTTGAATTTTACATTGAAGTTCTAAAAATTAGTATAAAAATATAAAAATACAAGTCATCCACACTTTGCTCAAGTGACAAAATGATGGAAAGGAGCTATAGGAAAAATAAATCCATGTTTGAACCATTACAAGAACAAGTATTACAAGTTGCAATGCAATATACTATTCAAAGTGAATAGATGTAAAAAAAATACAAAAAAAAAACTATTAAGTTTTTTTGAATGAACAAAAATGGTAATAATTTAAAACAAAACTTTAATAAGAAGTAATAATTTTGATTTTGGTATTAATATTTTATTTAACTCATAACATTTTTTTAATTAAAGTAATTGAACAAGTATACATTTTTTTATTGAATTAAAAAAAAAAAATTGACATCAAGCCCAAATAAATCGAGAATGGAATTACTAATGGGGTTTTTTTTAACTTATTGTCTTAACACATAATCTACTTTCAAACTTCAAATTTTTAGATACTAAGGTTCTGTTTGAAACCAGACAAATATTAGGAAAAGAAAAAAAAACCTAAAGAAAATTATTTTTCCATATTTAGTTTTATAATAGAAAATAAAAAAAATCAAATATAATCAAAATTCCTCAAAATATTATATATTTTAAAATTTATTAGTTCTTATATAATAAACAAACAAATAAAATGAGTTTTTTTCTTCCCAATAAAAATCGAGTCTCGCCATTGAGTGGGGATGCATATGAAAAATGCGGATCCACGGTTAGGTTATGTATGAAAAAATTTAAAGGAAAAAATGAATATCACCTAAACTGTTTACAATAGTGTGTTACCTTAACTCATGGGATTATGACTATGACACCCAAAAACCCGTGGGTCCTGTTGACAACCCGTCAATCCACGAAATTTCTATGGATTTCGGGTAACCCGATACCACACTATTGTGTCCCATTTATCGGGATCCATATTTTTACAAAAATCGAGTAGAGACTCCTTTGTTCGAGAAGTTCTACCCAATATACAACCTGTATAACAATATATCCATGATATACAACTATATCACAATAGTCCATAAGAGTTTATTACAACACTCTTGTACAAAACGTATATTAAAACTAGCTTGTTCTAATATAGTTTACAAAAATATTTATCAAAGTCACATCCTGACTTCCTTCAAAATCACGGCCTCGAAGGAGCGTCGTCCTCCAATGTACCACCTGCACCTGAAATATGGTCCCACGACGGGGAGTGCAATGCCCAGTAGATAATTTCTACAAGGGCTACTCCCCACCTAAGTGCATATGCAATGCCATTTCACACATTCAAGTAAAAACATACACATTCCTACTCAAATGTTTACATGCCATAGATGAGAATGTGACTCACCATGTCCCATGTCCCGAGTCCCCACCGACTCCCTCACACATGCATATGGCAAGTGTGAAAACCGTCATTTATGTTTCATCAATGACCATTTTTCCAAAACAAAAGCCTTTTGTTTTATAAATTAAAATCTATTGGACAAACTTCAATATTCACTTGTTTTTACCAAGTCCTGTGTGTTTTTGTGGGTAGTGAATTTCCGGGGTCTCACCGCAGGCTTTGCACACCTTCCGACACTTTCGCGAAATTTCATCGTTGGATAAGTATGTCTAACCAAGAATACAAGGTTTTTCACTCGAGGGGGTATTTATCCCTCCTTGCTATACCCAACACACGTATTTTTCATTTCACTTTTCTTTTATGCAACCGTGAGACTCATTTTGGATGTTGTCCCATTTTACCAAGCCCACCATCGAATACTAAATACAATGTCGATTTACCAACCATGCACTCACACCCATTTAATGCGATGTCCCCGTGCATATGCAATGCAAGATGTCATTGCATGTTATATCATGTCACATGCATAATGAATGCTACATGGACAACACAATCCACACCACTTACCGGCATCCCGATAATCACATCACCCAGATATGACTCCCATAAATCATTTCATTTATGTCAACCTATCATGCAAACATATATCAACATCTACATTCAACATGTCATTCTAAGGATCAAGCAATGACATACAAGCAAGCCATGTAATGGCCATTGCACATAATACCCATCTCCCATGTCAACATAAGCGGAGCACACATCGACACCCAAACACCTACTCTTAGTCAAGCAATGACACTTGATCCTCGCGACGATTAGTTCTTCACGCTCTACCCCGTCGGCCGAGATAGAGGGCGCGTATGGACTGAATCTTATCCGACTTTTCGATATCAGCCCATTTCAATAAACAAATCCATATATCAGAAAATAACTTGTAAAACTACCACCATATTGGTGTTTAAAATGTCATGTACATTTACATGCTTGAGTCTTATTTGCTTGTGCTTACACAAACTCCACTATTACAAAAACTTTACATTTACATTTCAAAATAGAATCAAAAACCTACATTAGGTGGACTCCTATTGTTGTGTTGGCCCTGGTGGATGCGGAATGCCTCAGATGTCATCTTCGCAAGACTTGCACCCGATGAAACATCTGTGTTAAGTGCAGTCATGAGGTGTGAAACATCATGACATCACCAGAGTGCATCCCACCACACATATATAACATAATGCATATATGTTAGGAGTTTACATATAATGTAGTTTTCTTTACATAATATAATTCTTATAAAGGAACTTCATTCTATAGAGTTCATAAAAACAGAGATTCGGTAATGTATGTACCAGAGTGCATTATTAACATAACTGATTTCTTAGGGTTTCTTCTTGTTCATTATTCATATTCTTATTATATAAATGTTTGCTTGTATAGATCAGTAACAATGAATGAGAGAGACGCAACACAATAGGTACCTGAAGGTAAGGTACATTATTGAACAGAGACGTGCCTGCCCACGTAACAGAGGTGCCATCGCACTGAATAGAAACGTGTTTGTCCATGCATGAAGTGTCGAAAGCACTAGCAGGAGGTTGCCAGATCACAGACGCAAGGTTCACACATCAACAAGTCGCGCCTTCGCTGGCCACACGATCGCCCCATCAATATGTTCTGATCTCAACAAATCACATTGAGTTTAATCAACGGCAACGGTAAGAATACGCGTCGTCAACGATCCATTCCGCGCCATTTACATAATTATTATTTGTTATATTCGGTATTATAACATCCTTCATCGCCGATCCTTCACCGATCCACTTCGCGCCGATCTTCCATTTAGTCAACGCGAGTAACGGATCAGAATCAACCAATAAAGAACCGAAAACCGGTCGCCCGAAGCCGCAGAGCGCCCCGCCGAAAGTCCGTCAGCGAGTAGATTCAAATCCGAAAACCACCTCAGTCAGTCAGGTGATATCTCCATCATCATCATGTACACCTGCTCATAAACAGTTAATGATAAGTCAGAAGATTATATTATCTAATCAACAATCTGATCAAACAAACCAATCGAACTTAATAACTAAATATCAATATTATATTCTTCTATCCCACTAGATATATACTTTAATATCTGATACTGAACATATACAAGAGATATTAAAACCGGACTTAAAACTTCTTCTCTTCTTCTTCTTCTTCAACAATAGAACTTAATAACAGAAGAAACCAGAAAACATTTCTCTCCCAAACTGTCAACAAAGCCAAACAGATATTTGAGTTCATCATACACATATTGGGCCCATCCCTTTAAAACAACTCTAGTCTTGCATTCAATCTTAATTTTATCCATCTGCCCAATCAACCATCTAAGAAACCTTACTACAGCACACATCTCTTCAAACTAAGACATCTTTAGTTCCTTATTTAATAAAAACTACCAAATTTAACCTTAGTACTTAAATTTCCGAAGAATGCAACTTTTACTTATATTATACCCTAAACATGTAATAAACTATAAGGGTATAATTTGGGGTGTTACAAGTTGTGGCATAGAGATACCCACAAAACATTCCACACAACAAGTCATCATAGCCCACAGAATAGTTCCGAACTTAGTTCAGAAACTAGTCTCCTAACAGTCCCAAAATGTGGACACAAACCATTAAACAACCTAAGCTGTAGTAGTCTCGGAAAATGGACCATAACTTGAGTTATAGAGGTTCGATTTGGGTTATTCAAAAGCCTAACATCAAGTTCTTAGATAGAACTACAATTTCCTTGAAGAATACTAGTCCAAATTCCCACTTTTTCCCAACCGAAAATCAGTCCCAAAAATTGGACATCATATAGGGTCAAAACAGGGCACATTCCTATAACCTATTAATTTGCCAAACAGCCCCCTAGGGAAAAAATGGCCAAACAAACCCTTAGGGCATTAAAACTCAACCAAACAACCCCTAGAATGAAAAATAAACCAAAGTAGGAAGAATCCCTACCTCTTGGAACGTAGAAGAAACTCTAGGGAGTCCCGTGGACACTTCTTAAACCCGAAACATTTGATTTCCCGAACTCCTCTCTTGCATCCTCGGTGAAATCCCGTGTTTTCAAGAATTCCGACTGACAGAACTCTGTAGATCAAAGAGAAAAGTTTGAATTTTTTTTTTCTTTTTTTCTCTCCCTCTCTCGCTCACGACCAGACCAGAAATCTGGTATTTTCTCCCCCAAAAATGATATTTTTTAACCCCTTTTGTCTAACTCACTTAAGTTGGACATGTGGTCCATGTCGCGCCACGTGTCCACGACTTGCTCAAACCGTTTTTAAACAATTTATTATTTCGATTCAAGCCCAATTCTCCTATTTTAAACGAACTTAACTTCTGAGCTTATTTTCAACTTCCGAGATTCTCATGCGTCCTATCCCTATGAGTCACTTAGATGTCCGTTACCCCGAAATCATGAAAAATCGACACTATTTCTAATTACCGAATTTTTTGGGTAACTAGATTTCGCGAGACGAATCCAAAGGTGAAGTCCTTTTCGTTATTTGAGATCTAGAAAAAATTTCAGGCTTCCCTGAACCATTTCGGCAATTTTACTGTTTTTACAATTTTTTAGAAAAAATTTTCTCAGGTTTTACAATTACGATAATTTTGAGATTACATTAAATATTATGTTATTTAAGGTAAACCTTTCTGTATGGATTGTCAAAGCTCGTAACGACATAGGCATCTTTTCTAGCACACAACAAATATTCTCTTGTGATATTCCAATGGCCATGTAGATGCCGGTTACTAGGGTTGGTAATATAGGTCGAATCCAATGGGCCAGCCCACGTTAGATCAAATTTTTAAGGGTTGTGTTGTAAAATTTAAGGCTTGAATAAAATCGAGTCAATTTGGCCCATCCCATTTTGGCCCAACCCATTTTGGCTCGTGGCCCATGTGGGTTTAACCTAGGATAACCCGATTGGTCCGAAATTTTTATTTAATTTTTTTAAGTAACTAGCTTAGTAATTAAGATTTTCAAGAATTAATCTATAAAATTTGATATTTTGGCTATATCTTTTGTAGCATAGGATTTTTAAAAATAATAATAATTATAATATATGATTAATATATTAAACTTTGTTGTTTTAACTATTTTATTTTCAATTTTTAAAATGTAACTTTAATATAATTTATATGATAATTTAATATTTTAAAATCCTATATGAAAATTTATGGAATGCATTTGAATTAAATAAATTGGCGCTTTAATATTGAATATATTTTGCCTATCTCATTAATCCTATTTTAGTCATTTACAATCTCAGATACCTTAAAATCCGGAAACCAGGCTGGACCAATCGTCAACCCATCGAAATACCTGTGGATATCGTATATCTCGGCATCCATGCCGTCTAATCCTATTAATTGAGATCCATTCATCGAGTCTTAGGTAATTACATACCTACGCCTTGACACAAAGCTGTAAAGCAAGGGTCAAAATTTCCTATGGATATCACGTGTCTCGATACCACACTGTCTAATCCCATTTACCGGGATCCGTTTAACCACATTCAATAAACTTTTTATGTTATTTTCAAAGCATATTATTATGAGTTTAATTACAAACTCTTACATACACGGACATATGCCAAAACTAGTTATTTCCAAAGTTTTACAAAAAGAACTATACTAGCCATAGGTTGGCTTTCTTCAACCCTCGCCCTAATGAGAGCCGCTAACCTGCATACCTCTATCTGAAATTCTTTCTCCCCATAAGGGTGAGCCATGCCCAAGAGAGCGACCCTCATACAGGCTATTACACCTCAAACAGATCCTGAATGTTCACTTCAAGAAGAGAGAGAGAGAGAGATATATATATATATATATATATATATATATATATATATATATATATATATATATATATATCAACATTCCAATATAATGATGCACTTAAATTGAAAACTGATATGTCATGTCATGAAACGAGATGAGACTCACTCAACAGTATGGCACCCAGTCATCATGTGACTCTCATCAAGACAATGCTGAGTTTAGCTGCATAACATCTATCACACTGAATTTCATCAAATGATCACTTTGAAATAAAACCAAGTTTGCAAATCAAAACTCATCACGCCACTCAAGATAATCTTTACTGAACAAACATGTGTCTTTTTTTTTTTAGTAGTGAATTTTTGGGGGTCTCACTTCAGGCTTCGCACGCCTTCCTACACTTTCACAAACTTTCACCATTGAACATTATGAAGTAACCAAGAAGGATCGCTTTACCCGAGGTATCTATCCCACGTGTTACCACCGACACAAAGTTTCGTTCCTACAAATAAAGGAACTCGTTGAACTTTGTTCAATGGTACTTTAACTCCACTCATGAACCACCATGATGGTGTTTAATGACACCATTCACTTTATACCACAGAATGCTATGTCTCGCAAGTATATGCAATGGCCATGCCACTGCAGATATCAATCTCCATGTCTCATATGTAATGAATGTCATATGGACAATAACCTCATGTATCATGGACAATTGTATCAAAAACATATGATTTCAATATCATCTCAATGCCAATGAGAATCTATATCGGTTGATTCAATAAATAACTATCACCAAGTAAGTCAATCAAAAGCAGCAAAGACAACTTGGGGTCTCACACTGTGCATAAGAGATGCCCACAAAGGCCCACACATTACAAACCCATCACATTGCAACACATCCGCCCTACACGACTAATTCCGGATGCTGAACCTTAGTTCAGAATTTTAGTCCCAAAATCAATATGAAATAAGCACCGAAAACCAGTCTCGAAATCTGGACACAAACCAATAAACAACCTAAGTTGCGGTAGTTCCAGAAATGTAATTCATAACTGCTATAGAGGTCCAATTTAAAGATTCAAAAGCTATAAATACCAATTTCATAGATGCAGCTACAATTCCTATGAAGGACCTGAGTCCAAATTCCCTCTATTTCCCAACCAAAAATCGGTGCTCAAATCTCAAGCAAAGGCATTTTATCAAATAGCAACATTCCCATATTTTAAAAATAACCCTTATGGTGGAAAATAAAACCAAAAGCAGGAAGAATCTTAATTCTTGGAGCTTAGCCTCGTCGCATTTCATACAAACTTTACTTCTTGGTCCGACGAGGTTCCCACCACTGCACCGACTTCCTTTCTCTCTCTTTCTCTCTCCCTTTCTTCTCATTATCTCTCTCTTTCTCTCTCTCCCTTTCTTCTCATTATCTCTCTCTCTCTCTTTTTCTTTCCTTGTTCTCCCTTTTCTTTTTCCTTCTCCTTTCCTTTTTGTTCCTCCATTCTGGCCAAGTGGTCTCTCCTATTTTGCAGATGATTTAATTAGCATGCATAATGGATTAATTATTTGTCTCGAAAAACGTAAAATTCCGATTATCTCATAATTCAATGAAATTCGTCTGGGTAACTAGATTTCTCTTGACGAATCTAGTGGTGAGGTCCGTTTTGAGATCTAGAAGCTTTCTAGGTTTTCAACCTGTATTGTAGTGGCAAATTACTGTTTCACATTTCTTTAGAAAAATTCGATTTTTCCTGGGTTTTACTATAACACCCCAAATTATACCATGACAGTTTTATAACATGTTTAGGGTATAAGAAATGTAAACGTATATTTTTTCGGAATAAAATAAAAAATGAATGCTAAAAGCACATAAGAAAACCCGGAATTTATACAAAGACAAGGGTAATTGGTCATTTACCAATTTAGGGACTCAAGGGTCAGTAATCTCATAAGATTGTATGCCAAAGTATAGTATGCTGAATTGCTAAATAAATGAAGATGTGAGGGACCAATGAGTAAATAAAGGAAAGTAAAACTAATAAAAAGAGACAAGATCAAGTTTGTTCTCTACTTCAGAGAACAAAACGGAATGAGAAAGGAAGAGAAGAGAAGAAGGAGAAGAAGAAGAAGAAGAGAAGGAGAAGAGGACTTCAAGTGAGAGATGCCAGGCAAGTGGAATAATGATAGTTTTGGGTATGGAATACTATAAATTTTTGTATGGAGAGTTTGATCCAAACCTAGGGTTTTGTTAGGATTTCATCATAACCCTACATTTCTTGAAAGTAGGGTTGATAAAACCCTAGGTTGGATTCATGGTTTGAATTAAAAGTAAATGAGTTTCAGGAACAAACCCAACTAATCTTCATGTTAGGTTTTTGTATGGGTTATGATCCATTTTAGAGTTTTTGTATGTAACTAATATAGGTTTTGGGCAAGATGGAATAGGAGGAAAAGTATGGAAGAAAAGTGAGTGAGCAGGAAAATCTACCATTTCGGCGCTCGCAACCTGACCAGACAGATCAGGTGCACCGGTACCACCTATACAGAGGCCAAATGGAAAGAATTGGCATTGTAACCAAAGTGGTACCGGTACCACTCACCGTAATTACGAATGGTACCGTACCAATGCGGTACCAATGCGCATAACTTTTTCCTCGAAGAACCCCAATTTCTTATTTGACATTTTTAAGCCCAAATCTATACACTAAAAAGTATAGGAACTTAGTGATCGACTAATTAGTGGTTTAAAACAAGAGGAAACTAAGTGAGAAAAGTAATCAGATCTACTGCCTTTAGCTTCTTCACTCACCTCTACGAGTTTGATGGTAAACTTAATGCCCTATGATGTGATAGTAAATTCCCAATCACTATATAAATTCCTATTAAAAGTGCAAATGTAAGTATATAAATTTGTTATATGAAAGCGCTATAGTTCAACATGTATAATATCATTTGATAATGAATTATTCCTAAGTATTACATGATAATGTGAGGTATTCATGTATATGATATCTTTCTATTACATGAAAGATTATTAAGAAACATAATAATATCGATTGTCCGCCTACGACTGTAGTTGGATAGATAGGCATGCTCTATAGTGGATACGCTTGTCAGCAGCATACGCTTTGCTGCATATCGAGGCCCCGTTTTCTTGGGTCGACATGACATAGATCTCGCTTTCGATCATTATAGCGGTCCCGTTTAAATAAGTACAGATCGTCTTCAGATGCTGATAGTGTACCGGTACATACAGATAGGGTCAGTAACGCATTCTCGGTACACATACGCTTATTTCCGTATTCACTTGGTTATGCGGTGCATGAAACATAAAAGAAATGACAAGTATGGTTACAAATGAAGTATATAATATATGTCATGAGATGAGAAGTATAGTAATCGCGAGGTGATGATAAAGGGCGCGCTACAAGAACAAGAAGAAAAGTGTAAAAATGATACGAAAAATATATGAAATATGATAATGTAAACAAATATGATAATAATGAATTTGAGGATGATACATGTAGAGGTATATCTATAAATGATATGTGCAAACATGAATAAGCATGTGTATAGGAAAAATAAATGTTAAAGTGATATGCATGTGTTTAAAGGGTGATGACCCTTAATAAAGGTCGTCCATATGTGTAAATTCCCACTAAGCTCTAAGCTTAACACGGGTGTTTCATCCATGTAGGTATAGAAGAGGAAACCAGAGGACAAGACAATCCACATCAGCAGCTAAGGTCAACACATCACGAGGGGTTCATTGGAAGATTTTTGGTATAATGTATATGTCTTTTTGTTTCTTTTTGTATAAGTATTGTTTTGTAAATATTGTAAATGTTGAACATTTCCATCTATGGAGTTTGTATATATATTTTGTAACTGGTTTGAGGTGACAGTACCAAAGGCCTCTAACCGGGGCGTCACACCGTGGTATTAGAGCATCTCATATTCGGGTTCGACCGCCATGATAATGCATCGGTCCCTCTCGGCTGGGTTCCATCTGCATCAATAACAAGCTCGCCCTAGTCCACTATGTGAGTCGGATTTGGAGTGTACTTCTGGAGCATGGAAACATGGAACACCGCATGAACACTCGTTAAGCTCGACGGTAAAGCCAACCGATAAGCAATTGTACCTACCCTCTCGACTACCTCGAAGGGCATGATATATGTCGACGATAACTTTCCCCGCTTACCAAATATGACCACTCCTCTCTTAGGCATCACCTTCAAGAAGACATGATCCCCCACCTCAAATTCTAGAGGTCCCCACCATCTATCGGCGTAGTTTTCAAGCCGCTCTAAGCAAAGAAGGAGTAGGAAGATCGCCATCAAGTCCACCTCTCCGAGGTGTCCTTACCAAACTCCATCTGCTGAGGATCTCTCTCCCACCTCCGTCCAACAAACCAGAGATTGACATGGCCTCTTATATAGTGCCCCTTAGGCAATGTCCATGCCAGCCTGAAGCACTGCTGGAAATATAGCATTCCACAAGGGTAAATGCTCTTCCTAGCTACCCTTAAGATTTAATATGTTCACAAGATGTCCTCTAACGTTTGGATGATCCTTTCTGATTGACCGTCCGTATGGGGATGAAAAGCAGTGCTCAACATCAACTATGTCCTCATGGCTCGCTTGAAGCTCTCCCTAAATGAGTCAGAACTTAGATCCCATCCAATAACATAGACCGGCACTCCATGTAACCTGACACCCTCGCCATGTATAACCCACACTCCTCCGCAGTGAAGGTCATCCCCATAACTTGCAAGTGTGCCGAGAATTTCTGTGAGTCGGTCCATGATCACCCACACCCGCTCATGTCCCTCGATGTCCCAGTGTCATGAGTCACAAACCACTCCCAGACGTGTCCCACTTCCACTTAGCTACCTCCACATCGAGTAACCTCGTTTGGCCTCTAGTGTTTCAAATTTTACCCTCATTGATACGGAGACACAACGCGAATAAACTCAACTTGTCATTCATTCCACTAAGAATATTGGCGACGAAGATCATGGTACATCTTCATGCCACCTAAATGTACAACAAAACGAGAGTAGTGGAACTCCATGAGGATCTCTTCTCTCAAATATGTCGACTGGGGAACCATAACTCTTCCCCTATAGCAAAGACTACCATCCGTGTGAATGGCCTCGCCTTTGTCACTTGTACCCGACTATACCCGGTCCCTGATGGACAATATCTCTATGTCTTACCCCTGAGACTCAATCACCTTGCTCGGTATGGAAGGCGTAGCCATTAAACTCCCTAAAATACCTTGAGCTTGATCACTGTACTACAGGTCGAATTGTCCTATAGCCTTGAGCATCCACCACTCTCAGGAAGCTATACTAGCCAATAATCCTTGTGACTCCAAATTTCAGACGCCTACCACATTTGCTTTTCACTGGGATGGTAATGCGTACAAAGCCATAGTCTTCCAAATATTCCATCCATCAAGTGCCAAGCTCTGATATTAAGGTCCCCTGCAAGATGTATTTCGCACTTTCAGGGTTTGAAAACACCTCGAATCGGCCGACCATACAGTGGGCGCCTATATTTTCGGGCAAACATAATGGTCAGCCAACCCATATCATGCGAGGGTGGTAGTGCTAGTGATTTTTTAACTACCGAGAACCATAAGCCATAACCCTTCCGGACTACATCAAAACACATCCTAGTCCATCCTTGAGCATCTGTACAGCGTGCCTCTATCCTCATGGGGTTCTCGAATGAGGCGAAGTAAGCCTCCTTTCAATTCCTAGAATGCCCTCTCACACCGTCATTCCACTCAAACTTGACTCTTTTGGGTCCAATTTTTGTGCATCTTAGTCGGGGAGAAGTCATCTTGAACCTCACATGTCTACACTTAATCCCGAGGAAACTACGTATCTCGAAGACTGACTTTGATATCTCCCAACCTATAACTGCCTCAACCTTTTCCGGGTCCATTGAGACACCCGAAGTTAATACCACATGGCCCAAGAATCTCAAATCTATAAACGAAATTCGCATTTGGGTGGCATACAATGATGGTGCTCTTAGCGTTTGAAACAATCCTCGAATGATCATATGCTCCTCCTCGGAGCTTAAAGTAGTCGAGGATGTCATCAATGAATACCACAACAAACTGATCTAAATAGGGTTGGAATACCCTATGCATGAGATCCATGAATGCCGTTGGAGCATTTGTCAACCCGAATGACATCACTGTGAACTCGAAATGCCTATGCTCGTGTTCTAAGCATGCATCTGAGATGTCACTCTAACTCTTAGCGGTAAATGTAGGTGCGGAGATCTATCTTTAGTGGGCAGTGCCTCTTGTAAGATCAGCAATCATCGTCACCGACAAAAATTTTATTCTTGATGGTAAACACATTATTTAGCAAATAATCTATGCAAAATTGAAGGGTCTTGTCCTTTTTCTTGGAAAACAGAACCGGAGCGCCCCAAGGTGAAGTGCTCGGTCTAATAAAACCCCTGTCTAACAATTCTGGAAATTGGACTTTGAGTTCATGCAACTCAGCAACCACCATTTGATGCAGAGTCATAGAAATAGGCGATGTACCAAGGTGTAACTTAATAACGAAATCTACATCCCTATGCGGAGTAATCCCAGCAGTTCGTTCGGAAAAACATCATCATACTCAAGCCACTCGAGGTAGACTATCTGTAGATCTTGCTCATTCTCACAAGATGAGTCTTGCTTGCTTGACCACCTGTATCTATGCCATCTAGAATTATACACGATCTGGGGTAAAGCATCATGCTTATCCCCCTGAAATATAAAGCGACTACCGCCTGGTGTGTAGGTGGTGACCCTCTTATGATCCTGTTCGTAGCGACACGATGTGCCATTAGCGATCCATCCGAGGATGACATGAGCCCGACATGTTCGCTGACCACAGTCCCGCGGTTAAGTAGAATCCTTGAGATCTGCTCACGATCGGCGTATTTGATCAATTCTTTTTTTAGTTCCTGAGGAGAACTCACATGTACTTGACTCTTCCAAGGTTTACGACCTTTAAGCTGATCTTTCACCTGTGATGCAGCAACAAAGGAATGATATGCACTAGAATCGAGCAATACTCTTGCCCATAAGCGAGAGTAAACATACCACTGAATAATCGGCCCGTCTATGATCTCGAGTTTGTGGTGTAATGGCGGAATACAAGCCTGTACTTGAGTACCTGGAATTTTATAATAAAATTTGATATATATTCGGGTATAATTGGAGCCAACTTGGGTATTTTTCTAAGATACTAGATGAATATTGATTAAATGATTATTGAATCCATGTAAATAAACTCAAGTGAAAAGAGAAAATATGGAAATTGTGGAAATGGGGACTGGGGTCATTAGAATAAGTTTACATGTCTAAGTGAAGTGGGAGAAATAAATGAGCAAGGAAAATAATAGGAGACTTAAATGAAGAATAATAGAAATGGAGAGGACCTAAATATAAAAAGAAATAAAGAAAAGAAAAAATCAAAGGAAAGGACATGTAGGAAAGATGGGAGAAGCTTCCTCACATTTAAAAATACGATTAAAGGTGATCCATAAAAAAAAAAAAAAAGGAAAACAGAAAAGGAGATATTTTAGAGTGAGAAGGCTCTCCGGCTTCTCTCTAAATTCTGCTTGATCGGACCATAGGTCCTCCGGCGAAACAAGAGGGAAAGAGTAATCCTTCCTCGTGTGAAGGCTGCCAGTAGAGGCCAGAAATCGGGGTTTTGACAAACCGCTCTAGGAGGTAGGTCTTCTTACTTTTGGTTATTTTCTACCCTTTAAGTTTGTGTGGTGGTTATCTTGCCTTAGGGAATGTTTGGTTGTATTTTAAACCATGGGAAGCTGCCACATTGTGGTAGTGCGCTCTAACCGGACCTTAGATCCGATTTTTGGGTATGAAGTTAAGGGAATTTGGTAATGAGTCCTTCTAGTAAATTGTAGCCACATCAATGAACTTGATGTTAGGATTTTGAATTTCTCGATTTGGACCTCTGTAGACCAAGTTATGGTCCTTTTACCGAGTCATTTCGAATTTAGATCACAGTCGGTCGATTCGTCGGTCGAGGTCAACTAATGGGACCTTTAGAACGGGTTTTGGAGTCAGAAATAAAGAGAATTTGGCGGTAAGTCCTTCTGGTAGAGGTGTAGCCACATCAATGAACATGATGTTAGGCTTTGAATTTCTCAGTCGGTTGTAGACCAAGTTATGGTCTTTTATACGAATAGTCAAATGGGCGAGAGGAATTGACTCAAGAATTCGTCCGGCCAGTCGTGGGGACCTCGTGCAGCGAGAGAGGTCGATAAGGGTCGGCGGACCGTCGTGAAACTCGGCTCGTCGGTTGGTCGGCTGGTCGAGTTTGACAGCGTGTGACCTCGACTGGAAGGTCATAACTTTAACCGTCGAACTCCGATTAGTTATTGGACTCTATGGAAAGCTCATTGAGTAAAGAATTCATTCATATGCCTGAGGAGGATAGAATATGTCAGACCAAGGTGTCAGACCGAGTTTACCGAGGTCAGGTCAGCTCAGTCAGTCAGCTCGGCTGGGTGTGACTTCATTATGACCTACAGCTTGAGAAGAGTCGTAACTAGCCGTCCGAACTCAGATTTTGGGTGTTCTTGGACTCTATGGAAGATCATTGGTAGGGAATTCATTCATATGCCTGGGGAGGATGGAATATGTCAGACCGGGTTTCAGATGGGATTTGCCGAGTCAGGTCAGCTCGGTCGGTCATTTCGGCTGAGTGTGACTGCGTATGACCTCAGCTTGAGGAGGTCATAACTCCTTACGTCCAGAACTCAGTTTCGGTGTTCTTGGAATCTATCTGACCCATTGAGTCAGAATCCATCTATAGCTGTTGGAATTGGAACTCATATTAAACTCTGAAAATCAATCTAACCAAAACTACTAATACACG
Source organism: Tetrastigma voinierianum (assembly GCA_016808115.1). NCBI lineage: Eukaryota > Viridiplantae > Streptophyta > Magnoliopsida > Vitales > Vitaceae > Tetrastigma > Tetrastigma voinierianum. Next base: position 974,277 of record JAEQBH010000706.1, on the reverse strand, counting down.
AATAACATTATTCTTTAATGGTTTTGGAATAGGGAGCGGCGAGGAGAAAAGCCATTGCAGGGGAGATTCGAAGTTGGAATCAAAGTGCAAAAGATTTTTGGGTTTGTTCTACTTACTCATATTCCTCGTTTCAAAATTTGAAATGTTTGTTCTACCGAGCTCCTATTCCTCGTTTCAAGTTTTTGCATGTTTGTTCTAAAGCATATTGAATTGATTTAATTAGTTGAGAAAAGGAAGTGATTGTGAAATGTTTGCATATAAAGTGTATGATTATTGAAAATAAAGCTGACATACAAGTGTACATATTGTACTATATTTTGCTATAAAGGATTTGAAACGCCCTTAATAGAATGTGCGTTTATTTATGCATTAGGATAGATTGGTATACCCGATAGGGTCAAATAAGCGATGCTACGAACTATTGTATTGATGTGTCACTCACGTCCGGCGGCCAATGAGGCCGTGCTCCGGTAGTGTTCGATGTTGATTATTTATAACGGTCAGCCCGGTCAGCGGGGCCGTGCGTGTTATAAAACCATTTGATCTGGGCCTGCGGCCGCGGGACCATGCCGTGACTCTGATATCTATTATATCGAAGACATAAGTTAAATTCGTTAGGGCATAAGCGGAATTGATTGGCATAAGCAGATTGATTAATGACCCCGAATTGGTGCGAGCCCAGATTGAATTTGTGAGCATATTTGAATTGATTTGAGATTTTGAAATATTAGATATGAAAGTGTATTTTAGGATGATGAGAACTATAGCGATTATATATATATAACAAGTATATGTATTATATTTATATTGATCATCCAAAAAGATTTGGTCCCAATTATTAAAGTGCATGATTTGATTTAAGTGAAAGCCCCGAGGAATGAATTTGTATAGAACCACTAAGCATGAAAATGTAGCGTATTGTTACCAATCTTGCTTGGTGCTAGGAAGTGATAGATAGTGATCGAAGGCGGATACGAGATCAGTGGCGTCGGAGTCATAAGAAGGAAATTTAGGGTATGCTCAGGTGTGTGCATTCATTTTATGTTTTCTTTTGGATATTGATATTATGTAAAAACAATTTGAGCTCTAGATATCTATTTTGTAAATCAATTTGAAAAGGCTCGAATGCCTTCATTATAGTATATTTTGTTAAATAAATGTTTATGGGCTTGCCCAATTTTAGTAAGCCATGAATGGGATTTTGGTGATTGAGTGATTTTAGTGGCATCCGGGGCTCGATTTGAGATCCGCCAAAATGGTCGAACGGAAAGAGCGCCACAACTTTATTGGTATCGAACTGGAAGTTTAGGCGGTTCCTCTAACGATTTTGAAATTTTTAAATGATTTTGAAATTGTGTATAACATACACATTTCATTTACATATAAAGGATGGCATGACTGACCTTGGATCTTCTTTGGTCTTAATAGGATAAGCATGGACGGTTCGTTCATAGGAGTCGGGGATGACAGGGGGACTCGCGAAATAGTCTACGCTAGTGTGAAGGTGGAAGCGACATCCCGGTACCCCCACCAATGAATGAAGCCCAGAACAAGTGGCGGGAATGCTTGTGGGTATCACTCCATGCAGCCCTAGTTGGAGGCGTTCTGGCCAGACAGCCCGGTGCAATTGCCCCCAAGCGATCGGCCAGTGAGAGAATGTGAGGAGTGCAGACACATGGAGTTTTATGGGAAAGAAAGAGGGGATGGGCAACCACATGGCGAGAAAATTGGCTCGAAGAGCCGAGCGAATGCTTGTCTGAAATGCATTGCACGGTGGCAGAAGTTGGAATGTGTGACCTCATTTTCACGGGATGGGAGGGCTTGCCGGTGGTGGGTTTCCATGACCGGGGCAGCACCATTAGAAGTTACATAGGAGTTAACTGCTTGGATGAGTTGAGAAGCCTTGTAATATGGGTCGCATTTATCGGAACAACATGAAGGAGCGGGAGTTTCATAATCGAAATAACAGGATGAGTGTATTGGGAATATCAAAGAGAATTCACACGGTTGAGCAAGTATGCTCGAGATACTTATTAGTGAGGAAGAGAAAAGTAATACCGTAGGTTTGAAGAGCGGCCTTAATGGCCATATTCGAGCCCATGTCACGACATTTATATGAGAATTTCTCGAAATTGTGACATGTGCATTAAATGTGGAAAGAATAAAGAAAAAGGAAAGAAGGATAAAAGAGCGGGAAAGAAGAATTCCCGGTCGGTCGGTTCCTGACAACGACAAAGGAAGAAATTCGAGGACCATAGGGTTCGGTCGACTACGGCTCGGAGTTAGAGTAGGAATACTACTCTACCCGGCCTGTCGATTCTGAGTACGAAGGTCCTTAGAGGGACCAGAGGCGCCCTATTGCTCCCGGTAATGGGAGAAATCATAAGGAGAATGTTGGAGACTACAGTGCCTTGTTTGATTTGTGAATCCAAAGAGCATAGACGAGATTGTTCTGACTCGTTCATTTACGGCTTACCGGTGGGGTACAACTTTAGTGGTACAAAAGGCAAAAAGTGTTGCATCACGAGTGTTCGGGAGACCGAGGGACCGCGAGCTTTGGAGTAGGCAAGATGAGGTGGGTGCTCGGAATTTAGAGCATGTCTGATGAAAGCGTGGAAGATCTTAGGCGCTCGGATGTGATGGCCAGGTAATTTCCAAATCTTTGATACTCTTTGTACATGCATTGATTGACCGGTCCGACCGCTCATATATTTGCGGAGTACTGACTTGGGTGAAATTGCAGAGAGTGAAACCGGTATGACATCTTGGTGTGAACGGCTCGATTCGTAGTGTTATTATTGAACGGAGTGTATAGGGTTGTCCCATCAATACGAGAGTATGTGATTGTTAGGAGAGATTTGATTGGAGTTATCGTTGAGGAGTTTGATGTATTGGGGATGGTAGTTGTCAGACATCAAGCAATAGTCAATTGTAGAATGAAAGAGTAACCTTAAGAACACCCAGAATGAAGATGAAATTAACTTTCATCGGTGAGAGGTCAAATCACCTATCTAATGTGATATCCGCCGCCCACTTCTTTGGAAACAGTGTTGCGAAAAGGTCATTGAGCCTACTTAGTATATGATTGTCTGATGGCGAGGCTGAGTGTATAGATATCCCCTCTGTTGCGACTTTAGGACGTGTTTGGGAAGAGTTACCGAGATTGCCCCCACATAGGAGATTGGAGTTTGCTAGTGAGCGTTTATGCCGGTGCAGCGCGACATGCCATTCTGTGTCTGAGAATGGCTCCACTAGAGCTAAAGGAATCGAAATTGCAATTGCAAGAACTACTAGAAAAAGGGTTTATTAGACCAAGTGTATCACCATGGGGAGCTCCTGTGCTTTTTGTTAAAAAGAAAGATGGTACACTTCGGCTATGTATTGATTACAGACAATGAACAAGTTAACGGTAAAGAATAAGTATCCGTTACCCAGAATTGATGATTTGTTTAACGATTGAAGGTGCAGGAGTCTTTTCGAAGATTGACTTGCGATGCAGGTGTCATCGGTTGAGAGTGCAAAGATGTCGAGGTGCATAGGCGGCGTTTAGGGCCGCGATATGGACATTATGAGTTCCTTGTAATGCCGTTTGGATTGACAAATGTCCAGGCTTTCATGGACCTAATGAATCGTGTTTTCGACCGTATGTGGATCGGTTGTCGTAGTGTTCATAGGCGACATTCTTGTGTATTAGGTCGGGAAAGTCATGACACACACCTTAGAGTAGTGTTAGAGACTTTGAGAAAATGATTGTATGCGGCCCGAGCAAGTGTGAATTTTGGAAGAATGAAGTGTCACTCTTGGGCACATAGTATCGAAAGGAATCAGAGTATATCAAGAAAATAGAAGTGGTTGTTGAATGGAAGCCACAGAAATGTTCTGAAGTGCTTAGTTTCTGGGATGTGAGGATACTGAAGATTCTTTAAGGGGTTTTACGACTAATAGATGTGAGATTGCTCAGGAAAAATGTAAAGTATGAATGGAGTGAAAATGTCAAAGAAGTTTTGATAAGTTGAAAGCATTCTTAAGCAGGAGCTCGGTTCTTACTCAACTGAACACGGTAGAGAGATATGTGATTTTCTTAGTGATGCGTCATTAAAATGGACTTGGATGTGTCCCTAATCTGAGAGGGTAAAGTGGTATCCTATGCTTCAAGACAGGTTGAAATTATGAAAGGAACTCTTACGCATGATTTGGAATTAGATTTACGAAATTGTATTTCTTTGAAAATTTGGAACATTATTTGTATGGGAGAAGTGTTTCATCTACACTTGATCATAAAGTTTTAAGTATTTGCCCTCACAGTTGAGCTTAACTGAACAACGGGAGATGGATAGGCCCGATAAAAGATTATGACTACGTGATTGATTATCACCCGGGAAGGCCAAATATAGTGGCCGGCCTTTAGGTAGAAAGTCAGCTAAGCTTGACGTTGAATGCCCATTGTCATTATATGGCTTGATGGTACTATAGTATAGCGGGATTGATAAGCGAGGCCAGGAGTGTGTTGAATCGAGTGCTAGAGTACAAAAAGAAAGATGAGAAAATTCTTTGCCACGATGTCAGTTGGAAATGGTAAAGCGAGTTCACGGGTGAAGCGAAAATGGAGTTTGTATTATAAGGATCGGGTTTGTGTGCCGTGTAATTATTTAGGAAATCTATCTTTGGAAGAGGCCACGTAGTGGATCTTTTGCTATCCATCGGTAGCACAAAGATGTATCAAGATTTAAAATGTCATTACGGTGGTCGGGATGAAAAGAGATGTGTCGAGAATTTGTAACCCGAAAGTGTTTGGTGTGTCGAGTAAAGGCGAGCATCAAGTTCATCGGGATTATTGCGACCCTATTAGAATCTGGGGGTGGAAATGGGATGAGAGATCACCATGGATTTTGTGGTTGGGTTACCCATTGGCCGGGGGAGAAAGGCATGAGCTCGGTTGGATATTAGTAGGCCAGATTGACTAAGTCATTTCATTCCTACCGATGAAGCAGGCCTATTCACTTGACAAGCTAGCGAGAGATGTATATTAGGAAATAGTTCGGTTACACTTGATTCTGTATCCATTATTTTAGTAGAGATCAGAGGTTTACTTGAATTTTGAGGGAAAATTGCAGAGGCTTTGGGCACTTTCGTGAATTCGTGGGCGTTCACATGACGGATGGAGCGATCGAGAGTGATCCAGTTACGGAAGATATGTTAAGGGTTGTGTGATCGACCTTGAGGTAGTTGGGATCGACACATTACTTTAGTTGAATTTGTGTACAACAACAGTTTCCAATCAAGTATTGGAATGGTGCCTTATGAAATTTTATATGGGAAAATGTAAGAACACGTTGTGTTGGAGCGGAATTAGAGCGAAAGGAAAGTAATTGGCTATTGAAGAAAAGTAAAATAGATTAAGAAAAAGATTGAAGGTGGCCACCGATAGATAGAAATCATATCTTAGACATGAAGAAAAGATATTCGATATGAGATCGGCGAAAAATTAATTTTTGAAAGTATAAGCGCCAGGAAGAAGGTGATGAGATTTGGGAAAAAGGGCAAGTTGAGCCCTAGATTTATTAGCCCCTATGAAGTGATCGAAAAAGTGGGTCCAATGGCATATAGATTAGCATTACCTCTGGACTTGGAGAAGATCCGTAATGTATTTCATGTGTCCACGCCTCTGGAGTGCGATCAGACCGTCATGATCCTCACCGGAACTCAATTGGTGAACAGTTGATGTATGAAAACGATCAGGATTTTATTCAGTGAAGTGAAGAATTAAGAACAAAGTTCTTAATAAAAATTGTGGAAATATTGAAAAATATGAAGATGAAACGTCGACGATAAATATCATGTTGTTTGAATAGATCAGACTGAGACAGTTTAAAATGGGAGGATTGTATTAAAATATGCTGGATTTTATAACAGTTTATTATATATTAGACATCGTTGAATGATAGATGTTTTCTAGGTTTTTAGTGATATTGATTAAATGACTATTGAATCCATAAATAAACCCAGTGAAAAAGAGAAAATATGGAAATTGTAAAATGGGGACCTAAAGTTAGTGCCGTAAGTTTACATGTCTAAGTAAATTAGGAGAAATAGTGGGAAAATAATAGGAGACTTAAATGAAGAATAATAGAGAAATGGAGGACCTAGAAATATAAAAAGAAATAAAAAGAAAAAGAAAAAAATCAAGGAAATGACATGTGGCATGTAGGAAAGAGGGAGGAAGCTTCCTCTTATTTAAAGTACGATTAAGGGTGATCCATAAAAAAAAAAAAAAAAAGGAAAACAGAGAAAAGATGAATATTTTTAGAGTGAAATACTCACTTCTCTAGGAGCAACGATCGGACCATAGGTCTCCGTGAAGCAAGAGGGAAAATCCTTCCTCGTGACAAGAGCTGCAAGTAGAGGCCAGAAATCGGGGTTCGACAGGCTCTGGGAGGTAGGTCTTATCTACTTTGATTATTTTCTACCACCAGGGTTGTGTGGTGGTTATCTTGCCTTAGGGAATGTTTGGTTGTATTTTTAAACCATGGGAGTTTGCCACATTATTGTTGGTGCGAACCGGACCTTAGAGCTGATTTTTGGGTACGAAGTGAAGGGAATTTGGTAGTGAGTCCTTCTAGTAAATTGTAGCCACATCAATGAACTTGATGTTAGGATTTTGAATTTCTCGATTTGGACCTCTGTAGACCAAGTTATGGTCCTTTTACCGAGGTCGACTCACATTTAGATGCGAATTCGGTCGATTCGTCGATTCGGATCAACTAAGCGGGACTGCCGACGGAGTTTTTGGGTCGAAATAAAGAGAATTTGTGATGGATCCTTAGGTCTGCGAAGTGGATTTGCTTATGAGTTATAGCTCGACCTCCTTCACATGGCCTCTATCACATTTGCGAGTAGTAGGATTGTGTGGCGTCTGGGGCCAATCTTTGTCTCTCACGGCCCATGGTGGGGTAAGGGAGAACTGGCGCCTTCATGTCGTCCCGATGGCCCGGGGATTGAGGTGTCCTATGCTCTGGATTCACCGCCGATGGGGCCGATCTCGCCTCAGGTGTCCAGGTTGATGGCAATGGAAACATGTCCCCTGCCCTGGTTGGTTGTAAGCCCTGAAATATCTACCACCTAGAGATGATTGACCGTGGCCTTGGCCTTGATAATACGACCTGTCATGAAACCCTTGCAGTAGAAGTCTTCACCTTCCTCATTTGAAGAAGAAGGTTGACTCTCATTTCTCTTATCTTTAACACCTGCATCCCGGATGTTTCGTGCGTCATCCACTTCTTTCTCAATGGCCATAGTTGTCTCGACCATCGAGTCCAAGTCCTGCAGGAGAAGTCCCACAATTTTTCCCTGGATGGACAATTTCAGGCCATCCTTGAACTTTCTCACTTTGACCATATTTGTGGCCACATAGTCATCAGCAAAACAGGAAAATTCAGTAAACTTAGCCACGTATTCAAGCACTGTCATAGTCCCTTGTTTTAGTTCCATAAACTCTCGAGATTTTGCATGTTGAGCATATGCGAGGAAAAACTTGCCCATGAAGAGCTCACGAAACTCTTCCCATGTCATTACCTCCAAGTCCCTCGAGGCTTTGACCCAATCCCACCACACTTGGGATTCGCCCTCTAGTTGGAATGCGGCTAGCTTTATCTTAGTGGCATCGGAGGTGATCTCCATAGCTTCCATACTCTTTTCGACTTGGCCGAACTAATGATCAGCTACCATTGGGTCCCTTCCTCCTCTGAAGGTTAGAGGATGGTGTGCCTTGAACCTCTAGAGGTTACTTGACCCTCCTTGGCTCCTAGTTGCGCTAGCTTGTGCAATGGTAGCAGCCACAACAGTTGGTTGTGCACTAGTAGAAAGCACATGCGACCAATAGCCTTCTATGAAGGCTTGTTGGTTAAAGGCCTGGTCGCGGTTACTCAATCACCCACCGCCTCGACAAATGCCCTTCTCAACTAGCCATCTACATATGGAAGATGGCAATAAAGTTTAAACTTCGAGATTTCTCTTCTTGTCTAACTAATAGTGATTGTGCCAACCACTAATAGATCCCTCAAGATCCCAAACTGTCCTATTCTTTCTTTTTCCGAACCCCTAAAGTTATGTTTTCTAACCCTAGTGTTCATTTTTTTTTCCCGATACTTTTTACCATGTATATAATTCATATAACACATAACACAAAATCATGTAGCATATTAGGGCACAAAACATGAAATGCATAATGAATGCAATGGTCTAGACCCCTGCATATCAAGCCCTAGGTAATTGTATACCTAAGCTCTAATACCAAGCTGTGACACCCCAAAACCCGAGGGTCCATTGACCAACTGTCAACCAGGCGAAATACCCATGGATATCGTATATCTCGGCACCCATGCTTTCTAATCCCATTAATTGGGATCCATTCATCGAGTCTTAGGTAATTACATACCTACGCCCTGACACTAAGCTGTGAAGCAAAGGTCAAAATTTCCAGTGGATATTGGGTGTCTCGATACCACACCGTCTAATCCCATTTACCGAGATCCGTTTAGTCATATTCAATAAACTTTTTATGTTATTTTCAAAACATGTTACTGTGAGTTTAATTACAAACTCTATTACATATACAGACATATGATAAAACTAGTTCTTTCCAAAGTTTTACAATAAGAACTATACTAGGCACAAGTCAGGCTTTCTTTCAACCCTCTCTCACTTCAAATGAGAGCCATCCACCTGTATACCTCATATGAAATGTTTTCCCATAGTGAAACACCTAAAAAGAGAGACTCTTATAGAGGCTATTACCTCCCTAGATGCACATGCAATGTTCACGTTGACACATTCATATATATATATATATATAAGAGAAGAGAGTATATATATATATATATATATATATATATATATATATATATATATAGGTATATAGAAGGTACTTCTATTATTCCTCCACAGAATAAATGCAATTATAAATGGAATACTACATGTCATGCCATGAAATGAGATGAGACTCACTTTAATGTGTACGAAAAATTTTGAGCTCATCACAGACTCCCATCGCCAACATTTTAGCTAATGTGATAACATCCATCATCAATGAATTTCATCTAATAATCACTTTGAAACAAAATCAAGATTTTAGAAATCAAAACTTATTGGATGTTTCACTTCCAAGGAACATTTTATTAACAAAAATGTATCTTTTTAGGTAGTGAATTTTCGAGGTCTCACTGCAGGCTTCACATGCCTTCCTATACTTTCACGGGCTTTCACCGTTGAACACATATGTATAATCAAGAGTACCGTGGCTTTCACTCGAGGGAGTATCTATCCCTGCTTGCTACTACTCGACACAAGTTTTCATGCTTTGCAAACAGTGGAACTCCGCTGGACTTTGTTCAATGGTACTTATCCCACTCATCAACCACCAAGGATGGTGTTTGATGCACCGCACTTCAGATCTCACGAATGCGATGTCTCACGTATATGCACGCATTATGCCACCCATATTAATTCCATGTCTCATATAAATGAACATATGGATAAAATAGGCCTACCAACAAACAGATATAAAAAGCCCTGCCAGCCCAATTTCAAGAAAGGCCCAAATTTTTAAATATTTATAAATAACCTATACAAAAGCTTGCCTAATCAATTATTTTGTGCCCATAATCCAATTTCCCCCAACATTAAATATCTAAAAAATGAACAATAAAAATAAAAAATAAAACCAAAAGTCATATCACCACCAAAATATCAAAAGTCAAATCACCCTTTAACACTAACCCTCTCCTGAACCACGGTATCACTGGGACAATAAATATTCTCTCCCCTCTCTCCTCTCAGAAACTAAGAAACCAATAACACAAACATTTTTTTTTTCTTCTCCTCACTTATCAAACTCAAAGTCACCAAAACTTACTCTGCTTCTTTTCTTTCTTTCCCCTCCCTGTCTTCTCTCACGCTGGGCTCCTCGAGTCTCAAGAGAACTCAACTCACAGCTCACTCACAATATCACAGATCAAATTTTTTTTTTTTTTTTTGCTATGTCGCAAATGGGATCGACTCCTGATCCACTCACTCCATCCTTCTTCAACTTGAGTTTTATTGTCGTTTCAGTTCTATTGCTCATAAATTTAAATTTTTTTGTTATATATTTTATTTACACTATATATTGTCATCAAGGTTGCTTCGTTTGCTTTGTTGTTATATTGTTATATTATTTTGTCATATATAGCTTATAATATATTAATAATATGACACCTTAGAAGACAACCAAGTGGATACGAAAATTAAAAAAAAGAAAATAGATTCAACTATAGAATTCAAAAAGAATCTCTTGATAAATTTGTTACTAGTAAGAAAAATACTGTAACAAAAATTTAGATGAAAATTTTGAAAATAAACAAGTAGATAATGAAATAGAAGAGAATAAAATAAAAATATTGAAATATTAGAAAGGCGAATAAAAAGATAATGTTAAATAGAAGATAATGAAATAAAAATATTGAAGTAGAAAATATCGCAAATAAAAGATAATAAAATAGAGGATAATGAAATAGAAAATATTGAAAAGAAAAAATAGTGAAATAAAAAAGATAATGAAATAGAAGACAATCAAAATCTTAATAAAACAGTGATTATGGTCATATAAATATTTATGATCCAAGCTAATGGAAAATATTGATACTTAAATTAAGAGATTTATTAAGAGAAAATGGTCCAATTGATATAATAATTTAGATTTTCCTAAGGATGAACACTCTGTGACATTCACTTCACATTTATCAGAAATTAACAAATGGGGAAACACTTGATAGAAGATGGCTAGTATATTCAAAAGATTTGGATAAATATTTTGTTTTTGCTGTGTTATTCAATATGAATATTCATGTATAAACTAGCTAATGAAGGAACAGCATTTTTGGCAAATATTAGTGTTAAGCTTAAAATCATGGAAATAACTAATGAGCATATAACTAATATGAATATTTGGATCGACTAGAAACAATATCAAAATTCAAGAAAAATTAACTGATCATGAAAAACAATAATAAAATTATTAGAGAAAATAATATTATGTAAAATTATTAGTGAATATTATCGCTACAAAGAATCTAAGAAAATAATTAGCTGTAAAATGAAAAGGAGTATATCAAGAAAATAATGGCAATTTTTAAGTTTAATTGAAATGATTGGCAGACTTGATCCGATAATGCAAGAACACGCTCGGCCGATTCAACAAGATGTAATTCATAACCATTATTCGACATAAATATACAAAATGAATTGATAAGTTTGTTGTGTGAAATGAAGTAAGTAAGAAGTAATATTAAAAGTTAAAGAAGTAAATATTATTCAATCATATTTGATTGTACTCCCGATGCAAGTCATCAAGAACAAATGTCTCTCATATTACGATGTAGATATTACAATAAGTCCAATAAAATAAAGAATATTTTTTAGGGTTTATTAAAGTAGATGATAATGAGTGGAAAAGGTTTATTTGATAAACTTATAGATGTAATAAAATAATCTTGAACTAGATATTAATAATGTAATGGGACAAGGATATGATAATGGGTCTAATATGAAAGGAAAATATCGTGGTGTACAAAAAAGGCTACTCAATATAAATCCTAGAGCATTTTACACACCATGTATTGTCATAATTTAAATCTAAGATTTTGTGATATGGCTTAACTTGTCCTAAGGCTATATATCATTTTTTGGAATAGTACAACGAGGAGGATCTTCAGATTATTTTCATCTTCCACAAAACGATGGAAAATTTTACAAGATAATATTCAAGGTTTAACTCTTAAGCCATTATCACAAACACGTTGGGAAAGTCGTGTTGAAAGTGTTAAAGCAGAATAAGATTTCAAAGCTCCAAGAATAAGAGATGCACATTGCAAATAGCTTAAACTAGTGAAGATCCTAAACAAGGAGTGAAGCTTAATTGTTTAGCAACATATGAGATTGAGAATTTTGAATTTTATCAAGTACTGACTATTTGGTACAGATATTTTATTTTCCATCAACTTAGTTAGTAACATTTTACAATCAAAAGACATTATATATTGATATTAGGTTAAGTTGTAAATCAATTAAAAGGTCTCATTTCTTTTTTTGAAAATATAGGAAGTTGAATTTACAAATGTATGATTTCATTCCAGAGGATTTGCATGTGAAATGGGGTATAGAACCTATATTTCTGTGAAAACGAGAATTCGTAGAGGAAAAACAATTTGGATGAAAATGTCGATGATGAGGTAACACAATCTATTGAAGAATCTTTTAGAATTGATTATTTTACATATATAATTGATCAAGCTATTTCTTCACTAAAAATAGATTTGAAATAATTACAAAAGTAATAAAATATTTCTTTGGTTTTTTATTTAACTAGAAAATTAAAATCATTGACCAATGATAGTTTAAACAATATTGTTTGATCTCGAATGTTTCTTAAAACACGAAAATTTTTCCGATATTGATGGCTTAGATTTATTTTTTTAGAACTAAATGTTTTAAAAAAGAAATTTTTATTATAAACGAAAGAAAATACGCCTAATCGAGATACTAAATTATATAAAAGGTTAGATTTCTTTTCCAAATGGCATTGCTCATAGAATATTATTAACAATTCCTCGTAATAAATTTGCTTTTATGAAAGAAGCTTTTCAAAATTAAAATTGATAAAATCTTACTTACATCGACTATGTCACAAGAAAGATTAACCTGACAATATACTATCAATTGAAAAAGAAATGGTAGCAAAACTTGAATATAAACGTTAATTTAATACTTTTGCAACTCAAAAGCAAGAAAATTAAATTTAAATAAAAAATATTAACACTAAACATGGGGGCGCCTCATTTGTGGCTATCGCTTTAGCCTAAATCGGCTCTCAGCCCACCCCCTACGGATAATAACTCATGTATCAAATTTAGGGTCTCCAAAGCCCGAGGCCTCGGCAGTGATCAAGCCCACCTACTCGATGGACTAAGCCCTGAAAGCAGCCAAGCTCCTAGCCAAGCCTGCTTTTAGAAGGGTCGAGTCACAGCTTCATTTTAGTTCCCACTTACTGGTCAAGCCAGTCTGCGTAGGCTTTTTTTTTCAAGGTCCGCCCGCAAGCCTCCGCCTCGGCTTCCACTGTAGGCCCGCCTGCAAGCCTCACCCAGCCCTAAGCATAAAGCCACCCGTGGCCATCCAACAGTTCGCCTGTAAGCCACCCAACAGTTCGCCTAAACTCGCCAATAGCCCTCATTCCTAAGCTCCACCTTTAAGTCTTCCTCTCGACAGACCCACCCCTTATATTCCTATGTTATTCTTCAGAAATATATTATGTAACTCTATAATATGTATTTGTTAAAAGTTTATTATATAAGCAAAGATAATGACAATTTAGCTGATGATTAAAATTTTAAGAAGATAAGGGGTTAAAATTAAAAAAAAATATGGTTTTAATTATCTCATCATTAAGCTCGTCAACATAGCTCTACCAGCTCGCTCACTACGGGCCACTAGCCCACTCTCCTCGGCCCGCAAGACCCACCTCGCCGCCTCAAAGCTCCACCAGCCCGCCCAAAGATGGGTCTGCAGCCTGGCCGCAGCCTTAAAAGTATATGGCCGACCGTCGCCCCGGGTCGACCCAATGAGCCTCATTTGTTCGACTACCGACCTGAGACCCCCATGATTGCTGGCAATTATATATAAACATATGATTTAACATTTCATCTCAATGTCGATATATTAGAATTCATATATCAACATTCAATGTAAATAACTATCACCAAGTAAGTCAATCAAAAGCAAGTATGCCAACTCTGTCTCACAATAATCGTGGCATACAAGAAATGCCCACAAAGCAAATTCCACACATACACCCATCACAGCCATACATCCGCCCACACGGCCACTTCGATAGTCCTAAATTAGTTCAGACTCCCCAATCCCAAAATCAGTACGAAATCAGCATTGAAAACCAGTCCCAAAATTTGGACACAAATTGATAAATAGCTTAAGTTGTGGCAGTCTTGGAAAATGGACCATAACTCGAGCTGTAGAGGTCCAATTCGAGTGATTCAAAATCCTAACATTAAGTTCACAAATGCAGCTACAATTCCTATGAAGGACTCGAGTCCAAATTTCCTTTGTTTCCCAATCGAAAACTGATGCTAAAATCCGGACAGTGTGTACGATCAAAACAGGGCAACATTCTTATATTTTAGAAAACAACCCCTTATGGTGGAAAATAAACCAAAGTATGAGAATCCATAAATTCCTCGAGCGTGAAATTCCTTATCTAATATATACAAACTTTATTTTTGGTCCAACGTAGTTCCGACTCATTAACGTCGACTTTCTTTTCCTCTTTCTCCCTTTCTTCTCATTCTCTCTCTCTTTCTTTCTCTTTCCTTTCCATTCCTTTCTTTTCCTCTCCTTCCTTTCTGTTCCTCCCTTCCTTACGAATCGGTCTCCAAATTTTATAGACATTTCCACTGATAGCATGTTGACACACATGGTCAAGCTATGTGTCACCCGATACTAATCATCTTTAAAATTTAAATTCGAACATTTTGTAATTCAACGAAATTAACCTCGTAACCAGATTTTATGAAGAATCCAAAGGGTGAGGCTTATTTTTGAGATATAGAAGATTTCAGGTTTTCAACTCTGCATTTTATAGCGTAAATTATCGCTTTCTGCCTTTCGTTAGAAAATTCAATTTTTCCAGGGTTTTACACAATTTCATTTTTTATTTATCATTTAAATTTTATTCAATCATATATGTTTTTTTTTTTTATAAAAATGAAGTTGTACTAGTTTATAAATTAAATTAAATTTAATAAATAAATTATTAGTATAGTTTTAAATAATTCTATTACTTAAACTATGTTAGCCAACAAAATAAGTTATTTTTAAAATAATTAACAAAAATTATACACTAATTTATTTTCTAATATGATTATATCTTTTAGCAAGATGAATTTTCAAACAAATAGGTTAATTCATTATTATACATTTTTTTTATTCCAAATATAAATGAAATTTATGTTGTTAATATTCTAAATTAATTAATAGATTATGATAACTCAATCACAATCGAGGATATACATCTTTCTAATGTGGAATCCCATGTTATTATTGGATATAATGAGGATGAAGATGAAGATTAGAGGCATATGATATTTCATTTGACACTTTAAGATTGTTTTTTCTAGATATGTTATTAAGTTGTTACTTTATTGTTTTTATACTATTTAACTAGTTAGTTTGATATTTTGCTATAAATAAAAGGTTCTAAATATTATTTATTTATTTAAGTTTGTTTATTATTATTATATTGTTTAGATTCAATCATTTTATATATTAATTATTATTATATATTCGTATATTATTTATTTTTATTTAAAGAATAATGAATTTGTAAAATTAATTTTTTAGAATTTTTTAAGGTTTTTACCCGTTTTGTCCTGTAACCCGCATAGGCTAGGCTGCACTGGTAAAATACTAGCCTAAATATAAATGGACCAAATTAACCTAACTTGTTTTATCATGTAGCCTAAAATGGCTTGAAGTAACTCATTTACCAATTTCTTTACTTTGGGTCAGATTCATGGAATTTCAACAAAGGAGCGCTAATCAAAATTCAAATTACAGGTCATGCTCAAACTAACCCTCTCGCTCAACCAAACTCTAATATCATGTTAAACAACCAACTCTTCTAAAAACTCAAAATCATAAAATTTTAGTTTAATATGAATATCATGCATAACACACTTGGTTTAAATTTTATTTTTTGATGGAGATGGAAGTGGGTTTAAATAATGGGAATGGAATTGTGATGGGCCTCTTGTGCTATAAATGAAGACGAGTATTAGAGTTGCATTCCCTTTCCTTTTCTGCCACTTTTCGTTTTCATATAAATAAAGTGATTTTTTACTACTTATGTTGTAACTGATAAAAGAGTGAAAAATACTTCTGCAAAGGAAATTGACGACCCGGCCTTCCACAAGAAAAGTGTTGCTTGTTTTTTCGACTTACCGAAATCGACAGATTTTCAAGATAAGTTCTGCTTGCTTTTTTAAAATTTTCATAACTTATCGCTTAAAAATTTTTTAAAAAGCTCGACTTAAAAAATTAAAATATTCTATTTTCTTCTATTCGAAGCTCATTTTCCACAAAAATAAGAAAAACTCAATCACTGTCTAACAAAAAGCAAGAAATTTGAAGAATATATATTAATTTACAGAATCATTACAACTTTTATATTTGAACGTGTAATGTCCTATCCCTATCTGTACCGTTTATTTTTTCAATTCTCAAACTTCTGTCTTCTCATTTAAAAATTAAACACACATGAGATTTAAAATTCTCAAACTCTCCCGCTTACATTTTATTTTTTGCTTTATTTTCTTTAAATTTTAATTTTTTATATTTGTTTTATTTTTATTATATTAAAATTAATATTTTTCATAAAATAAAATATTATGAATTTTTATAAATTATTTATTTAAAAACATTATAATAATACTATTTATTGAAAGTATAAAATAAAATAAAATAATTTAAAATATAAATCTATGCGCTTATTATTATTATTTTATATAATGCTGCCTATATCGCTTCATTCCAGTCCGTTTACCCTTAAAATCGAAAAATCTCGCTTCTTAGCCACCTAACTGTTATCACCTGTAAAATCGAAAAAATTTCTGCTTGTCTCGTGACCACTTTAAACTTTTTTTGAAGCATTAGATTTCATGTAGACGTAATTTAATCTGCCAAGTAATTGCTGTTATTCAAGCATGCAGAGCACTTTCTAAACTCCTCTCGAACCCTTATTATAATTTTATTATTTTTATTAACATTTCGCTTACTAAAATTTCTAATTTATCTGGCCACAGTAGAAAGAATAATACTCCGGACCCGTGACCTGACGGAGTAAAATAAACTCAAACCCATTAAAAACCATATTAAAATTAAATTAAACACAAGGCCATTAAGAGCGCGACAAGTGGGGTAAACTCAAAATACACTATTCATTGGCCATCCCTACTACTACCTAACGTTAAAAACAAACAACTTAATGACCGTTATTAAGACTATTCAAGATTGCCTCAAAAAAGTTTATTCAAAGATTAAGCCAAAAACAACAAACTTAACCTGTTCCACTACCAACAACTGCAGACTTGGCAGATTTAGAAATGCCAGCCTTTCCATTTTCCACTCCCAATGCCAACAGATCCTCCACGTGGATCCTAATGAAAGTTTATTGACATGGTAATGTTCAACATCAGATGAAGCAAACAGAAATTTCCATCTCTATTTTTCTTTTGTGATGTCTATATTTCAAATGGAACTATTTTGCTCCACTACAATTCAAGTTTTTATTGTTGTAGCTTTGAGATTGAAAGTTGAAACTTCTCTAATCACTTCGAGATCAAACATTAAACAGGGATAGTAGCCTAGTAGGTGCCCCTGAGCACACTGATTTTTTTACTGACTCCCTCCCATATATTTTTTTTTCATAACTATCGCTATTCCGACTAGTTCGTGGGCACTTCGATTAATCACTACATGAGGTTAGCGGTGAAATAAATCTTCAATAACCCTAAGAAAACTCAAACCTATGAGCATTGGGCACCTTAATGCGTTATACCTAAGAATCATTATTGCAACCTCTCCCAGTTTAGTTAAACCATTTTCTGGTTGTACTGTTTAAAAAAAAAAAACGGGAATGATAAAAACCCGATAAAATCCATTCCAAACCTATTAAGGAAAGTGGGACAAAGGAAGAACCCGAAAACACCTACCCGTTGCCGACACGGGAGGCAAATACAATTAGACAGCCTGGCCTCTTGTCTTGGCTCTTTGTTACTCATGCTGACGTCATCTTGAGACAACTTCTTACACAATTTTTTGGATTTCCTTTTCCTCCCTCCCACTCCAACTCCCACCAGATTTCACTTTCTTCACATTTCAAAAGGCTAGGGCTCATCGTACTTTACTTTGTTCATGCTTTATTTATTTTTGCTTAACTTTGAAGCAACTCTGAAGATTTCATTTTTTAAGCCAAGAATACTTTACATCTGAGATTTCCGAGATGAAGCTTATTATGTCAGCGGAAGATCTAACACAGATACTATTAATTCAAGAATATAAAAATAAAATAATTCACATAAATATATACTACATATGTTTTTAACTCACAAAAGATAATTTTTTTTTCACTGTACTACAAAGAATATTACAAAGGATAAAACTACCCACAAAGCCCCCAAAACATTTCATATTTTCCTATTTCTTGCATTCATACTTTAAAACTCGAACTCCCTTGGTACTCATTCTTTATGGTGCAATAGATAGTGATAAAATTAAAGAGAAAAATGAAAGAAAAGAGTAAACAAGCAAATTTATGTGGTTCGATGAAATACCTACATCGATAAAAAGGGTAGTCGGAACTTTCACTATAAAAGAATAAGGTTACATATGAAGGTATAATAACCCTAGGTGTAACAGAAGAGTAAACTTTTGCCCTTTTTCATCACACATGCTTCCCTCAAATACGAGCCACATAAATTACAATAATATATCAACTTATACAATATTTTATACAATATCCTTTACAAAAAGAAATTCATTCTAATTAGAAATTTAATATATTATAAAAGAGAGTTTTTCCTCGCGGGCAATATGGCATTGGTGAGCAGAAGATTAACTAGGGAGCAAGAAGTGGTCACCATGGGGGAATGGAACAGTACTAAAAAATAGGATTAATTACAGCAAATCATTTTACACAGAATGATAACCGATTTTTTCCCATAAAACAAACAACCCTTAAAAGAATTCCCAATAACCCATCCAAACACGAGACAGAAAAATCTATGTGAGACTTGGGAGATTTTAGAGCAGCAAGCGTCTGAGGTCAAAGAATAATATATATTAGCAAAACTAGCTAGCTGTACATGGGGGATTCTACTAGAGATGCTAGCATGACTAATAAATGATACTTGTGAAGGATGATGTCAACGTATATGGCATATTGGCTAAGGGTCCCCGTTGGCCAGCTAGTTCATGAATATCCTTCACGATATCAGACACAGCATCTGGTTGTGCTAGCTTTCGCGCATTCTCTGACATTCTCTTCAGTTCTTCTGTTTTGTTGCTGAACCATTCCGCCACTATTCGGGCTGTTTCTTTTGAACTTCTGATGAAAACGCCTGCACCATTGTCTACTACGTATGGGACATTTCCCTTTTCCTAAGGATCCAAATGACAGGTACAAGGATTAATTAGGATTTAGGAATGAAGTAAAGATACCATAATGTTCTGTTTGATGATAGGAGAATGAAAGAAATTGTTTTGAACTAACTTGTCCTGGAATAAAGTCATTAAGGATAATTGGGAGGCCTCTGATCAGTGCTTCTGCAATTGTGCCAGGTCCCGCCTATGAAAAACCAAGAATCCATGGAAATTATCAGTCCAAGATGCTTGACAATAAGAAATGGAATTAGTATGAAAGGGATGATTAACATACTTTTGTGATAATGCAATCACAAGCTCCCATCCATTTCTCCATCTGAGTCTGAAACCCCTTGACCTATGTTGCCAATGTAAGGAAAATTTACATGTCCATCAAAGAATAAATGCAAAGATTTTGTTTCATCTTTGTATATGATTGATTACGCAAGCTATGTATGTAATTACCTTAACAGGAATCTTCCATTCGATTGCTTCGAGCGTAGAGGACAGGATTTTGTTACGACCACATATGATGATCAATTGTCCTATCGGCTTCCCTGATTCCTCATCTAACAATGATTCCCCAAGAGCTAATGCAGTCTTTTTAACAGGGCCCATTCCTTCACCACCACCCATCAGCAATACTGCAGGCAAGTGGGGGTCCATCTCAAGTTCTGCTCTTAACTCATTCTGTAGTAAACAAGAGCTCTGTTCAACAAAGGCCAAAC
Organism: Tetrastigma voinierianum; assembly: GCA_016808115.1. Classification (NCBI taxonomy): domain Eukaryota; kingdom Viridiplantae; phylum Streptophyta; class Magnoliopsida; order Vitales; family Vitaceae; genus Tetrastigma; species Tetrastigma voinierianum. Next base: position 954,310 of record JAEQBH010000706.1, on the reverse strand, counting down.
AGGAAACACAAAAAGAAAATCTTCATTTCAGTTCAATAACATCATGAATTAACCTTAGAGAGGACTGCACGGCAAAAGGATGGCCGGATGGGCAGGCCAAACACACGAACTTGAGACTCTTCTAGGCCGTCCAATAGAGCCCGCTTGGCCACCTCCTCTGAGGGGCAATAGCATCTATTGACCCCAGGGTGAAACCTGAATCATAGTTTCAGTTTTATATGAATTGAGATCATAATATAACAAGTATGGATGAAAATCAGCATCTCAACAGGTTCATTATAACTGACCATGTAGGATGGCAGGTATTGAGGTCTGTTATGACAGTAACAAATACTACTTTCTTCTGAAGGCCTTGCCATTTAAGAACCCACAATGGAATATGCTGCATTAGAGGATGAACACTGATGATGATATCGGGTTTATACTTCATTAAACCAGCCTCCACCTCCCTTGAACATAATTATTTTAGTTAGGCATGCCATGAAATTGATCAAAATTACTACTAACTAAACTATCTGCTATTATACTAAAGATGAAAATATATGGTTGACATGAGCAAAGAGAAAGATACTTCGCATAGTAGGCGGCAATGGCAGCTAGATAGGCAGAGTGTATCCATCTGGGAGAGGTACTATGAAATGCAACCTTCCAGAGCTGCACATGCTTGACCATGAACTTGTATGATCGTTCCATGTCATTCAATGGCCACCCTGTGTACTCTTTCCATACATCTTTCACAATAATCTGAAATACAGAAGATGTTATATGTGAGGAAAGGAAGCTGAATCAGAGAAAGAGGCATATGATGTTGAATCTGGAGACAAAATAATTTTATTATATGCTTCAGAAGGAGCTGAACTTCAGTAATGACATAAATTTAATTTATAAAGTATTCTCAAAAGCTTAGAACAAAACCTTTTCTTGTCGAATCTAAGAATTTAGCAGAACTGTTTGGGGAAAAGATTGAAGAAAGATCATAAAGTAGACGGAACCATATGTGGGAATTAATTAGAAAGAAAAAAAAACAATAAAAGGCTTCCGGGGATTGATTGTGAAACACGGAAAGGGCTAAAAATTGCAAAGAAGTAAGACTGACGTCAACATTTTAGAGGGAGCACATCAAGAAACATCATATTGCGGAAAAACAAAATAAAGTCATTGTTGAAGGAAACACAAGGAAGAGGACAAATAAGAGAAGAATACAAGAAACACTCAATAAGAACAAATTTGATTATATTTTCACAATAATGGAGAAAAAAAAACTATATGCAGGCAAAAACATAAAACAAAATCATCTGAAGCAAATCCATCATCAAAATCGTAGAAAAAAACAGAACAGAATAGAATGCCAAACAAAAACAGAAAGGAAAAGAGGCAAAAGGAGAAACAATTACCCTGTATTCATCTCCAAATTCCAACTGAAACGCGTCGCGAATGGCCTCGGCGGAAGCTCTGTGACCGCCGCCTGTATCGCTCATGAGGATCAACACATTCTTGGTCCTCTCAGCTCCAATCTGCATCAGCTCCATAGTTCCATCCTCGTCCGCGCACCCATCGGAACACTGCCTGTGACTGCCCCCACTGTAATAATACCCTCCAACTTTCTGGAACACCGTCTCCGCGATAGACTTCCTCGGCGAAACCAAGGACATCGCCATGCCCCTAACTCAATCCAACGGCCGAATAGTCTCCGACCGCCGGAAGTAAATTTTTTCCCGGGAGGAAGAGGAGAGACAGGTTGGTGGTAGAGAGAGAAAGAGAGAAAATAGGTGGAGGTTTGAAGAGAGAGATAGAGAAGCTGAGCTGACCGGAGGGGAGACAGGTTGGTGGTAGAGAGAGAAAGAGAGAAAATAGGTGGAGGTTTGAAGAGAGAGAGAGATAGAGAAGCTGAGCTGGCCGAATGAGGTTTTAGGAATTTATAACCGTCAGATTCGCATTTTGGTTTGGAATGTTCCCTAAGCATGATTCGAATCTTCTCCTTCGTGCTGCTCAACCTCTTCGTTATTTCTAACCCCACACACTCCAATCAAACTTATTCATTAATTAGTTAAATTAACCACAATTACACATAATTTGATCACATTAGTTTAAATATTTAAGAAACAAACTATCCAAATTGCAACTACCCACACCCGTCTTTTCACTACCTCGTTCTCATTTTATTTATTTGTTGGCCTATGTTCATAAGAAATAACCTCCATAATATTCTATTCAAATCTTCCACACACACATATATATGTAGTAATATAGTGGTATATATATATATATATATATATATATATATATATATATATATATATATATATAGATCACTTCCCAAACAATATGGATATTATATATATGTCTTATGATCTTCATGTTCAACCTACCTATCTATTATAAAACAATGTAATTTTTTTTATATTTACTTATCTTATATTATAATATTATAGTATTATGTTCTCATATAAATTTAAACTTGATCCATTTTCTATGTCTATTTGAAACTTTAACCACTAAACTAAGTTTCATTGTCATTCATAATGATATAAATGAATAAGTCATAAATCATATTTTTATAATCTAGGAAAAGATATTATCATATGAAAATCTTCTTAGTTTAAAAATATATATATATATATATATATATATTTATTGATTCAGGTGTTCTCATTAAGTGCAACGTCATGCACTTTGCTTAAGTTGACCGGAATTTTTTTTCTAATGACAGCATTGATAATTTATGAAGAGCAAATAATGGAGAAGGTGGGTTTGAAAAAAATCTTGAACCCATTAAAAACTTAATAGGACAAATTCAAACTCGTCCCCATTAGAGATGGGATGGTAACCTACCAAAAATACCCATCTCATTATTAACCATAATTATAACATGTAACTCTTCCATTTGTATTTGAAATTAAATCATTACAAGCATTTTATATATATTAGAAAATGTACATGTGCTAATGCATGTAATATAATATAAAAAATATAACAATAAGTGGATTATGCATAAATAATTATGATTTGAATTAGACATAAAACCAAATTGAAAAAAAAAGAAAGAACCGGGTGAAATATAAATAGAAATTACACTTTTACTTTTAAAAAAGAAAATTACATTTTTCCACAACAAACTTATGATAGTATAATTATTTTTGGACAAACTTTTTTTATTCTTAAAAAAACAAATTTTATTTGATTAAAAAATAAGTAAAACCTTAATTGAAAAAAAAACCCATAGTCTCATTTTGTCTCAATTTTCTTTTCTTTATTCTATATCCACTCGTTTTTCTTTAAGCAATGAGAGGTAATTTTTGGCCATTTTGGCTTCAAATCACCCTTCTACATACCTATTTTTTTCAATCTATATCTTAATAACGTGATTATTTCACAAAGATTTAAGTATTTTCTTGTTTTTCGTGTTGTCGTCTCTTATTGTGGCTTTTGGTTTGTCTTCGGCTTGTGATAATATAGTGTTTTTTTCGTCTTATTGCAACACTTTATTTGTATGGGGAAGATTTAGACAAGTAAAATTGATTCGATTAATCGAAGATATCAGATTATGGTAGTCGGCATATTGAAGAACTAGAGTCGTTGATATTTTAGTCACTCTATTATCATATTTGTAAGCTTTATACTGATTTATTATGCTATTAACTTGGATATTAATTTATCATTTATGGTTTTTAGCAATTTGTATCTTAAATATATCGATCTATTGCAAGTTTAAATCAATAAAATTATTTTTTCCTTTAAAAAAAAATAACACCTTAATTCTTATAACATTTGCTAAAATTTGATTTAAACATATTGTTAATTTCTTTTATACAAAATTTGTGAGTTTTTTAATTAATTATTTTATAAATAGTTCAAATAAAATTTTCTATAAATCATTTTTTCACATGTAAGCAATTAAAAAATGTTCAAGTAATGAAGATACAAATAAAAAGAACTCCACATAATAATAACTAATATAGCACACATAATAAAAGGAAATCCAGCACCCACATAATAATAACTAATTGAGCACAAAATGTTGAGGTAATAACTAATTTTGCTACCTAGAAGATGTTTGGGTATGATTAAAATATATACCCTTAGGAATGCAAGGGTAGGGTGAATTTTTTAATCATCAATAACATATCTCCCTCCCTCATGAACATAGGAAATTATTATTTTAAAAAATAAATAGCGATCTTCTTTTAAGATAAATATGGAATTAATAGGTTATAATAGATACAACAATAATTATTCATTTGTTTAAAATTTATGGTTGGAAAATTTCATGGACCCTTTTTCTATCTACATTGATATGATATTGTCACTTTTTTGGGCTTTCTCCAAAAGGTCTCATACAAATTAGATGTTATCTATGCTTATATACTCATAAGCTTTCTCATTCATAATCGATGTGGGATATAATGAGACTTTAAGCGCACTCCTAACAATTCTCTCATCAAACAAAGTTGCATCGAATCTCCCCTCAAACTAGGATTTTTTTGTTTTTCATTGTGTTCGGACACACACCTTACGTGAAACACCACATGCGAATGGCTCACCATTCACTACACCATTTTGTTCGACATCCACCCACATGGTTAAACTTGAACATAAAAACTTTAATGTAGATAATATGAATTCAAAAACAAAAAAATATACTTTTTGCCCCTGTGACCGAAAATATTTATAGGGATATTCCTAAAATCTTTTCTTACCCTATAAGGAAATCTAATATTACAATAATATAACAACTAAAAATTATCCTATATATGAAATATTATGTACAAAAAGAAATAAATACTAATTAGGAATTTGATACATATTCTAACAATCTTTACCTTGGATCAAATTCCATCGAGTCAATCATTCAACACATTTTGATAAGAGAGTAATTGACTCCCTTGAACTGAAATTCATTTTATCTTTATCTTGTGTGCTTTGAAATCTTTTGTTCTTTTAGATATCTTTAACTCAAGCTTCGATACTCATTCTGTTATTAATCGTAGGCTTCAGAGCATGGTTGCTTAATTTATAAATATAAAAATAAATAAATCAACGAAAGATGCACAGGGTTTTAAATGCGTTCAACAAACGCACCCCCGCATCCAGATGGAGAGAATCTTCTACTATTCTCAAAACACAGATATCAAGATCGAGCATCAAAGCATTGCGACGACTACGAAAAATCATGCTGACCCTGTGGATGCTCATAAGACGAAAATACGTCACAAAAACTCTAAATCCCTAAAACCCTTACATATGTGCACATACTGAATCTCTCTCATGACTTTTTCTCTTCGTAACCTAAAGTATTTATAGGGATAACATAATATTATAATAATATAGTAACTAGGAATTATCCTATAAAATATTATTTACAAAAATGAATAAATACTAATTAGGAATTTAAGACATATTTTAATAGGTAGAATAATTGTGGGAAATTTGTAGGAGGAGATGATTTTTAATTTCAAAATATTAATTGAAGGATCTTTAGTTGTTTTTTATTGGAAAACTAAGCACTTTGTTATAATGTAGTAAATTGTCCCCAATGGGACTCGAACCTAAGACTTCTCCCTCCCCTAGATGTCCTACTTTTTTAAACTTTGATCGCTTTACCAATTGAACTAGGCATATGGACATGAACTTTAGTTGTTTAGATAGGATATGATAAACATATTTTAGGATATCTGATCATTTTTAATCAAATATAATGTTTTTATATAATACATCAAATAAAAAAGATACTATAAGATTCTATACCTAATGATGAGTATACTTTATACTCATTTTATCCCTATGTTTTACTTATATTTTTAGTAGTTTTATCATATAAATAAATGATCTAATGCTCTAAATGTTCAATTTGTGATTAGGTCAACCATGAGCATATATGGAGCAAAAACAAAGAGATAAAGCCTAAAAATCAGCAAACTACATGTGCAACAGCAGCTATTGTCATTTGATGTTTTTAACTGCAAGATGATCTCAAATGGCTAAAATATTTATATGGATGGATAGGAGACTTCTCAGGCTTTCCAAAGAGACCTTATTCACTCCATTTGGACTTAAAATGATCAAGTTATGACTCTTGGTAGTTGAAGAAAGAAAAGAAGAGAGCTCAAAAGTGACCAGTTGGAGCATTTTGTAGATTCATTATCTATAATAATTTCTAAAGTGTTTTTTTTTCCTTGCCATATCTAGATTCTACACTTCAAGAGCTTTCCAACGGTACCAAGAACACCCAAATTGAAGTTTGGATGACAAAGTTATGACCTTACGAAGTTGGTCCAAAAACAGGGGAGTTGGTGCAATGTCGCGACGTTGCGGAAACAAAGCATCCTGACGTTGCGACATTGCCAAACGACGTCGCGACGTTTGGGGTTGGTTTTGGGTGGATTTTTAACCCATTTTGAGTTGAGAATGGAGGGTTTTAAAAGCTTAAACCCAAGGAATCGAAGTGAAGAAGCCCTCTCTTAGGGTGGAAACACCTTAGGGCACACATTTTAAAGGGGAAAAGCTTGAAGAATAAGGAGATTGAAGAAAAGGAAATGACTCTTTCACTCAAAATCGTTTATTCTCATCCTATTTCTTTGTTTTTTTTATTTTTATTTTTTATTTTTATGCTTTTCTTTCACTTAGAGATGTTCTAGATTCATTTCTAGGTTTTTGTTGTAGCCTTGCTACTTTTGAATGGATTAATGGTTAATTACGTTTTCATTCATTATATGGATTGATTTTATCTCGACTTGTTTCATTCGTATTTTATTTACATAGAGTTGCTTCACAACATTATCGTGTTTTGGCTGAGTCTCTAGATCGAGAGAGATGATGACCTCAGATATGAATAGAGCAACACTTGGTCAATCGACAACAGAGATATCCTTGCCCAAGTGTGGCATTAAGGGTTTAAACATTTGCCGTTTCGAGTCTGGTGGTTGAGGCAGAGATGCAATACACCCTACTGGCAAGATAGACAAATATATATCGAGAGAGAATATCTTGTAGGCACGATCAACCCGTCAGCGTAAATCAATTAATATACTAAATGAATAATATATTTAGGTTAAAATCCATCGAGTGTGGCAAGTGAAGGAAAAACCCTAGCTTTCATAATTAATTGATTTAGCAACTAACATAGGATTAGTTTTTCTTTTTATTAATTAGATTTCATTATGATTTTTTAGTCCGGTGCAATATTTAAAGCCGCAAAGTCAAGATCAAGACACTTCTCCTCGCGACGACACTCGACAATGCATATACTAGCGTAAACTCGACATATACTCATGCCATTCAGCTTTTCCCAATGCTTTACAAAAATTTGCTACACCTATCCCGAGAGCTCATCTACCTAATGAGTTTTTTTTTCACAGGGAATAAAAATATAGCATTAAATATATAAGAAAATTATATTATTATATATATATATATATATATATATAGTTAGTTATATATATATATATATACATATATATATATATATATATATATATATACTTTATACTTAAAAAATAAATGCAAAAATTAATGACAACAAAAATTTAATATATATTTTACATATTTTTTAAATACTAGTTTTGAGCTAATATAAAATAAATAAATAAATGATAAGTAGATAAAAAATAAATACTTTTTTAGAACTTAAAATTATTTTTAAAATTTCAAATATATTATTTAATATTTTATTTTCAAATCATATAACATATGTGTGTAAAATAATTTTTTGAACACTAATTTAATTATGAAATTAAAATAAAATTGTGAGAAAGAGCTTTCATCTTGCTGCATTTGCAAATCTGAAAATAAAAATTAAACAAACAAACGAATAAGGAATAAGAAAAAATAAAATAAATGAGAAGAACAACTCAATTTTCACCAATTTTCACCTTTATAATTCGATCAGACATATCTTAGTAGCGTTACTTTTAAAGCTATCACCACATCTTCACAATTTGAAACCTTCCTAAAGTAAAGACCAAAATCAGAACCAAACAATTAAAATAAAATTGATTGTAATATTAAGGAAAATTAAAAGTCTTACAAATCAAGTGAAAATTAATTAAGATGATTGAAGGGAGATAAAATTAGAGATGGGAAATGGGCTCTGCCCAGCCCACTCGGGATTCAGACAAAATTGAGTCAAACCATTTTGGCCTGCTTTTGTTCGGACCTAGTTTTTAACTAGTCTAGATCTGCCCTATGCGAGTAGGGGGCTAAAATGGGTCGGAATAAAAATTTTATATTTTACATTTTATATTTGGGATAATGTGAAACCCCGAGAAAATCTAATTTTATAAAAAAAGGCAAAATGGTAATTTCGGTCAAAATCCGAAATTTTTCTAGATCTCGGATGACGAAACAGACTTCACCGTTGGAATCGTCTCGCGAAATCTAGCTACCATATCAAATTTCGTCGAATTCCGAGACAATCGAAATTTCAAGTTTTGAGCCTTAGAGATTGTCGAGTCTTGAGTAAACGACTTTGTGAGATATATATGTGATGTGACAAAGTCGCTCTTACCAAGTACCCATATGACATGTTGCGTGAGGTAGAGAGGATGAGATGGATGTCTTAGATTGTGCAAAGTGTCAAAATCCAAGACTTAGGGACATGATGAGAATTTTTGGAATGTTTAATGAGAGTGAAATAGCCAAATAGTGATGTAACCTTAAAACACAAAAGAACGGGCAAAGAAGTACGGAAGGAGATGCAGTGAGCTTGGGTTTGTGATTTTAGAGAGAGAAGGAGCTCATTCTCTCTAGATTTCCGGTCGTTCGGACCGTCGATTCTCAACGGAGCAAGAAGCAAAGTCGATCTACGCGGCGACGGTTATGCGTGGGCACCGATTTGGTGGAGTTTCGACAACTCCAAGAGGTAGGGATCTTTTCCTACTTGTGTTATTTTTTGGTAGAAGCGTGCAAATAGTTAGGAATAGTGTTAGAGGCATTTTAAATTTGTAAATTTGGGTCTGAAACATTTTGAGCCCAGAGGTGGAGAAAATCCCCATTGTTGTGGCCGTGAACAGTGCCAACCCGAGGGTTTCACTGTTCACTTGAATAGTGATGTGATTTTTGTGTTGTTAACTTATTCAAAATGAATTGCTTATATTTGCTAATTAGCCCATGTGAGCTAATTTTGGTGTTATTAATTATGAATTGAATAACATGATTTATGTGGATTAATTGGTTAATATATATGTTGACTCTTAGCATAAATTGTTTGGAATTGGCATAATGTTCGTATGCGGCTGGGAGCACCTAGAATATTAGGAGTGAGTGCATGATATGAAATTGAAAGAAAAACAAAAATGTTTATGAAAGGAATTTCGACGGAAGATTTTCCGAAGAATTGCCTTGGAGAGTTGTCCAACAAATCACTTCGGATGAGGACATGACTGTTTTGGAAAAATATCCAGCAATTCGCCTCGGAGGGTAGTCCAATGTATTTACCGAAATTCGGTAGTGAGTTTTCGAGAACAAAAGGTTTTTGCTTTGAAAACTGGATATTTAGCACCGACTACGTATGTGAGGTAGTTGGTGAGGACTCGAGACATGGGATTAGGTATGTAGACATTCGAGTAGGTTCATTTAATTGCTTGGATGTGATTGTTTGTCATGACATATGCACTTAGGTGGGGAGTAACCTGCGGAAGCTGCTCACCTATCCCGAGGGATCACCATTTTCGGTGCGAGAGTGTGCGGGGCGCTCACTAGAGGCCGCGTTTTAGAAGAAAGCCGGATTGTGGCTTTAATTATTTATTTTTGTATAACATGTATTGAAACTCTAAATTTTGATATGTTTGGTAGTAATTTATTAACTCTTGAACTATTGTATATAGTTGATGTATTTTGTGAGTATTGATGCTTAGGGGGCCCAAGTGACCATTATTTTTACTCGCATGTGGACCACAATGTGGTCATTGTTGATTGTTGGGACGAGTTTTGTACCTTGGTCAAACTCCCGATACGAAGAACTGCCCGATTTTCATAGATAGTGTGGTGCAGAGCAGCTGCAGGTATTACGAGGTTGACGGGTTGTCAACGAACCCCCGGGTTTTGGGGTGTCACAGCTTGGTATCAGAGGTAAGGTAAACGATTACCTTGGGAGCTCGGTGGGTTTAGAACTTAGGTATACGAATACCTAGGGCTTGAGAGACTTGGGCTTAGGCCATGGTCATAAGGTGTAAGAGCATCATAGGATGATATAGCTCGATGTTGGATACTAAGGTTATAGCTTAGCATCAGTAAGTTAGGTATATGGTTTACCTAGGACTTGATGGGAAATGGGTTAAATCATGCATCCTTGTGCATTTTGGAGAATGAAATGTGATGTGTAATTGGATTGTGTGTTGTATATGTGATTGGTGTGTATAACATGAGTGATGTGTGATCATGTGTTGTATGAATTGTGTGATTTGTATGCTTGGTGAGTAGCATAGGAGAAAACGTTGAACACTAGGGCCGAGAAAATATAACCTTAGATGTTCGAGAAAATTTTTGGCAAAATGGTCTAGAATTGAACGAAAATATATATATATATATATATATATATATATATATATATATAATTTTCTGGACAAAAGTTCCAGTTTTGAACTTAAACAGATTGTGTTGTGAAACTTTGAAAAAATTTTCCAGTTTTTGCACAAGAAAAAGGTTAAAAATTTAACTCACAAAAATTTTGAGTTGTATGAAGTGTAGTGGTCTAGGTTATTGCAATTATGGAGTAGCAAGGAGGCTATTGGAGATGGAAAAAAAAAATTATGAGAATAAATTTTTCTAAGGTTTTACAGTGTGTAAAACTGGAAGAAAAATAAATAAAATAAATTTTAATAAATTTATTTGGTTCTATTGGAAAATGAAAAAAAAAATATTTTTTTTTGGGTGGTTTTTCCAATAGCAGGAATGAAAAAAAAAAAAAAAAAAAGGAAGAGTTGCAAGCAGTAGGGCACGGGAGTGCACACTTGATTCTTTGTTTTGAGTCATGATACAATGGGTTGTATTGTGACGGCGGGCACATGTGTGACGACCGACCACGATACGGTCGGGGGCTGCGACACGGCCGGTCTTCGGGCACGCGATCTGGCACCTTGCAAGCCCGCGACCTGTATGATGTGCGCAGCGGCAGGCGCGGTCTTGGCGCGGCTTAGGCTCAGTGCGCGATGCGGCCGGTCGGATTGGGTGTGCACCCGACCGATTTTGACTCGATTACCTTCGTTACGAGTCATTGTTTGAGATCTTTGTTCATGAACAACATTCGCGAGCAATGTTCACGAGGTTTTCAAAATAAATAAATAAATAAATAAAATAAAATCGAATAAATTTTTTTAAAAATAAAATAAAATATTTTGTCGTTGCGTATAATTTTATATATGGAATTAATTGTCTTGCATTACCTATGAATGCAGGGACATTGTGTATGAAATGTTTTTTTTAGTATGTAAATAGTGTCTCGAGGCTGTGTTTACACCTTAAAGATACTGCATTAGAAATTAACTTACCATTCAACATGTGTAGATGGCTAGTCGAGGGCGAGGACGTAGAGGTTGTCCACCCAGAGGTGCTAGTGAAACACCCGCCGTATTTGACAGTGAACTTTTTCTTGATGTTGTAGGTATTGTGAGCTAGCGCTATTGCACGAACTGATGCGATGAGTAGCAAGGAGGTCGAAGTAACCTCAGGGTTTAGGGCACATCATCCTCAGGCATTCACGGGTGGAGGAGATCCGATGATGGCCAGGACCGTTGGTGGCATGCGGGTTGAGAAGGTGTGTTGGGGCTATGGAAGTTACCTCGACACTACGGATTAGGCTGGCATTCCGACCAAGGTTGGAAATATCGGTTTCGATGGATATATCGATACTTGCATTTTATGGATATATCGGATATATCGGAATATATCATTTTGGATATTTTATGAATATCGATATATCGAAAATTAACAAAAATACTTTGAAATTCATAAAAATACTTTCTAAAAGTGTAAAAATGACATTAATAATCAAATATATACATTGCAATGAGTTTTTAAAATCAAAATGAAGATTGATGTGACTCAATTGCAACATTTGATGGATAGATCAAATTTCGGTAAAGACAATACTCATACGAGACATGGTGTTAGATAATATTGATTATAAGATCAAACATGTCATGAATAAATGTTTTGACTTGTATCTACAACTTCTCCATGGATAGGAAATTCGGGGTTCATCCACATACTCGTTTCAAATATTAACTAACATGAAAAATTAATTTATTAATATATTATTACTAAATTAAACTAATTTAAAATATGAAAACTTCATATAATACTATAAATTTATAATATGCACATACGATATTAACTAATATATAACTTATTTTAAAGTGCGAACATGAAATGTTAATTTATTAATATATTATTACTAAATTAACTAATTTAAAATATTAGACTAATATATAGTTATTTAGAGATATCACAAAGAAAATTTTGGAGTGAAATGAAGATTGGATATTGGTAGAGAGAATTTAATGATCAAATTGAATGATTTTAAGTATTTATAGATTTTTTTTTGGGTCAAAATAACAGTTGGATGGTCAAAATATATTTGTAATTTAATTATAGCCGTTGGATTTAATTTTGGTGCAAATATGGTCATTTTGATATATTTATGATATATCCCGATATATCTCTAGATATTTTCTGGAGATATTTAGATATATCTCAGATATTTTAAGCAAAAAATGGAGTCAGGCGTGTGTTCTACTCAAGGAAATTTTGGTCCGATCACGAATATATCGACCGAGGAAATATCGCCGATATTTCGATTTTTCGATTTTTCCTCTAAGCGATTTTCGGTAGCAAAATCGCTCCGCTATGACCCGATATCCAGATATATCGTAGATATATCGGCCCGATATATCGGAGAATTTCAATCCTTGATTAAATTTAAGGGTGAAATTACGAGTATGGTGGGCTGAATGAGACCTCTAGAGATCTGAGGCAATGATATGGGCGAGTTCCATGATCTTTTTATGGGCAAGAGTATTTTCGGGATCTTGCTGGAGTCATCCCGAGCTCGGGAGTTCCTGGAAATTTGGAAGCGAGGGGGCGGAAAGAGCGTGAGCGTGATGGGGGTATGTGGCTAGATTCACGGGCTAGCCCGTTTCTTCGATGATTCTGTGGCCACCGGACATGGCTGAGGTCGGGAGATTCGAATGGACTAAAGTTGTCCGATCGGGCGAGATTCAGTAGGACTTCGCCTATAGGACATGGACTCCATGGTTGGGACGTGCCCTGACCATAAAGAGAGAGATTGAGGATGCTCGGAGCACTCGGGATGCGGGTGTGGCGCAAGAGGGAGGATCAGCCTTCTTAGTTTGGGAAGAGGCGAGAAGACCTGCTTCACACGAGTTTCCCGGGGACCCGGGGCTAGGATGGGGCATTTAGTCGTGGGCGGGGCGGATGATATGTTGACCCTGCAGACAGCTGGGCATGTGAACGGGATTACCCCCGGTGAGGGGATCCCGGGATTTTGGGACGGCCTCAGTCTCGATTCGGCGTAGAATAGGAGAGTATACAGTTCATTCCTCCACACCCTAGTATGGGTCAGAGGAACCAGTTTCAGTCTCAGGGTGCTATACAAGCACCTTCGGCAACACAGATGGGCCAAAGGGCAGAGTGTGGGTCGAGGTCGGTCTGAGGACTCCTGAGGTAGGGACTTTTAGTCGGGTAGAGGCGGAGACCAGTATGTTATTTACGTAAACCGACTTGGGCATATGAGGCAGATTTCCTAGGAGGCGAGGTCTCAAGGTGCAATGGTGACGTTCAAATTAGCCGGATATGCAGGGTATGTTTCTACCCTTGCATTTGTTGACAAGAGTAGCATTTAAATTGGATGCATCGAATTCATTCATTATTGCATCTTATGTGATAGAATCGAGCTTAGAGGTTGAGGCCTTTAGAGAAGCCATGTGTAGATGTTCTTCCCTAGGATGTAGGGTGAGAGTTGACCTGATAGGTCGGGATTGTGAGTTAGAGATCTCCGAGATTCTGCTCATGGTGGACCCTCGGCCGGGGGGGATTGCATCGAGTAGGGTGTGGGTGCACGGTGACATTGCGTCGAGTCGGGTGTGGGTGCACGGTATGGTCATTCACCACTCTTGATGAGTGTGGGTTGAGTTTGTCTTTGGGATCGATCGATGAAGACTCGTAGTTCAAATCGAGGAAATGAAGAGTAATTAATGTGTTAGGCAAAGCAAGAAGAGAGTAGTTAATCCCCTAAGGTGAAAAAGCACTTTGGAGTTATCCGAAATTTACGTATTGGTGTAGAGACCATTAATTTAGAAATTTCGTGGAGTGTAAAAGACAGTGGAGAAATCGAAATTTGTGTGGGTGTAAGGACCACGGAAGATATCTCGAATTTACATTGTGGGTGTAACGGACCAGTGGAGTTATCGAGGAATTTACGTGTGGGTGTAAGAGACCCATGGGTTGTCAGGGAAGCCCCCACGTGTGGGTGTGTAAGAGACCCGTGGAGTTATCGAAGTTACGTGAGGGTGTAAAGAGCCGTGAAGTTATCAGAAATTTACGTGTGGATGAAGGAGGCTCCGGTGTAAGCTAGAAAGGATTACGTTGCGAGATGAAAACATGATCATGTTATCACGAAGACTTAGAGTTGAGTGATAGGAGTCGGGAGTGACTCGAGGTAAAAACAAACGATTATGGTTATCACGTAGACTTAGAGTTGAGTGTTAGGAGTCGTGAGTGACTCGAGATGAAAACACACGGTCATGGTTATCACGTAAACTTAGAGTTGAGTGATAGGAGTCGAGAGTGACTCGAGATTTGGATACCCATTGGAAATTGCATTGGGTGTTGGTGAGCCGGCAAGGGCTCGAGTATATGGATGTCATTCATGACATGGATTAAGGTTAATGAGTCCATTGGATTGTCATTGATTGTGACGCCCAGGAAGGTCGGTTACAAGCGAGGTGTGTAGGGTTACATATGCATGTGGTTAGATGCGTATGTGTGTAGAATTTCGAGACGAAATTCTTTTAAGGGGAGGGGGGGAGAGAATGTGAAACCCCGAGAAAATCCAATTTTCTAAAAAAGGGCAAAATGGTAATTTCGGTCAAAATCCGAAATTTTTCTAGATCTCGGATGACGAAACAGACTTCACCGTTGGAATCGTCTCACGAAATCTAGCTACCACGTCGAATTTCGTCGAATTCCGAGATAGTCGAAATTTCACGTTTTTCGAAACACCGGGTGTCGAGTGCCTTAAAACGGCTTGTGAGATATATGTGATGTGACAAAAGTCACCTATTACATGTATCCATGTGACACATGTTGCATGAGTAGAGAGAGGATGAAATGGATGGCTCAGATTGTGCCAAGTGTCAAAATCCAAGACTTAGGGACATGATGAGAATTTTTGGAATGTTTAATGAGAATAAGACAAAAGCAAATAGTGATCTTCTTCTCCAAAAACACAAAAAACGGGCAAAGGGCTGGAAGGAGATGCAGTGAGCTTGGGTTTGTGATTTTAGAGAGAGAAGAGATGTTATCTCTAGATTTTAATTTTACATTAGGACCGTCGGTTCTTGTGAGGCAAAACAAGAGTCGATCACGCGAGGAGCTGCGCGTGGACCGTTGGTGGAGTTCCGACAACTCAGAGGTGGGATCTTTTCCTATTTGTGTTATTCTTTTGGTACCAGAGCGTAGTAAATGGTTAGGAATGTTAAGGCTTGTTTTAGGTGTAAAAAATTCGATCTCAGAAACATTTGAGGCAGAAAGTGGAAAATCCGTTGTTGTGGCCGTGAGCAGTCTGCGGCCCGAGGGGTTTCCGTTCATGTGAATAGTGACGTGATTTTTGGTGTGATATTTGTGTTGTTAACTGATTCAAAATGAATTGCTTGTATTTGCTAATTAGCCCATATGAGCTAATTTTGGTGTTATTAATTGTGAATTGAATAACATGATTTATGTGGATTAATTGGTTAATATATACATGTTAAATATATTAGCATAAATTGTTTGGAATTGGCATAATGCATTTCATATGCACTGGGGCACCCTAGAATATTAGGAGTGAGTGCATGACATGGAATTGAAAGAAAAACAAAAATGTTTGTGAAAGGAATTTCGATGGAAGATTTGCAGAAGAATTGCCTTGGAAGTTGTCTAACGAGATCCTTGAATTAGGACCATGATTGTTTTGGAAAAATATCCGACTAATTAAGCCTCGGAGGGTAGTCGATGTATTTCTGGAGCATTCGATAATGAGTTTCGAGAACAAAAAGCTTTTGTTTTGGCCCGGATATTTACGCATTCGGCTTAGGCATATGTGAGAGTCGGGGTGAGGACTCGGGACATGGGATTGGAGCATGTAGACATTCGAGTAAGTTCATATAATTACTTGGATACGATTGTTTTGCTTAGTGGCGTACGCACTTAGGTGGGAATGCCACGTAGGAAATTATCACTCTTTGGGCTTTGCTCGCTGTCGAGGATCGGAATTTAAATTACGGGGGAGTGTGCGGGAGGATATTGTTCCGCTAGAGGCGCGTTTTAGAAGAAAGCGGATTGTGGTTTGGTAGTTATTTTGTATAACATGTATTTAAAACTAAATTTTGATATATGTTTGGTAAAAAGAGTAATTTATTAACTCTTGAACTATTGTATATAGTTGATGTATTTTGTGATATTGATGCGAGGGCGTGGCGAAGTTATTTTCTTCGCGTGTGGATGCATTGTGTGGTCGTTTGTTGATTGTTAGGACGGGTTTTGGTCTGGGTGAGCTGCCGTACAAAGACTCTGCCCCGATTTTTCGTGAGTGGTGTCGGGTTCTTGACATCCGCAGTCCTGAGGTTGTGGGTTGTCAGTGGAATTTTTTTTGAGTTTAGGCGTCGCGGGATAAGGTCTGAAAAACCCTCTTAGTGTTGTCACAGGAAGTAAACTCATCTGATTTTTTTTTGTTTAAAGAGGTTCGCATAGTTCTGCTGGTTCTCAAATTAGCTCGTGCATAAGCTGGAATCTTTAAAGTGATCAAATGATGTTAAAATAACCATTAAGTATTGATATGATGTCCACGTGACACGAGGCTCTCTTATCTCTCCTCTCTCTTCCCTTGTTTCTTCCTTCTCTATCCCCTCTTTTCTCTTTCTTTCACAGTTGTACACAAACTACCTCCCATGATAGCGCACCACTTTAGCCACCCCGAACCATTTATTTATTTATTTATTCACTCTTCATTTTTTATTAAACTTTATTTTATTTTTAAAACATAATAAATACAAATTCAAAATTATTTTTAAAAATATAAATAAATTATTCGTTATTTTAAATATACCAAAATTTTATTTTAATTTTCAAATTATAATAAATAAAAATTCAAATTTTATTTTTTAAAATATCAATAAACTATTTATTATTTAAAAAATTATTTTAATTTTATGTATAATTATTTTATTAAAATAAATTAGATTTTAATTAAAATATTTAATATCTTTAATATAAGTATATTTGTTTATAATAATTAATAATATAATAAATAAATAAATATTAACATTTTAAGTTATAAATTTGATTTAAAAAAAATCATATTTATCAAAATTTGTATTAACTTAATACTTTAAAATATATCAATTTTTAAATAAAAATATTAATATTAGAACTCATCCATTTAAAATAGATTATTTTTTAAATAATAATATTAAATATATAATATAAATATTAAAGTTCATCCATTTGAAATAATATTTAATATTATTTCAAACTAATCCATTTGATTTTTCATTTAATAGGTTTAAAAATTAAATGATTTTTTAAAAATAATTTATTTAAAAATTAAGATAATCCAATAATTTATTTATATTTTATAAATTAAAATAACATATAATTTTTTAATATATTTAAAATTACGAATAATTTATTTATATTCTAAAAAATAATTTTTAAATTTTTATTTAGTATATTTTAAAAACTAAAATAAAAGTTAATAAAAATAAATAAGAGTTAAAAAAAAAAAAAAGGTTTGGGCGAGTGCTGCAATGTGGGTGGGGAGAGGGTTTGTGTCCAATCATAAGGGAGAAAGGGGAGAGAGAAGAGTAGGTCTCACGTGCCACATAAACGTCACTTCAGCACTTAACGATTATTTTAACATTTGACCATTTTAATGGTTTGAGTTACGCAAAGATTAATTTAAGCTACGAGAGTAAATTGTAGGGGTTTTTTTACATTGAAAAAAGTTTCAGGTATAAGTGAGATATCGTGTACAATATTAAGGGTTTTTTTGCACATTTTTCCTCTTATATTTTAAAAGCCTTCATTTTTGTATTTATTTGTCAAAATTTTTTAATAAACCTAAAAAAACATATCCCTAAAAGAAAATTCCATTTTTTCTTGTGCAAAATAGGTACAGTGCATTCAATTTTCAATATATTGAATAATGCTGCAAAAATGATTCGTAGTGGCGCTAGATGGAGGATTAGAAGCGGACAGCAAGTGAATATATGGTCGGAACCATGGCTCCCAGATCTTCAGAACCCGTACATTGAATCACTCATTACTGAGGAATTAGATTGTGCAACAGTAAATTCTATAATAGATGAGACAGAATCCACTTGGGACACAGACATTTTGATGGACCTTTTTACTAGCAGGGACAGATTCCTCATCCAACAATGAACAAACCCCTCTCAGCCTCAAACCTGTGCAAGATCAATGACAATGGAGTTAAAGGGTGTGTACAGGGTCAAGAGTGGCTACCACCGGCTTCGTGAAACCTGGCAAGATGGTAGAACAAACCAACCAGTTGAAAGTTTGAGGAAAATTTGGGTCCTTAATATCCCTCCAAAAATCTACAACTGCGTGTTTTGGAGTGCTACCAACGTTGTGGAACATGAAAATGAAGCATATCTCCCAAGAGGATATATGCTCGAGGTGTAAAAATGACTGCATGCGTTGGTGTCTTGCCCGCCACTAAGAATTTTTTGGAGAAACTCTCCTATCGGAAATAGATTATTCCTAGCAGCATCTTTTGCACAGTGGTGGTCAGAAATTGATTCAGAAGCCCTCCATCTGGTAGATATGCTTTGTTGGAGCGTTTGGAACAGCAAGAATTCCATTCTCTGGAACAATAAACGCCAACACGATGACCACCTATCTGCCTCAGTTATTTCACTCCTTTCACAGTGGCGTCAAGCACGAGCCTTACCTGATCCTGCCCTCCACTCTGTCAACAGTGCAAGTCCGATGAAGCGGGATCTGTTGGGTTATCCCACATCGGTTGTGGAAGGGGTTGATGATGAGTTTATAAGTGTGAGAATATCGGCTCTCGTGAAATTTGCCGGCTTTTGGGATTGAGCTAAAATCGGCTACTTATTTAGTATCGGGTAGAGTTATCGACTGAGTCTCGGCCGCCAAGAGCGGGTTGTCGCTCCTCAGACCGAGGGCCCAGATGTGTGAGGGAGATTGTTGGGTTGCTGCGCGAGTTGTGGAAGGGGTTGGTGATGAGTTTATAAGTGTAGAGCGCCATCTCGTAAATTTGGGCTTTTGGGATTGAAAGCTCAAAATGTGGATCCAGTAAGTATAAGGCGGCCCACTTTCTCTTAGCTGGGCAAAGTACGAGGTTTTATTATAAAACCTAAGGAGGCTGAGGAGGGAGTACGTGCGATGTGGTTCTTGTGCGGGAAAAATTGCGCGAGGTTTTAAAGCAACCGAAACCTTTTTACGATCTATTTTTTTCGTGATCAAAGTGATTTGAGAATTTAGATCTACTTTATTATTTTTATTCATTTATATTTAGATGATTTCATTGTTTTGGGATCTTGGAAGTGCATCTTCGGTTGTGTTGAAAACTAGGTGTTTAACTGTAGTTTAGAATTAGGTTTTGTACCCAAATTATTATAGTGGATATTTGGGTGGACTCCGACAAAGGTCCCGTGGTTTTTCCTTCTTCTCACTTTGGGGGAGGTTTTCCACGTTAAAAATTCTCTCTGTTTTTTTTTTGTGATTATCTCCTTGGCATATTATTTTTCTTAGCTGCATTTTATTGACTCCTAACAGGATTCATCAGCCCAACGAAAAAAAATATTGATGCTGTGTTTATTTAAACCAGTGGTATCAGGCCAAGTGCATTGCACAGGTATTGTGGTTGGTGGTTTAAAAATGGAGGAGGAATCTTCGGGAGGCCGTGTAGTTAAGTTTAACCTCGTCCAATTATTATATCTGGAAGCGAGAATGGAAGATATTCTTTGTGCAAGGATTTATATGCTATTGATGGGGATAAAGTAAGCACAAAGATATGTAGGAAGCGGAATGGAGATCATGCGCTAGAAGAAGCCGGTAGCTCTAATCGGACGATTGGGTGTAGACCAGTGTGTTTAAGTCGCGTGTCGCAAGGAGCGATCTTTCTTGAACTGGAAAAAATTAGAATCCATGTACGAAACGAAAGGCGCATAATAAAGCGAAGCTTTGATTAGAGAATTTGGTAAATCGAAGTATAAAAATGGGCATAGCGTGGGGCACACCGGTGACTCAAGGGTTGGTGACCGGTTAAATGCTATGAAGATGAAGATTGAAGATGAGTTGCAAGCATTGTTACTTTTGAGTTCTTTGCCGGATAGTTGGGATACTACAGTTATCTCCCTTAGTAACTCGACTCTAATGGCGAGTTAACATGGATATGGTAAAAGACGAGTTTGTTTAATGAAGAAGCCGAGAAGGAAGGAGCAAGGGAATATCTTCGGGAATGAGGCTCTTGTCACGAGAAGACAAGGTAAGAGGTAAAAATAGAGGTTTAGGGTGAGCTGGTAAATCAAAATGAGTCGCGTCGAAGGAAAGCTAGTGAAGAGGAAAGTGTTATCATTGTGAGTAAGGAAGGACATATGAAAGAAAGAAATTTGTTGTACTTGGAAACGGGAACAAAGTGAAAATCGGAGGAAAGATGAAAATAAAATCTTTGTTTGCTTTATCGAAGCGAAGATGTGGCGGGTTCGTCTTTTGGAGATGAAGAATGTTTTGCACAGTACGGGGATAATGAGGTTGAGTGGATTATTGATACAACAACCTCTTATCATGTTACTCCTAATAAGAGTTCTTCATCGTGCGAGACGGAAGACTTTAGTGCTTTGTGAAGATGGGTAACACCGATTACTCCCGGTGTGGGTATTGGTGATGTTTGCATCACGACCAGACGTTGGTTGTTCATTGACTCGAAGATGTACGGCATGTTTCACGACTTACGTCTTAATTTTATTTAAGGTGCCTTGGATCGGGGAAGGATGAATTACTTGATAACGGTAAATGGAAGCTTACGAAAGGTTTGTAGGCTGCTTGGGAGCAAGGTTAGAAGCACACTTCTGAGACAGTTGTGAAAATATGTGGAGATGAATTAGATACAGCGAAGATGGTTCCTCCCAATTTATGGCATAAAAGATTGGATTACATGAGTGAGAAAAGGGTTACATATTCTGGCAGGCTCTCATTCCTTTACTAAAAGGTACTCCAGTCTTAACCACTTGTGATTATTGTTTATTTGGAAAACATCATAGGTTTTTTTCTAAATCTTGAAATCTAATATTGGAATAATGGTTTATTATGATGTTTGTGGTCCCACTTTTGAGGTGGAAGTCCTTGGGTGGAAATAGATATTTTGTCACGTTAGTTGATGATGCATCGAAAAGTGTGGAGTTTACGTTTATCTGTTGAGAGAAATGAGATCAGTGTATAAGTTTTCGAAATTTCATGCCTTAGTTGAAGAGAAGAGAGCGGGAAAGAGTTTTTGAAGTGTCTTACGTCTTGACAATGGAGGTGAGTATGCGTGAAGGAGTTTAGAAACTCACGAGGCACATGGTATTAGACATGAGAGACGGGTTCTGGTACTCCATGACTCTGATGGTGTTGCGAGAGAGGGATGAAACGCACTATTGTTGAAGATTCGGATGCATGCTAAAAATGGCAAAGCTTCCCACTGAAGTGTTTTGGGAATTTAGGCTAATTTATCTTGCTTGTTGCACTTGATAAATAGGTCTCCCTCGGTTCCTTTGGAGTTTGACATTCCCGGAGAAGGTATGAGACGGGAAAAGATGTTTCTGATCATCTTAAGGTTTTTGGGTGTAAGGCTTTTGCACATGTACCTAAAGAGACGGTCGAAGGCATTAATGAAGCTTTTAGCATGTATTCTTATTGGCTATGGAAATGAAGAGTTTGGAGTGCAGTTATGGGATCAGTGAAAAGAAGATTTTAGTAGAATCGATATTTTATGAAGATCGGGGCTAGCTAGATTGTGAGAGGCGAAAAGGTTAAAGTATCGATGATGGTGTTATTGATCATACGATTATTCATTTTCCTTTCTTACGTACTATAGATGGGGGAGCGAGAGATGGTAGTGATGAAGCAGAGATAGTGGTTGATAGGATGCCGTGTCAGTATTGAGTAGGGAAGCGACCTCCCTCAGCCAAGTCATTCGAGACCTCGAGTGAAGGACTAACGAGGGGAGAGTCGTCCGTCGTCAGAAGTATCCTCCCTTGAGTATGTGTTGATTCTTGATGAGAGACGGAGAACTTTTAAAATCAGGACCCTGCGAATAAGGTAAAGTTGGATAGAGAAGCTATGCGGAAGAAATGCATTCTTTGTTAAAGAATGACACTTATGAGTTGGTGGAACTTCAGCGAAGAGCTGAAGGCATTAAGGAACAAATGGGTGTTCAAGTTAAAGAAGATAGTGATGGAAAATTCTTTGAAGTATGGCTCGTT
The DNA here is from genome assembly GCA_016808115.1 of Tetrastigma voinierianum. NCBI lineage: Eukaryota > Viridiplantae > Streptophyta > Magnoliopsida > Vitales > Vitaceae > Tetrastigma > Tetrastigma voinierianum. Next base: position 931,583 of record JAEQBH010000706.1, on the reverse strand, counting down.
TGGTAGTAAAAGGTTTTGGGCGAGAAAAGGGTATTGACTTTGATGAGATATTCTCCGGTTGCCCAGAAAATGTCTTGCTCCGGAGTTGTTTTGGGTTTGGCTGCTAGTTTAGACCTCGAGCTTGAGAGCAGTTAGATCTTGAAAGGCTTGCTTTTGTTCATGGTGATTTGAATGAAGAAAATTTACATGTCACAACACAGGGGTTTTGAAGTAAAAGGTAAAGGCTTACATAGTTTACAAATTAAAAGAAAAAAAGTCTTTGTAAATTTTGAAACAGCTAAAAATGGGTGTCTGAAGTTTGATTCTTTTATGGTGAGCCCACAGTATAAGAGGACATATCTGCAGATCATTTATGTTTATTTAAAAGTTTCTGAGATGAAGCCTTCATTATTCTTTTACTTTATGTTGATGATATGTTAATAGCGGGGGGAATGATTCAAAAATTGATTGTGATTGAAAGAGAGGTTACATTTGAGTCCTTTGACATGAAGGACTTAGGGCACGCAAAACAAATGTTGGGTATGCGAATTACTCGAGATAGAAAGGCAAAGAAGTTGTGTGGTTGTCACGGGAAAAGGAGTATGTTGAGCGTGTGCTTGAAGGTTGATATGAAGATCTTGCTAGTCGAGTTAGCACGCCTTTAGCCCGATCCTTTAAAACCTTAACGAGCTTATGCCTGCCTGTGGATGAAAAGAGGAAAGATGGCCTGCATTCCTTACTCCATCGGCGTTAGAGTGCGCGCATGTATTGTATGGTTTGTCTGAGGCACGATATTGCATATCTTTGTTAGTACGGTGAGTAGATTTCTCTCAAATCGGGGAAAGGAAGCGTTGGAAGCGGAGTGAAATGGATCTTGAATATTTTGAGGGTACTTGAAAGTGTGTTTGAGTTTGGGGTTCAAAACCCGGTGTTAGAAGGTTTTACGGATGCTGATATGGCGGGTGACCTTGATGGTAGAAAGTGGGCTTACGGGTTTTATTCACTTTTCTTTGGGGGAGGCTATTTCATGGCGGTCAAATTACGAGAAGTGTGTCGCTTTGTTGTCTCTTATTGAGGCCGAATATGTGGCTGTGACGACAAAAGGATGTTATGGATGAAGAGATTTGTCCAGTGGGTTGAGTCTGAGATGGTATGTTGTGTTTTGTGATAGTCGGAGTGCTATGGACTTGAGGCGAGAATGCCCGTCTGTAATTAAAGTCTGGCTTACATTGATGTGAGGATATCATTGGTTACGAGATGTCATTGGAAGGCGCTTATGAGCTTAAGAAGATTCACATAGATTTTAATCCTTCGATATGACAAAAGTTCTTAGAGAGGCGAAACACGGGTCGTAGGCATGGACTCTGGCGGGATGTTGGAGTGTAATCTCCCCGCATGTTGGGATTTGGAGGAGATTGTAATGTGGAGTCCGACCAATTATAGGCGGCCACTCTCTCTCTTGGCTTCAATGGGAATTCTGGGTTTTATTATAAAACGCTGAGGGAGGCTGAGGAGGCGTCGTGCGATGTGGTTCTTGTGCGAGAAAAAAAATTACAGCGGCATTTTTTTAAGCGGTGAAACCTTTTGCGGTCTATTTTACCGTGATCGAGGAGTGATTTGAAATTTAGATCACACTTTATTATTTTTTATTATTTATATTAGATGATTTCCTTGTTTTGGGATCTTGAAGTGCATCTTCTGATTGTGTTGAAACTAGGTGTTGAACCCTAGTTTAGAATTGGAGTTTTGTACCTAAATTATTATAGTGGATATTTGGGTGGACTCAGATAAAGGTGCAAGTGGTTTTCTTTTCTTACCGCTTTGGGGGAGGTTTACGTTAAAGTCTCTGTTTTTTTTGTGATTATCTCGGCAGCGTATTATTTTTCTTGGCTGTATTTTATTGACTCCTAACAGGTTAAATTAACATAGGAAAAAAAAAAATTCAGTCTTGTGTTTATTTCCCAACAGGATCCCCCCTAAGCCCGGAGCCTGAAATGCAATGTTGATGCTGCCTTAGATGCTCACAGCAAGATGATAGGATTTGGGTGGATCATTCGTGATCACGATGGCTCACTCTGGTAATGGTGAAGAATGGCAAGAAGTTGGGCCCCTCGGATGCTCTCACAGCGGAAGCACTTGGATGCAGAGAAGCATTATCATGGATCTCTACTAGTGGGTTGGAGAATGTGATCGTGGAAACAGATTAGTTAATTCTGGCCATAGCTGTTAAAAATACTTCCACTTTTAATTCCACCCTAGCTAGGTTTAATTTTTCAAGACTGCAAACATAAATGGCTGCTCAATAGCCCATGTAAAAAGATTTGCGAATCAAGCCGCTCACTGCCTAGCGAAAGCGGCTGTTTCTAACTCTGATCTTGGTGAATGGAGATTTCCTCCTTCATTCCTTTGCCATGTACTCCTTTCAGACTTGTAATGAATAAAGTTTATCTTCCAGTCAAAAAAAAAAAAAGAATAATGCTGCAAATTCGCAACACCGTGTTAATCTGCAAAAAGTGCTAACATATTTCACTAAAATCATAAGAAAATCAAGGATAATTTCAAGTGATGTACCAAAAATCCTGATATAAATATACCATAAATTCACCAAATAATTTACTAAAAATTTAAGACAATACAAAACTATTGAAGGAAAGTGAATCAATTCTTTGAGGGGTGATTGGGATTGAAATTAGATGGCAGAAAATCTGCCCATCAAGCTGTTATCATTCCCATAATTGATAATTGCTTCTCAGAATATTTTTAGTTATTTTATTCTGTACATAGCTTCTCCTGTAAACTGAAAACGCTTTTATGCCAAAGGGAGAGTAAATAGAATGCAGAATCACTGCCTTTCCCTAGTTTTCTCCATCTTCCTTTTGACGTGCTTCACCCAACTTTCTCATTCTCAATCATCCATTTGACAAAAACAACCAAACTGGGTAGCAACTGCGAAATTTTTTTAAAGAAAAGGAGAGATCGAGACTTGAGAGAGAAAGAAACGGAGAAAGAGATGGGGGGACTGGGTAGCAACTGCAAGCATTAAGAAAAAAAATTTAAGAAAGAAAAAGAGAGATCGAGAGAGAGAGAGAGAGAGGGGGGAGTTGAACACCTTGGCTTCCTAACGCTTTGACTTTGTCGCCGAGAGAGGTGTTTGGGTTGTGAGAGAGACGAGAGGTATGGTTTGCCTTCGTTGCCTTCAGTGCACTACAGCGGTGACGACGACAACCAATGAGAAGAGGAAGAGCCTCTATGTTTTTTGGCATAAAAATGGATATGCTTAATACTTTATATTTATATGTAATTAAAAAAAAAAAAAAAAGGCTAATCGGGCCAGCCCAGCTCAAACCTAAATAGATTGCAAGCTTATTTGGGTTAAGCCAATAAGCCCGATTCCATTTGCGCTAGCACTTTTCAAGCCCGATCTTTCAAAATTTCGGATCAGCTCACTTTGACCCATCTCATTAGACTTATTCTTCCAAACCTAGAGATTTTCATCTCATCATTGATTTTATAGGTAAATATTGTCCTTTTCCCTTACTTGACGATTAAATAATTCAAAATCCACTTTGAAAATGAATAAAATGTTTTAACCCTACATTAAACCCTGGTTGATGAAATTGAATTGAATGCAAATATTCTATAAACAAACTCAAATGTTTCATTTTCAAAATCCACTTTAAAAATGAGTCAAATGTTTTAGAAATTAATCTCTTCAAGAAACTATCAATGAGATAGAATTATTGAATTTAGAGTATTTGGATTATCAAGGGTAATTTTTGAAAATTAAAAAGTGACTAAGGGTAGTTTTAGAAATTAAATTTGTAAAACAGCTCGTCCTTGTAAGACATACTTTTTTTTTTATAGGAATAGTGTGCTTTTAATCTCCTTAGAAAGGAATTAAAAAATAGAAATTCAAGAAAGGATAAATAGTTTAACAACTACACATTTGAATTATTATATTATTTTAAAGGGCATTTTAGTAATAAAAAATTGAAATATTTTTTAAATAAACAATTGTTAAATTTATTTTTATTTATTGGATTTGGATTTTTTTAATTAATTTTGAATTCAAACACCAAAACAAACTTTTCTCCCTAATTAATTTATTTAGAGAAATAGGATTAAAGGGACAAATCCTAAAAATATCTGTAAAAATCACTTCATATAAAAAGTAACCTTGAAATTTTACTTTGTCATAACAAAATTGCCCTCAAACCTCGCATAATAATTAAATCTCTCTTATGTCATTTTGTCACATTCCCAAATTATGTCTATATTCTCAAGGGCATTTTGGTTATTTTAGGTGTCTTTTTATACCTTTTTTAAGGTTTTAAAGAAATGAGTTGGATCTTGTTTGGTCGGTGATATTTAGTAAGTAGTGAAATGGGATAAACCCTTACCTCACTTGTGGTTGTCGCATGGATGTCCGGTCGACGGAGACTGGATAGTAGCCGGTTCGCGATATGGTCACAATTTAGGGTATGACTACAAGGTCGGCGTCTCTCCATTTGAATCACGTTGACATCATTCTGATAGTGTTACAAGTTTGGTGACAAATTAACGCCGGGCGTCAATGGTCATAATTAAAGTGGAATGGCGTGTAGACCCGATCAATAAGAATTCATTTTATTGTTCTTGCCAGGCCATTATTCCACCGCGATGGGCGTTATCTTAGAAATCTGGACCACTCATAGTTGTCCACGATGTATCTCCCGAAGTTAGTATATAACCTGTAAACTTGTATGGTAAAGGGATTGAATGTTAATTTTCTAGCAGTACTTGTAAGAGAAAAATAAGAAATTGTTGTAGAAGACGATATTTTTCGTCATTTCCAATAGCATCGTCTGTGGGAACCCAATCCCACGTTTCTCTATACTATTGAAAGGCGACGGTGGGCCTTAACCACCACACGGCGAGATCAGATCGTTGAAATCCCCCTTTTTAGTTATGAAGTACATTGGAACCGCGACTATTTGCCGTTGGAACAAATATTCTTGTCCCATTGGAACAATTCTTAAAAGCGAATTAGGAATCGCCCAAGCCCGACGAGTTAGCCTCTTTCCTAGCGACCAACGCGGCCTTGCGCGAAGAATATCTTGTATACGTAACACGACCCTTTGCTCCTCACCACTGCGGCTTAAGCGATTGCCTCGACCTTACTGAGTGGAATCCACAGATAATTTCTCCCCGCCACCCCACCGGGACCAACCCTCTGTCAACAAGCCTTGATCGAACAAATCTCCTTCCCACTTGGAGGCTTCAGACCCTCTGCTTGCACTCCTTCGGACAACATGTCATCACATCCCCCTTTGTTCTATACCATGCTTGCACTAGGATGCTCCACTCACTTCGTCTTACAAGATTTAAATGTATATGATGGTCTTAGAAGATGCTGACCATGCTATGCATTTCCACCATATCGTGATACATAGACTTGACGGCTCTCTTATGTAAAAGTCTTCCCATCAATTCATTGACTGGCATTGTCATGGTTTCCGCGCCCTATCACCAAACATAGTAACTTCCTTAGATGCTATGTGAAAATTTGTAACTCTGTCACGTGTCGCTCAATCGGGAGGAAAAAAAGCGTCGTGAGTCTTTTAAAAAATCGGATAGGACGATTTGAGTCCATCAAAGATGTCATGAAGTGTTTTGGGACATCAATTCTCTAGCTCGAAGTCGTAAGCCTCAACACTGTCCTATAGGCAGTAAAGCAAGTCCTTCGCCCCAACACCCAGTTCCTCAATTTGCTTTTGCAAAATTTGGATCATTAATTTCTTAACAACCTTGAAGTTTTTGTTTGCAAATCTATTTTACCAGATCTATCCTTTTGACCACCTACTTGAGCTTGTAAGGTTTCACCCCCACTATTCGGGGGAACAATTCGAGTGAAGGCCGATAGAAGCCTTTCGTCCAGACGATTGCGAACTCTCCGACGAGGAATACTTTGACCACATCTCGAGAATCAACGACGACCCCATTTGTGTATTCGCATTCTCCGCCTGGGCAGCAGCGACTTGTTTTTCTCCCACCGAAATTTATAGTCCTGAAAGACCACGGTTACTGCGTGGAGCATGGACTTGGTTGGCGAGAAATTGTGAAAGCAAAAAAGCATGAATAAAATCAGATGAACTTTCCTATTTCGTCGCCTTTTCTGTAAGTCAACAACTAAGCACGACAGAGTCATCAATTCAAAGCTCATCGCGAATCTTCCGCTTCATATCATCGCCATGGTCTCCATCGATCAAACTGTACAGCATTTTTGACTTCGATGAATCGGACTAACAATTCTCCGAGTTGAAATCGGAATCGCTCCTTTCCTCCTTATCCACACTCCGATCCTCGTCTTCAACTAGAAACAAGTCCACTAGATCGGCCAGCTCCACCGAGTTGTCATCCTCGGAATGATCATCTTCAACTAGAAATGAGTCCACCAGATCAGACAGCTCCACCGAGTTGTCTTCCTCGGAACGATCAATGTTGCTACTATCGCACAACCGAGCTCGTGTCGTGTCATGGAATGTTGCCGAAACTCTCTTGAATCACACTTCCATTGTTGATCCCAAAATTTGCAGGTGTAATGACTATGAACGTGGCGATTATGATAGCTAGGTTCAGTTGAACCACGGGCCAACATCTTTCGATGGTATCTCCTTTTCATATTCCACGTACATATAAGGAAGGTATCTTCCCTTCCAAGAAAGGTATCTCCCTTTCATATTCGGCATATATATAAAAAGAGGAGATTCTCTATCCTATGATTCTTCAAATCCAAAGAGACCATGGGCCTCGGGGACTTGAACCCCCATCTCTATTTTATATAAGAGGCTACAAGCCTCAGGGACTGAAGAGTCTCCTCACGTCAAAGAGAAGCTTGCAAACAAGCGAGAGAAGAGCGGGAGATCTTTCGCGAGTTATGCGGTACACAGGTAAAATTATTAGAAATGGTGATTTGTCTAGGTTCTTCCCTCCGGCGTGTTATGTCCTGTTTTCTCTCCTTATTTTCCACTTGATCTGACCTATTCAAAGAAGTCTCACCATCATACAAAATTTTTAATTATTTGTTTCTTATGAATTGGCATGCAATCATGGTATAAGGCAAAGAACATTCTTCTTTTAAAATACGTCATTGCTTTAGAAGTTAATGTGCAATCAGAAACACAAATGATATTCTGAGGCGAAAGCACAATTGAAAATGTGTGATCAGTAACGTCATACTTACATCTTTTATTTGTTTTTAGTAAGTTTCCAAATTTATCAAATGCTCGAAAGAAATGAGTAAAACTAATCATTTTTCTCCAAGAACATGAAGTTGTGGGGTGAGATTCTCCATCATGTGGTTTCTTAAGTGAAAAGACCCACGAGGCCTAATGATCTAGATACCATTCTCTATTTTCTAAGGGGATACTTTATACCTTTAGTGGCTCGCCCTTCGTATTCAGACCTCTCGGGTATCATAAGTCCTCTGGGAATCCATCTATGCATTTGGCTCACCTTTGTGAGTCTAATTACTCGAGGTAGCATAAGTCTCTACGGGCCGGCGTCTTATGCCTTTGTGACTTGCCATCAACGACCTCCCGCCGCACCGGGTTGCATAAGTCCTTTTTATAAGGCTCCCTTATGCTTTTGGCTCACAACCGACTACCGCAGCCACGGGCAACATAGATCCTACGATGGGCCATATGCCTTTGGTGGCTGTAGCCATTTGCTTTAGACCTCGAATGGCTGAGAGTCCTTATAAGGGAAAGCCCCATCTATGCCTTTGGTGCGGCGCCGACGGCTCCCAGTCCTCGGGTAATATAAGTCCCTACAGGCTCTCTTTTGCCTTTGGCGGCTGGCCTTCGACAACTCTAGTCCTAGGGTAGCATAAGTCCCTATAGGCTCTCTTTTGCCTTTGGCGACTTGCCTTCGACTGCCTTAAGCCTCGGCCAGTATAAGTCCTTACCGGCTCTCTTATGCCTTTGACAACTCGCCTTCGACTGCCTTAGATCTAGGATAGTATAAGTCCCTACAGGCTCTCTTATGCCTTTGGCGGCTCACCTTCGTTGACCCTAAGCCTTGAGCAGCATAAGTCCATACATGCTCTCTTTTGCCTTTGGCGGCTCGCCTTCGACAACCATAGGCCTCGGGCAGCCTAAGTCCTAACAAGCAACTTTGCTTATGACACTAGCATAAATCCCTACAAGATCTCTTTTGCCTTTGGTAGCTCGCCCTTGACAACTCTAGACCTCGGGCAGCCTAAGTCCTAACAAACAACTTTGCTTATGGTAGCTTGCTCTGGACGGTCCAAGACCTTGGGCAGCCTAAGTCCCAATAGGAAACTTTGCCTATGATACTAGCATAAGGGAATAAGCTCTCTTTTTCCTTTGGCGGCTCACCTTCGGCGACTTTAGGCCTCGGGCAACATAAGTCCATACAGGCTTTCTTTTGCCTTTGGTAGCTAGCCCTTAAAGGACTAAGACCTCAGGTAGCTTTGTCTCCAAAGAGGCCACTAACCTAAGGCGGCTAGCCCCCGACGGCCTAAGGCCTTGGGACTACATGTACCTACGACGATAAAGGTCACAGGCCTCGAGGGCTCAGATCCCGTTTGCTTAGCCATAAGAGGCTACAAACCTTAGGACTTCCAGTCCCTCAACATGGGAGACTGTGGCCTCGAAACACGTAGTCCTTCGACATAAGATCCTGTGGGCCTCGGGGTCCCAAACCTTACCTCACCTCGGCCATGAAAGGCTTTAGGCCTACAGAGGCTGGTTTTCAAATAGAGGTCGTGTACCTGTTAGGACCAAGTACCCCTGCTAAGGCTTAACACCCGATAATGTCAAATTCCTTGCCAAGCACGACCCGTTATAACAGAAAAAGGGGAATTTAAAATTGGTAGATGAAATCTATCTCCATGCAAAAAATTCACTAGTCTTTCTTAATTAAATAGAATTTAAGCCTCATCTAAAACCAAGGCTGGTTTTCAAGAAGACTTGGGGGCTAGACTCATACTTCCGAGACAAACTGACGTATCCGAGCCAAACTCATATGCCCAAGATAGACTCATATGTTCGAGACGCACTCACATGTCTGAGCCAAACTCTTATGCCCGAGGTAGGTTCAATATTTGAGGACTGTTTGAAAACTCTCCAGCGACCCAAGAAGGCAAGTTGAAATTGATTAAAGATGCAGTAAAAGGGAACCTCCTCCGAGTTGTGTGACAACTGTACCTCGAGGACGCATGGTCTGTAATCTTCATAACATTGGAACAACAAAAAAAACTAACGTCAGACTTATTATCCCTACTGAAGCACTCAATTAAAGGCTTGGTCTTACACCGATTATACAAACCTGGCATAAGACGAGGGGACTAGTGGAGTGGGATAAGTTGTACCTCACATGACTGTCACATGGATGTCTTGAATTCAACAGAGACCCGGATACAACTTGGTTAGTAACCAGATTGGCCAATATGAATTCCCGTCGAGAGTATGACTCACGAAGGTTGAGCATGCTACCATTTCAATCACCTCAAACATCATAGCAATAGTGTAATGACCCGTACCAAATAATACGAGTTTGACAAAGTTTGACCAAGTTTGACCAAGTTTGACCAAGTTGACCAAGTTTGACCAAGTTGACCAAGTTTGACTTTTTCGAGGAGGAATAGTTTTAAGTTAACTAAGACACCATTTCGTAGGCCTCGTCGATCACGAGTTCATAGACGGGCGGAGCGTCACAATCCGACTACGGATAAAAATTCTGACCATTAGAAGTTCATGATGGCGCTTTATCGGTGTCAAGTTAATAAGGATTTTTGAAAGTGACCTAGACCTATAAACATAGCTTGTGATACCAAATGAAACCCTAGCCCAAAACAACACTTGAGCTCCAAAACCCTAAGAAAACTCTCGGCCAAGGAACACCTTTTTAGTAGTATTAAATACCTAGCAGTGAGAAATCGGACAGACGAGGCACCGGCCAGGATTCTGTACACGCCGGACCACCAGGTGCGCCACCGCGAATATCTTGCGGCCGTAAAATTCCATGACCAGCCGTAGTCGGACCTTCGGGATCTGTAGGCGGGCAGACAATGGCTACAGATTTTTCACCTAAGTTTTGTGATTTCCGGCCATTTTCCGGCCACCTCAGGCCACCCCATAGCTCTTTTCCACCATTTTTGGACCTTCCGAACTCATCTACGTGGTCCCTTTTTGCAGATTTCGCATCGTTTGGAAGTTACGTTGAAAACAAAATCGGCCGAAGCTTAGATCAGGTTTTCCGGCTACCACAGCGTATTGGGCCAAGTGTGGTCTGATGAGTTCCTGGTCTCTCTTGGGCTTTCCATTGATATGTGGTTTGTAAATTTTAAAGTCGTTTGGATTGGGTTTAGTTTTAGGTTGTTTCGGGTAATTACCGAGAAGTCGGGACTGAAATAGAGTACCGATTGGTCAAATTTGGCAAAATTGAAGTTGTATTAGTGAAATTGGATGTTTTTAGGAATTATTGGACTGTTCAATTTCGAGAAATTAGCTCCCGGGTGAAAAGCCCCAATTTTGGGTATCGGGCCTATAGGGCACACTGTGTAGTGGACCTGTCAGGTCAAGTGGGATGGTTTCATGATTCTAAAAAATTATTCTAAGGCCTTCGGGGTATTCGATGTTGAGACCGATTATTGGAGCACAAATGGTGTTTTATTTATATTCTGGACTCCGCGCGGTGGGAGGGGCGACCTGAGAGCGAGGTGAGCGTCATAGTCGATGGAGTGGTTTATATCTTTAAATGATTTGGGGGTATTATGTTGATATATCTTTATTGTGATTAAATGCTTTACATAAATCTTTGTTTTGATCAGATGTTCGTTGCATTTCAAACATGATTTTCGGTTTCATATAAAACAAGTTATTATTTCATGTGAATTTTGTCAACATTTTAATTATTTGCAAGTTTTACTGTGTTCGTGGATGAGTTGGTGGTGTTTGGATATTTGGAGTATGGATTTGAGGTCGTAAACTATCTTGAAAAACTATTGTTAAAAAGAAAGGTGGATCTTGAGATTTTTGTGGGTGACTCTAATCTGGTATTGTTGGAAGGTACATGTGAGGAAGGGAGCCCAGTTATGGTTACCACGTGATGGCGGGTGAGGTTTATTAGTTGCCACGTGATGGTAGGGTTGCGGAGGTTTATTAGAGGGACACGCATTGATGGACGGGTTCACTCGGAGGTTTTATTGGTGCCACGTGATGGCCAAGTTTGCAGGAGGTTTGTTAGTGCCACGTGGTGATGGCCAGAGATTTGGAGGTTTATTAGGTGCCAACGTGATGGCCGGAGTTTGCTCGGGTTTATTAGGTGCCACGTGATGCGTGGGCTTGCCGGAGGAGGAATTTATTAGTGCCACGTGATGGCGGGTCTACGGAGGTTTTGTTGGATTGCCCGCGTGATGGCGGGTCTACTTGGAGGTTTGTTAGTTGCCACGTGATGGCTGGGTCTACTTGGAGGTTTGTTAGTTGCCACGTGATGGTAGGGTGTAACCACGGGTTACCGTTGGTTGTCGCGGTGTCGGTAAAGGTCGAACTGTCGACCCATGGTGGGTATGTGGTATGGGCGTTGTTGATTTTCTAAATAGCAATTTTCTTATTTTTATACTCGCGGTTATGGTGCATTTCGTGGTTATTTTATTGCCAGTGACTATACATGTTTTGTGCTTGGCTTTGTATTTGTGAGCGATTCAGTTATGTTTTCCTTAACATTGTGGTCGGCTAATTTGTTGAATGATGCGCATATGTTGGACTTAGGTAAAGTTGGGTTTTGTGAAATGTTTTAAACGGGGAACTTCTGAAAAGTGAGCCGGAAGGTTTTGAAGAAGAAATCTTTGAAATTTAAAAATGTTAATTTCATATAAACTATACCACTCTTGAGATTTATTATCTCACATTATTGTTTCATCATTCCTGAGTCCCGAGACGGAGTTCGTAGGGCCTACCTCGCGCCCGATTCAACACGCTTTATCTCGACAAGCTGCGATTACTCTATCCCACCTATATATGTCCTTGTTTTGTTGGATCTGTTTCAGCTCTCATTTGTAACCTAAATTCGCAAATACTCTTAGAATGCTCTGACATTAGTATTAAACTCATTGAGTTCCTTTTATGTATGATGTGGTTATGACCTACCCTTGGATAGGTCGATTAGTGGATTATCTATATATTTGAGGTATTGATCTTTGCGGAGTATTTGCCTCTTTTAGGTGGGGCCTTTGTGCATTCCCTAGGGTGTACAATGGGACTCCACTAGAGCGAGTTTTCACCGGGGTACCACTGGAAGGAGTATCGGGTAAGTCTGTCAAATAGTGTTCAGGATTTGATTGACTAAATCGCCTTGGCCATCAGAGAAGCGATCATAACTAAGCATTATTCCACCACGATGAGTATTATGCCAAGAAATGCGGACCACTCATAGTTGTCCACAATATTTCTCCCAAAGTTAGTATATAACCTGTAAGCTTGTGTGGCAGAAGGATCAAATCTAATTTTCCAACAGTACTTGTAAGAGAAAAATAAGAAATTGTTGTGGAAGGCGATATTTTTCTTCATTTCCAACTGGTGCTGTAGCTGATAGCTAATTATAAATTACTGCTTGGTAAAGTAGCTGATAGCTGGTAATTGATTGAAGTTAAATTTACCTATATAAACATGATAGAGAGATATAAAAACAATGAAAATATATAACCTTAGACTTTGTTAACTTTTTGTTAGATTTTGGTTTCCCTATAACATTTTCATCATACCAAAACAATTAATAAAAACTAAAGTACAATAAAAACTCTAATAACATATCCAACAAATTGTTTCTTTAAATAATCATAGATCTATTCTAATTATTTTTATTATAATGTTACAGTGATTAATAATCCGACCATTAAATATAGTTTATTAAATATATAATTTATGATAAATAAAATTAATTATCACAAATAAATTAAAACAAAATTTTATTTAAAATATTATCTTTATATATAAAATAATTAAGAATTAAATTTCAAAGATAAACTTAACGATAAAATTATTGAATAAATAGTTTATAAAAATAAAAGTTTGTTTGAGAATTTAAATTGTTTGAATATATTTATATATATATATATATATATATATATATATATATATATATATATATATATATATATATATATATATATATATATATATATTTAAAAACATAATTTGTATGTCTATTACTTTTTTTTTTTTTGAATACTTCATTATTTTTTATGCTTAGAAAATCGTTTTTGACATAAATAAAAGTTAAAAAAAATAGTCTAAAACATCTTTTTTACAAGTGGAAAATATAAAATAAATTTTCTATTATCAAACAATATTTTTATATTTTTATTGTTAAGAATAAAAACATTATTCAAAATAATTACCAAAGAGGTAATACTAATTATAAAAAACATGTGAAGTTTTCTCATGGATATTTTTCCATCTAACCAATTTCCTAAAAGATATAACCAATTTCTTAAAAGATTTAGGTAAATAAGGAAAGAAGGATATAAATGAAAAATGTAATATTTTTTAAGAGCGTTTTAGAAAAAGCTACGATTTGTAGCTTTTTCCAATCATGAGCTTTTTAAAGCCCTAATAAGCTATCAAGAGCTAATTAGGTATCTTTACCAAACATCCTACAAGTGCTGATTATGGGTGAATTATCTATCACCTCCAGATAGCTTCCCCAATCAGCTCAACCAAGAAGGGCTTTGGTTTTACAAATATATTTTAGATTGATCCAATTTAATCCTTTACCACTTATTTATTCCACTGTCCTAGGATAGAAACTCTCGAGATTTTTGAAGTTCGAGTAAAGTCGAGCATGCGACTATCTTAGATCTCTAAAAGGAAAATGACTTACTCACTTTAATAGATTATGCCTAGTTTATGTAGTAGAGAGTTCAAATTTTAAATAGGTAGGGCATAAGGAGGGGAGGGGTTTCGGGTTCGAGTTACAGTGAGGACAATTTCCTACATTGTAATTAAAGTGTTTAATTATAATAAGAAAGAAAATGAATTACTCACTTTAATAAATCGAAAATAAAAACAAAATAAATATTTGACTTATCAATCAATTCATGACGTGGATATACAACGTTATCTATTTCTATGTCACATGGCAAGGAGTTTAGGGTTAAAATGACATTTTTATTAAAAATAATATTGATTCTAGGCCACTTTTATTCAATATAGTCCCTTATACGACGTAAGAGAGATGTTCAGTTTTTTTAATACAAGTTAGAAGTTGTAGTTAGCAATTGCGACTTCATTTTTGAACTAAAGTTACATTTAGAAAATTGCAGTTTCATTTTTAAACTAAAGCCACAGTTAGAAACTACAGTTTCATTCTTGAACTAAAGCCACAATTAGTAACTGTAGCTTTGGTTAAAAAATGAAACCTCGATTGCTAATCACGACTTCTAAATTAGATTTAAAAAGTGAAAAAAAATCTAAGCATCTCTCTTATGTGGCATAAGGAGTCATTTTGAAGAATAGTTTCAAAAGTGGCTTGTAATGAATATTTCTTTTTATAAAAGGATCATTTTGAACCAAACTCTATGAGAGTGTGAAATTAGAGTTTTGTGTCAAAATAACATATTTTTTGAAAAAAATATTGAAGTTCATGGTATAAACTTATGTTCAATTTGATTTCCTTAATGCCATATAGGAGAGAAACTTTCTTTTTTCATTTAAAAAAATCATTGTTAAAACCACAATTACTAACCACGACTTTATTTTTTAATTAGAGTCGCAATTACTAATTGCGGCTTCAATTGAACTAAAGCCACAGTTACTAACTACAACTTTAGTTTACTAACTACGGTTTTAGTTCAAAATTGAAACCTCAATAAGTAACTACGATTTTGGTTAAACAATGAAGCTGTTGTTAGAAGTAACTACCATTTTAACAATGGTTTTAACATGTCTAGCTCAGTTGGTAGAGCGTTCAAAGTTTAAAAAGATAGGACATCCAAGAGGGGAGGGGTCCTAGGTTGAGTTCCATTGGAACAATTTACTATATTGTAACAAAGTATTTAGTTGTCAAGTAAAAAACAATGATTTTTTTTAAATAAAAAGGTAGGCTCTTTCCTACATGGCATTGAGAGCCCAAATTAAACATAAATGTATACAATTGGCTAAATTTAATTTAAAATTTCAAAAAATAGGTTATTTTGATACTAAACTCGCGAAATTAGGTTCGGAGGATTGAAAACTAGAGTTTTGGACATATTTAGTTTAATTTTAAAAAATTTACTAAAATAAGTTTGAAATGAAAATAATGTCCAAACTAGTGTGTCCTAGTCATGTCGGCATACATATCAACAATGCCATAGTCACTGACTATGACATTATAATTTTTTTTTAAGTTAATGCCATACTCACTCACTAGAACATTGAACTTAAAAAAATTCCAATGTCGTAGTCACTAACTATGGCATTGAACTTAAAAAAAATTGCAGTGCCACAATCACTAACTACGACATTATCGTTTTAAAATATAGGGCGCGATCTTCTTCTCCTCTATTTGCCCTTCTCCCTTTTTTCTCCTCTTTCTCCTCCTCCTCCTTCTCTTCGACGACTATTGGGATGATTTTTCTGTGCATTTTGAGCTTTAACTGACCAACTACTCCCTTCCGATCATTGCAATCCTCCTCTACATAAGGTAACCTACTTCTACTTCAATTTTTAGGGTTTTTTTTTGCGGTTGGTAGAACTTGAGTTTTTTAGAAAGTGTTATATGAACACCAATGCGACAAAAACAATCTAGCTAGCTATTTTTGGAATGCTTAACCACCATTTTTCGTACTAGCATTAAGTGGTCCTCTACCTTCCTATATCATTGGTTTGAATCCAAACCAAATGTAGTGGCTAGGGAGAAGAAACACTTTTTCAAATTAATCAGAAAATATAATTTTTTTTAAATATAAACTAAATCCAAACCATTCTAGCTAACTTTTTACATAATTAATCCCAACCAGTACCTTGTTGAAAGTTAGGAAAGAGCAATAAATAACCACAAAATACAAATACGACTAGCTAGCTAGCCATGGAAATCCAACATGAAACTAAAAAGAAGATATATAATCTTATTCCTTTATTTGGTTAAGGATTAATGTAATAGTTGTTTGCATTGGTTTGTTGATTAGTTGTCTTGGATTGGAACCAATTGTAGTTACCTTCCATAGATGTGGGGTAGTTGGATCTCATCAATTTCTTCAAGAAGAGTTTTCTTCCACGTCCACCACAAATGATTTTATAGTTTCATCAGAATTAGCTAGCTAGGTTTACAATAATCTTATTATATAATTAATTACCTTCTTCTTGGTGTTTTTGTCGATAAATAGGTAAACACTTTATGATTTCTGAATACAAGTGTTATATGAAAATTGTTTCTTTATGGGTTTTAGAATTAGTAAAAATGGAACCAAAAGTGTGCACATTGCATTATACGTACTTGGTGTGTTTGTTTTGTAAGACAGCTATACGAGTAGAATTGGTTGCATTTGGTAATAATATTATCTTATGAATGACATTTTGTGTAGGTATATAACTTATGAGACCACTATTCTCGTCATATGTTTTTATAATGGAAAAACTAAAAGGATTGAAACATATGTGAAATATGGTATTGTGCCTTTGGATGTATCGATTGATTGCACATATGATTAGTTGTTAGCTATGATATACTCAAGGACATGTATTGATAAAGAAAGGTTTAAATTAGTCCTCACTTGCAAGTATCCCTTGAAAAGAGGAAATATGTTCCAACCTTATCCAATATGGGATGATAATAATGTGTACCAAATGTTGAAATTGGTTTACACATTTGGAATGGAGGAAATTGAATTGTATCTTAAGCTAGTGCGAGTTAAGCCACAAGTGAATCAATTAGTTGATACTTCATAGCTTTATTACTTGGAGGAAATGTTAATGTTGAGGAATTGGACTATGGGTGTGAGCCTAGTAGCGTTCCAATTGTTGTAATTGATAGATGTGAAGTGTATGAAGATGGTGACAATGAAAGTGATGGAGATGTTCAAGCTGATGGACATGTTTCATCTTTCTTAAGTCTTCACCAATTTATGGAGAATGAGCAAGGGAGATATATCTCTAAGGATGAGCCAAGTTGTGATGTTTCAAATAACCTAGATCTTGAGGACTCGGAAGAGAGAGGAATTGTTAAGTATTATTTAGCACCATCACCTCAGTTTGAAAATGTGGGTGAACTATAATATTGGAAACTTAAGTGGAGAATTTTTAGTTGGCTAGGTTTTTACTTCCAAAGCTGCTTTACAAAATGCTGTTAAGGTGTAATCTGTCAAAGCACACAAACAATATGTGGTTGTTACATCTTCAAAAAAATTGCCAGTGTTAAGATGTAAGAAGGTCGATGAGTGTCAATGTCCATGGAAGCTTCGTGCTATGGTTGTGAAAGGTACATCTTTTTTATCAATCAATAAGTATAAAGGTCCACATACTCGTGTCAATCCTTGCTTGAATCAGGACCATCAACAATTAGACTCCAACTTGTTTCTTGCGTCATATTAAGCGATGATTAGGCATAGTTCAATTTTCGATGCCATTTGCTATCAAGCAACTATTATGGAGAAATTTGGATATGAAATATCATACAAGAAGGCATTGGTTGGAAAACATAAAGCACTTAAAAACTTATTTAGGGACTTCTATAAGTCATATGCATTACTGCCAAGTATCTTCATGACATTAGAGCAGACAAATCCTGGATGTGTTGTAACTTAGAAAACATTTGACAATAATATGCAAAACACTAAGGTATTTCAATGCGTTTTCTAGGCATTTCATCTATCCATTGAAGGATTCAACCATTGTTGGCCCATATCGGAGTATTGATGGTACATTTGTATGGGAAGTATAAAGGCAAGTTAATGATTACTATGGGCTATGATGGAAATAATTAGTTGTTTCCATTGCCCTTTGCTATTTTAGAAAGAGAGAATATTGATAATTAGGGATGGTTCTTGGCGTATATTAGAAACAGAGTAATTCAATGGTTGAGACTTTGTGTTATATCTAATAGACATCCAAAGATTATGGCAGCAATGACTGATGTTCATCTTGGTTAGACTTAACCATATGTATATCAGAGGATTTGCATGCGTCAACTTACAAACAACTTTATAAATCGATTCACAGATAAAATCTTGAAGATTTGGTGTGCAGAACAACTTTAGCAACTGAAGTTGGAAAATTCAATAAGCATATGGACACAATTGGGAGAATTAATTTAGAAGCACAACGATGGTCGGAGGCAATCCCTCTTGAGAAATGGGCACTTTCACATGATAGAGGTCGAAGATATGGAATAATAACTACAAACATGTTTGAGGTTTTTAATAGTGTTCTTAAAGGAGTTCTGAGCTTACTCGTAACTGCATTGGTTCAATTGACATTTTTGAGGCTCCGTAGTTACTTTGTTATAAGAAGGGAGCAAGGTTCTAAAATATTGGCATCGGATGAGCAAAATACTTCATACGTTGATGCTAAGATCAAGGCACATGTGGTTAAAGCTGGATCATTTGAGATTGTTCTTTACAATCACAACTAGGGACGATTTCATGTCAAGTCAAAGAGCGGTCGAACACACCGCCTCAACTTACATGACCATAAATGCACTTGTGGTAAGACATATATATATATATATATATATATATGCATTTCCATGTAGTAATTTTATAACATGTTAGTTTCGCTCTGTAGATTTTCGATTATTTGTTCAAGGCTACTACAGTACTCAATCGTACTATGATACATGGGCAACCTTGTTCCATCCCATCTTCAATGAATATGAATGACCTCCTTATGATGTTCTAACAATTGTGCCTTATGAGTTAATGAAACACACATCACGTAGACGTCCTAAATCAACCCGTTTTCATAATGAAATGGACGTTAGAGAGGGAAGACTACTATTACATGTTGGTTGTGCAAACAGCTTAGTCACAATCGCCGCTATTGTCAAAATAGGAATCAGGTTGATTGAAACATGTATGTTTTTTGTTGTTAAATTTCTTTAATAATTGCATTGTTATCTATATACTAGTATTTGTTCTTTTGTTAATTGTTATTGATTGTTATATGTTACATATATGACATTCGAAGGGCCTTATAATGCAGATCCTTTAGATAGGTCTGTCTTGGTTTTACTGGAGAAACATAAGTCTCATTTAGTGGACGCTACTCAAATATGCATTTTTCATATCATAAAATATTGTTTTCAATTATTGTGCAATGTAAGGGCAGAAATTGATTTATTGATATCTTTGTAATTTGTTGCTTTCTTCAGTACTCACATGTTGACAATATATGTCGAAGTTCATGTGGGAGTGACAGATAGATCCTCATATTCGCCCTATGTGATTCGATGTGGCTTCTATGGTCTGTACCGCATCAAACATGTCACACTCGATTGGGGCCTCATCATGAGTCTGGTTGAGAGATGACATCTTGAGACACACATATTTCATTTATCGGTTGGCGAGATGACAATCACATTACAGGGTGTTACTATCATCCCAGGCCTCCGTATTCATGGACCACTAGTCACTGACACATGTGACTTTGATGTGTCTTCGCTATGTCAGGAGCTTTTAGGTGTGATCCCACCGTTAGCTAAGCTTAGAAGATATGTTGTCTCGACACGTTGATTGTCTCAACAGTTATTGACTCCAACCATAGATGCAAATGAGGTGACATTAGAGTGTAGTGCATATGGTTTCATCCTAGCATCGCTAGGATCCTTTTTATTTGTAGACAAGAAGGGTTTGCATGTCCACCCTTGTTTTCTCCCACTACTATGAGATTTGACACAAACATCTACTTACAATTGGGGTAGTGCAGTTTTACCACACTTATGCTGGGGGTTATGTCAAGTGAGTTGTGATGGTGCTACTGAGATTGCTGGTTATATGACATTGTTACTGGTATTTATTTATTTTTTTTTATAAACAAACACATATAAAAGTCAATCATTAGTATGCTAATATTGAATTGTTTTTTATCCTACTTTGATCTTGGGAGAGACTACACATGTGGTGACTTGATTTTGGCCGACCAATAGCACTTCCAATTGCTCAACACTTACATTATGACGCCGATTCAGTTGATAGAGATGCAACTGAGAGTCTATAACATGGATTACAGGTTGAGGTTGAGCCGTCTAATCCATTAGGGTTTCGACGGATAGTACCTTTTGTTAGGCAAGGGTACCTCCAATTGAGGTTTTGATGCAAACCAAGGTTATTGGTTACTAATGTTAACATTGAGTTGAGTGATAGGTTGAAATTGATCAAACATCAAATGAAGATATTCCAAGGTTAAGATGACAATAGTGTATTTGATCAAGCTCTTGGAAGTCAAGTTCACTCAAATCAAAGAACCAAGATTTCAAATAAAAAATGACAAGTAACTAAAACCCCAAGATCAAGTATCAAGTGAAGATTTTGTAAGCGTAGGAATCTATGTAAGATGAATGCATTGGTGCACTTTAGGGTATATCATCTTTTACATGCATATTCTTCAAAACTCGGTTTTTGTGTCTAAATTGAATATCTTTTTGAAAACTCAAGTATGAGCATCAAATCTTAGGCTTTTAAAGTTTAACATGTATTCAAAAGTGTTTTCTAAGGTTTGAAATTGATTTGGCATGAAAAGAACTTAAAGTGACAATTTTCGAGGCCTTTTCGGCATTCTTTGCATACTTTGTGATTTTAACTCGGTTTGACTTTAAATTGATTAAATATTTTAAAACTCATGTTTAATCATCAAATCTTAGTTATTTGGAGTTTAAATTGTACTTAAAAGAGTTATTTAAAATTAGAAACTGATTTGGAGTGAAAATGAGTTGAAACAGACCTAAATGACTTTTTCTAACAAGCAACTAGTTAAGGCATCCGGAGTCATCAGTTGATTCAGCCGGTTGATGACCGATTGATCTTTTGATTAGTCAGCCGATTCATTTGGTTGATCGCCGGTCGAGAGTGTAATCCAAGCGTTTGGGTCTGAAGGTCTGACACATTTTTATGAGGGCAGGTAGAGTAGCGGTCGGTGAGTTGAATCTGTCGATCGGAGTAAGCGAATCTCCATGATTACGCAGTTCATTAAATGCACAATCGCTGGTTTATTAATGGAACCGGTCGACCGGTTGGGTACAAAATGCTACCCGAGATTTCACCCCTATAAATTCTTAGTTAGGGATCATTTATGGTCATGAGACTTGTTGCATTTATTCTCTCAATCACCATTTCTCTTGCTAATCAATTATCAATCTAAGATTCTTGATGCATTCATTTCACTTGTATATTCTAGAGTGCACCTTTGTATTCATCATAAGCTTGAGTTGTATTTGATTCATCTTGAAAATTTATAGAGAGAGAATATATTGTGAGCATTAAGGGGATTCAGAGTGTGTATATCTTGAAGAATTTGCGAAGTGCCCATTGGAGCCAAAATCTAAGTGTAAAAGGAAAAAGATCAGGTTGGAGCTTGAAACTAGTGGAACCCTCACCGGTTGAAGGTTGAGGAGAAGTGGATGTAGGCAAGGGTGTGTCGAACCACTTTAAATCCAGAGTTTGATTTATCTACTCTATATCTCTTTATTTAATGTTTTTGTAGTTAAAGTTGTAGACTTCTTATTGATTTGCAAAAAGTTTTTTTGAGAAAACCAATTCACCCATCTCTTGGTTATTTTGTTAAGTCATAATCAACTTTCAATTGGTATCAGCCTTTTTGAAGCTGAAAATTTTCCCATCAACAAACCCCCTTTCTTTGCCAGGTCTGATTATCAATTTTGGAAAAACAAAATGACTTGGTATTTGTAATCTCTTGATTTGGAATTTTGGAAAAAAATCACATTTGGTTACACATTTCCTGCAAAAAATGTTGATGGACATAAAATCCAAAAACCCCTTGAAGAGTATAATGACGAAGAAAATAAAAAATTTCAATTAAATTCAAGAGCTATTTATATTCTTGTATGTGCTATGGATAGAACTGAGTATAATAGAATTTGTCAATACAAAACGGCTAAGGATGTTTGGAGGATACGCGAAAAATTACCCATGAAGGAACCAACTGATGTGATTTTAAATTAGAATTCTTGCTAATGATTATTAATGTTCAAAATGAAACCTAATGATTCTATTGTTGAGATGTTTACTAGGTTCACGGATGTTGTCATTGGTCTTGAATGTTTGGGAAATAGGGTAAGTGAAGAAGACAAGGTATCTAAAATTATAAGATGCCTACCTCCCAAATGGAACACTAAAACGAAGGCTATTGTGGAAGCAAAGAATTTGAGAGAGCTACCTCTTAAGGAACTTATCGGTTCCTTGATGACCTATGAAATGAAGATTGCAAGACAAGAAAAGGAAATGCAAGAGGAAGAAGACAAAAAGAATAGTATTGCACTCAAAGCTCAAGAAGAGAAAGTCGTTGAGGAAACAAAGATCAATGACATGGAAAGATAAAATCACCCCCAGCACAAAGAGTACAAAGCTAATGATGAAGGATTAAATTTAGTAAGAAAGACCTACAATAGAAGGAGTAACTTCCCAAGAAAGGCCCCTTCAAGAGAAAAAGAAAAAGAGAGGATCTGAAGAAATTTGCTCTGAGTTGAGAAGCCGAGGTGATGTAAAATATGATTGTCCTCTTTAGAAAGACAAGAGAAAAAGAGAAGAACCATGATGTAGCATTTGATCAAAGTGAAGATTCAATCATGATGAAAATGAAAGAAGTTAATAACATATTTACTTCATAGTCTTGAGGATCAGATCAGATAAATTCTAACTTTGATGATAGTAAGATTTATGATTGAATTTGAGAATTGTAAGCACTTGTCAACAAACTTGATGAAAAGAACACCTCACTTAAGAAGAAAGTTTTTGAGCTTCAAAAAGAACTTGATGAAATAAACAAAAAATTCAAAAGTTGAAGCTTCAAAAATTTCTCTTGAGAAGGTAAATGAAGAACTACTTAAAAAGAATGAATGGTTGATCTCGTCCCTTTTAGAATTCTCTTGTGGACAAAATTTTTTTGACATGATCCTAGCTATCCAAACATGTGTTTTTGATAAAAGTGACTAGGATACAAAGTCTTCAAATAATGAAAAATATTTCAAAACTACTTTGTCAAAGGCTCTGAGTGAAAATCCCTCAACCATTTGCAATTTTTGTAGTGAGAGGACACATTAGTAGTACTTGTCCTCTTATAAATGGATCCTAAAAGGCCTTAACCTCTAATTCAAAGAAGGTTTCGGTTGAAAAATCAAAGGTCACTAACCACCAAGGACCTAAAAAGATTTGTGTACCTAAAGCTTCTTAATTTTCTCTTATAGGGATCAAAGAAGGAGAAATGGTTCTTGGAGACTGGTTGCTCAAGGCATATGACTGGAGTGAGTCAAGGTTTGCCTTCCTCAAAAGGAGAAAAAGAGGGTACGTGACCTTCGAGACAGCAGGAAAGGTGATACAATCATTGGACATGGTTCTATAGAGTAACTGTTTTCATCTCCTATTGAAAATGTTTTGCTTGTTGATAGTTTGAAACATAATCTTTTCAGCATTGGTCAACTTTGTGACAAAGGTTTTAAAGTGATTTTTAAGTCTTCTCATTGCATCATCAAAGATTCTCAAAATGAAAAAAAATCATCTTCATGGGCCATAGAAATGAAAATGTTTATACAATTGATATTTCAAAATATGAAGGCCATGATAGATGTTTTTCTAGCATGCATGATGAGAGTTGGTTGTGGCATAGGATTTTGAGACATGTGAACATGAATCTCATTACATAACTTATTAAAAATGAACTTATTGGAGGCCTTCCCAAAATATTTTTTGAAAAAGATAATGTTTGTGAAGCATGCCAAATGGGAAAGCAAATAAAAACATCTTTTAAAAACAAAAATTTCATTTCTACCTTAAGACCTCTTGAGTTTCTTCACCTGGATTTGTTTGGATCCTCAAGAACTACTAGTCTTTGAGGTAAATCATATGCATTTGTGATTGTGGATAACTTCTCTAGATATACATGAGTCTTGTTCTTAGCTTACAAAAATGATGCATTCCATGATTTTCAAAGCACAGTGTAGAAAAATTCAAAATGAAAAGGTTTACTATCTCTTGCATAAGAAGTGACCATGGAAAGGGATTTGAAAATGTTGATTTTGAAACTTTTGTGATGAGCATAGAATTGAACATAACTTTTCATCTCCTAGAACTCCCTAACAAAATGGGGTTGTTGAAAGGAAAAATAGAACTTTGCAAGAAATGGCAAGAACCATGCTTCATGAAAACAAATTGCCAACTTATTTTTGGGTCGAAGTGGTCAATACTTCATGTTATATATTGAATAAAGTTTTGATAAGGCCTTCTTTGGACAAAACTCCATATGAACTTTGGAAAAACAAGAAACCCAACATTAGCCATTTCAAAGTTCTTGGAAGTAAATGCTTTATTTTAAACACCAAGGACAACCTTGGAAAATTTGATGCAAAATCTAATGTTGGGATTTTATTTATTTTTTGCTATTCTTCATCAAGTAAAAACATAGAGTTTTTCAACAAAAAGACCATGGTAGTAGAGGAGTCCATCCATGTAGTCTTTGATGAATCTAACGATTCTCTTCAAAGAAGAAAAAGTGTTGATGATGATGTAGGTTTAAACTTTTCCATGGGAAGATTGCAAATTAAAGATAGAGTTCATCAACAAGAAAAAGAGATTGATTCAAAGAAGGAAGAGGAATCACCTTTGGCCCTCCTCCACCTCATAGCAGGCAAGGAGAATCTAGTCAAGGACTTTCAAGAGAGTGGAAATTTTTCACAAATCATCCACAAGATCAAATTATAGGTTATCCATCCATTGGGGCAAGGACGAAATCCCCTTTTAGAAATATTTACAATAACCTTACATTTATCTCTCAAATTGAACCCAAGAACTTAAATGATGCTATAGTAGATGAGAATTGGGTAATAGCTATGCAAGAAGAACTCAATCAATTTGAAAGAAATGAAGTTTGGGGGATAGTATCTAGGCCAAATGATCAAAGTGTTATTGGTACTAAATGGGTGTTTAGGAATAAAATGGTTGAAAATGGCATAATAGTTAGAAATAAAGCAAGATTAGTGGCCCAAGGATATAACTAAAAAAAAGGATTGACTATGAAGAGACCTTTGCTCTCGTAGCTAGATTAGAAGCCATAAGATGTTGCTTGCTTTAGCATTTACAAACTTCATTTTATATCAAAATGATGAAAAGTGGCTTTTTAAATGGTTTCATAAATGAGGAAGTGTTTGTTGAACAACACCTGGATTTGAAAGTTTTAATTTCCCTAACCATGTTTTCAAACTCAAAAAAGCACTTTATGGCTTGAAACAAGCTCCTAGAGCTTGGTATGAAAGGCTAAGCAAATTTCTTATTTTAGTGGTTTCAAAATGGGCAAAATTGATACAACTCTCTTCATTAAGCAAAAGGATAATGACATGCTTATTGTTCAAATCTATGTTGATGATATTATATTTGGTGCTACTAATGTTTCACTTTGTGAAGAGTTTGCCAAGTATATGCATAGCGAATTTGAGATGAGCATGATGGGGGAGCTTAACTTTTTCCTTGGTCTTCAAGTCAAACAACTTAAGAAGGGAACCTTCATAAATCAAGCAAACTACGTAAGAGACCTCCTTAAGAAATACAATTTGGAAAAAGTAAAGACCAAGAGCACACCCACGGGCTCATCCATCAAACTTGACATGGATGAAAAAGGTAAGCTCGTTAACCAAACTAAATATAGAGACATGATTGGTTCTTTGTTATACTTAATGGCTAGTAGACCCAATATCATGTATAGTGTATGCTTATGTGCTAGATTTCAAGTATGTCTTAAAGAATCTCATTTGAATGTGGTTAAAAGAATATTTAGATATTTGAAAGGCACTATTGATATTGGTATTTGGTATCCAAAATGTGAAAATTTTGAATTGATATGCTATTCGGATACAGATTTTGGAGGTTGTAAGATTGATAGAAAAAGCACTAGTGGAACATGTCACTTTTTAGGTCACTCACTTGTGTCTTGGCATAACAATCAAAATTGGTTGCCTTATCCTTTGTGGGAGATAGAATACATGACCGCGGGTTGGATCACCATAGACCTTTGGATTATTTCTGACATAATGTTTGGTTTTGAAAATTCATGTTCCCTTAAATGTAACAACAAAGTGTGATTTATCATATCAAAGAATCTTGTGCAACACTCTAGAACGAAGCGTATAGAGATTAGACATAATTTC
This sequence comes from Tetrastigma voinierianum, assembly GCA_016808115.1. Lineage (NCBI taxonomy): Eukaryota > Viridiplantae > Streptophyta > Magnoliopsida > Vitales > Vitaceae > Tetrastigma > Tetrastigma voinierianum. The sequence continues at coordinate 905,258 of JAEQBH010000706.1, read as the reverse complement.
TTAGAAATCATGCAGAAAAATGGGATATTACATTTGATTTTGTTAGAATCGAGGACCAACTTGCAGATATTTTCACCAAACCCCCTAATGAGAATCAATTTGTTAACATTAGAAGACAATTAGGGGTCATCTCTTTGTGAAAATTTGTTTGAATTACTTGATTGTCAATATCGCTTGAAATTACTCAAATGTACTTTCAAATGGGGAGATACCTCTATGTTTAAAGCCCATGTTCCTTTTTTATGTTGCCAAAGGGGGAGAAAGATATGTTTGTAGACCCTCAATTTTTTCCCTCGACACTTGCATTGATCTCAGGGGTGTCACATGTACTTAGTCTTTTATATGTCACGGCTCTAGCCCCTTATGGGCTTAATCGATTTTTTAGCCTTGTGTATGTAAATCTATAGTTCATGATGGTGCGAGTGTGTGGTTCATTTTAGAGTGTCGTCATGGCCCTTTCCCTTTGTCCGTGTCGTGCTATAGGAAGGAAGTGAAGCCTCTCCAAAATTTCAGTTTAGTTAGAGTTCATAGGAGCAGGTTCGAATACGGAGCACTTGAGTTTGTTCTGGTCATATCTCCCTCATATGAACTCGAAATCAAGCACCGTTTTTTTTTCATGGATTCGTTTTTATTCAAGGAACATTCTATCAAAATTTCATATTTTTTCTCAATTGGATTGACTTGTTGGGAACGGGTTCAGCTGGTTAGTCGGGTGCAGGTCCGAATATGGAGCACTCGAGCTTGTTTTGGTCATATCTCCGTCATCTGAACTCGAAATCATGCACCGTTTATTTTTTTTAGATTTCTTACTCATTTTTGAAAAAAATTGAGAATTTTTTGTCAACCAGATCAATCGGTTTGGAATTGGCTCAGCCAGTTTGACGAATTTCAGTTGAAGTTCATTATTGGATCATGTTCGAATTTGGAGCATTCGAGCTTGTTTTGGTCCTATCTCCCTCATCTGAACTTAGAATCAACCGCAATTTTTTTTTTTTGTTGGACTCCTTATTCTTCAAGAAATATTCTTTCAAATTTTCAATTTTTTTCTCAACTGGTTGGGAATCGGTTTAGCCAAATCATCAGGCTAGCTTGTATGGAGCACTGATTTTGGTGATTTTAGAGGTCAAATCCTACTTGGTTCAGGCCCATAAGCTCCAGATCAGTCCTAGGCATGGTTTGGATCCAGTTTTGGGCTATTGTTTTGGTTGCTTGCAACCCACCTTGAGTCCATTTTGGATTCTTGGTGGTTAAGCAAAGGAATAAATATGGCCAACAGTTCACCTTGGGACTATAAGGGGTGTTTATGGAGCTGGGCAAGTCTAAGGCAGATTGGGGTGAGTTCCCATGACTAATGGTGTGCAAAGTGGAGTGGGCTCAGATGTTTATGAAGATAAAAATACATAAAAACCTAGGAGAGGAGACTTTAGAGGAGGAGGATGTTTTTGGGGGGGAAACTTTGTCTAAGTTTGGTAAGGGAAAAGAACAGAGGGTGGAGAAGGTTTTGAGCATTCGAGAAAGTTCTGGATGCACGTGAAGTGATCAAAGAAAGAAAGGAGAAAGGAGCTCTTGATAGGTGAGGACTTCTTGGACTCTTTTCAGAGAGTGAGGGGGAAGACTCTATTTAGGGACTTGTTTCTAGTTAGATCTTAGGAGCGAGGTTTTGCTCGTGAGCAGCCTCTGTGTGCTAAGGTAAATAGAAGGAAAGGCAGCCTTGAAGCCAAGAAAATTTCTACTAGAGGGGAGAACAATCTAGCAAGCACTGATTCTAGTATCTCATTCATTTCCTCTTAGATTTTCTTCTACGTTTAAGAGACATGCTGAAACTTCTATGGTTGTCTCTAATAAGAAGTGTTTGAGGATTTGGTATTGTTCTTCTTTGCTTCCTTTTGATCTATTTCTTAGTTCATAGTTCGGTTGATATGTTTCTTCCCACATCGATTTAGAATGGCATGGTCTTTTGGATTTTTGTTATTCTCTTCTAATTTTGTGGCATAAAAGATAGATTCTACACTGTTCATGATTCTCCCTGCTTGTTTTTTTTTTCAACAGTCATTTTATGGGTGCTCTTGATATGTAATTGTTGCATGGTTTCATTTTTTATGTTTGCTGTGGATGTCTCATTTGGGTTGGTTTTGATCAAGATTGAGGGGCTTTAAGTGGCTGATTTTCATCTGGATTCATAAGCTATAAGTGGTTGAAATTTCAATTTGTTCCATGAGATTTAAGTAACTGTAGGTAGTAGACTTAGGTAGCTAAATTTCAGCTTAGTTCTTAGGGATTTGAGTGGCTACATCTAGAGGACCATGTGGCTAAAATTTCAGTTTACTTCTTGATGATTCAAGTAGCTCTGCATTGGGGGGTTTTAAGTGGCTGATTTTCAACTAGATTCATAGGCTATAGGTGATAGAAGTTTCAGTTTGTTCCATGAAATTTAAGCAACTGTAGGTAGGAGACTTAAGTGAATGAATCTCAACTTGGTTCTTAGGGCTTTAAGTGGCTGCATGTGGATGTCTGTATGGCCGAATTTTCAGCATGCTTTCTTGAGCACAGGGTGGTTGCATTGCTTGTAGGTTAATGGGTTCCATGGCCTTCATTTTTTATAAGATGGGTTGGCTTGGTTACAGCCCCGTTTTGGAACACTTGGCCTTGTTTCAATCAGTTCTCGCTCATTTGGACTTAGAATCATGCGCCATTTTTTTTGTTGGATTCCTTATTCTATGAGAAATTTTATGACAAAAATTGAGATTTTTTCTCAACTGGCTCAATCGGTTAGGAACCGGTTCAACTGGTTCATCTTGTTTTTCATGGGTAGCTTTGATTTCAGTTTAATTGAAGCTTATAACCTTTGTGATTCAAGCCTATTCGCTCCCGATTAGTGTTGGGATTTGTTCAAGGTCTGAAATGGAGTTCATTTCGGGTTAATGTGAGTCCATTTGGGATTCATAAGAATTATGGACTATATGTGTCAAAGGTTGTTAGTTAAGCACTAGTAGTCGGTAGTGTTTTGTCGAGACTGATTCTTTGTGATGAATTGACATGTGTTTATAGCTGCATAGGTGGTGTAGCATCAATATTTGGTTTCTCATGGCTTCCCTTGCTTCTGATATTTAATTTTGAGAGATTGTTGTATGCTTGGAATATGTGACTAACCTTCCCCTACAACGCATGCCTAGGAACCACAGGTATGTGCTTTGATGTTGGATAATGGAATTCACGTGAATACTTGGTGCTTGTTTTCCATACATGCTTGTTGTGCTTATTGACTGACTTCTTATTTAGCGCATGGCTAGGGACCTCAAGGATGTGCCTTTGGTTATATTTTGTTGAGATTAAATGTATTATGGATGCTACCCAGGTTTATGTGATTCATATTGTCCATCTAACCTAGGTGGTTAACGGATCTTTGACCCATATACTCCCATGTGCTCAATTCATTAATAGAGACTAGGTCTCGGGCTCCAGGAGTCTTCGTCATGAGTACCTTCCCGATGAGTAACTTGATCCTTGGACCCGGGCTCATGTTTATTAAATTTGTTTCTTCACGTTAGATCAATAGGGGTTTTTGCTCTTACTTGCTTTTCCCCTTAATAAATAAAAATAAAAAGTAAGTGGCGACTCCAAACAAAACCGTTCCTTCTGAGGACGGATTTTCCTAAAACTCAAAAACCTTTTTTTCTTTATTTTTTTAAGTAGTCGTGTGTGGATGGCGATGAGTCCACAAATCGACTCGGTAGGGGTCAATCCGGAATCTCTAGTTTCATAAGAGGATCAAGCTTGAACTTGAGTTGGGTAGATTGGAGCACACGGTTCATTGATAAGCATACTCTTGGGCTAGATAGATGACATATGACATAACTTACCTAGTTGGTGTTTGGCTTGCACTTGTGATGTGTGTTTACTGATGAGTGCTTAAAACACTCAGATTATACTCGCGTCAGTCGTGCATTTTCATGTTGATTTGGCATTATTTATATAATTTTAGTGTTAGATTCCTTATTTAGTTTTTGTTTTGGAATCACAGGCATGATGTGGCGAAAGAACAATTTAGGCCATTTTGGAGAGAATGAGGAGCATCTGAGGAAGTCAGCGCCCGCGTCGCGCGGCGTCTCCGCGTCGCGACGTCGCATCACGGCGCGTGAGGGTCAGCAAATGCGAAGTCAGCCGGTCACTGCATTAGCGGCGTCAGCTGTTCCATCTCATCATTAAATGCGAGGGCTCGGGATTTTGGGGTATGTCGAAGAGCGTCGGCGGAGAGATACGGAATTGGAGAACCTGCAACACAGACTTCAAGGATCTCCTTGGATTTTGTATTAGTTTTTCCTTATTGTTTTGATTATTTTATGGATCACATAAGGATGTTCTTCATATTACATATTTTATTTCTTTCCTTCATGATGTTCTAAACTTATTTCTAGGGTTACATCAAACCCTGTCACAAACAATGGATTAGAGTTTAACCTTTCATGTTAATTAATTGTTGTTAATTTATCGCATCTACTCTATGCCTGCATGTTAATTATATGATAATATCTGGCCAATATTAACATACTTACATTGAAGATCCGAGATTCGAGAGATGAGGGTATTCAGGGATCTGGGTAGACCAGCCTTTAGCCGATTCGGGTAATAGAGATATTACGGACCTGAAGGTGGTATCTAGGGGTAGAACATTTAAGCATTTCGGAATACCGAGTCGAGATAGAGATATACTCGATTCTATTTGCGAGATAGGCGAATATACCTCGAGAGAGAGGATATCTAAAGTAAAGGCAAGATCCTCGCCATTGATATGTTATAAACAATTAGAATAACAGCATCTTTGAAGAATAATCCATCGAAGATGTGACAGGGGAGATTTAACCTAGGCTCCCATTATCAATTCCTGCAAAACCAATAGCTTAGTTACGGTTAATTACTTAGAATTCTCTCTTAGAATCATTTTATTGAATGTTAATACAAACGGGAATCTCTGTAGTCAATTCATCTTTCCCTGTGGATCGATACTCGTACACTAGTACACTATATTACTTGGGGCTACGCGTACACTTGCGCACTTAGGCATTCATTTTATACACCGCGTTTTCGGCCTGTCAAGTTTTTGGCGCCGTTGCCGGGGAAAGGCTTAAATTGATATAGAGTAGTAAGCATATAGATAATATTCTGAATTTTTCTTTATTTTTTGTTATTTTTACAAGTATTGGTAATTGGGTTTTGTTAGTTGGTGTGTTATTGCAGTACAGGGTTCAGTGAGTACATGCGACAGCAAAACCGAATTAATCAACACTTGTGTGATCGAGGAGAGCGAGAGAAAGACACGCACGGTTGCGTCGAGAACGAGAGCAGGCAGTAGAACTACGTAGTCATGGAAAACGCGAAGAACAAGATTTTTGGCGTGGAACAAAGCTGAACCACGGAGAAGTCGAACTAGAAATCAGCGCCTGAGCCATTCATACGGCCGGACGATCCGTACATGCTATTAGATGAGTTGATTTCTACCTCAGCCGGTTGTTCGGGCCGATCGGGCGGTATGGTCGAAGCAAACAATTTTGAATTGAAGTAAGTCATAGTACAGATGCTTCACAATATCTTGTTCCATGGACTACCCCATGAGAACCCGAACATGCATTTGACCTTCTTCCTCGAGTTTGCGATACCATCAAATACAGCGGGGTCATGAAGAAGCCCTAGGTGCGGTTATTCCCACTTTAAACAGGGATAGAGCGAACATTGGCCTAACGATCGGCCACGATTCCATTACTACATGGAGCAGAGTTAGTACAAAGTTTAGACCAAGTTCTTTCCACCTTCGAAGATTGCTGGCTAGTGCAGCGAGAGATCATGCGTTCGATTCGGTGGGGGAGGGCACGGCGAAGCATGAGACGAGGGGTTCCATGAATTATTCTTGGAAGTGTCCTCGCCATCGGCCGCCGGATGGATGCAAGTCACACCTTTTACAGTAGTGAAATACAACCGAACAATGATAGATGCCTCGAATTTGGAGGATCATTGATGAAGAAAACCACGGACAGCGTATGAGATATTGGAAAATCTTTGCAGCCAACACTAATCGGTGGCACAGAGAGGCTACACCCATTAAACACGGTGGGTAAGCGCGGACAATGAAGTCCTCAACAATGGTAAATCATGGCTCGGTGACTAAGCGATTAAATAGAGCGACGAGGAGCGGCTATGCTATCTGAGACCGCTCCATGGGAGTTGTGTGAATTACGTGGAGGGGCGGTACGGTGGTGTGGGAATGTCGGTCGAGGAACCTACGGTGGAGCGACTCGGTCACGTGCTCGAGGTTTAATCCAGAATCAATCACGGCAAGGACCGTATGGGGGTAATAGCTACGAGAATCGGAATCGAGGGACGGATGGGCGTAGCAATCAAAGCGAACAATCAAAACAACCAGAAATTTATGGATGGAGGAACAATCAGAACAATGCTGTAATCCGAACGAGCTAATGAACCACCTGAAGAAGAATTTGGATTTAGAGCAAGCTCTATACGGATGTTAACTTCTCATTCGCGTTTATGAATGAGACTAAGAGCGAATGCGTGGCCAAAACAAGCGATTAAGCGATCAAGCGGCCGCGGCTAAGGAGTTTGGAAGCCTGAATGCAGGCCAAATGCTTAGGCACTTCTTGAGCAATAGGGTTCTCTGCCGAGCAATTCGGTAAACCGAAGAGATGGGAATGAAGCGCGTTCGCGATCCGCATTTGAGAAGTGGGAGAGAATTGGAAACACAAATTACAGCCCCACTCGTCAAGCGGTTAGAGCCCCGAGGATGTCATACGACCGAACGGAAAGATGATGTAGTGTTCGAAGAGCAGATCCACGGGAGAAAGCAGTCGGCGAGACCTCTAGTAGAAACAAAGGCAGCATACTAGTCCTTACCCCTGTGTCTCAAGAACATAATTTGGACAAGCGATTCACGAAGTTCCTTGGATGTTTTTCAAAAATTTGCATATAAACATCCCATTTCTTTGTGCCACTAGAGCAAATGCCCCGAGTTATGTAAAGTTCATAGAAAAGACATTTTGTCTCAAAGAAAGGTCTTGGACGGGGTAAACAACCGAAGAATGCGGTGCCATCCTTCGAGGAAGCTCTGCGAGCTTTCAGACCCGGGCGGTTTCAGCATCCGGTGCACGATTGGAAATGCTATTTTTTGAAGGCGTATGTGATTTGGGTGTCGACATTAATCTTATGCCCTTATCCATCTTTAGCGTTTGGGATTAGGAGAAGCCGTCGGAGCTACGGTCGCTCTGCAACTTGCGGACGGATCTTTGGGGCTTGCAGGAGGATAATAGAAGATGTCTTAGTAAAGGTCGACAAGTTTATCTTTCCGGCCCAGTTTCATAGTTTAGACATGGAAAAGATAAAGAAATACCGATTATCTTAGGAAGACCTTTTCTATGGCGGCGGGGCAATGATTGATGTGCGGTGACTGAAACTAAGAGTCTGAGAAGAAGAAGTAAAATTCAATGTATTCGAGGCGGTGAGACACCCGGCGAGTGATACCGTGTAATGGTTGATATAGTATTAGAGGTATAGTGTACAGCCAAGTGGTCTCATGACCCTTTGGAGACTAGCCTAGTAAGCACTTGTCACGAGAACACAGTGAGCGAGAAGAATACGTTAAGTGGATGGATTCTTTTGGGCCTGATAGGAAGGAAATACTTGGTCCCATTTGGCGAAGGGCTAAGCAATTCGGTTCCATCGATTGAAGCTGACCACCCGAAGATGGAACAAAACCTCTGCCTAGCCATTTGAAGTATGCATGCAGAGAGAGAGAGGGTAAAGATCTACGCTACCACGTAATTATCGTCATCTCTAAGCGAAATGGAGGAAGAGAAGTTATTGAGGTTCTTAGCGATCACAAAGCAAAGCTTCCGGATGGTCTACAGGCGACACAAGGGATCATACTTCTATGTGTATGCAAGTATTTTATTAGAAGATGATCCTGACCCTCGATTAGGCCTTGAGAGGAGGTGAATCCGACAATGAAAGAGGTAGTTCGGAAAGAAGTTCTAAAATGGCTAAAATCTTGGGGTGATTTACCCATTTCGAATGACGCATGGGTAAGCCACTGTTCGGTAGTACCAAGAAAGGGGGATAAGCGTTATAGGAAGTAGAAACAATATCTTCTTTGCCATCTGACGGTGACGGTGGAGAATTTGTATTGACTATAGAAAAGCTGAACAAGGCCACTCGGAAGATCACTTTCCTCTGGATTTCGTCGGATCTTTCGATCGATTAATGGGTGAATATTATTGCTTTTTGGATGGATATTCTGGTTACAACCAAATCGCCATAGAGCCTGAAGATCAGGAGAAGACAACATTCACTTGTCCCTATGGTACAATCGCTTTCCGGCAGATGCCCTTTGGACTATGTAATGCTCCGGGTGCTTCGAGAGATCTGTGATGGCCATATTCTACGACATGGTAGAAGACGATTGAGATTTTCATGGACGATTTCTCGGTAATGGGAAATTCATTTTGACAAGTGTCTATGGAAATTTAGTTGTACTTTCATAAGATGTGAAGAGACCAATTTAGTACTCAATTGGGAGAAGTGCCATTTCATGGTACAAGAGGGTATTGTTCTTGGACATCGGATCTCTGCAAGAGGGATAGAGGTAGATAGGGCGAAGATTGAAGCAATTGAGAAGTTACCTCCACCTTCTTCTGTGAAAGGGATCCGAAGTTTTCTAGGCCATCTTCAGATTCTATAGGCGGTTTATCAAGGATTTCTCACGCAGTTGCGAAACCATTGTCTAATTTGCTAGTCCGGGGATCGATTCGAATTTGACTCCCAATGCGTACATGCTTTCTTGTATTGAAGATAAGTTGATCGGCTCTATTGTTGTAGCGCCCAGTTAGTCCTTTCCATTTAATCGTGTGATGCAGCGACTATCACGATTGGGGCGGTATTAGGCGAAAGCGAAAAAATCTTTGGGTGATTTATTATGCAAGCGAGGACTTTGAATGACGCTCAAGGCGGAATTATGCCACTCTTGAGAAAGAACTATTGGCCATTTGTCTTTGCTTTCGATAGAATTCGGGCCATATTTAGTTGGCAACAAAGTCGTGGTGCACAGCGATCATTCGGCCATTAAGTACTTAGTGACCAGAAGAGCCTTAAAGCCAGTTGATTCGGTGGATCATGCGACTGCGGGAGTTCGGCAAATCAGAATGAAGAGCCTTGAAAATTTAGTAGTGGAGACCACTTGGCTATTGGAAGGGCCGAGATGATGTTAGATGAATGGCGAATTTCAGGACGAAACTTTGCTATTGAGGGCAGAGGGCGGTTCACGGTTGCGGACTATGTGAACTATTTGGTAGCGAGGTGATTCCCAGGAGTTTAGTGTCGAAGAAGAAGGTTTTTCGCCCATGTAAAACACACTATTGGGAAGAGCCAATTCTCTCTGAACCTTTATCTTGTCGGGTGATAAGGAGATGTGCCCCGAAAGATGGAAATGCATAGCATTACGAACCATTGCCACTCTACCGTGTGGTGGACACTTTGTGGTGACCGGAGAGCGACGGAGTTCTGAGTCGGGTTTTTATTGGCCTTCCCGCATTTAAAAGATGCTCACCAATTGATTCCACTTGCGACGAATGTCAGCGAGTGGGGAACATCTCTCCTAGAAAGGACGAGCCACCCCACATGCATCCCATCTTGGAGGTAGAGTTGTTTGATTTATAGGATCGATTTCATGTGGGACCATTTCTGCATGAAACACAACAACTTGTACATTTTGTTGGCGATAGATTATGTATCAAAGTGAGTGGAAACGATTTCCTACACACACACGATGATGCAGTGGTGGCTGGTCCTCGCATGACAATATATTCGCGCGTTTGGAACTCCTCGAGCTTTGTCGAGACCGTGGTGCCATTTACGCAATAAGATGTCGATAAGGTGTTCTGAAAGTATAGATGCATAATGATACATCTCTTGCATATCTTATGTCGAACGAATGACTGAAGGTATCGTCAGCGAAATCAAGTATATTCTCGAAGCGCATCCTTGAGTTCGGGAAAGATTAGTCTAAGATAGACGATGCGCTCTGGGCATACCGCACATTTAAAACTCCTTTGGGCGTAATACTCAGATTCAGTTTCGTATATAGTAAAAAGCTGTCATCTTCAGTGGAATTAGACATCGAGCCTATTGGACACTCGACAACTAAACATGGAATGAGAACATTGGTGGTGAAACGCCTACTCTCAACTCGTGAGGCTAGATGAGTTCGAAGCGAAGCATGAAAACGCCCGCATCTATAAGGAAAGACTAAAAACATGCAATAGACACATCACTAGAAAGGAGTTCACACTTGGCCAGGACTGACAGAATCATACATTCAATTCTGGCAAAACTTTTAGGAAATTGGAAGTCTCGATGGTGGGGCCTTTCCACGGTAACAAAGGTCTTTTCATATATGGTGGAGGCGAAGTTTCACACACGAAAAAGGCACATTCCACGGTCGCCTGGCGGCGAAACCGTACTATGGGCGTGTTTCCTGCTTGAACAAGGCAATTATCTCTTTGACAAGCTAGAGCGGTATAATCAACGATCGCATGCGTTTGGGTTCCTGAACACATTGAGATTCAGGGTCGTCGAGCTAACGACATTAAACATAGCGCTTCTTGGGAGCCTTAGGATTTTCAAAACTTTGTTTTAAGTTTTAGTTCTATTGTGTTTTTCGACAATTTTGATTTCATTTTAATCATGATCGGGTTTACCTTGTTGGTTTAATTTCGAGTAGGAAGTGTGGGTTCGAAGCACGGGATGTTTGATCGCGAGGAAAGTACAAGTGGAGTTCTCGAAAAATTGATTTTGGTATATAAATTATCTTGGGGACCTTCTCTGTGCGTCGCGACGTGAAGTTCCGCGTCGCGACGTCGAGTTTGCCTCTACGTCGCGTCGACGTGGATTTTCCGCGTCAGCGACGTCGGTTTAACACTCCTGCGTACGTCGGCGTGTATTCTCCGTCGCGGCGTCAATTTATCAAATACCGGTCACGTCGCGGCGTGGGTTCTCACGTCGCGGCGTGGACTTCTCAACGTCGCGGCGTCATTTTGCGTCGCGTCGTTTGGCGATCGCCTCCTCACGTCGCGTCGGCGTGAATCTCACGTCAGCGGCGTCTGTTTGACTATGCTCTGCCGGTGGCGATTTGCCGCGTCGCGGCGTCGCCCAATCAAGCTCTGTCCGCGTCGCGACGTGGCCCATGCCGTCTCGGCGTGGGGGGCGAGTTTCGGCAGGCAGGCCATTTTGGCCTTTCAGCACCACCTCGCTCCCAGAAACCCTAGCGCCGCACGCGGAGCTCGGCTGGGCCAGATAAGGATCTTCTCTTTGCTAAGCCGACCAGCATGAAGTCACCCATTGGCGGTTTTGGACCATAGTGGCTTCTCCTGCTTGTGTCGATTCTAAGCAGGTGCATAGTCGTTTAGGGTTTCTTTATGTGTTCCCAGTAGCCTAGGTCTTTTAGGGGTCCTTTCGGGTTAACTAGATTCATTAGAGGTTTTGAGTCCGCTTTAGGTCTTGATTGAGTCTTTAGGTAGTGTTTAAGTTAATTTCTTTTGTCGTGCATATTAGGTGTTTGTGTTGGTTTAACTTAAGGATGTCGGCAAGCGTGAAAGTTGCACCGCAAGCGGAGTCGGGCGGCGAGCCGACTCACATTGATGCTACTCGCGTTTTTGTAAGCGGATGCGCCGGTCAGTTTAGCATAATTTGCAAAGCGATCGCCATTAGAAGGGTTTCACCACCCCGGCGATTTTAGCAAAACTATCGAGGCGGGTTGGCGTGCCTTGTGCAGCCCCTCGCCCGGTACCATGGCGTAGTTAAGAATTCTACGCCAGCCTCGCCTCGTCCTCGAAAAGTTCGAGTCGCGAGGTGTATTGTCGACTTCAGCGCGAGTCGATCAATGGCTATGGCCTCGAGCATATCATAGGGCCTTTGATCGACTCATGAGCACCACGACTACCATTGAGGTCATCAGAGTGTTGACCAAAGATCGGGGTGAGTGGTGGATCAATAACACGGGTACGCGATAAATTTAAGGCCCAGCGTTGCTTTACATTCTAGGTGTGGCATCACTTTATCACTTAGCGTCTTATCACGAAGCGGCGAATGTGTGTAGGAGTGGCGCCGGCGCTCCTTGCTCAACTACGCTATCTTACAGGATATACCATTTGACGTTGGGCAGGTTATCGAGGATGCCATCCTCCATAACCGGGATGCGAAAATGAACCTGGGGCACCCTTTTCTGATATTTGGCTTGTGCAAACAAGCCGGGGTGCCCCTTGACAACAATGAGGCCTGGCTTCACCCAATTAAGACCATATTGCCGGAAAGCTGGACACACCTCAGGTCCCGCAACCCGAGGGGGGAGGATATGACTGGGCCACGAGCCCCGGGACGAGATCTAGCTCCGCATTATCTGCTCTGCGACTGGGATTCCCCGGGTGACACCCAGAGGACATCGTCGCTCCCCTGCCTCGACCTCCTCCACCTCCACCCCAGCCACCCCTCGGGGCACTGGTCCCTCCTACCCTTCCCGATATTGAGGACCCGGCGCTCTCCCTCACCGAGCGGCTGACGCATTCTGATGAGACCCAGAGCATCGAGTCCTCACATCAGACACGAGGTTGCCATGGCCGACATGCGCACGCTTCCCGCCACCGTGCCATCATTCTGGCGTTAGTTAGCAGTTATGCAAAGCCAGCCAGCCCTTAGCTTCCACCATCCACCGCCGCCGCCACCGCAAAGGATTCACGGTGGGAGTCCCTTACCCTATGTTTTTATTTTACTTTTCAAATGGGACACCGGATCTTTGTCTGGTATTTTTGCTCTGGATACCATGTTTTGTTTATCACGCTTTATTTTGCGTTTGTTTTAGTTTTAGTAGTTTATAGTATTGTTAGTTGTTCGATTGGGTTTGTGGTTTCTTGTTTTTAGTATTGCATGCAAATAGAGTAGTGCTAGTATTTTAATTGAAAGTATCGCGGCATCACACATTTTGCTTATGTCGGGTGGAGTCATGTTAGTTTGTTTGCTTTTAGATATTCATGCATAATGTGTAATTGCATTCGCTTTGTGCCATGTTGAAAATCGAGATCGATTTTTAGATTGACCACTCATAAATTGCTCGTGACGCACACTCGTCACGCCCAGACCCGATCACAGCCGAAGCAGCGAACCAATCTCGGCAGTCGCAAACCACTCAAAAACTCTATCACACTCACACACTAGTGACTCATCGAGCATGCATAAGTAATCTAACCAACTACTAAAGTCGACTTCAACCTAGGGAGATCTCGAATCGACTGGAGCGACGGACAATTTGGAACAAAAGAGGATCAAGCATCGAGCCCCAACCAAAAAAGAGAAACATAAAAACACGAGAAAAGAGAAAAGAAAAAAATAAAATAAAATAAAATAAAAATAGGCATATGCATAAGAATAAGCTGGATCATCCAATCTAATCCTCGCACACCTGAGGCCTATCAGCCTAATGCCCCGAGCCAACTCCGGCCTGGAGTCATTGACTTCACCGCCTCGTTAATGGGACGTAAGATGGATCATTCACGCAACCTGGGGTGGCCATCGAAGCCTGTCAGAAAGTGTTCGGTGAAGCTTGAAGGGAACTTAATGCCCCGTGCCCTTTAACCAACCGGGTGGGGAGTCACCAACGGATCCCCGCTACAGAACACTCGCTAAAACTTCGGCGACTCAGTTCTTCCATTTTGTTTTGGTACATGTGAAATTCTAGGATATGTAGCATGAATAATCGGTGCATGCCCCTCGTCCTTGTCTAGTTCGATTCTTCCTAATAGGTGGGTTGAACTTTAAGCTCGGGGGTATCTAACTCCTCAGCATACTGAGGTCACCTACCATGTAGCACATAGTGGTTGGGAACTAGCTATCAACACTATGGAGTGGATGCACTAGTCGGGCTTCACATACCCCAATCAAGTCACCGAAAGTCAAGAGACCGTATGCCTTCATTGAACATCGAAAGCAAAATAGTGGGTATGTGAATCCACCCAAATTGATCCCCTATTTTTAAAGATGGCATTACCGGCCTTAGTGTGAGTCAGATTTGTCATGTGTGTCCCTGCTTAGAGTTGGTTCTGCTCTCAGGGCAAGCAAGAAATTAAGCTCAGTGTGATGAGTGCTTAAAACACCAGATTATACTGCTGGGCTGGCCAGGCATTTTCATGTTGATTTGGCATTATTTATATAATTTTAGTAAGTTAGATTCTTATTTAGTTTCTTTTGCTTTGGAATACAGTACGGATGAGGCGAAAGAACAATTTCGAAGCCATTTCGGGAGAAATGAGGAGCATGCAAGGAAGTCACCGCCACGCTGCGACGCTGCCCCACGCCGCGACGGGCCACTAAGTCACGACGTGGGGCTTCAACAAATGCGAGTCAACTGTTACTACGTCGCTGACGCCACCACGCCGCGACGCCGCCTCAAAAACTGCGATCTCATCATTAAATGCGAGGGGCTCTGGATTTTCGGGGTATCGCAACGGCGGCCAGATACGGAATTGGAGAACCGGCAACACAGACTTCAAGGATCTCCTTGGATTTTTGTATTGGTTTTTTCCTTATTGTTTTGATTATTTTTTGGATCACATGAGGATGTTCTTCATATTACATATTTTATTTCTTTCCTTCATGATGTTCTAAACTTCTATTTCTGTGGTTACATCAAACCCCGCTTCACAAACAATGGATTAGAGTTTAACCTTTCATGTTAATTAATTGTTGTTAATTTATTCGTGATCTACTCTATGCCTCGCATGTTAATTATATGATAATATCCGGCCAATATTAACATACTTACACCGAAGATCCGAGATTCGAGAGATGAGGGTATTCGTGGATCCGCAGAGCAATTTTTAGCCGATTCGGTAATAGAGATATCTCTAATTTCGAAGGTGGTATCAGGGTAGAACATTTAAGCATTTCGGAATACCGAGTCGAGATAAAGATATACTGATTCTATTTATAGATAATATACCTCGAGAGAGGATATCTCGTAGGCAATATCACCTCGCCATTGATATGTTATAAACAATTAGAATAACAACATCTTTAGAAGAATAATCCATCGAATGTGACAGGGGGAGATTTAACCCTAGGCTCCCACATTATCAATTCACCAAACCAATAGCTTAGTTACGCTAGTACTTAAATTTCCTCTCTTAGAATCATTTATTCAGATATCAGTTTAAAAAGCGCACTTCCTCGTAGTCAATTCATCTTTCCCTCGTGGATCGATACTGCATACTCAGTACACTATATTGGGGCTACGCGCATTCTGCGCACTTAGGCATTCATTTTATACACCGCGTTTATTCTCTCAATCACCATTTCTCTTGCTAATCAATTATCAATCTAAGATTCTTGATGCATTCATTTCACTTGTATATTCTAGAGTGCACCTTTGTATTCATCATAAGCTTGAGTTGTATTTGATTCATCTTGAGAGCTATAGAGAGAGTCTCATTGAGCATTAAAGAAGGATTCAAGTGTGTATAGCTTGAAGAATTTGCGAAGTGCCCATTGGAGCCAAAATCTAAGTGTAAAAGGAAAAAGATCAGGTTGGAGCTTGAAATCCAGCGGAACCCCCACCGGCCAAGGTCGAGGGAGAAGTGGATGTAGGCAAGGGTGTGTCGAACCACTTTAAATCCAGAGTTTGATTTATCTACTCTATATCTCTTTATTTAATGTTTTTGTAGTTAAAGTTGTAGACTTCTTATTGATTTGCAAAAAGTTTTTTTGAGAAAACCAATTCACCCATCTCTTGGTTATTTTGTTAAGTCAAGTAATCAATCTCACCGGTATCACCTTTGAAGTCAAAATTTTCCCCATCAACAAACCCCCCTTTCACAGTCTCGATTATCAATTTTGGAAAACAAAATGACTTGGTATTTGTAATCTCTGATTTGAATTTTGAAAAATCATATTGGTTACACATTTCCTGCAAAAAATGTTGATGGACATAAAATCCAAAAACCCCTTGAAGAGTATAATGACGAAGAAAATAAAAAATTTCAATTAAATTCAAGAGCTATTTATATTCTTGTATGTGCTATGGATAGAACTGAATATAATATAATTTGTCAATGCAAAACGGCTAAGGATGTTTGAAGGATACGCAAAATTACCCATGAAGGAACCAACCAAGTCAACGATTTTAAAATTAGAATTCTTGCTAATGATTATTAATGTTCAAAATGAAACCTAATGATTCTATTGTTGAGATGTTTACTAGGTTCACGGATGTTGGGTTACCGTCTTGAATGTTCGGGAAATAGGTGTTGTAAGAAGACAAGGTATCTTAAAATTATAAGATGCCTACCCCCCAAATGGAACTCTAAAACAAAGACTATTAAGGAAGCAAAGAATTTGAAAGAGCTATCTCTTAAGGAACTTATCGGTTCCTTGATGACCTATGAAATGAAGATTGCAAGACAAGAAAAGGAAATGCAAGAGGAAGAAGACAAAAAGAATAGTATTGCACTCAAAGCTCAAGAAGAGAAAGTCGTTGAGGAAACAATGATCAATGACATGGAAGATAAAATCACCCCCAGCACAAAGAGAGTACAAAAGCTAATGATGAAGGATAAATTTAGTAGAAAGACCTACAATAGAAGGAGTAACTACAAGAAAGAAGGCCCTTCAAGAGAAGAAAAAGAAAAAAGAGAAGGATCTAGAGAAGAAATTTGCTACAAGTTCAAGAAGCCAGGTGATGTAAAATATGATTGTCCTCTTTAGAAAGACAAGAGAGAAAAGAGAAGAACCATGATGGCAACGTGAAGTCAAAGTGAAGATTCAATCATGATGAAAATGAGAAAGAAGTTAATAACATGTACTTCATAGATCTTGAGGATCAAGATCAGATAAATTCTAACTTTGATGATGATGAATTTATGATTGAATTTGAGGAATTGCTTAAAGACATCAACAAACTTGATGAAAAGAACACCTCACTTAAGAAGAAAGTTTTTGAGCTTCAAAAAGAACTTGATGAAATAAACAAAAAAAAAAAAAAAAAAAAAAAAAAAAAAAAAATTCAAAAGTTGAGCTTCAAAAAATTTCTCTGATAGCGTAAATGAAGAACTACTTAAAAAGAATGAATGGTTGATCTCGTCCCTTTTAGAATTCTCTTGTGGACAAAATTTTTTTGACATGATCCTAGCTATCCAAACATGTGTTTTTGATAAAAAGTGACTAGGATACAAGTCTTCAAATAATGAAAAATATTTCAAAACTACTTTGTCAAGGAGCTCACAAGTGAAAATCCCTCAACCATTTGCAATTTTTGTGGTAGAGGAGGACACATTAGTAGTACTTGTCCTCTTATAAATGGATCCTAAAAGGCCTTAACCTCTAATTCAAAGAAGGTTTCGGTTGAAAAATCAAAGGTCACTAACCACCAAGGACCCAAAAAGATTTGTGTACCTAAAGCTTCTTAATTCTTATAGGACTGGAAGAAGGAGAAATGGTTCTTGGAGACTGGTTGCTCAAGGCATATGACTGGAGTGAGTCAAGGTTTGCCTTCCTCAAAAGGAGAAAAAGAGGGTACGTGACCTTCGGAGACAACGGGAAAGGTACAATCATTGGACATGGTTCTATAGGTAACAATTTTTCATCTCCTATTGAAAATGTTTTGCTTGTTGATAGTTTGAAACATAATCTTTTCAGCATTGGTCAACTTTGTGACAAAGGTTTTAAAGTGATTTTTAAGTCTTCTCATTGCATCATCAAAGATTCTCAAAATGAAAAAATCATCTTCATGGGCCATAGAAATGAAAATGTTTATACAATTGATATTTCAAAATATGAAGGCCATGATAGATGTTTTTCTAGCATGCATGATGAGAGTTGGTTGTGGCATAGGATTTTGAGACATGTGAACATGAATCTCATTACATAACTTAATAAAAATGAACTTATTGGAGGCCTTCCCAAAATATTTTTTGAAAAAGATAATGTTTGTGAAGCATGCCAAATGGGAAAGCAAATAAAAACATCTTTTAAAAACAAAAATTTCATTTCTAAATTTTAAGACCTCGGAAGTTTCTTCACCGGATTTGCTCGGGATCCTCAAGAACTACTAGTCTTTGAGGTAAATCATATGCATTTGTGATTGTGGATAACTTCTCTAGATATACATGAGTCTTGTTCTTAGCTTACAAAAATGATGCATTCCATGATTTTTCAAAGCTTTGTAGAAAAATTCAAAATGAAAAAGGTTTTACTATCTCTTGCATAAGAAGTGACCATGGAAGGGAATTTGAAAATGTTGATTTTGAAACTTTTGTGATGAGCATAGAATTGAACATAACTTTTCATCTCCTAGAACTCCCTAACAAAATGGGGTTGTTGAAAGGAAAAATAGAACTTTGCAAGAAATGGCAAGAACCATGCTTCATGAAAACAATTTGCCAACTTATTTTTGGGCAGAAGCGGTCAATACTCCATGTTATATATTGAATAGAGTTTTGATAAGGCGTTATTTGGAAAAAACTCCATATGAACTTTGGAAAAATAAGAAACCCAACATTACCTATTTCAAAGTTTTTAGACGTAAATGCTTTATTTTAAACACCAAGGACAACCTTGGAAAATTTGATGCAAAATCTAATGTTGGGATTTTATTTATTTTTTGCTATTCTTCATCAAGTAAAGCTTATAGAGTTTTCAACAAAAAGACCATGGTAGTAGAGGAGTCCATCCATGTAGTCTTTGATGAATCTAACGATTCTCTTCAAAGAAGAAAAAGTGTTGATGATGATGTAGGTTTAAACTTTTCCATGGGAAGATTGCAAATTAAAGATAGAGTTCATCAACAAGAAAAAGAGATTGATTCAAAGAAGGAAGAGGAATCACCTTTGGCCCCTCCTCCACCTCCTTAACTTGAGCAAGGAGAATCTAGTCAAGGACTTTCAAGAGAGTGGAAATTTTTCACAAATCATCCACAAGATCAAATTATAGGTTATCCATCCATTGGGGCAAGGACGAAATCCCCTTTTAGAAATATTTACAATAACCTTACATTTATCTCTCCAAATTGAACCAGAACTTAAATGATGTATAGTAAGATGAGAGTGGGTAATAGCTATGCAAAGAAGAACTCAATCAATTGAAAGAAATGAAGTTGGGGATGATATCTAGACGAATGATCAAGAGAATGTTATTGGTACTAAATGGGTGTTTAGGAATAAAATGGTTGAAAATGGCATAATAGTTAGAAATAAAGCAAGATTAGTGGCCCAAGGATATAACTAAAAAAAAGGATTGACTATGAAGAGACCTTTGCTCTCGTAGCTAGATTAGAAGCCATAAGATGTTGCTTGCTTTTGCTTGTTACAAAACTTCATTTTATATCAAATGGATGTGAAAAGTGTTTTTTTAAATGGTTTCATAAATGAGGAAGTGTATGTTGAACAACCACCTGGATTTGAAAGTTTTAATTTCCCTAACCATGTTTTCAAACTCAAAAAAGCACTTTATGGCTTGAAACAAGCTCCTAGAGCTTGGTATGAAAGGCTAAGCAAATTTCTTATTTTAGTGGTTTCAATGAGCAAAAAGTGAGCCTAGCTCTCTCTTCATTAAGCAAAGGATAATGACATGTATTGTTCAAATCTATGTTGATGATATTATATTTGGTGCTATAATGTTTCACTTTGTGTAAGAAAGAGAGTTTGCCAGAAATATATGCATAGCGGAATTTTAGGGTGACATGATGGGGAGCTTAACTTTTTCCTTGGTCTTCAAGTCAAACAACTTAAGAAGGGAACCTTCATAAATCAAGCAAACTACGTAAGAGACCTCCTTAAGAAATACAATTTGGAAAAAGTAAAGACCAAGAGCACACCCACGGGCTCATCAATCATTTTGACATGGATGAAAAAGGTAAGCCGTTAACCAAACTAAATATAGAGACATGATTGGTTCTTTGTTATACTTAATGGCTAGTAGACCCGATATCATGTATAGTGTATGCTTATGTGCTAGATTTCAAGTTCAAGCATGTCCTAAAGAATCTCATTTGAATGTGGTTAAAAGAATATTTAGATATTTGAAAGGCACTATTGATGTTGGTATTTGGTATTTATCCAAAATGTGAAAATTTTGAATTGATATGCTATTCGGATCGTTTTGGAGGTTATAAGTTGATAGAAAAAGCACTGATGGAACATGTCACTTTTAGGTCACTCACTTGTCTTGGCATAACCCAAGAAACAAAATTCGGTTGCCTTGTCAGTAGCGGAGGTGAATACATAGCCCGCCGGGTTAGGATCTGCGCCAGTGCTTTGGATGAGCAAACACTTGTGACTTTGGTTTAAGAAAATTTCACATGTTCCCATTAAATGTGACAACAAAGTGTATTATCATATCAAAGAATCTTGTGCGTACTACAAACGAGCGTATAGAGATTAGACACTCTCTTAGAAATCATGCGAAAAATGGGATATTACATTTGATTTTGTTAGAATCGAGACCAACTTGCAGATATTTTGCAAACCCCTAATGAGAATCAATTTAACATTTAGAAGACAATTAGGTCATCTCTTTGTGAAAATTTGTTGAATTACTTGATTGTCAATATCGCTTAAATTATAAATGTACTTTCAAATGGAGATACACTCTATGTTTAAAGCCCATATTCTTTTACTTTTTAATATTATTTGCCAAGGGGAGGAATATTTGTAGACCCTCAATTTTTCCCTGACAGCACATTGAATCTCGGGGTGTCACATGTACTTAGTCTTTTTATATGTCACGGCTCCTAGCCCCTTATGAACTAACCAAGTTTTTTGGCCTTGAGCATGTAAATCTATAGTTCATGATGGTCTTGCGAGTGTGTGGTTCATTTTAGAGTGTCGTCATGGCCCTTTGTCCGTTAATACTGCTGCGGGAGGAAGTGAAGCCTCTCCAAAATTTCAGTTTAGTTAGAGTTCATAGGAGCGAGGGTTAGTCTGGAACGCGAGTTTAATTCACGGTCATATCTCCCTCATATGAACTCGAAATCAAGCACCGTTTTTTAATGACTCGGTTTTAAAGACGTTCTCATCAAAAATTCTCATTTTTCTCCAATTGGATTGACTTGTTAGAGACAGGTTGGTGTTAAGTGAATTGCGAGGTCAAGATATACATGGAGCACTGAAACATTTGAGTCATATCTCAGTCATGGGCTTCAAAATCATGCGTTATTTTTTAATTTTCATACTCATTTTGAAAAAAATTAGGGGTACATCAACCAGGTCAATCGGTTTGGGTGGCTCGGCCAGTTTGTGAATTCGGGTTAGAGACTGTTATTGGATCATGTTGAATTTGGAGCATTATTGTTTTAGTCCTATCTCTCATCAGAACTTGAATCAACGCCAATTTTTTTGTTGGACTCCTAATTCTTCAAGAAATATTCTTTCAAATTTTCAAATTTTTTCTCAACTGGTTGGGAATCGGTTTAGCCAAATCATCAGAACAGCATGAATGCCAGTTTTGGTGATTTTAGAGTCGAATCCTACTTGGTTCGGGCCATAAGCTCGGTCAGTCTAGGCATGGTTGGATCCAGGACTGAACATTGGCGGTTTGTACAACCAGCCTTGGGGTGTTTGGATTCTTGGTGGTTAAACAAAGAATAAATATGTGTGATTCACCGCAGGACTATAAAGGGGTGTTTATGGAATTTGAATGAGTCTAAGGCAGTTGGGGTGAGTTCATGACTAATGGTATTTTTAAAGTGGAGTGGGCTCAGATGTTTGCTGAAGTAAAAATACATAAAAACCTAGGAGAGGAGACTTTGGGGAGGAGGGATGTTTTTGGGGAAACTTTTGTCTAAGTTTGGTAAGGAAAGAAGAGGTGGAGGGTTTGAGCGTTGAAGATTCTGGATGCACATTAGTGATCAAAGAAGAGGAAAGGGCTCTTGAGTAAGGGTGGGACTTTTGGATCATTGGAAGTGGGAGGCTCTGTTGGGACTTTGTTTCTAGTTAGATCTTAGGGCCGAGGTTTGCTCGTGAGCGACCTGTGTATTTGAGTAAATAGAAGGAAGGCAGCCTTGAAGCGAGAAAATTTCTGGGGAGAACAATCATGGCACTGATTCTAGTATCTCTCATTCATTTCCTCTTAAGATTTTCTTCTCGTTTAAGAGACATCTTTGAAACTTCTATGGTTGTCTCTAATAAAATGTTTGAGTTTAGTATTGTTCTTCTTTGCTTCCTTTTGATCTATTTCTTAGTTCATAGTTCGGTTGATATGTTTTCTTCCCACATACGATTTAGTAACAGTCTTTGATTTTCTTAATTCTCTTCTAATTTTCCTTGGCATAAAGATAGATTCTACCTTGTTCATGATTCCTCACTGCTTGTTTTCACTTGATCCATTTGTGGTTATCTTGATATATAATTGTTGCATGATTTCATTTTATAACTTTGTTTATGGATGTCTCATTTGGTTGGTTTGGAGATCAGGTGAGGGCTGTTGATTTTCATGGGTTCCATAAACATCAGTGGTTGAGTACAATTATGAGATTTAAATATTATGGGTATTGAACTTAGGTATTAATTTGAAACGGTTATAGGAGATTTAGTCTTCAAATCTGAGGACCATGTTGGCTAAAATTTCAAGTTTACTTATATGGTGATTCAGTAACTCTGCATTGGGGGGTTTTAAGTGGCTGATTTTCATCTGGATTCATAGGCTATAGGTAAAGTTGGTTTATTCTTAAATTAATAGCGGTGGAGACTTAGTGAATCAGATCTCAACAGTTCTTAGGCTTTAAGTGGCTGCATGTGGATATCTGTATGGCCGGTACAACATACTCTTGACAGTTGGTTACATTCTTGTGGTTAATGGGTTCCCATAGCCTTCATTTTTATAGATGGGTTGGCTTGGATTCTGACCCGTTTTGGAACATAGCCTTGTTTCAATCAGTTCTGGCTGTTTAGACTTAGAATGTCGTATTTTTTGTTGGATTCATATTCTGTCGAAATTTGTGACCAAAAGTGGTGCCTCGCTGGCTCAATCAGTTAAGGAACCGGTTCAGGCGGTTCATCTTGTTTTTCATGGTAGCTTTGATTTCGGTTAATTGAAACATAACGCTTTGTGATTCAAATGTCGCTCCAGGTCAGTGGTGGGATTTGTTCAAGGTCACGAAATGGAGTTCATTTAGGGTTAATGTGATCATTGGGATTCATAAAGAAGGTATAGACCTATATGTATCAAGGTTGTTGATCAGCACTAATTAATTCGGTAGTGTTTTGTTGAGGCCCGATTCTTTGTGTGTTCGACATATGTTTATATTTGGTGGTGCTTAGCATGTATTTGGTTTCTCATGCTTCCACCTTGATGTTGTTTTGAGAGATTGTTGTATGCTTAGAATACGGCGGCTAACCTTCACGGCGCATGGCTAGAGACCATGTGTGTGGCACATGATGTTGGATAATGGTGATTCAGCTAGAATACTTCTTGGGTGCTTGTTTGCAACCACAATATTGTTGTGCTTATTAGTGACTTCTTATCGGCGCATGGCTGGGACCTCAGTATGTGCTTCAGTTTATATTTTGTAGATTAAATGTATCTTGGATGCCTTGAGTTTATGCTGATTCATGTCCGTGGTTTAACTGGTGATTCTGGGATCTTTTAAATCTCTATCATGTGCTCAAATTCATTAATGAGTTGGATATAAAAGGCCCAGAAGTGCTACCTCCTGTGAACCCTTTGAATCCTGGTTGGAGCTCTTGTAAACCAGTTTCTTCTCAATGAGGTCATTAGGTTTTGTGCTTACTTGATTTTCCATAATAAGTAAAATAAAAGTAAGTGGCAACTCCAATAAGGTATTCGATGAAGTGGGGTTTTAAAACTCAAAAATATTTTCTTTTTATTGAGTCACGGCATATGGATTTGGTAGGGTCTACATATGTATCTAGGAGTTATGTGCTAAAAGAGAATGATACATTTATAATTTTAACATCATTCCTTGATGCTTGTATTATGTGTTGATCACCATAAGCATATGTGGATTAGTTAAAATTTGTATTAATACAGGTGTACCAGATATGGTTGAGGAGATTTACTCCTCTGATCTTAAGTTTGTCATCATAAAAATGGAGATTATTTAGCCGAGAACTCAGTTGGTTTGATGATAACAAACCACAGTTAGTGGGCAGTTTTAATAGTTAACATTGAGGTTGAGTGATAGGTTGAAATTGATCAAACATCAAATAAAGATATTCCGAGTTAAGATGACAATAGTGTGTTGGTCAATCTTAGAGTAAGTTCACTCAAATCAAGGCAGATTCAAATCAAGTAATGATAACAGAGGCTCTGAGCTCTTGGATCAAGGGAGGATATAAGCAGGAATCACATGTAAGATGATGAATGCATTTGTGCATTTGGAGGTATATCATCTTTGCATGCAGTCTTCATAACTCATTTTTGTGTATAAATTGAATATCTTTTAAAACTCAAGTATGAGATCAAACCAGAGCATTTAAAAATTTAAATCACTGGTAGTGTTTTCTAGTTTGTTGATTTGGAATGAAAAGAACCTAAGTGACCATTTCCAAGGCCTTTTCGGCATTCTTTGCATACTTTGTGTTTTAACTCGGCTTGACTTTAAATTGATGAAATATTTTAAAACTCATAACATGTCAAATCTGTGATTATTTGGAGCGAAAAAAGAGTTGACAGGCCACATTCGGCCAAACAATTGGTTTAAACATCCCGGAGTCATCCGTTTAGTCTGAAGTTGACGTTTGAGTTAATAAAAGTTCATTTCATTTTTACATGGTGGCCAAGGCAAGCGGTAGACCAGGTTGGTCAGTAGATCCCGAGTAAACGGTCATCTCAACGGTCACATACAGTGCATTAAATGCACAATAACTAGTTTATTAATGGAACCGGTCAATCGATTGGTCGATTGGTTGGGTACAAAATGCTACCCGAGATTTCACCCCTATAAATTCTTAGTTGGGGATCATTTATGGTCATGTGACTTGTTGCATTTATTCTCTTAACCACCCTTTCTCTTGCTAATCAATTCTCAATCTAAGATTCTTGGTGCATTCATTTCACTTGCATATTCTGAGTGCTGCTGTATTAATTATAGCAGAGTTATAGTTGATCATCTGAGAGCTAGAGGAGAGGTCTCGTGGAAGCATTAAGGGAAGCTGGTGTGTATAAATTTGGAAGGTGTGAAGTGCAGTTGAGCCAAAATCCAAGATGTGCAGGAAAAGCTGGGTTGGAGCTTGAAACTAGTAGAACGCTCACCGATTTGAGGTTGAGGAGAAGTGGACGTAACTAAGGGTGTGCCGAACCACTATAAATCTAGAGTTTGATTCTCTACTCTATATCTCTTTATTTAATGTTTTTGTAGTTAAACTTGTAGATTTCTTATTGATTTGCAAAATGTTTTTTTTGAGAAAACCTATTCAACCCCCTCTTGGTTATTTTGCTAAGTCATAATCACCTTTCACCTTTATCATGAGTGAATAACCCATCTGGTGTGCTCGCCTTATATCGAGACCAGTTGGATGCACAGACTCATGATCAGGTAATTATTTATTAATATATATTATTTTTAGTCGTATTCACAAGAACGATAATTTTAGTTATATTGACATTGACATAGCGTGGATATTTGTAGGTGTTATGAGAGTCATACATCGGAGAGTTGGTTGCCCATATACTTGATATATGTCTAGCTAATCAGGAGATTTGGCGGACGATGTCACCACCATTTACAGCACGGCGCAAGTGGCATGTGGCGAGTCTTACGTCAGTTCAGCCTTCATCAAGGAATACCTCCATCTTGCTCGATGAGAACTACGTTTAAGGTAACCGAGGCGAGGATGTAGTGATTAAGATACGTATCATGCCCCCGTCATGATTGCCTTATGGGCTCACGGTGTGAGATCAGTGCATCCACCTCCGAAGCTGGTATGGACTTTATGATCCATATACGGAGTGGTATTCTACAAGATCGAACTGATCACTTTACCACTGTAGGGTCGTGGGTATCATAATAACGTAACATCTACTATTAGTAAGTAGTCTGTTTTTCAATTCTTTTAATTTTAATGTATAGATATTAAATTTCTGATGTTGGTTGTTTTTTAGATCTTTGGGATGGTATGTCACACCCCGATTCCCAATCAGGCAGATAGTGATCAGAACCGGGTATGGGCGCGAGACTATATCTTGAGACTCTCATTGATCGGTTCTTTCCGGATTTGAACTTTGTGGTTATACAAACAATTTGCAATAATAACAAAATCATTTACATTTACGAAGACTACCACGGGAGTGGTGTCCCTCAAATCTATAAACATATCTGAGTCCATTTACTTGAACGTATTTGTTGCTATCTAATACAACATGTGAGGAATCGCCCAGAAAGCGATGGTGAACTATCTGGTGGCTACCTGCGATATGCGAGATCATCATCTCTCCATATATTACCTTCCTCTTTGGTACACGGATTGAAATTTCAGGTATCAGCCTCTTTATTGAACATATACAAGGGCGACGATAATATGATCGTCTCAACGGATATATGATCATTTTCATATAACATATGTCGTGACGTTTGACACCTTCAAACATATATATGTTGTTCTCATTAAGTACTTATCATTTTGATCATTATCTTTCTAATGGTTCATATTACATCCTGTCTGTGCATGTTGCTTCTCGTCCTTATTCGCATCAGAATTCTATTCCGTAGGAATTAGGTTGTCTCTCATTTGTATCTGTGGGAATCACGGGTCATCTCCACAGGGTCTAATTTAGTTGATCGATAAGAGCTACTCTCCCCAAAAGTGTGATTTAAAGAAATTGTAGGGTTGTCTTTGTTTGATTGAATAGTTTGATTGGTTTGAATGTTTTAAGGCAGGAAAGGCAAATTCTTGGGATTTTAAGGTTCCACTCATACGGTAGCATATAAGTCCCACCTCTTATTTTACAACTCATCTAGGAACCATTGATAATGGTCTTTGATAGGAGAATTTATCTTCATCTCTTTGATAAAGATGATTAAATCTTCTCAAGCATGTTCTGATGTCCCAGACCCTTAGCTCGCATTTGTAATTAACGGCGTGTGCCGAGTATCTCGTTCAATTGTAAAGTCCTCTTAACTAAGGATTTACAAATGTTGCACAATTGGGTTCAGCATCCTGATCCATTGGGGTTCGAAAAAGTAGAATTGAGGACTATATGATGGGGTGAGTTCCTTTGTAGATCCAGTATTAGGGTTTAGAACTCCATGGAACTTATAAGAACAATTATCATTGAAGTCTAATCATAAAAAATAATACTTTTAGAAATCAGAGATTTAATTGCAAAACCTAAGAATGAAAGAATGTAAATACTATGATTAAAGCAAAGCAATTGTTTCTCTTGAAAAGATTACATATGCTTGAAATCAAAAAGGCCGACGAGAAAAAGAGTCTTCAATCTGGATCTATAAAATTTGCTAAAACCAATGGAAAGGAACTCCTCTCTCTTATGAAAACCTAACCTGAAGTCAAAAGCTGCTCTCTCCTATATCCATATACTATACTCCTTTTCAATGTCATCCACGTGTTGAGGCTGATTGACAATGTGCCCTGGTTAAGGATGCAATTACGCTCCATTTCACGCTCATACATGTGTACCCGGTACACTTTAATGATGCCGCGGTACACTTTTCTTGTCGATTTCTGATCGAGGTGTGCAGGGTACACTTACGATTAATAAGTGCGCCTACCCTGCCCTTTTAGCAAGGTATCGTTTGCAATCGTCTGCTGGTACGCCAAAATCTCTGAACTTTTCTAGCATTTGGAGTTCGAGACTTGTCAATTGTTAGCCCATCCTCGATGCTTCATATTGGCTTCGGTATAAATCGCGCACGCCATGTTTTAGACACGAAGAAAGACACCTGATCTAAAGCACGAAATTGAAAGTACCTATCCTTGCGATGAATGGTGTGATTGGATATGCTAGAATTCTACTATAATTATTGCTCAAATGTGTATTCATCACACCCCCCAACCTGTATCTTGCTAGTCCCTACGCGAGTTTAGATCAGAACTACCACTGGGTATGGTCTGACGAGCCAGTGCAGTTAAGCTTTGCAAGAATCTAAAATATAATTTATAAAATACTTCACCGCTGTGTGCGGTATGACTCATTTAAACCAACCACAGTCTTACACAATGAACATTTATAGCAATTCAGCTTCAATCGATTATTCAAATAAGGATACATGGACTTGAAGAAACGTAAAGCGATGTACAAGCAGTGAAGCTGCGAGTGATCGATATTAATGAAACAATCATTTAGCATGGGGCATAACCACCTATGCATAGTGTCGAAGGAAACAACAAACATAATTGGAATCAAAGAGGTCTTAGGTTGTAACGACCGTAGGCTAGTGAAAAGAAAGGTAAAGGTGAAATGGGTGTTGGCATGACATGGCTGGGGTCTACTACCCGGTTGCCAACACCACCCTAGTCTAGCCTAAGAATGGCTATGCGGCGTCATCCTCATCCTCTCTGAAGAGAATGCATCTCAGTCTGCAGTCATCATTCTTACGAATCTCCTCGGATGCGGAAGTAGCATCCGCCGTTCTTAGGCTCTCCCTGAAGAATGTGACTCTCAAGCCTCGAGAGGCATTGATCAACTGTTTCTGCTTCCCCAAATGCATGAACCACCCTTTATTGCCGCTCCATCAGCGCCAGTAGCGTGTGCCAGTGGTCTTGGGGCTATGGATGAAGTGATCCGGAAGGAGGCAGAAGGCCTTTGGGCCGAGAGAGTGGGGCTAATGGATGTCGCTCGGCTCTTGACTCAGTTTTGTTTGTGATCGGCCCGACCTAGGCAACACCCTTTTCTTCATTTGCTCCCCTCATTCCGCTTCCTCCACGGTTGTGCAGCGATGGGAAAGGGATGTATACACTTTCATGTGGCGTAGGAAGTCTCATCACACCATGTGATTCAAGGCGTAATCAATGAGTTTCCCGGTCATGACTTCATATAAAAATTGGATCTGTTCTCTGCTGGGGGACTTTTCATTACCCTTCGGCCTAATTTGATCGTGAATGATCTTGTTCATCAAGGCAAATTCTGGTTTGAGCTTCCCAGGGACAAATTCTTTCTTTATAAATCCACTCATGATCGCTGGGTGAGTGCACATAGCCTGATGAACGTTGCGCATCCGTCGGTGAGCGAAGTGGATAGGGTCGGTCTGAAGCATAAGGGCAGACATATTGTAAGGAATGCGTTATTGCATAGATCGAGGGTGATCCAGCACACTTTACCATGCGGCGAGGTCTCTAATACGGTCTCGACCGTGATTCTCCTTTAAATTGAGCAAAACTCCAGATGCCACTGTAGGCATGTCAGTGAACCTCGTGGCGCACACGAAATCCATATTCTGCTCTTGAATAATCCCCCAGATGGGATGTGAGTACAAAAATGTCTCCACTTTCGCCTCTGGCGGTGAAAGCCCACGGCTACGATTGACGGGGTCCGTTTTCGTGCTCGACTCGAGTCCTCAATAAACATTGCCTCTATTTCATCATATCAACTGTTAGACATTTCCTCCTTCAGAGATGACTTTGGTCGTTTTCCCTTCCCTTTTCTTGTTTGGGAGGCATCAGTTTTCTGTTCTTCTGACATCCCATAGAAGGAGCTAGATGCCTTTCCTTTCCCGACATTCTTAGATCGTGCCATAGAGATGCTTAAGGATGGCATGCGCCCCGGATGGCCCGGATATATATAATAACATCCGAAACACATTTGGCGGCAGAGTAGCCTGTGCACATCAGACAACACTTTCCTGCCCGTACTAACCAATGAGCTCATTTTAAATTAACCGAACAATACCACCCAAATCCAACAAAGCAGATCCATGTATAAGGAGGGTAACAATGTGGTAGGATTTTTAAGTGGCTTACAGTCAGTCGATGGCTATGAGCAGATGGGTCTACAGACGAAGAAAACCACAGCATAACAGCAGGAGGCTTGTGAAGGCTTGTGTGAGAGAGCAACCGGCTAGGGCTTGGCTTGTGGAGAGTCAAGAAGTGTTTGGAATGGATTAAAAACCCCATTTGCCCAAATTCCCGTGATTATCTTAGGTACACTTAAATGATGTCGCGTTTACTTTAGCCACTTCCTTTCCGGAGTAAGTTGTCAGGTACACGTTTAGGTGTCTTAGGTACACTTATTCAATGATTTTTATTTTTTTTATTATTTTTTTTCTTTTCTTTTTTTTTATTATTTTTGAATATATATATATATATATATATATATATATATATATATATATATATATATATATTTCACTTTGAGCAGTGGTTAGATGTACAATTGGCCTTTTCAAGCGCTCATCCAGGGCTTATTTGCATGTTCACTTTTTCTCTTGTTGGGTTCACATTGGCGCCGTAGAATTAGTCAAACTGTAAATTTGTTCATAGAATACGTTCAATCTCTCAGTGGATCCCACTGTTCTTACTTTTTCGGGGTTCCTGGGTTAGATTGACTTGCTTTGAGCTCAAAATGGGTGCAAGGGATGAGACAATACAAATCTGAGTGCCGCAGAAATAATGGCCTCTAATCCTTTTCCGAGTTATGCAAAATGTTTCATAGACATGGCCATGAGTTATGACCGGCTAAATTGATGCACAAATGGAAGCAAGAAATTGATGCACAATTGGGAACAAAAGCAACAAGATCGGAGAAAATTTGACCATAAGTCTGTGGTTTGTGTGTGACGATGGAGTAGAGTGCAAAGGGACAATCCCACGAAGAACACAAAGCTTGTTATGCTCGTTAAAGATGTGCATAAATAAGATGATGTAGAGTGTATGAAATCATGCGGGTATGCTTTGTGCGGGTAAAACATAATATAAAGAGGCATATTTTGAAAAATTTGACCGCTGAACATATAGCAGAGTGCATGATTCATTCAACCGGTGTACACCTACCCCACAACGAAACAAGCATTGTCCTCGATGCACATAAAACTAAAGTACCCCACAAATTAAGAAATGAGTATAAATAAGTAATCGTGAAAAGCAAATGAAGTGAAAACAAAAGAAATGAAAGCAAAATGAAAATAAAACAAAATCAAAACTATATACAACAAGTTGAGAGCGAGGTTACTTGGAAGAGTCACAGTGGCCCGGGTCTACCAGTCTCACTATGCTCTTGAGGATTGAATTGCTCGAGGAATGGTTTGAGCGTTGGCCATTCACTTTGAAGGCTTTCCCGAGTGTCAGTTTTCAATCTCCGGCTCATTGGCGATAAACTACCTTAACGATGAATGGGCCAGTCCAACGAGAGCGGAGTTTGCACAGGAAATAAATCTGTGCAGGGGCTGTGTTAGTACTCACGGTTGGGTTGAGCGTTTTCCTAGCAATAGATTTGTCATGAAACAGCTTGAGCCGCTCTTTGTAAATTCGGAGCTTTCATACGACTCTCCTCAATTCTTCAGTTCATTTAAGCTTTGCAACAAAGCGCTGCTTACAGCGAGTTAAATGAAATTAAAAGTTCTAATGATAAGCCGGTGTTATTTCAAGCCCAGTGATGGCAAGTCTTTCCATAAACAAGCCTATAGGAGACATACCAGAGCAGGTTTAAAGAGCGGTCTGCGGTAGGCCCAAGAGCATCGGTAAGGCAGGTGACCAATCTTTGCGGTCGGAATGCCGTTTTTGCCAAAATATGTTTATCTCCCTATTCGTTGCTTTCGACTTGACCATTGTAGTGCGTGGGTGGTAAGTTGTTGATACTTTATGGGTGACTCCATATTTTTAGCAGTTATCAAAGATCGATTGCAGCGTCCACCATCACTAATAATTGCACGAGAATTGTCCCAAAGCGAGAAAAATATGTTCCTTTATAAATTTCAAAACAACCTTGTGGTCATTGGTTCTTGTTGGAATTGCCTCGAAGCCCACTTAGACATAATCAACGGATAAGAGAATGTAAAGATACCTGAAGGGGAAAATTTGTAGAGTCTATACCCCAACAATCAAATATTTCAAATTAAAATTGGGAGTAAGAGGCATCATGTTTAGTTTTAATGACCCCTCCCTAGTTTGCTGGCATTGAAGCACCAAGTTTTGCAAAAATCAAAACAATCTTTAAATAAAGTGGGCCAGTAAAATCGAGCTTGCAAAATCTTGTCTACCTTTTTTGAGGCGGAAGCCTATACGAACTTGAGAATGGCAAAAGTTATCTAATCTGCTCATCATTGTGTACACATCTTCTCTATTTGATGCAGACGTTCATTTAAATGAATGGATCATCAAAGTAGTATTTCTTAATATACATCGAGAAATTTCTTTACATTGAGAAGTCCATTGGGATTTGGAATCGGCGGTTACTAGGTAGTTTACAATGTAGGCATATATAGGCAATGAACAAGAGCAAAAAGTTGCTCATCAGGAAAACTATAGCCTATGGGTATGCCATGGGAGTTGGATTCTGGAACTAATCGAGATAAATGGTCAGCGACCACATTCTCGACCCCCTTTTTATCTTTAATAGTGAAATTGAATTCTTGGCAAAGTAAAATCCACTGATCATAGGGGTTTGTATCCTGTGAAACTGTAAGTACTTAGTGTGATCTTTGAAAATGGTGCGGGAGGCCTCTGATATGATCGGTTTCAGTGCAGACGCAAATGACTCTTACCACCAGTGCATATGTTTGCTTGATCTGTATTCTGTGTATTACAAAAATCACTGTGCTTTCTCTATTCTAACAGATTCCGACATCTGTGATCTCGAAGAGATGAACCGCTGTGTATATATTTTGTGTTCTAGTTTGTAAATGCCTGTATAACATATAAATATTAGCATATTTATAAGTAGGTACTTCCCAAATCCTATAAATCTCCTTTGAGCCGTATGACGAAGTGACCTTATGTCTCTAACACACTTAGGGTGGGTAGGTTTGAAATCGACTCAACTTTGGCCTTATCAACTTCAATTCCATCTTTTGATACTATATGGCTAAGACAATTCCTTGTGTTACCATGAAATGACATTTCCCAATTTAACACAAGATTTTTCTCTTGACACCTCTCGAGCAACCATTATTAAGTTCTCAAGCAGTTCTCGAATGATTCACCGGCGGAAATCATCCACTGAAAATCTCAATATGATTTCTATCATGTCCTTTGAAGATTCCCATCATGCATCATTGGAAGGTTAAGTTGCATTGCATAGTCAAAGGCATTTTCCTAAAGGCGAAGGTACCAAAGGATAGTGAATGTAGTTTTTTTCTTGATCTTCCAAAACATCTCAATTTGATTGTACCACAGATACATTAAAGCAATCAAAATTCATGCCACTGTGACTCTCCTTGTTGATCAACAAGCGGAAGGGAAAATGGTGCTGCAGTACCCATTAGTTTCCTATAATCATGCACCCTCATGCTGAAGTGACACGGGGAATGAGCTCATTATTTTCATTGGCCCAGCTACGACTCAGGACTTCTTAGGAACTACGTGTTGGATGACCCACTTACTATACGTGGATAATAACCCTACATCCAAGAGTTTTAAAACTTCCTTCTTTACCACTTCTTTCATTATTGGGTTCAATCGTCTTTGTGGTTGCCTAGAAGGTTTAACATCCTCTTCTAAGTGAATTCTATGTGTGCAGATCAAGGAACTAATTCCCTTAATATCTGCAATTGTCCAGCCTAGGCGGATGCATTGGGTTTTCAATATCTCCAAAAGTTGGTTTTCTTGATTCAATTCTAGGAAGAAGATATGATTCTTTGGAAGGTTTCCTCCTCCCACAAGAATGCATATTTGAGGTGTGTTGGTAAGGGTTTGCTCGAGCTTAGGTGGCCTCTCCTCGGAAAAATGCCTTGTCCTCATTTGGTGGTAATGGATTCGAACTTAGGTGCCCACCATTAGCCGAATGCCGTTATGCTCCATTATAGAGTGTAGAAACTCTGAATCAGTGTAGTCCTTCCTCATTGGCAGGGTGACCAGGCATGACAGAGGATCATCATATGAGACATTATCCGTATTTTTGTACCACAGAATCTGACCATGTTGACTGCATATATCTTCTTCATCCCAGTTCATAATGACATTGAAAATATTCGGATTTCCCAAGCGATAGGTATCATTAGGCCCCCTGCGGTGTATAATGGCGTGCTTGATTTGCGAAATGGTCTGGGTGCGGGAGCGGGTTCCTTGGTTCCTACGAGGTTGAGTGTCAAGCACGACAAAGTCTACAGGGAAGTAAAATTTGTCCACTTGTACCAATACATCGCCATATCCCCAGATTTTCTGATGCGTGTTGGAGGTGATATTGGTGGCTTTAGTCTCTAACCCTGATCCACATATATCTTGAATAAGGCGACAATTAACCTCGCCCCTAAGTCCCACTGAAACCTGCCTCTCGACTTTGAATTTCCTACTACTATTGATAGTGGTTTCTGAGTCTTTGTATTTTGGAGGCAAATTGTTTCGGATTAGTAAGGTAGATTGTTAGTGTGAATGCTCCTTGTTTGACACCAATTTCCTTTTTACCGTGCATAGTCCTTTAAAAATTTGGCATATGATGGAATTTGCCTAATGACATCTAACAAGATCTTCATTTTACTTGTTTGAACAACTCTGATCTCGAATGGTTATTCACTTTCTTTGGTGCTCTCGATCATGAGGTATGGGCTGGAGGATATGGGTAGACTCATCCTTTCCCGATTCACCATCGACATCATTTGTAGTGGGATATGAAACGTAGGCACCTCATCCTCTCACGACTAATTCACTGAGATTCTTGTGATGGTTCCTTGGTTGGAATGGTTTTGTCAGCTACCTTACCACTTCGAAGGGTAGTATTGTTACAGTACCCTCACTTGAACCTAAACTTCCACCTTGTTTTGACCTTGTGGTTGGGATGGGTTGAGATGGAAGTTTCCTTTCTCTTGTTGAAGGTTACCTGAAGCGAGGTTAACGGATTTATCACGGGATCTGCATCATTCGACGATTCGGGTCTGTGTTTGTGGATTGTTGGGTTTGTACGAACTGTGTAACAATATCCTCCAAACTTCTCTTATGTGGAGGTTGATATGGTTGTGGTG
Source organism: Tetrastigma voinierianum (assembly GCA_016808115.1). Classification (NCBI taxonomy): domain Eukaryota; kingdom Viridiplantae; phylum Streptophyta; class Magnoliopsida; order Vitales; family Vitaceae; genus Tetrastigma; species Tetrastigma voinierianum. The sequence continues at coordinate 870,139 of JAEQBH010000706.1, read as the reverse complement.
ATGGAGTTCCTTGATTTGGTGGCTGGAAACCTTGATTAGGGTTCACAGGAAACCCTTAGGGGCCTTGATTTTGAAATGGTGGAATGGAATTTGTAAAGCCATGGTTTTAGTAATGAGGACCTTGGTTGTTTGTAAGTTATTTGGCCCTCCTTCATTTCTCCAACTAAAATTAAGGGTGCTTACCCCATTCGAGTTATATGTTTAATTATGGGGAATTAAGAAAGGTTTCCTTTGGTAGTTGAGACGTGGCTTGCTCTATTTGAATGGCTCCCTTAACTTGAGGAAGCGGGCGGGTTGATAGTTGAATGTGTGGGATCATCACATATTATGCATAGCTCTCTCTAGGTCAGATGGAAGTGCGAGGGTGGTGAGGCTTTTAATTTTCATTGCCTTTTTCATCTCTATGGCCTCCTAACTTCCTTGTTAAATTGGCAATTTGGCTTGCAACTCATCATTCTCTCTTAGGTGATGGATTCGCCACCGTGATGTCTTGTGCACTTCGCGATAATACAGGTGTTAGTCTCTCCCAAGTTAGAGCATTCCTGCTATAGTATAAAGTTGGTGGCACCTGGCATCTTTCATAAAATTCCCTGCACATCATTGGACATGTTAACTTTATTACTCAAGATAATCCTTGATGAAATGCGCCTGAATTTGTCGACATCAGCCCATGTTGAGGGATAGCATGGGGAGGAATCTTATATCTTCCCATACATTTGTGAAGGGTTCTGGCTTTCGGAAAAGTTACGAATTGCTCATGAGGGCATTAGTACGATGCAAGAGGGAAAAATTTGTTAAAGAATTCATTCAGCATATTTTCCAGTATAGATTGGTGGTGCGGGAATGAGAGCAAATTTTAGCCTTCTCCTTTAAAGCAAAGGAAATAAAACCAAGCAGTTATGTGGAGAGGTGGGCCGGTGGAGAGAAATGCTGCTGCGGACATCCTCAAGTCCCTCATGAATGATAAGGGTTCTGATTCGAGACCCTTGATATACGGTAGAAGACGGATCATTTCGACTTCATGAGATGAATTGGCGCCTCTTGGGGCGAATACGGGGTGGTTGTAGTCCTTTGAGGTTGTAGAGATTTCTCGAAGGGTTCTTTCGTTAAACGAAGAGGCGAGTGGGACTCATTGGTTTCTTTGAAGGTTACCTCCTCCTCTCGTTGGTGTTCTTTGAGTGTAACATCACCTCCATGTTGTGGAGGTTCATGAAATCTTGTGGGTTAAGGAGGTCGCAGGTGTTTCATTAAATGCATGTGCTGATTCCCGGGATGATCCATTTGAGGCCAAATGCCATCTTGACACTTGACTTATTATGGATCCTGGTTTCACGGAGATACAATTCGACTAGTCGGTGTTTCTCGTTGTGAGCCCCAGCCCAGAGCATGCGCTGGAGTCCGCTCTGTATAAAAACACCCACTAGAATTTTCACTAGCAGATTAAAGAACAGAAACGTGCGGATTTGCAATGCAATTGCAAATTACCTCTAACTCGTCGAGATCAATAGCTTGGTTGGACGCCACTCGACAACGGCGCGAAATGCTTCGTCCTTATTGTGTGTAAATTCTATTCCCAAAGCGTAGGAATTGGTTATGTATTGTATCTTGTGGAATCACAGTCTCATCTCCACAGGAGTGGTCTAATTTAGTTGATCGGTAGAGCTACTCTCCCAAAAGTGTGATTTAAAGAGTGTAGGGTTGTCTTTGTTTGATTGAATGGTTGATTAGTTTGAATGTTTAAGACGGAAGAATTGCTGGGATTTTTAGGGTTTCCTTTCGCCACGATGTGTAAGTCCCACCTCTTATTTAAACTATCTGAACATTGATAAATGGTCTTTAGTGGAGGTATCTTTAAGTGCTCTTTAGAAAATAAGGGTGATTGCACTAATACTAGCACTTGTTCCCGATTAATGAACCATATTCGCATTTGTCAAGCACAGCGTGCAGGGATATCTTGTTCACACGTTGTCAGGAATATCTTAATAAGGATTTACAAAATGTTTGCACAAGTGATTAGCATCACACACAATCCATTGAAGTTCAAAAGTGGAATTGAGGGACTATACCTTGATCAGGGTGAGTTTCCATCGTAGAATCCCAGTATTAAGGGTTTAGAACTCCATGGAACTTATAAGAACAATTATCATTTGAAGAGTCTAATCATAAAAATAATACTTTTAGAAAATCAGAGAATTCAATTGCAAAACCTAGAATGAAGAGTGTGAAATACTATGATTGGCAAAAACAAGCTGTTCTGAATGATTACATATGTGAAATCAAAAGCGAAGAAAAGAGTCTTCAATGCGGATCTATAAAATTTCACACAAAACAATGGAAAGACTCCTCTCTTATGACCTAACCTAGAAGTCAAGGCTGCTCTCCCTATCGCGTACCATATCTTTTCAGTAATAAATCACGTGTTCAAGGTGATTGGCAAATATGCCCCTGTTAGGATCACGGTTAAACAATTCCTTCTCTTTTGCTGTTTTGGTACCTTTAATGGTGTCTGGGGTACGCCTGCTCTTGTCGATTTCTGATCGGTGTACGGTACACTTTGGGTATTACCGGTGCGCCTACCTGCCACTTTTTAGCAAGGTGTCTGATTTGCAAATGATATACGGTACACTTGATCCTCTAGTGCTTTTCTAGCATTGTTGGAGTTCCCGAGACTTCATCAATTGTTCGCCCACATCCTCAGTGCTTCATATTGGCTTCCCGGACATAAATCCTTGTACACTTATGTTTTAGACGTGAAAGACCTGCACAAGTCTAAAAACACACAAGAAATTGAAAGTACACATCCTTATAAGATGACAGATGATTAGATGTGCTAAATTCTACTATAATTATTGCTCAAATGTGTATTCATCACATGTCATATTCGTATACATATATTACTTTCATGGTTATATAATATACCATTTGTTATGTTCTATTTTCATGTACTGTGTTCATGTACTAATTTCATATATTGTATTCATGTTATACTTTTCATATTACTTTCTCTTTCATGCCTGTAAATACCAAAGAAGTGGATACAGGAAACTATAAAGGGCCGAAGTGGCCAGCATCGTGTGACGGTGGTCTATAAAGGGCGAGAAGGTCTTATCATTGTGCTGAGACAATGATCATCCATAAAAGGAGCCCAAAGTGAGTGACCACTTTAGGCCACCGTGATCGAAAGCGGGATCTATCTCATAAAACCTAGCGGGGCCTCGATATCAAAACTTATATGTTGCGGACTTATTCCTAATGGCATGCCAATCTATCCTCGCAGTGGAACCACGGGCAATCGGTTTTATTACATTTTAAACACATATCTCATGACTGAATTATTATTGTTATCTCGTGATTGCTTAAGCAATATCACTATCATTCATGTCGTATTAGTTCTCATATGCAGTATATTACGGTTCTCATGTTTCTCTATAATACATATATTCTATATATTTTTATCATGCACATTTCTCATTCTTATATTCATATATACCTTATTAGGTATTACATGTGCTCATTCTCAGCTTTGTCATCTTTTACTTATCTCTATACGTTCTGCTTGTATTCTATCATGTGTTCCTAGCATGTTCCATCTATTCATTTAGGTATGTCTATCATATATTCATATCATATAATCTTATTTTCATATCATGTCATCTACTTGTAACATCTTATATCTTTATATCTTCATATGGCATAGGACTATCATATCTTATGAAATATAATATACATTTCTTGTATGTTTTACTTGTGAGACTATCTATCTCCCTTAGAGTGCGGAATTAGACTTCTTCTTTGATACCCTTAGGTACCCTTCATGTCAAACTATTTACCTTTTTATGCCTTTATCTGAATACACACACATAAACATTAAGCTTGCTTGGGCCAGAAGATAAAAGAATGAATGAACTCGGTACAATATATACTCGAAAAGGTCAAATATGGTACGGAACATAGAGCGTGCACCTTGACGTAATAGAGTGTAGAAACACAGCAGAGTACTAGCTTTGATCATGTATACGTGCCTGCCCACGTAATAGAAGCGTCGTAGCACTAGCAGGAATGCCAAAGCACTAATCATATATGTCTTGTCATTCAATATCCGGTCTTAGGCAGTCATACAATTATACGTGTTCTCTAGATTATCATTTTATTATTTTCTTCTATACTCCTCTACATATCAAATCTACGTATATTTCTATTTCTTGTTCATATCTATCTCTTTTCTTATCATGTATTCCAATTGACTTTACCCAAGTGATTATTATACTTGGTACAACAATCAAATTTTTAGATATGGATACCGAATGCCATTAAATAGCATATGGTTAGATGCTAGACTCAATGAACTTTCCATAGAGTCCAAGAACACCCGAAACGGAGTTCGGACAAAGGAGTTATGACCTTACGAAGTTGGAGGTCACACGTAGTCACACCTAGCAGTGACTGGGCGGCCAAGCTCGTTAAACCTCTACCTCTCACGGGAATATGAATGGGCTTGACTGTGGGATTTCCATAGAGGTCTAAGAACACCTAAAGCGAGTTCGGATGAAGAAGTTATGACCTTTCGAAGTTGGAGGTCACGTATTAAACCTAGTCGGTAGCGCAGGCCATTGCAGTGACTGAGCTGCCAGGCCCGACTGACATGGTAGAGCTCGGTTAACTGTCAGGCTCGCCTATTATCCCTCGGGAATATGAATGGCTTATTGACTCAATCGGGATTTCCACGGTCAACACGGCAGATTCAGGCCGAAGGAGTTATGACCTTGAGTTGAGTCGCGTGTAGTCGCCTGTGGTAACTGAGTAGCCGAGCTGACTGACCTCCGTGGACCATCACATTTTCTACAAAGGTTTGAATTGAGAAATTAAAAACCCTAACATCATCTTGACTCAATGGGCTTTCCATAGAGTCCAAGAACACCCCAAACGGAGTTTGGACGAAGGAGTTATGACTTTCCAAAGTTGGAGGTCACGTGTAGTCACCACATCCAGAAGTGGCTGAACTATGCGGCTAACCTCAGTAAAAGGACCATAACTTGGTTTATAGAGATGGTAGAAATTAATACAACATCATCTTGACTCAGTCTTTCCATAGAGTCCGAACGCAAAGCGATTCGAGCGAAGGAGTTATAACCTTCCGAGTTGGAGGTCTGCGTGGTCAAACCCGGCGGCGACTGAGCGCCGGCGACCTGACTGGCGAGCTGGTGACCTCGATGTCAGGACCATAACTTGGTTTGGTGGTGAAATTAAAAGCACAACATTAAGTTCAATTTGATGTGTTCTGTTTTCCGGAAAAATATACTTGAGAAAGTCCCTTTATTTCTTGCAAAAGCCAATTCTAAGGTCAGGTAATGCATATGATCAAATATAGGAAATTTGTGTTGTACAACTAGACCCTTTCCATAACATATCTATAGGAGCCTTAGAGCTCTTACCAGCTCAACGCGAGAAATGAGTTTGGGAGTTCCAATGAAACCATACACAAATAAAGGGGTTCCAACCCGTATCTAAACTTTCTAGACCAAAACTGAACTTCCATACACCCATAGTTTATGCAATTATTCATAGTTCATACAAAAAACCGTACTCAAATTCCATACACCGTGATCTTCTTTTGCCTCTTTCTTCTTTCTCTTATTTGTATTCCTTCCTTCTTCTTCTTCTTCTCTTTCTCTTATCCCTTTTTTTCCTCTCCATCTCTGAGGCGATAGATATTTATTTTAGTGCTATTGATCTTATCACTTTTACTTCACTTTTCCTCTCATTGGAGAAGTCGCCGACCATCGGTCGAAGGAAACTTATCATCTTTCCTTGGCATTTGTCTCTTCTACTTTTATTCTTGTTTGGTCCTCCAACTCTCTATTACTCTTAATTTAACTTATGTATTCCTACTTTGTATATAAATTATGACCCTTAGGTCATGAATTGGTAAATTATTAATTTATACTTGTAATGATAATTAAGTTCTTGCTTATTTTATTTTATCTTTTATTTTATTACGGATAAATATCTTACTTTTATTATCACTCATTGTGTTATATGTTAGAACATATTTAGATCATTACATGGTAGACATTGATAGTATATCTCATGGGGCTTCCTCAGGCTTGTTGTACAACATTCATCATATTGCTAAAGTTTTTTAAAGTTCAAAACAAAGTTTGCAACGGAAGATTTTGGTCCAGTAAATTTTAAAAATTAATAAAAACTCTTTTTATGATCCTATGGTACATGCATACTAATCAACAAACAATAAAGATAATTACCTCAATAGGGTAAGGGATTTTCGGCCAGTGAGGTTGACAACTCAAGATCCTTTTTTTTTTTTTTTTTTTTTATGTTTTCCACGATCTTAGTCATTCCTCTTCACTACAGGTGCATGGAGTACAGTTTTGTTTTTAGAACTTTTGATATTCTCAACACATGAGATCAAGAAGATTAGATGGAGGTAAAAAAAAAAGTGAAACTCTTTCTCTCTTTTTTTTTCTCTAATTTTTTATCACCCCTTGACGCCTAGGGTTTTGCCTCTATTTATAATATGTCTTGAATTGATATCAACCATTGGATCAAGTGGCATATTTAAATATTGAATTAAAATCAATTCAAATTAAGTGACTAAAAATAAATAGGATTAATTTTTCAAATTAACCATTTCATCCATTTAATAATTACTATTAATTAATTAATGTTATTAATTTCTCAAATTAACCGTTTCATCCATATAGTAATTACTATTAATTAATTAATTTAATAATTAAATTAATTTAACATTTAATTATCTAATAATTACTACATAGTTGCTATGAAACAATTTCTTTTACAACTATGCCCTCAGAGTTTTTTGTTAATTTAATCTGTGTAGGATGTTTACAAAGCGGCAGGGGACCTATGGACACATATTCCAAGCTCAATAAATTTGATAATTAATTAAACTCTTTAATTAATTGGTTCCCGATATTATTCCACTAAAAATGCGAGCGGAACTCTTGTAATTACGAATAATTTCATTAATAATACTCGACGGTCCATTGATATGAATCACATTACGTGATTCATCCTCCAAAATTGGATTACATCCCATTAGGCTAGGTGAAAGTGTAGTTTTACCCCTCTAGTGATATCTTTATCTTTAAGATTCCGTTAATTCGTAGTGACGGTTAATTTATAAACTGTTATAAATTAGAGTGCTCAAAGCGTTCGATTCAATTAACAAGGGAACGATTATCATTCCCTCGAGAAGGGTTTAGTTCTATATCTATGTCTCAATGGGCCTCCAAGACGCTAAGTATTGGGTATCTTAGAGACAGAGGCCCAGTAACCTATGAATCAAAGGCCTATTGAAATAGACAGGGGAGTTCATGGCTACTTAGGATTAAAATCAATGCATATGATCATCTAGTAATACGGTTTAAGCTCTTAATTGTAACGATATATTATTTAAGAGTATAATCCATGTTTAATCATATCTCATATAAATCGGATTATAAAGCACTCCGTTTTAATGTCGCTACATCGATGATGGATCAAGATTACTCCGTTTCTTAATGTTCAGTGGACCGTACTGATATAGATCAAATATCCTACTTTGTGATTTACTACGGATAATTTAGTTTTATTATCTATAATCTTGATCATCTCATATATAAGCTGGTATATACTAAGATTATAGTTACATTAATAAACTTGGGATTTTCTTATATTTACTAGAATTATACAACATGTATAAAAGAATCAAATATAGAAAATTGTTTTCATGAAACGATACAAGTTACATGCTTTTAGGGCATAGTGTAATTGCTGATCAATTTACTTTAGTGGAAGACCATCGCATGTTTGCCTTAGCACGTAAGGAGGCATGCAACGTCACATGGACTATCGATAGACCTTCTCGTCATCCCGCGGTTAGGGATCAGGCGATCCAAGGTTGGGGGAGAGGGAGGTCGTGGGCGTGAGGGCGGTCGTGGTCAACTGGTCGAGTTGGTGACTGGTTGTGGTCGACCTGTGGCGGAGTCGTAGTCGACCGAATTGATCATCTTGTTGGTTGTTCTATCGATGAGATTTTCATATCACCCAAGTATTTCATACCCCCCCGAGACTCATACACGCAGGTATTCTACACCACCCCCTGAGACCTCTGCTCCACATGTCATCCCACCATCATCACTCACATCTTAAGCCTTAGAGGCCACATGTTTAACATCTACGACCTCACCATCACCTACAACATTGTCTCCCATTGATGAGACCATGATTGACTTTGTTCCAAACTTGGGTGCATGCCCACCTAGGTGACCTCGTGCTTCACTGAGTCATTGATGCATCCTCTGAGAAATTTGGTTTTAAATTCCAAAGTTTCACGATCAACTAATACTAGTCATTAATTACAATTTTCTACGATGAACTTTTGATCTGTTAGCTAATTTTAATAGCAAACAATTTAAATATTTTATTTATTTCTGACCAATAATTTGATTTATAGCAACCATTGCTCGGTCATAGATATTATAACTGTGACAGTTATTGATTGGTTGTAAAATGTATTAGTATTTATGATAAAATCTTATGTGGTCACAAAAATACTAGATATATAAAAAAAATATTATAAGCTCGTCCTTGGAAGTTTGATATTTTGAGGACTAGTTATTTAGTCTCAAAACATCATATGTCAAGTGACCACTTATTGGTGGTGAAGAGTATAGTAATTATGAAGAACTTTATGTTAATTACCAAAAATGCACATTATGAGAAAGTATTGCAACACATCTCACGAAAGCATGATATTTTGTGAGCGGTAAAAGTGGTAATATAAAATACCATAATCTATGATCACTCATTGATTTGCAATGACTGAGTATAATAATTGTGTGAAACTTGTATTAGTCTCAAAAAATATAATCTATGAGAAATATTATAACACATCTCTAAAAAAGTATATGACATTTGTGGGGAGCGGTAAAGTAGTGTAAGATGCCCTCCGATCTATGACTGTATTGGATTAGTCGTAGAAAAATATATTAATGTGATGAAACTTATGTTAGTCTAAATAAAATATATAATAAATGAGAAATATTATAACATGCCTGCAAAAGTATGATATTTTGTGAGGAAAAGTGATTGGTCTGAACCACACTGATCTATGATCCACTCATTTACTAGTCATAGAAGGGTGTATTATTTACAATACACCTTATGTTAGTTAAAAACTTATATATTCTACGAGAAATAATTTAACTTATCAAAAAGTTTGATATATTATGAGGCTGAAAGATAGTGACAAAATGTTATATTATTTGCTATTAATTCATTGGTTGGCCTAAAAATCTTTATTATTTGCAACAACTTTTCTGTTGATCCACATGAAAGACTTTAACATGTGAGAAAATTCATAATTAATTCACCTTTGAAATTTTAGTATTTTGAGAATTTGATGTTGACCATTGCAAATGTCTAATAATTTAGGATCAATATTTTTGTGACTTTTTCAAAATACACTTTCTAGTTTAAACAATTTTATATTATTATTAAAAGTTATCTTCTTAAAATACACACTTCATGAGGCTTTTTAAACACATTAAAATATTACTCTCAATATAAAACCAATTTGTTAAAAAATATTTGTAAATTATTTCTATAATTTTTAATTAATTAAGAATGTTTTCCATATTATATATAAAAATAATTACAAAAAATATCTTTAAAAATAATTCAATTTTATGAGCTTTTGGACCCATTGTAATAATTAAATGATAAAATATATTACAGTGTTTTGATAAAATATCAAATATTTATTATTTTTAAGGTGAACTCAATGATATAGAATTAGGTTTTAAAATTTTATATAAGTTTATATTAACACATTTTAAAACTATCTTAAGCTCCTTAAATCATATCCAATGTTTTATTAATATTTTCCATTTATAAGATAATTTAAAATTATTCAATGATTAAGTAAAGAGAACAATAGATAATGATTGGAAAACTATATTATTTATATTGTATAAATAATATGTATATATATATATATATATATATATATATATATATATATATATATATATATATATATATATATATATATATATATATAAATGGATAAAATATTACCAAATTATTTTGGTAAAAATCTATAAAAATATTTATTTATTTTTAATTGAATGATATAAAATTGGGTTTAAGAATTTTATAGTTTATATTCTTTTATTTTTAAACTATCTTAAGCTCCCATAAATCTTATCCGATGTTTTTATTAATATTTCCATTTATAAGATAATTTTAAAATTATTCAATAGTTAAGTAAAAAAACAATAGATATGTGGTGGAAAACTATATACTACCTACTGCCATATATATATATATATATATATATATATATATATATATATATATATATATATATATATATATATATATACACCTATATATATATATATATATATATATATATACTACCTGTACAAATTATTTTGATAAAAATCTATAAAATATTTTAATACTTTTAATTAGACAATGATACAAAATTGGGTTTTTAAATTTTTATGAAAGTTTATATTAACATATACTAAACTATCTTAAACTCCTTAAACCTGCCAATGTTTGTAATATTTTTTCTATATAAGGTATTTTAAAATTATTCAATGATTAAGTAAAGGGAACAATAGATAATGATTTGAAAACTATATTTATATTAAAAGTAGTTTAGAGTGCATGTTTTAAGCTAGATAAACATCAATTTTAAGTGCATTGATATAAATATGGTTGGATTTGAAAGTATTAATAAACCCAAAATATATTAGTAATTACTAAATGGATTTTAAGGATAAGTAACATGATTTTGAAGTTTTATTCACTTTTCCTAAAATTCAATACGTGATTTGATTTTTAATATAACAATGCGATGAGGCGTTGTAATTGGATCCCTTATGATTTTATTTTATTTTAAAATTTTCAAATTGCTTAATTAGTACATAAATTTTAGAATATATTTAATTAAAATCTTATAAAATTGTTATTATCATTAATTTTAGAATATATATTTATTAAATCTATAATAATAACCATTAACTAAATTACATATAAAAAATATTATACATAATTAAAATTTTATAATAATATTCTTATCTTTTAAATATTTAATTTAAAATCTTATAATAATATTATTGTGTAACTTTTTGTTTTCAAATACAAAAATATTTATATTTAATTAAATTTAAATATTATTATCTTTTAAATTTAATAGTTTTCTCTTCCATTGAAGTTACACACAAATCATAAAGCTTTTTTTTTAAAAGTAAATCATAAAGTTAAGCAAAGAAAAAATTCAATAAAAATTATGAAAAGTAATGCCTTATTTATCCTAAGAATGCTTAAAAATTAAATTTTATTTTATTAATTAATTTAAATATAAATATTAAGTAATAATGAAACCTAGTTTTAGATTATCTCTAAATTAAATATTTAAATTATCACTCTTCAAAAAAAAGTAAATTATCTTTTAATAATTTTATTAATATTATTATCATGAAAGAAATATAAAAAGAGACACAATATAGTTTCTTTCTCACGTTCTCTACAAAATATCTTTGGCAGTATTGTGTTTGGTCTTTCGAAACTAAACAGTGTCAAGTCTCTATTTTGGGTTAGTTTTATTTAATTTTTGTTTAGCTGGTGATTATTCTTTGCATAAGTTTTGATTTGTAAAATTTTGTTGGTAGCATGATTAAAATGAAATAAGCTAGAAAGATTGTTGGAATTCCTTTGTATCGACATATGAAGACACTATCATTTTTTTGTTCATTCAGTTTGCACTTCGTAAAACATTGTTTCATAAAGACATATCACGATGATATATTAATTATCATTATTTAATATATTTATCTTACGTTTTGTGATGACATCATTATTTATACGCTCTAGTTGGAAACTTTCTTTGTCTATTCCAAAACTTTATACTAATAAATAATTTACAACTTCTGCCAAATCTTCCTTCATTTATGGTTTGTGGTGGGTGGTCATCCTTCTTGGGGACAGGATGAGTTCCTTGTTCATTGTTATATGGTTGTAACCAATAGCCACAATGGACATGCATAAAATGATAAGCATTATGTAGGTTAACTGTATAAGCATTAGATATTTAAAGAAGCACACTTGTTGGTAAAGGAAGTACCCTTTTAAACCAACATGCATATTTAGATGTTATTACTCGATACATATAGGATTCAAGGTGACCTATAATTGGGTTTTGAATTTTATAATATGTTTTGGAAGCTTTTCCTAAAAAATTCTGAATAACAACTAATTTGTGGATATTAAAATGCTAATCCTCTAAAGAATATTAAAAATATGAGATTGTACTAATGTTTTTCAATTCAAACCATTACAAGTAGTAGAAAAAGAATTTTATTTATATTAACTATCACCACTTAATTTTTTCTTCCTCAATAATATAACATAATAATTTGAAATCTCCATTGAAGCATTTATTTAGATTTATGAATATAATTAGTATCATTTATCTTTGAGTATTAAAATATTTGTCTCTTATAATTGTAAAGATGTTCATATAATTTGAACATAGAGACAAACTATCTTATTATTTTCTTGCAATAATAAATTTTATAACATGAGTTGTAAACTCAAAAGTATCCTTCTAAATGTATTATAAAAACTTAAATGTTTTTTTATTTCCTTTTACAGGTTGTCTTTTATATTAAATTAATTTTTTTCCTATAACTAATGTATTTGAGTTATATAATAATATTATGTTCATGACTTATTGCCATTTGAAATAAATTATGTGGAGTATCTCAAATCTATAATCTCTCAACTAGTTGTCATATTTTGTATCATATCATATTGTAAAAGCAAAACCATGAGACTCCCAGAGTGGTATCAATCTTATCATGACAATTGTTTGTCCATCGTCAACATGATTGCACAAGGTATTATTTTTGTAAAACTATAAAGGTAATTGTGCGACTAGGTTTGTTTCAATCAATATAATATCTTTGTCATTGTCATATAGGAGGGGTTCATCAACAACAAAAGAAAAAGAGCCAGACCCATCTTGAGAAAAAAGATTAGATATCTTTGTGGGAATGGAGAGGGGTTGCACATGTAGTTTGGAGGAAGAGGACCGTGTATTGGCACATCGCAGGTTCTTGAGTGAGTTGTGGTGTTGCAGTGAAATTAATTTTAGACCATTTATTTTTTGCTATGGAAATGACCAATTGTGACCATTGTTCTTCTAGACTTGTTTAAACTATCTCTAATTTTTCATCATGAAAAATTATAAACCATGACAGGTTGTTCTTCGTAGTATAGTGAAATTTGCAACCACAGCCCATTCATCGTAGAAGCAAGTTGTTTGCATCAAATTGTGTGAAACGAAATTGCGATCATGTTAATTCATCATAAAAACACGAAATTGCAACCATGAAAAATTCATGTCTAGTAAAATACGAAATTACGTATATAAATTAAATAATAGAAAGCATAAAATCGTGACCATGTAAATTCATCGTAGAAACCACGAATTGAGACTACCTAAATTCATATAGAAACACGAATTTGCGATCATGTAAATTCATCATATAAATAAGTAATTGAATATGTAAATTCATTGCTTAGAAAAGAAAGCGAAAAACCATGTAAATTCATCGCCGAGCTTATGGTATGGCCGTAATTAAATACACGTAGAAACCTGCGAAATTGCGATCATGTAAATTCATCGTAGAAACATTTTCAAATACGTCGAATGTTTGTTGCAAAAAATAAAATTTGCGACCAATTTTCATCGATGGTAGAAAGTGAAATATGCCTGAATGTTGGACATAAAAATTTACATTAATGACCAATATCATCCATACACACAAACAATTAATACGTAAGTTAAGGAATGAGTGAAAGCGTTCCGCGACGGACATACTATGGCGATTGTCACGACCAACATTTTGGTTGCCGGAATTATTGTCATGACGAAATTTTTGTTTTGGGATGAATAATGTATTAGCGAATATCAAATTTCTAGTAGTGCATTAGCTTTTCAATTTCAACTGGAGTCGTTCCCCAGGTGCTGGTCATCTGAATAGTCGTTCTGAGTTCTGAAACTCTGTGGACTCGTGATATCTATTTATATTTGTTATATTATGGATATCTGTTTATACTCTCATTGGTTATATCTGAAATGATTCATTCAACGTGGTTGTAATTCGTTATTAGGTTCGTTAGTTGAGGTGGACATAATACTGGATGATAACTTGATTGTAATTTGAATTGGAGTGGTTGGTTGTATTTGGATAGGTGTGAGTTAATTTGGATGAAATGGTTGTAATGCAAGTATAGTGACTTGATTGTATTTTGGATAGATGTAATTTGTTGTGATGCAAGTGGGTTAATTTAGATGAAATGGTTGTAATGTAGGTGTAATGAATTTGTTGTATTTTGGATATGTGAAATTGGTTGTCATTTAGGCATTATATGTAATTTCAAATTAGCACTTTCTAACAAATACTATGACATTGCAATTCTTTTTAAAGTTCGATGTCATAATCAGTGATTACTGACATTGCAATTTTTAACGTTCAATGTCATAGTCGTAGTATGACATTAAATCCCAAAGTTCAATATTATAGTCGATAATTTGTGATATTAGCTTAAAAATACAATCTGCTTGATCGATGGCCTCTGAGTGGCCCAATGTATATGCCGATATGGTTAAACCGTATTGGTTTAGACATTATTTTCATTTCAAACTTATTTTAATATTTTTCAAAAAACTAAATATGTCAAAAACTCTGAAAACTACACCTGGCAACGGAGTTAGGATATCCCTTGTCCGGTTGTCCCAGTCCAGTTTCTCCACAAATTTCCAAACACACCCCCATTTCTGTACTTCTTTTTCGAACGCGCCCTTCTTGTTATTTGCCCCCTTTTTGCCCCTAATTACAGAAGAATTTGGCTCAGGTTTCGTTCCGCCATATCATCATGTAAGACCTCCTTCTCTGTCCGGACAACTACGGTTTCAAGGAATTTCTTTTTCTTATTGGTTCATTGAATTTATTCTCAATCTACTTTCGTTTCTTTTGTTCTATCCGGCTTCAATGATGTGGTTTTGATTTTTGAATCTTTTGATTGTTCGAACGTTTGATGGTGTAATGATAATGTGGGGTTCTGTTGTCCTAAATTGAACACCAATTTCATGCGTTGTTGGAGAATAGACTTACTGATAAGATGATCGTATAGAAATTTTTTGACTTTCTTATTCAACTGTTTTCTGCTGACGGTCTTCATCAATGGATTCGTTTGGCTTCTTTCGTTTTTATTTTTATTTTATTATGTATGTACGTTTGGTTGTAATCAGTAGTGATTTTGATATGAAGTGGAAGGACTGTTTTTTTTATGGTGATTTGTTTAGGTATCAATACCATGCTCTGTCAGTGTAGCCTGGAAGCTATGCTTGGCGGAAGAGGGGTGGGTCAGTTGTTTGGACTCTGTCTTTGCATTTATCTTTGGAATGTAAATTTAGTTTAATTCATCATTTCAATGAAGAACAGACCATCTGAACATATGTGAGATTGAATTGGCCTATCTAGCACAGTGATCACACGTATAGGAGTTCCAAGTTATGAAAATTCGAGATGGAGCAGAATACATTGGCCGCCAGTTTGCCAGTGAAGAAATAAAATTTGGACATTCATGGGAGGGCTAAATTTTTTGGGAATGGGAAAATATGTAATGGAGATGTGTGGGGATTTGCAAGAGGAAGAGAAAAAATTTCTGAACTTGCTTTGAAGTTATAGTCAGAAATTTTATATTGTTATCCTTTGTCTTTCTGAATTCATTTATTTTGGAAAGTTTCTCGGAGTTGATTGAGTTTCCATTACTATTTCTTTTGGTGTTAAAGTGATCTCTGATCTCAATTTCTGTCTATATAATGCTCTACTTATAGCTAATATACATACTTCTATATGAACCTTGTTGCCAATGACCAGGGGTTCAGTTTGATTGTTTGTTGCCTATCATAAATCAGTTCCTATATCGTTTTTCCTATTCTTTTTTTTTTTTTTCATATTGCCTACTTCATTGTGTGGTATATCAAATTCTTTTCTCACATATTTGGTAAAATTGTAAAAATCTAAAATACATATACATATATGAAATGCTTGTATATTGCAACATTTTTAGCATATAAATATTTAGTCTTTTCAGTGAAATATATTAGGGGAAATGTATAGAAAGGAAATATAAAATACATTTGTAAATATTGGACAATAGAGAAATTTAAATGAAGTGGAACAGCAAACATGAGAATTATATAGCATAAGTCATGTCACAAACTTTCCCTTTTCCCATATCTTTTGTTGATAAGTAATTTAGAATCTTGGCTGAGTACATCCCTTATTTTTTTGCCTCTTACAAATTGCTTTGTAGTGTAGAGTGAATGATTCAGTTCTGATGGGACATCCCTCCAATTCACCCCTTGATCAGTCTTATTTGGTAATGGCAATATTAAAGGAGATAAACTGTAATTTAATATTGTGTAATAGACATTTAAGTACATGCTCATTATTTGCAACAGAGTAGAACAAGCAATTGAATTCGAGTTCAGCTGTCAAGATATGCTGAATTGTTTAGTCATTTAAAGATAGATTTATAACATGGTGTTTTTTGGTTGCCGATTCAATTCTCAGTGTTATTTATGATGGCTAGAAAGAAGCTTATATTAATTTGTCAGTCTGGTGGTGAGTTTGTAACAAACGATGACGGATCCTTGTCATATGCTGGAGGAGAGGCACATGCAGTAAATATCAATTATGAAACTCTTTTTGATGACCTCAAGTTAAAGTTAGCTGAAATGTGGAATTTGGAATACCAATCCTTGTCGATCAAGTACTTTCTTCCTCGTAACAGGAGAACTCTGATCACTTTATCCACTGACAAAGACCTAAAGAGGATGATAGGTTTCCATGGGGATTCAGTGACAGCAGATGTCTTTGTCATGGGAAGAGAGGGTTTCGATGGTCATGCTCTGAACATCCATGCTTGCAGGTACCTCTCTTTTTCTGGTAGGAACCCATATACCACCTCTATTTATTTTTTGCACCAGAATTACTGGATTCCAGTTGTTGAAAGCCACTACCTATAAAGAGGGAGCTCTTGCAATGCCCTGCTGTACTGTGATCTGGCGCATAGCCAGGGGTAATAGGCTGGTAACAACATCTGTTTTATGAACTCTTGATTCAATCGCATTGTTTAATACTTGCAGGGAAAGTGGAATAATACTGGCTGAGACTGTAAACCATATTGCTGTCTCCATGATGCCAGCTGTAGCACCTCGAGCTCTTGCAACTGATCCTGTTTCTCTTGGTGTAATGCCTTCTGGTGCCTCTCCTATTGATCCTGTTACACTTGTTACAGATGCAGCATCCCCGGACACTGTTGCAATGGTTTCTCATGCTGCTGCTGCTGTCAGCCCAGTCGCTGCTGCAAATTTTCATGTATCGATATTTGCCAAGTCTCTTACTGCTGTTGATGCAACTGCCCAAAGTCTCAAAGAAATTAGTACTGATGTGAACCCTTTTTCTGCCCTTACTGTCACTGATGATTCAAGTGATGCTGCCCCAACCCCAACTGATGCCGTTGTTACTGCTACTGTTGATGCAACCACTCACAGCTCAGCCATCTCAGATATAGCCTCTACGCCTGCAGATACTGTTAAGAAGCGAAGACGGACTGCATCCTGGAAATTCGGTGCCAATGGTCCTACTATTGTTTCTGTCACTGATGATGTTGGCCAGAAAAAAAGAACTGCATCTAGGAAAAAGAATACCCAAAGTCAGATTATCGTTCGGGTAGCTGATAATGTGGAGCAACAAGAAAAGGATGGACCCTGGAAAGATAACTTCGATGGTTCCTCCAGTCTTGTTGCAACTGATGTTTCACTGGCAAAATTAGTCGCATCATGGAAAGAGGGCATTACTGGTGTAGGCCAGGAATTCAAAAGTGTCTATGAATTTCGTGATGCACTGCAGAAATATGCAATTGCACATCGCTTTGTTTACCGATTAAAAAAGAATGACACTAATCGTGCAAGTGGCAGATGTGTAGCTGAAGGCTGTTCTTGGAGGATCCATGCATCATGGGTACCAGCTGCACAATCATTCAGAATAAAAAAGATGACCAAGTCGCACACATGTGGAGGACAATCCTGGAAGTCTGTTCATCCAGCAAAAAATTGGTTGGTGAATATTATAAAGGATAGGTTGCAAGATACTCCACATCACAAACCCAAGGATATTGCCAAATGCATTTTCCAGGACTTTGGAATTGAATTAAATTATACACAAGTGTGGCGTGGAATTGAAGATGCTAGGGAGCAACTTCAAGGTTCGTACAAAGAGGCATATAACCTGTTGCCCTGGTTTTGTGAGAAGTTGATGGAGACAAATCCGGGTAGTATTGCTAAGCTTTTAATAAATGATGACAAAAGGTTTGAACGCCTTTTTGTATCCTTTCATGCCTCATTACATGGTTTCAAGAATGGTTGTCGCCTACTCCTTTACCTTGATGCTACCTCTCTAAAGTCAAAATACCGAGAGATTTTACTGATAGCTACTGCAGTGGATGGCAATGAAGGATCTTTCCCAGTAGCATTTGCTATAGTTGATGTGGAGACTGACGATAATTGGGGTTGGTTCTTAGAGCAGTTGAAATCTGCAATATCAACATTACAACAACCGATAACCTTTGTCTCTGATAGGGAGAAGGGCTTAAAGAGATCTGTGCTTGAGATATTTGTGAATGCCCATCATGGTTACTCTATATACCACCTTATGGAAAACTTCAAGAAAAACTTGAAGGGTCCGTTCCATGGAGATGGAAGGAGTTCTTTGCCTATCAATTTCTTGGCTGCTGTCCATGCTACCCGACTAGATGGCTTTAGGAAGTTCACTGAGGAAATTAAACGGGTTTCTTCGAAAGCGTACAACTGGGTCATGCAAATTGAGCCAGAATGCTGGACAACTGCATTATTTGAGGGTGAGCACTACAACCAGATTACAGTAGATGTTATTCATACATATATTAACTTGATAGAGGAGGTGCGAGAGTTACCCATAACACAGAAAATGGAAGTGCTGGTACATATGATGATGGAGTCGATCAATACCAGTAAAACTGATTCAAGTACGTGGTCATCAAAGCTTACTCCATCTAAGGAGGAAAAACTGCAAGATGAAATTATTAAAGCTCGCAGCCTTAAAGTGCTGTTCTCCTCTGATACCCTATTTGAGGTTCATGACGACTCCATTAATATGGTGAATATTGATAGCTGGGACTGTAGTTGCTTGCAGTGGAAAACAACAGGGCTACCTTGTTGCCATGCGATTGCCGTCTTCAATTGCACAGGAAGGAGTGTATATGATTACTGTTCCAGATATTTCACTCTGGATAGCTTCCAGCTGACATATTCGGAGTCAATAAACCCTTTGCCCAGCATCAAGTCTTTGGATAAAGAAGAAGCTGCTGCATTGCAGACTGCGAATGTGCTTCCCCCTTGTATATTACGGCCACAGGGCCGGCAGAGGAGGAAAACAATCAAAACAGAAGAGGTTACGAGAAGGGCAGTTTCTTGCACCAGATGCAAGTTAGCTGGGCACAACAAAGCTACGTGCAAGGCAACCTAATAGGCCTGGTCTGTTTCCTTATTCTATGTTTTACACTGTACAGGTTTCATAATTATTTAGATAGTGATAGACCTACCATAACAAGTTAGACTGTAGACTCATTTAATATTTTACTTAAGAAGACACTTCATTATAGTCTGATGTTAAAATCTCAGGATCCAACCATACATCTGAATTCTTATGTAAACTTTTGACCCACCCCATATTCCTGAAATATGTTCCAATGATGTTAATAAGAAGCAAATTTATGTGCTCAAAGTTTCTTGTGTGCTTCATGGTTGGTTGTTGTTGTGAATGGACTCAAAGGCCACCATTCCGTGTCATCTATGTATAGCTATAGAAAAACGACATCCCAATTGGCCTTGTAAGCATCAATCTCAAAGAGCTTCACAGGAAACAACCCCGGACTATGAAATCTTACTGTAACTGTAGTTATGTCTCACATACAAAATAACTGTATTGTACACTAGGGCTGCAACTCTGACGGATTGGGTCGGGTTGAGAGCCCAACCCAAGTCAGACCCGAACATGTAATACATGAATCCAAATATAACCCAATCCGACAAGCTCAAACCTGAGCTCAACCCGAACTGAAACTCGGGTTGGGTTAACTCACCCAAAGTTACGGCCCTAGCCCTATTTTACAGGACCTCAAGGAGTGCGCAGATCATCACCAACGGTACGTCTTTGCTCAACAGCCCAAGGGCACCAGCGAATGAATGGTATGATTTGAAGCGAGACTGTGATCAAGTAGATTCTTTGGATAGCATATAGAATAAATGGAATTCTATTTCGGGTAGATGTCTTTTTACATCTCTTGAAAACCAATTTTGTTTTATACACTTGCATGTTATCATATTCCGCTTAGATATACAACCATGAATGTATGCCAGCATTATACAGAACCTCCCTGGTATCTGAGTAGAACGAGAACTAAAAACTTGTTCAGTAGTGATTCTGGGAACGTTTCTAATTCTCATAGCCTTGAAAACAAACTCTTTTGATAAAAGTTTTCAAGTATTACAAAGGTCACAAACACTTCCTAGATGCATAACCAAATATATTCTAAACCAATTATGACAAAGGTATGGCAATTGAGATGTTGGAAATCGAATGAGATCATATAATAGTTATGTTTTTGGGACGTGGATGACTTTGATCATGAAGATGGTGATGGTTTTCAAAATCACATTGTGACGTTGATCACGGAATATATATAATCAAAACTTTCATTTATAACTCGATCATGATGTGGATTCAGTTATTGGTTCGTTTTATTCATTCATATCTCGTGTCTGACGCAGAACGACCTCTGCGTGAAGGACGAGATCTTGATAATATTGCGGCGTTCATCAAATAATCTGATCAGCGTTCAATCAATTGCCGCGGCAAGAATCGTGGAAGAAGGTGCTTTACTGGACGATCTCAGTTCTGGCTGTGTATCGAATATTCATGATAATCTTTAACATCGGGGTTCTTTGTCGCCACGCTGAACCGAAGGCTGATCTTGACTGGAAGAAACGCGCCATAAAATGTCGTGGTTAAATCTGCATTGAAGAATCGCGAAGAAGTTTCAATGTGACAACAAAGATGATTATTTGAGACGATTGATCTTTGTTTTGGTTAAAAATGGCAGACTTTGTTTGAAAACGAATATATTACTTTATTATTTGTGTGACTTTCTGTTACATTAATTGTTTCAAAATAGATGACTAAGATCTCGTCGTATTGATGTTAATAATATATATCGTTATATTATAATCGTGAAGCTACGTATTGCTTCTTTCTGGATATTTTCCGCCAAATGTTGTTTGATCATGATTAAATAAATCTTGGAAGAAAGATAAAGTCCACTATGATGTTATTAAAATCGAAGCGGATGATTAATAATTGAAGACAGTTCATCGCGTAAAGATGGTCTTCCGCCAAAAACAAACATCAGCGTGTTAACTCGATTGAACCGATGTCGTGATGATATAGTGATGCGTGAACGTCTTGATAATCGAATGATTGTTATCATAGATGTTAAGGTTGGTGCTAAAACTATCAGTCCATCGGCGATTAATGAAACGCAGGTAATATTCGATTAAATGAAGATTTCGCGACAAAAATAGTAACGATATTTTATTGAAAAATGGACAGCAAATGGGACCATTAACGCCGGGTTGATGCATTATTAATTGGTTTTTCTGCCTTTCTTCAATGATAGTGTTGATAAACAACCTTCAAACAATCGGATATTCTAGTTATTGGATGAAGATATAAAAAGTTAGTATCTATTGTACGAAAGTAAGTAACAATAACCATATAACAATCCATTCAGAGATGAACGTAACGTCTGCAATGTTCGCGATATCAGATCGACGCCTCCTGGATCGGTAGGATGTTCTTTCGTGATTAGTAAAAACGCGATCTCAACATACGACGGAAACAATGCCGGCGGTAAAAACATAACGGTAACAACAATAAACATCGCCATCGCGAGGAGAAAGGGAAAAAAACTACAAAAAATGGTGGTGCCAGTGACACTAAGAAAACATTAAAGGTTCCAGAAGGAAAATTAAAGTGCCGCTACAGAATGGAAAGGGGACCAAATATGTTTAATTATGCATCTATTTCTTTTTTTTTTATGGATAAAGAAACATGTATTAATCACAAAAACAACAGCTGTAAGTACAACTGAGGTATACAAAAAGGGACAAAGCCCGGAGGAAAGGATTGTTAAAGTAGAAAAAAACCCCCAAATCCAAAACAATTACCTATACCCCATCCAGTTAAAAATTCCGTAGCTACGTCTACATAAACTTTAGACCGTTGGCGGGACGAAGCTACATTGAAAATTTTTTTAATCATCGAAAGGTCTCATTATCGAAGGTCACTCTATTTCTCTCACACCACCTGTCCAGAAGAGGCAAAGAGGCGCAGCCCTCCAAACTTTCTTGCGCTTCTTACCCACTTTGCTCAAGCCAAGGACCACGTGACCGGGAAAGGAAAGACCCATCCAAACCCACTTGCTAGCCAAAATAAGCTCCCAAAGCATTTTCGTCTTCGAACGCTGGTACAAGAAGATGGTTTGTGGTTTCTCCTCCTCTTCACAGTTGTAGCATCTCGTTGGCTAAGGATCTTCCTCTCTTTTGAGTTGGGTCCGCAAATAACACCTACCCAAACGCCCCAAGCAAAGAAACCCACCTTTATGGGACCAGTGTTCCATCGATATGCGCGGTGAAAAGGTCTTGTCTCGGCTTCTGCAGGATTCAAAACTCGCACAAGAGCTTCATCAATAAAGGTTGGCTTAATTTCTAAGACCAAATTGTCTTCCCTGTTTGAGACCACTCTCCAAGGATGGGTCATTTACATAAAATTCACCAGCTCTATCAATTCCCAGTCATTGAACGGCCTGCTAAACCGAGGGGTCCAACCACCTTCATTCTACTCATCCCAAATCTCCCTAATCAACGCATCTTTTTGAAACACCAAGCTAAACAAAGTCGGAACGCATGCACAAAGCCTCACCCCTGCATATCTTTCCAAAACTCGAATCCGGCGCCATCACCAACAACAAATTTGGCATTTAAGCCGAATTATATCCCATCCTTTCCTAATTTCTTTCCATAAGTCCGTCTCAAACTGCTTCGACTTCCGAGCACCATCCCCCCGCGACTTCAAATTTTCTTCTGATAGTCTTCCTCCACAAGGAATTCCTTTCGTTTGTGAAACGCCAAAGCCATTTACCTAACAAGGCTTTGTTTATCTTGTAAGCCTCGAATTTCTGGGCCGCCAACTTTTATTTTATACACATCGTACCTGACCACCAAATGAGGCTTCTTTCCGTGTTCCCTCCCCACGTAAAAGTCCTCCGATTTTTTCTAGCCTTTTAAATACAAGACCTTGATCCGAATAAATACATGAAATAGATAGGGAGGTTCGACATAGTGCTTCTGATTAGTGTAACTCTTCCCCCTTTGGAGATATATTGACGCTTCCAAGTGGAGATATAGTGTAACTCAAATCCCAAAACCTTTCCTTAATTATGCATCTTATTGAGAAGATGGCCTACCTGCAGAATTTTTATATTGAAATTTGAGGTGGATGAAGGAAAACAAGGATTTGATGTTTGGTCAAATCATAATATGGATAGCCCACAAAGCAAGAGGCAATTACAAGAAGATTGTTCATTGAAACATGTCAGAACTAGAACAGTGCACAGGAAGAAAATCTCACCAAATGATCACCATGGAAGGAATATGGTATAGTTTCCAGACTGTTGACCACAACAAAGGCCATAAATGCAAGGATGGCCCAAAAGAGTTAAGGAAAAAGGCAGAAAGGATTTAAAGGATGTAATGCACATACAAGCACAACAGACAATGATTAGCCTACCTGATTGTGAGTTTGTGACCATGAATCACACACAGGAATATGTAAGCTAAAAAATTAACAGAAACACCAGAAGATGTAGTCTCAGAAATCCAGGGGTGTGTGATGACCAAGTAGGCCAAGATATTATTCTACATCCAAGCTACCCATTCTAGTAATACCATCAATAGTCTGAGAGGAAATATGGAATAGATCAACCAAATCTTGGGGGCAGAGTAAGAAGAAATGGGAACAACAACCAAAAAGATAAATATGTTATGACTTAAAAGAGGAACTGAATGGAAAAAAGTGGGGTTTGGTTGTGTTAAGAAGCATGATGCTCATATTGAGCCCAAATCCTACAAGCTCAACCTTCTAGGAAAATTGGTAGTCTAATATGGTATGTGAAAGTCCATAAATGATTAATTGCCTTTGTTTGTTTGTCTCTCCATGTTCAAGTATGGGGCTTTATTACCATATTAAACATTACATGAGAGGAGAAAGGGAATGCCTTTGAAATTGCATATTAAATTTGCTTCCAATGTAATTACCAAAGCATGTTCATTTCAATACAATGGCATCTCGTAAATTTCTATTAGAGAGGTTTGATAAACTTCACGACTGGCATCAGCCAAATTATTAGGCAAAGATGGCCCTTCATAGCCTAAACCTAAGAGAATTTTTAACAGTAAAATAAAATACAGGTTTCCAGCAAGTATGGTAACATCAAGTCCTTATACTCCAATTGATAGCTAAGAAAAGTGTAGCAATTCAAATGTAGCTAAAGGCAACAACTTATGAGTTTAAGATCATATTCTCTCATAATCAGTTGGGACCTGAGAAATCCAAGACCACCACTCAGCCAAGCAGTTTTTTTCTTCTCCTCAAGAAAATGCAACATTATTATATTATGTTGGGACTAAGGGTGTTAATGAGACGAGACAACTCGCGAGCTACTCGAACTCGACTCTACCAAACCTCGGTCAAACCCGACTGAAAGGAGCTCGACTGAAGCCCAGCCCGACTCGAAATGTTAACGAAATGAGTCAGTTAGAACTTAACTCGACCAAAAGCCTCATGAGAATTAAAATATTTTCAGTATATAAAATTTCCAAAAGTTTTCTTTTAAATTTGATATCTTTACTTTGGGGATGTCATAAATAATATATCTCTATTTTGTATTCTTAAAAATCATAAATTTTCATTATTACGGTTATAAATATATTTATTTTAAAAATAATTAATTTTCTTAAAAAAATTTAAGAGAATATGATAAATTTATCTCTATTTCAGGATTCTTAAAAAATCATAAATTTTTGAAGTGCTTATAAACGTATATATATTACTAATGGCAGGTTAAAAGAGTTAAAATAATCTTAGGTGACTTCTTTTATCTTTTTGCGAGCATGCTATTATCTAACTTGCACTTAAAATTTTAATTTTAAAAAAGGTCGGGCTTTGATCCCCTTTCTCCCCAACCCTCTTCTTCCTCACCCATCCTCTTCTCTCTTCACATCCAACACCCATTTTTCGCCATATAATGGGCCTCCGTTTCTTCTTCTACAAGAAACTCACCTGCCTGGGATCACCGTCAGGGTTTTAGGTAAATTTAATATCAGAATTACGTAGCGGACTAGGAACCCACCATTGATCCAAGTGAATATAATTAAACGTTGGACAAGGATGTTACCTCTTGTAGCGTAGAACACTTTTGATTCCGAACAATTCAGTCGAATCCTAGCACAATCAAGTGTCCATGCCTCTAGCGGTATCCACACGAACGTATCTTCGTTGTTACTTGTCTTACGTGCACAAACCGGATCTCGTTTTTTTTTTTTCTTCGTTTTCTATCTCTCCCGCTTCAAACCTCAGAGACCCTTTGCTTATCGCGTTCAAACCAAAGTGTTAGAAGGTTTAAAAGGACGATTTGTTATTTAATCAAATCCTCAAAATCTCCTTTTGGTTTTCACATTACTTATCTAATAAGATGTAAATATTAATCAAACCTAACACGATCTTATCTCGATAAGATGTGCTTCTATCTAAACTAAGTATATTAACATGATGTTTTAATTATAAGAGATAATAATTTTTTTAAACATGGAGACGGAAAGGGACTCCAAAATAATTATAAATTGTTATAATAAAAAAAGTTTATATAGTTCAATTATTTTATTGACAATGTTTGGAGGTTATCTTACGATATAACTATCTACCATTGTTATCATATTTATTAAGAAACAAATAGAATAATAAATTGTTTAGCTAAAAAAGGTAGATTAATATTGATTCACATATACTACGGTTAAAATTTTCAAAATATATTAGAAAAACTACTTTTAAAAGATCATTGTAATTCTTCAATTACCTAATTTGTGAGTATCCTAGTCTCATTTCACAAAAAGATAAAAAAAAAAAGAAAAGAAAAGAAAGTAAAGTCCTTTATTGAAAATCATTCATATATATATTTGAAAAGAAAGTCAGAATCATTTCTATATATTGAAAATTAGAATTAAAATTTTGATAAAAGATAATATTTTTCAAGGAGTGTGTTTTCACTCTTTTTATTTACTTTTATTTTTTACAAAAGCGTGTTTTCACTTTTAAACCTAGTCACAAGACTCACAACGGTCAATTTAGAAAATTGGAAAATAAAAAAAAATGAAACGGCAGAACAATTTATTTTACATTTTAAACCCTAGTATTGCCTTAGTCATAGTGCGCCGCTACTCCCTCTCTTCTTGTCTTTTTCCCCAACTGTGATCAAAACCCCCTGTTTACCCTACGATCTAAGCCCCGTTCGCATTCCTCAGCGACTACTCAACAGCTTGCCTCTCTAATCTCTCTATGGAATACATTTCCTTCACTAAACCCCATCAGTGGAAACCCGACTCTTCATTACTAGGGCTTCGAACTCCACTCCTTTCAACTTCATCTACCATTCTTCGTCGGCGAATCGACCGCTGGATCAAACCTCAACCCCAATCCCTGAAGCTCCCGCTTCGACTTCACCATCCAAACTCGAAAGCTTAACCGCCGCCAGGCAGGCGTATGTATGGCTACAATGCGAACCCCAAGAAAAGCAAGGGGTTGAATGGGATGAGGACTTGTTTGTTGTACTTATTGATAGTTATGGTAAAGCTGGAATTGTTCAAGAAAGTGTTAAGATTTTTCGAGCCTGACTTAAGTTCGAGTTCGAGTCGAAGCCTGCCTAACCCAGTTCGACTCGAAATGAGTTCGAGCCTGCCTCGAAGCCTCGAGCCCCGTCTCGAGTTCGAAATGAAATGAGTTTGAGTTTTATGTTTTCAGTCTGACTAACTTCATTTTCCAAGTCAAGGAAGCTTCGAGCCCGAGTCGAGCTCGATTCGAAGCTGAAGTTCGAGTCGAAGCAATAACCTGTTTCTACGAGATCATTAAGACCCCTGGGCCGGGACGTAAAGACCATCACCAGCCGCGCCTCAAACAAGCTTGTGAGGGGAGATAGATTTTGGACGTAGTGTTGACCGCCAATGAGATAGTGGACTCAACCCTGAGAAGGAAGAAGTGTGGTTTCTGTCTCACAACTGATATAAAAAACATACTAGAGCATCAATGGGAGTTTCGTACTCGTGTCATGGGGCGTGGATGGCTTCAAAGCATCTGTGATGAAATGATAAAGTGGTGCATTTCCACAACCTCTTTCTCGGTTCTCATCAACGACTCCCCAACTGGCTTCTTCCTAAGATCAAAGGGCTTGAGACAGGGTGATCCCCTTTCCCCCTATCTCTTTGTTATCGGAATGGAAGCTCTCAGCCCGATAAAGCGCGTTGTTGAAGGAAATTATCTTTCTGGCAACAGGATTAGTGATGAGAGAGAGTTGGTTGTATTTCCCTTACGCTGGCGACACGGTCTCATGGTGGGCCGACAAAGATCATTTATAGTTTCTAAGCTGGACTTTGATGTGGTTTGAAGCGGTGTCGGGATTGAGAATTAATTTAAACAAGAATCAAATCATCCCAATTGGGCCTGTGGTTAATGTGGAGGAGCTAGCCTTAGAGTCGATGTGGAGTCGATCCTCCCTGTTTCCTACCCGGGCCTTCCCTAGGTGACAATCATAAGGCACTAGGTGTTTGGGACTCGGTTGAAGAGAGATTCCGAAAGAGGTTGGCTTCTTGGAAGATTCAGTACATTTCAATGGGTGGAAGGTTAATGCTTATTCGCAGTACCTAACTAGTCTCCCAATCTATTATCTATCTCTTTCCGAATGCCTTAGAAAGTTTGTGCTAGATTGAAAAGAATTCAAAAACAATTTCTTTGGGGAGGGAGTGATCTTGATAAGAAAGCTTCTCTGGTGAGTTGGGCCACTATGTGCACAGATAAGAGAAAAGGGGCCTAAGGATGAAAAGCTTCTCTAAGATGAATAAGGCTTTGTTATGTAAATGGAGTTGGCGGTTTGCCAACGACAAACTCCGCTCCGAGAAAGGTTATTTGCAGTAAATGTGGCAAGACTAATGGAGGTCAGTACACTCAGGATCCTTCAAAGGCGGTTATGGGATTAATATAATAAAATTAGAAAGAAGGATCTAACTCTTTTCAAAAGCGGTCTTCTCCTGGGGATGAAGGAGGATTAATTTCAAAAGATGTTTGAAAGTGAGAGGAGGCGTTGTGTTCTATTTACCCTCCCTTTTAATTTGGCCTGAGATGTGCCAAATACCACAGGACATGTGGGACCACAGTGGGGAAGGTGTTCGCCCAACCTTCCTAAGATCTCTCTAACGATCGGGAGATAGAAGAGGTGGCATAACTACAAACTCTATACAATTTAATGACTTCTCTGGTGAGGACAAGTTACTTTTTGAAGGATGTCAAGGAAGAAGGGTTCTCTTAAAGATCATGTATAATGAGACCCTCCCCACCATTGAGTTCCCTTTATCGCTTGTATGGAATCCAATGTGTCTCCAAAATAGATTCTTCTTCGTATGGGAAGCTACTGGGTAAATGGTCACGCTGGATCAACTAACGCCATGGAATGACTTTTTGAAACATGTTTTCTGTGTGGAAGAGGACGTAGGAGACCATGTACTA
Organism: Tetrastigma voinierianum; assembly: GCA_016808115.1. Lineage (NCBI taxonomy): Eukaryota > Viridiplantae > Streptophyta > Magnoliopsida > Vitales > Vitaceae > Tetrastigma > Tetrastigma voinierianum. The sequence goes on along the minus strand of JAEQBH010000706.1, from coordinate 841,040 downwards.
TTTGTTGATTCATCAGAAAAGAGCAAATGCTTCGTGGAAACTTTTCATTTCCATTGTAAAGGCTAGTTGGTTTTCCCATGCTCAACCTTCATATAATTCCTTTTAGCTCTGCAAGCCACAAGTGGTAAAAAGACAAAAATATGGATGGCGCACTTTTTGCGTTTGCTTTGACCTATGGCGCACAAGAAATAGGTTGGTATTCGAGAATAAGGTCACCTCTACTCAAAGGATTAAAGCCAACTTCATAACCAATTTGTGGACTTGGGCTAACCTGTATTGTGTTGATAACACGAACTCTATTGTGGATTTCTTGACTTGGTTGGGAGTAGGTAGGGTTTTTGGGTTTGTTTTTTGGGCTGGCTGTTCTTGTTCAGTTTTTTGTTCCCGACCTGTATACTCCTGGTAACTCTTTATCTCTTTATAATATTTGCTTTTTACTGATAAAAAAAATTATATCATGTTAGGAGAAAATTATGTTTTTATTCCACAACTATTTTGACTTCGCTTACGGATCAAAATTTCAAGCTCATATCTGATAACAGAATGAATAAATGGAGACAAGATAAACACACAGTTGGCCATTAGTCAAACCTCAATGAATTAAAGAAGGCAAAGATGAACACAAAAATTTTAAGAGGGAGAAACGAGTTCAAGAATTTAATTCTAATCGCAAAACTTCCAACCTCTCCTTCCGATGGTTGAGAAAACAGAGGAAAATGAAAGAAAACGAGACAGTGCTTTTTTTGTTTGAAAAAAATTGGGGGAAAAACTCAACCAATAGATATTCGATTTGTTTCATGCTATTTACAGTAGTAAACGATCAAAGGGAATAAAAAGAAGGCGGTCACAGACCCTCCGTTTGGATTCCGAGAAAGGATTAAAAAAAAGACGAGATTAGAAAATCCGGGTTTTGTACTTTGCATTGTCCCCAGAAAACTGAAAACATGACTTCAAACGATCCCCAACCACAATCCACTGCGCCAGAATACCATTCCCAAAACCCATGGCAGCAACAACAAAAACCCAAACATTATAAAAAAAATAAAAACTTGAATTTTCCATCGATTCCGACACTTCTCAACTAACCAAACACATTCCACACTCCCTTCTCTTCCAGGGTTCCCACACAGAAGAACAGAAAGGACAGACAGAAGTCGAATTGTACATCATATACCCCAATTTCCAACCAACCAAACATAAGAAGAAAAAGACGAAAAACGTACCAGAAGAAGCAGAAGAAAGATGAGAATCCGGGGCAAAAGGATGAAGACGAGAAGGGCGCTTCCGTTTGCCCATGATATCCAAAGAGGAGGAGGTAACGGCTACAAAAAACTGCCAATTCTAGGGCTTGGGTTTCTTTGGTTTAGCAGCGGTGAATCATTATTCTACACAGAAACATACGGCGGAGGGATCGCCGTTTAACCTCCCTCCACGGCTCCATGTCACCATTCTGTCACGTGCGTTAATGTTGGGGCCATCTCTGAGCGAGTAATAGCCAAGTACCCTTCTCCTAACCCGTGCTTTTGGACGCCTGATGTTAGCCGTCGGTTCCTCTGTGTGTTTAATATTTATTGGTGTTTCAATAATGTACCATAGCATGATAGCAACTTCAACCCTCCTTCATTTTGCATTTCCATTTTCGTATATTAATATTTTCGAGTTTTGGATTAAAATAAGGTTTTTTTTTTTTTAAACAAAAAATTATAAAATTAGTTTTAGTTTAAAAGTATTACTCAAAGTAACGTGTCTAGGCCACGTGTGATACAACAAGGCAAGATGACACAATAATAATTTTTTTAAACTTCTAATCGCTGTCAGTCTACGCAACCCATGAATCCTTCATTTATTTTGTCACGCCATAGTCAGCAGCCTTCATCATTTGTTATCTGTCGCTATCACGATACGTGGCATCGCCGCATTAATAATCTCTCCAACCTTTCTTCCTCCCCCATTTTTCCCATTTGCTTCCTATTATTAACCCATTCCTTCGTCAGATCAGAACTGGCTTTTTTCAACTGCTTTTTGCTCCATACCTGGGCTTCAGAATCTTATCTGATTCCTTACACCGTAAATATTCTACCTGAATGTTTTTAAAAGAAAATTTGTAAATTGGTCGTTTTGTTGGCTTTGCTTTGATAATGCATGATTACGATTTTATCGCAGAACAAACAAAGATAAAAGCCTGTCGGTAAATTCGCTTTTGAAGATGCTCGCTTGTTCGTAGCTGTATTTGTGCATAAGGCCTTATTTGTTTGCAGCTGTATTTTAGGTGTATAAGACTTGTTTTGTTAAATTGCTTTTTTTAAGATGCCTTGCTCTGCATGTTTTTTTATGTGTATAAGGCCTTGTTTGGTAGTTATATTTTAGGTCACACTTTTTTTATTTAATGTTGGGTTATCCTAAACTGTTTATAATTTTGTCCCCTATTTTTTTTTTTTTTTTTGGTTTACTATTTATTTTATAATATAATCAAAATACAAACAATAAGGTTTTTTGTGCCCTTGCTAACTCAAGTGGTAAAATGGGATGGGTGAAGAACCGCCGAAGCCAATAAAGGCCCCCCCATTCCCATTGGTAATTTTTTTGAAAATGATTTTCCTATTGCATCCAAAATTATTCAAACCAAACAAGACATAGTCTCTCTAAAAGTCATGCAAGTATTAAGTAATTGATTAAGGTTTATATTATGGTAATATTTGTTTTTGGCTCTTTGAGCCTTTTAGTATACTTCCCGCATTTTTAGTCTCTCCCTTTTTATCAATATATTTTGCTTCGCTTGTTCATCAAAAAACATTGATAATTCCTCTTTCCTTTCGATGCATGGATTTTTTTTGGCAATTTCTGAAATTTTCTTTGAGATCAACTCTTTCTTTAGAAAACAAAGTAATAATTTTTCAAAGTTCATATAAGTAACCGGTTTCAACTTGAAACTTCAACTAGCATTGTTATAAACAAACTGATGAAAGGAAGTGGAAGTGATATTAGTCTCTGTCAAGTTCGTGAAGGTTTAGTGGATACCCCACACCCAACTTGCTATTAGTTTTACTTTGCTACCTAAAGTTGATTTGAATGTTGAGAAATAATCTGATACATCGCATATGTATCTTAGTTTATTATACATTACGCTAAGAAGTGATTATTTGATCTTTAATAGAAGGTGGTAGATAATTCCTCCATTCCAAACATATAAAGGTGTAAAATAGTTCTTCATTTCTTTGCAACTATTTATCCTAAAATCTTTTATCTAATGCTATAATAAGAAGAAAGATCTCCCATTCAATGTCGAAAGAAGGAGGGCCGATTTTTTAAAGATATAAACTTACGATTTTGGTTGATTATAAAATATTTACTACATGATTGTAACATCCATGAATGTCTAAATGATATAAATACGACCCTCATATTATTGAATTATTGTAATCATTTGTATAGGTCAATTATGTTTGTTTCCATCATTCATGTGATATGTTATTACAATGGGAATCTAATGAGGACAATGGGAGATGTCAAATATGTCCGGAACAAAGTTTCATCATGTTTTGGATGCACTCTATGATTGCAATATCGAATACAGGATACGATATACTCAAGAATGTTCGATTGACAAACAAATGTTCAAATTAGTCCTCAATTGTAAAGATTCCTAAAAACTAACAGTTCAAACCTTTCCAATATGGATGACAGAGGTGTAACTAATGTCAACACGGTTAACACAACTCGCACGATGAAATTAGCCCATATATTGAGGTCATTCAGCCGTTACAATTAATCAATTTGTGGTATATACGATTTATCGTTCCTAAAATACATGTTGTAGAATTTGATTATGGTCAGGCCTAGTAGTGGTCCAACACCGGATACTGATGTATGAGAGAGTGTAAATGATCAAGATTGCAACATGACTAAGCCAATGTCAATCGATGAAGATATTGATGATGAACTAATGTGAGATTTAGATGTGTAGTTGATGTGGACATGTATCATCTTCCGCACTTTCAACCAAGTTTTGGAGAATGAGTGCGGATATATGTCTTACGCAAAGATTCATGACGTATCAAATAACCCATGCCGAGGAACCAGATGAGTAACCTCTACCATTATCACTTACCACCATCACCTCATATTCATCACATGTTCAAAACTTAGTAATGTTATTTTCCGTTATTTGAACTCCATGGGTGCGACACAACGGATACTCATGGAGAATTCCAGATTGAATAAGTTTTAAATATTCAAATCTGATTAAAGGAGGCCGCAAAGATTTACTCAATTAAAGCACACCAAGATTGTATGCCGGTCAAAAAAAATCATAGTTTTAGTGATGTAAGAAAGTCAAGAAATGTTGTACGTCCATAGTTATGGGCTATGTCAGGAAAGACACTTGTTTATTTGTTATCAATAAATATAAAGGGTCGCATACTTATGTCAATCCTTACTTGAATCGGGACCATCATCAATTGGACTTAAACTTGGTTGCTGCCCATATCAAGGGAATTATTAAGGCACAATTCACATTGTCTGTAGCTGCTATTCAAGCAAGTGTGATGGAGAAATGGAGATATGAAATCTCATACAAAAAGGCGTTTGATGGAAAGCATAAATCACTTAAATAGTTATTTGGTGATTTTTCTCAATCATATATAGAGCTACCACGTTTGTTCTTGGTCTTAGAGCAAGCAAATCCTGAATGTGTTGTAATTTGGAAAACATTTGATAATAATATGCCAAACACTGAGATATTTCGACGTGTTTTCTGGTCATTCAAGCCATCTATTGAAGGGTTCGAACATTATCGTCCCATACTGAGTATTGATGGTACACATTTGTATGGGGAAGTATAAAGGCAATGTTATTGATTGTTACAAAGATTTAAAATAATCACTTGTTTCATTATATATGTTATTACAAAAGGCTAGAATGACAGTCAGGAGTTGGTTTTAGCATGTATCATAACAGAGTAACTCAACTGGACGAGGATTTTGTATATTTGATACATCCAGCATTATGGCAGCAATGAAGACCTCATCTGGTCACGCATCATCCGCTCTATCACAGGATTTGCATGCGTCATCTTGCAAGCAATCTTATGACCCACTTCAAAGATAAACTCTTGAAGAATTTGGTATGTAGAGCCGCTTTAGCTTTAGCGACTACACAACGCAAATTCAATAGGCATATACCTATAATTAAGAGAATTAATTCTGAAGCACAACATTGGTTAGAAACGATCCTCTTGAGTTATGGGCACTTTCACATGATGGAGGTCAAAGATATGGGATAACACAAACCAACATGTTCTGGGCATTACAGATTCTTGGGCAGTCAGAATTTACCAATCAATCGTGATTAGTTCATTTGCCTTTTTTCCGCCATAATAGTTACTTTGTTACAAGAAGAGAATAAGGTGCTAACATATTGACATCTGATGAGTAGTACACTCTTTATGTTGATGCTCAGATTAAGGCATGTGAGGTTAAGGCCGGATCAATGGAAATTGTTCTCTACGATCACATCTAGAGACGATTTCATGTGAAGTCAAGGAGTGGTCGAACATAGTGCCTCAACTTACATGTGGTAAGACACTAATATATGGATTTCCATGTGGCCATATCATAGTAGTATGTCATTATTGATGTGTTGATTTTCGATTATTTGTTCAAGGCTAGTACACTACGCAGTTGATTTTCGATTGTTTGTTCAAGGCTAGTACACTACGTAGTCGTACTATGATACTGGGCAAGCTTGTTTCATCCCATGTTCAATAAAGATGAGTGGCCTCTTTATGATGGTCCTACGATTATACATCCTAAGTCAATGAAACACATAGCAAGTGGATGTCCTAAATCAACCCGTTTGCATAATGATATGGACATTAGGGAGGGGAAAACTAATATCACATGTGGGTTATGAAAATAATCGGGTTACAATCGGCAATCTTGTAATAATAGAAATCAAGTTCAGTGAAAGATGTGCACTAACTCAAAAAAAAAATTTTGTAAGGCAATTTGTCCTGTCATGTTTATAGTTGCTTTGTATAAGACTTATGTATGAATGTGTATTTCTTGGATTATAAAATACTTGTGTACCTTATGTATGTAACTGATACATCATTATTGTACGTGGTTTTTTTGTTCATTGCCTTAGTAATTAGTTATTTCATTCATGACTATGATACTAGTATCTCAATTTTTTTTATTAATAATTATACCGAGATAGTGTTATCTGTTATAGATATGGCGTTTAGAGCACTTTATGATGCAGATCCTTCATAGCCATCTATATTGGTATTGTTAAGACAAACACATGTCTCACTTAGTAGATACAGAGGAGGTATGTATTTTATTAAATATCAAATACTGTTACATATTGTAACATGTAATTCATATATAATCAATTAAAAATTGGTTTCTTTGTTACTTATAGTTCCGAGAAGTACTCCAATTCACCTCAGCCAGATGGAGTTTCTCTATTTAGTATGGCGATGATCTATCGATTCGTCCATACATGATCCGCCAAGCAGATTCTATGGTATATACCGCTGGGTCATTAATTTCATGATTTATTGGCACACTTATCACTTGTCTCGTCGAGAGATGGAGGTCCTGATAGACACATACAAGCTTCATGTACTTGCTCTGAGAGATGATCACAAGATGATGTTGCTATCATCCTCGGGCTCCATATCCACTTTTAATTAGCAACCGCCAGACATGTGTGTTCGATGGCGCAGTTGTGTGGGAGCCGCTGGTAAAGTCACCCCATTCACTTTAGCTGCTCAGAGGATCCTTATCTCCATACTAGTGGTTATTTGACCGCTTATCCATAAAACCCGAGAAAATTCAATTTTTCTTAAAAAGGGTAAAACGGTCATTTCAGTTGAAAATCGGAAAATCTCTAGATCTCGGATGACGAAACGAATCACACTGCTAAATTTGTCTCAGTCTAGTGACCTTAAAGTTTCGGCTCGAGAGACAATGTAATATTTTACGACTTCGGGTGATAAATCGCCAAGGATTCGCACGGTGATTTTTACGAAAAATCTCGGGGTGTTTAAAATGGCGTGAGTTAAAGTTCACTTAAAAGAATTGAATTGAAAAGAAATAAAATTTTTCGGGACAGAAATGAACTCGAATGGGACAATAGAAATCGTTTATCCAAATGATAATAATAAGAATAATAATAATAATATAATAATAATATTATTATAATAATAAGAAAATAAAAAAAATCATCAAAACAACCGGGAGGCCATTTTTTCGGCAGAGAGAGGCGTTTGGGGAGAGAGAATTTTTTTATTTTATTTCTTTCTTCGCTTCTTTCTCGTATATACGAAAATCTGAATCGTAGGTGTTTTCACCGAGGCCTGGCTGCACTGACTGACGACAGAGCTTACGCTGTGGACACCAAAGTTGGGAGCCTTAGACAAACTTCCAACAGGCAGTGCTTTATCCTACGAGCTGTAATTTCTGTTTGGGCAAGCTTAGAATGCCATGGTTGCCTGAGGCCGGAGGGGCTGCCGATTGGTCCCAAATCTTGGAACCGAAGTGTGGAAATATTTGGAGAATTTTTGAGCTCATTTGGATGTCCCGTGATCGTAGGGCTATTTGGGGTGTTTGTTTAATAATTTATGAAATAAATTGTGCTTTGGTGTATAGACCCATTGGAGATAAATTATGATTTGCTCAATTATATGGAATATAATGGTATAGGCCATTGGAGATAAATTAGGATTTACTCCAATTATATGGAATATAATTGTGAGTAGGCCATTGGAGATGAAATTGTGAATTGCTTAAGAGCTAATTTGGGTGTTGTTTGATCCATATTGTTGAATTACATGTGGTGTGAATTGCAAATTCTGAGAATATTGCATAATTAATATATTGGTATATATATTGTATAAATGGTTTTGGAAATTCAGATAATGCATTTTCATATGCAATCGGTAACCTAGAGATTAGGTGTTAGTGCATGACATGAATTTTCCGAAACGAACATGGTTGCGAAAGGAATTTCACAGATGATTTTCCAGACACTGGGCTGGGAGATGGGCCAATGTGATCATTTCGATGAGGACCATGAATGCCTTGAGTTTCACCAACCAATCTCGCCTGAGGAGTCCTATTTTTACCGACATCGTTTAGTATATTTTCAAGAACAACAAGTTTGGTTTTGAAAATGATATTTTTCATACATAGCTTAGGCAAGTGAGAAATGGTGAGGACTCGGACATGGAACGAAGATTTGTATAGACCAAGAGATCACGACTCGCTCTAACGCTGGCTTAAATCAACACGTATACGCACCAGCGAGAAGAACCCATTTAAGGTGATTCTACTGACTATATAGCTCACCCCGTTGAAGGAATATATTATTTCAAGTACAGGAGCGCATTTGAGGAGACGGTCTATCTTAGAGGCTGATTTTGAAGAAAGCCTGTCAGGGGCTTTGATGGTTTTTTTTTGGATAATATGTATTAGAAATGTTAAATTTTAATATGTTTGTATTAAGAGAAATGTATAACTCTTGGACTATTAGAATATAAGCCAGGATATTTATTTTGTGAGTATTGGTTTATGAGCCCAAGAGGCATTTTACTTCATATGCGTCTCGTGACACGGCACGATAGATTTTCCGCAGTTGATGGGTGGTAGTCAACGGACCCTGCTTTAGGGCGTCATTGGACCCACCCCAACACCTGATGCAAATGAGGTCACTTTAGAGCAGAGTGCGCGAGGTTTCATCTTAGTGTTGTGGGATCTTGTTTGTTTGTGTACAAGAAGGGAGTGCATGTGCATCTGTGCTTTCTCCCACTGCTACTGAATTTGACGTAGACTGCGGCTTATAGTTGGGGTGGTGCAGTACTAGGCAATACATATTGAGAGTTATATTGAGCCATCTTGGATTGTTGACGCTGTAATAACGGTTATATTACACTATTATAGGTATCCATAACTTTATTTTATTACATACACATTCATATACAACACATCATTAGTTTGCTTACTTTTTGTTTATTTTTATCCACGGCCTTTGGAGAGTAGACTTAAAGTGGGGTGACTCGGGATTAAGACCAAAGATATCCAACACCTCTAGTTGCTCATGCCTTACATGATGACGACACCGATGTCGTCGATGGAGACGTAGTTGAGGCTATCCACAATGGCTTATCGGGTCAACCAGAGCCAACTCTTTCATTGGGTTGTAGGTGGAGAATACCTTTGACACGGGTACATAACCCATCCGATGTACTCCTCTTATACCGAGATCAGCTATATGCATAGACTCTTAATTAGGTAATGGTATATGTTAAAGTATATGGTTTTATAGTAATTTCATTCATAAGCAGCCCTACATTATTGACGTCAAGTGTAAATGTGTAGGTTTTACGGCAATCATACGTCAAAGAGTTGGTTTGTCAGCTACCAATATCTGCTTATTTGATCAGGAGATTTGGCGAACGATGTCACCACTTATATGCTTTAGGACTGTTAAGTGGCATCGTCCAGAGCGAGTCTTGCACCAGTTTGGGCTACAGCAGGAGATACCTCCATCATGCTTTTATGAGCAACATCTACATAGAATGGATGCACATGGACGAACTTAGAGAGATTGGGTGACGTATCATGCTCCATACATTGCCTTATGGGATACGCGAGCCGGCAGGATCATCACTGCACCTCCTATGGTCGGTATTATGGACTTCCATGATCCATATATGCAGTAGTATCGTCGTATTACACGACGTTTTATGACACCACCACTCCATAGGGATGATATGAGGTTTCATACTACAGCCGATACTACTCAGGTTTTGGTAAGTTATAGTCATGTGTGTCTAAAGTGTTTTTCAAATTTCAATCAAAAGATTATGTATTTATAATTGTTTGGTTAGTTCTTTTAGATCTCTTCCATGGCTGACATAGCTAGTCGCTTGGGGCTACCACCGATTTGGTGTACGACTTACATCATATCACTAGATTAGTGTTACACCATATCAGAGAGGAGAGGAGCATCGCCGGCTACGATCAGGAGGCATCTACTTCACATGGACCATCATTTAGACCTCCGATGTCATCCACTTCAGTTCGTATGCAGCCCATTCGAGGTAGAGGTAGAGGTAGAGGGAGAGTTGATCGATGAGGTCGTGGTCGAAATGGTGGGTGAGGTTGTGGTTGAGATGGTGAGGGAGGTCGTGGTACATCTGAGCCAACTTTGAGGTCATGGTACACCTAAGCCGACATTGTCTACTTCCATACCCCTCATACTTACCCATTACCCCGATACTTCCATACTTACCCATCACCCGATACTTTTATACCCCCACAGACTTACATATCACCTTCCATACCCCCAGACACTTACACATCTTTACCATCTCCGATGTTGCCAAAGCCAACCTCCATGGTAGTAGATATCACATTATCATCCCACCCTTTATCATTTCCTCATCGCTCCCACTGCAGACTACGGTGGACCCAGATCAAAGTTAGGTGCACTTCCGCCAAGGCGACCGCGCCCACGTATATGTCGAAGCACTTCATCCATCGCCCTCCCGGGCTCCACCTCGCCCTCGGGCTCCATCACCACACTCCATTTGAGATTGCAATGTAATCCCATAGATCAACCAACTGTGTATTCTAGGCGCCGTCCTAAGAGAAATATAAACCCCATCTTGTGGGATTAATTGATATATGTATATATTGATATTTGTATACAATTTTTTATATATTTGTATTTTAAAATGATAATATACACAATTAGATACAACTTGTTAGTGTAAAAAATAAAACTTACAAATATTTTAAAATAAAACTTGTAGGTTTATTTGGGATTTAAGGCTACCTTGGATGTGCATGTTGTAAAAATTTAAAAATATTTAAAAATGTATTCGAATCCATTACTTGATGTAATTTATCCAATAGTAAATATTTTCGTTTCAATAATTTTTAAATAAGTTGATGTATCCATTACTTGATGTAATTTATCTAATAGTAAATATTTTTGTTTCAATAATTTTTAAATAAGTTGATGTACAAAAGAATAATAATAATTTTGGGGTAAATTACATCATATGCCGTTGTCCATGTCAACGACAATTGAATTCAATAAAGACAATCTCGTGTCCATGGCCACGGCAAATAAACGAAGGTGAAGTCGTTGCCTATGAAAATGGCAATTGAAGCTTCAAAAAATTGTTAAGTCTTGTTGTATCCACGTGGCCTAGACGCACTACTTTGGACAATACTTTCAAACTAAAACTAAATTTGTAATTTTATTTTGGAAAAACCCTATTTTAATCCAAAACTCAATATTTCCATCAAAAGCTATCCAACCATTTTACGGTTGCATCTCTAAACTTGAAGATGTGAATGAAGTATATCGAGATTTACTATTCACATCTCTAATTACAAATCTCTATTTTTATTTTCAAATAACCATCTTTTCACATTTGAAGATAATCACACATACTTCTTTCACTTTCAACTCCGATCCATGATCTCTACATTCATATCTAAATTACTGTTCACATTCTCAAATATTATAAAAAATTGAAGAATAATACTTTACCTTTCACTCTTCACCTTTTTTATTATTATAAAATAAAAAGTTGGGGAATAGTGTCTTTTATTCATATCTCCATATATGATCATATGAATACTAAATCTCTATATATGGAGATGTATTATTCATATCTCTATATTTGAAGATGTAAATGGAAAATGGTTAGAGGATTATTTTGGTGAATATATACATATATGGAGATGGAGAATAGTTGGAGTTGCTATAATAGCATCTTCAACTATAAATCTTCATTTTTATCTCTAAATTGTCATATTCTTTATATTTGAAGGTGATGAGACCCACTTTTTTCACTTCTAACTCCAACCAATAATATCTAAATTAATCTTCAAATCAATATTCACATCTCCAAATATTATAAACAAAAATTGGAGAATAGCACTTTGTAGTTCACTTTTTCATTTTTTTTATTATTATAAAAATATAAAAATTTGTAACTAGCGCTCTAAGATTCATATCCCCAAATTTGTATGGAAATTAAGAAATGATTGCTGTAATTTTTAGCGCAAATCTCCAAATATGGAGATGGAGTTGAAAATGGAGAATGATCAAAGTTGCTCTAAATTTAGAGATGTGGATAGGAACCACCATTCTCCCATTATTTTATTATTATACTACTATTCTCTTATTAATTTATTTTTATAATAATAAAATGATTATTTTTAGTTATTATATTATCAAATTTGTTGGTTTTATGTCGATTTATTATGTTATTAACCTCGATATTGTTTCATCATATATGATTTTCAGCAATTTGTATCTTAAATCTATTGATCTATTGCATGTTTGAATCAATAATATTAATTTTCTTTTCAAAAAATGATTATTTTAATAATATGAATTAGGGGTGGGGCAAAAAAACCAAAGAAATTGAATTGACTGAAAAACCAAATCGAGACTGAATTAAAAAATAGGTTAATTGAGCCGAGCAATTCGGTTTTGTTTTTTTGTTTTTTGTTTTATAAAAATCTCGGCTTCGGTTTACAAAAAACAAAAAAACATGGTTTCAGTTAACCAACTGAAAAATTAAAAAAATATATAAAATGGTTTTCCTACTTGTGTAAGTTTTGACTTACTAGTCATATCCGTTGCTTTTACTGTTTTCCTCCAAACCAAAAAGTATATAGATTGCGATTTTTTGAATGTTAGCTTCTTTTTCTATTAAAGTTGTGAAAACATGTGGTTGATTATAAAAAAAAAAGTGATTAAATTATCTAATTCCATGCGTCTCATATATTATTTGTGGATCTATTATAGATGCATCAAGTGTTATAGGATTGCAAATGAATAGATTGTATTCTTTTTTCCTTTTTTTTTGCATGTAGTTATTATAATTTGAACTTTAATATATGATTATGGAATTGCAAATTTTCTTTTTATTATGATTAACCAAAAAATTGATAAATGGTTAATCGAATATTTGGATAATTAGGTTTTTCGTTTATATCAATAACAAACCAAAAACCGAAAAATGGTTAATCGAAGATTTGGAAATTAGGTTTTTCATTTATATCAATAACAAACCAAAAATTGACATTCGATTTTTATTTTGTTATATTATGTCCACCCCTAAGATGAATAGTGATTTAGAGTTAAAAATGAAAATTGTTAGTTGAAATTGAAAGTAAAAATAGGTGGTGTGTATCATCTTCAAATATTAAAAAGATATCTGTTTAAAATTGAAAATATAGATTTATGATTGGAATTTGTCTAAAAATATGGTTATGTATTATACATGTAAAGGAGAGCAGTGTATATATTTACCTCTTTAATCCAAATTGTTTTATTATAAATTTATAATAAAGAAAACAATTATAGTAATTACGTGGAAAGCCACGTGTCTCGAGTCATAAATTCACTATTCAAAGAAGAACATCCATCGTGAGACATTCGCTTAGCCACGTAATACCAAATGGAATTTGGGTATGGACATTTCTAGAAGGGTATATAGTAGCTTAAATACGGATTTTATTTGGCTTCGCCGCATTTCAGAACTGTAGATCACCGACGAACCCCGTCTCACCGAGCCAGCCTCAAGGGCTTATTTCGTAACTATTTTTAAACTACTACTAAAAAAGCAAGATCAATTAAAGCGAAGAAAATAATTTTATGAAAAAAAAAGTTTTTTTTTTATATATTTTAAAATAATACCAAATGGACTTTTCTAGAAGAACCAAAATATTCCATTATTTAAAATTATATGCATATATTTAAAAATAATTTTATTTTAAAAAGTCAATGTAAACATATAGGATTGTATCTCGAATTATGGAAAATACTTAACTTTATTAGCAATATATGAAGATATATCATTAGACATATTGCTGGGGCATGTAAGGATTTTGGCTAGTCATTTTTATGTTCTTCTAACTTCTTTGAAATGTATTTTTTTTTAAAAGAACTTCTTTGAAATGTTTAGTATCACTATATGGAGGCATTTTTATCAAATGCAACCTTCCTTGAGGTTGGATTAGAACATAATCCAGGGGAATGGTCACATCATCCTCATTAATTCACCAAGGATCTAGGAGAAGAATTGGGAATGGAATGTCAGTGAATATCTGGAAGGAGCCATGGTTACCAGATCAGCAACAACCATATGTTGAAACAATCCCTCCACCAACGCTTGCAAGTGCTTTTGTGAGTTCCCTATAATCAGTAAATGGGGAAATATGGGATGATGATATATTGAGGGATGTTTTCATTGAGAGAGACAGGGGAATTATCCAGATACCCCTAAGTACCCGAACCCATGAGAATGGATGGATATGGAGCATGGAAAGAAGAGGTGGGTTTATAGTTAAAAGTGTGTATAGGCTTCTATCACAATCCTGCTTGCAGCAAAACCAAGTAAGTGGGTCAACTAGCTGGAGTATAATATGGAGAATGCAAGTACCACCAAAGGTAAAAATTCTAGTGTGGAGAGCATGTGCCAATTTCCTTCCCACCTTGAAAGCCCTACTAACAAGAAAAGTAATGGAGACAGCATTATGCCCAATCTGCCATGATAAAGATGAAGATACCCTCCATGCCCTTGTGTACTGTCGGAATGCACTTCTGGTATGGAATGCTATTTTGGGTACACATTCCAATCATATGATTGTAAACTTTGTAGAATGGTGGTTGTCTCTATATCAAACATAAGATCCAAAACAAACAGATGAGTTTGTAACATTATGCTGGGTAATCTGGAATAACATAAATGATTATGTTTGTATATTAATATGCCAAGAGGTCCATCTTCTCAGGCGGTGTCGAATGTATGGACCAAACCACCACTTCAGAAGCTAAAGTGCAACATGGATGAAACTCTTTTCAAAGAGGTCTCACATATTGGGTATGGCTTCCTACTGAGGGATGAAAACTATGATCTAAGAGCAACTCCAATGGAAGTTGCCAAAAATGGGGTGCCAAATGTCATAAAATCGGATATTTGCTTTTCAAGACCCCAACGTTGTTTTCGTCTAATGGAGTGCCAAATTAGTGTGCCATTTAATGAATTAAATGTTTTTTTATTAAAAATATAACAACTTAATTATTGGTATTAACTAGATATTTTTCATAACGATCGTAATTTAACTGGACATTCAGATAAGAATACTCAAATTTCAAATTTCAAATTTTTACCCAAACTAAATTTCAAATTTCAACCGTTGAAATTCAAATTTGAAAATTTAACCACAAAATAAAATAAAATTGAGTAATTCATTATAAATACGATAATCAATTCTCATGTTTTTCATCCATCATCTCCATCTTTCGGGGCTTTTCTAATATCTCCTTTCTTTTTTTGAACCCTTCACAGCTTTCGCTCACTTCAAGGATATGAATCGCTTCCAATATTTTAGGAGAGATCCCCAACATCAAGAAGAAGATAATGACGATTCGATGCTACACCGTAACTGGGGCGTCCAAGGGCTTAGTCAAGACCTGGAGAAGGAGAATGTGGTTCCGCCCCCGTGCCACGTAATTCGCAACGCGGATAGAACAAGGTCACTTAACGACTTCTATCAGTGACTATTTTATACCCCTCGTGTATATGAAAGTTTTTTTCGGCTGAGGATCCGACGAGTCAGTCTCATTTTTCTTCGAATTGTAAATGGGGTTGAACAATATGATCCATACTTCATCCAAAGAATGTAGATGCCATTGAGTTCTCATTATCATCCTTCAAAAGATAATAAACGCGATGTAATTTCGCCACTTCGAACACGGATCGATTCGCCGATTTAACACATCGACCGAGAAAGCACTCACATAGAGAGTTTGGAGAAGGTTTGTGAAAGCTCATATCGCAATGTTTGCGACCATTACTCCGAGGTCATCCAAACAACATCACATTGTCATCATACAAACGGAACAACGTATTTTCTCGCATGTTAGGGAGCATTGATCGCATGCATTGGAAGTGAAAATTGTCACACCGCTGCATAAGGTATGTATATCGGTCATTGTCATAAACCAACAATCATTTTTAGTCGCAGATCTAAGACTTTTGATAATGACATGCATTCTTTATCTTACCTGTTCATCAATGACATAAATGTTCTAGATAGGTCCCCCTGCTTTTACTATTAGCAAATGGTCATGCTCCTCCAAATAACCTATATAATTTAATGGTCATAAGATAGAATTCGTGACATTATCTACTGACGCAGATATTTATCCAAACCGCCGACATTTGTAAAAACAATTCCCGCCCACTAAGGTTCTCAAGAAAAACATTTTGCCAAAGCACAAGAGTCGGCAAAGTAAAAGACAGAGGGGCATTCGGGGGTACCTTCCGCCTGCTTTGCAATCAGGCGTGACCAAAGATCGTTTTCGACAGTTGTTACCCGCAGATATTGAAGTAAAAGCAGGCACAATAACGCATAATATGGTCATCGAGGATGAAGGAGATAGCTGGTAAATTAATGACTTTGATGGTATGACGCAAATCCGCCTATAGAAGTGTCACACGCGTATACACCGTAATTAGAAGACTTCCATGCAAACTCATTATCGATCAAGGACGGGTTGTTACCATTCTCAATTGCAAATGATCTTATCGAGTACTATGGCACCATATCGGGACTAATAAATTTATCAATTTCAAGTCGGTTGTATTTTCTAAATTCCACTCTATTTCATGTTGTATTTAATTCAAATTTCAATTTCACGCTTGTATTTTAATTCTCAATTTCAATTTCATGTTGTTTTAATTTCAATTCAATTTCATGTTGTATTTTTCAATCTCACTCACCGCAAGAGGTCAATTCCAATCGCAACATAATAAATAATGACTACAAATTAAAAAATAATAATAATATAATAAATAACAACTAAAAATTAAACCCCCGTTTTTCTATAACTCTAATCTGTGTTATTCAATATGTTGCAAAGTGGTCCATGCCAGTATCAGTTCTCATAATTTTCATCTTACTTGCATTTGAATTTCAGACCTGCCTTTCTTCAATTTCTAATCTGGTTTACGATGACGTCTAATGCTGGCCTCCTGCTGACATAAACTGCTTGTGTCGCTTCAACTTTTTGGTCGCCCACCCATTCTTTCCATTCCAAAGGGTGATGATCTAGTGATCTTTTAACATCGGTTTGCTTCTATCGTTTTGCCGCTTTCAAGCCTTCCAATGTGGCCTACCGAGGTCGAGAGGATCGAGGTCTCGTTGTCATCCCCTAAATATGGAGTTGAATAGCAGGATTCAACATGAGTTGATTCACAGATCACTCGCTTGAATGAGTTTTTACTCTCTTATTACTCGGGTCGATTAAGCTACCCATTTCTCCATTTTCAACATATTCCAACAATGCTCGTGGATTAAATGGTTTTCCAAGAATCTTAGCAAACATTTCTTTGCTTTCATCAACCCAAAAGACAGGAATTATTCCGCTTAATAGTTCAAATATCAAATCATACTAGTGTGGTTCAAATTAAAAGTTTATTCATTATTTTAGCCAGGTGTCAACTTTGTTCGAGTCTTCAATTTCTGACTATTTAAACCGACAATTTGGCCGTGATTTTGCATTTATATCGTACCAACGCACTTTAATGTGGCGATTGCACTCTTCATGATTGCCTCCATGAAGTTTGGGCACAAAATATTCTTCGCCGTAATGCACCACTTGGTTGTTTCATTCCCAAGAATTTGCATCTTTGTCACAGATAAGCCACGCAGATAATAATTAATTTATCTTTCTTCTACAGAAAGCTCTTTGTCCTTTGCGATTTTCAATCTTGGAACGACTTCATTTCAGACGGCACAATTACTCTAGATTGCTTCTATCAATGATCAAGAGCAAATCGGTGTCGTTCATATGCTAAACCATGCAAGAACCGCCATTGCAAACCATCTACAATAATTAAAAAAAAAAATCTAATCAATTTAAATAATTATAAATTTATAAAGTATACAAATAAATCATCAATTATAAAATTTCTAATTAATTTAAAGAATGAGCAATTTATCAATTAAAATTATAAATTTATCAATTTAAATTTAAAATCAATTTGTCAATTTAAAGAATGTATAAATAATAATTAAAAAAATTATAATCAATTTAAAAATGAGTAATTTTATAGCATAAATGAATCTATCAAAAATAAAATTTATAATAAATTAATAAATTAGCAATTTATCCGTTTTGAATCAAACATTTAAATTGCAATTTATAAGAATGAGCAATTACTAATTTAAAAATAGGATCCTTGAATTTAATAAAGAAGGCAACACCTTGATGCCTAAAACGTGATTCTTCCTTCTTCCTAAAAAACGATTCTGCCTCTTCCTCCTCCTTCGTTCCGTCTTCCTCCCGCCTCTCACAAAGGATCTGTCTGCGATTGCACCGACCGCGCCTCTTCTTCCTCCTTCTGCTCTGTCTCAGATCACATTTTCACCCCGGGCACTGCTCTTCTTCCTCCTCCTTCTTTCTTTCCTCTTCCTCCCTTTCTGCACAACGACAAGGTTAGGGTTCGGACAATATCTCAGGGAAGCTAGGGTTTCGAAGGCAAGGATTCAAGGTATGTTCTTTTCATTTTGAATCTCTCGTATTTTTATAGATTTTGGAAATGTAATATACTGCTGAGATAAATTATGCACAGAGCCATCAACTAAGCATGCAATCCTTCGCATTCTTTCCAAAGGTGCCAAATATGGCACCCCAGAAATCAGCTGTGATGACATTTGCCACCTCCGGCGCGCCATCTCCTGCCGGAGTATGGTTTTTGGTGATTTGGGTTAGCCGATAGTTGCGCATATGGCACCGAATACAAACTCTCGCCGAGTCGCCTAATAAGGCGGTAGTTGGGAGATTGAAATGGCACTGACCCACTGTGATTGAGCCTCACCTTACCGGGAAGTTTTGGCCATTAATAGCTCAATTCCTTATTTTTCCAACGTGGGTATAGTCCTCAATGATGTGTTAGCAAAAGACTCTTGTTGATTTGGAATGCAATATCCTTTTCAAAAAAAAAAGTATCACTATGTTATGAAAGATGAATTGGACCTAATCACTGGAAAATATGAAGATTATAGGGATAAAAATGGGTCACCAACCGAGGCTAATCTAAAGAGTGGGGCCTTTTTGGGTCGTGACCTACGAGCTAAGGCAAAGAACAAACACTTGAACTGGTATAGGGAGAAATAAAAAGGGAAGTAGAGTAATTGTAGGCGGGCTATGAATTATATTTTGTTTCCATTTTCTTCTTTTCTGTTAACTACGACTTTGGCTTTCTCGAAATAGCCTTCTATCATTTTTCAATAGAATGTTCTTTTCTGAAATTAGATCTAAGCTCTCCTTGGTTATCAGAAAATTATTTTGTTTCCTTTGAAAATTCAATAAGAATTTGACCATTTGTTGTATTTTTCCATTCTCCTAACCCTATCCTTCATACCATTGGTGCTTTCATTGCCCTACAGCCATGGCCGACGACACTAGGCTGAAAACCATGGATGCCCAGCTTAAGAAACTTGGGTTCGTCCTAAAGACACTCCCAAAACAGAATGTCGAACACAAGACGACCATTACGAATATTTGATTATGTTATTTGGCCTCACCAATGCTCCATTAACCTTCCAAAGTGTGATGAATGAGATATTTCAGCCCCACCTCCATTGTTATGTCTTGGTTTTCTTTGATGACAGTCTTGTCTATAGTAAGACATGGGCGGACCATTTAGCGCATTTGGAGAGTGTCATGTCCCTCCTCCTTCAGAATCAGTTCTACGCCAAGTTGTTAAAGTGTGTTTTTGGCCTCCCACAAATTGATTATCTAGGCCATGTCATCTATGCTCAGGAGGTCCCAATGGACAAGAGTAAAGTTCAAGCTGTCTTGGATTGGCCCTTACCAACTACAGTCACTCAACTAAGGGGATTCCTTGGCTTCGCGAGATATTATAGGCGGTTTGTTCGCAATTTTGCTATTCTTGCTTCACCCTTCACTGATTTACTTAAGAAAGATGCCTTCTCCTGGACTCCAAAAGCTACCACCGCATTTCGTCACTTACAACAGGCCTTACTATAGGCTCCCATCCTTTAACTCCCTGATTTTGCAAAAACTTTATGCTTCTAGTACTGGTATAGGAGCTGTGTTGGCTTAGGAGGGCCACCCTATTGCCTACTTCAATCAAAAGCTTTTGCCTCGCATGCAGTAGTCCTCAACATACAATCGTGAGATGTTTGCTATTACTCAAGCAGTGAAACGGTGGCACCAATACCTCCTAGGTCGGCCTTTTCTCATTAAAACTGGCCATCAAAGCCTTAAAGGGCCCATTAAGCAAACAATTCAAACACTGGAGCAGCAGAAATGGTTAACCAAATTGCTAGGCCATGACTTCACCGTTACTTATTGTCCTAGTCGTGATAACAAGGTGGCAGATGTACTTTCCCGCCTCCCACTTCCCACTTGACCCTCAAGTAGTAACAATTTCATAACCACAACTCTCTTGGCTGCAACATATTCGTTCAAAACATCTTGAGGACCTCGACACACGAGCTTATAAAATCATGGCCTTACGTTTCGGCATGCCAATACAACCTGGATTTTCAGAATAGGATGGATTGCTCTTGTATCAGGGACGCTTAGTTGTTCCCGTAGGGCCAACAAGCACACTCCTCTTGGAAGAATATCATAATTCAGTCCTTAGGGGACATGCTCGTGTGCTTCGCTCCTACCAACAGTTGGCTACGATTTTTTTTTGCCAGGTCTTCATGATGATGTCAAAATTCATGAGGTCCACAGCCTTGTCTGCCAACAATCCAAGTCCTGTACCACTGCTCTAGCAAGGTTACTTCAACCTCTTCCCATTTCGAACCTTGTCTAGGAAGATATTTCTATTGATTTTATAGGACTTCCTTCAAGCCAGGGAAAAACAATCATCTTGGTCGTGGTTGGCCGACTAAGCAAATATGGTCACTTCATTCCCCTATTTGCAGGATTTACAAGTCAAACAGTAGCTCACACCTCTTGAAAGAAATAATTGCCTATGATTTCGAAGTATTGTTTCCAGATTGGATCACAGCTTCAATACCTTGTTAATTAATTGTTTCGACTCTAAGGCACCAAGCTAGCCATAAGCAGTGCCTACCACCCTCAAACGGATGGTTAAACAGAGGCTTTGAACAAATATTTGGAAATGTATCTTCATTGCTGCGTCTCCAATGAGCCAAAATAGTGGGTTTAGTTCTTACGTTGGGCTGAATTTTGGTACCACATAGCCTATCACTCATCCGCTGGAATGACACCCATTATGGCTATTTACGGGCGTCACCCACCTACAGTCCACTACTTCCTTTCGGCCTCAACATCAGATGCAGAACTAGCAGTGGACTTAATGACTTGGGACTAGGTCCTACTGCAGCTGAAACTCAACTTTACTCGTGCCCAAAACCGCATGAAGATTCAGGCAAATTGTCACCGCTCTGATCGCTCTTTTGAAGTGGGTCAACTAGTGTTTGTTAAGTTGCAGCCGTTCCACCAACTCTTTCTTCGTGATGCCGCATGCAATAAGCTTAATCACCGCTTCTTTGGACCCTATCGTATCATGAGTCGCATTGGGTTTGTTGCTTACAAATTGGACCTTCCAACCATCGCCCACGTGCATCCAGTTTTCCATATTTACTGCCTGAAAGCTTGTGTGGGGGACCTTGAGGCTAACATTGCTCCTCTTCCTCCCCTTTTTGATATCAGTAGCATTTGGGTCCATCCATATCGGTTTCTTCAAGTGAGAGGCATCACTAGACAAGGCCAACGGGTTTTATAGGTTTTGGTTCAATGGGAACACCTCACCCCTATTGAGGTACGTAACGTGTGAAGATCTTGCTCTTATGGCCCGACACTACCCTGCTTTTATTCTTGAGAGCAAGGTTCGTCTCGATGAAGAGGGCAATGTTATGACAAATGGATTAGACCTAATCACCGGAAAATATGAAGACTATGGGGATAAAAATGGGCCACCAACTAAGGCTAGCCTAAAGAGTGAAGCCTTTTTGGGTCATGGCCTATGAGCTAAGGCAAAGCCCAAATACTCGGACCGGTATGTGGAGAAATAAAATGGGAAGCAGAGTAATTGTAGGCAGGTTGTGAATTTTGTGTTGTTTCCATTTTCTTCTTTTCTGTTAGCTATGACTTTTGTATTGGAAAGTGGCTTTCTCGATTTTCTATCCTTTTTCAATAGAATGTTCTTTTTTAAAATCAGATCTAAGCTCTTTCTGGTTATCAGAAAATTATTTTGTTTCCTTTGTTAATTCCGTGAGAATTTGGCCATTTTCTGTAGCTTTTCATTCTCCTGACATGATGTTTCATATCATTGACGTTTTCATTGAGGGTGAACTAAGTTTGTTTGGGCATGTAAGGATTTTGGCTAGTCATTTTTATGTTCTTCTAACTTCTTTGAAACGTTAAGTATCACTCTCCTTAAGTTTGTTATGACTCTCATTCTTATATTATATCCCACTATTGATACGAATATGACAACTACTTCTACAAATATCACCAGTCACTATCTTTTATGATAATCTTGTATGCCTCTTACAAACCATGCACCACTTAATATGTATTCTCGAAATGCCTTGTCTTCGTACTCTTTCACTATCTAGCAACATTTTTCTTTTTTGGTAGGAAACTTGCGTTTCTATCTATTAATTTGATAATAATTATAAAAAAAGCATAAAAAATATAAAATATATGATTTAGTATGATTTTATAGAAAATAATTATGTTTAAGGTATAACAGTTCCTAAATACTACTTTCATAAATTATAGGCCCTATTTTGACACTTATCATTATAATAGTACCTAAGACATTAAAATAACACTTATATAATTTATTAAGATAGACCTAAATACTACCATACCCGAAACATAATTATTTTCTATGAAATCATATTAAACCATGTATTTTGTGTTTTTTTATGTCTACTTCACAATTATTCCTAAATCAATAAATTGAAACACAAGTTTCCCTATTTTGTTCAAGTCATATCCTTATCTTAGAAGATGAAGTTGAGTTATACAATGACCACTATTTTTGTTGTCATCACCTACTATGTGCTACATAGAATAAAACAATAGTAAATATAAATTAACATTTGGTGGACATGAAAATACATATTATTTAAGTTTCACGAGACCAAATTGGATATATATATATAAAAGCTAAATAATAGATTAAAACTTATCCAACAAAAGATAACTATTTCATATTACATTGCTAGCATAATAATTATTTAAGTATGTTCTATCAACTTGTACCTTCTTCCCATCAGGCATGTTCATAAAATTTCTCTCCACTTTATAGGATGTGAACTTCTCAACAATGTTCACATATTTTTCACCATCAAGCAATCCAATATTTTCCAAGGATGCCATGCATTTTATTATAATAGCCTTGGTATTAGTTTTACTTTATGTTACCCAACTACATACATTAGTGCCTCAATTTTGGCTTTCCTAAGATACTTCAACCAGTTGTCTTATATGGCTCATACTAAGAATAGAAGGGTGTGCAAATGCCAGAGCATAGCGAGGAAGGGGTAAAACCCTTTCCATTGAGAATTCATGAATCTTGGGTTTTGATATTCATTTCATTTGACATCTCCTTCCAAATTCAACTGAACATACTATTTTTGTTGTTACTTTTATACACTACAAGAAATTAACAGTTTACATACTGAATATTTTTGTATGTAATAATTAAAAATTTATAGGTAATTCAATTTACCTATTGATTTCTTACAGAATACATTCATATGTAGTATCTCTGTTGATAAAAAAAATTACCTACAAAAGTGAAATAGTAGGTAATTTACCTACAAAATTTTAGTCGGTAAATGATAGGTAATTCAATTGTTGATAAAATTGTAGGTAAATTTAGTGACTACTGTATTATCAATAAATTTTGTAGGTAATTTACATGCTTTTGTTGCTATATTGCCGATAATCTATAGGTAAGGTGATTGCCTAAGTTATAAATTTACACTACAAGAAATTGCGAAATAGAGACGGAATTCCGTCTCTAATTGAAAATAGAGACAGAAATAGAGACGGAAATTTTCCGTCTTTATTTCGTCGGTCTCTAAAAATTAGAGACCAAAATGTTCCGTCTCTATTTTTAGAGACCGAAACGTCCCTTCCGTCTCTAAAAATATAGACTGAATGAATTATCCCGTCTCTAAAAATGAGACTTTAAAATCATCTCTCGTTTCTGTAATAGAGATCTTAATGAATTATTCCGTCTCTATTTTTAGAGACAAAAAATCAATTCCGTCTCTATTTTTATTGATTTTTTTAATATATTAAAATAAATAATATTAAATTTAAATTTTCCTTAATTTTATATAATGAATTTTCGTCTCTAATTTATTGGAATTTTTAATATATTAAAAATAAATAATATTAAATTTAATTATTCTTAATTTTATATAATGAAAACAAATTAAATAAAAACACAAATAAATATGAAAATATTGTATTATATAATATTAATATATAAAAAAAGTGAAAGGAGATTACAATAAAAGATAATAATTCTAAAAATAATAACTAAGATGGAGGAGAATGCGACGATCGCCAGACTCAAGCCAAGGTCAAGAGTAATCTACTACTAATGAAGTCCTCCAAATTTACTGATACGGTCCATTAGTACGCCGACCGCATTCGTGCAGCTCAATGACCTCATTGGTAAGCTGTCGCAAGCCTACTACGCCGCAGCTCTGAGGAGGAGGAGGACGCATGCGAATAACAAACATTCGCGTAGGAGCCCAAACCAAAGACCCGTCCACGGCGATCCCTATTGCCAACAGCCTCATAATATACGCGAGCATGATCAACATTATCGCCTGCCTATCCGCCGACCAAGACTCTCTACTCGCTCCCGTAATAAAAAATTAACCTAATGTTGCGTAAATAGTAAAATGAAACTAAGAGGTTAAAAGAAAATGAATATTAAGTTTGAATTGGCGCATGAATTTGTCTAGCACGATCACGACGAATGTCACACCACACATGATTCCGCGTGTGAGTGTGTAAAAACAACTCATGAGGATAAGGTGACTGACCCATAGAAGACTCCTAATAACAAGAATACATGTAGATATGTATTGTTATTTTAACGCCAACGTAATAGAAATATGAGTCCCAACACTAACAGTTGTCCATAATTTAAAAAAATTTCGCAGAATTTCCCCTATATATTTAACAAACCTCATGTTCAAACATCAAGAAAATACATTTACATTTATATTATCACCCATAAAAATCCATATCAAACTCCTTTCACAATTTATTGCCCATCCTCCTTCATTCAATCAAACGTTATGATTATTATCAAGAGTTGCAACTATTATGGTGAATAAATTGTTCATGCAAAACCTCGCCAATGCAATAAGGGACTAAACAGATCATTTAAGAAGATAGATATGTGAGAACTTACAAGTCTATCAGCATGCTCTTGATGGGACAATGTTCCTCTAGTGTGTATGGAAACACTAACCCCTTTTGGTCCTCCCTTCCTATTAGTGGAATTCGACGGCGATGCACCCGCTCGATGATGACTAGTACTGCATCCAGTTTGCCCAAATGTCTTCACTTATATAATTGTCAGTTCACTTTTTATGCGCAGCCTTATTAAGAAAACTTTGTAATCTAACACGGACTGCTTCTCCCAAACGCCAGACGAGGATCGGCGTGAAGAATTCCAATAAAAAGATTTCAAGGATTTTAATGAACAAACTGATGAACATAAAATATATTCCCAATATTACTATATAATTTGGATTATATAGTAATTAACATACAAAAGTCAAAATATTTTAAATAAGTTATTTAATTCAAACTCGAAAGTAGAACATCTTTGTCTCCTCGGGAGAGATATTTTCCACAAATATCCATTAAATTCAATTCTCCTTGAATGTACAAATTTCATTGGTGTATGAGCACGCACTGCAGGGAGCAACCGATGAGAAACGAAAAATGTAATTGTGCAATGGATACACCTATTATAAAGAAAAAATTTATAACTCACCTGTTCTCCCATAAGAATGACACGCTGTTAACCGCCCGCCAACGCCAACCGAACCGTGCAAATGGACTCACATTATCGCGACATCGCCGCGATGGTTCAGACGACTTTTCGGGTTCAAGGCGCTTCAGACGCTTCGCTATGCCGAGGATGGCGGGCATGGATAAACCGCGATGAAGATGCCATGCCCATAATGAGCAGTGTACGCCCACATGATCCATCCTCGATCATTCGCTTCCGATAGACGCGCATCCCCGCCCTCTGAGGTCGCGATCAATCCCCGTCTGCTACTTCCTATTATTCATGTTTTGACCAAAATATTAACAATGAACCATACTCTAGGACATTAAATTTATTAGCATATACATGATTATTCCCAATAATAATAATGTAAATGTTCAAATTATATAAGCACTGATACATAAATAACTAATGATATTAGAATTATGCGCTTTACTCAATGCAGGCGAACAATTATTCGCTATCACGGCATTATTATCATAATTTTCTTCATTTTTCGAAAGTAATTAGAATCAAATTCAGCCCAATTCGATGTAGATTTGATTCTCGTCAAATCCAATGTCAACAAATTGGTTGTCCATACTATTCAAAGGTTCATTCCTGTATGGCAAGTTTCATTTATTCATGACCCTCCACCTCCTCTTTCACGAGAAGGCCTCGCTTTCAATTCATTTTGTCTTGTCTTTGCGGCTTTCATTTCAAATATGCCTGGGTTTACGCACAAGCGCAACTTGATCCATTTTATCTCGTCTAAGGCTAGGAAAATTAATACACTTGAGTTACTTGCATAATAGCAAAGTTGAAATTAGCAAGTCTTCTCCTTTGATTGATTCGACCAAGTTGTAGGCCTGATTGACTTTGATTCAGGCAGTAGATTGTTGGATCCAACCACTCGCTTATAAATAACACACAATGTTTATTGGCAAGCGAGGGTATTCAATTTCCAAGATTTACGTAATTTTACCATAATAATCCATCAATTCACCCTTAATGCAAACTCCCTTTGTTTGTAGTTTGCCTATTGTTACCATGCGATTGTGTATGATATTTGGCTAGTTGATAAAATAAACCCGGGTAGATTTAGCGATGCTCAAGGTCCTTTTGTAACAATGAAGATAGTGTATTTTCAATTGGATTTTGTAGCCTTTGCATAACGAAAATATTTAATTGCTATTTAATCATTTACATAAAAAAAAATTATATAGTACGCGTGTTATGATTGCAATCGAAACTTATATGTCTTGAACCATGAAGGGAAGTGTTTTTAGAGCTTCCTTATTGATATCATTTTGCGTTATATGTGGCATAAGCTCAGTAACCATTCCTCCTTATAAAGCATCCAACCACGATAGCAATTACATATCCATTTAGTTCACGAAATAAACAAATTAGCAACTTGAGCAATAAAATTAACTAACTGGACAAATGATTTCTTCACAATTGAGTAATATGTAACCATGTGCGACATCTAGTTCATAATCGTAAGCATTGTTCTGAATTTGCACGTCCATTAATGATGGAGCACGGATCGATGAATATCCAGTAAATTTCCTTCGTGGCACTTAGTTCGCCCATAATACGTCATTACGAGGAATTTTGACTCACGTGATAACATGCGGCTCAAATAATGAGAACAAAATGTACTTCATTTCAGCCAGAATGCGCATTGCATATAGAACCTTCAGCACCAGGCTTTATTTTGACATTTTCAAATGTACAAATACCTACATGAAATTTGTTAATCACGTTAACATATTACAACAAATTGTGAAACTATCTATCTATATATATATATATATATATATATATATATATATATATATATATATATATATATATATATATATATATATATATATTTCAAGAATTGGCATTTACCTTTGGACCTGGATACATCCATCTATCTTTTGAGCGGGTCACGCGGTTTGGCCTCTATATGTACTAAATGTCTGCATTAAATGTTCATAATGTCAGCTCGGTGGAAATATTCCTCGATTTGCAAATGATTAAATTTCTCCCTCTAGTTTTCCATATCGTATTGTTATCTCGGAGGAAGTCAAGTTTTGAAAAATAAGCAACTCAGTTATTGCTTCCCCAGACTTTAAAAGTGATAAATTCAGCGTGACATCGGCCTTTGCATGAAAGCATTAAATCATGACTTTTTTCATTAGAACAATTTGAATTTTCTCATATCCAGCACACCTCGCTAAGTTTGACACATATCCATCAGGAATTTTATATTTTTCAACCAATCACACATAACACTTCTTTTGTGCTTTTATCAAAGTATAACAAGCTTTTGGATATTTTGATCTGAGGAAATCCCTATCAACTCGTTTCTTTTCTGTCTGATTGCAAATACGCGTGATTTGTGTCTTTGCTCCTCCTTCAATATTCGATATCGTATTGAAAATATTGTCAGCGTTTTTCTATGTGCATCACGTCCAAATTATGTCTTATTATATTTGTCTTCCAATACGGAAAATCCCAAAAAATACTACGTTTTCGCCACCCAAAATTTTTTGAAATGCTACTATTGAATTCTTCAGCTTCAACTTCTGTTACTTTCATCAACCCCAATTCCTCAATCTCTTGCAAAATATCCTCACCAGATCTATTAAGTGGAGGAGAGCGAGGACAACTTTATTCTTAAGAAATCTACGATTTATTGCGATGCAAGGTGATTTGGAAGAAAAATTTTACGCCGATTATCAAACCACGATATTTTACACCCATTAGCTAGATAAAATGCATCGGAATCATTTCCACAGTAAGGGTAAGCCAATTTCAGTAGTGCTCAACGAAACGACATGCTTGCATTTGCGGGAAAATTAAGCTAGCAGATCCACATCCGCTGCTCTTATCATGAAATTTTTGTTCGAGGACACATCATAGGCTTTGAAGGATCAGGCGGTTAACCTCATGAACCCGAGGGGACCTCCCGGCTAGGGGTGCTAATGATGCGAGTCGAGTTCGAGTTCAGCTAAGCTCGACTCGAACTTCGAAGCGAATCAGAGCTTCGACTCGAGAGCTGAAAACTCATGACTTGAAAAATGAAGCTCGAATCGAACTTCAGCGCCAAAGCAGACTAAACCGAGCTTTCGGGCAACCGACTCGGGCTGGCGACGACTCGAACTTCGACTCGGGCTCGAACTCGAAGTCAGGCTGAGCTCGAACTCGAGTCGGGCTCAGCTTCGAACTGTTCAAGTGGAACTCAACTCGAGCTTGAATTTGAGATTGAACCGCGACTCGATATTGGACCATGTCATTTCAAAACCAGGTCTCTAGTTGTTATTATTATCACTTATAAAACAAGGAATATGAATAATGGAAACAAACTACAGTGAGCCCAAAACACAAAAATTAGAATTAACGATCACTACAACATCATAAAACTTTAGTTTTAAGCAATCCACACATGGACAAATACACTTGAAAGCATATTCTTAGGATACAACTTCAAATAATCCCAATAGCCTATGATAGGTGCTAGGTTTCAAGGGCTACAACTGATCATGAAGATGTGATATAACCTCCGTCAAACTAAATAGCGATCAACCAAAAGCCCATCAAAACATCTTCCCGCGAAACACACACCAAAAAACATAACATTTTGTTATTAATAATATTTAACTCTGTTAGAAAACATCAAGTAATAAATAAAGTGAAGTAAAAATATGACTCAGAATTTTAATTTCATAATCAAAACCTATTGAATTGTCAGTTTGTCGATTCCTTTGGAGGTATTGGGAATTGGGATAAAAAAATTTCTTTAGAGTGATCTTCATCTTTGTTCTCTGATAATATCAAAATGTAAGTATTTATACATTTTAAAAAAAAGTAAACTAAAATAATTAACAAGTAGTTTCTTACCTTGTTCTTCTTTCACTCCATGGAGAGGGATCTACACGATCACTGTGCATATGACATTTGCCTTTGTTTTAAGACAAGTGAAGACCTATAGGGATCTATTACCGACCTCCGCCTTTAAAAGTTGCCTCGGAAACCCCTTGATGGTGATTGAGCAGCCAAAACATTCTTTGCCAACTTAGGCAATCTGAAGCTTCATAGATTTTCCTTCCACGAAGCCAAGGCATCAAATTTATAATCTTGAGAGAAATGAAAAGCCCCTCATCAAGATACATCAAGTTCAGTTTCCACCCAGGTTCCTTCTTACCCACTTCTAACCACTTGCAAAAGTTCTAACAAACTACTTGATGTACTTCGCTTCTTCATGAGCATTTGAAAGCAGTTCACATTCGCACTTTCTTCTAGCGGTAGAAAAATGCATTCTCACATATTCATCATAAAGTTGATACATGACATCTCTAACTTTACTAATGTTCTCAGCCTTGCGAAGAAAACATTTTGGGAATATGACTCTACAGAGGCCCTCATTTTTCAATCTAGGGTCGGCACCGCTCCTATTGCCATTAGCATGTGCATTCACACAATACTTGTCAAACCTTTGTTTCATGTTTTGAACCATACTCCTAACAAAATCATCGGAGACTCCGAATTTTTTATCCAACAACACTTAACCTATGCACCTCACTAAGAAACAAGAAAGTCGATATCTCGTAACCCGATATAATATTATTAGTACTTCATTTTAAAAACTTTTAAGACTCGCTACTTTCTCAATCTTCCCACTCATCATCATTGGGGACAACAACCATAATTATGATCATGCATATCTAGAAATACCTTTCAAACTTGATATAATAATCCAACATGTCATAAGTTGAATTCCAACGAAGTCTTGCATTGAAGGACTAATTTTCGCTCTTGCACGTTGTATTGCCAACAAGTTCACCAAACCGCTTGAGTCGTGCCTCACTTCTGAATTCAAGAAATCCACAGCTTCGTTCTTGACTTTGCAATGATGTCACCCCATTCAAGACCATGTTGAACCATTATGTTAAGGATATGTGCACAACAACGAACATGAAATAACCTTCCATTGCATAGAAGTCTTCATTAGATGCAAAATTATCCTTAAGATTCGAATACAGTTAATCATTTCCAGACTCGCATTGTCAACCGAAAATTGTGAAACCAAGAGAATGAAAAGAAATTATTGATTATTCACAAATCATAACTAAAAAAATACTAATATAAGTATAGCAAAAAATATAAGCACACTTACTTTCTGTTCTCACTCCCACTCCTTAAACATGTTAAGATGCACCGGCTATGTTAGCACCTTTACGTGGAGGAGGTGGGTGGGACAAAGTCAGCACTCGCTTCCGGCAAGCTTCCGCAATCAAGATCCACAAAATGAGTCGTTAAAACCATATATTCGAATCCTTTAGCCTCCCATCGCCACAACCGTAGTCAAATCCAATTCGATCCACCATCACCAATGCTTTAGCCTTCTTCTCAAAATTTGAGACTTCAAGGAGTTCGTTTCTATAGTGCGACGAGACACACTAGTCCAATCGCGGGTATTCCCGCTTCATCATCAAGTTAAATCCTTCCTCTTCTACAATACGAAAGGATGTTTCATGACTATGAAATAATGCGATATCCCCTCTCTCATCTTTGCACATGTCAAATTTACCATTATGCAGCACTAACAAAATCCGTATTGGTTTGTACCGATACTTGAATCCCGACATGGTAAAAAATTAATCATTTGTTGTTGCTTCATAATGCCTTTTGAACAACCAAATGTCTGGCTCAAATGAGCAGCGCTTTAGCTTCGCTAAGATAGAAAGAGGAGATTTACAACATTTACACCTTACTTTCCATTTCCTTTTTATCACGCCAGTTCAAGAAAATCATCCCAAACTTTTGATCTTCAGCCCTTTAAAATGTTGAAAGGGCTTTCAACCCCAGCTTCTTTCGATGTAGTGGATGTGAGAGGGTTCAATAGTTTCCAAATTAACATCTTCACTTTCATTGAGTTCATCTGATTCCTTAATCTCATCCTCAATATTCACTTAAAACTCCTCTACTCTCGAAGTGTCCATGGGTGTTGAAGATGTTTGTGGTCCACTAGAAGACTTAGGACATTCCGAAATACATATGATAAACTCCACTAGTCACAAGTAACAACATAGTATAGACAAAGAACAAAACATATATGTAATGGCTAAAAAGTTGAAGAGAAAGCCGCAAAGAGCCTAATGTTACAAACCTCACGCTTGCCGCTGATAATGTTAGAAGGGGATGGGAACTTCTCCGCCTCACCTAACGATCGAACTCAAGGGAAGTAGTTTACCTAAAATAAATAAATTAAAATAAAGAGCCCTCTTCATCGTAAAGTAATCCACAAAGTGAAATGTTTATCAAAGTAACTATGGGAAAAAAAAAAAAAAAAAAAAAGAAAAGTCGCACGTTGATGGCCTCACGTATGCTCATTTTCGCTTCCGCCAATGTTTTTTTTTTGTATAATTAAGAATTTATTTCCAAAAAGGCAATGCCCCAGCCAAACAATCAAGAAGTTCAAGAACGTTCCCGAGAAACCGAAACGGATAAAGACCTCCCTATGGGATGAGTGCGGCATCAGCCAGATACAAAATCAACATTTGCCAACCGGCAAACCAACCAAAAAACAAGCCCACACACTGGGCATATGATAGACAACCAAAACCAACCTCACAAACAAAGCCAACTTTGTAACCTTCTACCAATTAAAACAATGACACCCCTACAAAGGAGAAACAAAAACCGCCCACATCTCGCTCAAAATCAAAGATACCCAAATAAATAAGCCCACAAATGGCAAGCAACAACCAACCAAGGAAACGGCCAGTACCACACTCCGTGCCACAATCAACCGCGTAGAATTGCGCCTGGGAACACCTCACACATTGTGTCTCGTCCGGGGAGCCACTCTGACGAGCACGACAAGAAAACCCCTCGAGCCAAACCCAGCGTCTCAAGGCAACCAATTTATCAAACGGACATGCAAGCCCAGGGAGATCATCAGCTCACCATGCCGAATCGAACTAACCAAAATGGCCACAAATCATCCAGGACCAACTTCTAGTATCATTGCCTCCTACAAGATACCATTATATCTGCCGGTTTCCAGGTGGGCCCTTCATGCGACCACTGTTGATGCCATAACACACACCATCTACTGGATCTGGACCACGAATTTCAGTCCCAACCGTGACTAGCCCTATATTCCCAGCCACCGACGTTGGACGTTCTTTCTCGAAAGCATGTATTCCCATCCGACCAGCCTGGACCATCGGACAAACGAGGCGCGATTTCAAAGATGGGGTGTCCAGATTTGACCAACCCACCCCATGACCCCATCTCAAGAATGGCCCTACTCCCCGACGGAAGGACCAAATCGAATCCATCATCGTTTTCCTGATAACCCAACTTTTAACAGACCCGAACTGTGATCGAGCGGCGATACTTCCATCCCCACATCCCAAATCTCTGAGTCTAATATGAGCCGAGCACTCCGCGGTTCGAACCCGAGGATCGGGAACCCAACCGACAAGTAAAATGCTTTATGCGCTTTAGTTGCTGAAAAATCTCAATTGTCAAAACCAAGACATTAGACTTAAGAAAGAGAAGCAAAGACTAACCTGTAAGGAGGAAAGCTTTGCACAAAAACCGCTTGCCGCTGTCAGAACTCAGACTCGCCGGCCAGAAGACAAACAAGTGGAAATCATGTGGTTTTTGCTCATATCATATGAGAACATAACTCTCCTATGTTTTTAAAATTACAGAACTATCCCTAATTTTTCAAATTCTAATTTTGAATTGAGTCCAACCCAACCTAAAATTCCAAGTTATTAGCCCACTAAAGGTGGGTTAGCAGTTTGGTCGAGGCTTAACCATATTCTCTAAATCTTTTTAAGAAATTAATTATTTTAAAAATAAATATATTTATAACTAAATAAATAATAAAAATTCTATGATTTTTTAAGAATACAAATTAGATATATTATTTATAACATCCCCTAAAGTAAAGATATCATCAAATATAAAAGAAAACTTTTTGTACTCTTATATATAAAATATTTTCAAAGCCTCATGAAGCTTTTCGGTCGAAGCCACGAATGTCGACTCGACTCTGCACATTTCGAAGTCGAGCTCGAGCTCGAGCTCAGCCTTCACTGCAGCCGCCAGTTTTAATCGAGTTTTGACTGAAGTCGAGTTCGAGTAGCTCGCGAGCTGTCTCTCTGGCTCATTAGCACCCTCTACCCCTAGCAGACCCTAAATGGATATAGAACTTTTCTCCGCAAAATGCTTCAAATAAAATTATGGAGCGAACCCCTTACAATCCCGAACATATCTTTAGAAAATAATGCGGAAGGGTGGTAAATTTTTTTTTTTTTCTTTCTTTTCAAACGCTAGATTTTTTTAAAAATTTTGGGCAGTTTCTCTGCTTTGACTTTCCCAAATTTACAAAACCTCGCGAAAACATTTAAAACACTTCAAATCTTTCAATCCTCAACTTCTCAACTTCCGTTTTAAAACTCCTCGTCCACAACCCAATCAAACACTACTACACACATAACACGGTCTTTTCTAAATCATCAAACATTCTTAAACTTCTTTAATTCCACGTGATTTTTTTCAAAGATCGTCAGAGCCGACTTAAGCCGACCGCCTACGCACTGGCCCACCGAGGATCAAAGCCCACGTAGTTCCTTTTTCAACTTTATACATATACAAGAAAGTATACATAACAAAATACTTCAACATATACACATGCAAAATTCACATATACAATGAAACTACTGCCGTCTCCTCAAGGTCTCACTCACCGCACCCGAGGGTCCTCTATCACAAGACCTCAGCCCTCGTGTCCCGAAAATGTTTCTTGAAACATACGGAAAGAATGAGCTAAGTGGTTCAAATGGAGTGTACATTTTCAGCTAAATAACATTTTCAAGATATATCAAAGCAATACATACTATTACAATTAAAATCAATTTATGTCTTAAACATTTATGCCTTAAACTCTCTTTCTTTCTCTATAATAAATACTTTATACAATTAAAACCATTTATGCCTTAAACATTTACGCCTTAAACTTTTCTTTCTTTCTTTCTTTCTTTCAGATGGAACCCAGAGGAATAAACACACCTAACAGTTTTTCCTAGTGGCCCACGGTGAGGGACAATCACATTCCGCCATAACCACTACGTCGCTGAGAAACTCACGTTTGCATGGGTTCCGCCATACGATCTCATCACGCTGTGATTAGCCATTCTGGCACACCTAATTCCTCCCCAAGGTAACCTATAACTTGACCTCTAAATCCCACACTTAAGGTACCCTCGGCCGATATCATTCATAACAATCATGTATTAGCAGAACTATCAAGAAACATTTCTTCAAAATACATTTATAGGATACATTTAAATCCTTTACTTTATCATTAAACACATATGCATTTCCTTTACACATTTTAAAAAAACTTTCATGATACTTTTAACATATGCATACCTATTTCATACATATAAATATATATATTGGATGCAAGATAAAACATTTTCATACGCCTTACCATTTCCATAAACATTTAAATAAACATTCAGTTTAACATTAAACCATTCACTTTAAAAACTCAAATTTCAAAATATCATTTTCACTCACGCTCAATCGCTTCATCCCGCTTGCTTTCTCGTCGACCCCGCTTCCCGTCCGATAGTCCTTTCACCTTTTCAAGAAAACCACAACCTATACATTAATCATAACCTACTTTAATCCACCATACACCTCTTCATTTAAAGCTTCTAAATGAACAAATTAATTCTTAAGCAAATTAAAAACCCACCATTTAGTGCCAACCTTTTTCCAACAATACTCTATAAACTTTATGACTCAAAAATTATCTCAAACTGTCTTCAAAATTTATGAAACTCTCCAGATCGGTCCTTTATATATCCAATGATATCTCTTTAAAATTTTGAATTTAAATTCCTTCTCTAAAGCCCTCAACCACATAACACCAATCTGCACAACAGATGACTCGCTTGCGTAACAGAATTTCGCATTACGCCTCCACTTGAAACATTTTCTGGGAATCGATTAAATTCTGTTGAAACTCCTTCAGATAAATTTCTTTTTCCTTTAGAGGTCTATTTTAATCATCGTAATCTGAATCACTCGCAAACTATTCAGAAACAGTAAAGCATGCCCAACCATTGTAATGGTCTAAACAGGAAAACAGAGCATTTCCTGCACCGAGAACTGTGATAAAGGCTTACACATAACCCTACTTTGAGTAAATTTTGGGCACTTTAGGTTATAATTTGCACCTACTTCCTTCAAATAACTTTTTCCCCTCATAGAAGTTCATTTTACCCAGGAATTTTGAATCACCAAATCAGATCTCAAATGGCAAAGTTATGATCAAAATACGAATATCGGTCGAAATAGAAAACAGAAAGCATTTCCCGCATCACAGCGGGCCCTTTGAATTTTTTCCGTATTTGCTTCCTTTTCGCCACTTTTTACCAATTAACATCATACCACTTTCTATAATTCATACCTCAAGAATTTACATGGAATTCATCTAAAACAACCCACAACAATTGAAATAGAGTGCCAGTGGAACTTCAAACCTCAAAACCCTAAGTGAAACTTCAAGAACCTTACCTAAGGTCCACCACTCATATAAAAACCACGCCGCAATTTGATGATTCCAAGTTTCTTTTACATCAATCGGGGGAAAACCTCATAATCCCAACAAACATCTAGGGTTTAGGTGATCTCTTCCAAAACCTTAGACCAAGGAGCATCAATCTCTCCATGTAAATTCACCCAAAAGCCCTGTGACATCCAAAAGACATTTGATTCAAAGACAAACATACCCAATCTTTGAACTTTTCCTCCTCCTTCTTCTTCCTCTTCCTCTCGTTCCCTCTCTCCTCCTTCTCCCCTCCAAAACCCAGAAGCCTAGCCCTTGGAGACCAAATCAAGTTGGCTCTCTTATTTTCCCATTTAATAATTTAACATTTCCTTAATTACCACAGTTCTCAACTTCTTTAATATTGAAATTTAACTTTTGAAATTCTATTTCGGGGCCCATCTCTAATTTGATTTTCAAAATTTTCATATCCTTTTGCTTAATGACCACACTTTATGCTCATACCACCCTCTCCTAGCTTCCATAAATTCATCATTTCCTATTTTAGTTCCAAAAATACTACTATATGATTTAAGGCTCTTATACCCCCACAAGGTCATGTACCGTGACACCTCTCTGACGGGCCACAAAATCCTCCTCCAGGAACATTTCATTCTCTAAATGAATAATTAACTCCAAAAGTAAGGAAAGGAAAATACCCCAACCGGAAAATAATCAGGCAACATCCGAGCCTCCGGGCTCCCCAAGTGGCTTCCTCTATCAATGACTCCTCCACAATATCTTCAATTGAATAGGTCTTGTTGGGCGTTGTAACTTGCTCTACTGTCGAGGATCTCGCAGACCGGTTCCTCTTCAGATGTCACCCTTCGTGGCTTCCACCGGGTTGCTCACAATACATGTGAAGGGTCCGGTATGTACCGCGAGCATAGAAAGAAAAAAAAAAAAAAAAAAAAAAACACGGAAACATCGCGGAATGCGATCGAGGTCGATGGCAACTCCAAACGATATGCCAATCACCTTCTCAATCCAGATGGCCTAATATATCGTGGACTCACTTCCATGCTTCCTAAATCTTAGTACACCCTTCCATGGGGGAAATCTTCAAAATACCATGTCCCCTACCTCGAACTCTAGTCCCGACTGGCATTGTCCGCATAACTTTTCTGCTTTGCCTTGTGCAATTTTCGCCATCCCTTAACTTTGATCTTATCACAAGTCACTCTGAACAATCTCCGACCTACTAATTTCCTTTCATCTACCTCGCCCCACGTGATCGAGTTCGACATCATCCATAAAGAGCCTCATATATGGGCCATACCAATATCGGGGTCTCATAACTGCATGCGATCTCCATCAGGGTAATGTGTCCCAGCCTACCCTAAACTCCGTAACACATGCCCTAAGCATATCATCCTCTAAAGTCTCAGATAGTCCTTCGGGATTGCCATCCGTCTGCGGATGAAAAAGTCGCACTAAATGCGCGAAGGCCAAGGGCATTCTCCCAGAACCGCCAAAATCGTGAGGTAAACCGTATTCCCCTGTCAAACAATGAAACCGGGCGTACCATGCGCCGGAGAATTTCTTCAACGTATAATCGGGGCCAACTTATCCAATGAATCTCACTATTCTTGATAGTAGGAAATGGGCTGATTTCGGCCGCCCCGTCTCACAATCACCCATATCAGACATGGTTTCGGCAACGTGAAAGTCCTACCACAAAATCCATAGTGATTCTCTCCCCATTTCCCAGGAATCGGGAGTGATTGCATTGGCCCCGCAGCTTTTGATGTTCCGCGTTTTCACCGTCGACATGTGAGACATCCGGGAGATCTAACTCCCAATATCCCTCTCTTCATACCTTTCCACCCGCAGTGCCCTTTTAGTATGATACACTGTGCTCCTTGATGTATATATGTTTAGCAACGGGCTCTCTCCATAATCTCTCTCCTCACATCACCCAACATCCGCAATGACACCCACTCCGGGTCCCACGACCACTGCATCATCCTCTCTCTCAACGACAAATCCCCTGCCAGCCTCGCATTCTTACCTTCACCTCTTAACTTCACTAT
This sequence comes from Tetrastigma voinierianum, assembly GCA_016808115.1. NCBI lineage: Eukaryota > Viridiplantae > Streptophyta > Magnoliopsida > Vitales > Vitaceae > Tetrastigma > Tetrastigma voinierianum. The sequence continues at coordinate 802,279 of JAEQBH010000706.1, read as the reverse complement.
CCTGCGGATCCCGACCGAAGCTTCCTAATCCCGCCTATCAATACAGACGCACATGGAATGGCCAACGCGTTCCCGAACCGCCGGGCCCGGCTCACACCCAAGGACCTCAATTTATGAGTCGAGGAAGATGCACCGCCCTCACGTACATGCGGAACTCGCCGGTCTTCTACTAAGAGCATCCGCTACCACGTCAGCTTTCCGTATGATATTCACGCCGCATATTCATAATCCCCGATCAATTCAATCCATCTCCTCTCGCCCCTTCATGTTTAATTCCTTCTCGCTGCAAACAGATACCGCAAGCTCTTATGATCCGTAGTATCCTGGGCGCTGTGGCACTCCATATGGCATGCCTCCATATCCGTTAGCAATACACGGCCGCTAGCTCAAGGTCGCGGTAGATAATTTCGTTTCATGCTTCTTCAATTGGTTTAGAAGCATATGCAATCACCTGTCATTCCCGCATTAACACACAACCTAGGCCTCGCCTAGGCATCACAATACACCGCAAAGCCATCCCGCCTTCGACGGAAGTGTAAGTACGGAGTCGAGGCCAATCTCCTTTTTCGGGCCATCGAAACTCGCGATGCTCTCACCATAAAAACGGCCCTCTTCTTGTCAATCTGGGCCAAAAGGTGCGGCACTTCGAAAAATCCCTCAACTAACTTCTACCCGGCAGAATACTCTCAACCTTAAAACTCCTTATCTCTGTAACACTCGTAGGAGGTTTCCAATTCAATATAGCTTCGACCTTCTGCGGATCCACTGAGACCCCCTCTGCAGAAACTATGTGTCCCAAAAAGCCGAATCGCTTCTCGAGCCAAACCGACACTTACCTAAGTTTAGCATATAACCATGTTCCCAATGTTTGCGTAATTATCTCCTAAGTGCTCGTGATGTTCTCTCCACGCCCAATACCAAGATATCACAATAAACACATCACAAACTTATCTAAGTAAGTGTTCGAAATCCTATTCATGAGATCCATAAAAGTACCAAGGCCTAGAAGTCCAAATGAAGATTGAAACTCAAAACGTTCACGTCGCCTCGGGAACATCCTCATCACGGTAACTCTCAACCTATGATACTGACTTCAAATCAATCTTTGAGAATACCTTAGCTCCCCGTGAATCATCAAAGAGATCATCAATCCTCTGAAGAGGACATCATCACGCATTGCTACTTATTCAACCTATGTAATCAATACATAATCGCATGCTCCCGTCCTTCTTTCTTCACAAATAAACCGGTGCTCCCCAAGGAGATGTGTTTCTGGCCCCGACGAACCCTGCTGGACCATTTCTTCCTACCCGTACCTGCTCTACCCCGCAGGCTATCCAGATGGCGTCTTCACCTAAGCCGTCCCAGTGCACCGGACTGGGGCACCACCTCACCGTGTCTCGGGAAGATCATCTCAAACACATCCGAAAATTCTCTCTCGACTACTGAATGTGCCTTTCCAATCTCATATCATCATTCCTCACTCAATCGCATAGGCCGGGATACCCTAGATATGATTTAAGCATCTTCCCCATCATCACGCACATCATACCGAGGGACAACATCTTTCACCCCACAAAAGTAATCTATGATCTCCTGCCCACAACTTTTAACTTCTTTTCCTGAACAACTGGTTTATATGATACCTGGCACGGCAACTACCCACCTCACATCACATCAAGTCCCTGATGGTCCAAACAATACCAATCGCCACAAACTCATAGCCCCTCACAATCACTCACAATCATGGTATACCCATTCGCATAAGTGAATCTCCAGGAAGAGAGACCACCATATCACAACTATGGGTCAGATCCCCCATGTCTGGCTCAAAAGCAATAAATTCTCAGAGAAATAAACGAAGCTTAGTGCACGCGATCTATCGCCACATGTCATCACTCTCAAAACCAGATACACTCCGCCACGACTTCCGGTGCTAAGACTGCCTCCCACGAGCGAGACCAAAACACCCCAGCTCCGTGTCTGAGGTTTCGTCCCGTCTGTCCTCTGACCTCTACCCTGTTTGGTCCCTCAGTCTAGTGAATGTAGTGGGGCCTGCATGCAGAAACCCCTTCGACTGCGACACGACCTCTACCCGATCTTGGTACCTCTGTCTGTTGTCCACTCACGATCCAGCTGCCGGAAACTATCATGGGCACTCTCGTGAAGTGTCCGTCCACACTTAAAGCAATTTATCTGTCCCCGTGCGCACTCACCATAATGGGTCTTCCCACCTGCTTTTTCACAGCTTTGGACCCTTGGAGCTACACGTGCGTGGCCTCTTGAACCACGGCTGGGCGTGCCCCACAGTAGACTGCGCCCCTTAGGTCCTTGTGTCTTTCTCTTCCCCTCTTGAGCCTTACTAGGAACCTCCTGAACCGTCGACCCACTGGTTTGTCCTTGATGAGTCGTAACTGGGATTTCAACCCCATGCTCTCTCTGACCCTAGCTGCGACCTCACCACCCAGCCGTCTTGTGTGGCGGAAATTTGTCGGCCTTCTATGGTCTAATCTACGGGCGAAGACCTCTGACCGATCTCTTGGTCTTGAGCCGTCATCCACGATGCGTGGGACATGTCGGCGAGCTGGAAAAACTCCGGCTCATAATGTCATCACGAGTGTCCCACAGCTCCCGGCTAAAGAACTCCCTCTGACCTTTGCATCTCGATGGCCCAGGTGGAACAAATTATCTGTAAACTCTTCCTTGAGCTGTGCCCCGGGACACTCCCTCACAGGCATCTCCCTCGAGGCGCCCTCCCACCACTCCAATGCTACGTCCGTGGGAGAAAGCGAAAAAGTGACCATCTGCTTTCATCCAGGTACCTTTGCATCACACGGTAGACCGGTTCATTTCCCTCCCAACCATGTGAGAGAGCCTTTTCAGGGTCTCCCGATCCATCGTTAGGTGCCCTGGCTTTCGCCCCTCTCTATAGAAGCTACCGGCTCTCGGAAATTGTAAATAGCAACGATGGCTAAAAATTTGAGCCATACGCTCTAAGATATCTGACCACTCCACGACCTCGGGAGGTGGTGGCGACCACTGTGCGTGGTGGCATAGGGTCACTGCATGCTTGTCGATTGGAGGAACATAAGCGATTCATCAGCATGTTCCTCTGGTGGTGGTACTCACGCCTCAAGAGCTGCAGTGGAAATTCGGCCTCACGGCAGCGCATTTCTGTCGATTCAAAATTTTAATATGTCATGTATTACATATATAGTTTTAAATCCACCAAAATAATTTAATACAGAATTTTAAAGAATAAACATTCAAAACAATCATATGAACATAAAATTTTCAAATCTTTATAACATTTTCAAAGCGAAGTGGCTACGATACCACGTTGAAGGATCCCGACCGGTTAACCTCATGGGCAGGGGACCTCTAAACCTTCCGATGGATATAGAAACTTTTCCATAAGCGATCGAATAAAATTCATGGAAGCGAACCCTTTACAATCTGAACATATCTTTGAAAATAATGCGGAAGCGAAGTGGTAAAATTTTTTTTTTTTCTTTTCTTTTTCAAACGCTTAGATTTTTCAGAAAAATTTTGCCAGAGTTTCCTCTGTTTTTCGGACTTTCCCAAATTTACAAAACCTGCGAAAACATTTAAAACACTTCAAATCTTTCAATCCTCAACTTCTCAACTTCCGTTTTAGGACTCTCGTCCTGACCCAATCAAACACAATATATCGCATAACATTTATTCTTTCAAATCATCAAAACATTCCAAACTTCTTTAATTCCATGCATTTTTTTCAAAGGTGGGCCAATGGACTTAAGCGAAGCCTTTACGATACCTCGTCATGAGGATCAAAGCCCACGTAGTTCCTTTTCAACTTTATACATATACATATATACATAACAAAATATTCAACATACTCTGATATGCAAAATTACATATACAATGAAATCAGTCGTCGTCCTCAAGGTCTCTCAGCACTTATAGAGGGTCCCTACATCGGCCCTTTTGTCTCAGATCTGAAAATGTTTTTGAAGCATCTAGGAAAAGAATGGTAAAAGACCCAGTGAGTGTACATTTTTCGGTTAAATAACATTTTAAGTATATATCAAAAGTAATACATACTAATACAATTAAAATCAATTTATGTCTTAAACATTTATGCCTTAAACTTTCTTTCTTTCTCTATAATAAATACTTCTGATTCGATAATTATACCATAACGTTTTATGCATACAGCCAACTTTCTTTGCTGTTTGCTCTTTGGTGGAACCCGGGAATAAACACACCGAAGAACGGTTTCGAGATGCCGACGGTGAGGACAATCACATTCAGTCATAACCACTACGGCGCGGAGAAACTCCTTTTGCTTTGCATAGGGTTCCAGTCATAGCACCTTATCACGTGTAAGGATATTATTCTAGACACCTAATTCCCTCCCTCAGTTAGTAACCTATAACTTGACCCTCTAAATCCTTACACGCTTAAGGTACCTCGGCCGATATCATTCATAACAGTCATAAGGGGTTTAGGTTAACCATCAGTAAAACATTTCTTCAAAATACATTTATAGATACATTTAAATCCTTTACTTTATCATTAAAACACATATGCATTCTTTACACATTTTAAAACTTTCATGATACTTTAACATATGCATACCTATTTCATATACATATAAATATATATATTGATGCAAGGTCAAAACATTTCCATATGCCTTACCATTTCATAAACATTTCCAATAAACATTCAGTTTAACATTAAAACCATTCACTTTTATTCGAATTTCAAATATCATTTTTCACTCACAGGTTCATCGCTCAATCCCGCTTGCTTCCCATTAGAATTCCCGTTCGAGTCCAATAGTCCTTTTCACCTTTTTCAAAGAAAGCGACAACTGTACATTAATCTTAACTAAATTTTAATCCACCCATACACCTTCATTAAAGCCCAAATGAACAAATTATAAGCATTAAAAACCCACTCATTTAGGCCAACCCTTTTTTTAACAATACTCTATAGACTTTATGACTCAAAAAATTATTCAAACAGTCTTAAAATTTATGAGAAACTCTCAGATCGGTCCTTTATATATCAATGACATCTCTTTAAATTTTGAATTTAAGAATTCCTTCTCTAAAGCCCTAAACCACATAACACAATCACCTGACAGATGACTCAGTTTAGCAGAACAGAATCTGCACATAGCTCCACTTTGAAACATTTTCTGGGAACTTTGGAATTAAAATTTTCTTGAACTTCCTTCAGATAAATTTTTCCCCTAGAAGTCTATTTTAATCAGCAACTTGAATCACTCAAATCGGATCAGAAATGAGCAAGTTATGGTCAAAATACGACAAATGGTCGAAACATGAAAACAGAGCATTTCCTGCACCAAAGGCACGGTGATGGCTTACATGACCCTACTTTGAAGTAAATTTTTGGGCACTTTAGGGTTACAATTTTATACTTCCTTCAGATAACTTTTTCCCCTAAAGTCTATTTGCAAATTTTGAATCCACTCCAAATCAGATCTGAAATGAGCAAGTTATGATCAAAATACAGCGGTCAAAAGCAGAGGGAAAAGCAGGCGTTCATGTACCCGGCGGAGTCCTTGAATTTTTCAGTTGCTTCGCTTTTTGCCACTTTTGCTGCCAATTAACATCATACCATATAATTCATATACCTCAAGAATTTACATGGAATTCATCTAAAAACAACTCACAACAAATTGAAATGAGTGTTATGGGACTTCAGAGCCTCAAAACCCTAAGTGAAACTTCAAGAACCCTACCTAAGGTCAACCAATTCTTTATAAAACCACATGCAATTTGATGATTCCAAGTTTCTTTTACATCAATTGGGGAAAACTCTCATAATCCCAACAAACATCTAGGGTTTAGGTGATCTCTTCCAAAACCCTAGACCAAAGATATCAATTCTCATAGAAATTCACCTAAAAATACTAGACATCCAAAGACATTTGATTCAAAAGACAAACATACCTTAATCTTTGAACTTTCCTCCTCCTTCTTCTTCCTTCTCTTCCTCTGCTCTCTCCTCCTTTTCCTCCAAACCGTGAAGCCTAGCCCTTTGGAGACAAATCAAGTTGGCTCTTATTTTCCCATTTTAATATTTAACATTTCTTTAATTGCAATAGCCCTCAACTCTTAATATTGAAATTTAAACTTTTTGAAATTACATTTTGGCTATCTCTAATTTGATTTTCAAAATTTTAAGTATCCTTTTGCAATAATAGTATACCTTAATATATACCACCCTCTCAGGTTCCATAAATTATCATTTCCTATTTTAGTCTCAGAAATACTACTATATGACATTTGATCTTATACCCTGCAGTGTCGTATGCATCTGTTTCTCTCGGGATGGGGTGTCATGTGCTCATTTCCCGTAGTGGAAACAAGTGGATATTAATGGTTGAAGAAAACATCATTCCCTTGCTTTGGATTCTTAGGACCCGGCACAGTGCGCTCCAAAGAACATAGCCTCTTTCATTTTACACATCGAGACGAATTATAGATTAAGATGATTGGCCACGATGAGTGATGGCACGATTGCCAAAGTGAAATCCATACATTGCTTAAACCCGACCTCACATTTCTACGCTCAACAAAATGCAGGTGAATGTCGTCAAGAATGTTTCCATGAAAGCGGCATCCGATGGATAGTTCATTACTCCCATGCAATACTGTTCATGTTCATTATGCCACCTCATGTGAGATCTTAGTCACATCGGTAAATACAACCTCTGAAGTCTTGGAAGTAATTGGAAAATAATACATCGCTTCCATGGCACTAATTTACTTCCTATTAAATTGGTAGCGAATCTCGATTGATTGCAAAATTTGCAACTCATTAACTCCGATCATCCTCCCATAAAATCATACATCCCTGGCCGAAGCCAGCCCGATCAATTTTTTCAAGCGCGAGCAAGACTTGAATTAACTAGCCATTTCATAAAGCGTCAACCATATTATTGTCGTGGGTAAGAAGGAGTCATTTATTACCTGATGATTCGTTCAAACTTGATCGAAATATGACCTTGGTTAATATTTAAATTGAGCAAGTGGTCCCCAATTGTGTCATATTATCACATCAGGCCACAATTCTGATCGGTACACTAAGTAAATCAAGAAAAATTACGGCATCGGGTTGGGTTCCTCTTACTACTTACGCCTAGAATTGGGAATTTGAATTGAACTGTGCGTCAAAAACCATTTGCACATATGGATTCTCTGTATCACAAACATTGTCAGTCATACAATACGGACCCCTAGAACATCAGATCCAACAACACCCGTTCCAACTTCCGCGCTTCTAGACGAGCTACTAATTAATGGCTCTCCATGCCTTGTCCATTCAAAATAATTGGGCACAAATCCCTTTTTTAGTATATGGAGATGCACCTCCTCCGTTGGCAGATAACATCTGTGTTTACACTTCTTGCATGGACATCTAATTTTCAAACCGTCCATGTATGCAGGCTGGGAGCTTGCATATTCTATAAAGTGCTAAACTCCTTCAGCAAATTCTAAATTAATATACCAGTGGGTGTTAATCTTCTATACATCCAACTTAATCCATATTACTCATTAATATTAGCTGCTTGCTTAAAAATCATAAGGTCGAAGTTAGTACCATCACGTGTCAATTATTGTATTTTATTTTAACTCAATTCTCTAGCCTACTATTTCGCTTTAATCCCTAATTAGTTTTACATAATGATTCATTTCCCTAAATTAAAATCATAAATATTTTGTAAAAAAACGGACAGAGTTCCCCCTATACGGGTCCTATCCCCCTGTCAAACATTAGCAATTTTGCAGGCAGGCCGACCCGCAGGCAGGCTTATCCCTACCCGGTTACCGCATGTTCGGTTGGGGTCCTTCGGGTTTAGTTTCGGGTGATTTGGGTGATGCACACCCCTTTGAAATATACAACTCAAAAATACATTACAATTCAATGTACATACACAAATTGGACATAACTATGAATTCCAAATAACACTAAATACCACATTCAAATGATATAAAAAAATTATGCAGTTAATGAAAAAGACTAAAAATAATTACACTCCCCAGGAATATAACACAATATATTCAAATAATACAACATAGTAAAACATATTAGAACAAATTAAAATACAAAATTAATTAACTATTAATTTTGTATTAACTTAACATAAACTACTTAATTAACATATTAAACTACAAATAAAGTATTAACCAACATATTAAACTACATTAGCTATTATGAATTAATTGGAACAAATTACATTGAAAAATAACCATTACAAATTAATTAACATAAATTAGAACAAATAACATTACAAAATATAAATTAAATAGAATAATAAAAATAATATCAAAATATAAACCAATGAAATAGAATTAACACATAAATATTATATAATACATAAATAAAAATAACACAAAAAATTTACTCTGGTTGCGAGATACGTAGTCGACGGGGAGGAGGGAACCAACGGCGTCGAAACGATCGGCGTCGGCGGGAGGAGAACGGATCGCGCGTTCTTGGGGAGGAAGGGAGCCTGCGCGTCGGCCCAATTTGGGAGAGAGGCCAAGCAGCGACGGGAAGGGAGGAAGGGAAGGGCCGGCGGAGGGACGTCTTGTGGTGGGCGGGGAGGAATATCCTTGGACGGCCCGGTGGGGGCGGGGCGGCGGGGTGCGCCGGCGGGGAGGGGAAGGGGAGAAAGGGGAAAAGATAAAGGAGAGAAGGAGAGAAAAAAAAATATCCGAGAAAATGGGACGGAAAGGGATTCGATGCTCTGACTAGAAACGAACAAATCTAGTCTCTATTTTAGAGACGGAAAAAATCCCGTCTCTAAAATTAGAGACGGAATTTTTCACGTCTCTATTGCCGTCTATTTAGGTCTCAAAATTTGGAGGAACTATCGCGCCTTTTTAAAGGCAATTTTCCGTGTCTAAATAGAGGCAGATGGTACTACGTCTCTATTTTCCGTCTCTATTCTTCGGTTTTCTTGTAGTGTTAGTACATAATCTATAGGTAAGTTGGTTATCTAACTTGTCAATTTAGTAGGTAATCCTAATATATTATAATAAAATATATTTATTAGAATATATTTATCATTTTTACAATATTAATTTGTAAAATAAAGTCCTAGTCTCTTAATACCTAATAAATTAAAAAGTAAAAAAATCTTAAACTTAATATTATATTGGAAATTTATAAATCATTATTAATTTTATTTAGAATATAAATAAAAAAAATTATTATTTTTTATATATTTATCACTTTTATAATATTAATTTATTATAATTAATTTGTAAAATAAAATCCTAGTCTCCTAGTATCTAATTACTTAAAAAGTAAAAAAAAAAAATGTAAAACTTAATATTATATTGTAAATTTATACACTTTACAATTACCAACAACCAAATTTTGTAGGTAACTAATTAACAAAAAATAATTTAAAAATATGTTTGTTTACCTACAAACAATGACAATAGGTAAACCAATGATAAATAAAAATAAATATTTTTACCTACAGAATAGTTTTGTATGTAAATATTAATAGGTAAATTATAAATAAGTTGTCGCTAATATCTTGCATCAAAAATTTGTGTCATATTTATCGATTGAATAGTTTTATAGGTAAATTATCGCTACAATCTTGCACAAAAAATTAGCATCGTATTTACCAATTGAATAGTTTTGTGGGTAAATTTTAATAGGTAAATTGTACGTATTCTATAGATAAATTGTTAAAAATTAATTCCAATTTTTTTTTCAATAAACCCATATTTTTATCTACAAAATTCTTTTAACAGATAAATTCAATAGATAAACTATCACATTCTTGTAATGATATCAATAAATCTTATTTATATACTCAATCCATATTCATTCATTTTCCAAACATTTTACCTCAACGGTCATATATACATACACAACTTCTTTTAGCATAGGCAGTAGACAAAACAATGTGTGAGATTGATTCATCTTACTATTCCTACCTCAACTTTGTAACAAATGGTACATATTTATTTATATAAAAAATGGAAAAATATGCAAAAAAAAAACCTCTTAGTGTTATACCTGATATTCTATTTATACCTAAATTTTTTTTTCAATCTAAAGAGGTCCATACAATTTATTTTCGTACCCCAAATTAGCATTTACAAAGACTAAAACCTTTAAAGTGATCAAACGATATTAAAATAACAGTTAAGTGTTGATGTGATAGTAATCGCATGGCGCGCCAAAAGGCTCGCTCTCGCTCTTCGCCTTACATCTTCTCTCCCTCTCATGCTGTTTTCCCCTCTCTTCTCTCCCTTCTATCTTCACTCTTTTTTCTCTCATCGATAGCTGGACACTCCCATCCACCCAGCCCCACCTACCCACTAACATTTGCCTTCCATCAGCCCAATTGAGCACTTTCCGTCAGCAACTTTTTTTCTTTCTAATTCATGTTTTTATTAGAATTTTATTTTAGTTTTAAAAATCTATTAAATAAAATATCATATTTTATTTTTTAAAATATAAATAAATTAATTGATATTTTATATCTACTAAATAAAATTCAAAATTGTTTATTTTAATTTTTAAAATCAACTAAATAAATAAAAATTCAAAAAATAAAATAAATAAATTATTAGTTAATTTAATTTTTAAATAAATTATTTTCAAAATTCATTTAATTTTTAAATCTACTACATGAAAAATCAAATTTATGAGTTTGAAATTGATAAAAAAAAAAATTAAAATATTATTTCAAACTCATCGATTTGATTTTTCATTTAGTTGATTTAAAAATTAAATAATTTTTAAAAATAATTTATTTAAAAATTAAAATAATTGAATAATTTATTTATATTTTAAAAATAAATTTTAAATTTTTATTTAATAGATTTTATAAATCAAAATACATTTTTATTATATTTAATATTTATATTTTAAAAAATAAATTTTGAATTTTTATTTATTATATTTTAAAAACTAAAATAAAGTTTAATAAAAATGAAGAGTAAAAAAAAATTAAAAAAAAAAGAAGGTTTGGATGGGGGTTTAGGTCCAACTAGTGAGAGTGAGAGAAATGAGAGAGAAGGAAAGAGAGTGGTGAATGGGTATCACGTGACACATGGGACATCACGTTAACACTTGACGGTCATTTTAATTTTATTTGACAATTTTAATAGTTTGAATCACAGTATGAGCTAACTTGGGCAACGAAAGTAAACTATAGGAACCCCTTTAGATTGAAAAAAAGTTTCAAATGTAAGTGGGATATCGGGTATAACATTATAAGGTTTTTTGCACATTTCCCCTATCAAAAATACATACTCATGACTTTGGATGAAAATAAAATTGTAAAAATAAATATATCAAAAATCTACCAATACCAAATATATAACACATAAAGTTAAGCTATATATAACAAAATATTAGCAAAACTAACATAACTTAAATCTGTCTTGAGATCTGGTTCAAATGATAAAATGGTGGGATGGGTTTATGGGAGACCCAAATCTAAGAACAAACTATTATAACAATATAATGAATAATGAATAAAATTAAAAAACAAAATCTAAATTTAAATCTTAATAAGTGATTGCTATTTCTTATCGTACAAAGCTTCCATAAATAAAATGAAGAAGGTGTTAGACCGTTGGTAGTACAAATCTAATTTAAATATGTAATTAATCAACCATAATGCAACATCCCCAACCAACCAAACAACTTATATGCTTCTAATTTCATACAAAACTAAAGGCCTCAAACCTTCTTTTAAACCAATGAATTAGACTTTAGAGAAATAAAACCAGGATTTCCCAATCTAGATTCCCATAAATTAAAGCACCCTCATTTGTTTTTAGATTCCCTAATTCCACAAGTAAAACACTATTGGCACATATTCAAATTCTATTACCCTCTTCTCCTATAAACCTCACAAACCCATTTGCAAAAAGACATTACAAATCCTTGATGATGAAGATATAAAAGATAACCTAAGAGTAACTTTCCTTATGCATGGCAAAAGAGAGAGAGAGGGGATATCTATGGTAGTGGGCTTAACATTGATGCATCCATTGAACCTTATATAGTAGTGGTTTTACATTTTATGTAGCTATTGGTACTTATATAGTAACCCCAAATAATTTCCTCGGGTAAAAAGGTTGATAAAAATTTCCTACAATCGCATCACTTCGATAAACATTGTAATAGGCGTTTTTAGTTATGAATTTTTATTACTTTGGCTAATTATGCCACTATACATCATATTGAACTTAAATTCCTATTTAATGGGATAAAAATTATAATATTAATTACCAGTAATAAGAATTACAAAAATAATAATCTAAGCCCACATATCTGCTCTCATATGAGAAAATATACGGTTTTCACGTGGAGTCATCAACATTAATCTTCTCCAAGATACAACAATCTTCCGTAATCAAATTATTATTTAAATTTAACTATACAAACCAAGTAGCACTCTATAGGGACCAAGTAGCACTCTTTGATCAAAATGAAAGGATAAAATCTATATTTATGATATAATGGAATCCTCTTTATAGAAATGAATAAAATTTCCCCAGTACCATTGCGTTACCGAGACCAGCTTATTGTTAGTGTCTTAGCGTTACCAACCCAATAAATACATAAATATCATTGAACACTGTTACATAAGAAGATGGAACAGTCATTGAGGCTTGTTTAAGTGATAAAGGGGTGGGATGAGAAATGAAATTTAAGTTGGAATCCTTATGGGTTTATTTGAAACTTGGAAAGTATTAGGAAAAGAAAATAGAAAGGAAAAGGGGAAGGAAAAAAATTTGGAAAAAATAGGTGTTAAACTTAATAAATTAATTTTATATGTTTATTTAAACTCATTTTATTTGTTTATCTCTATTAAATAAGAATTATAAAATTAAAAAATATGTAACATTTTTAAATTTTTTTACTATATTTGGTTTTCATTTATATTTTCTATGATAAAACCTAATATGAGAAAATCATTTTTCTTAGTACTTTTTTTCTTTCCCTACTTTCCCATTCTAATTTTTAATTTTCAAATTTTCAGAATTTCAGATTTTCAAACTTAAGAAATGTTGCACCACTTCATGAATGTTTAAAAACATTATATTCTCCCACTTAGTGCAAACGTTAATAAAATAACTTTGAGTAACAAAAAATACATGAATCATAGAGATGGTTCCTCTAATCATGAGTATTATCAACATTGTATCACATTGCATTATGCTTGTCAAGTACATGATGTCGTAACCAAAACTTAATGAATAAACCCTATGTTTATTCTAAGTCCAAATGAAATATATTTTCTCAAATGAATTAAAGTGCACATGAAAAATGAGAAAACAACTGAATACATAAGAATTTCATAAACTGGATGTATATACAATTCAAAGAGAAAACAATCATCATTCTGTCTACATGATCCTTGAATTTCATTGGTGGCATGCCTTTAGTCAAAGGATCAACAATCATCAACTCAATGTTAATATGCTCAATGACCACCTTCTTTTCCTTAACATGCTCTCCAATGGCTAAGTATTTGATGTCAATGTGCTTACTTTGACTCCCATTCGTGTTATTCTTAGCCAAGAACACTGCAGTTGAATTGTCATAGAAAATCCTCAATGGCCTAGAAATAAAATCTATAACTCTAAGCCAAGAAATGAAACTCTTAAGCCACACACCTTGTGAAGTAGCCTCAAAACAGGAGACGAACTTGACTTCCATAGTCGATGCGGCAATCAAAGTATGCTTGACACTTCTTTAAGAAACAGCTCCAGCAACCATAATGAAAATGTACCAAGATGTTGATTTACGAGAATCAACATAGTCAACAAAGTCTGCATCAGAATAGCTAACCATATCTAAGTTGTGCCTCAGTCTATACATAAGCATGTAATCTTTAGTTTCTTACAGATATCTCATGACTTTCTTTGCAACTCTCCAGTGGTCCATACCTGGATTACTTTGATATCGCCTTGACAATCCAATTGCAGATGCAATATCAGGTCTTATACAAACTTGAGCATACATAAGGCTTCCAAATACTGAAGCATAGAGAATATTCTTCATGGATTCCTTTTCTAAATAATTTTTCAAATATTGATTTAGACTTAACTTATCGTCCTTCACAATGGGAGCAATACTTGGTGAACAATCCTTCATCCGAAATATCTCAAAAACTTTGTTGATATAAGTTTCTTGCGATAGACCTAACATACCACGAGCTCTATATCTATGGATCTTAATGCCAATGACATAAGATGTCTCACCCATGTCTTTCATATCAAAGTTTTTGGAGATGAATTGTTTCACTCCATGCATCATTCCCTTATTGTTGGTTGCAAGTAAAAAGTCATCCACGTATAAAACAAGTTTTACTCTCACTGACCTTTTGGTATATACATTGATCCAAGGAGTTTTCAACAAAACCAAATAAAGAAATCACTCCATGGAATTTGTAATACCATTGATGGGAGGCTTGCTTCGGATTTCTTAAGCTTGCAAACAAAATTCTCACCTTCCTTATAAGAGAAACCTTTAGGTTGTTTCATGTATACCTTCTCTTCCATATCACCATTAAGAAATGTCGTTTTTACATCCATTTGTTGCAACTCAAGGTCGAAATGTGTAACTGATGCCAAAAAAATATGAAGAGAATCTTTCTTGGATACAGAAGAATAGGTTTTCGTGTAATTGATTCCTTCTTTTTGAGTAAATCCCTTAGTAACAAGTCTTGCTTTACATCTTTCAATGTGGCCTAATTGGAACTTGAGGAGTGTTATGAACTATAACCAATCTATCATGTGATGTAGAAGGTTGATTTTCTATATGATTATGAACAATAATTAAATCCCCGAATCGATCTCTCCTACTTATCATGTTATTTTTAAGAATCTTAGAGTTCCTTGATTCCACAACCTTAGTCAAATGAGAGGGACAATAAAAGCGATAATCCTTAGACATTTCAGCATAGCCAATGAAGAAACCACTAAGCGTCCTTGGATCCAAGTTCTTCTCATGTGGATTATATATTCTCACCTCAGACGAACAACCCCAAACACGTAGATGCCACAGACTCGATTTTTAACCTTTCCATAACTCAAAAGGTGTCTTTGGGACAGCCTTAGTTGGAACATGGTTTAATATATCCGTTGTTG
This sequence comes from Tetrastigma voinierianum, assembly GCA_016808115.1. Taxonomy (NCBI): domain Eukaryota; kingdom Viridiplantae; phylum Streptophyta; class Magnoliopsida; order Vitales; family Vitaceae; genus Tetrastigma; species Tetrastigma voinierianum. Next base: position 787,115 of record JAEQBH010000706.1, on the reverse strand, counting down.
TCTTAAGTGTTCCAATCCACAAAAACTTAATTAAGAAGATTGGAGTTGCTAAACATACTTTGCACCATGTCCACTAAGGTTCGGTTTCTTCTTTCTACTATACCATTATGGTTCGAAGAACCAAGCATAGTGTGTTAGGCAACTATTCCATGCTCTTTAAGAAAATTTGCAAAAGGACCAAGTGCTTCTTCATTCTCAGTGTAACTACCATAATATTCACTGCCTCTATCAGATCTCACTATTTGTATTTGCTTCCTGCATTAGTTGTTAACTTCAATCTTAAAGACTTTGAAGGCATCCAATGCTTCATACTTGTTAGTAAACAGTACATCATATATCATGATTGATCAGTAGAAAGTGATGAAATATTTCTGACCAAGCATATTCATATTCGGACAACATATGTCGGTATGTATGATTTCTAGTATGTCTGAACTCCTTGTGCATTCTTCTTAGACTTGTTTGTCTGCTTCCCCTGAATGTAGTCCACACAAGTCTCGAGATCAGTATAATCTAAAGTAATAAGTACTCTATCTTTCATATCCCTCTTCAATCACATCATCAAAGTTATGACCTCCGTCTTCAATGCCATAACATAGAAGAATCTTCATTAATATTACACCTCTTAGTACCAAAATGGACATGTAGAGAATTATTAGTGGCTTCATTCTGTAAAGAAATTCTATATAGACCATTTGCTAAAATTCATGTTCCAATATGATTTGATTTATGAAATACGTTAAATACATTGTCTTGAAAAGTAAAAGAAAAACCAAATGGAACAAGTCTAGAAATAAAAATCAAGTTTTGTGAGAAACATAGTACATAAAAGGTCATTTCCAAAACTAAAACAAAGCCACTGCTTAGAGTTAACGTGCATGTCCCAATAGCCTCCACACATGAGCCCATTTTGTTACCAGATAAGATGTTTAGCTCACTTCTCATTGGCTTCCATAGGTTTCACATACCCTACAAGGAGTTTGTAATATGGATTGTAGAACCAGGATCAATCCACTAGGTGTTAATATTGACATTAACCATATTAGATTCATAATAAACAAAGGATGATAAATTACCTTTCTTCTCAAACCATTTCTTGAATTTAGGACAATCTTTCTTCACGTGTTCTTATAGAAGAAGCACTTGTTTTCCTTCTTGATATCAGCCTGAGGTGGTATTCTACCTTTCCCCTTCTGATTTGATTTAGAAGTGGATGTAACACCCTAAATTATACCCTAGTAGTTTATTACAGTTTAGGGTATAATATAAGTCAAATTTGAATTTTTTCGGAAATTAACATTGCTAAGTGTGAAAAAGGATATAATCGAAATTGTTAAAGAAGTAAAAAGGATAATGGTCAAATGTCACATTAATGACCCAAAAGTCATAAAACAAGAAGATGATATATTATTGTAGATTTTGGATAAGTTGATGTGTAAATGGAATGAAATTGAAGGACTAAAATGCAAAGGGAAAATTTAAACCAAATGTGAATAAAGCCAAACATGGTCTTATAGAAAGGGAAATATCTCATTTTGGCTCAAAGGGAGCTAGGGTTACGATTTGTGTGAGAAGAAGCCAATTTTGGTTTAATTCTCTCCCTTGTTTTGGGTTCTCTTTATTCAAGTGGGAAGGAAGGAAGAAGAGAAGGAAAAAGAATGCTAGGTTTTGAAGGTTTCAAGAAAGCAAGGTATGGATATTATAAGTATGAAAACTATACGTATGGAAAAATTGTATAGAAAGTATGAAATAATTGTATGGATATTATAAGTATGGAAAGTATGGAACTTTGGTATGGAAATTCTCATAAATTCCTCTTTGTTTAGGGTTGTGTTATGAGAAGTTCGAATTCTTCCCTTATATGTATTTTGGGTTGGCTTAAATCAGATTTGGGAGTTATTTTGCTTTACTTTGGTTTTGATTTGCAAATTTCGTGAAAAATAGCCATTTTTGGAAAATCAGACGCTGCGCCTGGGTAGGGCGCTTGCCTAGCGTGGAGTCTCCACCTGGCGTAGGGACCCACGACCCACACCCAGGCGAACCCGAGGCCCGAGTCTCAACCCACCGATCTCCGCCTCAAGAGCAGTGTGGCTCGCCAGCGCACCGCAAACTCGCTTGTTTTCTCTTCCATTAATTCTAGCAATCATCCATTGGATTAATGGAGAATCCTAACAAGTGAATGAAAGGGTCCGTACAAGTATAAAAGTTATACGAAAAATGCTTTGAACCTCGCCACCAAGGCAAAGGTTGGGCAGACATAGTTTCTTGCCCCTTATTTGCTAATGTGATTAAGAACAATATAACAAGCTCAGTAATACATATAATTGTATGTCTGCCTAAGACCGAGTAGCAAATGAATAGGCACCTCTGATCAATGCTACAACACTTATGTTACGTGGGCATGTACGTCTCTATTTAGTGCTTCTAAGACTTTGTTCTACGCACTCCCGCTAGTGCTACGACATCAAGCACGTGGGTCAGCACATCTCCTCGTTTGTGCTTCTCACACTCTATTTAGTACTCGCACCGTACATTCGGCACCTATCGCATTGGTGGTTCTCGTGCTCATTATTTCCTATTTCCATACAAACATTTGTATGATAAGAATCTAAATAATGTGATATATGGAAATAATTATACGAAATCACAAGTAATCAATTTTATTCTCAGAAGGTACCTACGCACTGCATAAGATTTATGTTCACAATTTACGAGAGATATGAAAATTCTGATATATGAACTATTGAATATGTATAATATAATTGAGGACCACTGCTGTGATCATATATATATTATCTGTTTTCCCATTAAGCTATAAGCTTATCACAGGTGTTTCATTCGTGTAGGTATTGAAGAGGACATCCGAGGCATTCCGCATTCGCCAAGGCCAACACAGCAATAGGAGTCCACCATATGTAGGTCTTTGACTCTGTTTTGTAATGTAAATGTAAAATTTTGTAATAGTGAATTTGTGTAAGTACAAGAAAATGGGACTCAGGAATATATGTACAAGACATTTTAAACACCACTACGGTGGTAGTTCTATAAGTTTACGTATCTATGGATTTTTTTTTATTGAAATGAGCCCACAAATGTCAGAAAATTAGGTAAAGGAGTCCCAGTCCCGTGTGGCACCCCTATCGTCCGCCTAGGCGGGGGATGGGGCATTGCAGGGGAAGCCTGAGATGTGTCATTCCTTTTGTTCTTCCCACGAGTTATAGCCAACATTTCACTTTCACCCAATTCCATGACGAGTCTATGTTCTTCTTGAACACATATGGTCATTAATTCATTACTTGACCATTTGTCCTAATGTGTGTTGTAAGATATCTTAAAAGGCTCGTATTGAAGATGAAGGGTGTTCAAAATAAAGTGCACTAGGAAGGACTCCAACATATCTATCCCGAGTTTCTGAAGTTGATCCGCAATGTCTCTCATCTGCATGATGTGTTCACGCACACCCCTAACGTTTGTGATAAGAATGGAAGATATCTTCATTATCAGGGTACTTTCCAAAGCCTTGTCTAAAGTGACGAATTGTTCGTCAATGACCCTTACCAAATCTTGGACCTTCTCATATTGCTCAACAGAACCTATAATACCAGCATTGATTTTTGTCTTAATAAACATTACACTAAGCCGATTAGATCTCTCCCATTGATCATATAGTGTAACTTTAGCAGGTGTGCTTTCTTGTGTCACTTATGGTGATTCTGATTTCCTTATGGCATAATCGATGTCCATATACCTTAGAAGAAAGAGAATCATTTGTTTACATACTTTATAGTTGTTACCCCTAAGTTTTGGAATTTCTAGGTGCTTGTAAGTAGCAGATTGAGATACTTAAAAAGGTAAAAAAGCTTATGTTAGATTTGAGGCTTATATCACTAATTGCATGTGTTACCAATGTAAGACAACACTACACTATATCTAATTTAATAAAGATTACTTTTGGGCTAAATCTTTATTTAATTAGTTCACTTTACCCGATACCTTTGGCTCTCTCCTAAGTATCTCAAATATAAGGTGCACTCCATTATTCTTTCTTTCATCAAATATGTAGAAAAACAATACAATGACTATATTAAGTGTCTGCAAACTGATTGGGGTGGGGAATACCGTAAACTCCTTCCACCCCTTCAATCTTTGGGCATTCATTTTCGTCATCCTTGCCCTCATACACACTAGCGACAAAGCAAGGTTAAACTCAAGCATCGTTAGTTGTAGAAATCAGCATCACCCTCCTAGCCAATGCCTCTATGGACTTACGGTTCTGGTGGGAGTCTCTCAACTCTATTGCATACCACCTCAATCGATTACCATCCCCTATACTTGATCATAAATCTCCATTTGAACTGGTGTATGGCTTCAACCCATATTATAACTATTTAAAGGTGTTCGGTTGTGCCTGTTATCCATACTTGAAACCTTATCAATGTTACAAAATCTCTTTTAAAACATCCAAGTGCCTGTTCATCGACTATTGCTCTCATCAAAAGGGATGTTGGTGTCTTCACCCCTCAGGAAGAATTTATATTGCTAAGAATGTGGCTTTTGATGAGCAGTCTTTCCTACTTGTCTATGTGTTCTTCTAACTCTTCTCTTTCTTCTCAGTCTACCCCTTCTAATTCTTCTTCTCCACCACTCACTTTTCCTTCTTCCTTTGTTTTTCCTTACCCCTCACCTGTCAATCCTACTTCTCAACCCTCCCCTTCTTCTCTATCCTGCCCTGTCTCTCCTTTAGTTGCTTCCCTATCCTACTGGTCTTCTTCTTCCCTTTTAGCACTTCCTGTTCAGTCTTCCATCTCTTATGCCATTTCTTCTTCTTCCTCTTCTTCCCTCCCTTGTCCTCTACCTCCTCCTCGGAATCTTCATCCTATGCAGACTCACTCTAAGTCTAGCATCTTCAAACCTATTGGAATACATGCTTAGGACTGCTGAACATGTCTAAGTTTGATTGAGTTAAGGTTGTTCCTCATTCTTAGGAATTAGCTGGGGAAGTCTAATGCCTGTTTTTTTTTTTTTTTTTTTTGCTATTTTTCATAACCATTTTGTTAGTGGTTTGTTATTTTTTCAAGCTTTAAATTGAAATGCTTTTAACCTTAATAAATGTAGTTCTAATTTTTCCTTCGAAGCTCATAAAGAATTCATTTAAGTTTTTTCTTCCTTCTATTTTAAAATACCAACAATTTGTATCGTAGCTCTCTTCTTAAGGGACCTGTGTGAGCTCATGCATGGCGGAGACTGTCGTTTCTCCTCGCGCTCCACTCCCAAGTGTTTGACCGAGACAACTACTGCACTGGTAAAGATGGAGACATACTTGGAAGATTTGGATCTCTAGGAAGCAATGGAAGAAGACTATGACATTTCTCTTCTCCCAGACAATCCCACCGTGGCACAAATTAAAGTACGTATGAGGCGGAGAAGAAGACAAGAAGTCCAAGGCAAAAAAGCTTGCCTATTTGTTTAGTTTCCTCCCACGATCTTCACTGTGACATGGCATTGAAAACCCAAAGGAGATCCGGGATTATCTCTAAAATCGAGTATGAAGGAAAATGAAAGAATTCGAGATGTGTTGAACCTAATCTTCGTGACTTTCAGTTGCAAAAGATGAAGGGAACTGAAACTATAGTGAGTATTCTCACGTGACCGCTTCAATATAGCAAATCGTGTCAAATTATCGGGTTCTTCTCCTCGAAGATTCAAGGATTGCTGAAAATCCTCAGAATAAAGGTTTGAAAGATTTGAGGCTACCATCACAACTTTAGAAAAACACGAAGGATTCACAAAGATTGCTCGGCATAACTCTTAAGTGCTTTGTAAGCACAAGAGCAAAGGCGTTTGTCGAGGCAGAAGGAGCCATGAAGGAGTTTCTACTCACTAAGCATCAAGATGATGAAAAGAATAGGAGGCCCAAGAACAAGAAGTTTCAAGCTGCAAGTGGACAAAGCTCTGCATCTGGGAATAGAAGCAAAACTAGAGATAAAAGATCAGGAGTAAAGAAAGAGTACCCTCCATGTCAACATTGCGGCAAGAAAGGTCACCCTTCTTTCAAATGCTGGAGAAGACCAGATGCAAAGTGCAGCAAGTGCAATCAAATGGGACATGAAGCTGTCATTTGCAAGAATAAAAATCAGCAGTAAAGAGATGAAGCACAAGTGGCAGATCAAGAAGAAGAAGACCAGCTTTTCGTTCCAACTTGTTTCATGAGTTATGAAGCAAGTGAAAACTGGCTCATTGATAGTGGTTGCACTAATCATATGACACATGACAAGGAGTTGTTCAAAGAATTAAAGAGCACCGAGTCCAAGAAGGTCACAATTGGGAATGGTGAATATATTGCAGTCAAAGGAAAGGGCACCATAGCCATTGCAAGCTGTTCAGGAACCAAGTTGATCACCGATGTTCTCTATGTACCAAACATTGATCAAAACTTGCTCAAGTGTTTGTCAATTAATAGAGAAGGATTCAAAGTGATCTTCATGAGAAGGCCTGTGGTGGATAGAGGATGCTGCTAAAAGATGTTCAAGTTAAGATGTATAAGGAGGAGCTTTTCACCAATCCAATGCGTGAGGAGTACAAGCTTAACCAAAGAAATCCTTCAAAGGTGGCTCAAGAGGTTCTGGCACTATCACCACCATACACACAGAGAAGTCCAAAAGGGATGGCAATTGATCTTCCAAAGTTTGATGATCACATATCAACCTATAAGGCTTCATAATTTGGAAAGCAAATAGAAAGCTCATTTCTCAAGTCAAGATGGAGAGCCACATATAAGTCAGATTAGTCCATACGATGTTTCGATCTTTAGAGAACTCCCTCATGGTGTAATGATATTATGTTGTTTATCGATGATTTCACTAGAATATAAGCGCTGGATTTTTTTTTCTTAAAATTCAAAATCGAAGTGGCCGGAGTATTCGAAGTTCAAGAAGATTGCGGAAAATCAAAGTGGAAACCACCAAATATTGAGGTCTACCAATGGCAAGGAGTATACCCGTAATTTCAATGCATTTTGTGAAGAAGTCGGCATCGAAAGTATCAAGCATCGCCCCTACACTCCGCAACAAAATGGAGTTAAGGAAAGGAGAAACAAATACATCTAGAAATGACTAGATGTATGTTGTATGAGAAGAACCCACCCAAACAGCTTCGGGTAGAGGCGGGCCATAATCGCTGGCTTCTGTATCAGATCGCCAACAAAGCACTCAAGGATTAGACACCTTATGAGGCTTGGTATGGTCATAAACCATCTCTAAGTTTTCTTAAAGTATTTGGTTGTTTGTGCTTCACTCATGTTCCACAGATCAAGAGAGACAAGTTAGGACAAAAAGAGCACCCTCCAAGCATCTTTATCAAGCTATAGCATCAAAGCAGAAGCTTATAAAATTTTCCAACTCGCAACCAGAAAATTGTTATAAGCGCAGATGTTCATTTCAGGGAAAGAAGTAGTTATGGAACTGGACTTGCGGCAAAGAAAAATGGCCAACCGGGCTGCATCCGCAGCCTTGCTTCGCTTCAAGCATGGATAAAGATTGCTGTATCGAGTTGATGGGTGATGCCCTGCAGAGGTACCAGTTCCCTCATTGACATTTATGTAAGGTGCAATATAGCCGTGTGTGAACTTGTAGATTTCAAGCAAGAAGGAAAGACAAGAATCGGATGGTCGCAATGCATGAGGAGTTACATGATTGAGAAAAAACAAAACATGGGAGTTAATTGATCGACCCCAAAATAGGAAGGCACTGAGTCAAGTGGGTGTACAGAACCAAGCTTAATGTTGATGGCTCAATCAACAAGCATAAAGCAAGACTTGTGGTGAAAGGCTATGCTCAAGTTTTTGGTGTGGACTACTCAGACACCTTTGCACTAGTTGCTCGTTTAGACACCATAAGACTTTTTTGCTTTGCTATAGTCGCCAAATGAATTGAGAGTGTATCACCTGATGTAAAATCGCATTTTTAAATGCACATTTCATAGAAGAAATTTATGTTGAAAGCAAATTCGAAGGCTTTGTGAAGAAAGGAGAGGAGGCCAAGGTGTTTCTTCTCAAGAAGGCTCTTTATGGGTTGAAACAAGCTCCAAGAGCTTGGTACAGCAAGATAGATGAACATTTGCTGAGCTTAGTTTCCAAAAAGCCTGTCTCAAGTAATTCTTATGTCAAACACCGAATAATGATGCTTTGATAGCTTCCTCTTATGTTGATGATCTTTTTGGCCGATAGAAATAATGCACCCAGCTAGTCGAGGACTTCAAACAAGAAATGATGAAGGGTTTTGAGATGACAAGATCTCAAGTCGATGACCTTCTTCCTCGAATGGAAATTAAGGTACCGAGCATGAAGTCTTCATCCTGGTCAAAAGAAGTATGCCAAGGAGATTTTGAAGAAGTTCAAGTTTCAAGAATGCACAGCAAGCACCCTTATGAACTCAAAAGAGAAGCCAGAAGAAGATGGAGCCGAGAAGTCAAGGGATATTTTAGAAGTTTGATTGGGTCGCTTGATGGATTTTACGAAGAACACGCCCCGATATTTTAAATGTTGTAAGTATCTTATCCAGGTTTATGCACTGTGCAAATGAATTGCATCTCAGGGCCGCTAAAAGAGTGATTCGATATATCAAAGGAACAAGTGATTTTAGTGTTAAATTCACAAGAAGCAAGGAGTTCAAGTTGGTCGGCTTCTTCCGATAAAGGACTAGGAGGTTCCATTGATGATATGGAGAGTACTTCCTGGCTATTGTTTTGCTTTTGATCCGTATTTTCTAGCTGGAGTCAAGAAGCAAGAAACCGTAGCTCAACCCACTACTAAGTAGAATTTGCTTTCGCAATACCGTTGTCAATCAAGCTCAGGGTTAAGGAAGATTTTAATGGATCTCAACTGAGAAGAAAGAAAGCACTGGAGGATTTTTATTGACAACTGTTGGCTTATCATTGCTTCCTCTATAACCCTGTTTCATGGGGAAAACTAAGCATTTTAACATCAGTTGTTTTTTCTAAGAGAAGTGCAGCAGAATTTGCGACTCGTTTATCAGAATCTCATGATCGCCTGGCAGATTTGTTTACAAAGCCACTTCCAATCAAAGAAGCCTGAGTTTCTATGCGTAACTGTGTTCGCAAATTCCTAAAGCAAGGGAGGAGGTTGAATACATGCTTAGATCACAACATGTACCCCGAATATACCTAGTCGCTTTTCAACGTGTTTAGGGTATTTTGTAGACATAAATTGAATTTTTCGTAATTTAAATGCAAAACATGGAAATTGAGAAACCCGGAAATTGTATAAGACAAAAGGACAAAATTGTAATTTGTCAAAATGGAGCATAAAAGTCATGAGTGGATAAGATTAGAGGCCAAAGTGGAAATAACATAAAGTATAGTGCAATTAATGGAATGAGGAAGGACTAAATGGCAAATAAAATAAAGTTGAATTATAGTATGAGGGAGACAAAATAACTCATTTTTGTCTCCAAACAAGAGATCACATGAAGCAGAGTGAAAAGGAAGAAGAAGAAGAAGAAGAGGAAGAAGGAGGAGCAAAAAGATAAAAGGTATGGAATAGTATTGGAATTCACAATTTTGTATGATTCCAAAGATGATTATAAAAAAAACTACTGTATGGATTTCAGTGGTTTTTTCGATATTACTTGTTCCCTTTCTAGGGTTTTGTTAGGAATATGATGAGTCTTAAAGCTCATTAGGTTTTTAATCCATTTTTCTGACTTTATTATGAGATAAATGTTGAATTGTTTGAAGAAAAGTGGATAATTGACTAAAATTTCATTTTGCAGAAAATACAGCTAGTAAACTCAAATTTTAGCAAAATCGAAGAAATCACCAGCAGTTGTGAATTGAAGTCACGACTGAAAGAAGGTCATGGCTGTAAAGCTCGCTGCGCCTATTCCTGTGTCACGACATCAACAAATTGGCTAATAAGAAACTCGAAAACGTGAACAAGTGAAGTCGTGATCAAAGAGGAGGTTGTGACGCCCAAAAGACATATTCGATGTCGCGACATCACTCCGATGCTCACATAAAAACAGAAGATTCAATATCAAGGACCGTAGATGATGTCGCGAATTAATTGGCAAGGTCGCGACCACAGAGTCGAAAGAAAGCGAGGTCACGACACCTCGATGTCGCCACTGGGAAATAGCTGGGAAGCAAAGAAATTAGTCAGTAACGTAGAACCCAGGCTAAACCGCGAAAAGAAATAGGAAGAAAAGAGGTCGCGACATCACCATGAAGTCGCCACATAAAATTGATACATAAGTAAGGCAAAGATCACCAACACGACTACCAAGAAAATCAAAGTCACAACATGAAGTCGCCATACAAACAAAGCAGCCGGTCGCAACCTAAATTCGATGTCGCAGAACTCCGTGGAGCCGAAGAATGAAAGAAAATGATGTCGCGACATGGGACTGAGGTCGCGAAATCGACATTGAAGGAACACTGAACAAATGATGTCGCTGACATGACTCGAAGGTCGCAATTATCGATCAAGGCATTTCAGAAGACAAATTGTTGCAACAGAAAAGGAAGAGGTCACGATGGATCACGAGCCATCAAGAGAACTATGTCGCGACATCAATTTGAGGTCGCATATTAAAACGTTGAGCACCGGGCTTTTCTTGATTTCCACTGAGCATTTTGGGATTCTACGTATCTTTTACAAGATAAATAGATAGCTGAATGGTAGTAGTTTTCTCCTTCTTCACGACCCAGAAAAGGGAAAAGAAGAGGAACTCAGTGTATATTATAGAGTAGATTTTTATTTTTTTATTTTTAGATTTTTTTAGTTTTATTTTCTGGTTTTGAATCTGCGAACTGTGCAGAGACGAGTAGAGCTGGATTTTTAGTTTTATTATTTTTCTTAAGCATTACTGCCTGGAAATTTATGAAATTTAGGACAAATTTCTCGACTTCATTTCTTCTCGCTTTATTGCAATTACATTTTGGTCACAGGCGTGATCTGCATCTATTTCTTAATTCGCAATGCAAGAATTTAACAGCCTCCGCCGGGATTTGATTTACATTTAGTTGCGCCTTCCCGCATTACGAGAATTAATCAGTTCAATTTTTTACTTAGTCTGTCATTTTTAATGGATAAGTTCCCACAAGAGTACTTCAATACCATTTTGAGGGAATGTATCTTACTCGACTATCCGTGATTCCTCCGAAAGTGACACAGACTGTGAGATTCCCGAGAGTCGAGAGAGCATTCTTTCGTATGTTCGACTCACTACAGACGAACTGAATTGAGTTCATTTTGATAAATCCCCATTTGCTCATAATTGAAGTCGAGGTGTATTTAACAATATAAATAATCGTAGAGTTCACCTTAATCTAAGGGTAAGTTCCAATCCCCGTGTTAGATCCGATAAAGGAAAGGGATAAATCCATAGATCTAGAGGTCGAAGCACCAATTAAGTAGTAGAAATTTTAAGCAACTCGAAGGTAAAGTAAAGTTCTACTCACAACAGAAATGGGTGAAGTATCGAGAAAGAAAAAATACCTTATTCGTAAGAGAATTTGAATACGTAGTCAGTTCGATCTTGACTGAGAGAAGCAAGATATCAAATCGTGAATGGGGAGAAATCCAATTCCTACAATTAGTAATCTGACAAAATCATATCCATACATGCTTAGCAATGGATTTAGTGCCTGACCGACTGCTCCATTGTATTTCATCGATGGCTTACTACAAAGAAAACCCATTCAATCCATCTCTTTTATATACAATTTATTTTAGTCATTTACTTTTGTTTTTAATAGTTTTAACATATTCAATGGTATAGATTTTTAATTTCAGAGTTTTGATAAAACATTCATTATGAGTTTTGAGTCCAAATAGTATGAAATTTTGGGTAGTTTGAGTAGTTTCGACCAGAATTCGCTATCAATCTCTATGGAATGATACCGACTCACATTCGATTTACATTTTTGTATGGCCTATGCACTTGCAAAGTATCAAGGATCGAACCCTTATTTTTAACCCTTAACATTTAGAGAAATTTATTTTTAGCAAGCAAACTCATCCAAAGTGACATGGATACAAGAGAATCAGAAGGCTCTTGTAGCTGCAGCACTTGAGGGTTTTAGCTCCATATAGAAAAGGCAAACGTAATACATCCTAACTCTCTAGAATTATGTAGTTTAAGTGAAGAAACCCTAACATATCAATTAATATGGGATCTTTTCCTATTGCTATGGTTTTGCAAAAGTTTCCAGAACTTCTCGTATGAACTGACTTTTACACTAAAAGTGTTTCAGGGAGTTGTTCGAGGGATTCCATGTTAGTTTTTGATGAAGGATGGAATATAAGAGAATTATGGAAGAAAAGCATGAAAATGGTGAATTCGCCATTTCTGGGTAAATCGCAGCTGGCACGGCATCAACAGGTGGTAATCTGGTGACCACTGATGCAAAGAGGCAAATGGCACCGGTACCTATCCAAAGTGGTACCGTACCACTAAACCGGTTTGGTACCAAGATTAAATAGAGTGGTACCAGTGACCACTAGTTCCCGCAACCTCTGGGCTTATTTTCGTGATAAGCGTTTATAATTCGTGATAACGGAGTATAGATATGAAGAAAATGAAGTGAAAATAAATCAGACTCGCCACTCTCGCTGGCAAGTTCGATGTGGGCAAACTTCATGCCTTGTAATAAGCTAGAAGTTTTAATACATATAATCGTAGAATGCCTAAGACCGTGTAATGACACGACACTACTATTAATGCGCAAGTGCACACGCTCGATCGCTGCTTCAAGACTCCCCGCTGCTGCTACGACACTTCACGCGGCAAGCACGTTTGTTTAGTACTTCTGCATTCTTATTAATGTTATGCCACTCCACGCTCGCGTTTCCAAAGACTTCGCCAAGGTTACCACACTTCTTTGCTACGCGCGCACACATCTCCGCTTGGCACGGCCCCTCCCGATTAGTGCTACGACACTCCTTCAAGCAGCTCGACACTCCTCGCAAGGTTACAAGACTTCATACGTGTGCACGCTCGATCATAGCTTCGACACCCCGCCAGTGCTAACGACACTTGCACGTGGCAGACACACTCGCTTAGCAATTTCAGATTCTAGTTAGCTACTAAGACTTCCCGTCCGCTGCTTCCTAAGACTCCCGTCATGCTACAAAAGACTTCAAGACTATACAAGATTCTAGTACTTATCGGTTGTGTCTTACTCATATATTATCGGTCTGTATTCCCATACTATATCGATAATAACCTAAATGAGGAATACGAGTAAACAATGTATCGTTTGTCCAGAGTACCTACTGTACTTCTCGAATAGCACAAGCCTCCAGAATCTCTACGGAGATCTGAACAAGCATAAAGTTGCTATAAGTACAAGTATGAGTCATATGGGAGATCCGTATAAGCATAAGTCTGTTAGAAGCATAAGTAATTATATAAGTTCCTTATATGAATACATACAAATTCTGATATCTGTTATTGTTATACACTTACTATAACTATGTATATGCATATTACCTATGTTTCCCACTAAGCGTAAAGCTTAGCACGAGTTTTCAATCCGTGTAGGTACAGAAGAAGGAGACAGTGATCTTCCGCATTCTACGTAGAAACCTTGTGTGGGAGTTAAATCGGCTGTAGATTACTGCGCCACGATTTGGTAAATGTATAGTTTTGTATGTAAATAAGGCTTGGGTTTGTATGTATATGAGCCTTTGCCAAACACCACACTCACGATTAGTTTTATTTTGTATTTTTGTATATGATATGTTGATCACGATTATAAGACTTGGACCTTCAACGTCTGATAAAAGCGAGTAAAGAGTTTAATTCACGTGGTCTCGCGGACACAGGTTCGGATCACGCCGTCGGGTTGGGTTTGGGAATCGGGTGTGTGAACATATCGTTTAGTTAGGTCAAAATACCTCATTCTTAGAATTGATTGGTGTTCACGTTATGTATTTTTTGCTATTTTCATAACCATTTTGTTAGTGGTTTGTTATTTTTTCAAGCTTTAAATTGAAATGTCTTTAACCTTAATAAACAGAGTTCTGATTTTTCCTTCAAGTTTACGGCAATTCATTTAAGTTTTTTCTTCCTTCTATTTTAAAATACCAACAAAACCAAAGACTTACCTCACTCTCTCTCTCCATGTCTTGAACCGTCCTCTGTATCTAATGCTCTTGCTAATCCTCAGTGGCAGCTTGCTATGTCTGCAGAATTTCGTGCTCAAGTGCACAGCCACACTTGGGACTTAGTTCCCCTCCTGATTACAGTGTTTAGGGGTTAGGATAAAACCGATTAAACCGAAACGAACTGAACCCATTTTAAAATATTTATAATTATTTTTTTAAATTCAGTTTTAAAAATTTAAAACTGAACAAATACGATTCAGTTGTCAGTTTCAATTTCAAAAAAACAATTCAGTTGTCCGTTTCAATTCCAAAAAAAACAAAAACAATCGAAACCGAGAAATAAATGTTATATTTTATTCTATTTTCTTGGATTTTGAAACTTTCAAATTTTTAATTAGTTATGACTTTGTAGTCTTTTAAACTTAAAACGCTTACAAAAATTTCTTCTCTTTCGTCTTAAATTTTTACTCATCTTCTTCATCTAAGTAGTTTTTATGATAATGGTAGATCAAGACTTGAATAAATATGAAAGGTAATTTTCTTCAATATCTTTTTCATTTATATTTTTGTTTTTTATTTTCTACGAAATTATTTGGAATAAAATTAATTAAAACTATTTCTTGAAGAAATAAAATTTATTTCTACATAATCATTCATTTTAATTTAGTTTATAGATAGTGTGCTAAATATTTTATTAGGTTTTCTTTTGTAAATGAAATGTTTTATAGGTATTATTAAAACTAAATAATTTCATAGATAATTTTACCCTATTTAAGTTTTATTAGGTTTCTTAAAATATTTATTTTGATAAATCTATAATTTATTGTATATTTTTATTTATTTTTTTAACGTTTATTAACATTTTTTTGGATAATGTTAAATATATTCGTTTTATTTTAATATTAAAAATTTAAATATATCTACTTTGATAAATGTGATTATTCTTCGATATTGTTATTTTTTAATGTTTATTAACATATCTTTAGATGATATTAAATATATTAGTTTATTTTTATATTTTTAATATTAAAATTTTAAATATAGTAGATTACAAATTTCCTTTTTTGGAATGCAACCGAATTAAATTATTTTAATTGGTTTATCGGTTGTATATTTCTAATTATCGGTTTCGACTTTAATTTATATAAAACCAATGATAATCGGTTCGGAACCGAATGAACCGTGCATAGCCCTAACAGTGTTATACAATGCAAGTGGGTTTTTCGAATATAGTATAAGGTCGATGGTTCCCTTGACAAATAGAAGGCTCAGTTGGTTGCAAAGGAGTTTCAACAACAACTTGGGGTGAGTTTTTCTGAACATTTAGTCCGGTTGTCAAGCCCTTTACTAAATCAGGATTATTTTCACTCTTGTGTTTACAAAGGGGTTGTGAAATTTAGCATGTGGATATCAATAATGCTTTTTTAAATGGTGATTTGCCTGAGGTTGTTTATATGCATCAACCATAAGGGTTTTTTGACTCTTCTGGTCCTACTCATTGATTAGTACCAAAATAGTGCTATTTTGAACCCTGTTTGTTATAGGTTTTGAGCATTTTTTGTGTACTAATCAACTTAATTAACTCAATTAGCACACCAAGGTCTTGACTATACTACTGATCGCATTTGGTGGCTATTTTTGTAGTTTTTGCAAGCTAAATTAGGCTAAAGTCATCGAGTCGACTCAAACACGAAGAATCCAAGCCGAACTCGGAGTTGCAGGTCAAAAGTCAGAAGGAAATTGGAGCATAAAACATAAGAAATCAAAACACTGCAAGAATTTTGCAGGGTTGCGAAAATTTCATAACCTGTAGAATTTCGCAGGTTGCGAATTTTCGCAATCTACTCCTGTGTCTTGTTGACCCCATTTTGACCAGCTTTTTGTACCCTTTTCCTAAACTACCCTCTATGTATTGGTAGTTTATACATTTTTGTAATTTCCCTTGATTCGAGGCATTATATAGCCTGATTGAGAGGCTCTATCTGGGGCATCACATTGTGCAATAAATTTTGGCGAAAACTAGGCTCTCTGCACGTTTTCTTTCTCTCATTTTCCTTCATTTTCTTTCACTTTCTCACACCACTTAAACACCCCCTTGAGGGATAACAACCCAAAGGATGTTTGGCTAAACCCTCATCCCCTTGAAGATGAGGGCCTTCAAACTAAGTTTTGAAATTAAATTCTTTGATCCTCTTGTTTTTTTAACACAAGCAGTTGTTATGTAATGTTTCTCTTTCCTTTATTGGTTTAGATCACTTTGATGTGACTATGATTATTGGTGTGTAGATCTTTTGGGGTTCAGTGGAAACTGTACTAGATCCAGGGATTAATTCTAGTTAATGTTTATTTGTCATTTGTAGAATTAGATCAGCAGTGGTCGAAGTTTGTAATAGGAAGCATTAATGACGATAAATACTGCATTCAAAGGAAGTGTGGGTTTAGTTTTATAGCCAAATGAAGATTCGGTTCGAAAAATGACCTGTGGATTGCCTCCCAGCGTGAGGAATAGGATCAGAGGATTTCTCGGGTTGCCACAGAACCTTGACCTAGTGGCACGAGGCTTAAAGTTCTTTTAAATTTTATTTCATTCCATTTTTTTTAGTTTTCCAACCATCAATCCCACTGTTTTTATGAAAACCCTAAATCCAAAATGAAATTCACCATTTTGAATCACTGTAAATCATTTTGTGGGAAGAAAACCCATCGAGTTCGACCCTAAAGTGATCGCTATCTACTTGATAGCTAGGCTGCTGGTGAGTATAGGTTTATAAATTTTATTGGTTGGGGCGCCTAACTGCACATTTACGTCTGAATCATCATATTTGTCGTGTTCAGCTCTTTATGGCCTTGACGGGCCCCTCGAAACGGTATGACAAGGCTGCACTCTGCCTTGCCTTCTCCGTTGGTTTGAACCCATATAAGCGGTCTTACCTATTCTACTTCAATTAGAATGGAAACCTTATGCTCTTATTAGTGCATGTGGTGGCATCTCTTATCCACTTGGTGATTCTCATTTGAAATTAGCTTGTCATCAATGGTTATCCAGCATTTGCCCTCAAATCTTGGGCTAGTCCGTTTACATTTTTGGGTTTTGAGGGGTGCTTAAATCTGCATCTTCATTTCATATATCGGTCGAAATATGCACTTGATCTTCTTCGTAAGACTCATCTGGAATTTGCCAAACCTTGAGCTACTCTAATGATACTAAGTAATAAGTAATCTTCTCATGATAGTGTCTAATGAGTATACTTTATATTCATTTTATCCTCACATTTTGGTTAGTTTTTAGAGTGTTTTTATTGTATAAATAAGTGTTCTGATGTCTTGTTTGGTTTGTTTTTTATCAGGTAAGCATTTGGATGGTAAATGATGGAGAATTAGCTGAAAGGCATAAAAAATGAGGTTGTATGCCTCAGAATGATTTTGAAAGGATACGATTCATGGCACACAGATCACGTGTTAGAATCTGAAGCATAATAATGGAAAGCGAAAATTGCATACTGATTTGGAATCCATGATTGGCTTGATCACGAATCGTGAAGATCTGCAAATGCGATACAAGATCTCGAGATCTTCTCCTTATCCCAGATGAATGACATTGGCTTGTAGAGAATGCCTCTCACGTGTTAGAAAGTTTTCTCCCGAATCTATATGTGACGAAAAATCGATATCCTTAGGGTTTGGAGGACTTGAGCCTTTTATTTATTGAGTTAAACCACGGGCCCTCATTACAGGCGGGGCATTACTAAATGCGCTTGCAGCCCCGTATTAAATTAATAAGAATCGCCATAATCTCTTTATTAGACCAAATCGGAATCGGTTAATTTCAATTAATAAGCCCACTTTATATGAAAATCTTACGTGCTCCTTGGCGTATTAATTGAAACAAGCGTATGCGCACCTTTATCATTAGTGCAGAGATTATTCTTAATAGTCAATCCATTATAAAGTCTCGAACCAACCTTTGAATCATGGCGGTAATTATGTACTCATGCGGGCCTTCCATGATCTGGGTACTTTCAACTTTCTTGATCTCGGATTCCAATATGGTAGTGTTAAATGGGCCAAATCTCTGCGTAATGAGTGATCTTCATGTGTTAACCATTTGTTAGTCCAATTCTCTCTCCTTAAATTATCACAAAACCTAGTGTGTCTGCAGAATGCCTCCATCCATGGATTAATGGGACCTGTATATGTGTTACCTTGATGGAGTAACTTTACTTTATGTGTAACAAAACATGCTGTTAAGGCTAATGCCAAAGATACTTACAACTGTGCACCAGGGTTTACCTGATGCCTCGAGATTACCAATGATTATTTGTGCTGGCTTGATAAATCTACATTCCTGAATACCTTATTGAATGCAAAGAGTTGATACAAATTCAATTACAAAATGTAATGAAATCCAGTTTAACCTTCACTTAAGAGCAACATAAAACTTTACAACAACTCCCACTAATTTATAATTATCCCCATGATACTCTAAGCCCGTGTTAATGACATATCGATTAAATACACAGGCGAAGGCCTTTAATTGCAGAATTCATGATCATATCATCTGTGAAATGTGCTCCCTTTTATAGCGTCTGCGGTTTGAACTTTTCCTTTATGGTCAGGTACTTGACCTCCATGTGCTCAGACCCCTTAGGGCTTCCATTATTGTTAATAAACAACCTTTGCGAGTTAATCCTGTAATCCTAGGCTGTATGGGCCTATCCACAAAATCAAATACGGTTAACTCCTTAATGAGGTTTCGGAGCCAAATTGCCTGAGTAGTGGCTGAAAAGCATGCTACAAACTCCGCTTGCATGGTAGAGGATGCTATTGATTTCTGTTTCTCACTTTTCCATGATACTGCACCTCCTGCTAACTTAAAGATGTAACCTGTTGTTGACTTCTTTTCATCTGGCCGACGTGAAGTCACGAATCAGGAATACCCAGTATTGTAGGTCTTGAACATGTTTGTAAATCAGCATATAGTCTTTTTGTCGGCTTTTAAATTGCCTCATAACCTTCTTGGCGACAACTTGATGATCATGTCACGGATTTGGTGATATACGCCTAGAAGTCTGTTACCGTGCAATATACGGCCTAGTGCATGCCAGGCATACATAATACTCGAGTGCGCTGCGCCAGGTACATTCTTCATTTGGGCTGCACCGATATCTGAATGAGGGCGTTGTGAAGCGGACTCGACTTATCACGCTTCTGACGGGGAGCAATTCTGGCAGCTTACATTGATACATGTTGAATCTTTCTAAATACGATCAGCATGTGCCCTAAAGAATCAAAACCGATAGTCGCGAAAACGTTCACGTGAATCTCAATGCCTAGGACAAAGCGCCTCACCAAGGTCCTTCATATCAAAGTTCTTTGACAACATCAGCTTTGTCTCATCTGATGGCAAGGTCCTTGCTTGCAAGCAAGATATCATCCACATAGAGTATTAGGAAAATGAATTTCCTCCAGTGACCTTGGTATATACATTGATACACTTTGTTCTCACTCAAACCATACTTGAAGCAACAACACTATGAAACTTTAAAGTACCATTTGTCTGAGCTTGCTTGAGACCATAAATAGACTTTTAGTCTACCTTACAAGTGTGCACGAATCATTTGCCACCAAACCGGTTGCATCATATAGACTTCTTCATTAAGGTCTCCATTATGAAGCGGGTTTAACATCCATAGGGTGTAACTCCCGCGCCTCGAAATGAGCAACTAATCACCATGATCACTCTGAAGAATCTTTGGAAGGGCAGCGAAGTTTAGTGTTGCATAACGCCACGGTGAAAAGCGAGCACGTTTCGATGGACTTTGACGCCTCGATCTTTATTTGGGGTCCCTTTGAGTCTTATACACACCCATTTGCGACCCAGTAGATTTACATGACCTTTAAATAATTAATAGTTCCCAAACTCCATTATACCTCACGTAGATTAATTTCATCTGCCATTGCATCAAACTACGATTCTGATGAGAATGACAACTTCTCGTGTTATTGGATCGATCCGCAGTAGATGTCAATAGTCTCCTCTCTATATAGACTAAATAGTGGAATTGGTATAGTGATGTGTCTCTCCTGATGGATCTCCCTTCTCTTTGGAGTAGTAATAGCCACATCACTTTTTGAGGCAGTGAAGCCATTAGGAGGCATGCCAGCCAAGCGGGATCGAGTGCAAGCCAGGTTGATATGGTGTGTGGAGTTCCCACCGATTCTCGTATGGGAGAATAAAGATACCACATTACCGTCTTATCATACTCCAGATACGTGACGTTACTTTCTTGACGCGTCAGCTCAAAAAACTTAATTTGTCTTTGTGATTTACAATTCTTGTGCCTCCGTTGGGATTATAGGCAGATATACCTTAGATGTGGATGGAATGCAAAGTAACAGAGTGGTTGCAGGTCGACTTACTTAATGTTGGATTATGCAACTTCAGCACTGCGGGACATCCCCCAGAGCCTTAAGATGGTTTAAGCTAGGCTTACGCCAGTCCATAACTTCAAAGAGTCAATATTAAATGACTTTTGTAGGTACACGATTGAGTGTATAAAGGCTGTTTTAAGCTTCACCCCCTGAAAACCGGGTAAATTTGTCCTCTTGATCCTTCACTCACTTACCATTTCCACTTAGAGTGCGATTCGCCTTTCGGCTACACCATTTATGCCGGGACTCCGGGCATAGTAAAGCGTGCCTTATCGAGAATCCTCACAGTATTTGGCGAATGGCCCCTTAAGTTTGTCCGACATCGCCATGCTTGCCATAATACTCCACCTCGATCGGATCTAACAACCTTTATGACTTTTCCCAATTGTTTCTCGACGGTCAGAAAATCTTGAACTTGTCAAGACTGGTTTCTTTAATCAAGTACAAATAACCATATGAATAGTCATCAATAAATGTGATGAAATAAAAATTTCTACACAGGTTACCACCGGGATCCACACTTATATCGGTGTAGATGACTTCCAGCAAGTCAAAACTTCACGGATGCGGTTTTCTTTCTTATCTTGGTCGTTTTACCTCTGACTGATCTACATATCTCTACGTCGTTTATAAGAAGCGAGAATGAAGTGTTGGTCTTTATCGGCCTTTCTCTATCGCTAGAGATATGGCGAAACGTTTATGCATAATCATGCAGACTCTTTCTTAGGTAATGATCTCTCAGAAACAACCTTTTCGGTAGTATAAGCGACATTATGTCATTGGGAGATATTCAGTCTGTATAATCCGTTGGACATAATGGCATGACCTTATTTGAATTAAGAAATATTGAAATAGCATTGTTTTTGTTTGGTAGCTCGTATAAATCCGAACCGCGATGCGGAAACTAAATTCCGTCTAAAAGGAAGTACATAAAGGTGTCTTTGACATCAATTTAAAACTGAGTCCCAAAATTAAGATTTACATCTCCCCTGAACATGACATCCCGGCCTTCTCGTTGTTTCCCATAGTGAGCTTTGATTCATCCTTATTTGAACTCTAGGTTTATGAATCCACAACATAGTAACGCATGATTAGTTGCTCCACTATGTCGAGCCACCAAGAAATTTGGATGGTGCCCGGATAGGTTGGATTCTGAAGCAAGTGTTAAAGAATCGTACGCATGGCCGCGTTTGGACATCGAGCTTTAAATTTTCTTGCTCCTTCTTCATGTGACCTTTAACCTTCTGAAAAGCGTGATCAACAATCCTTTTCAAGAATGTCTTCTTTGGACCCATATTGTCGGTATTGGTGAGTTCTTGAGTACGCCTTTATAGATGCGACTTTTGAACTTCTTATTTTCTTTATGGGAACTAGCGACATATAAGGCGGTCTCTTTCTCCTTCATAAGTTTCTCTTCCTGTACCAGCCACTTGCTATCAAGTCATTCTTGACAAGTCATCTTAGAGATTGTAATTTCTTTATAATCCCAAAATCAGTGGGGAAGAATTATTTGAGACTTGATCATAATCCTGGCTTGTCGGGGCAAATGGCGCATTAGAGCTTGAAGCTTAGATGCTTTAGGTCTGCCGTCCTCGGGACATAATCTCCTAACCAGCAGCACCATCATACTTCATCGTTGAAGAGCTTTTGAAGAAGTGTTCAACCTCTGACATTAGATGGAAATTCGATTTCCTAGCCTCCCCCATGGCCTCTTAGTATTCATGTGATCTGGTCATTTGGTAAACCAACTTTTTAAATGTTGAATGGATTTCTTGTTATTAAATAACCGTCAGGTGCTCCTTTCCAGAGTAAGCGTAGTCCAGTTTACCGAGCAATCTTTGGTGTTTGTGATATCTGTGACTTATGCATTGTAGACGATGTGAGCGTCCAGCCGACTCTCATTTCGAATAGAAAATCCTCTTTCCATTTCTTGTTCAATCGATGGGACCTGAATTGAAATGGAATTATCGTTCTGAAAAATTATTTGAAAAAACAAAACAAAGCAGTACAATCGGCATCGTGAATACTATCTGGAAGAGTCCACATACATCGTCGCATAATCACCTTTGGCGAGAAAATATGACATGGGTTAGCTTACACTCTCCACATAATGACCCTTGAGAACATATTAATAATCTTTGCGTGATCGCACTTTGGGTGTATGAACCCACTTAGATCTGATCATTTCTCAGCGCATACCATACATGTATCCCTCCATGAACTAACACAGGGATCACCACTCCTTTTTCGGGTAACGATCGCGTAATAAGCAAGAGACATCCGCCTGATATGAGATGATATTTATGAGCCGATCAAGTGTGCCACTTTTAGGCGGTCAAGTCAAGTGAATCGCGAAAATCTACAATACCGGGGATATAAACTTTATATATCACATTAATATATATATATATATAATCTGATTATATTGTTTAATTCATTAATAGACAATGAATTTAGACTACCACGATCATATGCGTGATATACATATTGGCTACCATATGTATTTCAAAACCATAGAGAAATACAAATGCTACGTAAAATACCCTAATTTCTAGGCGTACATAGGGTTTCTCATATTTAAGTATAATAAAAGCTGGCTTATGTAAAATAAATATCTGCATTGCAGAGGAGTCTCGATCTGATACGTCGATATTAAGATAAGCGAAAGGACTTCACACGGCGCCCTCCATACGGAAAGGCTAGAAGTGGCAATTAATGAGTGCGTGGAGCGTGGCAAGGCGGTGGGTCGTTGGCCGGGTCATCGTTCGGGCGGTGGGTCAAATCGGGTCGATCGTTGTGGTCAGTCCAAGAAGAATCGGTCAAACCGTTGATCGGATCGGGTCAAAAAATGCGAAGATCAGACTCGGTAGGGCGGGATGACGTCGACATGAGCGTCGACGTTGATAGCTGAGCGGGTTTGATCGGTCGTTGGCCCGGGAATTATTGGCATCGATAAGCCGGTAGGTTTGGATCGGCGGCGTGTCCTTCGCCAGCCCAGTCTTTGCTAATCGCGAGTGGCGGCGATGGCGTGGTGATCAGGCCTCCTCGTGACGTGCCACCCGCCGTCACGATCGTCTCGTCCAGTGGTCGAGCCATCTTGAAAAAAATTCGTATTTTGATTTGATGAAAAATCTAAGCTGAATGACTGATTTGAATAAAACCACTAAAAACCAAATTCTCAGTCGTATGTTTTGAGTTGTCAGTTGAACACGTCTGTTGAAGGATACGGTCATCTTCTGGATCGCGTGTTGGGTCTGACATAATAATAATGGAGAGAAGCGAAAGTGCATACGATTTGGAATCCATGATTGGCTTGATCGGGATGATGAAGATGTAGTGATTACAAGATCTAAGATCTTATATTGCTCCAGGATGAATGGCCAACGAATGAGAATGTCTCTGCGTGTGAGAAAGTTTTACTCTCACGAATACATGTGAGTAAAATCACGTATCTGGCTTCTGGGTTTGGGAGGAACGATGCGCAGCTATTTTGAGTTAATGGCGGTCCTACCATTCTGATTCAGTTAGTCTTCATTACAACACCAGCCCATATTCTTGATGTAAGTCACTTATAATACGGCTGTTAGGCAGAATCCAATCAGGTTAATTTCGATTAATAGCTTTGAGCTGAAAATCTACATGACCTTCCTTTAGAAATTAGAAACCAAAGAGAAGGAGCCTCCGTCACGTTGGAGCTTGAACTAGTGATGAGTAGCAGCTTGGAGAAGGGCCTCTGGCACGCCAAGGCGTCATCCCAGCTCCAAAATGACGCCAAGGTGTCATCCTAGCTTCAAACTGACACGTAGGCATCATCCTAGGTTCAAAATGACGCCTATGAGGCATCCATGTGCAATTTAACACCTAGGCATCACCCCACTTGCATTATCACGCTTTAATGTCTCCAGAAGCCCATGATGAGCCCACGGGATTGGATAGAAAGGAGAGGAAGCCCTAACTTGCGTGGGGGGATGATGGAGGAGGCGGGAGAAACTCTTTGATCATCTAATCATCTAACACAGGGGAGGGGATGGCAGGAGACGATTAAAGAGAGGGGTTCTTCTGTGGTGGAGACACCCTAGCGCTCCTATGAAGGAGTCCTGGGATTGGAGACGATGTTTGGAGGCAAGCTTTGACAAGAGATCACGAAGACGATGACAACCCATTTGCAACTCGAGTTTTCTCTTTTTCGCTTTCTGTTGTTTTCCTTTTCTTCTCTCAAGATGTGTTAATTCATATAGTAGGGTTTTGATGTAATCAATGCTAAAAATGATGGATTATATTATTTCTAATAATTAATCATGTTTATATGGCTTTCATTGAAAATTTCTTGTGAATGCTTGATCATCATTTGCTTGTTTTGACATCGAGAGATGAGAATTGAAGGGGACATGGATAGAATATCATGTAATCAATTTATGAGTAGAGATACCTTAGGTTTTACATGTGGCATTTAGGGTTCTTAGGCTTAAGGCAACCTTAACTTTGAGGTTTTGAGGGCGAGAGGTAGTATGACCTGTTTGAGGATTAGCTTGTCAATGCTTGAGAGGGATGACTTGTACCTTAGTGAATTTTGCCATCAATTTAGGATTTAAACACTATTAAGTTGAGACTATGTATCCGCCAGGTTAGCTAGAGTGAAGTAAAAAACCTAGAGTTTTTTAGCTTTGGCCTGTTTGATAAAATAGAAAAAATTAATTATTGAAAAATTAAGTGCCGGAATTTATAAGTATTGAATATCATCTTTGTAAAGCGTTTTGATAAATTCTGCCGTGAATCTGAAGATAAATATATTGTTTGATATGTAAATCTTTTGAATCTTTTGAAAATTATGTATTTTACATGTTTCTGCTTATTATAAATTCAGATAAGTATTATCCAAATCAAATAAGAGTTTGTATGTTTGTTTTTCACTATAGTATTATTTATTGTAAATAACATGTTTAAAATATAAAAATATTATTCTAATAATAAGCCCAACTTCAAAAAAGACATAAATATATTTAAAAAATAACCAATAGAATACAATTTTTAAAACTATCAAAACTAACCAAAGATATTTGCAAAATATTATCTTATTTATAAAGGGTTTTTGGTCCACATTTATTTTCATTGCAAAATTTTTTTTGTTGACGTATTCTATTCCGCGTTAAGTAGTGCTTTATTTCTTATAATTTTTGACAGTTTTTGTTAAAATTTTGATTAAAAACTATAAATTTTACATTGCCAAACGTATTGAAAAAATTACAAACTCAATTTAAATTTTGTTCCAGTCGTTTCCGAACATTTTAAATAGATTTATAAATGGCCTTTTTAGTCTAGGGTTTTTCTTTTATTTAATTTTGTTTTTAGTCAAAAAAATTTCGATCATCCAAATAAACCCTAAGCTAGATTAGATCGGTACTTAATAACTAATCCTCGTAGGAGCGATACTCTACTTACTCTTTATTACTTGAATAATTTTGTTTTTATTCAAAAGATTTTCGATCATCCAAATAGGGCCTAAGCTTGATTGGATCATTTATCTTACGTCGTGGGAGCGATATACAATTACTCTTTATTGCCCAAGACCACGATGTTTACACTTACAAACTTAGGTAATTAATAATTTCATACACATTTTATGCCTATCAATGCCCTGTTTGATCAACCTTCTCTTTATCGCAGTACCTTGGGAGCTGTTCAATATCTGACCTATATAAGACCTGATATTTCTTTCAATGTTAGCAAACTAAGTCAATTTCTGCAGGTGCGTATTGTGAATCATTGAAAGGCCTACAAACATCTCTTGAGGTATATTCAGGGCACCACTGCTGTTGGGCTCACATTTAAACTTGCCTCTGTTCTCACGTTAGAAAGCTTCTCTGATACCGACTGGGCTAGTAACTTGGATGACAGAAAATCCATGAATGGTGTTTGCATTTTTCTCGGTTCCAATTTAATTGCTTGGAGCTCTCGCAAGCAGAGAGTTGTTCCTCGCTCCAGCACTGAATCAGAGTACCGTGCTCTTTCTTCAATTGTTGGGGAGCTCATTGGATTCATAATCTTCTTCATGAAGTTGGTATACTCATTGGATCCATGAATCAGAGTTTTATCCCTCTTCTCTTTCTCTGTTTCTCTCAGTTTCATTTCTTTCTCTTTGTGTCAGTATGTGATATAGAGCTTTAACATTCATCTTTCATCTTATATCCAAATATATATTATCAACTTTCTAAAAAATTTATTATTTTATTAATTTGATCAAACTATTAATTTAATTACTTTTCTTTGTGTAAAAGTTACATGTTCTCATCGAGTTATTCTTATATCCTTTCCCTGCTACTATCAAGAAATAAAGTTTATTTTATTTTAAATAAAACAAAGAATCCAGAAACTGAAGGCCATTATTTTTTTAACAATTTAAGGTTTTTTTTTTTTTTAAATGAACAATGTAAAGTTATACCTTCTTTTTACGCAATTACGAATACAAAAACAATTGAGATAATTAGATTAAGAGTTATCATTTGAAAGTGACATCAAAATTTTTTTGGGTGAAATCTTTTCTAAAATGTATTTCTATGACAATCACTTATAATATAATTTTCCAATAACACAATAAATAATTCTCCAATATTAAACATAACTATTTTAAATTTTAAAAATATAAAAATATTTCCTAAATTCTATCAAAATGTTTGATGTTTTTGGATAAACATTTTTAACCCTAAATATGTTACAAAATTACAAATACACTAGGGATGGGTTATCTGATGGCAGCTGGAGCTGGATTTGAGGTGGATTTCTGTCTCTCTGGTCTCTATTTGTATTTCTATTCATCATCCTCTCCCTCAGTTTGGAATTTTTATCCCCATCCCATCATCAAGGATCAGTACACTATCTAATACCCTAAAATGAATTATTTTACAAAATCATGAATATTAAAAATAATTTATTATATAATAGTAATAAGAATTATTATGATGTGATTTGATGAAGACAATAAAAATACAACCACAATAAAATGTATAAGTAAATAAAAAATATATTATATGTTGTCGGTGTCGAATCAGGATGGACATTCTCATTAGACCCATTCCCATCCCGAATCACAAAATCATATCTTGAATTGCAAATATTTAATTGATACAAATGTTCGCCCATCCCATTTTTCATTCAAATCGGATATCGGATTCTTTATCGGGTTCGAAGGAAATTATCATCCCCAAAATACACTAAAACAAAATGAAGAAGGAGATAAGAAAATTACAAAGAAAACAAAACTACAAAAGGATGGAAAATACTTCAGGTCTTGTGCAATGCTACTTTCTTTAAAATAGATTTATCCTTCCTCGTCTTTAAAAAAATCTATCTATTTTTAGGATGAAATGATCTTTGATAATTGGCGATAACGATACATATTGTAATAACTGAACTAGATTATACTCATGCCTTATTCACGAAGAAGGCCTTGATCGATATAATGCATTAGTATATAGTTTTCTCTTGCAAGAGAGTCTAAACATGTCTTTAAATATAATTCAGGCAAGAAACGACAGGCAAGCCAATTAATAATTATCCGATCATTTTAGGTAAATGGAATAAAGGATTAAAACCCCATAATTGGAATTGAAATATTTTAATTCCATAAACGTTTTCAAGGGATTTTAGAAAACAACCGTATTCAAGGCTAAT
Organism: Tetrastigma voinierianum; assembly: GCA_016808115.1. Lineage (NCBI taxonomy): Eukaryota > Viridiplantae > Streptophyta > Magnoliopsida > Vitales > Vitaceae > Tetrastigma > Tetrastigma voinierianum. The sequence continues at coordinate 758,887 of JAEQBH010000706.1, read as the reverse complement.
TTCATTCAAACGGATAATGAAATTCGAACAAAAAATACTTTCTCGATGCTACGTTAATAATTTACCATTATTTATAAGGCTATATTTTGGCTCCAAAAGCCAACACACCCTTAAATATTACATGAAAATCGAGAACACCGACACCTAACTTAAAACTGCACTCCAGAAAAAGAGTTTTAGATATATTTAGTTTTTCTTTTTAATTATTAAAATAATTTAAAAATAAAAGAAATGTCTAAACTAATGTATAAATAATAATACATAGTCAATGATTATAGTATTAATTTAAAAAAAATTTAAAACATTGATAATACCTTAATCACTGATTACAATTTTAACTTAAAAAAAATTTAAATACCGCAACCTGACTCATTTCCAAATGATTTTAATAACACTAATAACATACTAATAATAACACTAAAATGTATTATAATTGTGATCCACGTATTCCACCAACTTGATGTTTGGACAAAATAACTTCCCCCACCCACCTCTAGAAGGAAACATAAGACATATTTGATTGCCGATTTTGAAATTTGTTTTTTATTAAAAAAAAAACACGGACAACGGCTGTTTGTTAACCGTTTTTTGAAACAATTTTTTGTTATGAAAATTAAGAAGAATAAGAAAAATATAGAGAATCTATTTACAGTTCTCAGTTTTTGTTATGATTTTCACTTGATAAATTATAGTTTTAAAAATAGGAAGCAAAGCAGATGGCATTTAGATTAAGCTTTTTTTTTTTTTTAAACACGAAAAATATAAAAAATATTAAATTTAGATAACAAAAACCATTTTTAGATAACATAAAATGAAGTTTTCTATGTTTTTAAAAATTATTGTTTTTAAAAACACAAAAAACTTTATTTTGATATTATCTAAATTTATTCATTGTTATTTAAATTTAATATTTTTTGTATTTTGTCATTTTTTAGAATGAAAAAATGGAACCAAACAATGTCCTTTTTTTTTCAGAACAAAAAACAATTTTTAAAAACTATAACCAAACAAATCTTGACATGTTCCAAAATCATACAAGACAAAATGTTCATAAATTTTTTATTATTTTCTATAGGACACTACAACTGCTTTTATAAAAAACAAATTATATTTCTTAGGTTTTTATTTTATTTATCTTTTTCATATCACCATCACGGCTAGAATAATTCCCATGTGTTTCCCCCCTCCAAAAGTGGGATAATGAATACTTTTCAAATCTATCATGTCCATCTTCGCAAACCCGTTCATAATCATTTCATTATCTTTATGTAATTAGTAATCTTATAAAAGGAACTTGTTCAAAATGTTTATTACAAAATTTTCCGATTAATAACAGGAAAAAAAAACTATAAAATAAAAACTTAACATTACGAGTTTAAGTCCAAAAAAAACGTCTAACAATATTTCTACCAATCCATGAAATCCTCAGTCCACCAGGTCTCCCAAAATTGCAGAATATTGGATATTCACGATAATCCCTTATCACCTTTTTTTTTCTCAATTTTGGTTCCATAATGAACTCATGGTAAATGAGAGATGATAGGGCATGGAGTCAAGAAAGGAGATAAGAGAAAATGGAGGTGCTCATCGATTTGGGAGAAAGAAACCCTAATCCTTAATCATGAAATTTTTTTTTGAATTTAGCCACATGGCCCATTTCAGTGTGAGGTGAGTCAAAAAAGTCATGACTATCTTTTTCATCGCGGGGTTCTTTGTATAGTGGCTGACATGGGTGTGAGGCACGAATCGATAATTCGGTAGTTCTTTACTACCGGTAAATTGTGGCGGGTTGGTAGTGAAGCCATGAACCGGTATCTAACTAACTGTCCCGAACCAGCGTGACGGCTTTGCAATGACCGAGATCTCAACTAATGAGTCGAACCGCCCTCGTCGAGTGAAATAATTCCCTGCCAATGTGTTTACAAGTATGCGTGTAATGAAAGTCTTTTGTATGGTCAATCCTAGTATCTTAATAATCCGCAATCGCCGGTTATTTTTATGGGCGCTTTTGTATAGTCAATAAAAGCGGTGTCACTTGGTTATTATACTTGAACATCGGCTAAAACAATCTTGAGATTAGATTACAGTTTCGGATATTTAGGCTATGGCCTTATTTGGTTTAGTGTGGTAGTGGTGATAAAATGACCTTGATTATAAATTATTATTTGATAAAGTAGCTAATATTAGTTTATTGAAAGTGATTTATCTGCTCTCATATGATAAGATATATAAAAGGAATAATCTTGCACCATGAAAATAATACTGATATATAAACGAAAACATAGAGCGAGATTCATAATTTTGTTGGAGAAAATAATGTAAAGACCACATCCTCAATATGTGAAAGAATATTCTTCATATTATATGATAGTCTTTGTTCATTTATTTGATTTAAGTTCTGTTATATTTTAAACCGTATATGTAAAAAATTTAAATCTGATATAAACTCCTTGTCTCTGTACCAAATTGTTTCAGAGATCTATTATTTTTTTAGTATGATGTTATACATTAATAATTAGGTCATTAAGCTAAACACAGTTTATTAAACATATAAGTGATAATAAATAAAATTAATTGTAATATTTAAGTTTTTCATCTTCATTTTCTAAAATTTACTTTTGTTTATGTCAAACTGTTTTCTTTGACCATGTCATAATTTTTATTTGGAAGTGGAATTTGTTTATTTTAGGGTGTGATTTTATTACCTATTAAATATAAATACAATAAATTAAAAATTAATATCAAGAAATAAAAATGGAAATTTTGAATCCTTACCTAATTATCCACAATAAATTAAGTCTAGTTTTATTTAAAAATATTTATATGTATACAAATAAATTAACATAAATTTTTATTTAAAGTATTTATCTTTATATAAAATAATCAAGGATGAATTTCCATTTAAAAAAGATAAACTTAATGATAAAATTTATTGAATTAAAAATAATTAAGGATGAAATTTGAAATTTCAATTTCAAAAAAGATAAACTTAACGATAAAATTATTAAATAAAAATATTATCTCAAAAAAGTTAAATCAACAATAAATAGTTACATAAAAATTAGTTGATGATTGGATCGAGAAAATTATGGGATTGGATTGTTATTAATTAAATGTAATAAATATAATTAATATTTTTATTAAATTAAATTAATTTAATATATTTAATTTAATATTCAAAAATATTATTTTATTCATTTATATTAATATTATGGAACATAATATGTATATTATAACTCTTTTAAATATAAAAAATGTTTGAAAATGAAAAAAATTATATATATTATAATTACTCCATTATATTTATTTATATAATATATAAAAATTTTGCTTATAATTTATTCAAAGGGAATTGTATCCTAGAGGAGCTCCCTCTAACTAAAGACAATGTCGTCTCTTGTTCAATTCCTTCATGGGTTGAGAGAATGAATTCTTTCATTCCTCTTATCTATTATGTGTCCTACATCCTAAGATTATGGCAACTTATAACATTTTAAAAAGCACTTAACATTAAAATTTAAATCTACAGTGAGGTGCAGTGTCTTGGATTTCTTGCTAGTCTTGGATTTCTTGCTAGTCTCGTTAATGACTTTAGCAGTGTGACAAGTGGGTTCTCTTTATCAGAAACTTGGTTAGAAGATCAAGCAGTAATTTATGGTAGATAAGGTGGCGTTGGGCTCAAAAATTGAAGATTGAAGAGACTGTGAACCGTTCGGTTCTTCAAGAACCGACTGGTTCATGAGGTTTGCGGTAGAATCATTGGTTGCGGTTCTACATACTAGACCGGACCAAAAAGTACATTGGCCGGCGGTTCAATTGGTCCGATTTTTAAAATATTGAAAAAAAAACTATAATATTTGTTTTTACTAAGCTTCCTATAAGAACGGATTGAAGGTGAATTAACTATCAACTTTTGATTATTTCTTCAATCAAGCTAGCCTATAATTGATATTAAAATAAAGGTTCACATGTTTAAAAATTTAAATGCAATAATTGTGAAAGCTCAAGTTCTAAATTGTAATTTTTCCATAATTAAACTAAAAAATTATAATAAACTTTGTTTCAATCATGTTGGACGTATGCTCAACAACCTTGAGGTTCAAATTCTAGTCTTGGATGTGAGGATGAACTGTGTAAATAAAGATCATGTGTTTTAAATAAGATTTGATAAATTTAAATGCAAAAATCTTTCCAAAAAAGATTTAAATAAGAATAAAAAAGTTAGGTTTAATTATATTTTCCTATTATAATCCCCAATTTTGTAGTATATAGATCAAATCTAACAATTAGGATTGTTTATATTAATATATTTATATTTATTTATTGGATATAAATTCAAATTTTATCTTCACATATTTATATATCTTCATGGGTTGATAAAATTTGACATAATATAATGAGATATCAGGCTGTAAAGGTTTTTTTGAGGGTTTTAAGTTGATGTAAATAGTATTTGAGATTATATTTATGTGTAAAGTATCATGTCGTTGATGCATCTATGCAGGTGACTTCAAATTAAGCATTTTGGGTGATATATTAATTAATTAACCTATTTAATAATTATTTGTATTTAAATATGGATTAAATAATAGAACCATAAACATATTAGATTCAGCTAGTTTGTGTTAGCATCCTTGAATGATTATATAGTGCTATTATTTTAAATATTGGTGAAATAGAAGTTATATTAGTGTTGCGCTGTACTGCCAGATAATAAATCGTTGAGTTTGAGTGCGAGGAATATTGGCAATGTTTATTATTAAGTGCTCGGGTTTGGATTGAAGAATATTGGCGTAATTAGTATATTATCTAAACTGTGAGAATCGATCGATCGTGAATTATTCTTACCATCTTTATCTACTTCAAAATTTATATATCTACATAGACCCAGATTAAACTCTTTCATTCTTTTGGATCCGGATAAACAGATTTAGAAATTCTGTATGTGTCTCATTCTCAGATAGTTTCAAGTCAATTTTTATAAATGATTTATTTAAATTTGAATGATATCATAATTCACAATATAGAATGTCAATTTTTTTTCTCTTCTTCTTTTACTTACTCTTTAAAAAAAAAAAAAATCGAGTATTCAAGAATATCGTATTTAAAAAAAATGAAACTATAAAATTTATATAAAATATCCTTCCTCAAATTTCTACCATTACCCAGTAAAAAATAGGAGTTTCGATAATACGGTTTTTCAGTTATCTTACAAACCCAATATTAAAAAATTGATTTAACCGAATAAAATTAAATAGAAACTCCAAAATTAGTTTACTGAGTGGATGGAGAAAAAGGCATAGAAGAGGGTGAGATCTGGGAATTGTTGTACTGGGGAGTGGGGTTGGGGAGGTGGCTTGATGACACAATCGATTGTTTAAAATTAAAATTAAAAATTCATAAAGCAACAGGTTGGACTTCCCCACCGACTTGATGACCAGCTTCTGATAGTAGCTCAACCTTCACTTGATCCCACAACTCTTTTTCTTTAAGATAATCCTGACAAGTTTCACTATTAACTACCGTCCAAACATCCCCAACATAAATATTTTTATTTTATTTTTTTAATCCCATTTTCATATCAAAACAGCAATCTACCTCTTCTACTCTTTCCCTTGATTCACATCACACTTCAACGTCTCTTTTTAAATTTTCAATCCTATGAGAGAACAAATTCACAATTTCTTTATTTATATAAACATTTTACAGAAAAGATTATTTAGAGGAATTTTTAAATATATTAAAAACGTATAGCCGTTAAAAGAGATGAATCATGGAATGTTGTCAATCTAACCATTCATTAAATCTTAAAAAGAAGTATAAAAAATATTATTTTAAAACAAAATACCAAATGAAAATGCTATAGAGAGATAAAGACAAAATATAAGGATTTAATTATCACATGAGATATTTATCTTTATAATTTTAAGAATATTTGAATATAAAATATGACATTTTTAAGATTATTTTTATAAAAAATTAAATTTTTTTTAACATCTATTTATTTTACATATTATATTTAGTTTATGATTTGGATTCAACCTTAGTTCTTTTATATGTCCATCCTATTTTTTTACCTTCAAGGACTATAATATGTTTACAAATAACTGTTGAATTTTTTTAAAATAAATTTATTCATTTTATATTATAATATTTTATTTTCATAAAAATTCGATTACATGATCAGTTTCTAATGCCCTACCTAACCCAACTCAACCCTTATCTACTGAACCAATCTCATTGGCTTTGGATTTCTCTCTTTTAAATAAAAATATATCTAAAATGCAAGTTTCACCCACTTAATTTAGAATTTTTATCCTTATTTTTATTTTTTGAATTTGAAGAGCAACATTGCGTGACCAAGAAGAGTCCAAGCGTCAAAAGCACATCTAAAAACATTAAAGATAAAGATTCCAGAACTTTCTTATCATTATTTTGGTTCGGCTCTATCTTCGAAAATTAAAAAAAAAGTAACGCGCCTAAAAAATAAATCAAATAATCAACACAATTTAGGCATTTTGTTGTTGATGAAGCATGAGTGATTACCCAATTGAAATAATGTTCCAACAAATGTGTCATCATGCAAATGTATCACGTTTCAAATTCTGCCACGTAAAAGAGGATAAAGTGACAGGGAATATTGCCTTATCAGCTTTATTTTGTTAAGGTAATGGTAATCTTTAGACAGGACGGACGTGGTATCTCTTTTAATTTATGGTCGGATAGGTATGGTAAGTGATAATATATTTTTTTTCTTCATATTATTCTTTCGGAATATAGTTAGTTACCGAAGATTACCACTCCATTATGTGTCTACTGTGTACCTCCTCCTCCCGTGGACCAATTGTATATTTGGGTGAAAACAAAATTTCGGATTTTTTAGAACACGATTTTTTATAATTTAGGATTTTTTTGTATTCTTTGTATTTTTTAAAAAAGAAAAAAAATAGAAATTAAAAGTGTTATTGTTATTGTTGTTTTTGTTCTCTTTATTTTTTATTATAAAAAAAAAAGTTTTTGAAAATAAGAACTAAATATATTTCAACACTATTAATTTTTTGTTTTATTTTAACAAAAGTTTTTCTTATAAAAATAATTTTTTATTTTCAAAGATACTTAACCATATTAAATGGTAAAAGATAATTTTGTCCATAATAAATCAATTTTAAAGGGAAATATAAGAGGAGTGTAAATTTTGACTTATTTGAGGTTTTTTAACCAAAATATTTTAAAAAATTTAAAGGGTGTTTATGGTGAATGCTAATAGATCCAAAAATTGTTGAGCTGTTATGAATCGTGAATTAATTGCATCGTGGGGACGTGGCATTAATAAAAATGGAGCTGGATATTGTAATTTTTAAAATATTTTGAAAAAACTACATATGGGTCATTATTTTAATTTATTTAAAATATTGGGATAAAGGATCTGAAAATAACGATAATTACCTTAATTTAAAAAATATTTGTTAAAGAGTGTAAAATATTTGATAAAAAAATAAAATATTTGATAAATGATCAAACCAATCTTAAATATGACCTTAGTAAATTTAGGGTATCATATATATTAGGAATGATCTTATCTCTAATGTTTACGGGATCGTTGAGCTCATGTCTAAGATTTATTGGATCTGTTATAAAATATTCTGTTATTTTTACCAAATATTTTTGAAATATGGGAACTTAGACCTTGGTTTCTAAGAGTTTAGCCATGGTTTTCTAAATAAATCGAAACGGGGCACTGATAGCATAATTTTTCCAAATATTTTCCAAATGTTTTATAATATGATAATGATTTATTTATTTTATTTTTTTTCACCAGGGGCATCTCGCTTACCGTCGTGTCATCGTCGTAATTATGGGTTTCTCTCTCTAGACTCGCATGTATATAAACCATAGCGAAGCCGGAGAGTGTTAAGCATCGTGAAGTATAGTGAGAGAACCGAGCCCCAAAGGCCACTCAGCTTTATTCTCTCTGGTGTTGTTCTCGTGATATTGGAGTTCCCCGGCGTCGGAGTTTGTCGGTCGTCCGCCCGTCCATGGCGATTCTGTCAGATCTCGGCGCAGGGATCCTAATCCCGGCGTGCGCCATCATCGGGATCGTCTTCTCTCTGGTTCAGTGGGTTCTCGTCTCCCGCGTCAAGCTCTCGCCGGAGCGGCACTCGCCGTCCAAGAATGGCACCACTGAGTACCTGATTGAGGAAGAAGAAGGCCTCAATGATCACAGCGTCGTTCACAAATGTGCTGAGATACAGAATGCTATCTCCGAAGGTGAATTTTCCGTCTCGGATCTCAGTTTTATTTTTGAAGTTTTTTTCCTTTTTTTTGTTCTCTTGGATCTGGCTGCGTTTTTTGTTGCTCCGGACTCTATGTATGGCTTTTTGCGGAACTACGGTTTTTGAAATCTATAAATGACTGAAAAGGATAATTTTTATTTATTTGTTGTTTGTGCAAAAGTATTTTAAGCTAAGAATAATTGGAGCATTTATCAGCCGTCTTCTTATGTTACAATAATTATAATTATACTTAAATTAGTAATAAATATTGTTATTATTATAATTATAGAATATTATTATTTGCTTTTCCGTTACTTTTGTTTTCTTTCAATAATAAGGGTATTGAAGATTTTTTATATGAAGATTAGTTGTTTGAATCTTGAGAATGTCGTGGAGATTTAGTGTTTTACTTGAGTTTACGGACAGAATTAACATTAGCACATGCAGAATACGGGTTTTGGTAATTAGCTGGGTACTTTAATGATTTAATATGATACTATTTAAAGTTGCAATCTTCCTTGTGAAGGACATAATTAATTTTACTCAGATTTGAGATCCCACAGTTCATGTGGGTCCTCTCCATCTCTATGCTCTTCTTTTCTCTGATCTCCCTCTGAGTGCAACGGGATGTGTATGGGGATTTATTAGAACTAACCGGTCCAGCTCTTTGAAGGACTGTCATGGGCCTTAATAATTTTCTCAAATATATGCCTCGAATTTTAAACCAAAAACAAAGCCTTCGATTTTAAACTAATGAGTTTAACTGTGTCGTGGGCTTTAAATAGACAAGCAGAACACTATTTACTATGTTTCATGGTGTGTCTTGTCATAGCAACAGAGATAAAGGAGGGTCTTTTAGGGAATGTAACTGGAAATGCAGCATTCATACAGTAATATACTGGTGGAAAAAATGCAAAATAGAATGCAAAAGAAGAGAAAGTGGTTATTATTTTCTTAGAATTAAGGTATGCATCTAAATACATGTAAAATTTCATAGATTACATCAGTTGTAGATGTGATCTAATTTTGTTCTTCAGCATAGCTGATGTTTATTCTATGATTGTATCTAAATTATGAACGGCTAGTTCAATTTGAGGTGTATTATTTTATATTTTGGTTACTAGACCTTAACTTAATTTGATAGCGAGATTTAGTTATGATGGTAGAAACTTGTGTGCTTTGTTTGGCATATTCTTATACTTCTAATCTCTGGGAAAGTTTTCAGGTTTTCTGAATTTGAATCTGTTGATGTTACAGGAGCAACCTCTTTCCTTTTCACTGAATATCAGTATGTTGGAATTTTCATGGTTGCTTTTGCAATCTTGATATTCGTTTTCCTTGGCTCCGTGGAGGGTTTCAGCACGAAGAGCCAGCCTTGTTCATACAATAAGGAAGAGATGTGCAAGCCAGCACTTGCCAATGCTATCTTCAGCACAATATCCTTCTTGCTCGGTGGTATTACTTCCCTGGTTTCTGGTTTTCTTGGGATGAAAATCGCTACTTATGCAAATGCCAGAACTACTCTGGAGGCTAGGAAGGGTGTTGGTAAGGCTTTTATCACTGCATTTAGATCTGGTGCAGTCATGGGTTTCCTTCTGGCCGCAAATGGTCTTTTGGTCCTCTTTATTGCCATCAACCTCTTCAAGATATACTACGGTGATGATTGGGAAGGCCTTTTTGAGGCTATAACTGGTTATGGCCTTGGTGGTTCTTCCATGGCTCTGTTTGGCCGAGTAGGTGGAGGTATCTATACAAAAGCTGCTGATGTTGGTGCAGATCTTGTGGGCAAGGTTGAGAGGGGAATTCCTGAGGATGACCCAAGAAACCCAGCTGTAGGAACAACATCCTTTGTTATTTCTTAGGTGGCTGAAAGAAGTTTGCTTCTTTTGATTTTAATTTGTTAATTTGCTTTTGTTTTTCCAGGTTATAGCTGACAATGTTGGTGATAATGTTGGTGACATTGCTGGGATGGGATCTGATCTTTTTGGTTCATATGCTGAGTCATCCTGTGCTGCCCTTGTGGTTGCTTCCATCTCCTCATTTGGGATCAATCATGACTTGACTGCAATGTTCTATCCTCTCATCATTAGTTCCATGGGCATTATTGTTTGTTTGATCACCACCTTATTTGCAACCGACTTTTTTGAGATTAAGTCTGTAAAGGAAATTGAGCCAGCACTGAAGAAGCAGCTCATCATCTCCACTGTTCTGATGACTGCTGGAATTGCATTGGTTAGTTGGATTGCTCTTCCATCGTCTTTCACCATCTTCAATTTTGGAAGCCAGAAGGTTGTGAAGAACTGGTATGCCCCATAATTGCTTCTTATTTTGGAAGATGTTTAGCATTCTAATTATTACATTTTCATATAAATTGCTTGCATATTAAGCTAGGTGGTCTTTGTCTGTCCCATGATATTTTCCATAGCATTTGAAGGCATGGGAAATTTCTGTTGGCAAAGGTGGAGCCTATGCAGAAAATTGTTTCCTTTGAGTTATAAAATCACCCTATTGCAGAATGCCCAATCGCAATATCCTCAAGACCCTGGCCACTGGTTAATTAGGACAGCATACAGAATTTATTGATCCCGATGTTCTTGAAATGCTCTGTGATAATATGTTCTGTTTTAATTGGTACTAATTTTCCATAGACACCTTGACTAGGATTCCAAATGTAGTTATGGGAAATAATTTCTGTTAAATGGGGTATTCAAACAGCCACACATTATTATCCATTTTAATTATTGTTGATTTGACCATATTGAAAAATGGACCATGGTGCAGGCAGCTGTTCTTGTGTGTTGGAGTTGGCCTCTGGGCTGGGCTTATTATTGGATTTGTGACAGAGTATTATACTAGCAACACATACAGGTAACTGGTGCTGACATTGTTTGTATTGCCCCTTGATTTTTGATTAAGGATTCTAGGCTAACCATATCCTCACATTATTTTGCAGCCCTGTTCAGGATGTTGCTGATTCCTGCCGGACTGGAGCTGCTACAAATGTTATTTTTGGCCTTGCATTGGGATACAAATCTGTCATTATTCCTATTTTTGCCATTGCAATGAGCATTTTTGTCAGTTTCAGCTTTGCTGCTATGTATGGTATTGCAGTAGCTGCCCTTGGGATGCTAAGCACCATTGCTACTGGCTTGGCCATTGATGCTTATGGTCCCATCAGTGACAATGCTGGAGGCATTGCCGAAATGGCTGGCATGAGCCATAGAATCCGTGAGAGAACTGATGCCCTTGATGCTGCAGGAAACACCACTGCTGCCATTGGCAAGGTTTAAAACTTTTTCTCTTGGACTGACACCAATGCTTTGAAAGCACTGCTTTCCTTACACTAATGCATGTCCATTACCTATCTAGTGTTCCATGGTAGTGTTTTAATGAACAGGTTCTTGTTTGATCTATTAATGGTCAATAATGGTTTCCTTGACAGTTCAAAATTTTGTGAAAAACATGTTTTCCCTTGTTTTAGTGAAGTGTGGTTTTTAATTGCAAAAGACAGTCATCATCAACTTTCTGCCAAACATTTGTTGAGAAGATATATCATATATGATGTATGAGACACCACTAATTGATGTTATTGTTCTGTTTCTAGGGTTTTGCTATTGGGTCTGCAGCTCTTGTGTCCCTGGCTCTCTTTGGTGCCTATGTGAGCCGTGCGGCTATTTCAACAGTTGATGTCCTGACTCCAACAGTTTTTGTCGGTTTGCTTGTGGGCGCAATGCTTCCTTACTGGTTCTCTGCAATGACAATGAGGAGTGTTGGAAGTGCAGCTCTAAAGATGGTTGAGGAAGTGCGCCGACAATTCAATACCATCCCAGGTCTCATGGAAGGCACTGCCAAGCCTGATTACGCCACCTGTGTTAAGATCTCCACTGATGCTTCAATCAAAGAGATGATACCACCTGGTGCCCTTGTCATGCTCACTCCCCTCATAGTTGGGATCTTTTTTGGTGTAGAAACTCTATCTGGTGTCCTTGCTGGATCTCTTGTCTCTGGTGTCCAGGTAATGCTAACTGAGGTTGCTAAATATGTTCTCCAAAACAGGCCCACTAATAAATAGCATATTCTCTGATCCATGTTTCAAAATACAGTTTTCTACAAACAGGACAAGTGGCTCTATTGTTATTACAACAATTAGCATATTTTTACTTCTATCATTGGATTTCAATTATTTTTGAAGTAATAAATTGAATGTTCAATTTTCTAAGAATAACCAGATAATACAAAAATGATACTAAAACACTATGAGTAGTAAAATGCTATGAAAAAACAGGAGGCCAGTATAAGGATAACATATATCAATATTTTCCATTTAGCTAGTTTTGTGTACTTTTACTAAGCCATTGATGCACTAGATTACATTGTTTAATATTTTTCGTATACGAAATGAATGTACTTATCAAGCCTTTATATATATTTATGTCTCTCTCAACTATATCTTTTTGATAATGTTTCTTCCAACTGTATTTTATAGATTGCCATCTCTGCTTCCAACACTGGTGGTGCTTGGGATAATGCCAAGAAGTACATTGAGGTAGGTATTTGATTTAACCCTGCAAATATTTGAGAGGAAACTTCTCTTACACTGGATAATCATCTGTGGGATTGGCAGGCTGGGGCTTCGGAGCATGCAAAAGCCCTCGGTCCAAAAGGATCAGACCCACACAAGGCAGCTGTGATTGGTGACACGATCGGGGACCCTCTCAAGGACACGTCTGGACCATCACTCAACATCCTCATCAAGCTAATGGCAGTTGAATCTCTCGTCTTTGCTCCCTTTTTCGCTGCACATGGTGGCCTGCTTTTCAAGATATGGAAATAGAGAGGAGGATGTGGTGATATACTGCTCCTACCATCTGGGGATGAACCACAAATTCCCGCACTTTTTAATTTGAACGTCTTCCCTCACCCCAAGTCTGGTTTTTCTTCATGTCTTTTTCTGGCTCTTTTCTTTGTTCTGCTTTAATCTTCGAGTATACTTTTAGTCTGTAGTGCATGTTTTTCCCCCTTCAGAAACGGCTGAGCCAGTTGGTAATATTTTCCCATTTTTGGGGTGAATAACACATAGTGCTGATCGTAATGGTCAATACTTTGAAGAGTTAGGACAATGTTACTCTCTCTTTATTTCAATTATTATCAATGAGAGCTGGTTGCTTTTTTATCAACTTGCATGTTACCGCTTGAATTCAATGTTCTTTTCTCATAAGTTAGGTTGCTTTGTTAAAAATATGAATTATGACATCTCTTTTTACATTAACTTTATATCATTTTGTTTGTCCCACCCAAGGCCCCATCATTAATTCAGATACTACAAAAGAGACTTGTTTATGCTTAGCATAGATTTGTTTTGGTGTACAAATTTTTTTTTACATGATGGTCTACTACTATTTGGGTTATCTTTTTTTTGGATTTTAATTTTTATCAAATGGATTTAACCTTCCTTCTATGGTCTTAATTGTCTGCATTGAGCCAAGCCATATCTTTTCTGGTTCCTGACTCAGCTGCCAGATTTTGCAAGCAGCTCCATTCTAGGCTAGTGGGGTGTAAACGAGTCAAGTTAATCTTGAGCTATTCAAATTCAATTCGTAGAATACTCGAATTTGATTTGGAGGTAATTGAGTCAAGCTCTAGTAGCTCATGTAGCTTGTAGAATTGAGTTCGAGTATCGCAATACTCGACTTGAGCTTTGCTATTTATTATTTATAAAATTAAATTTATAATTTCACTATATAAATAACCCTAAAAACCTTAGATATCTCATCAAGTTTAAATTTATTCGAACTTAATCAAGTCAAATTTGAATTGATTTCGAGTATAATTATTTATTAATTTTTTAATTGATTTGCGCTTTATCGAGTCAAGTTCGAGTGGCTCGACTATTTTTTGAGTTGAGTTTTAAACATCTGAAAAAAAGAAGCAGCTTGATCGAGTTCGAGTTTGAACTTAGTTTTTTAATTAAGTTGAGCTGGAGCTTGACTCAGTATCGACATAACTCCTTTACCCTAGTGTAGGCTTCTCAAGATCAAGCATTATACCTACAGACAACGTGTTCTTCAAAAAATGCCCAATAATTCACTTAGGTGGCGTTTGTTTTTCTTAATCTTTGGCTTAAATAGGCTTTCAGCGATCATTTGTTTGTTTTAAAATTTCGCATTTTGTGCGAAATTTTTAAAAAGTTCTGAATAGAAAAAAATAAAAATATTTGACTTTTTACATTGAAAAGTTATCTTCAGTAAAAATAAGAAAAAGCTGTCGTTGTCACGTGAAAAATTTGCTGTCTCTCTTATTAGGGATGGCAGCGGGGGTTTTGGGGCCAGGGCGGTCCCATCAGGCCGGCTCGTTATTTTTTTCAATTACAACTATGCTCATTTAAAAAAATTAAACGAGGCGGGGCTGGAGATGGGAAAAGTGCAGCTCGCGTTAATTTAATTTTTGTTTATTTTAATTTATTTTTTATATTTTCTTTTCTTTTATATATTAATTAATATTTTCATAAAAATAAAAAAATATGAATTTATAAATTATTTATTCAAAAAACGTTATAATAATAATTATTATTTATATTAAAGTATAAAATAAAATTATAAAATTATTTTAAAAATATAATCGGGCCGAAACTTTGTGTGTGTCTTACAGTTCTATGGTTATATTAGCCATTCAGTCAGTTTAAAAGCTTGATTTATTTGTTTCGAGTTCGAGCTTTATTTTAAATGGCTGCCAGTCGTTCTTGACTTTCGGTTATATTAAGAAATCTAGTCGCAGAAATCATTGATAGCTTTATCGAGAAAATCGAAAAATTTCAGTTCTCATGATTAAATTGAAACTTCTGATCATTAAATTTCTTGAGACAATTGTGCGCCCGGTCCAGTTTCGTTATCGAGATCCTAGAGAATTTTTAGAACCGCAATGTGTGCAATTTATTATTTTAATGCGTTCTGGCTTTGAAAATTCTGTTACCTGGGGTTTACAAAAGTACTTGACCGCAGGCATGCCGGTTGAGAAAATAGCCACGAAACAGTTTAAAAATCCGATTAAATTAAATTAAAGCATTGTCATTAAAAGCGGCGGGCGGGAACAAAATAAGTACGTCCGTTAATCATCCATTTCATTACTTAATATTAAAAAAGCAAGCAGCTTATCTTTTAATGCTTGTGTCTGTGATAATAAGAACGAAAAGTTATATTCGTTAAGTAAAAAAGCAAGCAGCACTTAGTCAGAATATTCAAAAAACCCATCGAGTTAAGATAATTTCATTATCCCCCTTGAACCTGAAGAGATGAAAAATAACAAGAAAATAAATTTAAATTTTGACAGTATCAATTGGTCTTTTCCCTTGCTGGTAGTTGTGGAAATAGAGACTCACATAATTCTTCACCTTCTTGTATAACCTTGGCCTTTGTTCATTGACCAGCCCATTTGCAGGTTCAATCTCCATATCCGGATGGGGAAGAAGGAAAGTAGCCACAGAAATCCTTTCCCTTTCTGAATTTGTCACGACCCTATGCAGTGGGCTCTTGAAGATTCCGTTGCTGATTATCTGTTGGCATCATTCATGTAACTCAAGATTTATTGCAGATTATGGCATCTAAACAGCTAAAGATTCTGGAGCTAATATATATATATATATATATTGAACTTGTACCTCTGATTGATCCCCGAGATTAATGAGAATTGCTTCAGGGATGGTAGGAACTACAACCCACTGACCATCTTTGAAGACTTGAAGACCTTCCACTTCTTTGTCTTGCAACAGAAATGTGATTGCGGATCCATCTGCGTGCGGTTTCAGTCCCAGAATCAGATCAGGCCTCGGACAAATTGGGTAGAAGTTGAATCTTGTTCGCATTAATGCTCCTTCTCTACAGTGGTTTAGAAAGCATGTGTCCTCCAGCTCCAAGCTCAATGACCTTGCCATGGCCTTGAGGACTATTTCACTCAACCGTCTCAACATCTCGGTATATTCGTTTAATGTATCCCTGCAGATTCAATTTTCAAACAAATGAAAAACTTTGCACCTACATCTTTTTCCAATTTTGAGAAGCATGTGATAAAATTACCTAAAAGTTTCAGGATTTTCAGGCCAAAATTTGAGCTTTCGCTGGTCTTCTGGGCTCACCTGAAGAAACAACCGGTCAGTCCAATCGAGGGTCTGATGCTCTGTGAAGACTGTGTCATTTCCATACCCTTCAATGTCTTCAAGGGTTCTGGAGTATTTCTGCTTCTCTTCCATTGGAAGTGCAAAGAATTTCTTAGTTACTTCCCGCACTTTGTCTAGAAAAGGACTCGTCATTCCATGATTTATTGCCTGAAACCCACCCAATCAACTCATGGTTTATTGTATAAGAATGACCAAAGACAGTCAAGAGGCTACTTCATTTTTGGAGGCAGATTTGATATGGTTGGATTGAGAAAAATCATTAAGAACAAGCATAAGCAGTTTCGGAGAATTACTTCCATCTCATTATTCATGTACTGATAAAAATCAGGAGGTGAAATTGATTTTCAGAAATCATAAAGGTGCCTTAAGAATGGGATGAACTTGCTTTATAACTGGGTTATAATTGATGACTAGAAATGTATTATCATCCTAGACGAGGGTCCTAAAGAGTGAACAAATCTAATTACAAAAGGGGTTTGTAGCATACCTGAAAACAACCCCATGAGCTGAGAGCTGATCTAAGTTTCCCAAGTTCTGCTTCTCCAGCGGGCGATGAAGATGAAGATGAAGATTTGACGAGGAGACCAAGATCGATAATAGGAACCTCCATTACTGGAAAAGAGACATCAATCGGTCCATCATCAGTGTTCCGATAGATGTACTTTTCAAGAACTTCTCCACCATTGACGACCAGTTGTTGAACAGGCTTGGGCAGTGATTCTAATCTGGGAGGAGGGGAAGAAGCTGCCATGATATTTGATGCAGAAGTAGTGTGCCCTGTTATCTCTTGCCTCCCAGGCAAGCCATTATAGATGTAAGAAGGTGAAGATGTAGGGTTTTTACTTGTTATTTTGGGTAAAGTCCAAGGATGAGCTCATTGCTGATGCATATCTGGACAGGCTAGCATTTCCATGTCAAGAAGGGAATTATTCAATTCAATGGACCAATAATGCAAGAAGTTTTAGTAGACCGGGAGAGGCAAAGAGTTAAATTCTAGAAATGGTCATAACTGACCCGCCAGTAGATGAGAGGTGAGCATGAAAAGGTTCAGTCCAATTTGAACCAGATGTGCCATGGCCCCGGCTCATGCCACCACTTACGGATATTGCTGGGTCACCCATAGTTTTTGTTGAGAGAAAAAGGAAGACTTTGATTCTCATTAATTTACAAATAAGAAATAGCGTATATTTATCTTTCTGGTATTAGAGGTAGGAAAGCAAGTTAGGTATAATTAGGAGATTAAAGAGAGGGAAAAGATTCCTAAATGGATTGAAGCGTCAGTATGCTCATAATCGAGAAACATATAGGTGCTTTGTAGCTGTATATATCACTTTATCGCAGAACTAAAGAGCACAGTGAAGATGTTGTTAGTTAGTAGTGGAAGTTGACAGCTAGTAGTAAATCGTCTTGTTATCGCTATAAAGCCAATGCATTAAGTGTGCCAAATCTTAGCTCTTGGAGATGTATTCATATGGGTTCATATGTTGTAAGACGTAATTTGAATCTTCAGAACCCGTATTTAGATCTGAATTTCTTCTACGTCTTGTTTACGCTTTTCAGATATTAAGTTCATACAATGAATACAGCGATACGATGTAGAATGTACATATGGCAGGTGAGACTCTGCAGTTTGCGTCATTGCCTTGATAATCTAGGTATGACCCACAATTGCTATCTGGCCTTGTGGCCTTGTGTTTGCTTTGGCATGCTTGAATATGGCCAAAAGCGTCCAGAAATTATTGTCATAGCAAGGTGATTGTAGGAATTGACTAATTACGCTCATAGGAAAAGAAATGTCGGGCCCAGGGTGATAATTGAAATAGTTCGGTTACCTCTGAGTCGTCGTATCTACACTGAGATCTCGTAGAGCTCCTCGACTGATCAGTTTGGCGTTCGGATTCATAGGGTGTGCGGGCTTACGATCGACATCTGAGTGTGCGCGATATATCTAAGGTATACTTCATCTGAAATAATAAACCAGTGGTAATTTCTGCTCGATGCAGAAAATCTGCCCGAGTTTACGAGTCTTTAGTTTGAAAGTATTTGAAGATGTGTTGTTTGAATTTTGAATCGGCCGTAGTGTTCGGTGCGCGTAATGTGATGTAACCTCCGTCAGAGAAGGTCGCGAGTATGTGGCTTAACTGTAAGTAAGGCCTTGCCTCGGCCTAGAGTGTTGTGTAGTGACCCACAGGAGTTTATTTATTCGGATGAAATCGGTAAACGATAAATTTAGTGGCTTTGGAATTTGTCACGGAAACGAGGGCAGTTGTAAATTCCCAAGGATATGAAAACCATAATTTATAGAGAGAAGATGAGAGTAATTAACAGAAAATATAAGTTGTTTTTACAATTATTAAAGTGATTGAGGACCTAAATTTAATTAAGGCAAAGATGAGACTATAAATAGAGGTGAGACCAATACGTATCGTTAGTGCCGTTTTAAAATTTGGAAGGCTTCACTTTTTGGGTGAGAAGAATAGAGGAAGAAGAGGAAGAAGAGGAAGAAGAGAAGGAGAAGAAGGGGAAGAATTTAGTGAATCATGAGTAATTTGGGTTTGGTATGAATCTAGGAACTCCCATGGAGATTAGTTCACTCCTTTTCTAGGGTTTTGTGGAGAGATGCATTAACCTAGAATTGTTGAAGTTATGTGGGTAAAACCACTAGTGGTATAGAATAAACATGGAAAATCATCATTCTATAGTTGTAGAGTGTTTGGACCTTGGGTTGAATTCTTAGGATTTTCACCTAGGGTTTTGTGGTATGAGGTTTCAAACCGCAATCTGGGAGTGTTATGGTGTAGTTTGATGAATTTCATGTTGGTTTTGGTATTATGGAATGGAGAAGTTGTATGAAGAAATTGAGTAAAAGAAGCGGCAGCGAATTTAGGCCAATGCGGTGGTATCGTACCAAAACGGTGTTCCGATACCACCATCTGAAAACCCATTGAGAATGGTACCAAGACAAGAGTGATACGACACCCTCCCTCTGAAATGTGTTTGTTTTCCGGTACCAAACATGGTGAATATCGATACCCACGAGTGTCCAAAAGCCAGAGATTTTAGTAAATTTATAGTTAAGCCCACATTCGTATCATGATAGTATGAGAACCTTAATAAATGATTAGAGAGGTTCAAGAAGAATGAAACTCAGTAAACTTGCCGTACCTACGCCGCCCGGTGGCAGAAATAAATGCTGAATTCTTAAAAGTGACTTGCATATGTGGCTCACGATTAAGTTTACGGCCTCTGTGAGACGATTAAAGTTTTCGTCGTATTCGTTTGAGTGTGTAGGCTAAAAACAAAGGTGGGAAAGTTGTGGAGTCATGCTCAAGTTTTGGTAAACAAAAAGGTGAGTTTTCTAAACTCTATTTTTAAATACTAGTGTATTATTTATAAATCATTTTTCACTGGTATGTTATGGTTTTAAAGTATTAAACCATATTTCAAACAAGCAATGGTCTTAAAGTATTAAACCATATTTCAAGCAAGCAAAGGTTTTGATTTGTAAAACCATATTTCAAAACAATGGCAAAAAACTATGTTTTTTTACTCCTTTTTAAACAAACTGCGCTATCTAGATTATGGTGATGTAGACTAAGGTCATTCCATCATATTTACGAGGAAAGAGTGAGCCAAGGCTCTTCCACCCTGAGCGTCTGGACAGGTCCTTTCCAGCAGTTGAAGCCGGGCTCCGTGTTTACTAGGAATGCAGTAAGCAAGAAAGGCTTCTAATGGTCGATCTTGATTTATAAACAATTTTCAGTCTGATTTTAGAAATATCGACATTGGTGCAGTTGAGCGAGGCTCCGTGTTTATTTTAAGTAGCGGATTTGAGCGGGCTCCGTGTTTATAAAAAGTTTTATAAACTTTAAAGCAAGCGGTTGAGCCTAGGCTCCCGCATTTATGAAAAGTTTTATAAACTTTTAAAGCAAGGTAAAGCAAGCAAGCAAGAGATTTATAAAAAGTTTTATAAACTTTTAAACCAAGCGGTTGAGCCCAGGATCCCGTGTTTATAAAAAGTTTTATAAACTTTTAAAGCAAGCAAGTATGAAAAGTTTTAGAAACTTTTAAAGCAAAGCAAAGCAAAGCAAGCAAGCAAGGTTTCTGGAAAATATCTTGTAAAGGAGAGTTTTACAGTTTTGAGATATTTTCCGAAAAAGCAAACATTTGATAAAGCATACACTCACTGAGCTCGTTTAGCTCATTATTTTCTTTGTTTAAAACTATTTCAGTCTGTGAAAGACTGCTTGAATGACTGGAGCATAGTAAATTCTCGACTTTGTATCGATCTTTGTGTTAACAATATTTTGTAAGGAAATACTTTGAATTTGTATAGTGGAAGTATATGTATGTACGTAGAGTAGTTTTGTGAAAATGTGTTGAGCCTGAGGCTCTTTTGGAAGAACGTTGCTGGTTGCCATATTTGGAAAAGTGTAAATTGTGTTTACAGGATTCGGAACATATCCTTTATGCAGCTGATATGTTGCCGAGATTTTAGCAAATCACAAGTTAGAAAAAGAAAAATTTTTATACGAGTATTCAGCAAACAATACGAAGCCGCTTCCGCGAAATTTCCTGGTCTTTAGGGTTAATTTGAGGATTTGCGTGGGGTGACCCGACACACTGCCCGTAGTAGGGATAGGTGTGTCGAATAATATCATCCACATAAACAATCAAGCAAATACACTCTCTAATGAGTATGATGATATAAACGGAGATAGTGTGGTTGTGCTTTGGATCATCTGCTTCACTTGAACCATTGAGGCTAAATTGGCTAAACTAAGCTTCGAGGCCCATTGGGGCATCACTTGAATGATGTGAAAACATATGACCAGGACTCCCCTAGCAACAAAACTAGGAGGTTGCTCTATATATACCTCCTTGGTGAGATCACCATGCATGAAGGAAGACATTCTTGATATCCAACTGAAAAAGGGTCCATGAACACATAGCAGCCATAGAGAGAAGTAAGCGAACAAAGGCGATCTTAACCACTAGAGAAAATGTATCATAATAGTCTAAGCCATATTGTTGAGTGTACCTTGCAGCAAACAAGCCTTAATCGATGAACTTTAGCCATGAGTCCACACTCTTTGTATAAACCGCGACCATAATGGGAACTTGCTAGGAGAAAGAGCAACAAGCTCCCATATGCCATTGGAATAAAAAAGCATCAATTTCCTTAGCCATTGCCTATTTCCAACTAGGAGGAGAGAGAGCCTCATTAGTGCTTTTAGGGGTAGACGCAGAAGACAAAGTGGAAACAAAGGCAAAGTTGAATAAAGATAAATGATGGAAGCTTAGAAAATTATAAGCGAGATGTAGAAGCTGTGAGCCGTACCTTTTGAAGAACATCGGTAGATCTATGGCGAGTTCTGAGAACCATAGCCGAGATGACGGTGGCATAGAAGATGAATAGGTAAGAGGCCCTATAGGAGGACGAGGATGGCAAGTATTAACCTGAAGTGGTCGACTTACGACATTTGTAGGTGGAGAAGGGAAAAATCTAGAGATGGTAAGACAAGAGGAATAAATAAGTCATCCGAAACAGGAGGACGTGCTACAAAGGAGAAGAAGGAGGAATCCTCAAAGAAAGTGACATTAGTAGAGATGAAGTAACGATTAATGTCGGGAGAATAACATCGATAACCCCTCTGAAGATGAGAATAACCCAAGAAGACACACTTCGTGGTTTTGATTGAGAGTTTGTCTTGCTTAGGAGTGAGAATATAAGTAAAAGCAGACCTGGATTGAAGACACGAGGGAAGGCGAGGTTCATTAGGACGGGATCAGACCAGGGATCGATCATGTAAAACATATGATGATATACGATTACTTTCCCGAATAACATGCAGCTAAGATCTTATCATCCCCAAAAATGTTAGAAACCCTTATGATGGAGGAGGAGGTGTGGATTGTCTCAAACTATATGTGGTTCTTACGCTGCCCTCATTTGTGTAAAGTGCTTAAAGATAGTCATTAAAAATAGATGAAAATAAAAAAGAAGAATGACAAATAGAAATATTTCTTGGCATTATCACTTCTCAGAGTACGAATAAAAGTATTGAGTTGAGTGCGAATTTCGGCATGAAATTTTTGATAGATAGAAAATAACTCAGCTTGAGTTTGCATTAAAAATAACCAAGTACATCGAGAATAATCATCTATAAAAGTAACAAAGTAATGAAATTCTAAAGTAGATGTAGACCTAGAAGGACCCCAAACATCAGCGTGAATAAGCTCAAAAGGATACTTTGTCAGAGGATCTAAGCGCTTTGGGAACGAGACTTGCAGTATGTTTCCCTGATTAAGCGTGATTGTGTCTGACAAAGATAGTAGAAAAATAGAACTGGCTTACGAAACTTGGAGAGGCTTGGATGGCCAGAGAGACGGTACGTGGACGAGAGACCTCCGTGGAAGTCTGACAATGGAACAAAGGCGACGAAGGTGAAGAGGCCTTGTGACTGTGTCCTTATACCGGTAGTCCTCCTTGAGTACTCTAGTCACACAAGGTTATAAAGTTGTGAAAAAGTAGCTGCTGATAGAAGGTCGCAAGTCAACTTATTAATACAGAATAAATTAAGGAAAATGTGAACATAAAGTACTAAAGGTAAGGCGAGGGGAAGGAGGGGACAGTCAGGCCAATGCAGCTATCTATGGGTTGAGAACCATTAGCTAAGGTAATAGTGGGTAAAGGAGACATAAATGTAAGAGAAGAAAAAAGGTCTTTATTATCAAAGATATGATCAGAGGCTCCAGAATCAAGAATCTAAGGTGCAGATGAATGTATAAGGCAAGTAGAGATATTATCAGTTTGGGCAACAGAAGCAATGGAGTCAGATTTGGCTACTTGAGTGAGAAGAAGGCACTCCTCATATTTGTTGGGAGTAAGAATGACTCCTTGACGTGTGAATGAAGCTTTGAGGCCAATTTCGAACTCGATTGGATGATTAAAGATTGAGCCAAATGAGCATTATGCGGAAGGTAAAAGATATACAACTAACGCTAGACATCAAGGTGTGGCCAAGTCTGTGACACTATGTGTAGTGATGACGTTGTCCTCTACCTCGGATGCTTTCGCGTCCACCTCGGGAATCCTTGAGAATGAAGTTGAAATCTTCACAAAAGCACGTTAGTAATCTCGTCGCATGAGCGAGTGGCCCGGTGGATGTAATAAATGTCCCAGAGCAGAGCCTCATCAAAAGTTTGAAATAATTGCTCTAGTGAGTATGTCGTTCCGGATGTTCCAAAACGGCCCGAGGTTAAGTAGAAGAATGACAAGACTTCGATCCATCTTGATTGTGAAGTCTCGACATTAGTGGAATTCCGACTAGAGATGAATGCAAGTTCATCACTAGGTTAGACATCTATCCTCCGCCAGAAAATATCCATGTGTTTGTTTCAAATTTGCAATGGAAGATATTACTCGATAAAGATGCTGGATGTCATTAGTGTACAATTTCTTCACCTGATTCCAGAGAGTGTAGCAAGTTTTATAGGCCCCAATATTATATAGAGTCTTGACATCAATAGATAGCCAAAAAATATTGCATAGTAAAGCATCCGTTTTTTTGCCATCGAGGACATTTATCTTCGGGGATACTTGTGTTAGTAGTAGTAAGATGATCCTCTGATACATTGATAAACCAAGGTCCACCCAGAATCCACCATGGGCGATAATTTTTAGAAACTCTCGTGAGTTTATCCAAATGTCACTAAGAGTTCTAGATATAAAGGAATTAAAAGTCTAACATTTTTTAGCCATAAAGATGAGAAATCAACAGAAGGTCAACATAATCAACAAAACTAGCACTTTTAGAATGAACAAACAACTCCTAAGGTCTTGAAGGTGCCGTAGAGCTTTAGAAAACACAAAAACAAAGGAGATTCATGCGACATAAGAGCCTAGAAACAATCATCGGAGAGAAAAAGTGAAAAATGAGGGGTTTCCAATGACGACAGGACACGACATGTGGCTGGAGAGGCTTGTTGACGGCAGGAAACACTGTTGGGAGGAGGCGTGTGGCCAAACAGTGCTTCACGTGCCGCATTGTGAGGTATTTTTCGGCGAGGTTTCCACCGATGGGTAGATCGGAGATGGAAGCTTCTCTTGGTGTGCTCGTTGGCCGGAATGGAGGTCGTCGAAAAAAGTTGTTGATGACAGTGTGTTACGACGGAGGTTGTGGCTTCTATGAGGCTTTGTGATGACTGTAAAGCGCCCAGAGTGTGACACGATCATTGGATGGGTTGCTCGAATTGACAACACAGCGAAACCCTAACCCTACTATTTTCAAACTCTTTTATGACTCTGATACCATGTTGAGAGAAAAGGAATACTCTGATTCTCATTAATTTAGAAAGAAGGGAACATACATATTTATACTCTAGTGTTAGGGAAAAAAAGGAAACAAAGTTAGAGTCTAATCATGAGACTAAAAAGTGAAGGAAAAGATTCCTAAATAGATTATGAAACTAATCCTTAACATTTTTGAAAAAATTGTTCCCCAAATCCTTGTTCTCTTTGTCAGGATTATCTGGGGCACTTGCTTCCACATGTTGTGCCACATGCCACGTCCAATAAAGGAAAAGTTTGTATTATAATACTATATAACTATGAATTTCTCTTAATCTAATAAATGCGTTTTAAAGTCGTAAGACCCGATCCCAATGGTTTCTTACTTCAAGATCCCATATGAGATTAGTCAAGGTGTGCACCAGTCAAACACCCACAATTATTAAAAAAAAAAAAATTAATAAAGCAAGCTCTGCAATGGGTTAGGCTTTCAGCCCCTAGGGCCTTGTGGTTTAGCTAATTTAAAATTTTACCTTTCAAGTTGAGCCTCTACTTGGCTATGATACAATGGGATAACTAGTAACGCTTCAAAAGGAGCTTTTGTGAATATGGTAAGAACCCCAAGATTCATTTGTTTATGCAATTCAAAGCACATCATCATCTCCCATTATTTATAGATTAAAATACTTTAAAAGCCTGTCTTGTAGATAAAGAACAGGGCTCCAATACATATAAACCTCATATCTTTGCGAATTCAAGTGGCACCAGCCCTTTCTGAAAGCACTCAAAGTTGAAAGAAGCATAATTTTTCACATTTCTATATAACCTTGGCCTGTTCTCATCGATCAAGCCCTCCACCGGTCCAATTTCTTTGTCTTCCCCAGGTTCATTAAACATGGCTACTGATATCCTCATCCTTTCTGAGTTCGTCACAACCCGGTGTATCACACTCTTGAATATTCCATTACTCATTATCTGCATAAATTCATCAAAATGGAACCAATTACATATAAATCTCAGTTATCCATTGCTTTCTTCTAAGCTAGGCACCCTATGCAGATTAATTCACTAAACATGAATAGAAATCATTTTTTTTAACTGTGGGTGTTCAGATTAGCTTACGTGTACTTCGCCTAATCCCATGGGTTGTAAAGTTAAACAACTAGGTGGCCCCAAAGGGATTCAACTAGTGCCTATTGGGGAGCAATTTTTTTTTTAATAATCGTGGTTGTATAGGACAGTTTGTATGCACCTCCACTAATCCCATGGTACCCTAAAATTAACGATTGGGTAAACCTCCAATGACTTAAGGGTAGTCGGTTCCATTGCTTAATCATACATTACAACAATTGAGCTACTTCTCAGGTTTCTGTCTTATTTTTTTCTTAAATAATAGTTTTTGAAATAGTTTTTTAGGGCCAAGCCTAACAAACAGAGAGAAAAACATATACCTGCATCTGATCCCCAAGATTGACAACAAGAGCATGGGGAATTACAGAAACCCTGAACCATTTACCATCTCTGAGAATTTGAAGTCCTTCTACTTCTTTGTCTTGCAACAGAACAGTGATTCCCGATCTATCCGAATGAGGTTTAACACCAAGAACCAAATCAGGCCTTGGACAACTGATATAGAAATTAAACCTTGTCTGCATCACTACCCGCTCCCCAAATTGACTTGAGAAGCTATCCTCTATCAGATTCAGTGACTTAGCCATGGCCTTAAACAGACCATCCATTATAATCGTTACCTTTCTGCCATATTCATCCAAGACCTCTCTGCAACAGAAATAAACCGAACTCCATTATCAATTTAAGAGGGGAAAAAAAAAAAAAAAGCTTTTCCTCATTCAAAATTTGAGGGTCAAAGTTAAGTACCTAAACTCAGTTGGGTTCTCCGGCCAAAATTGAAGCTTCCTTTGATCCAGTGGTTGGAGCCTGAGGAAAAGGCGATATGACCAGTCGAGGACTTGATTCTCAGAAAGAATAGGGTCATTCCCATAACCTTCGATTCCATCAGCTGCCCTAGAGTACTTTTCTCTCTCTTCCACCGGAAGTGCAAAGAACTGCTTTCCGACTTCCCGGACTTTATCCAGAAATGAACTTGAAATCCCATGGCCGACCGCCTGAGACCCAGAAGTGAATTCCGACCAATTTGTGAGTGATCAGAGAAATGAAATATAGGCATGACAATGAATTAATACAGTCAATCGCTAAGAACAAGTTCGATAAACCCGAGGGGTTTGGATTATGCCAGTAATTGTCAACTGAAACATGGTATATTTTCATAAAAAAGGAAAAAAAAAATTGAAGTATGCAGAAAGCAAAACCTGGAAGCAGCCCCAGGAAGTGAGAGCCGATTTAAGTTTCTGAAGCTCTTCTTCCTCTCCGGAGAGTAGGAGACTGATGTCGATGATGGGGATCGGGTCTGAATCTGATGGAAGATAAGAATCCAAAGGGTGGATGGCGTTTTCTTTGAGGAAGTATTGTGGAGGTGGCACAATTCCATTGATAGACATTCCTTCCACACTCTGAGCTGGTGGTGATCCGGCGGTGGCACCTGGATTTCCGGCCATGTTGCTCGCTGGATGGCTAGTCACGGGTATATATATATATATATATATATATATACACCGCATCATTCAACGACACAACCGCACAAAGCTACATACGCAAACGTTAAGTGAATAAACAAATATTGATGCACTAATTATTAATATTTGGGAAAATAGTATACTAAACACTCAACTTTCAAGGTTTTTTTGCAAGAACTTTCAAGTTTTTTTACAAACTAAGTTTGGACTTTGAAAATAGCAGTTTTAATCATAAATTTTCATTTCAATTGCACTTGAATCTAACCTCTGGATTTGGCTATCTAAACCTATATCCGAATCTAAAAAACTATTTGACCTGACATTATAATCAAATTTTCTCTCCCTCATTTCGTTTGCTCTAAAAAATCCCATACTTCTTTAACCTGTCAGAAAAAACCCTATGTATCTACTTCTCACAAAAACTAAGTTCTCGTATTCACTGGTGTCGGAGCAAAGCTAGTTCCTTCTACTTGGTTCCTTTTTTGAACGTATATGTCGATCCCCCCATCTTTGGCTGCTTTACATAATCGGAGAAATCGATTCCTTTTTGACATTGCAATTACTTGTGTAATTGGATATTTCATGTCTTTTTTGGCTAACATGCTATGTTTGGTTGCTGAGAATACTTTGAAATATGTAGGAAATGTTCATAGTTTCAATTTAGACAATGTTGATTTTTATTAGAACCTTGTAATGGGAGTGATGTTTTTCAAATCAAATTTCATAAACTGATGTTTGTTAAGCTCGATCGTTTTATAATGCTTGGATTTTGTTAAAAAATGCTTGAAATTATATTCCCTTGGATTTATTCAAAATCTCATTGCTCGAATCTTAATAAATGGAATAGCTCATAATGCTTTATTGATCTTCTTGATAGTAATTCGATTCATTATATGGTCCTGCTTGGCACTGCATTGTAGGAACTAAGTTGTGTTTGTGGTGTTGATGTTTGTTGTAAATGGGGGTTGTTGGTCATATGCTGGTGGCCAACTAGGATATATAGACATAATTGATTTGGACAAGTGCTCTTTGAAGGGACCCAACCCGGGTTTCCTTTTCCTAACTCGGATCTCTTCCCTAGCACTCCTACTTTACTCGAAAAACCTTTCATTTCTTTTAAACATTTTTCAAAGTGAACTGCTGAAATGAACCCATTTATACAGCTTACGTTCTATTAAAATCTTACGAAACAATACATTTATCAAATTTTTTTTTTTAAACATTAAACCCTTTATAGAAAATCGGGTAGAGTTTTCTCTATTTTTCGAACATGTCCCAATTTACAATACCTGTAAGAAAACAATTTAATTTACTCCACATCCAACAATGGGACATCAAGTCCACTACAACAATTTCAAATCAAACTTTAAAATCATTTTCCTCGAATACTATAGATATATATATATATATATATATATATATATATATATATATATATATATATATATATATGTATATTTATAACCTGGTGGCCCGAAGGGAATTACACTCCAACCGCTTACGCACTTACTAAACAGAGGATCGTGAGCTCGTAGCTTCATTTCTTTTAAAACATATATATATATATATATATATATATATATATATATATATATATATATATATATATATATCACAAAAGAAAGGTGCACAAGTAGTTGTTTACAACAAAAACTATACATTTTCAAAAGTGGCCAAGCCACGCGAGTAGGCGCCACCGCCTTTCGAGGATGCTCGAATCGCACGTCGCTCTACCCCGAAAACATTTTATAAAACATTCTAAAAAAGCATGAAGAAAGGAGTTTAGTGAGAGTACAATTCAGGAAAATAATGTTTTCGCATATAGTTCAAATACTATGTAAAACAATTGTATGTAGATCTCATTTCCATAAAAACATTTACTTTGCGCTTCCTTCTCGCTCAAATACAACGTGTAAAAAATTGTATAGAGATCTCATTTCCATAAACATTTACTTTACTTTCTTTTCCATATAGTTCAAATACAATATGTAAAACAATTGTATAAACATATTCTTTCAATAAACATTTACGTTACTTTCTTTTCTATATAGTTCAAATACAATGTGTAAAACAATTGTATCAACATATTTTTTCAATATACTTTATTTTCCTCAATCCGCCATATCCAATTAATCCGCCATCGTTAACCACACCGGGCCACCCATGAAAGAACCTCTCTCTCGAGGAACAATTTTACGATCATCGACGCGCCCCAAAAGTGAACCCTCCGAGCAATCGTACTTCGAATATCATTGCACTATGGAATAAATCTCATTATGCGTTGGTAACCTTTTCGTACTTTACAATGTGCAGGTATTGCCAATATGCATCACTCTTCCCTTCCCCTCTATAAAAATCCTATCCCTTTCCCATGTATCATGCACGCGTAAAGTACTTTAGTCGACTTTTCTTTAACTTTATCTTTGTAAAATAACCATGAATTCAAACATTTTCATATATATATATATATATATATATATATATATATATATATATATATAAAACATATGTTCATAAACATTTCGTATAATATGGAAACCATAAATCAGTACTTTAAAAACTATGGAACCATAATCATTTCATTTTTTTTTTCAACACATGCTTTATAAAACTATGAGTCTCATACTCATTTCATATTTTCTAACATAATTTAAAGTCAATAAAACTACATTTTTTTCATTTGAACATTTATAACATAAACATAAATGCAGTACACAGAACGTTAATATATATATATATATATATATATATATATATATATATATATATATATATATATATATATATATATAATCATAAACATTTACATTTTCCCTCACCTTATTTATTTAAGCCCTTTTTCCTCCTTTAAACAAAACTTTCCACCTCCACCCTTGTCCTTAATTACCTTCCTCCTACAAGTCACATTATCCATAAATTCCATTGATATTCATACCTTAATCATGTTCAATTAAACCATTAACTATAATATACTTTCCAGCAACCCTTAAGCATTTAATCCCTTCCAATTAATTTAAATAAATTGAACTCAACCTCTTTTGTTTCTCATGCTTTTTTTTATGCTAACTCATGGAAATTACTACCCCACACAATAGCCCACAACATGCCATGAAATGGTCATGTCAAAACCCGGCTATTCACATCGACATAACCAAGCAACCTGCACACTTGGTGCAAAACATAAATTTTCAGTCATGTTATGATCATCCAATGTAATCCAAAGGAAGATAGCTAGAATCTTGACTTAATGGGCTTTCCATAGAGTCCAAGAACACCCAAAACGGAGTTCGGACGAAGAAGTTATGGTTTTTTCATTCAAAACTGGTCAATTTACTCTGTTTACACTAGAAACAGTTTGTGATACCCGATTTCAGGGTTCTTAATCTATAATTTGACATTGGTTCTTTACACTCATTTTAAGATATGGTTCTTAGGGTTCCTCTCCAATTGGAATCACCCAAATCGGATCACCGAAACTCAAGATATATCCTAAAACAACCTGGGATCACTCAAGCCAACAACTTAAACTGCCTAAACATAGCTCCTCACGCATTTCAGTCCAAATGGGTCGGAATTTGGATAGACCTATTTCAAGGAAATATGGTCTCTTATCAGTCTAGTTCATCTAGCAATTAAAATCACTCAATTCAGATGAGTGATGGCCAAGTTATGGCTAAAATACAGTCATGGGGTCGAAGAGAAACTGGACAACATCTCCTGACAATAATAAACGCCCCAAATTTTAAATTAACCCAGCAGGCTAAAACCCTTACTCAAATAAATAAGTATTTCGTGACACCACCTTTCTGGGCTTCCTATGAAAACCCAAACCTTGACCTGGGCGTAATCTTGTGATTCTGCACTCACGCTTTAGCCCTACGCGAGACGCCTTTAACTCTCGAACTGTCGAGTTCCGACCGATGAAATCCCGTGAATCGAAGAGAGAATCTTGGCTTCCTCTTTTCTCTCTCTCTCTCTCTCTCTCTCTCTCTACAGTTTGGTGTTAACCAAAATGAGAGATTTTTGGCCATGTTGATATTTTGGGCTATTTATAGTGTGGACACGTGGCTCACGTCACGCCACGTGTCACACTTCCCTTCTGCTCGTTTCTCGTCCCGAACACCGATTTCATCCCGCCAGCTCCATCTATCTTAAATGACATTCTTAAATATTTGACATTTTGGGATTTTCTAAAATCTCATTTTGCAATTCACTTGACGCCGTCGCCTCGACTTCAATAAAATTCGACCGTCTCTCGACCAACGAAATTCGACTGGATAACTAGATTTCGCGATACGAATTCAACAATGAAGTCCGTTTCGTCATCCGAGATCTAGAAAAATTTCAAATTTTTCTGTGGTAAATTACCGTTTTGCCATTTTCAGAAAAATTGCATTTTCACCTCTTAACAAAATTTTGTTTTAATCTATTTCAACTTCTTTAGACTCAATACATTATTATGAACATTTTTTTTATTTTCGGGGCTTGTTTTTCGAAATTTACTATTCATTTGACTGTTTCCAGTCAAATACATAACTGATCGAAAACAAAATTTACTATTCATAGAAACTGTAAATTCAGGGTCTTACAATTCACCCCTCCCAATAAAAATTCCTTTACAATTCAGGACGAAATTTAAATGTCATACCTGACTAAAACAGGTGTGGATACCTAGTCTGCATCTGATCTTCACGTTCCCATGTTGCTTCCTCTCTGCCGTGATTCATCCACAGCACCTTCACTAAAGGAATTACTTTGTTTCGAAGAACCTGATCCTTTCGATCAACAATCTGAACCGGTCTTTCTTCATAAGTCAAGTCTTCTTTCAATTCAACCGGTTGATCTCTTAACATGTGAAGGATCTGCTATATACTTTCTCGGGCTATTAGAAACATGCAAAGACATCATGTATTCGCCAATTCAGTGGCAACCTCAACCGATACGCTACCTCCCAATTCTTTCCACAATCAAGGTCCCATGGGACTTAACTCCCTTTCTTCCGACCGCAACACCCCTTTCCGTGGTGATATCCTTAAAATTCATGATCCCCACCTGAAATTCCGTGATCCTCCCTTCCTAGCTTATCAACATAACTCTTCGCCGGATCTCAGGCTATCTTTAATCTATCCCTCGATAACCTTAACATTATCCGTCGTGGACTGAACAATTTCCGACCTAACAATTTTCTCTCACCTACTCTCATATCCCAACATAATGGAGTCCTACACTTCCTTCCATATATACGCCCGTGAGCGCCATTTCAATGCTTGATTGATAACTATTGTTGTAGGCAAACTCCATTAATGGTAGATATCTATCCCAACTTCCTTTAAACTCAAACACACAAGCCGTGAGCATATCTTCCAATGTCTGTATGGTTTTTTTAGATTGGCCATTCGTCTAAGGATGGAAAGTCGTACTGAAATGTAACCTAGTACCTAGAGCTCTCTGTAAGCTGGGCCAGAATCGGGAAGTAAACCATGGATCTCTGTCTGATACTATCGATACCTGCGTACCGTGGAGTCGTACAATCTCTTTCACATGTAACTCGGCAAACTTCTCAACTGAGTAACTATTTTTCATAGGTAGGAAATGGGCTAATTTCGTCAATCTATCAACAATCACCCATATCGTGTCATAACCACTCTGGCAACTCGGCAGTCCTACCATAAAATCCATCATGATTTTCCCCCATTTCTATTGAGGGATCGGAAGAGACTAAAGAGCCTTGCAGGTCTTTGATGCTCAGCCTTGACTTGCTGACAAATGAGACATCCGAAGACAAACTTTGCAACATCTTTCTTCATACCCCTCCAGCAGTAATGTTCCCTCAGGGTATGATACATTTTAGTGCTTCCCGGATGCATCGTATATGCAGAAGAGTGAGCCTCTTCCATAATTTCTTTCTTTAATTCTCCCACATCCGGTACACACAACCTCGTGACTCCATCAATGTACCATTTGCTTGTACTCGAAAATCCCTAGTCGCCCGCACCGCTTCCCTTTCAACTTAATCACGGCCGAATCTCAGTCCTGTAGTCCCTTTATCTTATCTATAAGTACCGGACGAACATGAAATGTAGCTAGTAAAGCTCCATTATTTGTCAACTCTAGTCTCACACCTAAAGACCTCAATTCCACAAGTTTAAGGAGGTACACAACCTTTAGGTGAGATATGGAACCCATAGATTTCCTACTAAGAGCATCAACTACCACATTAGCTTTTCCCGGATGGTACTCAATAGTGCACTCATAATCCTTAATGAGCTCAACCCATCTCCTCCGTCTCATATTTAACTCCTTATGTGTGAATAAATACTGCAGACTCTTGTGATCTGTAAAATTTTTTGCATGGAACCCCATATAAGTAATGCCTCTATATCTGTAGAGCAAAGACTAAAACAACCAGCTCTAGGTCGTGTGTCGGATAATTCTGCTCATGCTTCTTCAATTGTCTCAAAGCATATGCTATCACATTTTCATGTTGCATTAACACACCCTAAGCCCTGCCTGGAAGCATCACAATACACTGTATATCCATCCCGATTTTCCTACTGGCGTAAGAACCGGGACTAAGGTCAATTTCCGCTTTCGAATTATCAAGCTACGACATGCTCTCCGACCGACACACCCCCCTCCTACTAGCTGCAAAAGCCGCCACTCCATAGAAATCCCCAGCCGTTACCTCTAACGACTAGAAATTCCTGTGAAGCTGGTCAGTATGTTTCGCTGAAAACTCCTATAAAAAATTTTCTCTTTTCCAACTTAGGATTTGGTAAAATCCTAAGTAAAGATATCTAAGGTATTAAAGGACATATTCCAAATCCTGGATACACAATTTACACTTTTTTCTAAATATGGCAACCGGTGATATCCTTTCAAAAGAGCCTCAAGCTCAATACCTTTTCACAACTACACTATGTACATACATATACTCCATTATACAAATTCAAGGTATTTTCTTACAAAATATTATTAATTTTAACTCATAAATGTCGAGAATCCTAATCCGCCCAAAGTCCGGTGCCCGTATTTGGAAAATAGTTTTAAAACACAAAATAATGAGCTAAACGAGTTTCAGCTGAGTGTATGCTTTATAAAGAGTCATTTTTCGAAACATCTCAAAACTGTTAAACTCTATTTTACAAGATATTTTCCAGAAGCCTTGCTTGCTTACTTTAAAGTTTCTAAAACTTTCTATACTTACTTGCTTTTAAAAGTTTATAAAACTTTTCATACTTGCTTGCTTGCTTTGCTTTGCTTTTCTTTAAAAGTTTATAAAACTTTTCTCAAATCTCGTGCTTGCTTGCTTTACCTTGCTTTGCTTTAAAAGTTTATAAAACCTTTCTCAAATCTCTTGCTTTAAAAAGTTTCCAAAACTTTTTATAAACACGGGAGCGTAGGCTCAACCGCTTGCTTTAAAATAAAAACGGGAGCCTGGGCTCAACCGTTTGCTTTAAAATCACCACGGGAGCCTGGGCTCAACCGCTCGTTTTGAAATAAAATCGAGAGCCTAGGCTCAACCGTTTGCTTAAACAAACACTGAGCCCTGGCTAACCGTGCACCAAAGGGTTGCTTTCAAACCGTATAAACCCGCTTAAAATCATCAACCACTCGGAGGCCTTCCCCGTCATTGCAGAATTTGCTTAACACCTGAGCCCGGGTGACCACCGCGCTTGGCCGGATTCCGTCTCCGTTTCACCTAGGTGAAAGGGCCTGGGCACACTTCACTTCACCTTTTCCGTAAATATGGTGGAATTGACCCGGGTCTCCATCACCATAATTTAGTTAACGCTAACTCTATATACTCCCGTATAAAAGCACGGTCCCTTTAAATGCCATGATGCATGACCTAGCTTGTCAGACCAGACAAATCTAAAATGCATGAATGATATCAACACCACCGCACGTATCGAATACCTCACCGTATGCTTGCTTAAACTAAGGATTTTAGTTAAATTTTGCTTTTAAAATATTCTTTTTGCTTGCTTGCTTGCTTGAAACATGGTTTAATAATTCAAAACCATTGTTTGCTTTGAATATGGTTTGATAATTCAAAACCATTGCTTGCTTACTTTTTAAACATGGTTTACAATCAAAACCATTTAAATACCAGTGTAAAACAGTTTATAATAATAATACACTAGTATTTGAAAAAAATAGGTTTAGAACACTCACCTCTTTGCTTACTAAACTTGAGCTAATCTAATTCCACAATTTTTCCGCCTTTGCTTTTAGTCACACACCAAAACAACACGGCAAAACATTAATCGCTCTACCGATAACGAACCCACGTGTGTACTTCATAGACTTTGAGTCATACTCAATGAATATCGCTTCGCCTCGGCGGCGAGGTACGCTACATTTTTCATTGAGTTTCAACCTTCTTTGAACCTCTATTAATCATTTAGTAAGGTTCCTATACTAACGGTGTATGATTTTGGGCTTAAATATGCAAAACTACACAAATCTGGGCATTTTGGACAAGCAGTACCAACACTGCTCGGGCACCGGTACCATAATATTCCGTATGGTGGTACCAGAGCCACTTGTATCAAAACGGCATCGATCAAATTATTGCGGTACCGGTACACTGCTTTTGGTACCTGGCATTCACTTTGTAATTTTTGCCCAGAAATGCTAATTTTGCATCTTTTGGTACCAAATCTCTTCATACAACTTCTCCATTCCATAATGCCTCAAGAATCAACATGGAATTCATCCAAAAACCACTCCATAACACTTGTATTGGTGGTTTGGAACTCCATAAAACCAAACCCTAGGTGAAAAATCCAAGAATTCAACCCAAGGTCCACCAATTCCTTCCAAACCATATAAATAGAAGGATTCCATGTTTATTCTATACCAATTAGGGTTTTACCCTCATAACTTCACAAATTCTAGGGTTTGGGTGATCTCTCCACAAAACCCTAGAAAAAGAAGGAACTAATCTCAAAACCAAAACCTTAGGAATCCAAAATACCCATGATTTCAAGATGAAAACATACCTTGGTTTGGTCTTCTCCCACTTCTTCTTCCTCTTCTTCCTCCTCTTCCTCTTCTTCCTCCTCTTCATCTTCTTCAAACGTGGAGCCCTAGCCCAAAGGAGAACAAATGAGATTTTTGTTTGTCTCATCTCCTATTTATAGTCTCATTTATACCTTAATTATAATTAGGTCCTCCATCTCTCAAGAATTACACTTCAACTTTTGTTATTTTTATTTTGGCATACTATCTTCTTTGATTATGCCCTTTATGTTCCATTTGATCAATTACGATTTTACCCTTGTTATGATACAATTTCCGGGTTCATAAATTTGCCATTTCACAATTTCATCCTGAACAACAATTCTCAAAATACTGCAATGGCACTTGGTGCACATATGCGCCCCTTACAGTTACATGTACTATACATCCTTCTTGGGACGAGGCGTTACATTGACCATACAAACTTTTCCTCTTTCCTTGTCAATTTAGTCAAAGGAGCCGCTAACTTCGAAAACCCCTCAACAAACTTTCGATAGTACTTCGAAACCTTAAACTTCTCGTATCTCTCGTCACATTCATAGGTGGTTTCCAGTTCACAATTGCCTCAATCTTGAGGATCAAATAAAACCCCTTCGTTTAAATCACATGTCCTAGAAAGGCACTGGGTTTTAACCAGAATCGTATTTATTGAATTTGGCATACAACTGATTTTCCCTTAGACTCAGAAACAACTCGTATGCTCCTCATGATCTTCCATCGCCTGAATAGATCAAAATGTCATCAATGGAATACTATAACAAACTCGATCTAAATAAGGGCCGAAAGATCCTATTCATAAGTATCCATAAAAGTAGTCAGCATTAGTTAGTCCAATGGCATGGCTAAGAACCCATAATGCCCAAACTCGTTCTAAAAGCCGTCTCTGGGAACATCCTCCGACCGATCTTTAATTGATGGTAACCCGACCGCACACTAAAATACCCGCTCCTCGTAATTGATAAAAAGACTATCAATCCGTGGAAGCGGGTATTGATTTCATATTGTCACTTTATTCAACTCTCTGTAATCAATACACAATCTCAAAATTCCATCCTTTTTCTTCACAAACAGAACAAGAGCTCCCCAAGGCGAAGTACTTGGCTTGACAAAACCCTTACTCACAAGCTCTTCCATATGTACTTTTAATTCTTTCAACTCTAAAGGAGCCATCCTGTAAGGTGTTTTAGAGATTGGTTCTATCCCAGGCCAATCTACCAGGTACCTGCATCTCTCTATCTAGAGGTATACTGAAGATCCTTTTCTGAAATACATTCGAAATTCTCGACTCATCTAATGTCTTCCAGTCCACTACCACTATCCCTCACCTCAATGGCATACAGTACTCTTGATATGACTTCCCGAGCACCTTACTAGCCTTCATAGCCGCTATAATACTTTTAGGTAGTGTATTCCAGAACCTATAGAACACATAAAACCTTGTCTCCCTTGGTCCTGCTGGTAATCCAACTCCTTTTTCTATAACAATCCATCAGAAGATGATGTCTAGATAGCCAATCAATGCCTAAGATAAC
This sequence comes from Tetrastigma voinierianum, assembly GCA_016808115.1. Classification (NCBI taxonomy): domain Eukaryota; kingdom Viridiplantae; phylum Streptophyta; class Magnoliopsida; order Vitales; family Vitaceae; genus Tetrastigma; species Tetrastigma voinierianum. Next base: position 720,998 of record JAEQBH010000706.1, on the reverse strand, counting down.
ATCAAAGTCATGGATGTTCAACATCATATGCCGTAAAACTCCCGGCCTCCAATAATCACCTGCTATCCATATAAAGACTCTACTAAATGCGGAATCCTCCAGGAAGAGATACCACTATGTCAGAGTCTATAGTTGGGACTCACATTAACATTTGAACTAAACCCCATAGAAATAAAAGAATGTGTAGCTCCATGGTCTATAACAATATGAGCATCACGGTCAAAGACTGAAATCATACCTGTCACAACATCGGAGCAAGACGCATCTTGTCGCAACAAGCAAATACCCCGCATGGGTCATAGGTCGGCCTCGGGAGGTCCTCTAGGTGGCCGACTCACTGGCCAAGTACACTAGGCCCACCGGAAGGAGTAGAACCTCTACCGGGTGCCCTCTCTCGATCCCGGGCTCTACTACCGAATGGCCTCTGCATATTGGTGCCATCAGACACCCACTACCGGAGGCAATCGTGACATTCCTTGCAAAACAACTCCACTATCCATCCGGTAAATGTCACCCAATATCCCATCGCATTCCCTCCGCGGAAACCTCCCACACTTACTACATTGATGTCTTGGGGTTGAAAAAGTTCCAGTCAGTGGTTTTACTGAACTTTGACTGGACTGCTGCCTCTGACTTGTCTTACCAGCTTCCTATGGTGGTTTTCCTCCCTTCTTTGACTTTTTACTGGATCCACCCTGAGTCCAAGTAGATCCATCTCTCTTTGGCCCTTGCGAACCCTGTGCAATCCGAGGAGCTAATCCCAAACTCCTCTCTATCCCGATGGCGTACTTCAACCACCTGGCCCATACTGAGTATGAGAGACTGACGCTTAAATGCTTCGAATTCTTTCTCGTGCCCACTACAAACTTTACTTTTGTACCGTGGTCATAAAATAGAGGAACATGTCGCACTAGTTCCGAGAACTTATTTTCGTAATCTGTCACTGACATGGTCCCTTGCTCGAGCTTGAAAAATTCTTCAATTTTATGATCTTTATAGACCGTAGGGTAGAATTTCTCTAGAAACTCCTCTTTAAACTGAGTCCAGGACACCCCCTTTGGAAATCGTCTCTGTACTGCCTTCCACCAACCAAGTGCTCTGTCTCTCAATAGGAAAGCAGAATATGTCACCATCTGCTCATCGGAGCATCCCATAACATTGAACACCCTCCTCATTACTCGTAGCCACGACTCATGCCTTTTCAGATCCCCTAATTCAATATGTAATTCTTGCCCCTAATTTCCTCGCCTCTCAATGGACACCGCTATCACGGGTCGACGAAATGTTGTGGCTAAAATCTGGTTGACCTGGATCAAGCGGTATTAACTCGCGCTCTAGAGACGTGATGGTCCCGCCTCGTCGCTCAAGGAACAGGAGGTGAAATAGGAACATTAATGTGATTCATCTATATGTTCCGCCGATACATAACTCTACAGAACCTCCTAGTCGACGGCCTCGGCGACGCATTTTATGTGTAATACTTAAACATCATATGTTAAAGTTCATATGACATTTAAATTATTAAAATAACTCGTGCACCTTTAAATAAAACATTAAATCATTTTAGGACGTGGAGCCTTTCCAAACCACCAAAACATTTTCAAAATCTTAGGCTCTGATACCACGTTGAAGTGACCCAACCCGAGTTTCCTTTTCCTAACTCGGGGGACCCTCCCGGCACTCCTACGGATTTGAAAAAAACCTTTCATTTCTTTTAAACCTTTTTAAAAGTGAATCCGTTGAGCGAACCCATTTATACATGGGGGCCACGCTTCCATTAAATCTTATGAAACTTGGGGACAAATTTTTATTTTATTTTTCTTTAAACATTAAACCCTTTATAGAAAATCTAGTAGAGTTTCTCTGCTTTTCTTGGACATGTCCCAATTCTACAACACCCAATAAAAAAATTTAATTTACTCCACATCCAACAATGGGACATCAAGTCCACCACAACAATTTCAAATCAAACTTTAAAATCATTTTCTGAACACTGTAAATATATAAACAATATTTATTTATTTATTTTATAACCGGTGGGCTCGAATCTAGAATTGGCATCTTTAAACGCTTACGTATTTCACTAAAAAAGAGAGTAGGACTTGTTTTAGTCTATTTCTTTTAAAACATATATATATATATATATATATATATATATATATATATATATATATATATATATATATATCACAAAAGAAAGGTGCACAAATAGTTATTTACAACAAAAACTATAAATTTTCAAAAGTGGTCACAGTGAGGCGGTGTCACTAGCCCGAGACGCCGAATCGCAAGTCACCGTCCTAAACATTTTATAAAACATTTGGAAAAAGGGATAGTTAAAGGAGCTTAGTGAGAGTACAATTCATAGGAAAATAATGTTTCCAGATATAGTTCAAATACTATGTGTAAAACAATTGTATAGAGATCTCATTTCCATAAACATTTACTTTGCATTCTTTTCCTTTCTGTTCAAATACAATGTGTAAAACAATTGTATAGAGATCTCATTTCCATAAACATTTACTTTACTTTCTTTTCCATATAGTTCAAATACAATGTGTGAAACAATTGTATAAACATATCCTTTCAATAAACTTTTACTTTTCTTTCTTTTCCATATAGTTCAAATACAATGTGTAAAACAATTGTATCAACATATCTTTTTAATATACTTTCTTTTCCTTTTTGAATCCGTCATATCCAATGGAACCTACCTACCGTTAACCATCGTTGGTCCATGAAAGAACCTCCGAGAAAACAGTCTTATGATCACCGATGGCCCAAAAGGAACCTCCGATAAATCATGCATTTCTTTTAAATACCATTGCACTATGAAATAAACTACTATGCTGGTAACCTTTCGTACTTTCACGTGCATGGCAATATGCATCATTCTTCCCTTCCCTCTATAAAAATCTTATCCCTTTCCTGCATGTGTACCATGCACGCGTAAAGCAATTTTAGTCGACTTTCCTTTAACTTTATCTTTGTAACATAGGCAATCCATGGATTCAAACATTTTCATATATATATATAGCATATATATATATATATATATATATATATATATATATATATATATATATATATATATATATAGGTATATATATATATATATATAATATGTTCATAAACATTTCATATAATATGAAAACCATAAATCATACTTTATAAAACTATGGAGACCATAATCATTTCATTTTTTTCTCAACACATGCTTTATAAAACTATGGAAACCATACTCATTTCATATTTTCTCAACATAATTTAAAGTCAAGAAAACTACATTTTTTTTTCTCATTTGAACATTTATAACATAAACATGAAAACATATACATTGGTAAACATTAATATATATATATATATATATATGATCAAGCAAACATTTACATTTTCCCCTCATCTTATTTATTTAAGCCCTTTTCCTCCTTAAACAAAACTTTCCACCTCCACCCTTGTCCTTAATCACCTTCCTATGTCACATTATCCATAAAATTCCATTGACATCCATACCTTAATCATGTTCAATTAAACCATTAATTATAATATACTTTCCAGCAACCCTTAAGCATTTAATCCCTTCCAATTGATTAAAATCAATTGAACTCAACCTCTTTTGTTTCTCATGGTTTTTTTTTTATGCTAACTCATGGAAATTACTACCCCACACAATAGCCCAAAACATGCCATGAAATGGTCATGTCAAAACCCGGCTATTCACATCGACATAACCAAGCAACCTACACACTTGGTGCAAAACATAAATTTTAAGCCATGTTATGATAATCCCCTGTCCTCTAAATGAACATAGATGGAATCTTGACTCAATGGGCTTTCCATAGAGTCCAAGAACACCCAAAACGGAGTTCGGACGAAGAAGTTATGGCATTTTCATTCAAAACTGGTCAATTTACTCTGTTTACACTGGAAACAGTCTGTGATACCCGATTTCAAGGGTCTTAATCCATAATTTGACACTGGTTCTTTGCACTCATTTGAAGATGCGGTTCTTAGGGTTCTTCTCCAATTGGAATCACCCAAATCGATCAACAAACCAGATATATCCTAAACAACCGACTACTCAAGCCAAACGTAATCCAGAAACTATCTGAACATAGCTCCCCTTTGAATTCATTTATGAGTCCAAATGGGTTGGAATTTGGATAGACCTATTTCAAGGAAATATGGTCTCCTATCAGTCTAGTTCATCCAGCAATTAAAATCACTCAATTTGAATGAGTGATGTCCAAGTTATGGCCAAAATACAGTCATGGGGTTGAAGAGAAAAATTGGACAGCATCTCCCTTGGACACACACATGCCCTTAGACGGAAATTAACCTAAGTAGGAGAAAAACCCTACCTCAAATAGAGTGGTTTACCGGGACACCACATTTTCTCGGTTTTCGTGAAAACCCTAACCTTGGACCTTGGCAGAATCTTGTGATTTTGGTACCCACGCGTGACCTTCATTACGTGGATCAGCTTTAACTCTCGGATTGCCGAGTTCCAACCGATGAAATCCCGTGAATCGAAGAGAGAAGCTTAGATTCCTCTTTTCTCTCTCTCTCTCTCTCTCTCTCTCTCTATGGTTTGGTCTTAGACCAAAATGAGAGCTTTTTGGCCATGTTGATATTTTGGGCTATTTATAGTGTGGACACGTGGCTCACATCACGCCACGTGTTACACCTCTTCGGTTTCGTTCTCATCACAAAATAATTTATTTCGTCCCGGTTTTAGTTTCATCTATTTTAAATAGACATTCTTTAAATATTTGACATTTTTTGATATTTTTCTAAAAATCTCATTTTCGAGGTCCACTCGACGCCCGTCTCTTCTCGACCTCGTGGAAAATTCGATTGTCTTTAATTCAACAAAAATTCATCGAAGAATCAGATTATGACGAATTCAACTAAGTCCGCTTGCTATCAGAGATAAAGAAAAATTTTATATTTTTTTATGATAAATTACTATTTTGCCCTTATTAAGAAAAGTTGCATTTTTACCCCTTAACAAAATTTCGTTTTAATCTATTTCAGCTTCTTTAGAATCAATACATTATTATGAACATTTTTTATTTTCGGGGCTTGTTTTTCGAAATTTACTATTCATTTGACTATTTCCAGTCAAATACATAATTGATCGAAAACGAAATTTACTATTCATAGAAACTGTAACTGTAAATTCAGGGTCTTACACTCTTATTTTCAGTTGGAGAAAGATGTTAAGAAGTTATATCCTGGTTTGAAGACCATTGCATACTTGAAGTCAGGAATGACTTTTATTGAAGGCTTAACTTTTTTTAACAAATGACAATGATTGTTGGGTCATGTTAACTCGCGTGAGGGAGGGAAGTATTGAAGTATATTGTGAATGCATTGTAGACGATGCAGCTAATAATATGAATTATGTGCAAAATATGGATGATGTAGCTGATGGCAATATGACTGTTGAGTCTGTTACTGGAGCTGATCCATTAGCTCCTTTATAGGCTGATAAAGATGGCCAACATTTGCATGCAGTTGAATGTTCGTATCATAGCAATGACAATGATATCGGTATAAGTAGTGAGGAAGATGATGAAGGGTTTTGTGGGGAGGACGTCGCAGGGCAAAATGAAATAAAAAAATCCCAACAAAAACCCATCCAAGGACCCTAGTAGCATCAAAATTCCGCTTCTACAACAAAGAGAGAAGGGTGTAGATTACCTTGTGTCTGCTCAAAACCGCCTGTATCTGGCAACTTTAGGACCGGGGCGAACCAAGTCCTAGGTTCACTTCTGTCGCATCCACATGAAGAGTGAAGCCGATAACCCTCCAAGGCAACGGTTCCCGAAAGGGTGCCGTGCTAGCCAAGTCTCGATCCAAAGAGGAAGAAACCCGGCCCTCAACTTAGAACACTTTCTTTGGAGATGAGAGAATCACACACATGCTTTCATGGACTCTTTTCTCTCTCAAAAGATGACTATCAACTCCTTGTGCTTTCCATAGCATTCTATTTATAGGAAAACCCATCATGTCTAATGACAAAAATACCCCTTACTCTAAGTGATGATAGGTTACACGCATCCCTATAAGCATGGCGAGTCTCACACTACTGAAGCCGAGGTGCACAAGCCCAAACCTTATTATCTCTGGCTGAGGGTTTTCGATCTCGAGATTCCACTAACTTCGTGGATTTCATTCATGAGAATTAACTCCCTCATATTTGGATCAAGATCCAACTGCTTTATATTAAATTTCCACACTCTTCTAATTGTGTGACCCATTAGGTTCCGGTTATGTTGGCCACTTGATTCAACCATTGAATTAAGCAAGTCAAGAGATCTAGCAACACATCATGACCCCCAATTGACCAGAGAGTCAATGGTTTGATTGCATACCCTTCCCATAGACAAATACTGTGCAATTCGTCCTTTCACCAAACTATACCCCGCTCGTCTTGAGCATGACAATTGTGTAGCTCTATTGGGGTCCGGCTATGCCACACCTAGCCCAAGTGATATTTATCTTATCCCCGCATTCATTACTCAAACTCTTATAGTGACTTTGAAGACACTACTCAAGACATTTTCTACTATGGCTAGAGAGATTCCTCGAAAAATATTCACATGCAGAGGCCTTAGGTATACTCTCCCTTTATTCGAGTGGCTTAATCCTGGCTGGGCTACTCAATTACCTCCCACACCTTCAAACTATACCCAATCCTTATCTAATGAGGCAACCTCAGAGGCAACGTGATCAGAGGTTAAAGTACAGTAGATCAACATCCAAGATATCCTGCAAGGCCCCCAAGTCTATGATTACTTGCACCATCGGTTGATACGAGATAATCATCTACATTCGCCAAATGTGATGATCCATGCAAGGATCGTCTCATTATAGGTCTCCCGTATGTACTTAGCTACCTTAGCAAGCATCCACGCCAACTCGCCCAACTCTTGGATCACGCTTAGAAGATCTACCGCTTGATCAAATCAAGGAGTATGACATGTGCTAGTCCTGTTCGTCAACAATGTCCGCCTGCCGATCCTATGACTAGAGAATTAGATACTTAACATAATTGCACATGATAGGAATTTTATTATCATGATCCCATCATGATTTCCTTCATGCTATGTTATGTATCACGGACTTCATTAATTCGATTAAAGATCTATATCAATTCAACGTATGAATACCAAATTAACGAAGAAGCCTTGCATATTAAATAATATAAGTCATGTGGCCAACAAGTGCTAATGCCGATTGTCTTTGTGAAAGACTCCTTCTAACAAACCCCACTCTCGCACTAAAGCCACCACCGTATCTCATACCACAGTCGCAACGTGTGATCTGCATTTCGGAAGTGGCTTAGTTGTTAAGGGATCAGCAATATTCGATCGTTAGGGTATTTTCTATCATTACATCATTTCGCCAATGATCTCTAATCGGGCGGTATCTCATGAGCACGTGTTCAACTTTGATGAGACCGTGGTTCCAAAAGCATACAGGTGGTCTACAGTTATCACAATACAAAAGTATTCCAGATGAACGCTAGGTACCACCGCAGTTCAGAATAAACTTCATCCAACCGCTTCTTTAGTCGCCCAAAGCTTTGATCATTCGGAAGTAGAATATGGCCAAGCTCGCTGAACTCTTCCAACTGACCGCTTCCACCATTCAATGAAACGTAATCCCGATTGAGATTTGGAGTCATCTTATCGATTGGAAACCGCATCACTATACCTCTTCCAACAATAAGATCTCCATCTCCATAAATCAAGAATACATCCTTAGTCCTTTCCGCATTTGAGATATTTTGAGATACACCCAATGACCGCATCCTGGTCCTGACAGATCTTCTCGTGACACTCAAAGCATAAGTGATACGTCGGGTCTAGTTACAACATAGCCGCATATGATCGATCCTACAGTCAGTTACAGCATATCATATTCATGCGTGTCCACTCATCTTCAGAAGTCAGGTGTTGGACATAGAAGACTCTCTCTCTCTCTCGAGAGCCGTAATCCCACTAACCATGGGATATAGTCCCTCCTGACTCTTCCATAACTTCTCATTCGCTTCATGTATGTAGACTCGGGAAAGACCATGAACCCAAGCTTCTATCTCTATATATCTTTATCCCTGAATGATATAGTTTTTCTGCTTCTCCAAGGTCCTTCACATGGAGAAATTCTGATAACCAAATTTTACCTGACAGAGACCGAGACATCGCTTTCCTATCGTAAGTATGTCATCCACACATAAGATTGGGAATAACACCATTTCCATTTGTCTTCTTATATACACAAGGTTCATCCAGATTTTAGAACCAAACTTTAGATTACTTCATCAAATCAGATATTCTAACTCCTAGATGCTTGCTTCAACTACATAAATGGATCTTTGAAGCTTGCATACTTAACGCAATTTCCAGACATGAAGCCTTCAGTTGTGTCATATACAATTTCTGCTGCTAGGGTCATTGAGAGTTATCTTCACATCCATTTGCCAGATCTTGCAATCATAATGAACGGTGATGGCTAGGAGAGCTCTTTATGATTTTGGCAGCTACTGACTAAAGTTTTTAACATAATCAACTCCTGTTCGACGATAACCCTTAGCCACAAGCCCAACTTCTATAGGTAAACTCATATTATCTCCATGTCTGGCTTCTTCGAAGATCCATTTGCACCCTCATGTTCGATCCCTTAAGGTGGATCAACCAGTCCACTTGGTTGGTATACATGGAATCCATCTCTGACTTCATGGCCTTTAGCCATTGATCGAATTTCAAACTATTTAGAGATTCTTCAGTAGTTAGTCACATTATTTTTTACTGGTTACACGCCCGTGCAAGGTCATGAATAGAAACAGCATCTCTCCGGGCATGGGAACTGTCTCCATCATCCACGTAAACACTTGGGGTTTAGAAGAGCCAACCATAAATTCATCATCATGACCATAGTCAGTTCAAACGCCATCTGAGACGCCGCTGAAGCATCTTGAACTCACTAAGCTCCACTTGCCCCACCGCTTCCGGCAGAAACTCTTTCAGCAGAAGACAAATATGCTTAAACAAAACCGGTTCAGCGTTGCGAATTCATATCCTCGCCGATTTAGATGATTCGTGTAACGCACAATTTATCATCACGTTAAACCATGTACGTCCACTTCACAACGACAACCCATACGTGAAGACATATTTGCAATCCATCTACATAGATAACTCAACTTAACTTGGATAGACTCAGACAAAGACGCTCCCATGCATAACCAAGATCAGAAGGGTCCTTGCTCATCATAGACCTTACCATGCTGCCTGGGGTTCATTCTTCTCTCAAAATACACCATTGTAAGTATACGCAGCAGGGAGGTCCATCACAAAACCCACATCCTAAGATAACGAGTTGTCATGCCTAAAGTACTCACCCACCGATCCACTGGCGATTTACACTTCTCCAGTTGTTTCACTCCAATTTTAATCTTCAATCTCAAAGGCTCCCATATTGCTAAAATTCAGTACTTATTTGAATAGTCACTGAAGTGAAGGTTATAAGTAAACAAACCACCCTCCAGATGCATACATAGGATCCACACACACTAAAGGTAAGGTCTAATAGTCCGTTGTTTGGTTCACAATTCTTTCCATAAAGGGTAATTTTGGTTAGTTTTCCAACAAGATGATTCATGATAGTTGAATGATTCATAACAATTGGACTCCAAGTCTACACTTTGGTATCTTGAAACCCTCTGATCCCGCTTGCTCAAATGAAATATCCCCTGATGCACATCATGTCATAAGTCAGTCATAGCCTCATGTCAAGTTTCAGCTCTCGAGACATCGATGTAAGCATGATAAGTATAAATGATACCATATTCGCGTTTCCTGAGAGCACTGGTCAAAGATGCATCAAAAGATGGGGAAACTGAGATAAACAAGACAGAGAGTCTTTCGCCTCGAGAACAATTCTCAAGTTCCTTAAATAAACAAAGTAGAAATCGGGTCCCTACAATTCTATTTCATGATCTAGTATGGATCAGTTCATGATGGTTATATTGTTTCGATTCTTCACAACCTAGATGTAAAAGAGATTATGTTAGATTGTACTTAAAATGCATAATTATTATGGCTTGATAATCATGCATTATGGCTCCCACTATTTTATTATGAATCCATAGCCCTCACTATTGATCCAAGAGAGCCTATATGGAGTTCTCTCTAGTTGGTCGACAACCCCATATCATGAACCACCTGGGCTACCCCAACAAGCTATCTCGGGGTCAAAAGGGGGTAGGTATCCTTGATCATACCAATTGCATTCAGAAGCAATGCCAAGGAATCCAATATCACTCGAGTGACTCCTCAAGTTAGCCTACCCAACAAGCCATCTTAATCAATACTATTCCAATTTGCAATCCGACGAACGAGAACGAAGCGTTTATCAATCAAGTGATTTGTACTATCACTCCGGTTATCATCCGCTATACATATCTTATGTATATCACCCAACATTTATCCAACATCAACCTCGGGGTTAGCCCAACAAGTTAATGAAGCCCAGTTAAGGCTACCACTCAATCAAGAAACCTTATCGCATGGATAGAACATGCTCTTGTGGAGGAAGGCGTTAGGGTTAGCCCAACAACCAATCAAAAGAAACCCTGCCACGCCACCATATTATAAAAGACATAGTTCAATGATATTACAGGTTTTTTGGGTATTTAAGTCTCATCCTTTCCATTAGCATGCATTGTCCATTCATCTCATGAAATTATAAGGAGGTTACCTTAACTATATGGCATGATTATGGACATCCCAAGATCAAATTCCATGAGCCGCCATAATGGAATCATGACTAGGGTCAAACTATGTATGCTATTACAACCCTTAAAATTAGAACAAATTCATAATCTTCAAGGTCTTTCTTTCTTGGGATCCTTCAAACTTTTCCTTTAGCATTTTTCCAACTTATTCAATCATGTAATCTTATCTACATACATTTAACAAGAATAACTCAAGTTACATTTGAGGGATTGTAGATGAGAAGAGAAGTACATAGAGAGATTAGAGAGAGGCGTGGGACACACAGCCCTATTTATCCAAAAAGAAATAATAATCAAATGCAAAGATACTCAATCACCATCGATAAAGTCCATAATCATCCATCATGTTAACATACACCCTAAAAACATGCTTTTCTTAATGCAATCCATCAAAAGGCGTAATGAAACCCCACTTCAAGATTACTAAAGGTTTTTCAACACTTGATCCATTTAGTTTTGTTCAACAATTGAACAATGATCTCAATTCAACACTTGAACTAAATTTTTTCTACATCCTTTTTCATTCAACACTTGAACAAATAACCCTTATATTCAACACTTGAATAAATATGATTCAACATCTTCGAATCGTGGAGCTCCTGCCAAATTTTCGAATTAGGAGCCCAATTCAAATTTCAGAATCATAAACCCTATTTAAATCCCCACCAACAATCAACCATGCTTCGATTCAACACTTAAACCTAATTTTTCTAAAAGGATGTTTTTGCCTAAAATTCTCTTAGGGTAATTTCAACATGGTTTTTCAAAAATCCACACCAGAAATTTTAAAGTCGAATTTGTCATTGAATTTCCAGATAGATTTTGGCTTCAAACACATAGAATAGTGTGTTTGAAACTTGCGCAAAACCATGCAAGAAACATAATGAACAAGGCATCGCGCCCCAACATCGCACGCCGTAGGTTCAAAACACGCTATTTCGCCTTCACATCGCTGATGTCGGAACGCCGCGACGCCCTTACATCGCTACACATTAACACGCTGCGACATTGGAACGCCATCACGTCACAACGCCACCTGCGTCGCACGCTAGAACACGCGACGCTGGGAGTGTTTGACCCAAATGTCATGTCAAGCTTCACCGTCACATCACGCCGCGTCACAACATCAAGCATCACGACGCCGCTGGATGCCATTCTGAAATTTGGTTATACCGCTGACATCGGGACAACGAACGCCACGACGCGTTGTCGGGTTTTCCAGACGAAAGTTGCAAAATCCAATCTGGGACTTTTACTCACTTCCAGTTGCCTATTTTCATTAACCATCCCCCGATCATCTCATGACCAGCAGCGTTGCTGAAGAACAACATCGGATCTAAACCTTTGATACACAAAATCTGTATTTTCAAAACTTTGAAAACATAAAATAGCAAAACCAAAACTCTCAACAAACTGATTTTGATGCACACATGGTTGCTCTGATACCACTGAAGGTTTTCATGGGAGCCAACAATTGCCAGTAGCAGCGGAAATACAAAAAAAAAATCCCAACAAAAACCCATCCAAAGACCCCTAGTAGCATCAAAACCGATTTTACAACAAAGAGAAGGGGTGGTGGGATTGGCCTGTGTTTCCGCTCCAAAATCCGAGTCAGAATCTGGGGTGCAACTTTAGACCGAAGCGAACCAAGTCTTAGGTTCACCTCTAACGGTATCCACACGAAGAGTGAAGCTGACAACCTCCAAGGCAAGGGTCTCGGAAAGGGTCCTGGTGTTAGCCAAGTCCCGATCCAAAGAGGAAGCCAAAACCTGGGTCTCTCAATCTCTATAACACTTTCTTTGGAGATAAGAGAACACACACATGGTTTTTTCTCATGGACTCTCTTTTCTCTTGAAAGAGCATCATCAATCCTTTTAGGGTTTTCCATAGCATTCTATTTATAAGAAAACCCCATCATGTCTAATGACCAAATGCCTTTACTCCATGATGAGAGTTACGATCCTCATGCTATATGGCGAGTTCCCACACTGCCCAAAGCCGAGGCAGGCAATGGTGCCCAAACTATTATCTCTGGGCTGAGGCTGATCTCAGATTCCCACTAATCCCGTGACATTTCATCTGGCGAGAATTAACTCCTCCCCTCATACTGATCACATCCAAATATGTTTTATATCAGCTCCACACTCTTTCTAAGTGTAACGTATTAGTTCCGTTATGTTGGCCACTTGATTCAACCCATTATCAAAGCAAGTCAAGATTGGTATCTAACAACACATCATGCACCCCCCAATTGATCGGAGTCGTTGGTCCGACCGTACACCCTTCCCATAGACAACATTGTGCACCTGGCCCTTTCACCAAACGTTGCACGTTTGGTCTGCATGACACCGTAGCTCCCATTAGACCGGCTATGCCACACCCTAGCCTAAGTGATATTTATATCTGTCTCCTGATTCATCACTCAACCTTTATGCAATTTGAAGACACTACTCAAGACATTTTCACTCGGGCTAGAGATTCATGAGTAATGATTATGACAAGAGGCCTAGGTATACTCTCCTTTGGGAGGCACCTGTTGGGCAACACCTACCTCCGAACACCTCAAACTATACCCAATCCAATGAGCAAAATTTCAAGAGGCAACATGGATTGAGGCTCAGGCAAGCAATGCCAGATCATCTAAGATATCCTGCACCTCAAGCTCGGGCGACATACTGCACTATTGCTATGATTTGACAATCATCTACATTTAAATAGATGATCCATATGATTGTCTCATTATAGGTCTCCGATGTACTTAGCTACTTAGCAAGCATCCACACGCTAACTCTAGTCAACCCTGATCACGCTTATAAGATCTATCGTTTGATCCAATCACAGGCGTACATGAAGAGGTCATCCTGATCCAACAATGTCCACTGCTGATCCCATACTCGGGGATATCCTAGACACTAACATAATGCACATGATAGTAAATCTTATTATCATGATCCCATCATGATTTCCTTCATGCTATGTTATATCATGCACTTCATTAATTCTATTAAAGATCTATATCAATTCAACGGTATGAATACCAAATTAACGGTTAGCTCTCGGTACATAAAATGATGAAAAAGAAATATTAAATAATGCTAATGGTGATTACCTTTAGAGCACTTCTAATAGATATATGATGGTTCATAAAGCTATGAGAGAGAGGTATACAATAAGAGAGGAAACAAGACCATGTCATTTGAGGGAGGATAATGAGAGGGAAGATAATGTGATAGAGGGTAATTATTGGGGTGATAATGAGATGGAGGGTAATGAGTGGGAGGATGAGAGGCAGGCTTATTATGTAGGTGAAGGACAAGGGCAAGACTAAGAAGTTGAGAGGGATATGAATGAAGATTGTAATGGTGATAGTGATTTCCTAGTGACTAATTACAATGACATTGATGAAGTCATTGTTTGATTATCCCAAGCATGGATAGCAAGATTTGTTTGCGTGTGAGAAAGAAAAAGGGATGTCTATAACCCAAGAACCGATGATGCCATATTGAAGTTTAAGGTTGCACATAGATTTCAGGATGTTGCAGAGTGCAAGTTGGCTATTAGGAAGTGGGCTATTCATAATGGATATAACATTTGGTTTGAAAAGCGCAATAGAAGACAGTTAGATGGTCTTGTCTAAAGGGATGTGAGTGGAGATCAGGAGGGTAGTATAAGCCGTCATTACTATATTGGTCGCTTGTCATTAAACTTTGATCGATAAACACAATTTGTTATAGGTCCATAATCGCTAAGTTACCGTTAGAGTTCATTGCAAATGATTTGATGCCCAAATTCAAGAGAAATCCGTTCTACCTAGTTAAAGACATGGAGGCAAAGATACTTGAGAAATATGGAGCATTGGTGAGTATTGATAAGTGTTTTAGAGCTAGAATGTTAGCTCATAACATACAAAAAGGCATACTGGAGGAACATTATGGCAAGGTTAGGAGTTATTTGTTGGAGCAAAGGAGGATTGATCTGCGAATGTCGCATACTTAAACCGCTTTTGAGCCAGTTGCATAAGTGTACATTGAAGAGAATGTGTTATACAGATAGGCAGTGCTCAAAGAACGTGGTTTCAGCAAGATCAGCAATATAATCATTTAGATGAGACATTCAAATCAATCACTGGGCAGTTGTCTTACTTGTTGTAGTTAGCATGACTGAACAACATGATGTTTCCTATCGTCGAGAAGTGGTGAGAGGGGTGAGAACCAAGTCAAACGTGATAACAGGTTTTGAGATATTTAAATAGAACCAACATCTCTGCATGGCTTAGGTTGGTCTTTCATTTCAAACCAATGGAAGGTATGACTTTTATGCTAAATCATTTGTAATTTTTCTTGTAATTACAATTAGTTACAATTAACAATTAGAGGGGAAAGGTTCAAGGTCTCACTGGATGTCAGAAGTGTCTGTCCAGGATCAATTGAAATGCAAAATGGAATTAATTAAGGAGTCGCATTGGAAGGCATATGAAGATTCTGAGCAGAACAAGAGGCCTAAGTCATTCTGATAGAGCAGAGGTATGATAATATTTCTGTGTAAGTCTAAAACATGATCGATACAACAACATCCTTCAGAGACTTTTAATGGTTATATTTGGAAATGAAGGGAGAAGTTGTTGATTGAGATGTTAGATTACATCATGAAATATTTAATGTGAGATATTAGTATAAAGTTAGCTTAGTGAAAAGCAGGAAAGATAAAATATGTCCAAGAGTTAAGATAAGATATGACATAGTTAGAAAGTCTTAGAAAGAACAAAAGACACTACATGGTAAACTGTGGTGAGGGGAGAATTTGCGACCATGTTTAGTGAACAATACATGGGAGATAAAGAAACATATGTAGTCAGAGATGGTGGGGTTTGATTGGTAATACTTTTATTTGTTATTTTATTTGTTATTTTATTATGTTTGACAATATGTCTAAAAGTAACAAGTGAATTTCCATATGTGATAGGTATTCCTTGTGTCCACGCTTGTGTAGTACTTCATTATATGAAAAGGGATCCGATTGATTATGTTGATGAGTTTTTTAGTGTTGAAAACTTCATAGACACACATGCGAGGTTTGGGGTGCTACCAAACAATGGACCGGGTATGTGGCCTGAGGGTGTTGGTGCACTAGTGCTACCTCCACCTTTTAAGGTGCAACCAGGTAGACCCAAGAAATTAAGAAAAATATATTTTGATGAAGCACATTGCATTCGCTAAATAGAGACTACCAAGTTGAAAAAGTTGGGTGTGCAAATGACATGTCAACTCTGCAAAGGAGTTAGACATAACATCAGAACTTGAAAAGAGAAGAAAAACCCCAAGTTCATCATGCCAGTACACATTCCAATAAGAAAATTGATATATTTAAGTGTATTACTGATATTATATTTTACATGTTTATTAACATTGTTTAACCATATATTATTTTAATAGGGGAAAAGAGGATGACCAAGGAAGGGAGGCTCAAATGGAGTTGAATTGGCCCAAATGGAGTTGTTTGTTCAATACTAGACGAGGGCAACCAAGGAAGGTAGATGCAAGGGCAAATATTATGGTGACATAAGCAACCATAAAATTATTGTCAACATCATTGAAAGAGAGTGTCTTTATGAAAAGAAGCACTTAACAGCCCCTGTAGACACTACAAATGATTCATTTTTATCTCAAAGATTTGTAGTGGAAGATAACCATGTTTTGAGAAATTTGTAGAAACAATGTAGAATTGGGTAGTTCTATACCATTTCGGTTTGTTGAATTTGTTTTCTTATCAGATGAAATTGAGTTGAATTAGAATATGTCACTTCTATAATAATTTCAATGAGTGAATTGTTTATATTTGGCAGCATTGAGCCAATTTTCAGAATGGTCACAGAAAATTCAGTTTGTTGAATTTGGTTTACATTTAAATATATCATGCCACCAGGAATGGTCACTTCTATCCAATTTCAATTTGTTGATTTTGGTTTACATTGTATGACATGGAAATTGTGAATGATCACTTTTATACAATTTCAGTTTGTTGAATTTGGTTTACATTGTATGTCATTGAGCCAATTCTGAATGGTCACTTCAACACAATTTTAGTTTTATCATTTATGTTAGCATTTTGTTGAGCTAGGTGTTTAGGTTAGCATTTTGCACACTGAAATAATATTTTTCTGTTCTTAGCTCAAATGACATGCTTGGGGGTTGAAAGTATGGATGAAACTATAAACAAATAGGTTTCTTAGCTCAACAAGCCAGTTTCTTAGACCCTAGTAGCCTAATTCACTTAAATTGTCACAAGAGCAGACTGTTCAGAAGTGATTCAAAGGAATCTTCAGTTTAGGGGTTAGCAATTGGGTCTAAGGAGTTGGGACCTTGTGAGGCTTTAAAGCATGCTTGCGTCTTGGAGAAAAAGGATTTTGTTAGCCTTCATAGCAAGTTTGTACATTTTAGCAACTTTGTAGGGATGCGGACTTGAGAAGGAGATTAGCTCCGGTCTAAGAAAGAAAGAGGAATCATCCCTCAGCATCCCATCTTGAGAGGCAACTACATAAACTTGAAAGAGTAGTTAATTACAAGAATTCTCTATGCACTATCAAATGTGGTCAAATTAACCAATACACATTGATTTAAACTGTTAATGCATTAACATGCCAAACATTACTAGTTGACCTCGCCAACAAGTCAAAAGCTATGGTTGGGCGCGAATTCATCAATTTGCACTGAAATTGGGCTTTCGGCCCATTTCGTGGCGCACAGGCCTGCAGTGAGTCTCCAGTCACGCATAAAGCCCGCAATTGCCTTTATATATAAACCTATAAAGCGATCACAAGTCTTTTTTTCTGGCGGACAACACCTTTTTGAAAACTATTGTTTACTAACACCAAGATGCTCAACTTGTGTGTTGACGCCGGATTTCCATTTCCCGACCCACACGTAATATGTTAGGAAAAAAATGCCACCTATATGCACCTCGTTGATGAGTCATAATGTTTGGAGCTCACAAGAAGTTAAACATTAATCGAAAACTTGTAATATAATCCACTTTAAATAATCATGTGAATTAATACAGCCACATATTTAACTAATCCCATGAGGGATTGAAGGGGACTTGATATCCATTTCCACTCATTTCAATTTAATCTATGATAGTTCTTAAATGCCATCGATCCGCAAGACCAATAGATTAGAGATAATTGTTTAAAAGGGACAAATCCCAACAAAAATTATAAAACTAACATTTTTCATTGAAATCCAAACATAAGTACAAAAAGACACACTTTCTAACAAAAATGCCTTTACTCATTTAGTTATAATGTGGGGATTAGACAAAATGACCATATCCATTTAGTTATCATGTTGAGAATTTATCTTTACACTTTTGGGGATATTTTTGTCTGAAATGGGACATTTTCAAGGATACTTTTGTAAGAGGTTAGTTTTATAAATAAATTTTGAATTTATCCCTTTAAAATTTTTTTTTTCTTTCTGTTAAAAAAAAAAGGTTGGTTGAGTTGATAACTAATTTGAATTAAAAAAATAATCATTATTGACCACATGAAGTTAAACCTCACTATTCTAAAGGTTATGTTTACTATATATATATATATATATATTATATATATATATATATATATATATATATATAATATTATGTATATCGTATAGTGATATGGTATGATAACTAGTTAATTCATGACTCTAGTTATCATACCTTGTATTTTCATGAAAGTTTTATATTTTTCCATAAAGAGTATAGTTTTCCATATCCATGACTTTAATAAATTTTTCTCTCTTATTTCAAAATTTATAAGTATTTAAAAAATATAAGAAAAATATATACATGCCGAAACCAAATATTATATAGATATAACACAAAACAAGTTTTTCTTTCATTTCTCTTATGTTTCTCATTATTTTTTTTAAAGAAAGTAGATATATCATAATATTTTTTTTTAGTATTTTCTTGTATATTTTCCTCATATTTTTCATGTCATTCAAACTTTAATAAATGATCTTTCACAACATTTTTTCCTATCCCTTCCATTTTTTGAGAACCAATTATAATCTAAGAGTAGAGAATAAGGAAAAGGCAGATATAAGGTGCTAATACCAATATAAGGTTACAAGATCCTACTAAAGTGATTCAAAATTATAAAAGAATCCTTTTTAGGTAATTTTTTTATCTCAAAGTTACACAAGGTGAGTTTTATAAATCTATTTTGGTTCATAAAGCTAAAACTATGAGATCTGATTTGCACATCACCTCGTTATCCCACTAAAAACTTATAATTTTGAGATACCTAGTTCAATTATTTTCAAAATTAAAAATATTTTTATTTTATATTCTAATTAAATTTTTTTTAAAAAAATAAAGAAATTTTTTTCCAAATGTATAGTGCTCAACGTCTTTTAAGTGTTAAAACCATAGTTTGTAATGTCCCTCCTAATGCCCAAATATGGAGTTCTAGACACCCTAGGATGTTTAGGTAAGGTTGTTGTTTATCTTAGGTACATACACACATCACTAGTGTTAAAAAAAAGTCACTATAATTTTATAATAGTAGTAATTTTTGGGTGGGTTACAAGGGAAGAAAGAAAATGGATAGTGGGTATTTATGTCATTTAACTTTTACATTCTTCAGTCCATCTTTAAAACTTGAGATATTAACTGAGGCTGACACTATAGTGTCATCAAACATTTTCCTCTTTTTTTATCTTTTAAGTCATGGGGTAATTATAAAAGAAAACAATATATTGTTTTTGTGGACTTTTGCTCAAACTAATTTGCTTTCAACATTAATTATGTTTGCTTTTTATAACTTTCTCATAACTTATTGTTGAATTTTTTTAAAATTTTTTATTGAACAGAAATACCAAAATATTTAGTTTTTTCTTATACTTTTTTTGAATATTTTTTTAATTAAGAAACGAGACGCTTTATTTTTTGCTTAATACTAAATATAACTTTTTATCCTAATAGTATTTAATAGATTAAGAATAGTTGTTTTTTCTAAAAAAAATCAATCTTTTAATTTTTATCTAAATTTTGAAAAAATACATATGCTTTTGTTTAAATAGTATGAAGACGAATCATAAGAGTTTAAATTAGATAATAAAGTATTTTCTCATATGTGAATATCTTGTTTTTTTCTTAATAGAAAAACATTCAAAAAGAGCATTAAGAAAAAGCAAAAAATTCAAATATTTTAGGTTTTTCTATTTAGCCAAAAATTTTAAAAATTCAATAATAAGTCATAAAAAAATTTAAAAGTTAAATATTGAAAGCAGATTACTTTCGGTATAAAGCCAAAAAACAAAAGCCACCAATATTCAAATATGAGAAAACCATATAATTTATGATCCAATTGAAACTTTCATGAATCCTTTCATGCTAATTAAATAAAAGCATGTGTGTTTTTAAATTTTTATTTAAAAATTTATTATATCAAAATTTGGATAAAAATTAAAAAAACTAATTCTTTTTTAGTAAAAAAAAAATATAACTAAATATTTAATCCTAGTAAGCAGCATTGAGAACAAAAGTTCTATTAACATTAAGTAAAAAAAAACAAACACCACCTAAGAAAACATACTTCATATTTATGGACTGGAAGCTAACTTTTTCAATGAAAAACAAAGCTCAAATAGTCAAATATCATATCCCTTGATTCCCTTCTCCGGAGCCGAATTATTTGAAGATCATTAAAGCTCATATTCTTGCAGATTCAAGTGGTATCAGCCCTTTCTGAAAGCACTTAAAGTTGAAGGCGCCATAATTCTTCACATTTCTATACAATCTTGGCCTTTCCTCATCTATCAGGCCCTCTAACGGTCCAATTTCCTTGTCTGTCTCCGGTTCATTAAACATGGCCACCGACATCCTCATCCTTTCTGAGTTTGTCACAACCCTGTGCATCGGGCTCTTGAATATTCCATTACTCATTATCTGAATAATGCAAGCAAGCCAATTAATTCAAAGCTAATCATTTCCATTAGTACTTATTGTTACATGACTAGAATTTTTGTGTATGATCAGACCTGGAATATTTTGGGAGCTCAACTTAAAAGGGATTTTTTGTGGAGATTGGTGTTGGGCATCTGGGCTCGAGCGTTGGAGCAACTCATTTTCATCTAGCGTTTTATGTATACTTTGTATGTGAATGTTTAGGGTTTTGTACTGTATACTTTGAAAGTTAAAATAAATAAAATACTTTTCCTATTGGTGGACATTAGTCAGATTGGTTGAACCACATAAATCTATGTGTTATCTTGATTTTTCTTCTTTGGTTTCTTTTTATTTGTTGTTTAATTTTGCAACACTTGTGATTAATTTAATTGTAAGATGAAGTTATATTTGGAGTTTTGGACAAATATAATTTTTTTTTAAATTACTAAAATAAGTCGAAAATCAAAATAATGCCAAAACTATTTCATCCTAACCGTATCGACATAAATAATAATAACATGATCTTGGGCGCGATATTGTAATATTTTAAATAAATCTGCGATAGCGACTGAGCATTATGTTTTTAAGTGATATCATTGAAGCAAAAAATTATAATCACTGCAATCCTATCAGACACTTAAGGTTTGTGTGTTGCAATATAAGTTTCAATATCGCGATATAAGTTGTGGCATTATAATTTTTTTTAAGTCAATGTCATAGTCATTGACTATGGTATTGTATTACAAGTGATGTCGTGGTCGAAGCTTTAAAAAATTTCGTGCATGGTCGTGGCTTGTGGCATTGTATTTTAAAACCTAGGGCTTCCTCTTCTTCTCCCCCTCCCCCCCCATTTGTTGTTTCTTCCTTTCTCTCCTCCTCTCTTTGTCTCCTCTTCCTCCTCTTCGGCGATTGGTTTTGAGCTCAAATACACTGCATTCATCTTCCATAGCAGGTAACCTACTTGAGTTCACCGAGCATTTTTTTTTAATTCTTGCATGTGTTCCCCATTTTCTCTGTTTGCAACTTTTTCTTAAATGTCATAATGTTCACATTTTTACTTGAATGAGCTGAAAACTACTTGATCCTTCATCATTCCGATTAGGCCTACTATTGTTATGTAACATCTTTGAGGCTATGAAATTGTTGATTTTAGATGTCTTTTAGGCAGTATTTCATCAGGGTTGGGTTGCAGTCGGGTTCAGGAATTCCTGAATCGCATCGGCCAGGGTTGTATTTGGATGTTTTAGGTCTAGGGTTGGGAGACAAAATTCAAAACATGGACCTCTTCTATACCAACTTATGTTGCTTCTATAAACAATATCGGGATCTGGTCAGCTCCCTGAAACACCTGTGTGTTAGAGAAAGCAGTTTGTCATCTAGGAAAAAAAAAATTAAAACTTAAAACAGCTAAGTAATTTTAAAATACTCATTTTCCACTTGTGGTGGCTCGAGTTGTAAGGTTGGGGTGGGGCCATGGGAGGTTCAATGTGAATTAAACCAAAGAAAAAAGAAAAAAATATATTTACCTATAAAAAAATTGAAAATATAAATTTAGTATCTTAAAGAGGTTAAAGTTAAACATCAATGACTGATGTGACAATAATGACTTATTGTGACGCCCTAAAACCTGAGGGTTCATTGACGATAAGTCAGCACAACGAGAAAACTTATGGATGTCGAGGTATTTGATACCACCTTCATTGTAATGCAACTGCAGGGACCCACCATTGCAAAAATGAACAAAGTCTCCTTTATACGAGGGAGCTCTACCCAAAAAATACAACTTGTACAACGAGATAATCTTGCATGGTCCATGGGGCCCAATTATCATATCATGACCTCTCGGGTCCATCTGATAAAAATGACCATAAGTCCATTTATCCATACTCAAACTATAATGCTGAGGTACATAATACCATACTTCTTAAGAGTTAATTACAATCTCTTTACACCAAAAACATTTATCAAAAGCATTTGTTCTAATATATTTTACAAAAGTAAGAACCAAAGCCACGTCTTGGCTTGCTCTTCATCAGAAGCCTCAAGTGAGTCTTAGTCTCTCTACACCTCACATTGTACCCTAAAAGGGGTTCCATGATGGGGTGAGCAATGCCCAATAGAGTAAACTCCTATAGAGGCTACTTCCCACCTAAGTGCATATGCAATGGTCATGTCACAAAAAAAAAAAAAAGACACAGTGTCGGATTATGCAAACCTAGAATGATGAGATTACAGCAAGAGTGGTGCGACTCACCATGTCCCATGTCACCCAGGAGTCCTCATGACTCCATCAAACCCGAGTCCCAACCAGGCTCTATCACACAAATGCCAAAACCCATGTGTGATAAAATCCATCATTCTTGGATTACATCGATGATCATTTTACAAAGCATTTCATTTGTTTTCAAACAACATTTTTGGATGTTACACCTCAATGATCATTTGTATTCAAAATCATGTGTCTTTTTGGGGGTAGAAAATTTCCGAGGTCTCACCGCAGGCTTTGTAAGCCTTCCTACACTTTTACGGGCTTTCACCGTTGGACACAAATGTATAACCAAAACTAACAGAGCTTTTACTCGAGGGGGTGTCTATCCCTACTTGCTAATACCAGACATAAATTTTCATTTTTCGTTTCCATTTTGACCATGCGAACTTGTTGGACGTTGTCCCACCGTACCAAGTCCACCCAATCAAACACCAACCACAATGTTGATTATAACCATGCACTCACACTCATTTCATGCGATGTCCCCGTGCATATGCAATGCGATGTGTCATTTCATGCGTATACCATGTCACATATATGATGAATGCTATATGGACAATTCTACTCATGCATATCACCCAGCCATCATGGGCCGTTATAAAACATGCATGTAATCTCACAGAAATTTGTTCATGTCAATATATCATACAAGCATATATCAATATCACAATCAAATCGTACTTAGTCAAGAAACAACGACGCACTTTATCCTCACGTTAAATTATGACATAACATATTACAGTAATACTGCAACATGCCATGTAATGGCTAATGTGTCTACACACCATTCATCACGGATATTGTGCATTGGAAGCATATTGACATCCAATCAGGTACCTATAAGCATGTGATTCAAACTCAAGTAATGACAACCTCATCCTCGCTTCTCCAATCGTGGCGTAGAGGCTCCACAAAACATTCCACACAACAAGCCATAACACTACGCCGTGATGCTCGAACTCCTGCTACAAAATCACTCTAATAGTCCCAAAATCTGGACACAACCCATTAAACAACCTAAGCTGTAGCAATCCCAGAAAATGGATCATAACTTGAGTTATAGTGGTCAAATTTGGGTGATTCAAAAGCCTAACACCAAGTTCTCAGATAGAGCTATAATTTCCTTGAAGGATACTAGTCCAATTTTTCACTTTTTCCCAACTGAAAATCAATCCAAAAAATCTGGACAGTAGGTTCGACCAAAACAAGATAGCCTATGGCAGTCCCGGAAAACGGACCATAACTTAGGTTATAGAGGTCCAATTTGGGTGATTCAAAAGCCTAACATCAAGTTCTCAGATAGAGCTACAATTTCCTAGAAGAATGCTATTTCTAACCTAAAATCAACATAAAAAACTGGACATCATATAGGGTCAAAACAGGGAACTATTCCCATAACCCATTATTTTGCCAAACAGCCCCTTAAGGCAAAAACGACCAAATAGCCCATTAGGGCATTAGAACTCAACCAAACAGCCCCTAGAATGAAAAATAAACCAAAGTAGGAAGAATCCCTACCTTTTGGAGCGTAGAAGAAACTCTAGGAAGTCCAGTGGACACTTCCTAAACCTGAAACCTTTGATTTCCCAAACTCCTTGCTTGAATCCTCGATGAAATCCCGTGTTTTTTGTACCCAAGCGTAGCCCTCTTCGATTAGATGAACTTTCGTTCTTGGCCCGACGAATTCCAATCGACGGAACTCCGTGGATCGAAGAGAGAAGTTTTGATTTTTTTTTCTCTCTCTCACGACTAGATAGCAGAAAATGTGATCTTTCTGCCCTAAAACTGATATTTAACCCATTTTTCCAAATTTTAAACACTTGGCTCATATCGCTCCACGTGTCTACGACTCATTCGGGTCCGTTTTTGCCTTGAAATAATTTATTTTCATCTCGGTTCAAGTTCAATCTATTTTAAATGAATTTAACTTGAGTTATTTCCTAACTCCCGAGATTCTCATAAAAATCTCGCCCCCTGGGAGCTCATTACTAGAGATGCCCGCTACTCCGAAAAATAAAGGAAAAATCCGACCGCCCCTAATTCAACGAAAATGTTCTGGGTAACTAGATTTCGCGAGATGAATCCAACGGTGAAGCCCGCTTCATCATCCGAGATCTAGAAAAATTTCTAGGTTTCCTTGAACCATTTAGGAAATTTTACCCTTTTTGCCATTTTTCAAAAAAGTTAAATTTTTTTCCCGGGTTTTACATTCTTCCCCGAAATTAACACACGCATACACATTCAAATCATATGCATATCCAACAGTCATTTTAATATCAAATGACTAAGAAAACACACCTCCATCCTCAAACAAGAAAGGATAACTAGCACGTATCGTGTCCTCGCGTTCCCATGTTACCTTCTCCACTCCTCGGTGCTACCACAACACTTTCACTAGCCTCACGGTCTTTCCTCACAAGACCTGATCCTGACTATCCATGATACGCATCGGTCCCTCCTCAAAGGTCCCATCATCATCAACAACAAGCTCGCATTAATCCACTACATGAGTTGGATATGGAGTGTATTTTAGGAGCATGGAGACATGGAACACTACATGAACACCTGATAAACTTGGTGGTAAAACCAACCAATAAGCAATTGTACCCACCCTCTCGAGTATCTCGAAGGGCCTGATATACCTCGGCGATACCTTTCCCTGCTTGTCGAACCTTACCACTCATCTCTTAGGCATTACCTTCAAGAAGACATGATCACCCACCTCAAACTCTAGCGTTGCCGTCTATCGACATAGCTCTTCTGCCGACTTTGAGCCATGAGAAGACGCTTCGGTGTCAAGTCCACCTTCTCGGAGGTATCTTTAACCAAATCCGGTCCCATGGAGGATCTCTCTCCCACCTCCGTCCAACAAACCCGAGATTGACATGGTGATTAGTGCTCAAAAAGTGCAATTTTGAACCCTATATTAGATAGGTTTTGAGTGCTTTTTGCGCATTAATCATGTCATTCATACCAATTGAAGTGTTCAAGTCTTCTTAGTACCACTTATGCCATTTGTAGGGTCTTTTTGGTTGTTTTATGTGTTTACAAGACTCTTAGAGTTCAATTCTCGAAATAAATGATGAATCATAAAAGATTGATTCCAATGTCTGGCCATCAACCACCAAGAATCAATGAGAAACCAAGGCAAAATGAAGAAATTGATGCAAAGAGGAAGACAGGAGTGAAGATTCAACAAAGCAGAATTTTCGTTAGAGTTGCGAAAATTTCGCCTAGACGTAAATTTTCGAGAACCTTAGCGAAATCTCCAAATTTCGCTTAGACTAATTCTAGCCATAGGGCACCATTTTTAGCGAAAATAATTGGACATGATTACAACAATTTCGCTTAAGCTAGCTAAAATTCTTCAGCCTAGCGAAATTTAATGCCTCGTCATGTTTTGTAATTAATGCCAACCCACTTCAAACTTGGTGTATTACTCTCTTGTCCTTTAACTTAGCCAATTTTGTGTGGTTGCATTGCCTCGGTGTGGCTCATATAAGCCCCTCTTGTTTTGTAACCAAAAGAACAATTTGGGGAGAGAAGAATTTTTGTAAGCCATTTTGTAAATAAAGTCTTATTTTAATTAGGTTTTGCTTTTCTCCTTCTCTCTCCTTTCTTACTTTCTGCTGCCAAACACCCCCTTCTCGGTGATGACAACTCAAGAGACGCTGCTGCCCTCCTTTCTTTGAAGAGGAAGCAGCTAGCTGTGAGGCGGGGCATATGCATGTTGTCCTCTTGTATTAAAGCCATAGGTACTCGTGTTTATGACTCTAATCTCTCAAATTAGGTCAATAGCATTGAATGTTATTAATTTGGCCAATACTCTCCATGCTTTAGGATACAAAGGTATACTTAATGCTAGGGATGCACTGGTGGCTCTTAGATTTGTCTTTACGAGCCTCTCGAAATGATATTTAAAATGCTAGGTTTCAAACAAGAAAAGGCCATAGATGCATGCTACTGTCGACTCAAATAGGAGTTGATTTCAAGGGTGAGGTTTGCTAGTTAAACATGTGATCCTGCTATGGCTCGACTATAGGTCAGATGTCATAACGCGAGGATAAAACCCGAGGACACTTGTTTGCCCTAACTTACCAAGTTAGTGACCTAAATCTTCAAAGTTAACTTTTTCACACTTTATTTTCAAGCTTACAATTTCTCGCCTTTCAACCTACTTCCACCGCTTTTGAAGCAAATCCAAAGAGTCCAAATAGAAAGCTCACCTTCTGCAACACTTATGCAAATCATTTTGTGATGAAACCCATCCCCGTGTTCGACCCTAGACCACTATACTGTTGTAGCTTGACTACGGCAGTAGTAGGAACTTAGGTGTATATAAATTTTGTTGATTTTAGCTCAGCCTACCGTGGCACGAATCAAATGGCGCCGTTGCCGGGGATGGTGCCAAACTACTAATGGTAAGTCAAGTGTACTTCATGATCAACATCAATGCGGAGGTAACCTTACCCTTTTTGTCAATCGCTGGGTGTGAACCGCCGCTTATTACTTTGCAAGGATCGACCGCTTCGCTTTTTAGTCAGCTTTAATTTTTGTTATTTAACTTTCATCTTTTGCAGCTCGTAGTCGCCTTTTCGTTGTCTCTAAATTTTGGTAAATGGTGCTTTATGCAACAAAGGATGTAGACACATCGTAGATTGTATAGGATAAGTACACAACTTGACCTATCTAGTGAAGTCAGTGTACATACTGATACCATGGATCCCATACCTGAGGAACAATGTGAGTCAACCACAGAACCCCATGAACTAAATGCTTATAGAACCACATGAGGATCACATCCACCCCTAGAGTTAGTGCCCCATCCTCAGATCATTCCTCCCGCTAAGATGTAGCAAAGGAGGCCATATTTGGTACCCTACTCCCACATATCATGGTATGAAAATGAAAATCCATACACCTATTAGGATTATGAGGTTTGCACTACCTTAAGGAAGGTATGATGGACATGGATTTGTCGGGCTAAAGCATTTCATCGAATTTCCAGCGATTAAGGCTAAGATATGGCTCAACTCATTGAGGTCGAACCATTAGGGGAATTAATGAAGGTGCGTGCACTCTCGAAGAAGTTCGCTCATAAGACCAATAATTTGAAAAGACAAATTTATACCTTTGCATCAGATGGTGAGAGATTTTACCAAAGGTTGGGAGAGATTTATGAAACCATCGTTGCCTCGCCCACACCATGGGTTTGATACATGGATGTTGGTAAACCATTTCTATGATGGAATGTCCCACCTATGAAACAATTGGAAACTATGTGTAGGGTAACTGAGTAAGCATCCCGAATGGTTATGGATTTTATGAACTATGTAGCCGAAAAACCTCCAAAATCGATGAACCTAGTCCTATAATGAAGATTAAGGCCATTGAACCCAAGGGGAGACTGGGCACGCATTTTCTCCTCGAAGATACGTAGATGAAAGCAAAATTGACTGGCCAACTCAAAGATCGATGATCCGAAATGAAACCAAAGATGAAACATAAATGTTGAATGAGTTATCTTCATCCCAATTTTCTTCCTTCAATTTTCAGTCAAATAATTACCCTGAGGAGCACTGCCAAGAGCATGCCCATGCCATAAGTCAAAATAAACCACCCATAGATGCTCCATATGGTGACACTAATAACCCTAATTGGAGAAATTGTCCAAATTTGTCATGGAAATCCAAACCTCAGATACGCCCCTTCAAGAGCACAACAAAGAGCCTTGATTCCACTTCAATACAACAATGTAGATGCCTCCACTATCTTCTCCTCATGGAATGTGCAACTCAATTTAAGTAAGGTGGTAGGCATATTTAGAAGAACGTATGGGTGCTGAATGTCCAAACTAGTCGAAAATTACAGAGAAAGTTCACTAACAGAAATTGACAATATGCATTTGGAGATTTCAAAATTGCCCAATCAAGAAGCCAAGTGAGTTCGGGAAAGGGAAGGCTCCTTTTCCAGTGCACAACAATATTAGAAAGTGGTGAATGAAACAGATCGACCGAGGACTTAAATGCAAAACCGATGAAGGCGCCAGACTTTAATAAGTGGAAAGGAATTAAAGCCACAAAGATTAAAGCCGCGTCACGACAGCGGCCGAGCCACTGGGGAAGAATACGTTGACAAGGAAGAGGTAAAGATTAGAATACCCCTCCGTTCCGGGCAGTGTTCTCCAAAGAAAGAAACATTCTGCTAACCAAACGTAAATGCTGGGCACATGTTAGTGAGTCAATATTCCTCTCCTCGATATGATTAACAGTTCCTACTTACGCAAAATTCTTAAAGGATTTGTGCACGGTAAAAAAGGGTCTACTGTAAATAAAAGGCCTTTAACCGAGCAAAGTTAGTGCCATTATGTAGAGCAAGACTCCAAAGAAGCATAAGGATCCCGGATGTCCTACGATCTCTGAATATTGGAGGTATTAGCGTGGAGAAAGCATTGTTAGACTCCGGGAGAAGTGTGAATCTGTCAGAGCTCCTATGTACAAGCACTGGCCTGGGGTGAACTAAACTCACTTCCATCACACTTCGCTCACCGACAGTCTATTAAAATACCAAAGGAACCATCGAGATTTCTTATACAAGTGGATGATTTACTATCCAAGATTTTGTTGTACTCATACGTAACCGCTTGCAATAGGACCCAACGTGCCCATCATATTAGGAGACCGTTGCTACTTCAAATGCAATCATCAATTGCCTAATGGAGTCACATGCAACTCACATTTAAATATGACCTTGGAACTCAATATTTTTCATTCAAAAGGCATATGCACTGGGAGGAGGATGACTTGAAGAAGTCCTCGTATTTTAGATACCACATTCTCAAAGAACAAAGCAATCCAACAAGAAGTGCAAGAGATATTAACTGAGTTATCCGACGTCAGAGCAACACGACTCAAGAAATGAGCTTAGTACAGTGGTGACCGAGAAGAAGAATAGAAATTTTGCCTCTATCGGATCGGGTAATGAACCCAAGGAACCTCAATGTCTAGAACTCAAACCCCTCCCGCTGATTTAAAGTATGCATTTTGGAAGTAAATGAGCAAAGGCCTGTGATGTGATTTTCTCTCACAAGTAACCACGTAATAAGAGAATAATCTCCTCGCACCTTCTCAAAAAGAACAAGCAAGCATCGGGATGGAAAATTTCGATCTCAAAGGCATAAACCCGTCCATTCGCACTCCATCACATATATTTAGGAAGAGGAGTCTAAAGCCGCTAGCAACCCCAACCCGAGATCAATCCCCATCTACGTGAAGTAGTTCGTGGTGGAGGTCTTGAAATTGCTCCAAGTCGGTATCATTTATCCCATTTCGATAGCACATGGGTTAGCCCAACCTGTGAAAAGTCAAGAAATCAGAGTAAATAACCGTGAAAAACGAAGGGTGAAGAATTGTCTACCCGACTTACAACCTTGAGAGTGTGTATAGATTATAGAGGCTGGCTCAATGAGGTGACACGAAAAGACCACTTTCCATTGCCGTTCATCGATCGCCCCCGAGAGTTTCTAACACCCTTCTATTGCTTTTGATGGGTACTTGGTACTTCCAAATAGAAATCGCCCCGTAAGATCGTGAAAGACTACTTTACTTGTCCATTTGGCACGTATGCTTATAGGAGGATGCTCTTTGGCTTTGTAACGCCCCGTACCACTTTTTCAAATGACATGCTCGATGTCTGACATGGTAGAGCTGTGATAATGGAGGTATATGGACATATCACAGATATGGGGCGATTGAAGAATGCTTAATCCAATTTGGAAGCCATTTTGCAGAGGTGCATAGAGAAGAATTTGGTGCTTAATCGAGAAATGCCATTTTATGGTAAAACTAAGGAATTGTATCGGCACATTATTTCTAGCAGGGCTAGTTGATAAAGCAAAGATTGACATTATTTCCAAATCACGACCCCAACAAATGTGAAACAATTAGACAATTCTTGAACAGTGTGCTTCTTGCACTCTGCTCATTAAAGATTTTTCAAAATTAAAGCAAACCCCTGCATAAAGCTTCGAGAAGGATGCCAAATTCATTGGGAGAAAGATTGCCGTAAGAGTTTTGAAGAACTAAATTTCATTTGACTATTGTCTAATAGTTCGAGCACCTAATTGGCAAAGCTACCATTTGAGGTGATGTGTGATGCGAAAGGGATTCAAGTATAGGAGCAGACTTACTAAAGAGAAGACTGAAACCCTATGTGGTGTATTATGCAAGCAAAACCCCGAATCGAAGAATGTGAGGAATTATACCACTACAGAAAGAGTTACCGGCAAGTATATGCCTTAGATAAATTCCGAGCATACTTGGTTAGGTCGATATAGTCATTTTACGCATCATTCGCTTGAAATATCTCTTAACCAAACAAATGCAAAAGCAAGACTCATTCGTTGGGTTCGTTACTTCGTGGAGTTCAACTTGCAAATTAGAGATAAGAAAGGGTGGAAAACGTGGTGGCAGATCATCTGGTCAAGGCTAACTATAAACTCCAATTTACACTCACAAATTCACCTATTAATGATGAATTTCCTCGAAGAATCCCTTAATGCATTTGGAGAAGGCTCCCAGATGCTCACATTGCCAATTTTCTCACTACAGAGAAATCCCAAAATTGAGTGGAAAGGACAGATAGAAATATTTCGCTTAAAATCCATTCCATATTGGGAAGAGCCTTCTATTCAACATCAGGCGTGATCAAATCATCGAAATGTGTACCGGGAGTGAGAACAAAGAAGGAATTTTAAACCATCGCTACGAGAGTGCCAGGCGGTCATTTCGCTCCCGTAAACAAAGAATGAAGGTGCTACGCTGTTTCTACCGCCTTCCTTATTCAAGGAAGCACACCAAATGTGCCGTATGTGATGTGATGCCAAAAAGGCTTGGGAAGTCGCTCACGCCATATGATGCCTTTGAAACCCAAATTTAGTTTCATTAATTATTCCATGTGGGCATCGATTTTAGGGACCTTTTCCTCGCCATATGGTCATACGTATTTTCGTGGGAGTAGACTATGTCTCCAAATGGGTCACACTCCCGCAAAACCAATGACAAGAGGGTGGTGATTAAATTTCAAAGCCAATATCTTTCCAGCCTGGGGTAAATCAAACCATTATTGCTGATGGAGGTTCTCATTTATGTAATAAACCATTTGAAAACCTCATGGCTAAATATGGTGTGAAACACAGCGGCCACCCCTTACCATCTCAAACAAGGGTCAAGTAGAACTTGCCAACAGTGAGATCAAGACCATTCTAATGAAGGTGGTAAGCCCAATGAAAGATCGTCTATCAAACTACTTGATTCTGTGGGCCTCCAGACGCCTTTCAAGACAACCCCGGAATGTCCCCTTATCGATCGTCTATGGTAAGGCATGTCACCTTCCAAAGGAGATCGAGTACAAAGCATGGTGGGCAATTAAGAAGTTGGAATATGGACCTAAGTAAGGCCTGACAAGAGGGTTCGATCTCAATGAATCGAAGAAATACTTTAATGATTTCCATTTGAATTCGAAGATTGCAAAGGAAAAATCGAAAAGATGGCATGATCAAATGATAACCAGGAAGAATTTTAAAGAGGGAGACCAAGTTCTTTTATACGACTCCAAACTCCATCTATTTCCAGGCAAGCTCAAGTCACGATGGACAGGTCCATTCATGGTCCAACAGATACCCCAATCCGCTCGTGATTTAATCAATCCAGATGATAATGAAGGTGTTTAAAGTCAATGTGACGAGGGTGAAACCTTATGTGGTGCGTGCGCAGCCGCAGCTGAAGAAATTCTCCGCCGATCCTCCCAGCCCTACAATCCTCACCATACTGGGGAGCCGGTTAAAGGTAATTTTCATGCTCCACATGTCCCGATGTTAAATTTGCTTTCCCTTATAGTCTGGCCACAGCCCCAAACCCCAAAGGTAATTGTACATATCATGTTTTGTGCCTTTACCATGTGTAAATGTGTTTTTCATCAGTTGAACAATTGAATTGCCAAGCAATCGACAATTGAACGCTTTTATGTCGGGAAATCTCGCAGCTTAATCGTTGTCACCTCTATGTTAGAACACCCACGCTTGAAATAATTTCGGGTCACTTACGGGCCCAAGATGCTCAACTTGAAATTCTCCCTTTATGCTAATTCACACACCGCACTCCGCATTATTTCAATAGGTCAGGAATTCTGTTCGCCTCTTCGCTTGCATACCATTTAAGCATGTTGCCAACCTAGGATAGGCTCAGGTTACCCATACTTGAATTCAATGTTGTCTTCCAAAAAGAAAAAGAAAAGAAAAGCAAAAGAAAAAGAAAAAGAAAAGAAGAAAGAAAAAATAAAGTCGTAGTTTCGCTTGAAACCCGAGCATGGTCCGTGGGGTGTATGGCTAAAACCTTGAAACCCGATGCCTATGCCTTAATTGGTCGGGAGTCATCGATTTAGTGTTCAAGCATGGGTGGATAGGTAGAGTCTAACGATTTGTAGGTGCTTGATTTTCAAGTCATACTGAGTCCGTGAAGCCCGTAGAGTTTGTGGTCAAGTGATCCTTTGGCTTGATGCCCTAAACTCCACTGTTGGAAGTCATCGGTGGACCCGTTATACTGACTTCTCGTGAAGTCGAATTTAAGCATTGCTCACAATGTAGTTGAATAAAGAAAGAAGTGCGTAACTATCCTTATCTAGGTTGTTCAACACAGCCTTAAGGCCATGTCTGCTAGGTCAGGGGAGTGGAACAAATTTTACAATTTATTGGCTTAACTGCCATAAAGAACCACACTTAGGTGGAAATTCAAGTTGAGAACTATGGAACCACACTGAAATTGTTCTCTTATGGTTTTGACTTTTATATCGGTTTTCAAATTTGATATCAATTGTTCAATTTAAAGTAATGTTCACATGTATATAAACCCTTTTGAATCATAACCTTTGAAAATCACCACATGCATCTCCTTTTGTTTCAGACGCTAAGGGACTAGCAACGTTTCTATGGGGGGTGTGTGATTAGTGCCCAAAGTGCAATTTTGAACCCTATATTA
This sequence comes from Tetrastigma voinierianum, assembly GCA_016808115.1. Taxonomy (NCBI): domain Eukaryota; kingdom Viridiplantae; phylum Streptophyta; class Magnoliopsida; order Vitales; family Vitaceae; genus Tetrastigma; species Tetrastigma voinierianum. Next base: position 686,956 of record JAEQBH010000706.1, on the reverse strand, counting down.
GATAGGTTGAGTGTTATGCATTAATCATGTCATTCATACCAATTGAAGTGTTCAAGTCTTCTTTAGTACCACTTATGCCATTTAGAGGGTATTTTGGTTGTTTCAGTGTTCGCGCACTCGAGTTCAATTTCGAAGTCAATGATGAATCATGAAGATTGATTCCAATGGCCGGCCATCAACCACCCCAAGAATCAATGAGAGAAAACCAAGGCAGCTAGAAGAAAATTCGATGCGAGGAAGACAGGAGGAAGATCAACAGCAGAATTTTCGCTAGAGTTGCGAAGGCAGCTAGATTGCGAAAAATTTCCGCAACCTTAGCGAAAATTAACCTTAGCGAAATCTCCAATCTCTCGCTTAGACCACCCCAGCCACAGGGGCACCATTTTTAGTTTAAAATACGATTTCACATTTCACAACAATTTCGCTTGTTAGCTTAAATTTCGCTAGCTAGCGAAATTACCTGGCTCTAGCGAAATTTTCCATTTTCGCTATACATGGTGATTTCGCTAGCTAGCGAAATTCTTCAAATTTAGCTAGTTTAATGCCCGTCATGTTTTGTAATTAATGCCAACCGACTTCAAACTTGGTGTATTGCTCTTGTCCTTAACTTAGCCACCTTTTTGTGGTTTTTGGTATTTTCATGCCTTGAGGTGGCCTATATAAGCCCCTCTTGTTTTGTAACCAAAAAGAACAATTTGGGGGGAGAGAAGAATTTTTGTAAGTTTTCATTTTTGTAAATAAAGTCTTTTATTTTAATTAGGTTTTGCTTTTTCTCCTCTTTCTCCTCTTTCTTACTTTCTTACTGCCAAACACCTCTCTGAGGATGACAACTCAAGAGATGCTTCGCAAGCCTCCTTTCTTTGGAAGGTGAAGGAAGCTAGCTTGGTGAAGGGGCATATGCATGTTGTCCTCTTGTATTAAAAAGCCATAGGTACTGTGTTTATGACCCCATCTTCTCAAATTAGGTTGAATAGCATTGAATGTTATTAATTTCCAATAATACTTCATGCTTTAGGATACAAAGGCATACTTACTAGATGCACTGTGGTTCTTTAGATGGTCTTTACGAGCCAAAATGATATTTAAATGCTAGGTTTCAAACAAGTAAAAGGGCCATAGATGCATGCTACTTGAAGCACCTCAAATAGAGCCGATTCACAAGAGGCTTGCTAGTTAAACATAGATTCGGTTAGCGCTGACTATAGGTCGATGTCATAACGCGAGGATAAAACCCGAGGACACTCTGCTTATTCTAACTTACCGCTAGTGACCTAAATCTTCAAAGTTAACTTTTCACACTTTATTTTCAGCTTACAATTTCGCAACCTACTTCCACGCGCTTTGAAGCAAATCCAAAGAGTCCAAATAGAAAGCCTTACCTTTCTCTCTTTTCGTGCACTTATGCAAATCATTTTTGTGATGAAACCATCCCCGTGTTCGACCCTAGACCACTCATACTAGCAGCAGCCGGGACTACTCGGGCAAAGAGTAGGAACTTAGGTGTATATAAATTTTGTTGATTTTAGCTCAGCCTACTGTGGCACGAATCACATGGCCTCCCATAGAGTGCCTCATAGGGTGCCATATGTTTGCTTGTCTGATAACTGTTGTTATAGGCGAATTCCACTAAGGGAAAATGCTCTTCCCAACTACCCTTAAAATCTAAGACGCATGCCTGTAGCATGTCCTCTAAAGTCTGGATGGTCATCTTTGACTGACCGTCCGTCTGAGGATGAAAAGCAGTGCGCATCATCAACTGTGTTCCCATGGCTCTTTAGAAACTCTTCCAAAAATGAGCCGTAAACCTATGACCTTGATCCGATGCTATGGATACTGGCACTCCATGTAACCGGACTATCTCTCGTATATACAACCAGTCGGAATCCTCCAATGTGAAGGTCATACGCACAACTAGAAAGAGTTTCGACTTAGTAAGTTGGTCCAAGATCACCCACACCGCATTATGTCCTCGAGATGTCGGTGCAAGTGAGTCACAAAGTCCATCGTGACATGTTCCTACTTCCACTTAGCCACCTTCAAAGGCTGAAGTAATCTTGCTAGCCTTTGGTGCTCAGCCTTTACCTGTTGACACATGAGACATCGTCGAACGAAATCTCCAACATGTTTCTTCATCCCACTCCAGTAATATTGCCGATGAAGATCATGGTACATCTTCGTGCCACCTGGATGCACAATAAAACGAGAGCAATGGAACTCCTTGAGAGTCTCCTCTCTCAAATCCTTCGTATAGGGAACCATAACCCGTCCTCTATACTGAAGACTACCATCCGTGTGAATGACCCAGCCTTCGTCACTTGTACCTGATTGTACCCGATCCTTGATATACAATACCTTTGTGTCCTGTCCTTGGGACCTAATCACGCTGCTCAGTAGGGAAGGTGTAGCCACTAAACTCCCCAAGGTACCTTGAGCCTGATCATTGTACTATAATCCAAACTGTCCCATAGTCTCGATCATCTGCCACTCTCGGGAAGCTAAAATAGCCAACACTCCCCGTGCCTTCCAATTGAGTGCATCAGCCACCACATTTGCCTTATCAAGGTGGTAATGCAAAGTGAAATCATAATCCTTCAAATACTCCACCCACCCACGTTGCCTCATGTTAAGGTCCCATTGTGTGAAAATATACTTCAAACTTTTGTGGTATGAAAACACCTCGAATTGTTCACCGTATAAGTAGTGGCGCAAAATCTTCAAAGCAAAGACAATGGCAACCAACTCCATATCATGCATGGGGTAACTCTGCTCGTGGTTCTTTAACTACCAAGAACCATAAGCAACGACCCTCCCGGACTGCATCAAAACACATCCTAGTCCGTCCTTGGAGGCATCACAATACATTGTGTACCTCTGTCCCCTTTCCAGGACTATAAGAATCGGAGCTGAAGTAAGCCTCCTTTTCAATTCCTGGAATGCCTTCTCACACAGGCCATTTCGCTAAAACTTGACCTCCTTCCGGGTTAATCTCGTCATAAGCGCAGCTAACCAGGAGAAGTCCTCAATGAACCTCTAATAATACCCTGCCAATCCAAAGAAACTGCAGATTCAAGACTCGACTTCGCCCTCCCAACTCATAACCGCCTCATCTTCTCCGGCCCACTGATACCCCCAGCTACACCACGCGCCCAAGAATCTCACTCTCGCAGGGCCAAAATTCACACTTGCCGACCTGCATACAACCACGTTCTCCCAAAGTTTGGAGAGCAATCCTCAAGTGACCCTCATGATCCTCCTTAGACTTAGAGTATATCAAGTCACATTCAATTTAAAACCACAACGAACCGACCTGTGCAGGGTCGAACACCCTATGTATAAGATCTATGAATGTCGCTTAGAGCATTCACAATTCAATGGCATCACCGTGAACTCAAATTCCCATACCACGCCCCGACGCTGTCTTAGTGGATGTCCGCTCCCTAACTCTAACTAATGATAACCAAAGGGAGATCTATCTGGGAGTAGACCCGTGCCTCTCAATTGATAAAAAAATCATCAACTACAAAGGGTAATCTGGCCTTGATAAGAACTCCCATTCAACTTCCTGATAATCTAATATGATAGCCGAAGAGTCTTATCTTTCTTCTTAGAAAACAACACCGGAGCGCCCCACGGTGAAGTGCTCGGTCTAATAAAACCCTTGTCTAACAATTCCTTAAGTTGGACCTTGAGTTCTTGCAACTCAACAGGTACCATTGTATGTGGTGTCATAGAAATAGGCGAAATACTAGGGTGTAACTCAATAATGAAGTCTACATCCCGAGGTAATCCCCATAGTTTATCCGAAAAAACCTCCTCATACTCACAAACCACCCGAGGTAGACTCAACTCCTGTCTCGCCTCATCTTCTAGAGTGAGGCTTGCCAGCCAACCCATCAATTGCTCATGCCACCTAGAGTCGTACACGACTCGGGGTAAAGTGTTGCGCTTATCTCCCTGAAACAAAAAACAAGTATCATCGGATGTGTAAGAGGTAACCTTCTCAAGGACACAATCTATGACGACTCGGTAAAAGCCACAACCAAATTCCATCTTAAGGATGACATCAAACTCCAACATGTTCATGACCTTAAGGTCCACAGTGAGTAGAACCCCTGAGATCTCTAACTCACAATCCCGACATATCTGTTCAACATTCACCTTAGTTCTTAGGGGAGAACTCACATGAATTGGCTTTTCCAAGGTTTCAACCTCTAAGCCCAAATCTTTCACTTATCTTCAACACCCGCCTTCTCGATGTTTCGTGCGTCGTCCACCTCCCTCTCAATGGCCATAGCTGTCTTAACCATCAAGTCCATGTCTTGTAGGAGTAGTCCCATAATTTTACCTCGGATGGACAGTTTCAGACCATCCTCAAACTTTCTCACTTTGGCCATGTCTGTGGCCACATAATCATCAGCAAAACGGGCTAATTCAATGAACTTAGTCACGTATTTGAGCACTATCATCATTCCTTATTTTAGGGAATTCCCGAGCTTTTGCATGTCGAAAGCGCATCGCTAGGAACACTTCTGCCCATGAAGAGCTCACTAACTCTTCCCATGCCATTAATCGCTTCAAGTTCCTGCAAGGTTCTCACTCCAATCCCACCATGCTGGATTCGCTTCTCTAGCCGGGAATGCATCTAGCCTTGTTCTATTATCAGAGGTGATTCCATAAACTTTGAGATCCTTCATTGTCTAACTAGTAGTGCATGTGCCAACTACTAATGTACTTCACATCTTGAACTAACTGCTCATTCATTTCGAACTCCTAAAGTTATAGCTCTTTCAACCCTAGTAGCTCGTTTTTTCATATACATTTATCATATAATTCACAATACACAAGACACAATCATGTAACATATTAGAGCACAAAACATGCAATGCACAATGAATGACCCAAGCCCATCAAGTCATAGGTAATCGCATACCTAAGCTTTGATACCAAGCTGAGACGCTGATATCAGATGCACCATAAATGTCCTGGCCTAGGCCCATGCCCATTAAGCTCTAGGTACTCGTATACCTGAGGTCTGATACCAAGCTGTGACGCTGGTATTAGATATTGAGCATTAGGTAATCATAAACCTAAGCTTTGATACCAAGCTGTGAAGCTGGTATTATATGTAACGCATGCCCATCAGGCCTTAGGTAACGCACTCCAAGATCCGATACTCGTCGCACGCCGTATCGTATACACCATAAAATGTCATCATTTAAGCCCATGCCTCAAGCGCCAGGTACTGTGATACTTAAACTCGAAGGCCAAGCTGTGACGCCCTAAAACCCGGGGGTCCGTTGACCAATCGTCAACCTGCGGAAAACTTGTGGATGCTCCAAAACCCGATACTACACTATTGTGTCCCCTTATCAGACCCATAATTTAATAAAAATTAGACAGAGTCTCATTTGTATAGGGAACTCTACCCAAAATACAACTCCGTATTAATAGATAATAATAACATGACCCATCCAGTAATAATTATCATTTCATGACCCTCTCCTGTCCATCTATTTGTGCAAAAGACCACATAGGGTCCATTTATCCATACTCATACGTAATGCACAAGGCTATAATACCATAGTCCTTAAGAGTTTAGTTACAATACTCCTTACACAAAAACATATATCACAACTATAAAACCCGGGAAAATTTGAATTTTTCCGAAAGGCAAACCGGCAAATTGCCGCTAATACAAGTTTCAAAACTGAAATTTTTCATGATCTCGGATGACAAAACGGGCCACACCGTTGGATTCATTTCGCAAAATCTGGTAACCTAAACGAATTTCGTTGAATTCCGAGACAGTCAAATTTTTACGATTTTCAGGGCATCGGGTGCCTAGTTAACCCAAAAAACAAGATTTTTGAGAAAAAAAAAATCTTGAAAGTGGAAAATAAATTAAGTTCATTTAAAATAAATTGAACTTGAACCGAGATAAAATAAATTGTTTTAGGGCAAAAACAGAACAGAATGAGTAATGGACATATGGCGCGATGTGGGTCATGTCTCCAAACTTAAGAATTAAGTTAGACAAAAGGATATTTTGGGGGAAAATGTCATTTTCTTGCTGTTAAACCGTAGAAAGAGGAGAAAAGAGAGAAGCTTCAACTTCTTTCTATGATCTACAGAGCTCGATTGCTCGGTTTTCATCGGGCCAAGAACTAAAGTCCATCTACACGACGAGAGCTATGCGTGGGTACCAGAAACAAAGGATTTCGTTGAAGATTCGTGCTAAGAGTTCGGGAGATCATGGGTTTCGGGTCTCCAGGACTTTCGAAAGCTTCGTCTTCGCTTCAAGAGGTAGGGATTCTTCCTACTTTGGTTTATTTTCCATTCTAAGGGCTGTTTGGTTGATTTTTAATGCCCTAAGGGGCTGTTTGGCCGTTTTTGCCCCAAGGGGTTGTTTGGCAAAATAATGGGTTATGGGAATAGTGCCCTATTTTGACCTTATATGATGTCCAGTTTTTGGGGCTGATTTTTAGTTAGAAAAAGGGATAATTTAGACTAATATCCTCTAATAAAATTGTAGCTCTATCTGAGAACTTGATGTTAGGCTTTTGAATCACCCAAATTAGACCTCTATAATCCAAGTTATGGTCCGTTTTCCGGGACTGCCACAGGCTGCCCTGTTTTGGACAAACATATTGTCCATATTTTTGGGATGATTTTCGGTTGGGAAAAAGTAAGAATTTGGACAAGTATCCTTCAAGGAAATTGTAGCTCTATCTGAGAACTTGATGTTAGGCTTTTGAATCACCTAAATTGGACCTCTATAATCCAAGTTATGATTAGTTTTCCGGGACTGCCATAGGCTACCCTGTTTTGGCCGAACCTACTGTCCAGATTTTTGGGATTTATTTTCGGTTAGGAAAAAGTGGGAATTTGGACTAGTATCCTTCAAGGAAATTATAGCTATATATGAGAAATTAATATTAGGCTTTTGCATCACCAAAATCGGACCTCTATAACTCAAGTTATGGTCCGTTTTCCGTGAATCAAGCATAAATTTTAGGCTGTTTAATGGTTTGTGTCTAGATTTTTAGATCGTTAATACAGTTTTCCTCGAATCGAATCTCGTAACTATCCCTGTGTCCGTTATGCCTTGTTGTGTGGGAATGTTTTGTGAACTCTATGCCACAATTGGTCTCTGAGGTGATGAGGTCATATCGCCGAGCTCAACGACATGCTTGGTAGTATTGATCGGATGTCAATATATGTGTTAAATGTATTGACATGATGAATTGTTTGTGTAGACATACACAGCATGGCATGTCAGGAGGCCATTTTGTGGACATGCTATGTCATAATTTAGCTAAGAGGATAGCGCGCCGTTACTTGACTAAATAATGATTTGATTGTGATATTGATATATGCGCGTATGATATATTGACATGAATGAAATTTTTTGGAGATTATATGCATGTTTGATATAGTTGCCCATGATGCATGGAAAATGCATGATTAAATTGCTCGTATATCATTCATCATACGTGTGGCATGATATAGCATGCAATGGCGCATCACATTGAATTTATGCATGGGAACATCGCATGACATGGGTGTGAGTGCATGGTTATAATCAACATTGTGTTTGGTGTTTGATTGGGTGGGCCTTGAGACGTGTGGGACAAACTCTCCAACAGGTCGCAAGGTTAAATGGAAACAAAATGAAATATGTGTTTGGTATTAGCAGGGATAGACACTTCGAGCTTAAAGCCCCAAGTATTTTGGTTATACATATGTGTCCAACGGTGAAGGCTTGTGAAAGTGTAAGAAGGATTGCAAAGCCTGTGGTGAGACCTTGGAAATTCACTACCCACAAAAAGACACATGATTTTGAATATAAATGATCATTGATGTGCAACGTCAAAAAATCTTTTGGTTTGAAAAACAAATGAAATTTGTTTTGTACAATGATCATCGGATGTAATCCAAGAATGATGGATTTTATCATGCATGTGTTTCGACATTGTGTGATAGAAGCCTACAAATTCGTGTTTGATGGAGCCTAGGCGACCTTCCGGTACATGGGACATGGTGAGTCTCATTTCATTCATGGCATGTAGAATTCCATTCTAGGTTTGCATAATCTTGATCAGAATGTGTTTTTTTTTTTGTAACATGACCTTTGCATGTACACTTAGGTAGGGAGTAGCCTTTGTAGGAGTTTACTCTATTGGGCATTGCTCACCCCATCGTGGGACCCCTTTCCGGGTACAGGGTGATGACGCTCACTAGAAGGCACCAATGTGAATAAAGTCGGGTTGTGGCTTTGGTTCTTACTTTTGTAAAATATATTAGAAGAAACTGTTTTGATATATGTTTTTGTGTAAAGAGTATAAAAAAATTAAACTCTTAAGGACTATGGTATTATAGCCTTGTGAATTATGTTTGAGTATGGATAAATGGACCCTATGTGGTCATTTTTACTCGTAGATGAACCTAGAGAGGTCATGATATGATAATTGGCTCTAGATGGGCCATGCTATTATATGTTGTATAGGTTGTATTTTTGGGTAGGGCTCTCTTTACAAAGAAGACTATGTCCAATTTTTGTTAAATTATGGGTCCCGGTAAAGGGGACACAATAGTGTGGTATTGGGTTATTCGACATCCACAAGTTTTCTGTGGGTTGACGGTTGGTCAACGGACCCCTTGTGTTTTGGGGCGTCACAGCTTGGTATCAGAGCTTATGTATACGAACACCTAGGGCTTGGTGGGCATGGGTTTAAGACATGCAGTTATGGTACTATGCCTAGGTTTATGATTACCTAGTGCCTGATAGATCTGGTACCGGGTTCATAGCTTGGTATTAGGGCTTAGGTATGCAATTACCTAGGACTTGATGGGCATGGGTTTAGACCATTGCATTCATTGTGCATTTTCATGTTTGGTGCTTAATATGCTGCATGATTGTGTGTTTTGTGATGTGTGAATTATATACATGGTAAAATGTATATGGAAAAAGAGAAACACTAGGGTTAGAAAACATAACCTTAGGTGTGATATGTATTGTGTGAATTATATACATGGTAAAATGTATATGGAAAAATAGGAACACTATGGTTAGAGAACATAACCTTAGGGGTTCGAAAAAATGAATGAACGGATTAGTTCATGATGTGAGGTCTATTAGTAGTTGGCACATGCACTACTAGTTAGGGAATGAGAGGGTTCTCAAAGATTATGGAGATCACCTCTGATGCGACTAGGATAAGGCTTGTTGCATTCCAGCTAGAGGGTAAATCCCTAGTATGGTGGGATTTGGTCAAAGCCTCAAGGAACTTGGAGGCAATGACATGGGAAGAGTTCCATGAGCTCTTCATGGACAAGTATTTCCCGGCGTTTGCTCGATATGCAAAAGCTCGGGAGTTCCTAAAACTGAAACAAGGGACGATGACAGTGCTCGAATATGTGGCTAAGTTCACTGAATTAGCTCGTTTCACTGATGATTATGTGGCCACAGACATGGCCAAAGTGAGAAAGTTTGAGGATGGTCTGAAATTGTCCATCCGGGGTAAAATTATGGGACTCTTCCTACAAGACACGGACTGGTGGTCAAGATAGCTATGGCCATTGAGAAGGAGGTGGACGAGGCATTGAACATTCTTGAGGCGGGTATTAAAGTTAAGTGAAAGGTTTAGGCTTAGAGGTTGAAACCTTTGAAAAGTTGATGTATGTGAGTTCTCCCTTAGGAACTAGGGCAAGGGTTGATTAGATATGTCAGGATTGTGAGTTAGAGATCCCAGGGGTTCTACTCATTGTGGACCTTAGGGTCATGGACATGTTGGAGTTTGATGTCATCCTTGGGATGGACTAGTTGATTACTACCCAAAAAGTGCTATTTTGCACCCTTATTAATACAGGTTTTGAGCACTTTTTGTGTAGTATTTGCTCTAATTAACCCAATTGGCATGTTAAGGACCTAACAAGGCAATTAATCAAATTTTGTGGCAAGTTTTGTTGTTTTTCCAGGCAATTTATACCATAGATAGGGATTTAGCTCAACCATGGAGAATCCAAGTTCAACTCATAGCTGCAAATCATCGAAACAGAAGAAAACACCAAAGAAATGAAGCAGAGCACTGGCACTTCGCACTCAACCCTCACGAAATTCCTCAGCCCCGCAAAATTTCGCACCGCTTACTAATCGCCTCGGGGCCGCTTTTACCTTTTTGACTTTTTTTTGTTACATTTTTCGTTTTTCCTGAAATATCCTTCATGTAATAGTGACTCTTTCATACTTTTTTGTAATTTTGCATGGCTTTGGGCAGTATATAAGTCCCGGGCATCACCATGTAAGGGGATCATCTTCTTCATTAATAGAAGTTTTTAGGCGGGAAGCTTTCAGCAGTTCCCGCTCTTTCTTATTTTCTCTCATTTTCCCTCACTTTCTCTCCCTTTCTCACTAGCCAAACACCCCAAGTGATGACAACTGTAGGATGGGCGCTAGAAACTTGTCCTCCTTAAAGTAGAAGCCCCAGTGAGGGATCCCGAGGTAGGCGAGGTTCCATGTTTTCACGCAGTACTCCACCGCCGCTATTGTTCTCCCTTTTAATTGGGTTTCGACCTCTGAAATACCCAATGGTTATTATTTTAGTGCTGTGGTTCAAAGTGGATGCTTATTGCTAGATCCACTGAGATTCATTAGTTACCATCTATGAGCTATTGGAAGGTGAGTCAAGGAGACTTGTGTTTTAACGACTGAGAGCATTAATGGCCAGTGAATGTCATTTTAAAAGATATTTAATGAGGGATAGTTTTTAGAGATAAATGAAGATCCGGTTTGGGAGATGACTATAGGTCATCCTCCCTAACGCGAGGAAATGACCATAAGAAACCCTTAATTGCCCTAGGAACTTAAGCCCGGTGACCTAACACTTCAAGGAATTCTATTTTACATTTTAACTTATTTTATTTTCAAGTTTTAACCATCACAACCCACTGTTTTTATCAAAAACCCAAAATCCAAACAAATTCACCATTTTGAACCCCATTGTAAGTCATTTGTGCGAAGAAAACCCATCCATGTGTTCGACCCTAGAGCCACTATACTGCAGTAGCCATGCTACAACAGTAGGAGGAAATAGGTATAAATTTTGTTGATTCCGGATAACCGTAGGCACATGAATCACTGGTTGACGGAAAACCGAGTTGTCATAGATTGTGATCACAAACGAGTTACCTCCTACACATCTGACGGTATTTGTGTTATGTTTCAAGGGGATAAGCTTAACGCTTTACGCCGAGCCGTGTACGACTTTAGGTGGCATGGGAAGTTGATGGGTTAGTTGGCAAGCCTTACCCTGTAAGACGAGGCGAGATAGGAGTTGAGTCTACCTTGGGTGGTTTGTGAGTATGAGGATGTTTTTTCGGATGAACTACCGGGATTACCTCCGTATAGGGATGTAGACTTCACCATCGAGTTACACCCTGGTACATCGCCTATTTCTATGACTCTGCATAGAATGGCGCCTGCTAAGTTGCAGGAACTCAAGGTCCAATTACAAGAATTGTTGAGGGGCTTTATTAGAACGAGCACTTCACCTTGGGGAGCTCTTGTGCTTTTTGCCAAGAAGAAGGACAAGACCCTTCGGCTTTGCATAGATTATCGATAGTTGAATAGGGTTACTATCAAGAATAGGTACCCTTTGCCGAGGATTGATGATTTGTTTGACCTGTTGAGAGGGGCACTGGTGTATTCCAAGATAGATCTCCGCATCGGTTACCATCATCTGAGGGTTAGGGAGGCAAATATCCCTAAGACATCGTTTTAGACATTTCGAGTTCACAGTGATGCCATTCGGATTGACGAATGCTCCGACGGTATTCATGGATCTCATGCATAGGGTATTCCAACCCTACTTAGATCGGTTTGTTATGGTCTTCGTTGACAACATCTTGATCTACTCCAAGTGTGAGGAGGAGCATGAAGATCATTTGAGGATTATTCTCCAGACGTTGAGAGACCATTAGTTGTATGCCAAATTCAATAAGTGTGAATTTCATCACTGGAAAGGAGATTCTTAGGACATGTTAGCTCGTGTATTCATGGACCCGAGAAGGTGGAGGCAATTTATGAGCTGAGATATCGGTTAGTATTTTGAGATACGTAGCTGATTACTTGGTATTATAGGATGTTCATTGAGGACTTCTTCCGATTGGTAGCACCTATGAAGATATTGACCCGAAAAGAGGTCAAGTTCGAGTGGAATGACTTGTGTGAGAGGACACTCCAGGAATTGAAGAGAAGGCTTACCTCAGCTCCTATTCTGATAGTCCCGGAAAGGGGATAAAGATACATAGTGTATTGTGATGCCTCTAAGGACCGACTTGGGTGCATTTTGATGTAGTTAGGGAGGGTTGTGGCTTATGGTTCTTGGCAATTAAAGAGCCATGAGCAGAGTTACCCCATGCATGATATGGAGTTGGCGGCCATTGTCTTTGCTTTAAAGATTTGGCGCCACAATCTATACCGCAGCTGAGGTGTTCAGCTACAGAAATCTGGTATCTTGGCACGATGTGATATGAGAGAGGAGATCTTGTGAGTCATTGTTCTCGCTCGCACCCGTGTGGCAAGAAGATGTACCATGATTTTCATCGCCAATATTACTGGAGTGGGATGAAGAAAAACGTTGGAGATTTTGTTCGTCGATGTCTCATGTGTCAGCAAGTAAAGGCTGAGCACCAGAGGCCATCAGATTACTCCGTACCCATCGAGGTAGCCGGCGGGAGCGGAACATGTCACGATAGACTTTGCGTCTCACTTGCCATGGACATCGCGAGGGCATGACGCGGTGTGGGTGATTGTGGATCAGCTTACCAAGTCGACACATTTCTTGGCTTTACAGATGACCTTCACTCTAGAGGAATTCTGCAAGTTGTATGTACGGGAGATTGTTCGATTGCATGGGGTACTAGTATCCATTGTATCAGATCGGGATCCTAGGTTTATGGCTCATTTTTGGGAGAGCTTCCAGAGAGCCATGGGGACACAGTTGATGATGAGCACAACCTTTCATCCCTAGACGGATGGTCAGTCAAAAGAGTATCTAGACTTTAGAGGACATGCTACGGACATGCGTCCTGGATCTTAAGGGTAGTTAGGAAGAGCATTTACCCCTAATGGAATTCGCATACAACAACAGTTATCAGGCAAGTATACAGATGGCACCCTACGAGGCACTATATGGAAGGCCATGTCGATCTCTGGTTTGTTAGACGGAGGTAAGTGAGAGACACTTTATGGGTCCGAATTTGATTAGAGACACCTATGAGAAGGTGGACTTGATACGGAAGAGTCTTCTCATGGCTTAGAGTCGGCAGAAGAGCTAAGCCGACAAACGGTGACGACCTCAAGAGTTTGAGGTGGGGGATCATGTCTTCTTGAAGGTAATGCCTAAGAGAGGAGTGGTCAGGTTCAACAAGCGGGGAAAGCTATCGCCAAGGCATATCGAGCCCTTCGAGATACTCAAGAGGGTGGGTACAATTGCGTATCGATTGGCTTTACCGCTAAGTCTATTGGGTGTTCAGGCGGTGTTCCATGTCTCCATGCTTCGGAAGTACACTCCAAATCCAACTCATGTAGTGGATTAGGGCGAGCTTGCTGTTGATGCTGATAAGACCTTTGAGAAGGGACCAATGCGTATCTTGGATAGATGGGATCAGGTTTTGCAAGGCAAGACTATGAGGCTAGTAAAGGTGTTGTGGTAGGACCGAGGAGTGGTAGAGGCGACATGGGAGCGCGAAGACACCATTCGTGCTAATTATCCCTTCTTGTTCGAGGAAGAAGATATAAAATATGTTTTTAGTCATTGATACAAAATGACTGTTTCATGTGCATGTGATTGTACGTGTATGTATGCGTGAATTTCAGGGACGCAATTCCTTTAAGGGGGGAAGAATGTAAAACTGGAAAATTTTGATTTTTTTCGAAAAAAGGCAAAACGACAAATTGCAGCTAATGTACAAGTTTGGAAACTTGAATTTTTATAGATCTTGGATGACAAAACGGACCTCACCGCTGGATTCGTCTCGTGAAATCTAGTTGCCTAGACGAATTTCGTTGAATTCCGAGACAGTTGGATTTTCATGATTTTCGAGGCATCGGGGGTGCCTGGTGGACCCCAAAAATGGGATTTTGAGAAAAAAAAAATCTTGAAAGTAGAAAATAAATTAAGTAAAGTTCATTTAAAATAAATTGTTTCGGGGCAGAAACGGACCCGAATGAGCATTGGACACATGGCGCGATGTGAGTCATCTCCAAACTTAAGAAATAAATTAGACAAAAGGATATTTTGGGGGAAAATGTCACATTTCCCTGTTGTTAAATCGTAGAGAGAGGAGAAGAGAAAGTAGAGAGAGAAGCTCAACCTTCTCTCTACGATCTACGGAGCTCAGTTGCTCGGCTTTCGTCTGGCCAAAAACTAAAGTCCATCTACGCTATGAGAGCTACGTGTGGGTATTGGAAACAAAGGATTTTACCGAAGATTCACGTGAAGAGTTTAGGAGATCATGGGTTTCGGGTCTCCAGGACTAGCTTTGTCTTCTCTCCAAGAGGTAGGGATTCTTCCTACTTTGGTTTATTTTCCATTCTAGGGGTTGTTTGGTAAGTTTTAATGCCCTAAGGGCTGTTTGGCCCTTTTTTCTCTGAGGGGCTGTTTGGCCCTTTTTTCTCTAAGGGGCTGTTTGGAAAAATAATGGGTTATGGGAATAGTGCCCTGTTTTGACCCTATATGATGTCTAGTTTTTGGGGCTGATTTTCGATTAGAAAAAGGGAGAATTGAGACTAGTATCCCTCAAGGAAATTGTAGCTCTATCTGGAACTTGATGTTAAGCTCTTGAATCACCCAAATTGGACCTCTATAATCTAAGTTATGGTCCGTTTTCCAGGACTATCACAAGCTGCCATGTTTTAGCCGATCCTACTGTCCAGATTTTTGGGATTTATTTTCGGTTAGGAAAAAGTGAAATTTGGACTAGTATCCTTCAAAGAAATTGTAGCTATATCTGAGAACTTGATGTTAGGCTTTTGAATCACCAAAATTAGACCTCTATAACTCAAGTTATGGTTCATTTTGGGATGCCCATCGACAGGAGTACATTTAATGGATTTTATCTAGATTTTGGGAGTGTGGGGGGGCTGATTTTCTCAACTAAGTTTGAACTTTATCTGTGATTACGATATGGCTTGTTGGTAATGGAATGTTTTGTAGAATCTCTATGTCTAATTGGTCTTGAGGATGAGGTTATCTTTGCTTGAGTTTGAATCACATGCTTGGTAGTAATTGATTGAATGTTAATATTCGCCGTGTCCCTAAATGTATTGACATGTGATGAATGGATGTGAACATGGCCTGTTCTGCAATATTGTAGGCTATTTTGTGGACATGTTATGTCATAATTTAGTCTAGAGGATAAAATGCGTCATTGCTTGACTAAGTGACGGATGATTAGTAGCATATTGATATATGCGTGTATGATATATTGATGATTTTACAGGATTATATGCATGTTTGATAAACAGTTTTCCATGATGCATGGATGATATACGCCAGAGTAAGATTGTCCATATAGCATTCATCATATATGACGTAGTATAGGCATGAAATGACACATCGCATTCATTCATGAGTGACTTTTCGCATGAAATAGGTGTGAAGTGCATGGTTATAATCAACCTTTGTGTTTGGTGTTTGATTGGGTGGGCACCGATGCGGTGGGACAGATCAGCGGCAGTTATGGTCAAATAAGCGAAAAATGAAAACTAATGTCGGGTATTAGCGAATGGGATAGACACCCCACCCTCGAACGGCCCGTTAGGTTTGGTTAGCCATATGTGTCCGGGTGAAAGCCTATCAGTGTATGAAGGCTTGGCTCGGTGGGCCGGAAATTCTCACGAGCATGATTTTGAATACAAATGATCATTGAGGTGTAACATCCAAAAAGCTTTTGGTTTGAAAAACAAATGAAATTTGTTTTGTAAAATGATCATCTAATTTAATCTAAGAATGATGGATTTTAACATGGTTTAGTGCTATGATAAGGTGATTGGGACTCGGGTTTGGTGGGCTTATTACATGGACATGGTGAGTCGCATTTCATACAATGGCGCTGTAAATTCCATTCTGGTTTGCATAATCATGATTGGAATGTGTTTTTTGTTTTGTGACATGACCATTGCATGTGCACTTAAGTGGGGAGTAGCCTCTAGGAGTTACTCTATTGGGCAGTACTCACCTGATCGGCGGGACCTTTAGGTACGGGAGTCAATGTGGACCGGCGCTCACTCGAGGCCGCCATTATTAAGAAAGCCGGGTTGTGGCTTTTATTCTTACTTTTGTAAAATAGATTAAAACAAACTGTTTTAATATATGTTTTTGGGTAAAGAGTATTGTAATTAAACTCTTAAGGACTATGGTATTATAGCCTTGCAGATTATATTTGGTAACTGGATAAATGGACTTTTATGTAGTCATTTTTACTCGTAGATGGACTGGAGGTCATGATACCAGAATCATTGACTTTGGATGGGTCCATGCCTATCTCCATTTGGCCAGTTTTATTTTGGGGTGGAACTCACGGCATGGAGACTCTATCCGATTTTGGTAGAATTATGGGTCACTAGTAAAGGGACACAATAGTGTGTTATAGGTTCATCCCACAGTTTCCAGAGGGTTGGCAGTTTGGTCATGGATCCCGGAGTTTTGAGGCACTACAAACAATTTGTTCTAATATATTTTACAATGAAGCTTTTGGGATCTTTACCTCAATGATCATTTGTATTCAAAATCATGTGTCTTTTTGTGGGTAGAGAATTTAGGGGTCTCGCTGCTGAGACTTATGACCTTCATACTTTCATGAGTTTTCATAGTTGGACCTATATGTATAACCAAAACTATAAAAACTCCCTTTTAGGAGTGTCTATCCTACTTGCTAATACCCGAGCGCCTTATTTTCGCATTTTGTTTCTTTGCCGTGCGACCCTATTGGACGCTGTCCCACCGTATCGATCCCACCCAATAAAACACCAAACACTATGTTGATTATAACCATGCACGCACACCCATTTCATGTGATGTCCCCGTGCATATGCAATGTGATGTGCCATTTCATGCTTTATACCATATGCATATATGATGATCTTTATACTGGACAATTCTACTCATACATATCCTGTGCATCATGGACAATTATATCAAACATGCATGTAATCTCCTGAAAATTTCATTCTGTAATATATCATACATATATATCAATATCACAATCAGTCATTAATTAGTCCAAGCAACAGCAAACTTCTCCTATAGACTAAGTATGACATAACATGCCACAAAAAAAACCTACAACATACCATTTAATGGCCATGTCTACACACACCATTAAATCACGTATCAATACATTCGGTTTTATATTGACATCAATAATTCTCTAGCATGTGATTCAAACTCAAACAATGACAACCTCATCCTCAAGAACAATTATGGCATAGAGATGTTCACAAAACATTCTACACAACAAGCCATAATAGACCACATGATAGTTCTGAACTCAGTTCAGAAAACTAACGTGGTCTGAAAAGAAATACACGGGCCAACCATTAAACAACCTAAGTTTTGTGGGTCTAAAATGGACCATAACGGGTGCAGAGGTTTGATTTGGGTGAACCAAGTAACATAAAATTCTCATATAGAGCTACAATTTCATTGAAGGATACTAGTCCAAATTTTCACAGTGCAGCCTTTGGCAGGCGGGAAAACGGACCATAACTTGGGTTATAGAGGTCCAATTTGGGTGATTCAAAAGCCTAACATCAATTTCTCAAATAGAACTACAATTTACTTGAAGGATACTAGTCTAAATTCTCCTTTTTTATAACCGAAAATCAGCCCCAAATTGGACATCATATAGGGTCAAAAATAGGGGCCTTATTCCACTGCTTGCCATTTTGCCAAATAGCCTTAGGGCATTAAAACTCAACAAACAGCCCCTAGAATGAAGAAACAAACCAAAGTAAAATCACCACCTCTTGGAGCATAGAAAACTCTAAGGTTATCTTATTGAATGCCTTCTAAACCCCGAAACCTTTGATTTTCCAAACTCCTTGTTTGAATCCTTGGAAAAATCCCGTGTTTTTGGTACCCACGTATAGCCCTCGTCGAGTAGATTAAAACTTTGTTCTTTGATCAAATGTTAGAATTAGGCAAAAACGAGCTCAGTGGATTCGAAGAAGTTTTGATTTTTCTCTCTCTCCCTCTCTCTCATGACTGAGACAGCAAAAATGTGATCTTCGCACTCGCGACCTGATATTTAACCCCTTTTCCCAAACCTATGACACTGGCTCATGTTGCTCCACATGTGCGTGACCGTTGGTCCTTTACTATATGTTTACATTTTTAGATCTCGGTTCCAGTTCAATTTATTTAATGAAACATGTGATTATTTTCATAACTCCCGATATTCTCATAAGGCTCCTTTGTCCACAGGAGTCACTAGATGTCAGTTACCCAATCGTGAAAAAAAAAGCGTTGTCTCGAAATTTGTGTTTTTTGAGTAACTAAATTTTGCGAGACGAATCCAACGGTGAAGTCCATTTTGTCATCCGAGATCTAAAAAAAAAAAAATTTCGAGGCTTTCCTTAGAACCATTTGACAATTTATATTTTTCCATTTTGAAAAATTAAATTCTTTTCCCCGGTTTTATCCTCTAATTGAGACGAACTTTCAAATTCAGCGGTGTGTTTGTTTTGCCAATATTGGCATTCACTAGGTTCTGTTTTGTTTGTAGGTAAATAATGTGTGACTCCACTATTCCGTGTGCATATGTTTTATAATGGAAAATCGAAAGGACTAAAATAGATGTTGAAATATATTTAGAACAAGTTGTTATTGTATTTGGATGTCTGAATTGATTTTTGTTGGTCAATTATTAGATATGATATACTTAAGAACATATACTGATAATGAGAGGTTTAAATTAGTCCTCACTGGTAAGTATCAATTGAAAAGCGGAAATAGGTTCCAACCTTGTCCAATATGGGATGACAATAGTGTGTATCAAATGCAGGGTGGTTGGCTTGCCAGGAATGGAGAGTAGATTGTAGCATGTTCAACTAGTGCATTAATTGAAACCCTAAGTGATAATCATTTGGTACTTACAAATTTATTACTTGGTGGAAATTTTAATGTTGAGGAATTGGACTATGGGTGTGGGCTAATGCGCTCCGATTCTTTATGGCGATAGATGTGAAGTAAGCAGATGATCGAATTGTGAAGATCAAGCGAGATGAGTAGTGGTGGCAGTGAAAAGTGATGGAGTGTCTAAAATTAATGGACTTGTTCCTTCTTTCTTAACTATTAACCAACTTATGGAGAATGAGCAAGGGAGATATCTCTTTGTGGATATGCTAAGTTTTGATGTCTTAAATAACCCAGATCCTAAGGTCATGAAGATCGGGGATACGAGATGGGGAAACATTTAGTAACAACAGCACCATCACCCGATTCGAAACTATTGAAACTTTGTGCATTGTTCAAGTGACTAGACTTATGGGTGAACTATAATACCGCAAACTCAAGTGGAGAATTTGTTGTTGACCAGGTTTTTAGTTCCAAAGCTACCTTGCAAGATGTTGTTAAGTTGTACTTTATTAAAGCACACCAATAGTATGTGATTGCTGTATCTTCACAAAAATTGCTTGTGTTAAGATGTAAGAAGGCCGAGGAGTGTCAATGTACATGGAAGTTTCGTGCTATGGTTGTGAAATATACATCTTTCTTTATAATCAATAAGTATAAAGTGTGACGCCCCAAAACCGGGGGTCCGTTGACAATGTCGACACATGGAATATTCGTAGGTGTCGGTGCTTCGACAGCTCGAAAATGAGGATGATCTCTCCTTTAATCGGGAACTCTACCTAAACTACAACTGTCCCAACAATAATATCATGGAACATGTACATGAGTAAGCGACCGCCAGGCTGCATGATACTCACTAAAATACCTATTATATACCATAGTTCAAGAGTTAATAATCACTCTTAATTGACATATATTAAAATTACAACATTCCTAATACATATTTTATCTGGCGATATTATCAAAAGCCCTGATAAAACTTTGCCTTCTGCTCTGTGACCTCTAGTGGTGCCACCTTCGATCAGGCCACTATTGCACAGAAGTGATCTGACGGGGTGGTAAGCTGATGATAATTCTGTGGTTGCTCGCTCGGTCACACATGCCATGGCAAATAAATCCCACCTTTCAAGCAATTTCATGAACCTACTCGAATGTCTACATGCCCAAACCCATGTCCAGAGTCTCGTGAACTCCCTCACATACTAAACGAATCTGATAAAATCACATTTCAAAACAAAACGTTCTCGAAACTAGCGCGCTGGAAACCCCAGGTAATAATTGGACTACTCAGAGGCGAATTACTGGTTTCTACGAAAGCAGTCATGGAGTGCCTCAGAGATGAAGCTGATTGGACAACTCTCGATACAATTCTTCAAAAAATCTTCGTTCCTTTCACAAACATTTTCATTTTTGATATTTCATTTCATGTCATAACTGCACTCATCTAATATTCTAGGGTTGCCTTTTTAGTGCATATGGAATATGTGATATAAATCAAAAACATTCCTTTAATATATTCATTATATATATTAACATAATTAAATCACATAAATCTCTTGTAAATTTGCACCATGAATACACCAAATTAAGCTCACATGGGCTAATTAACAAATACAAGCAATTCATTTTTGATCTTTAACAAAACACATTTTCATACCCAAGTATAGTATCATATTCAAGTGACATGAAACCCTTGGAGTTCTTGTTCCACATTTACTAAGCCAAATTTTCCGCTCGGTTCAAACTTTTGAGATGCCAATTCTGACTAGACTAAACCTCAAGACAATTCTCTTAATTTGTAGCTTGTAGGTAACACAAGTAGGAAGATCCTTTATCTTAGGTTATGGAACTCCACCAGTGATTTTAATGTGCGTGTGTTAACTTTGATTCTTGTCATGAGAACCGACGATCGAATGACCGGAAATCTAAGAGAGAAGGAGCTCCCTTCTCTCATCTAAATATCTGAGATTCCAAGCTCTTTGCATCTTTTCTCTTTAAATGCATGTTTTGGCTTGATTTAGAAGACAACTATTCGATTTGTTTTAATATTTATCTGTTTAACATTTTCATTTTAATTCTCATGCGTGTCCCATTTTCTTGATTTTTGACACTTTATGTCTAGTTGTCATTTGTCTCTCTCTAATCCTTTTATAATCAAAGTAAATCATAGTGGTGACTGTCATCACATGTCTCTGACTCAGTTTTGACACTGACACTTTCAGTGCACGCAATATTCATTTAGTAATCTCGGGTCGGCGAGAATTCAGTGGTAGCTGATTTGTGAGGGCAGTTCAGCGTTAAGTCAGTTTTGTCATCTGAATCTCTCAGAAAGATTTGGGTTTTGACCAAATTACCATTTATGTTTTAAGTGGAATTTTCGGTCGCCATGAGACCGCACCGCGTGACGTCGCGCGATCAAGGATAACAATTGGGCTCGAGCGGTTGATCCATCGAAATGGACCGAACGATTCACTTTGTCGGTGGCCCGCATCTTAGCGACCATTATGGAAAATTGGATCGCGACATATCATCTGAAGGCATTGGTTGGAAGACATAAAGAACTTACAATTTTATTTGAGATTTTCTGGTCATATGCGGGGAAGCTGTCGTATTTCTTTTGCTTCCGGAGCGAGCAAATCTTAGATATTAACGGAAAGAAGCATTTGTGATCAATATACATATCAGAGGTGTTTCTTATTTTGGTGTTTCGTCATGAAGGATTCTAAATCATTGCCCAGCCATCTTAGTGATGGTATACATTTGTATGGAAGTATAAGACGTTAACTGGGTTACTATAGTTGCATGATGAAATAAATGGAGTTATTTCTACTGCGTGCTATTCTGAAGATAATATTGATGACGAGATTCGTTCTTGGCATGTATTAAAACAGGGAGTAAACTTCCATTGGATGAAAATTTGTGTTTCGATGACAGACATCTGGCGTTATGGAAGCAGCTGACAGTGTTCATCTTAAGTTGGACTAAACTAATTGCATATCGCGATTTTGCATAACCAATAATCTTACGAAAACTTTATGAATTGTTTCAAAGATAAAATCTTGAGAATTTGGGTGTGCGAAGCTGACATGATAAAGTGGAATTTCAGCCAAACTATACAGACTGATGGAGAGTGTTGAAATGTTGGTTAGAGATCACTTACAGAAAGTAAGACTTTCCATGAGTCATGGAATATGGGATAATGACTACAAACATATGGTTTTAATAAAGATTCTGCAAGAGATCTAAGCACCGTAATTCGCTGCTGTTGTTTGTACACTGAATAATGGTGCTGTTTGTAGGGACGGGATTGTAACCATATTGGCATCGGATAGACAGCTACTCCATGTTGATGCAAAGATTAAGGCACATGTGCAGTTGAGGTGGATATTGGGATTAACATTTTACGATTACGGCAAAGGCGTTTCAATGAATGAAGAAGATTAATCATAACGACTTGTTTGCCACCCCAGTGATGTGGTGGAATATGTGTGTCAGCATTACACCTTACCTGTATTGTTTAATACCTTAATAGTATCTTGAGATTATATTTTGTGCGCGCGATTTTAAAATGTTGGTCACGGTGTTGGGCTGTCTGAAAAACTTTACGTTCGTTTCAAACAAAAAGAATATTCTATATAAACCGACCAAAAGTCTTGATTAGCATCGCTATGTGATATGACCTTGAGACCTAATGAGGTTATGGAAGCCTTCACCTGTTTACGGCATACGGATAAAAACCGGTACTAAGCTTTCACGCTAAGTGAATAAACTTCGCGATTGACCACTAATACGGATATACACTTCTTTACGGCGTACATATACATCATATATCCCTTATCATTTCTTACCTTATACATATCTCATATTTGCCTCTAATAACCGTATTACATTTCTTATCAACGTTCATATACATTTCATATATATGTTCGATATTGTTTTATGTTTCAGTACTGCATAAAGCCAAGTGGATAAAAACTGGCGAAGGTATTGTACTCACTAAACAATGATTTGGGGCCCAAAGGCGTTGTTATCATTATCTTGAGACAATGATACATTTATATAATGGCTTGAAGGCGTTGTTATCATTGAGACAATACAGTATCTCAGGAGGGCTTGAAACCGCGCAACCATTACAACAAGGCGTGATTGACGATGTTTTCAGACTTGTTTTTCCATGAGCGTAACATCTGTGTTTCGCAGTTCTAAATGAACTAATTAACGCATGTTTAATATTAACGGTATATCTATATTCTCAATGATATATACCACAGCGTGCGGTGCTTTGATGTTCCTTATCTCTTGCATTTTTCCATATCTCATTGTGCATGAGCTAACTTCATGGTTACCATGTATACTTCAATCATTACTATATTCATTTTTATCAAATACACATATGGATGGATTCTGAACCAGGGATTTTATGGTCTGAGCATTGACAGTTGACAGGAAATGACATTGAAGTTGGAGGCTTCCATAGATATAATGACTATAGGTAGACCCAGCAGACTCTGTTTTTCATAATTTTATGGACTTCAATGTGGATTCAATTCATCAATATGTTGATGGTTCTAGACTCAGTATTCATGAGATCTGAACATCCCAGCTTGAATTGGGAGAAGAAATTATAGTGTCAAGTTGAGAAAGCTTCTATGAACAATATTCTGAGTGAGCAAATGGGAATTACTATTTTTGATTCTGGACCTAATCATGGTTCAATTCTATCTATCTATATTGTAGTTCTAAACTCTCAAGACTCCATAGAGTCTAAGACATCAAACGGGGTGGACGAAGAAATTAATGATGTTAGTTGAAGGCTTCACTATGAATAGACTGGCAAAGAACTAGTAAGACCCTCCTTTGTTTTGTGATTTATATGGACTAATATGAGTTCCATTTCATCAGCTTACAGGATGGATTAATTCAAATGATTTTAGGTGTCTAAGAACATCCAAGCGGGTTGGACAAATTGATCATTGAGTTGAAGGCTTCTATCGAAGGCAGAGTCAGCTAGGCAGATAATAAGACTACTATTTTTGTGATTTGTGAGCTAATATAGGTCCAATTTCATCATTATATATGGATGGATTCCGACTCAAGGGGCTTTCCATAGAGTTTGAAAGGTATTAAAGCAGTTGACGAGAGAAATTTATAGGCTGAGACAAAAACATGGTTTTGAAGAAATTTTGGCCAACATCTACAAACCCCATTCTTTGCCAGTACAAATAATTATCATTTGAATTATAAATGTAATGATCCAAAACGCGGCAAACAGTCTTAAAAAACACATATAGGGAAGACTTATGGTTTACTACAACCCCCATCCTACGTTAAGGGTTGGAGAGTTTACCGTCTCAGTGCAGATCATATGTTCCATGACTGATATTAAAACCAAACCAGCAACCAAATCTATTATTGTAGACTGCCAAACACATAATATACCCAAATGGATTATTTAGATTATGATTTATCAAAAAATGGTTTATAGTTTTGATTTTCTTGCACTTCTTTTCTTTCTTCCTTCTTCTTCTTATTCTTCTTATTTCTTCCTTTCTTCCTCGCTTTCTTCCCTCTTACATAACTTTCTCTCTTATCAGTTTTTTTAACCGAAGCCAAAAACCGATAGATCTTTTGAGCATTGACCTTCTTATTTGAGTTAAATTCCCAATTGCTATTTGATCTTCTTTTCTTTATTATTCAATTAACATACATATTTACCACTTAACATATATTGAAGTAATTCTTATTATGGATTATTTGAATTAGTGATGTCATTTACTTACTGCTTTCTGCATAAATTCCCTAATTTATTTATTTTTAGCATTATTTTATTCAGGAAAAATCCTTGTTATTATGCTTCTCTAAACATGTTATAAAGCGTCATGGTATAATTTGAGGGTGTTATAGTACATCATAACATGATATAAACTACACTTGTATGATGAACCATATATATGGATTGCTATGATCTGCTATATCGACATATCAGTTTTAGCTCAGTGATTTCAATCATTTATTTAGAGCCTCTTAAGTATCAATCCACTATGATATAGGACGACGCGTTATCCCATCTTCAGTGAATATGGATGACCTCCACATAAAGTTCCGGCCAACGCCATGGGTCGCTGGCATCGCGTGGGCGTCCTATTGAAATCAACTGTTTATAATGGAAATGGATGACTGGGGAAGACTTATACTATCACATGTGGGTTTATACGACGGCGTTCCGATACGTCGATCGTGGAAATGGAATAAAGCTGGTGAAACACATGCATATTTTTTTGTTATTGTAATAATTGTATTATCCTGCCACTGTTTTTTATATTTAGCCTCGTTGTTTGATTGTTTCTCTTGCGCTGGCATTGTGGGATGGGCTGTGATGTCGACTGTTCTCTTTGACTTAGTTTTACAGAACAAACATCATTCCTTTAAATACCCCTCAGTGTTGGGCTTGTATTTGGGTATTTGTAGCTTATAATTTATTGTTTCATAGTTAAATAGAAGCAGGAAGCGAGAGACTGGAAAGTTACAAAACTTAAGGACAAAATGTCCGTAAA
The DNA here is from genome assembly GCA_016808115.1 of Tetrastigma voinierianum. NCBI lineage: Eukaryota > Viridiplantae > Streptophyta > Magnoliopsida > Vitales > Vitaceae > Tetrastigma > Tetrastigma voinierianum. The sequence continues at coordinate 661,263 of JAEQBH010000706.1, read as the reverse complement.
TTTGTCCAAAAGAACTAAATTCACAAATTGAAAGAGTAATGGCAAATGTTTTGGAGCAAATACTGATAAGTGAAACATGGAGGGACCTTTTTGCAAATGTGAGCGCTTAACCCAAAAATGGGTTTTTGGAGAGAGGGGCAGAAACAAGGCCAACACTGTAAAATCTGGACTAAAGACCAAGGTAAAGTCTCATTTGGAGGAGGAAACAAACGTCAAAGAAGAAGAGAAGAAGAAGAGAAAAGTGGAATCCAATGAGAACAAGCCAAAGGTATGGAACTTTAGTTTTTATGGAGGCTAACCTAGATCTTGAGTTCAGATGGATCAGAACTTTAGGGCTTTGTATGATTAGAAGTTTATCTCCAAATCTAGAGGTTTTGATAGAATTGCATTCTAACCTTAGATTTCTTGAATTTTAAGTTTGGTAAAACCCATATGGAACAATATAGCTTGGAATCCTCCCTTTTGGGACGTTTCATAGTTTAATTGAAAACAATTGAGTTGGGTTTGAACCAGCTAACTAATCATCATAGTTGGTTTGAGGATGGGTCATAACCATGTTGAATGTTTTAGGAGAAAATTCATGGAAAGGTTTTGAAAGAAGATAAGAAATGAAAGAGAAATTGAATGAAAAGAAGTCGATTCCGGAGTGAATTGGAAAAAGTTAGATATGTGTTGGATGCACAATTGTTGAGTATCAAAACATATGGAAAAAATGTGAAAACACATATTCTGGGCTTTTCAGGCTTGCTTTCGGTACAATTTGAACTTGTACCAGGCACAACTATCTAGATCGTTTTGTGTACCATTTTCAGTTGAACTTTTAATCTCATTGCAACCCTGTTCCTGTTTTCCTGTTTTCGACGGGTTTCATTTTAGCCCTTAACTTCCTCATTTCTTATGTTTGAGTGATTCAAGTGGCTATGGGCAGACTTCAAGGAGAACAAAACTTAAAGAGAAGGCATTGCCAAAATCTGATCTAAGTGGCCTAAAAAAATTTCAGTCAAGTGGGACCATATTTAAACCAAATACTGGTTCCAACTTTGAACATAAATGATCCAGGATGTTTCGGACTTAACTCGAGTTCAGGTGCTCATTAGGTAATTCCAGTTGGGGCAGACCACTTGTACACCTTAACTTTAAAGGCGTATAAAGATCCAGTTTCAAATATCAGGAGACAAGGCATTGGAAAATGTCTTCAAATGCCCTCAGTAAAAATCAGTAAGTAAACTAGTTGGCATGAAAATGCCATAGCGAGTTTGGACAATCCGATTGGATTGATTCAATTCACGGGTAAAGTAGATTGCGAAGAATAAGATACATAGATAAGGGTGTGATTACATATACATCATACACCAGTATATGGAATATGATCACCAACCAAAGCATAAAGTGGCTAACAATGTCTTATTATAAGATAATTAGGTTATTGAACTCATATAATTGTAAAGCGCACAAAGACCGGTTATTGAATGTATGGCACTCGGCGTAGCCCGCTTTGTGTGCCCAGGCCTCTACTCACGATTAGGAGTGCGACGGCACTCTCGTCGTCTTGACATTAGTATCGGTACTCTCTGGTAAGTGCGATGGCGCTCCTCTTGTCGGTCTTTGGCACTCTTGCTTTGTCTTAAACTTTGCCTCGATCTTTGTCTTATTAAGCGATTTGTTATTAACATGTGCACTCGTCAATATTCTTGGTCTAAATCCAACAATTATATGATAAGACTCGAATAGAACAAAGAATTGAATATGGTAAAGATCTGAATCAGCACCTCTGCGATTTTCTTTGATTAATGGTACCTAAAAGGGTGTCTTCTCGATTAAGTTAAGTCGTACCTATAGGCTCACATACATTTGATTAGCTCTGTAGCTCACGGAGTCCTAGAATGAATATACGTTTTGATAAGTATAAGTTTTTACTAAGAAGAAACTCGTAACTCCTACGGGAGGTGAATAAGTATAAGTCGATGGTACCTAAGGGTACTCTCTTATTGAACAAAATAAGGCTGTTATAATGGTGTACTCATGATTTTTCATGTGGTGAAATAAATACAAGTTACGTAAAATAAGTATAAGATCGATCATTTTCACGGTGCCAGTATCTTGAATCGTGATCTTGTTCCTCTGAAAAGACTAATGTGTCCGTATACGTAACCAAGATCGATCCGACACGAACATGATATATGATCACGATACGTTCGACTTATCGCACCTAGTACCTTCAAGAATAAAATCGTAAGACAATAATAGGATTACGTAAACAAATGCACAGATCTACAGACGAATAAGTCTGTATCGATAAAATGTTTGTATGATACTTACCTTTATCGATAGATCGTATCACGACCAGTCACGTATCGTCGATCTGTCATTGTATGTATCACGATAAATGCAATGTCACGATGCCTCCTGTGTCACGATCAGTTCTAAATGGTGCACAATGGGTACTCCATGCGATTAGGATTACCATGGTACCTCTGGTCTCACATCTACGATTTGGATTACGTAGTACCTACGGGTACTCTGTGACTGATTAAGTTCCAGTAGTACCTGGGGTACTCGTATCGATAAAGTAAGTATAAGTCCGGTGTACCTAAAGTTGTTCTTGTATCGATAAATAAATTTTAGGATCATGTACCCTCCCAGTACTCAGTATCAGTAAGATAAGTATAAACTCAGTAGATAAGAATAAGTCCATAGTATACAAATATAAGTTAGTAAGACTGGCTATAAGTTAGTAGACCGGTATAAGTTCCGTAAGACCGGTATAAGTTCGTAGAATAGGATTGCAACTCTGCGGAGTCGCGCGACATGCCGGCACGGCTTGGTAAGCATATGATATAAGTCCGCGACATGAATGCTATGAAATTTACGATTGTTATGGTTATACGCTTATTATAATTGTATATATGCATGTGTTCTGCTATAAGAAATGTTTCCCGCTAAGCATAAAGCGCGGGTTTTTAATCGGGTAGTGCGGGAAGACATCGACAAACAGTAACTCTGGTACGAACGACACACTTGTAAGGGTTTCACTACATGTGCCAGTTCCAGTGCTCTGAATTGTAAATGTAAAAGTAAAGTTTGTGACATAAATGGGTTTCCGATTGCTGTATATAATATTTTGCATTGTTATAAGATGTGGGCCATACCCCGCGGTATTTGGTCCGGTTTAAAAAAAAATGAGTACAAGAGTCCCGGTCTTTGTGGTCATGTTAGAGCGAGGGCATGACACATCAAATCTGTTTAAAGTGGACACTACCCAGGTATGCATTTTCCATATCATAAAATGTTGTTTTCAATTATTGTGTGATATAAAGGCAAGAATTTATTTATTGATATCTTTGCCGGCTTTGTTTGGTGCTCTGCATGTGTGGATGTCGAAAGTTCATGCAAGAGTGGCATATGGATCCTCGTATTCATCCATATGTGATCCAATTCGGCTTTTTATGGTTTTTATCGGACCAGTCTGCACTCGATTGGGCCCTCGTGCAGTGCAGTTTGAGGAGATGGCATCTGACAGCAGCATTCTTTCACAGATTGAGGAGATGACAATCAATTACAAGATGTCGCCATCATCTTGGGCCTCCGGATTCATGGACCACTAGTCATAGAGCACATGTTGCCGATGTGTTGTCATTTGTGTCGGGAGAGTACACTAGATGCGATCCAGCTGATTGACCGAGGGATCGCTATCTCGACTTGGTGGTTACCATTGTTTGTGGCTCCACTACCGGCGGATGAGGGTGATAATAAACACGGTGCGCCAGTTTCATCTAGTACGGATCCTTTCTATTTCGAGACAGAAGGGTATGCGTATCACTCTGGCTATCCCTTATGAGATTTGGCGCACTGCACGGTTAAGGTGTGCAGTTAGCACACTTATATCGGGAGTTATGCCGAGGGAGGTACGATGGTGCTACTAAGATTTTCGATTGTATTACATTGTTACAAGTATGTTGTTAATATTTATAACCATACACATATAAAAGTCAATCACTAAGAATGTTTCAAATATTGAACGATTTTTTTGTCTTGACATCAATGAAGAAATTGATCCTCGGGCGACTGGATCACTGAGTTGCTGGTCATTGCACCTGTGTTGGACAAATCAAATGTGGGTATGGGAACCGTCGAAGTTACTAGTGGTGTAGGGCTGCTGGATAGCTATCGGAGCCAAGACCTAGCACGTCGCCAATGAGACTTTTGTTCGATTCCCACAGACGGCGTCAATTGTTGGTACTTGGTTCATCTGACCTTCGGGGCATCGTTCACGTGATATAAACTTCTAAAATGGGGTCAAAGCCCGGTGTGTAAATCTCAATTGTAGAATTGTGAAGAATGGAGAAGAAGAAGGAAGTTAATGAGTTAAGGTTATACCTTTCCCACGTGAAGTCATCATTTATCTCGAATTTCTCTTGATTATGAAAGATAATCTCGTAATTTTGGTGATAAAATATTTCTTTCCTTATTAGAGGACTAGTTCTTCATATCGAGTTAACGTTTTTGAGGCGTATGAGATTTGGACGTTGGAGGCCATTGCTAAATATCGTCTGAGTAGATTCTTTAAATATAGTCGTAATACTTGCAACAGTATGTAGTAAGATGGTAGATTAGGACTGAGTCGAAAACGGGTTAGAGCATCTTAAATACGATCGGTTCAGTGTGGTTTAATATCTGATGTGCCAGTGACCGTAAAGGTGAATGAGGTGATGGTACTTGTGCGAGTCTGAGAGCCTCTTAGAAATGTGGGTTGAGCCCAAGACCTCGATACTCACAATGCCCATTGCATAAGGGAGAGGGCCAAAAGTTTTGTATAAATTATAATTCCGCTCACCCATGTGCACTTGAGAAAAAAACTTAATGCTTACATATGAATGGCATTAATTTAATTCTCTTATGCTTACGACCATGGGAATTACTTATAGTTTTTGTATAGCTTGTGCTGCTCGCGACCATCGATCTTCCCAATTATATACAATTTCTTTACTTTATTGTGCTCAATGTTGGGGCCCAGCCGCCCAGCCCTATGCCGCGACGCGCCGGTAGTCTTCGTAACGCTCTTGATCACGTGCTTACTATTCATATATGTATAAAAAGACAGTCCACTCATTCAATCGATGATGAATAAGAAGATATTTTTTGTTCTTTTGTCCTTTTCCATATGGTATAAAATATAAATCTGAGTTGAAATTTTGCTTCCCTTTTCTTGGGTTTTCTCGCTGGACAAACGAGGGTGAGATATGAAAACAATAAAATTAGTTTGTAGAAAATGGTACTCCGTCAGCAGGACTCGGGATCGAGTCGCACCATGGTAGCGAATGATAGGGATGATAGAGAAGAGGCTTCATCGAGAATTCCAGGCAACAAGTTGTTGCAGTTGCAGAATTCAGATAATCCAGGGATGATGTTTACTGACAGAGAGCAACTTTCTTCCTTGGAGCATATCCATGAAAATCACACTAGGAGCAAAATCAAAGTTAGGATTCGTTGACGGCACTTGTGAAAAGCCGCCTTTAAATTCCCCATAGTATGAGCACTGGAAAAAGGTCGATTGTATGGTATTTTCTTGGATTTTGAATGCTATGTCTAAAGAAATTGTCGAGTCATTCATTTATGCAGATTCAGCAAAGGCTTTATATATGAATGAAGTTGAGGATAGATTCGGTGAAAGTAATGCGCCCCTGATATATCAGATACGAAGAGAGTTAAATGTTACAGTCCAGGGAGGAATGTCATGTTAGAATGGTCCATATAAATTTTGAATTTTAAATTCAAATATCAATCTCATATGGCGCTTTCACGTAGCGCATTTCTTGGGATCCTTGTGATAGCACAGTGCCAGAGTATAAGAAAAGGCCATCTGATTTTGGGTCACTCAAAGCTCTTCGGAATTAAGCAATCGCGTGAGTTTATTTTGAAGGGTTTTAGAAGGCGAGTGATTTTATTTTGGTTCTTGTTTTTCATGATCGGTTTCGGTTTTGAGTTTCAGTTTCTGCATTTTCCACTGTGGGGAGGTATGTAGATTCTGGCATTTTTCTTCCGCAAATGATCTGATTGGATTATGTTGTTCAATCACTTTTTGTTTCACATTTGGTATCAGAGCCACACTATATCTTTGCCTTTATACGTGTTTGTGCAAATTTTATATTCGCTGAAAATTCTTGATGCGATCAGTGATTTTCGAATCTTTAGATATTTGGTTTGGCGATTTTTAACTAGTTTTAATACATTAAAGCTATTTTATAATAATTTTGATGTGTTTTGTGTTTTTTAAATGATATCAAACTACGCAGAAATTCGTAATGCCTTTGTTTCGGATGAAGGTCTTGATGGCGGTTCTCATGGTGAGTCTGAAAGATGACAAAAAAAAAAAAAGCTGGTTTTACGGGTCTGTAGGGAGTTTCTGGAAGAATTTGAAGGTTAAAGGCAATCTGATTTAGTTTAATTTTATGATTTAAGGGTGTGGATTTGGCCTTACATTTGGGCTTACTAAATATGAATTGAGGAATTTAAATTTGGTGAGGCAGCTGATAATATAAAATAGCCAGTATGGAATTAATTTGGACACTCGAAATTTCTTTATGTGGAATTCAAATTTGGGCTTGGCGCTTATAAAGTTAAATGAAATTTGAGATATTAAAATGGACAAATTGGTTAAAGGCCATTAGGCTCGTTTGGATGATGCCCAATTTTGATTAGACCCTCTTAATTAGTGGACTATTGGAATACCCTGGGGATTCAAAAAAAATTGTTAAAAGGGGTGGTTGTTGTTGCCTAAAGGGATTTGATCCCAAGACCTTGTAGTCTTCAAGGTAATCTTCTACCATTAGACTAGGTATCAGATGGTATTGTTCTTACACTGGTTTTATTTACACAAATTTAAAAGGACTAAAGTTCCTTATTAACAAAATTAATGAAAATGTGATGTCTACTAGAGTTAAACCCTTGTTCTTAAATTCAAGGGACACACTCCACCATATACATGCTAGGTTGATGTTTTAATTTAACCTGCAACCTATGTTATATAGAAATACCGTAATTAAATTCATTATTGAATTTATTATGATTTTTTGCATGAATATAATTTTTACATGCTTATAATATTGTTCTTTAAAATTGTTTAAAGCTTTTATAATAATGTTCGATGTTCGATATATAATTTTTAATTGATTAGGGGAATAGCCTGACATCATAATTAGTTAAAATTATATATTAAGACCTAAGATCGCATTTGATTCACATTAATTATGATGTCGTATGGAATATGATAGATCATCCACATGAATTTTTATTACATTTTGTATTGTTAATTAGGATGAAATATCAAATCATATTTTCTAATTTACCCACATGGATTAGGAAAAGGAACATGATTTGGTAGTTTTGTCATAAAATTAATTAAACCTAATTGAGTAAGATTTTAGCCCACAGGCAAGTTTTATGTCACTAGGTTTATGTTTTTCAAGCGTAGGTTACATTGGTAAACATAGCATTGTATCTTTTGCCTCGATCTTTGATTATTGAACATGTATATTTAGCTAGGTTATTGACTCTTGAATATTTCGATTTTAAGTGTGATATTAAATTAAGAAATTGTTGATAGCGCATAAGGTATGGAAGGAAAGAGTTCTTTTGCATTTGGGATGGATGGATATTGGCTTCGCTATAAGGAAGAGGAACCGTCCATTATCGAAACCGACCTTTACTTGAAGCTATCTTGTCTTTATGATAAGTGGGAGAGGTCTAATCGCCTCTCCATGATGTTCATAAAGACTAAAATATCGGTTGGTATTCGTGGTTAGTCTGACCATTACTAAAGTCAAACCATACGAAAGCCATCGATGGCGGTTTGAAACTTGACAAAGCTCTTACCAGTACCTTAAATTACCTGATTTTCATCCGCTGACTCACGGGACCAGAGGTGCGTGATCATGTCGTACGCATGAGGATATAAGCGTGACTTTAGGCGTTAAAGTGCAAGTATCGAGACACTTTCCTTGTTCATTACATATTGAACCTCTTGCCTAACAATACGGTCCGCGAAAATCTCTTCTGGCCTTACATGGGATAAATGGTCAATTAATGAATTGTTGACATTATTATTATTGCAAGAAGGGAAGGTTAATGATGGAAAGGGCAAGCGGTTAGCCCCGGCCACCTTTGGAAAGAAAGAAAGGATCAAAATTTAATAGAAGGGAAAGATTCTATTCAATCGAGGCGTAAAGAAGGAGTGAAAGTGTTTTTCTATAAGAAGAAGGACACATGAAGAAGCTGCTCGAAATTTAAGATGCGGCTTGATAAGAAAGGTACTGTTTTTTCTTTTGTATGTTATGAATCTAATATGGTTAATGTTAATCATAACACGTGGTGGATTGATTAAGTTACACAATCCGTATTTGGAAATACACTACAGGGCATGCAAAACCTAAGGAAGCCCCGAGTGAGATGTAGACAATGTATCTATTCGAGCGGCAAGATGAGTTCACGTGTGAAGCTGGCCAACTAGGCCTTATTAGCGGCCAGTTTCATTTTAGAATTGGAAAATACATTTTATGTCCAAGTTTCTCTGGAATTTAATTTCAATTTCAAGACTTGTACCTTTAGGATTTTCCTTTAGCTTTTCGGATGCAGTTTCGATTTATCCGATAAATCTCTTATTGGTTATGGTTATTGTCACGATGGTCTTTTCCATATTCGATTTGCAAATGATTTACTTATAATTCTATGCATATTCTGGCCCCGGATTAAAAGATGTGTTATGAATGAAGTCCTCTATGTTATGGCAAGTTGGGACATCTCCATTGAAGAATAAAGAAATTGGTTAATGATGGGGTACTTAGTACTTTGGATTTGCTTATTTCGAGACTTGTGTGAATTGCATTAAGAAATGACAAACCAACAAGTCTAAAAGAGATTCTGAAGAGAACCTGAAACCTATTAGAGATTATACATCTTGACATTTGTTGTCACGGCGTGGATGCGAATGGTCAAAATACTTTATCACCTTCATAGATGATTATTCCACGATATATGTATCTCTACTTACGCCCGTTCGAAGAAGGATGAAGCTTTAGAGCGCCTTCAGCTTTTAAATTTGAAGTAGAAAGTCAATCACGAAAAAACATATTAAGATCGTGAGGATCAAATGGGGTGGAGAGTCTTATGGTAAATACGCGAGATAATGGAGCTAATTTCACAGTGCGTTCTTGAAGTTTCTTCGAAAATGGGATTGTTGCCTAGTACCATATGCAGTTCTCGGATCGAGAATGGTGTGGCGAAAGAAGAAAGCAGAACCTTAATGGACATGGTAAGGAATTATGAGGTATCTGAAACTACCTCTCGATACTTGTGGTTGAAACTACAAGGCAGGTGTGTATATATTAAATCGAGTTCCAACGAATTTGTCTAAGAGCGCCTTTGAGTCATTGAAGGTTGGAAACGGAGTTTGCGACATATCTGCGTTTGAGGATGCCCGTGCGGAAATGGGAATTTATAACCCGTAAGAAAGAAGCTGGGACCGGGATGTGAGTGGGTATTTCATTGGATATCTTCGAAGGTCGAGGGTATAGATTTTATTGTCCATCTCACAACACTAGGATTGTGGAATCAAAGAAATAAAAATTTCTTGGGGGTAATGTCAGTGGGAGTGGTCGGTTCGGGACATTGTTTCGAGAATGATCATTATGAAGGTCAACCCTGCGGATTCCAGTGGTAGATTGATTGTGTCCACACCCCCTCTAGTTCAATAGGAGTGTGAAATGACCATTTCACGAGTTCCACATGTGCTTCAATATTGATCATGTGGATCCCGAGTTACCAAATGAGAGAAATTCGAAATTTGAACAACTAATTGAGCAAGGTTGATCAACAAATTCCTCAGAGAATGATGAAGCAACATTAGAAGATCTCACAAAGAGTTAGGAAATCACCAATTCCTAATAATTATATAGTGTATTTACAAGAATTGGACTATAACATTAGAGCCGAAAATGATCCAGAAACGTTTTCACAAGCCATGAGTTCTAAGGAATCTAACTCATGATACAATGCCATGAAAGAAGAAATGAATTATATGGCATCTAACCGAGTTTGGGATCTCGTTGAGTTGCTTGATGGTATAAAAGCCATTGGATGTAAATGGGTCTTTAAAACGAAGAAGGACTCATTAGGCAACATCGAGGGCAAGGCTAGACTACGTTGCCAAAGGATTCAATCAAAGGGGAAGGAATCGAGCTACTGCGAGGACCTTTTCTCACGTATCTAAGAAGATTCTCTTCGAATAATCATGGCATTAATGATTGCCCATTTTGACTTTGATTTACATCAAATGAGATGTGAAAGCGACATTCCTTAATGGTAATGTCTAGAGGAAGAGGTTTATGAAGAACAACTTGAAGGGTTCTCATCTAGTGAAGGTGAGCATTTAGTTTGCGAGAACCCCAGAAATCATTATATGGATTAAAGCGACATCCATGTGGTATTTGAAATTCCATGAAGTCATTACTTCATTCGGTTTGAGAAAATATCATGGATCAATGTATATATCGAGGAAGGTCGATGGAGTAAGATTTGTTTTCTTGTGTTATATGTGGATGATATTTTGCTTGCAACCAATGATAAGGGCTTGTTATATGAGGTGAAACAATTTCTCTCAAAGAACTTTGATATGAAGGATATGGGTGAGGCATCTTATGTCATTGGCATTAAAATCCATAGGGAAAGATCTCGAGGCATTTTGGGTTTGTCTTAAGAGACCTATATCAATAAAGTTTTAGAGAGATTTAACATGAAAAATTGTTCATAAGTGTAGCACCATTTGAAGAATTGGCAATTTGATTTGAATCGATTGCCACCAAAATGATTCCGAGAGCGGGAACACATGAAGAAAATTCCATATACTTTAAACATTGGAAACTGTGTATGCTTTCGATTATACGGACGACATTGCATTTGTTGTTGGAGTATTAGGAAGATATCATAGTAATCCGGTGTTGACTACTAGAGCGCAAAGAAGGTGATGAGATACCTTCAAGGAACAAAGGATTACATGCTTATGTATGAAGCGGGAACATATAGTTTGGGGTGATTGGCTGCTCAGGTCTGGACTTTGCTAGCTGTGTTGATTCTCGAAAATCAACGTCTGGTTATATTTTAAAGCTAGCTGATGGAGCTGTGTCTTGGAGAAGTCTTAACGGACCTTGACGCCACTTCCACTATAGGCCCGAGTTCGTATCTGTTTGAGGCTAGCTATGGTGTATAGTTAAAGAGTTTCATATCTGGGCTTAGGGTTGATGGTTTGTATCTAGGCCATTGAAGTTGTCTTTGTGATGCTTTCAGTGTGTTATGGCTAAGAACAATAAGAGAGGAAGTCGAGTAAGCATATTGACGTGAGTACTTAGCCATAAGAGAGCGTGTTAAAAGAAATAAGTGGTCATTAGACACATTAGAGTTGATGATTGTCGATCCTTTAACTAAAGGCATACCACAAGTATTTTAGGATCATGTAATTACAAATTAGGTTGGTTCCACGATGTAATTTTATTGTACGTACATTCATTATTTTAAATAAAACTCTTATTCAGTATGATATTTCTTCTATGGTTTTGTATATTTCAGATTATTATTATTATTTTGAGAAATATCATTAAGTTTGGACCTTGAATAAACATATGGTTTATTCATTTAGTTTAAGGGTTTGTGTTGAGGAACTTGATATATTGTAATACATGGAGAATCTTACTCACTATAAAAGGACCTGTCGCCTTGATTTATATATTTAGTTTTCGCATGATAAGGTGTTGTAGTATATGGACCAAGTGGGAGAATGTTAGAATGGTCCATATAAATTTTTCTGAATTTTAAGAATTCAAATATCAATCTCCTTAACACCTTTCCCCCGACCCTTCTTGACTCTTGAAACACTGTGATGCTTTGAATGCTCCATATAAAGAGAGACAGCTGTACAATTTTGGGTCCACTAAGCTTCTTCGAATTAAGCAATCGCCATCGAGTTTATTTTGAGAAAGGGTTTAGAAGAGCCAAAAGTGATTTTATTTTGGTTTCTTATTTTCAACAATCTGGTTTCAATTCTTCAGAGTTTCAGTTTCTCTGTTTTTCACAATGGCTGGAGGTATGTAGATTACGGCATTTTCTTCCATGAATGATAGTTAGTTATGTTGTTCAATCACTTTTTGTTTCACATGTCAGTCACACAATACTGTACAAAGCTGAAGAAATTGTGGGACGAATTGAGTTCTCTTGAGTCGTTGCCTACATGCAATTGTGGTGCTACAAAAGCTATGTCAGATGTTATGGAGTCTCGCAAAATTATGCAGTTTCTTATGGTGCTAAATGAGGAGTTTGATAGTTCCAAAGACCATATCTTACTGATGGAACCTGTCCCTGCTGTCAGTAAGGTTTTTTCATTATTGTTGAAGGTTGAAAACAGAGTTACACAGGCAAGCCATCCGGACACTATGAATATGACTACGTTGTCAGCGAGGACTCATAATCATTTTGGAAACTGTTCCTCTTACATGAGAGGAACACAACGACAAGAGAGAGGAGTTATGTTCAATGCCAATGGATACATGGGCGTTCATGGTGGCCGAGGTACTCTCAGGAGGATGGATGATCCTAGGAAGGAGAAGGAAAATCTCATATGTGAGCATTGTAATATGAATGGGCATACTATGGATACTTGTTTTCGACTTCACGGATTTCCAGATTGGTACAAAATTTTGAAAACACAAGATCACAGATATTTGGGCAAGCAAACAGTGTATATTTGAAAGGTATGGAAACACCATTGGATACAACGGATAAAGTGGAACATCAGCAAGACAGTGGGCCCCCTCTGCCAACATTGATTGGTATGGTATAATTCAACAAGAGGTTGCCAGATACCTAAAAGATAAAGATCCTTTCTCGCCTGCTAATCTTGCACAAGCAGATTGTGCAAGGCTAGGCTTTCATTTCAGTTTTACTTCTACGACAAAGATGATGGGACGAGGTGTCTGGATAATCGACACCGGCGCCTCCAACAACCATATATATGTGCAATGAATAGAGTTTCATTGGTGGCCTTACCTCTCTGACTCCTCTCGTACCAGTTTACCTCCTCACTATATCAAAGATACTGGAAATGTTTCTTTACATCCACACCTTGTCCTTACTAATGTTCTTTTCCTTCTTTTCGGTACAATCTTTTATCTGTTAACAGACTTTGTGCTTCGGCTAATGTTCGTTTTACGTTCATTGCCTTATACTATATTCTACGATGATAACTCTACTAAATGATGTTTCTCCCTCCCCAAATTTGGACTATACTCTCTAGCTCCAATAAGATCAATTGCTTCTTAATACAATTATTGGATCCACCTCTCCCATGTGCGTACAGTTTCTCTCCACCTCCACCACATCTTGAGAGGACCACCCTCGAGAAGACATATGCTTCTCCCTCCCACTGAGGGATCATGGTCCATCGCCAGAATCTTGTCAATCCTCAACAAGGTACTTGGACCATTAGAGAATACATGTAAGATGTCAAACATAACATTGACATTGTTGCTCTCATGAATGTCCCCGTTGACTTTGATGAGCTATTTGTCCATGTCCTGAATGGACTCGACTTGGCCTACTCGAACTTATCTCATGCTCTCCAAGTTTGAGACTCCAGCTACGTTTGAGGAATCGTTCGAGCACCTCCTAAATTACGAGGCCCAACTTCATCATTTGATTTCTCTGGCTCCACCAGCCTCCATTCCAGCGACTGCCATGGTTACTTTGCCTGGTTCCTTGTCCCATCATCAGTCAAACAACCGTGAGGGACGCAACCCCAACTAGTCTCTATAGTCCGGGACATCACTTGGTGTCCCTTAACAATTTGCCCGACCTTCTCTACCAGCAGTCGGGGGCAAATCGATATCTCGGGCATGCTCCCTCAGTGTCTCCATGGCACCTCGGTATTGGCTTGACTTTGTGGTATAGCGGCCTCTGTAGCAATGCGATCCTTCGACCCACCTCGGCACTTTCGGCTCCTCTTCCCACTTACTCCTGCCCGGGATCCCTTGACCTTCACTGCACCTTATGCCCACACTGCAATCCATCTCTCCACTCTTGGTACCTCTCTAGATTGGGTTATTGATTCGGGCGCCTCTCACCATGTGACCACGAATCTTGCTGCCCTGGCCCTTTATGCGCCGTACACCACCTTTGATAGTGTGATTATTGGTGATGGCCTAGGTTTATTGATTGCCAACATTGACTCCTTCTCCCATACCTCTCTCCCTACACCTTTATTTTTTTCTAATATTCTACATGTCCCTGCCATGTCTAAGAATCTTATTTCGGTCTCGAATCTTTGTGTTGATAACCCTAAAAATGTCCTATTCTTTTACTCTTTCTTTTAGATGTAGGATTGTCACATAGGGGTCACCCTGGTTCACGGGTAGTGTAGAGACGATGTCTATTATTGGTAGAAGTCAATCCCCCTTCAGTCTTCAGCCCTATCTCTGTCATCCTCAGCTTAGTCCTCCCTTGCCGCTATCTCTATGTGGCATAGTCGTCTCGGTCATCCGTCCTTGCCAAAATTTCAAAAATTTCTTAGTGTTTTAAGTATCTATTTTCTCGAAGAACATTTATGTTCCTTCTCTTATAGCTCTTGTAGTATTAATAAAAGCCACAAGTTACCTTTTTCTAAATCAAGCATCACATCTTTCTCACCACTTAATGTCATCTTTTTTTTTATGTGTGGACCTCACCTGTTTCCTCTTCTGATGGTTTTCATTACTACATTATTTTTGTTGACCATTTCACAAAGTATATCTAGTTTTATCCATTACGTCGTAAATCAGATGTTCATTCAACCTTTGTTGCCTTCAAGCAACTTGTTGAAAATTATTTGACCACCACCATTAAAACACTTTACACTAGTAATGGGGGTGAATTCCTAGCTCTTAGGTCATTCCTTGTGACCCATGGTATAACCCATCTCACTACACCTCCCCACACTCCTGAACATAATGGGTATTCTAAATGCCAGCATCGGCATATTATCGAAAAGGGTCTCACTCTCCTGCATTAGGCCTCCATTCCTCTAACCTTCTAGTCGTATGCTTTTGCTACCGTTGTTTATTTAATCAATCGAATGCTCAAAGTTGGTCTCTCTCTTGGTTCCTTGTTTGAAAAGTTATTCCACATAATTCCTAACCCACTAAACTCTGTGCCTTCGATTGTTTATGTTTCCTCACACAGTTCGTCCTTATTCTTCCTGAGCTCGACCCCGAATCTAGATCCCATGTGTCTTTCATTTCTCCCTTACTCCAAAGTGCCTTGCTCTTTTTTAACCCCTCTCAGAGATATTTGTGTCCGAGTCATGTCAAGTTTGTGGAATATTTCTCATTCTCTTCTCTCACCCCCGCATCCGTGTGGACACGGTTTCTGCTCTCAGCCAGCATTCACCTTAGTAGACCTTCGGCAAGTCGGGCTTAACGGACCTCAGGAGTACTTTCCATCCTGCCTTGACCTCCGTGGGCTAGCATCCCCCGACTTGTATCACTAGGTTCCAACGGACCTCCTAAGTACTTTCCGTCACCTGCCCGGAGCCTCAGCAGCCTACCGGCTACCCCCGACTGTATCGTGGAGTTGATAGACCTCCCAGAATAACTCTAATCACCTGCTGACCTCCTCAGGCTTTCTCTCCTCTTCCTTGTTCACCTCGGGCGTGAGTCCCGGCAGCCCGGCTCAAACCACCTCCAAGTACTACACCCTTGACCTCCGGTCGACACATGCCCGACCTCGCCTTCAACTTTCCATCAACCGTCTCCCTTTACTGGCCTATTGGGTTTGGCACCCTCCCTCTCCTCACCTAGCCATACTCCCGACCCCATACCCATTCCCCATTCCCTATTAAACCATCATCCCATGCAAACACGATCTAAAAGTGCCAACATCACCAACTCGAGATATGGCCTTACCACCTTCTTTCCACACATCTACAGACCTTACCTTTGTCATGAAACTTTCGAAAGTCAGAGTAGGTTCATGCCATGCAGTGCAAGTATGATTCTCTCATCCGGAATGGCACTTAGTCTCTAGTTCCCCCGAACCCGGGGTAGAACATAGTAGGCAACAAATGGGTTTTTCGCATCAAACAAAATTCCAATGGCTCTATTGCTCGGTATAAAGATTGACTTGTTTCTAAAGGCTTTCACCAACATCGGGTATTGATTTTCACGAGACTTTCAGTCGTGATCGAATCCATCCAGATTCGTACTATGCTCGGCGGCTTCTGCTCCGCCATGGTGCAGAGATAGCCGCTGACTTGATGTTATTAGCTCTCGGCTAGCATCTCGCTGGGGAGGTCTATGGTGCAGCTACAAGGTATGTGCAATGTCAAGCATCCACATCATGTCTTTCTATTTATGGGCTCGGCAGGCTCGTCGGAAAAAATTTACGCACTTTCTTACTCTCTCTCAGCTTTGTTACATCTATCTGGAGACCGTCTCTCTTTATGCATTCATGACACTTTTCTACTTCCTAGTCTATGTTGATGATCTGATTATTACCATAATTAGTGACCCCTCACTTGTTGTACTTATTATTCGTTGACTACACATTTCTCACGAGGATCTCGGGCCTTGTCTTGCCAGGTGGGTTTGAGGTTCTGGCTACCTCCTCGGGCCTTCTCCTATCTCAGCAAAACTATGTCATTGATCTTCTAAGCAAACACAACATGCTCGGCTTCAAACTTGTCTCCACACCACTTGTCGTGGGTACTTCCCTAAATACTAATGATGGTTCTATGTCGGTCAATGCCACTATGTACCGTCAGGTGATTGGTGACCTACAACATCTTCGGTTGACTTGAATGGATATTTCCTTTGTCGTGAACAAACTCTCCTAGTTCATGCACGCATCGTCTGAACACCATTAGGGAGCGATCAAACGTCTACTTCGTTATATTAATGGCACGAGATCCCTTGTTGTCCATTCTTGAACTCTCCTCCAAACATTACCTGACTTCTACGTGCGGTAGGATATTAACCTAGATGGTCATTGCCTCATGTGCTTTTCTTATATTCCTTGGTGCTAATCCAATCTCCTAGAGTTCTACAAATCAACGTATTGTTGCTCGGTCTTCCATTGAGGATGAGTATCGTTCATTGCGTACGCTGCAATGGGTGAAATTCATTTGTTGTGAGCTTCTTGTCTAGTGTAGTCTCGCTACTTTCGACACTTGGCTTCACTTTTCTCTCTGCTAATCCTGTTTTCCATTCTCGCATGAAACACCTTGCGATAGATTATGACTTTGTTTGTGACTTGGTTCAGTCGTCTAAGCTGCATGTTGCTCATGTCTTTGTTGGTGACCAGCTTGCTAATGCCTTCACCAAATCCCTTTCTCAACCTCACCTTCTTTCCTTATATAACAAGATTGGTGTTGTCTCTAGCACACCGTCTTGAGGGGGCGTATTAGAGTATATTTAGAATTCCTTTTTTTGTATTAGAGTACATTTAGGTTTCCTTTATTGTCTCAATGATTTTACCTTTTTTCCCTTGTATTGGTAAATTTATATAGCTCTACTCTCTCAATAATAATCAAGTCTCTTTCATAATACCAGGATCGTTGGAGAGAAGAAATCGAAAACTTTCTAAGTAAGATAGTTTTCTTATTTCTTGGTTTTTGCATCTAAGGGGAAAGATAGTTAGGGTTTTTTTTTTTTTTGAATGTTGATGGAGTTTATTTAATTTCGTTTCAAATCTCCATTTTGTTCTCCAAAGTGCCTAACATGAAGAGAAGGGAAGGAAGGGGAATGGGTTTTGATTTTTTTTTTTTAGGGAATGATGTAAAGTTGCATCATAGCACCAGATATAATGAAAATAGAACCCAACTCACCCGTAGTAGTGTGAAATATACTTTCTACATCAAATAAATGAAAACATTCACTTTTTATGTATTAAGACGAAATTACCCTGAATGAATTGACTAGTGAACCCCATTTATTTGACACTTAGAAGAGAGAAATTCATCCTTAATGTAAGACAACCATCCTTAGTGTAACATAATTAATACACTAATGAAACAGGGTCGTCCTTAATATGTTACATTAGTGTAATAACTATGTTACATTAATGATGATTGTGTTAATTAGTGTAATAATTGTGTTATATTAAGGATCAATTTCTCTCTCCAATGTGGCATCTGTGGGCCCCACATGAGGGACATTTCTGTCTTTAGAGGACTGGTTACTGTTCCATAGCATGTTTTCATTAATTTGGTGGCTTCATAAAATCAGATAAAATCGGTGTCTGTTTTTGGTTTTTCATCCTAGTATGAAATTAGATAAACTTTTCGAAATTCTTTCCCACACTATCGTCATCTCCCGTGATTTTATTTTCCACGAGTCTTATAATGAGAGATAATTGAACAAAAAATTATTTATGTTATTGAACACAAACTGCCTATTTATATATAAGACAAACCCAAATCAAATAGGAAATAATATGAATTTTCCTAACTCCACATGAATACATGTTTCCTTTTCTCAACTAGTTTCTAATTCTATGATCCTATAACACTCCTCCTCAAGTTGGAGTGTAGATGTTGATCATGTCTAACTTGGTACAGAGATAAAAAACCTTTTCTATCGAATGCTTCAAAAATCATTGCTTATACACTCCAATCTATATGGCTTTGTATCTCATGAAGTAGCATTGATATTATTGAGAAATCTCATGGACCCTTTCACTATCCGCATTGATATGATATTGTCTACATAGGCTTGAGGCCCTCATGGTTTTGTTTTTGGGTTTCTCTCCTAAAAGGCCTCATACCAATTTAATGTTGTTCATGCTTATAAACTCATAAGCCTTCTCATTCATAACCGATGTGGGACTTTACTTAGCACATCATTTTGTTCGACATCCACCCACACAGTTAAGCCTGAACCCAGCTCTGATACCACTAGTTGGGAAAACCTATGGACAATTCCCTCCACATTGGGATAATATTGTCCACTTTGGGCCTAAGGCCCTCATGATTTTGATTTTGGACTTCTCCCTAAAAAGCCTCACATCAATTGGATGTTGTCTATGTTTGTAAACTCATAATTCATAAGTCTTTTCATTCCTAACTGATGTGAGACTTTGGGTGCACACCCAATATATATCTCCCTTCTAAATTCTACATACATCAAGTTTTTTTATCTTTTTGTTCAACCATATGGAGAGACTAAAAGAGAAGAAAACAGAGACATATACGTATTTTAACTTTGACAGGTATTTTAATTATTTCATGGGGTCATTTTGATGAAGTGAGGTGGATGTAAATAGAAATAAACTTTATGGATGTAGAATGTATTTTAACTTTGACAGGTATTTTAATTATTTCATGGGATCATTTTGATGAAGTGAGGTGGATGTAAAAAGAAAGAAACTTTATGGATGTAGAATTTAGCATTCGAGGATAAGAAAACTGTTGGAATATGTCTCCAATTCCTAACTAGTATTAATTTCAATTTATAAAGAATATTTTATAGGATAATTTTTAAGTTATTATATTATTGTATATTAGACTTTTCTTATAGAATAAGGAAAGATGTTAGGAATATCAGTATAAATATTTTGGGTCATAAGGGAAAAAAGTTATAAGAAAGAGATGAGCTTATAAAGACTACAAGGAGTAAGTAGAGATTTGAGGAAGATCAGGGATACCCGATAGAGCGATGGATTTTGCGGTTCAGGGTATGGATACAATGAATGGGGAAACATGGGATGTTTCGAGAATCCAATTGTATGTTATTCTACCTCTTAATATTTTCTAGCATTATAGTGGAAAAGATTTTTCTCATCCTGAATATGAACATATTTAGTAGAACCATGTTAAAGCCTCATGTAACTTTGTGTGGTTATTCTTTATCTTTTTTGTTCTTAAATTATTATCATCTACATAGCTTAGTTTAACAACAATTGTTATCAGAGCCAGAGTTGAACTTGGCTATGTAGGTGAAATCCTCAGATGTTGAACATAGGTGAAGAGCCCTAATTAGTTGGCAACAAATCCATGGTTATGCTTTATCGAATAAGCGGTGTGCTTCGGATCCTCATGTACATGTTGTTGCTCCACAATGAAAAAGGAGTTGCCCTAGATAAAAGCAAACTCTCAAGGCAAGTGGTGCTTCATGTAATGCATGTGGTAGAACGCAATAGAAGCCAAAGAAAATCCTAGGATGTAGAGAGTGTATAGACGAATGATCGTTTTAGACGATGTTCAATGATACTTGTTCGAGAAAATGATTGTTAGAGCAACAAAAACGAATCTCAGTTCAAGGTGGAGTCAATGATGGAATTTGATCTAAGGTGGTAATTGTTGGAATATGTCTCCAATTCCTAATTAGTATTAATTCCTATTTGTAAAGAATTTTTTATAGGATAATTCTTAGGTTATTATATTATTGTAATATTAGGTTTTTCTTATAGAATAAGGAAAATTATTAGAAATATCAGTATAAATATTCTAGATCATAAGGGGGAAAAGCTATGAGAGAGGGATGGGCTTATAAAGGCTATATGAGGTATGTAGAGATATGAAGAAAAACGGGAATACACTGTGGAGCGAGGGATTTCGCGGTTCAGGGTTTGGATACAATGAATAGGAAAACATGGGATGTTTTGGAACCTAATTGTATGTTGTTCTACTATAATATTTTCTATCATTTAGTGAAAAGATTCTTTCTCATCCGTGGATATAAGCATGGTTAGCTGAACCACGTTAAAACTTTGTGCATTTTTGTATAAGTTATTCTTTATCTTTTTGTTCTTGAATTATTATCATCTACATCAAAGTTGCCGCTGACACAGCGAAAACATACTTCATATTAATGGACTGAGCCAACTTTTCAATCGAGAACTGCAATATCATTTGTCCAAATATTAGTTTTACTGGTTCTGAACAACAAACAAATTCCCTGGTTCTCTTCACCGGGGCCAAAGGATTTGAAGATCATAAAAACTCATATTTTTGCTAATTCAATTGGTATCAACCCTTTCTGAAAGCATTGAAAGTTGAAAGTTGCATAATTTTTTACATTTCTATAAACTCTTGGCCTTTTCTCATCTATCAGGCTCTCTATCGGTCCAATTTCATTGTCTGCTCCCGGTTCATGAAACATAGCCACCGATATCCTCATCCTTTCTGAGTTTGTCACAACCCTGTGTAGTGGGCTCTTGAATATTCCGTTACTCATTATCTGAATAAATTTATGTAAAACCGAATTCAAAGCTGATTACTTCCATTAGTACTGATGATTAATTTAATCGCAAGATGAAGTTATACGGATAAGGTGCACAAATGCCCCCGAGTTTTACATGTATGTCCAACTTTGTCCCTCAATTTTTTTGGGTCCCAAGATACCTCTAATGTTTACTTTCATAGTCACCCAAGTCCGTCCCGTCAAAAAAAGTGTTGAAAGCTCTAACACGTATCGGGTCTGTAACAGGGATTTTAATGGACATTTGTCCATTTGTGACGTGGTTGAGCTATAGAAGTAAACATCAAAGGTATCTTAGAACCGAAAAAAAGTTGAGAGGCAAAGTGGGATATACCTGCAAAACTTGGAAGTATTTGTGCACCTTATCCCTGAAGTTATATATTTAATATTAGGTACCTGCATTTGATCCCCAAGGTTGATGACAAAAGCATGAGGAATTACAGCAACTCTAAACCATTTACCATCTTTGAAGACTTGAAGACCTTCTATTTCTTTATCTTGCAGAAGGAGAGTGATTCCCGATCCATCTGAATGAGCTTTCAGACCAAGAACCAGATCAGGTCTTGCACATCTTGGGTAGAAACTAAATCTTGCCTTCATCCCTGCTCGCTCTCCAAATTGACTCAAGAAACTGTTCTCATCCAGATTCAGTGACTTTGCCATGGCCTTCAAGATAACATCAATTATAGTCTTTACCTTTCTGCCATATTCTTCCAAGACCTCTCTACAATAAAAATAAGCATAGTTTGTAATACTTATAAGATTAAGGCTCTATTTGGAATGAAAAATAATAAAGAAAGAAAATATAGAGAAAAATAAAGAGGAAAACGTGCATGAAAGAAAATAAAAGATAGGTTTAAACTTAATAAATTAATTTTATATGTTTATTCAAACTCATTTTATTTATTTCTCTTTAAGAATTATAGAATTTAAAAAATGTAAAATTTTAAGGAATTTTTATTAAATTTGATTTTCTTTTTTAATTTTCACAATGAAACCAAATATGAGAAAATCATTTTTCTTAGGCTTTATTTGAAATCCGAAAAATACTAAAGAAAATAAAGAGGAAAACATAATTATCCAAAAATAAAATGAGGGGGAAATAGAGAAGAGAAGTGAAATGAAAGAAAATATGTAAAAAATTAAGTTTAAATTTAATAAATTAATTTTATACATTTAATTTAAACTCATTTTATTTATTTTCTTTGTTATATAAGGTATATTTTCCATGCCGGGAAACCAAATATAAAAAAACAATTTTTCTTAGTATTTTTTTTATTTTTCTTAGTACTTTCTGATTTTAAAATGTAACCCTAGTATATTTTTTTTCTAGTATTTTTCGGGTTTCAAACGAAGCATTAGTATTTTTTTTCTTTTTCTTATATTTTTTGGGTTAGAAATGGAGACTTCTAACTTTGCATTTTCGAGATTAAAAAGTACCTAAACTCAATTGGGGTGTCCGGCCAAAGTTGAAGCTTTCTTTGATCTACTGGTTGCAGCCTGAGAAACAGACGATACAACCAGTCAACCACTTGATTCTCTGAAATCATTGGATCATTCCCATACCCTTCCATGCCATCAACCTCTCGAGAGTACTTCTGTTTCTCTTCCTCGGAGTGCAGCTGCTCTGCTTCACTTTTATCTTGGAACAGACTTGAAATCCATGGCCTATGGCTGCACGGAGACTTGAAAATCCCAGTAAGGAGAGTGTTGTGGGACTCAGGAGAATGAAAATAAGATAGGGATTTAAGTCCAAGAAAAAAACACCAATTGATTAATTTCTTTATATGAAAGCTAAATTATATATATTTTCATAGAAAGTCGTGTAGTAATTAGAAGACAGAACCTGAAAGCAGCCCCATGAAGTGAGAGCTGATTTAAGTTTTTGCAGCTCATCTTCTCCTTCTTTAGAAGATAGAAGAGATGAAGAGGAGGAAAGGAGGGTGATATCAATGGTGGGGATTGGATCTGATGGCAGAAATGAATCCATAGGCTTAATACCGTTTTCTTTGAGGAAGTATTCCTGAGGCGGCTCATCCCCTTTCATGGACATTTCTTGCAAGCTTTTGGCCATGTTGCATCTGGGGAAGATACCTGAGGGATGATACTCCAATATTTAAACCCAAATCCTACCATTTAGCTGAGTTGTGTTATTGGTTGTTTAACATGATATACAAGATTAATTTGGCGTGAGGTTCAGGCTCTGCTCTGGCCACCTTTTTGTTATTCGTTCCCAAATTATAATTCCTGGCACCCATGTGCATCATGGACCTTGTCATGCAGGTCCTGAACTCGAGAAAAATGTTGGGCGTTGGGCTGTGGACCCTGCTCACTTTGAATTAAAAAAAAAGAAGAAAAATGGTCAAAAAGGGGCTGCCGCCCCCACCCCTCTTGCCCTTTTTCTCCTTATTTTGAGCCGCTGTTGCGGCTCAATGTTTTCCCAACCTCTCCCCCATTAGTATAAATAAGCATGCTGAGGAGGAAGAATGGGAGGACTTTCCCTGCAGAGGGGAGGAAGGTAGGAGAGAAAAAGAGAATGAAGAGATCCAGGATGGAGAGAGAAAATTATGGGAGATAGGGTAAAACAATGTAAGAATCTCGAAATATCCTCGATGTTTATATTCGTAACTCAATCATGACTCTATTATTATAGAAGGACATAGATATAGACAAACGCTTGTTAAATACTTCTCATATGTTAGAGTTTTCAATCTTGTTGTAATTTTTAACAAAGTGGACATGGGTGATTATGAAAGTAAATGTCTTTGAGTATCTTGGAATAAAAAAAGTTAAGGGGCAAAATGAGTCATACAAGCAAAACTTTGAGGCATTTTTGCGCTCTACATGTGAATGACATTAATTTAATTCTATTGTGCTTATGGGCATTATTTTTAATTTGTGTTGCTTGTTTTTTAATTTGTGTTGCTTGTTCTGCTCGCGACCATCGATCTTCCCCATTATATACAATTTCTTTCTTTTGTCGTGCTCAATGTTAGGGCCAAGCCCTATGAATTAAGCCGCTTTTGGTAGCGACCCGGCAGCCGCCAAGGGAATTGCCCCAATTTTCTCCGATATGAGTGGCCTTCATTGTCTATTAGTGGAGGTCATCCTCTTCAAAAGACAAATATTTGATATTAATTATAGATGCTAAATTTAAATTTTTTTAAGGAGAATAATGTAAATATGCTATGAAGTCCTAAAAGCAGGAAGCCAATTTCTTGAAATCATTAAAACATTTTATGACGCCACTAAATTAATGAAAACGTGGGTGGAACAATAACCATTCCTCTTCAATAAGAAATGCTCCTTATGTGGAGCTAACAAAGGCCATATAGGAGTGAGAAAAACATGTCATGTCACCAACAACTCTAAGAAAAAAATAAAATCAACTTTAACGAAAGAGATATTTGAAACCCTAGCATTCTAATCCGAGAAAACCAATGTTCGAAAATCTTCCAACCTGTGGTCGTGTGTGTGGGGAGAATAAGGTCACAAGCAAGAGAGTTGAAAACCCTAAATATCTTGTCTTTGGATAGCTCCGGGTATTAGAGTATATTTAGAATTTTTTTATTGTCTCAATGCTTTTACCTTTTTGCCCTTGTATTGGTACTTTATATACCTCAACTCTCTTAATAATAATAATCAAGTCTATTTATTTATGTAATTATCGAGTACGTAAAACTATGACAAACCTAGTTGTCGTCGTCGTCGTTGTTCATGATCCCACCTCATCCGTTAGTAACAATGCCGATGAGTGTCATAACTTCTATCACTATCGTTGTGCCCTCTCGTATCCCCACGGTCTTGATCGGAAATGACTCGCCTTAAAACTTAGTCGTTCTCAACGTTAATGCTTAAGCACCGCTCAAACTCATAGCATGAGTATACACATAGCGACTCTGATTAGCTGTCTTTTCTTTATTTAGAGTGCGACTTGCTTGAGTTGTCGATGGAACAGTCGTGTCTGCGGCGACGATAACTCTACTTGATGCAGCTTCTCTCTTCCCAAATCCGGATTATATTCTCTGGCTCCAACAAGATCAATTACTTCTTAATGCAATTATCGAATCCGCCTCTCCCATGTGCATGCAGTTTCTCTCCACCTCCACCACATCTCGATTGGACCACCCTCGAGAAGATAGCTTCTCCCTCCCGCTGACGGATCATGGTCCATCGCCAAAATCTTATCAATCCTCAACAAGGTATTCGAACCATTATAGAATACATGTAAGATGTCAAACACAACATTGACTTTGTTGCTCTCATGAATGTCCCCGTTGACTTTGATGAGCTCTCTGTCAATGTCTTGAACGAACTCGGCCCGACCTACTCGAACTTATCTCATGCTCTCCAAGTTTGAGAGACTCTAGTTACTTTTGAGGAATTGTTAAAGCACCTCCTAAATTATGAGGCCAAACTGACATTTAGTTTCTCCTCTCAGCCACCTCCATTCCATTGCCATGGTTACTTTGCTGGGTTCCTCGTCCGTGTCAGTTGATCAGTAGGGCCCTTACAGCCTGGCCGGTCTCTGTCTGAAACATCACTTGGTGTACCCTAACAATTTGCCTGACCTTCTCTACCAACCCAGATCGGGCATAATCAATATCTCGGGCATGCTTCTCCTATGTCTCACGGCCTGAAGCATACGTCTGGTTGGGCATAGGCGCCTCGGGCCTGACGGCTTTGTGGTATAACCGGGCCTCTGCACGACAATCTGATCATCTACCCACCTCGACACTCGGCTCCTGTAGCTCCTCACCTTTATGCTCTGCACCTACCTTCAGCATTATGCCCTACTTGTAGTCCATTTCTCCACTCCTGGTACCTCTCTAGATTGGGTTATTGATTCGAGCACCTCTCACCATGTGACCACAGATCTTGCTGCCCTGGCCCTTTATGTGTCGTACACCACCTCTAACAGTGTGATTATTAATGATGGCCCAGGTTTATCGATTGCTAACATTGACTCCTTCTCCCTTACCTCTCTCCCTACACCTTTATTTTTTTCTAATATTCTACGTGTCCCTGCCATGTCTAAGAATTTTATTTCGTTCTCAACTCTTTATGTCGATAACCCTATTAATGTCCTATTCTTTGACTCTTTCTTTCAGATGCAAGATTGTCAAATAGGGGTCACCCTGGTTCACGGGCAATGTAAAGACAGTGTCTATTATTAGCCGAAGTCAGTCCCCCTTCAGTCTTCAGCCCTATCTCTGTCATCCTCAGCTTGGTCCTCCCTTGCCTATATCTTTATGTGCCACAGTCGTCTCGGTCATCCTTCCTTGCCAAATTTTCAAAAATTTCTTAGTGTTTTAAGTATTTCTTTTCTCGAAGAACATTTATGTTCCTTCTCTTATAGCTCTTGCAGTATTAATAAAAGCCACAAGTTATCTTTTGCTAAATCAAGCATCACCTCTTTCTCTCCACTTGATGTCATCTTTTTTTATGTGTGGACCTCACCTGTTTCCTCTTCTGATGGTTTTCATTACTACATTATTTTTGTTGACCATTTCACAAAAGTATATCTATTTTTATCCATTACGTCGTAAATCAGATGTTCATTCAACCTTTGTTGCCTTTAAGCAACTTGTTGAAAATTATTTCACCACCACCATTAAAACACTTTACACCAATAATGGGGGTGAATTCCTAGCTCTTAGGTCATTCCTTGCGACCTATGGTATAACCCATCTCGGTACACCTCCCTACACTCCTGAACATAATGGGTATTCTAAACTCCAGTATCGGCATATTGTTGAAAAGGGTCTCACTCTCCTGCATTAGGTCTCAATTCCTCTAACCTTCTAGCCATATGTTTTTGCTACTGTTGTTTATTTAATCAATCGAATGCCCAAAGTTGGTCTCTTTCTTGGTTCCTCATTTGAAAAGTTATTCCACACAATTTCTGACCCACTAAACTCTGTGCCTTCAATTGTTTATGTTTTCCCTGGTTGCTTCCTTACTCTTCCCACAAACTCGACCCCAAATCTAGTCTGTGTGTCTTTCTAGGCTACTCCCTTACTCAAAGTGCCTTCCTCTATTTTGACCCCACTCTCAAAAAAATCTTTATGTCTCGTCATGTTAAGTTTGTGGAGAATGTTTTCTTGTTCTCTTCCCCACTCAACCCCTCATCCCCAATAATGGACCCACGGACTGCGCTCTCCTCGCTTCATGCCTCGACGACCTTCAACACCGTGAGCTTAACAAACCTCAGTACTTTCCCGTACTGACTAACCTCAGCGAAAAGCATCCCCCGACCAATGTCGCGAGTTCAACGGACCTCCCAGTAACTCCCCAATCCTTAGCTCGACCTCCTGCCGACTTGCTCTCCTCACTTCCTTGTTCACCTGGGGTAACCATCGGCGCGGAAGCAATGAGCCTCAGAGTATCTACACCCCGTGACATCACGCTAGCTTGCATGCTGACCTCGCCCCACCTTTCCATGATCGTCTCCGGCTTTCTTTATTGGGTTTAACACCCTCCCTCTCTCCCACCTGTACTCCAGGCCCTTACCCATTCCCCTTCCCCACATTAAACCATCATCCCATGCAAACCCGATTTAAAAGTTTCAGCATCCCACCAACTAGAGATATGGCCTCCCTACCTTCTACCTATCTTTGGGCATTACCTTGTCACCCAGGAGCTCCCCAGATCCAGAAATGGGTTGGAGCCATCTGCGATCTTGAGTATGATGCTCTCATCGGAGCAGGGACTTAGTCTCACAGTTGCAGGCACAGGGCGAGAACATAGTGGGCAACAAATGGGTTTTTCGCATCAAACAAATTCATGATGGCTCTATTGCTTGGTATAAAGCTCAACTTGTTGCTAAAGGCTTTCACCAACATCCGGGTATTGATTTTCATGAGACTTTTAGTCCCGTGATCAATCCCATCACCGTTCATTCTAAGCTTAGCATTGCACTTCATTGCCGGTGGAATGTGCTAGACAGTGTTAATAGCACGTCTTTCTCAGCGGGCATCTCAAGAGGAGGAGTCCTATATGGTGCAACCGCGGGATGTACTGCAGTATCCACATACTTGTCGTTTACACAAAGCTATTTATGGGCTCAACCAAGCTCCCTGAGCTTGGTACCAGGAGCTACACACTTTCTTGCTCTTTCAGCTTGGTTACATCCTGTGCAGACTCGTTTTGTAACACCCCAAATTATACCATAACAGTTTTATAACATGTTTAGGGTATAAAATAAGTAAAATTGGTATGTTTCTTAAATTTAAATGCAAAAAGTGAAAAAGGATAAAAACCCGAAATTTAATACAAGAGTTAAGGGTAAATTAGTAATTTACCAATCCAGGATCCAAAAGTCATAATTAAGAAGATTATATGATAAAGTGGAAATATGAATAAGTGGAATTGCAAATAAAAGGAAAAGAAAGGACCAAATAGCAAAAGTAAAAAAGTAAGCCAAATGTTGTTAAGCCAAACATGGCCTTAACTCCAAAATGAGGATAAGACCAACAATATCTCATTTTTGGTGTGTAAAGGCTAGGGTTCACATTAAAGAGAGGAAGAAGAAAGAGGAGAAAGGGAGAAGAGAAGAGAATAAAAGCAAAGGTATGGAACTACAATAAATCTCTTTGTGTTTAAGTTGTGTAGGAAAAATCCTACTATAAGTGTTGTTAGTTGGTATAAGATGAGTTTTATGGTTTATTTTGAGTTTTGGGTTGAGTTGGTTTGGGGTTGGAAGG
Organism: Tetrastigma voinierianum; assembly: GCA_016808115.1. NCBI lineage: Eukaryota > Viridiplantae > Streptophyta > Magnoliopsida > Vitales > Vitaceae > Tetrastigma > Tetrastigma voinierianum. The sequence goes on along the minus strand of JAEQBH010000706.1, from coordinate 632,288 downwards.
AAATTTCCGGTGAAAATGGCCAAAACTGGCCATTTCTATTCTGTTTGACACCCCTACGCCTAGGCGTAGGAGTCCACACCTAGGCGAAGGTCTCTATGCCTAGGCAAGCCCAGTTTCTTTGAACGTGCGGTCCACCCTAAAGTAGCGGTCTCACTTTAGGTGAACCCTCCTCTTTAAGTATTGGGAAGCTTCGCCTAGGCATCATAGTCTTGTTTGGTTCTCTCTTTCGTTAATTCTAACAATCGTCCATTTGACTAATGAGAATCCTAATAAGTGAATGAAAGGGTTCACTCTGAGTATAAAAATTATATGAAAATGTTCCATTGCCTCGACCGAGGCGAAGCGTCGGTCGTAAGGCAAACATTGTTTCTTACCCTCATTTGCTAATAATGAAATGTAGTGTTCCTTGGTTAAGAGATGAAAAGATAAATGTGTAGTTAAGGCATACATAAAGCATTATAAATCTCTAAATAATCTGAGTAAAGATGCATCTTGGAAATGGTAAGAAAATATAAATGATTCTGGGATAACAATAGTTATTCGGGATATGGGATATATATTGTAAATGAAATAAAAGCAGTTGTCTTCTTAGAACCTAGTAGAGGAATAGATGGGCATGCCTATTATAGGAAGCGAAGTTTATTATTCTTTGATCAGGTGGCTTTACGTTTGGGTCATTACACGCCTTCGGACCTTATAGATGGTCATTGTCTTGTCTGATGATATGGCCCATATCGAGCCCTTATAGAAGGTCATTGTCTCGTATAATGATAATAGCGCCTTCGAGGCCCATATAAAATGGTGTTCAATCTCAAATTACAATGATAAGCAGCACATAGTGTCCTTATAGTTCATTGTCTGTTACAATGATTATAGCACCTTCAGTCCTTATAGTTCACGTATCATACAAGGTATTTGTAGGTATGAAACATAAAATAAATGACAAATATACAAATAGCATGACGCAAATATGAAGCATAGCATTATGTGATGATATGTATCTGATGATAAGTCTGAAGCAAAAATGTAAATGAAGATGATATGGAATGAAACATGATAAGACGAATAAGTATATGATATATGTAGAAACGTATCTATAAATGATATGTTCAAAGCGTGAATAAGCATGTGTATATGTAAATGAATGTTAAAGTTATATGCGATTTAATACAAGTGTGATGACCCTTATTAGAATTCGTTCACATGTATTGCTGCAAGCAATAAGCAGCACGAAGTGTTTCATCGGAGTGTGAGTGCAATTGAAGCTAGAGCTAGAAGCAGGACGATCTACATCGACAGAGACGACACACTGGAATTCTGAAGATCTTTTGGTCTATTATTGTATATGTTTTGTTTTTGTAAGCAGTGTAAAAATTTGTATATGCTAAACACTCCCATTTATGGAGTTTTCTACATAATATATTTCAAGTTAAATGTTTAACAATACATGAATGAACAAGATAATGGTATGGTAAAAAGTAAAAGATAGTTACAAGTTAAGTGGTATCAGAGCACCCCGTGTTGGGGGCATCTCAAGTTAGATGGTAAAAGAGGCGTGACAAGTTAGTGGTATCAGAGCACCTCGTATTAGGGGCATCATAAGTTGGATGGTAAAAAAGCCATGACAAGTTTAGTGGTATCAGAGCCTAGATTTAAGCGTTTCTAGAAAAGCCAAAGTTTAGGCGATTCTAGATAGAATATAAGATTTAAAAGCATGTGTTTAGTAATGTTTTGGCCTGATGTGGATGTCCTTGTGTTTTGTGTTGATGGATCATCCTCAGTGTTTGAAGAAGCTGACTAAGAGTGTTAATACGGAGATCAAGGGTTACGCTTGAACCGCCTGATCTGTCGAAGTGAGTCACACCCCGGATGGGCCAAATAGGCTTTCTTGAGGATATCTCAAGACATGACTCGGGTATTAGAGAGATTGACAACTCCGAAAGCCTCGATAGATATGGTAAGAAGACATGGGGCTGAGGAATTCGATTGGACAAACATGGAAGAGTCCGATAAAGCGGAGTTTAGGTTAGAAAAGTCACAAAGAATATAGGAGGAAGTTAGATGCCCTCCTGATCATAGAGTATCATATGGTCCCTATTGCAAAGTAGAGCGCATGATTGGTGGAAACTAAGTGAAGTCCAGGTTCCAAATCCGCTGGCGGGTTTCTTTGTCCAGTCGGGGCGAAATGCGTTGAGATGTATAGGAGACCCGAGTGACTTGATTGGCTAATTTGACTGAGGAACTTCACGGGTGTCTGAATATGAGAAAGGAATTCAGTCATTGAAATATACCCTAACGGTTCGGACATGTTGAGGTATAATAAGTAAAGATGTATTTATTCGAATTAAAATAGCGATAACATAAATTAATACAACAAGTAAGGGTAAATTACTAAATTACCAATTCATGACCCAAGGGCATAATATAATAAGTTCATATGTCAAGTAGGATTTTGATAAATTGAATGAATAATGAAAGGAGGACCAAAGAGTAGCAAAAAAAGATATTAGAATAAAATAAGGAAGAAAATTGTAGAAGTAAGTGGCTTGAAGGAAAGAGGAGGAAGTTTCCTCCTTGGAAAGTGAAATAAAAAGGGATAAAGATCAAATAAGGAGAAGACCCGAAAAATATCTCATTTTGATGTAGAGAGGAAGGCAAAAAAAGCGGAAGAAGAGAGAAGAAAGAGAAAGAAAAGAAGAAATAAGGAAAAAGGAAAGAGAAGATCACAGGTATGGAACTGTGAATATTTGTATGAATACACATGTCTTGGGTTTGGAAACTCCCAATCTCAATTCTTGTTATGATTAAGTTGAGAAGAGCTCTAAGGATCCTAGATATGTGCTTTAGGAAGGGTCTAGTTGCAGGTTGAACCAAGAAAATCCCCTATTTTTGATCATATGCAGTAGCCGGACCTTAGAACGAGTTTTAGGTCAGTAAAGGGATTCTGGAAGTAAGTCCTTCAGTAAATTGTAGCCATAATTATGATGATGGCTTTTAATTTCTCAATTTGGGACCTCTGTGAGACTAAGTTATAGTCCTTTACTGAGGTCAACAGCTAAATCTGGTGGTCAGTTACGCGATTAAGGTCAACTAGCCGGACCTTAGAATGGGTTTTTGGGTCATAAATAAAGAGAATTTGGCAGTAAGTCCTTCTGTGAAATTGTAGCCACATCAATGAACTTGATGTTGGAAACTTGAATTTCTTAATTCGGACTCTGGTAGACGAGTTATGGTCTTTTTATTACGAAACGATCAAATGGGTGCGAGTCGGCCCTTAGAGTCGTCTGCCGAGGTCGTCGAGTGCTGCGAAGGTCGTCTGTAAATCGTCCGGGTCCCTATAGGGTCGTCAGGTCCTGTAAATCAGGTCCTGCCAAGGTCGTCGGATCACATGAGGTCGTGGTCTGAAGAGCTCGGCTCGTCGGGGTTGACTAAATTATGACGCCAGCGGAAGGCGCCATCTCCAGCCGTTTGAACTCCGATTTGAGTGTTCTTGAACTCTATGGAAAGCCCATTGAGTCAAGAATCCATCCATATGCCTGAGGAGATTATTAGATGTCAGACCAAGGTGTTAGATTGAGCTCATCACTTCAGTGCGGGCTCGTCGATCGATCGTCATCGAAACCCATTTGCGTGACCTCGGCCGGGTCGTATCGCCCGTTTGAACTCGATTTGGGTGTTCATGGACTCTCGAAGAAGCCCATTGAGGTCAAGTCCATCCATATGCCTGAGGAGATTATTAGATGTCAGACCAAGGTGTTAGATTGAGCTCGTCACTTTAGTGCAACTCGTCGGTCGAGATCGACTCGTCAGGCGACTCGCGCGACCTCGACCGGAAGGTCGCCATCTCGCCCGTTTGAACTCCGATTTGGGGTTCTTGCGGACTCTATCGGCCATTGAGTCAGAATCCCATCATATGATTATTAGATGTTGACCAGGTGGGCTAGGCTCATCCTTCAGATGCAGCTCGTCGGTCGAGTCGTCGTCTGGATTTGAATGAGCATGACCTCCAGCCCGAAGGTCATATCTCCTTCGTTTGAACTCCGATTTGAAGTTCTTGGACTCTATGGAAAGCCATTGGAGTCAGGAATACATTGATATGCCTGAGGAGTATAGAAGATGTTTGACCGAGGATGATGACAGAAATGCAGAGGTCAGCTCAGCTCAAGTAGGGTTCATCATCGACTAGTCTAGGTTGACTATGCATGACCTCCAACTTCGGAAGGTCATATCTCCCTCGTCCCGAGAACTCCGATCCAAGGTGTTCTTGAATCATGGAAAGCCCATTGGAGTCAAGAATACAGCCATACATAATATGATAAAAGATGGAACTCATATTAGGTCCAAAATAAGAAACAGTAAGCAGATATGAACAAGAACTAATAACATAAGTAGATTTGATATGTAAAGGAATATAGAAGAAAAGAATAAAATGATAAGTTCAGAGAAAACGTATAATTGTGTGACTACCTAAGACCGGATATTGAATGAAAAGACATATATGATCAGTGCTTCCGCACTCCTGCTAGTGTTTCTACACTTCTGTGCATTGGGCGGGCCGTCTGCGGTACCAATAAGTCTTTGTGCCTTCGGTGCTCTCTCTTTAATCTGTGATCTGGGTTCATTCCTTATCTCAGGTCGAGCAAGCGAATGTTTATATGTGTGTATGCGAATAAGAAAGGATAAAATTATAGTTTGGACATGAAGGGTACAGAATTATTTAAGAAGAAGTCTGGGATACCTCCTATGGGAGATAGAACAGTCTGATAAAACACAAGTAAAACGTACAAGTATAGAAATGTATAGGTATATGGCGCAGATATGATAGTATAATAAAGTACCTTAAAGATATAAGTTAATAAGATATTTGAATGTTAGCAGGAATGGGCACATTTTAGAATGATAAGCATATATGAATATAAGAATGAGTAAATGTATACGTGATAAAAACATGGGAATATATGTATTATAGAAATATGATATAATATGAAACTACGGATATGAGACGAAAATAGATTTAAAGAAATGATGGCATAAATTGCATAATGTGATTTAAGCCGAAACTAAGGGAATGGGTTTTGATTCTGCATCTCCCATATTCCTCGTTTCAAGTTTTATATTTGTTCTAAAAGCATATTGAATTGATTTAATTGATTTGAGAAAAGTGATTGTGAAATGTTTGCATATAAAAATTGCATGATTATTAAAATAAAGCTGTTTATGCAGCGTACATATTATATATTTTGCTATAAAGTTTGAAGCTGCCCTTAATAGAATGTTAACCGTTTATTTCATTATTGAGATAAGTTGGTATACCCGATAGATTCGAATAGCGTCTTTGCGAGACAATGATGTCCTCCGTCCAGCCCGACCCCGCGGGCCAGTATCGGTAGTGTTCCTTGTTGATTATAGCAGTCCAACATTTGAGGAGGGACGTCTTTGTGTTATAAAACCATTTGATACCGACTGCGGCTTGGGGAGGGGCCGTCTTAGGTGACTTCCTGATATCTGTATATCGAAGACACTAGGTTAAATTCGTTAGAGACCTCGCAGATTGATTAAGTATCATGCAGATTGATTTGCATCGCCCCAGATTGATTTGCATCGCTTGGGTGATTTGCATAACTCAATTGATTTGCACAGTGAATTGAATTGCAAGCTAGTGAATTTGTAGACGTAATTTAATTGATTTGAGATTTGAAATATTATATGAAAATGAAAGTGTATTTTGGGATGATCAATGAACCATGACTAATTGTATATAAAACAAGTATATCGTATTTATATTGATCATCCATAATGATTTGAAGGTTTTGAATTGTTAAAATTGCACTTAATGTGATAACAATTATGTGAAAACAGTACATGAAAATAGAGCATAACAAATGGTATATAGTATATAACCATGAAAGTAATATATGTATAAGAATATGACATGCATATAATAGGATATGTAATATGAACCATTAGAAAGATAATAGACCAAATGATAAGTACTAGAATAAGAAAAATATGATAGACATACCTAAATGAATAGAGGGAACATGCTATGAACACATGATAGAAATGCATATGTCTTAGAGAGCGATGAAATGGTAAAAGATGACAAAACACTAGAATACGGTAAAAGTATAGATAGGAGATATGAGCGAGAGAACATGTGACATGTGATAAAGTAATGTAAAAGATGATGATAATATAAAGTTATATGCGTATGTATAAGCTTGTATTTATCGCCATGGGTGGTTGTCGTGCTTATGTTAGTAAGCGTAAAAGACACTTGGTGTTCAATCCGTGTAGAGTATAGAAGCGAGAAGACAAGGATAGAAGGCGGGACATCCCACATCGGCGAAGCGAGCCGATTCAGAGATGATTGCTCAGCAACTGCTCCCGCGTCTACGATGTTTTATACGAAAAAAAAAAAATATGTACATGTATAAGTAAATTGGGACTACGGTATATGTATATAGATGTTGAGGACACCACTCGATTAGTAGTTCTTTTATATATGAAAATGATTTTGTTATTACGAAATTGTTTGTATAACCCGCAGTCTGAGTTCATTTCCCAGGAAAAGAGCCTGGTCAATGAGTCCCAGTATATAGTCTCGCGCCCGGACTCGGTTCGGATCCGCCATTCGGGTCGGATCGGGGACGGGGACGTGAAAAGTCATCTCAACAAGTATGCACCAGAATTAGTCCTCATCGAGGCATTTCGGTGTAGGCAATTTGAGGATGGACTGCATGATTCCATCAAGAGATATTTGGCACCTATGACTTCTCTCCAACAAGTGAATTTCTATCAGTTGGTCCAAACTGCCATGAAAGTAGAGAGACTTGAAATGAGCAGCAAAGAAAGATCTCAGAAGAAGAAGTCTTCTAGAGGAGCTTAGTCCTCCACATGGAAAAGAGCTAGAGGTCTCATTTCGATGATGCGGCTTCGGCTACGAGGTAGAAGACAAGGGTCTAATGTAGCCACCCTGGTGGTAGAGATTGATTCAGAGCGAGGAGAAATCTCAGTGCCACCATTTGCCATAAGTATTTGGGTGTTGTAGGTTCTTGCGGGAGGGTATTTTCGATGGGGAAGCACTGATCATTTGATAGCACAGTATCCCAGAGAGTCAAGGGATAATAGAAGTCTGCAAGAAAGTGGTAAAGGGAAATCAGTTACACTACCTTCAATAAGAGATCGAGGTAGGGGTCGAAGTGGCAGGTCGGCATAGAGGACGAGGCACGATCTACCGGGGCAGTGGATCGTCCGATACCTCTGATGCCGGCCTGAGCATATGCAATAAGGGCTTGAGGATAAGGTTATACGAGATTATAAGCTAGTATATTTTTCTCTTTATGATATTGAGATGCATGCATTGATTGATCCTGAGTTCACTTTCATTCGTATGTATGCATTGAACATGTATTTGATAAGATACAGCGATTAAGACGGTTAGCATATGACATGCATGTGGCCGAGTCAGGGCATAGTGTTACGTGAATCGCATACGAAATTACCCATTTTTATGCAAGCAAGAGAGTTTCTCGGTTTATTAACCTTACCATTAAAGAGTTTGACTTAATTTTGGGAATAGATTGGTTGTCTAAACACCGAGCCATCGTTGATTGTAGTCAAAAGACAATAGTGTTGAGATGCTCTTACGATCACGAGGTGATAGTCTGGGGCATTAGATGGTATAATGTCCAATGTGATCTTCGCGATGCAAGCTAGGAGACTTATGAGGAAAGGCTGTGAGAAATTATTAGCCTTGATACTTGACTATAAGAGAGGTCAAGTTAATTTGGAAAAGATTCTAGTCGTAAGGGAATTTCTAGATGTATTCCTTGAAGAATTACCAGGCATTCCCGTTGAGAGGGAGGTGGACTTATCCATAGAAATTGTACGTACTTGAGTCCTTATGTCTGAGGGCACCATCTGAAATTGAAAGAATTAAAGAAATTGATTCTGAGAACTTTTTGTATAAGGTTTTATTCGACCCCGATGTGTCACCACAAGGTGCCTTTTGTTTAATGAAAAATAAAGATGGCACGTTACAGATGTGCATTGATTATCGGTAAATCAATAAGGTGACAGTGAAAAACAAGTATCCATTGCCAAGAATTGAAGATGTCTTTGATCAGTTAAAGGGAGTGGGTGTCTTTTCGAAGATACACCTGCGATCAGGGTATTATCAGCTAAGAGTGAAAGATGTTTATGTGCCAAAGACTGCATTTAGAACTCGATATGGCCATTATGAGTCTTTGGTAATGCATTTGGGTTGACTAATGAACCGGCAACATTCATGGATTTAATGAATAGGGTATTAAGACCACTATGTGGATGGTGGTTTTATCAGTAATCTGAGTGTATTCTAAGGATGCACGGGAACATGAACAACATCTAAATTGTCATGAGCGTTAAAAAAAGTAGTTATATACTTCTTCGGCAAAATTTGACTTTTGGCTAAAGGAAGTTTCCTTCCTGCGTGCATGTGTGTCGATTGAGGTTATAAGAGTGGACCCTATAAAGATTGAGGCCGTTGTAAATTGGAAACCACCTCGAAATGTAACCGAGGTGAGAAGTTTCTTAGGCCTAGCAGGATATTATAGAAGATTTGTGAAAGGGTTCTCTGTCATAGTTTCTCTACTCACCAAATTACTCAGGAAAGGAGTAAAATTTGAGTGGATAGACAAATGTTAGAATAGTTTTGAACAATTGAAAGAAATGCCGATTGAAGCACCAGAATTGACGCAACCTACCTCGGGAAAATAGTATACACTATATAGTGATGCTTCAGGCATTGGTTTGGGATGTATGTTAATGCAAGATGGGAAAGTAGTGAAACCTGCATCCGAGGCGTTGAAGCTACATGAAGCGAAATTATCTCACTCATGATCTAGAGAGTTGGTTGCGGTGAGTGTTTGGCTTTGAAGGATGTGGCAGCACTACTTATGGGGAAAGAGTGTAAATTTGCACAAATCAGTCTCAGAGTGAATGCATTGACTCATAAATAATTAAATTTGAGACAACGGAGGTGGTTAGAGTTATTCAAAGATTATGACTATATAATAGATTACCACCCCGGAAAAGGTAATGTGGTAGCAGATGCTTTAAATAGAAAGACAATGGCAATGATGTCACTTCAACACACTGAATGGAGACTAGCAGATAATGGAGCTATATTAGCTCAACTAACAGCGCAACATATTTTAAAGCAAATGATGATAAGTGCACAGAAAAATGATGTAGAGTTACAGAAAAAAAGGTACAGATGGTCAGAGATGGTGATAAGACTGATTTTTTAGTAAAAGAAGCTAGAAGTTTATATTTCCAGAATAGATTATGTGTGCCAAATGATAAAGAGTTAAGAAAAAGTTGATATTTGAAACTCATAATACGGTATTTACCATGCATCCTAGAGGTAATAAGATGTACCAGGATTTGAAACAACATTACTAGTGGAAAGGAATGAAAAGAGATGTGACAGAGTATGTGTCTAAGTGTTTAACATGTCAGCAAGTCAAAGCTGAACACAAAGTTCGAACAGGTCTGTTGCAACCCCTTCCAATTCCTCAATGGAAGTGGGATAACATTACCATGTGTGTGGGTCTTTCCCTCACTGCGACATGACTATATTTGGGTGGTGTTACAAAAATTCGGCCCATTTTATCTTAGGTCAGGGATGGACTATTCTATGAATTGACTAGTTGAGCTATACGTGAAAGAGATTGTACGATTGCATGGTGTACCGTTGTCTATTGTGTTGAATAGAGATCCGTGTTTTACATCAAGGTTCTGGAAGAAACTATAGTTAGCCTTGTGTACCAGGCTGAATTTTAGTACAACATTCCATCCATAGACAGATGGACAGTCAGAGAGATTGTTTCAAGTACTAGAAGACATCCTTCAAGGTTGTGTCATATAATTTCCTGATAGTTGGGATAGGTATATTCCATTGATGGAATTTTCCTATAACAATAATTATCAAACAAGCATTGGCATGTACCGTCTGAAACATATGAAAATTGGAGACAGAACTCCGGTATGTTGAACTGAGAGTTGAATGAGCATAAGGTATTGGTTCGGACACTTAGTAAAGATACATAAGAGAGGGTACAAGTTATTCGACAAAGGTAAGGTGTGGCTATTGATCGAGCCAAAGTCATATGTCGATCTAAAGAGGAGAAGATGAATGAAGTGGGAGACAAAGGTCTTCTTAAAAGTATTGTTGTTGAGAAAATTCTACGGTTTGGTAGAAGAGACAAGTTAGTCGGGGTTCCTTAGGGTCATATGATTACGAGCTTAATTCGCCTATGGCATATCATTTGGCACTCCCTCCAGAGTTGGCCAAATTGCATAATGTGTTTCATGTGTCGATACTTCGGAGATACATCTCTGATGAGTCGTACATACTATCAGAACAAGATGTACAAGTACAGGAGGATTTGTCATATGATGAGGAGCTAAAGGCTATTTTGACCGATAAGTCAAAACGATTCGCGGAATAAAAGCAAAGTACCGATTAGTAGAAAGTGTTTATGTGGCGGGAGGAAGCTACTTGAGAGCCAGAAGCAACTATGAGAGTACAATATTCACAACTCTTCGAATCAGGTATGAATTTCGAGGACGAAATTCTTTTAAGGAGGGGAGAGTTGTAACACCCCAAATTATACCCTGACAGTTTTATAACATGTTTTAGAATTATAAAATAAGCTAAAATGGTATGTTTTGGAATTTAAGTACAAAAAAAAGTGAAAAGGATAAAAACTTAGGAATTTAATACAAGAGTTAAGGGTAAATTAGTAATTTCTCGTCCAATGACCCAAAGTCATAATTAAGAAGATTATATGATAAAGTGGAAATATGAATAAGTGGAGTTGCAAATAAAAGGAAAAGAAAGGACCAAATAACAAAAGTAAAAAAGTAAGCCAAATGTTGTTAAGCCAGACATGGCCTTAACTCCAAAATGAGGATAAGACCAACAATATCTCGTTTTTGGTGTGTAAAGAGCTGAGTTCACGTTAAAGAGAGGAAGAAGAAAGAGGAGAAAGGAAGAAGATAAGAAGAGAAGAAGAAGAAGGAAGAAGGAAGAAGGAAGAAGGAAGAAGGAAGAAGAAAAGCAAAGGCATGGAACTACAATAAATCTCTTGTTGTCTAAGTTGTGTAGGAAAAATCCTACTATAAGTGTTGTTAGTTGATATAACATGAGTTTTATGGTTTATTTTGAGTTTTGGGTTGAGTTGGTTTGGGTTGGAAGAAATTTAGATGAAAGTATTTAGCGGCCATTTCTATTACATTGACACCCATTACACACCTAGGGTAGGAATTCATGCCTAGGCGTGGGCTTACGCTAGGAGGTCCCTACGCTAGTAAGTTTTTAGGGGACATTCTAGTCCGCCTAAGCGTAGCAGTGCTCCGCCTAGGCGAACCTCTCCGCCTAGGCGTAGTGAAGCTTCGCTTAGGCGTACCTACTAGTCCTGTTTTGGTTCATCTCTTCCGTTAATTCTAACAATCGTCCATTGGACTAATGAGGATCCTAATAACTGAATGAAAGGGTTCGTACAAGTATAAAAATTATATGAAAAATGTTCCGTACCTCGTCGTTGATGCGAAGCAATCCAATCGTAGGGCAAACATTGTTTCTTACCCTCATTTGCTAATGTGTTAAAATGTAGTGTTATTCCTTGGTTAAGGGATGAAAAGATACATGTGTAGTGAAGGCATATAGAAAAACGTATAAATGTCTAAATAATACAAGAATAAAGATGCATGCGGAAATGATAAGAAAATATCGCATATGATTACCGGATAACAATAGTTATTCGAGGATATGGGATATATATTGTAAATGAAATAAAAGAAACAAATTGTTTGCTTAGAACCTAGTAGAGGGATAAATGGGCATGCCTATTAGGGAAACAAGTCTGCAGCATTACTAATCAGTTGGCCCCTTTTGGGTCATTACAGTACCTTCGGGCTTTTATATATGGTCATTGTCTCGTACAATGATAACGGTAACGCCCGGACCTTATAGAATGGTCATTGTCGTCTGATGAACGGCTCAACCAGTTTTATAGATGGTCATTATCACAAATGCAGTGATAACAACACCTTCAAGTCCTTATAGTTCATTGTCTGGTACAATGATTATAAAACCTTCGAGTCCTTATAGTTCCCGTATCCACTTCTAAAGTATTTGCAGGCATGAAACATAAAATAAATGACAAAAATATGCAAATTACAAGACATGATATGAGAAGCATAGCATTGCTATGTGATGATATGTATACAGTGAAAAGTACAAGAAGCAAAAATGTAAATGAAAGATGATATGGAATGAAACATGATAAGACAAATAAGTATGATATATGTAGAAGTGGTAATTAAAATGACATGCTCAAAACATGAATAAGCATGTGTATTCAGAATGAATACAGTTATATTCAGCCATGTCTTAAAGTGTGATGACCCTATTAGAGGTCGCCCATTACGTGACATTTCCACTAAGCTATAAACTTAGCACGAATGTTTCATCCGTGTAGATACAGGTGAAGCAGGATCTAGAAGCCCGGACAATCCATATCAGCAACCAAGGCCAACACACTACTAGGTGCCACTGAAGACCTTTTGGTCTATTATTGTATATGTTTTGCTTTTGTAAGTAATGTACAAATTTGTATATGTTGAACACTCCCATTTATGGAATTTTGAATATATTTTGTAATCCGCTGCTACATAATATATTTCAAGTTAAATGTTTAACAGTACATGAATGAACAAGATAATGGTATGGTAAAAAGAAAAAGATAATTACAAGTTATGGTATCGAAAGCACTTCGTGCTGGGGCACCGTTAGATGGCAAAAGAGTGCGGATGTTAGTGGTATCAGAGCACCCCGTGTTGGGGGCGTCACAAGTTAGTTGATAAGAGAGGTGTGACACGCCCTCTGGCTTCATTCCCCACACAATCACTTTTCTACTTCCTACTATGTCGAAGACCGACTATTACCATAATTAAAGAATTTCACTGGCGGACACTATTATTCGACAACTTGACTCTACATTCTCCACCAAGGATCTCGGGCCACTGTCTTACTTCCGTGGGGTTAAGGTTCTGGATACCTCCTCAGGCCTTCTTCTATCTCAGCATATGCTTGGCTCCAAACTTGTCTCCACACCACTTGTCGTGGGTACTTCCCTGACTGCTAATGATGGTTCTACGCCGGTCAATGCCACCATGTACCATCAGGTGATTAGTGACCTACAACATCTCCAGTTGACTTGAATGGATATTTCCTTTATTGTGAACAAACTCTCCCAATTCATGCACGCATCGTCTGAACACCATTGGGGAGTGATCAAATGTCTACTTCAAGTATATTGCTGGCACGAGATCCTCGGGTATTCTGGGCTTCAACACCCACATTACTAATCGCCTCGATGGACTGGCCGGTAACCCAGACGCATCGCATCCATAGATGCTTCTTATATTCCTCGTGCTAATCCAATCTCCTAGAGTTCACAGCGCACCCAGACGCTGTCGGCCTTCCATTGAGGCCCATCGCCATTGCCGCTTCGTGAACCGGGAACCGTAATGGGTGAAGTCGCTGTTGAGCTGGCCCTAGTGTAGTCCCCGCCTACTGCTCCTCCTGACAACCCGTGTCACTTTTCTCCCTAACTCGCTTCATTCTCACATGAAACACCTTGCGATTGATTATCACTTTGTTCGTGACCTGGTTTAGTCATCTGAGCTGCATGTTGCTCATGTCTCTACTGGTGACCAGCTTGCTGATGCCTTCACCAAATCTCTCTCTCCGCCTCGCCTCCTTTCCTTATCTAACAAGATTAGTGTTGCCCCGAACATCATTCGAGGGGTGTATTATATATTTAGTTCTTTATCGTATTGTAGCATATTTAGGATTCCTTTTATCAGCCCTAATGATTTTATCTTTTTTACCCCAGACAATACAGCTCTACTCTCTCAATAATAATCAATTCTCTTTCATTATACCATGATCGTTAAAGAGAAGAAATCGGAAACTTTCTAGGTAAGTTAGTTTTCTTATTTCTGCTGCAGATTCATGGAAAAGATAGCTGTGGCTTTATTTTTTTTTAATGTCAGGAGTCTTTTAATTTCGTTTTTCAAATCATTTATTCTCCAAAGTGCTCGATGTGAAGAGAAGAGAAGGAAGGGGAATGGGTTTTGATTTTGTTTTTTAGTGAATGATGTGTATAAAATCATATGACCGGGATATAATGAAAATGTAACCCAACTCTGCCCGTGATATTATATGAGTTATACTTACACCAAATAAATGAAAACATGCACTCTTATATTAAGATGAAAATTGTCTTTAATGACTGACTAGTGAACCCTATTTATTTGACACTAGAGAAAGAAATTCATCATTAATTAAGATAACCATCTCTATCAACACAATTATTACACTAATGAATGTGGTCATCTAAATATGTTACATTAGTAATAAATCAAACACATTAAGATAGATCATATAAATTAATGTAAGAATTGTGTTACATTAAAGATGATTGTGTTACATTAGTGTAATAATTGTGTTATATTAAGGATGTATTTATCTCTCCTATGTGGCATCTATGGGCCCCACATGAGGGACATTTTTGTCTTGTAGGACTCATATCTGTCACCACATAGCCACACTGCGGCTTCATAAAATGTTTTAATGATTTCAAAATGTTGGCTTATATTTTCTTTTTTTAGGGGTTTCATAGCATGTTTACATAATTCCCTTTTTAACAAGAAATTAAGTTTTGGGCCCTAATGTAAAATTAATTAAAAAAAATGACCTAAAAGCTTCTTGTATCATAATTAGCGCACTTTGGGAAAAATAATTCATATTTAGTGCATCCACCCAAACTAGAGCTAGTAAATGGGCCGCCCAACCCATTTCAGGCCAGCCCATTCAGGTCGTGAGTTAAAACAAGTTAGGCTAATCTGATTCATTTCTCTTCGGGCTAACTTTCGATTATCCCATGAGGGTTGTGGGCCAAAATGGACTAAAATGGGCCAAAACCTTAAAAAAATGGTAAAATTTTAATTTTACCTTGATCTATTATTCTTCAAATAAAAATAAATAATATATAAATATATAATAATAATTAATATATAAAATAATTGAGTCTAAACAATATAATAATAATAAACAAAATTTGCTCAAAAAATAGTAAACAAACTTAAATAAATAAATAATGTTAGAGCGCACTATTATAACCAAACTAACTAGCTAAATAGTATCAGAACAATAAAATAACAACTTAATAACATCTCTGAAAAAACAACTTCAAAGTATCAAATGAAATCTCATATGCCTCTAATCTTCATCCTTATTATATATAATAATAACATGTGATTCCACATTTGAAAGATGTACATCTTCGATACTAGTTGATTCATCATTATCTATTAATTAAATTTTTAGAATGTTTGACAACGTAAATTTCATTTATATTTGGAATAAAAATATTTTTTTTTCCAAAAATGCATCTTTAATCTTATAATAATGAAATATCCTATTTGTTTTGAAAATTTTTCTTGCTAGAAGATATAATCATATTATGCAAGAAATAAGTGTATAATTTTTGTCAATTATTTTAAAATTAACAAGATTTTGTTATTAACACTAGTTTAGTACAAAATTATTAAAATATACTGATAAAGGAAGTTATTAAATCAATTTAATGTTAATAAATTGGTACAACTTCATTTTTATCAAAAACATATATGATTAAATAAAATAAAGATAAATACAAATAAATTAAAGAATAAAAGAGAGATTAATATAGATAAACAGAAATATATTCAATATTAAACTGTGAATTTATTTCATTCAAAATTCATTCTTCAGAATATTCATATAAAAGTTTCAAATATTAAAATTATCATATAAATTATATTAAAAGGCATTTAAAAATTGAAAATAAAATTATTAAAATAACAAAGTTTAATATATTAACCATATATTATAATAATTATTATTATTTTTATGAATCCTTGAAAATCTCAATTATTAAGTTAGTTACTTAAAAAAATTAAATAAAATTTCAGCCTAATCTGTCACCCAAACCAAAACCCATATGAGCCCTGACCAACCTGCCAAATTTGGCCCGATTATTTGGGTTTTAAATTTAGTGTCCAAATTCTCTAAAAAAGCTCCGGGGCCAAAGTGGACTGTTCATCTACTAATCCATATTATTGTCAGAACTCCAACCCAAACAACAGAGTGCATATTCATCCAACATTGTTTGGGTACATCAAATAGGGATTATTTTTCCGAAAGTGCACCAATTCTAATTCCGGAAGCTTTTGGGTTTTCTTTTTTAAAGATATAGAGGTGGTGCAACAGGAGGACTTCCTACGAAATCACCCTTAATTTCCCTTTTTTTTTAAAATATCAAACTTAAGCTAAAAATAAAAAATATTATGTGCCAAAACTAAATTTTTTATTTTCTTCAAAACAAAAAAATAAATATAGTAGGAGAAAATATTAATTTACCTTTAATTTTTTAAATAAAAAATAGTAATCATTATCTTTTTTTTAATAATTTTTCATTTTTTTTTAAGAGAAAACAATCTCAAAACATAATTTCCCTTTTTTTAAGGATATAGAGGGGGTGAAACACAAGGACTTCCTGGAGGTCACCCTTTATTTCCCACTTTTTTAAAGAATATCAAACTTAAGCTAAAAATAAAAAATATTATGCGTTAAAATTAAATTTTTTATTTTCTTCAAAACAAAAACATAAACATAATGGGAGAAAATATTAATTTACCTTTAATTTTTCAAATAATTAGCTTTAAATTTTTAAATAAAAAGTAGTAATCATTATACATTTTTAATAATTTTTCATTTTTTTGAAGAGAAAAATTATTTTATTGATTCGAATTAGCAATACATCGATAGAAACGTATAATCAAAATCGCTAAAAACCATAGAGTATGAAACAACATCTGTGTTAATATAATTAAAACTTGTAAGTTCTATACATTCGATAAAATGGTATCACACATTTGATATTACTATCGACTGTAATACCTAATACCGTTCCTATAAAATCACGATATCATTGA
Organism: Tetrastigma voinierianum; assembly: GCA_016808115.1. Lineage (NCBI taxonomy): Eukaryota > Viridiplantae > Streptophyta > Magnoliopsida > Vitales > Vitaceae > Tetrastigma > Tetrastigma voinierianum. The sequence goes on along the minus strand of JAEQBH010000706.1, from coordinate 615,194 downwards.
TGTAAAACCCGTAAATTTGAAATTTTCTTTGCAAAACGGTAAATTGTCACTACAGTACAAGTTGCAAACCTTGAACTTTTCTAGATCTCGGATGACGAAACGGACCTCATTGTTGGATTCGTCTCGCGAAATCTAGTTACCTAGCCAAATTTTGTTGAATTCCGATATGGTCGGAATTTCACGTATTTTGGAACGAAACTGATCAAGGACATGATGACACATGGCGTGATGCCACATGGCATCATGTCAATGGCATGAGAGCCATGTGTGTGGCATGTGCCATATGGCTTAATGCATGTATTGATGTGGCACATGGAAAGGACACAAGTGTCATGACACTTGTCATGGATAAAGAACATGTGTGTGACACATGGAAGCCATGTGTCACACCACTAATGTTGAATCAATTTGAGTGGGGAGAGAATGAGTCTAGTGGAAAAAGAAAGGGAAGGAAAGAAAAAGAGAGGAAAAAGAAAAGAAAGAAGGAAAAGAGGTGAGAAGGAGGAGAGGAGGAAAGATCTGAAGCTTTTTCCTCATATCTCCGGCTAAACGATGATCAAAACTCGTCGGACCAAGAGTGGAAGTTCATTTACGCAACGAGGGCTATGTTTAGATACAAAAATTAGGGGGTTTCACCAAAGATCCAAGATGTAGGGGTTCTTCCTACTCTGGTTAATTCCTACTTAAGAGTCGTTCAACGACCATATGGTTTCAGCCCTAACCTTGGGGCTGATTTAAGGGATTGTTTGAACTGTTTATGGACAGTCTACGATCGGTTTCGTCATCAGTTTTGTCTCTGGAACTGTTGATCCACTAAAATGTGACAACCCACGCCGCCGTACCCGACCCTGAGGCCGAACCAGATCCGAGACGTGGTACTCTTTTCGAATCCAATTCCTTTTTCTTTTGTCAGTAAAACACATTTCCAATTCTCATTTTGTAAAAGATATTTATTTTTCTAAAAATATATTTGTATATACTAATTCAACTTAAAGGGGACCCATTCAATACACATTTTCCATTAAATATGGCATTACATGCCCATTTGGTTCATTTACCACCTTTAAACATTACGGCATTATAAGCCGTTTTCAATACCAAAATCTTTACAAAACAAAATCAGTTTGTTCAAAAGTGTCAAATATATTTCATGAATGCATAGCCTGAGCTTTACTCAACTCGTGAGGCCCTTTGACATTGACTCGAATCGTCGCTGTCTTTCCTTCGCACTGCTCTCACTTCTGGGCACTACGATGATAAAATAACGCGCTTAAGCATTCATGCCTGTGGGTTCTATATACATTTCTCTCTTCATTCGCCTATAAATCAAGCATTTTTCTAAATCGATGCCTTTGTATAATTTTTTCAATGATAAATGCGATACAATACATATATGTATATTTTCATTTCGTATACATTCAAATTAAAATTCATTGGTCATTTCAATCATGCAATTTCATATGCAATAAATCATTCTAACACAAATCATGCATTTCACAATTTTCTTCATTTTGCCCTTGCCGAATTGAACTTATACTTGCAGCAATAAGATAACAAATTAGCAATAAGCCTGCTGGCTTGTGTGTCATATAAAAGTTTTATAACACAAGACGTCCCGCTAGGGCTACTGATCGGTTATTAAAAATCATTTCATGAACACTACCAATACCGCCTGCCACGCACGTGATCGGAGTGACACATCACATGCCTCACGCAAAGATCGCTTCATTTGACCCTTATCGTATACCAACTATCCTAACTCGAATTTAACGATTAACATTCTATTAAGGGGCACCAAATCATTCATAACAATTTACAATAGTGTATATAAATTTATATCCAAATACTTGGTTTCCAATACTCATGCAATTTTTCATGTGCAATTCATTTCACAATCAGTTGTATCAAATCAATTTAAAACAAATCAATACGCAATTTATCGCACTTCATTTCAATAAATCCACTTATTTCATAATCCTTCAAACATTTTAGAAATAGAGAGAGAGAAGTGGAAAACAAACCAATTCATTTATGGCTCAAAAGAAGCACACATGCATATTCATATAAAACCTTTTAAATTTAGTTTGTCAAACAAAACACAAAACCGAAACAAGGAAAGAAGTGTGAAGAACAAACTCAAAAATGTTGTCGCTCTTTGATTCCTATCCTCTAACTCGCTCGGGTCAATCCTACCCATCACAAATATGTCAATCAAAGAACAAACTCAAGAAGAAAAAAATCGCTTGTACATATCAGGATTTGGTTGTTAGATGTCTACCCAATACACCTTCACTTGAAAATTTTTATAGGACACATGAGCCATTTTGCTCATCTTCAAGAAAATGATAGTCTATGAGTATATTTTCAGTAGGAATTAGAATCATTTCATTTGGATCACTCAAACTCAAGTTAAGGCATTTTAATGCCAAACTGGTCGGTATGTCCAACTCACTCGATTACCTACTGTTATTCTCGATTTCAGGGGTCTTAAATCCATAAATTGGTAATGGTTCCTTATAATAATTTGAAGCTATGGTTATAAGGTTTCTTCTACAATTGGAATCATCCAATTTGGATTACCAAAACTCAAGTTATTGCATTTTACATCCTGACTACTCTAATTTGCAAAACATAATCAGATTGTTCTTGCACATAGCTCCACTTTGACGGATTTTTGGGCTCTTTGGGGTTACAAATTTCATATACTTCCTTCAAGTAAATTATTTACATATAAGTCTAGTTTACCCAGAATTTTGAATCACTCAATTTGGATGAGTGAAACTCAACTTACGGCTAAAACACCACAACTACACCCAAAACAGAGCATACCCTTCAACTACCTGAAACTCACCTTTAAGCCTATATTCAGGAGCATTAGAGCTACAATTTGCTCCTAGTCCCTTCTATAAATTTGTATATCTAGCTCTTATGGTTCTTTACCAATTTGAATGATTATAACTTAACTTATAGCAAAAATAAAAACAGGGGTTTTGAACAAAAATTTGACAACAACTCCTTTGAAACTTCATCATTTCCTTTATACAAAAATTCCTCAAAACCAATTAAAATAATGCAAAAAAACCTCAAACTGAACTAAAACCATCCAAGAACACTTTACACAAAGCTAGGGTTTTTCTCCAAACCCAAACACAAGAAAATAGGGGTTTTAGTTAGGTTTCCATACCTTAATCTTTTACGAGCCTCTTCTTTCTTCTTCTTGAACCAAGCTTGATCTCTACAAGATGGAGAGAAAACACCAAGGAATTGCCTTCTCCTTTTCCTCTCCACCTGTGTCTCTCTTTCTCCCTTGTGCAAATGAGAAACCTCCTCATTTACAAGACCACTTTTGGTCTTTTCTCTTTACAAGATTAAGGCCTTTGTCAAGTCTTCACTTTTAATTAAGTTTTTTCCTATCTTTGCTATTCGGGTCATTCATTTCTTTTCATTTACACTTTAACTTAACCCATTATTCCACTTTGGCATATTAGACTTCTTTATTTAAGGGACCTTTGAGTCCAATTGGTAAATTTATAATTTACCCTTATTTCTTGAATTAATTTTTTTACGAATTTAAACGCCGAAAAAATACAATTTAATTTATTTTATACCCTAAACATGTTATCAAACTGTTAGGGTATTTTCAGGGTGTTACAGGTTGTCTTGGGTGTCCTAAATTATGGGACTATCTATGGCCTATTTCGAGACTGATTTATGGCCGGTTTCCTCAATCAGGGCAAAACTAGTCCAGTGGACTGTTAGAGCCGGATTTAGGAGTGATTTCGGGACTGGTTTGGGACCGATTTTAGGGTGGTTTGGTTGGCCTATTGTGTAGACTGTTTTGTGGGCATCTTTCATGCCACAACTGGTCTTAATGATCAAGTTGTCATTGCTCGAGTTTGAGTGACATGATTGGTAGTAATCGTTTGATTGATGTTGATATATGCACGTATAGATATATTGACAAGGAATGCATGATTTATGGAAATTGTATGCTTGTGATATAATTGTCCATGATAATTGGTATGAAGTAAGGTTTGTTTTTTTCATGTAGCATTCATTATTCATGTGACATAAAAATAACACATGTAAGCATACAGTAATACATATGCACTGAACACGTATTTGTGGTGATGTTGTTATGATCATTCAACCACACGTGGTGAATTTACTTGGGTGGATCTGCACGGCTCGACATGTCCGTCAGAGTCTACATTCGCGTACAACAATCGAAAAACGGTGGTGGGTAATAAAGAAGAAGGGCTAGATTCCCTCGTGAAAGACCTTGGATCATCTGCACACATCGTATGCTGAAAGTCCAAATGCCAGCGCGGTAGAGTCCTGTGGTGAGACCCCGAAATCCGCTACCTATTAAACACACAGGTTTTGATTATAAATGGATCATTGGAGCTGATATATCCAATGGGTTTTGGTTTATAAAACAAACGAATTTTGTTTTGGAAAATGGTCAATTGGATGAAGACATCAATGACAGATTATCACACCTTAACATATGCATTATGTAGTGGGAGTCGGTAAGGACTCAGGACATGGGGCATGATTAAGTCTCATCTCATTTCATGGCATGTAGGAATCCATAGTATAAATTGCATATTTTTACTTGGAATGTGAGCATGAAGTGTGGAACATGATCGCTGCACGCGCTGTGCAGGCAATCTTGGTAGTATCTCTATTGGGTGTGGCTCCAATCTCTATATGACAATTATTTGCAAAAGGTGGAAATTGCAGAGGTGGGCGCCTCATCTGGAGCAGAGAGAGTGAAGAAAGTCGACATGTGGCTTTAATAGCATCTTTGTAAAGTTTTGGGACAATCTGATTCAATTATATACATGAGTTGTAATTAAACTCTTATGGATTGTTTTAATGAAATCTAGTATGTGTTTTTCTGTAAACATGAACATTTGGACCCATTATGGTCAGTGTATCTAGTGAGGTTCAGGTTTTGGTAAGGGCTTAGGCCAAGGTAAGGGGCTAGGGGTGCCGAAAAGAACTAAGAAGGCAATCAGCAGCAGTTTTGCCGATGTCGCGACATTGGTTTGATGTTGTGATATTCCAGTAATACCGCTGGTACATTACTAAAATAAATACCGTGGCGTCGCGACATCTTTGCGACATCGATAGGGAGCCTAATGTCGCAGAACATTGTCGCGGATCGGATAGGCGCTGCGACATCAGTTATTCAAACAAGAGGCAATAAAATGCGAACATCGTTACGATCGTGACAAACAAGAGTCCGATGTCGCGGACATCGGGCGTGCGTAGTGCTTCTGAGTCGACATCGCCGCAACATCGTATACCACGTCGCAACATTGGCCTCGATATCGCGACATCATGCCAAATCGCTTCTCACATTATTTCTCGTTGGCTTTCTTCACCAAGCGAGTTCTCTTTCGCCTAGGGGAACCCGAGACATAGGAGCTCTAGTACATAGGAGGTTTTGTTGTTTCCAGGGAATTGTAGGTCTCGATAAGTGAGACGCAATGGTGTGGTATCGAGTCAAGCGATATTTATGGGTATTCGCAGTTGACGACAGTCAACGGACTTCGTCATTTGGGGCATCACACCACTGATTTTTGTCGGGACGGATATTTCGCTTCATCCGACCGCCATCACACAACAAGCGGTATCACAATGACGCAAACAAAACGCTACATCAAGACACCACAACCACACATCGAACCAAGACAACGACAACGACATGTCACACCAAGACGACGACTAAATCACGAAAAAACAAATGAAAACTATATGAAATAACCATTTCATTGAAAAAGAAAACGATGAAAATAAGTGTAAAATGGTAATTTCTTGCCTAAGGAAAAGAGGCAAGCAGAGAAAAAGTTGAAAGAAAATGAGGCTTGAGTTTTTTCTACCTTATAAATATTGTTTGATTTCATGTTTAATAAATTTGCATTTGAAAAACAATATTTAAAGATAAAATTAAATTTTTTAAGAGTGTTTGGTCTAGTTATAAAAAAAAGTGTTTGGTCTAACTCTTAATTAAAATTTTCATATAATGAGAAAAAATTATCAGTATTTTGGCGCGTGTTAGAGTAATCTATACATAAATAAATATTATTATATAACGTAATGGGTTCTAAAGAGAAATCTATATATTATTATATAAATATTATATAAAGAGTCTGGAACCGGATTTGGAGACTTCTTATTCCACAGAGAATTAGGATCTTTATTTGGCTCACCTAACATGGTAAGAGCATGACTAATCATGAGAGAACTCGAAGAGGATTCACCTCCAATCCTTACTGCCGGTGCTGCCCAACCTATTCAAAAGATTTAAGTCGTGTGTTCTGTTAATGCACAATTGCCACTACTTTCTGGAATAAAATAGCCGGGAGCAGAAGGAACAATGTCCCCAAAACTCTCAATTTTTTTTGAATGGCTTGAATGGAATATGAGGTCGGGGAAGGACTATGGGATAGATGAAGACCGGAAGGAATTTTTTGCTATGTCTTTGGTTCCTTTGGTGGTGGAGGAATGAACTCACGTTTCAGAACATGAGAACCACTCTAGAGGAACAAATATCTTTGGTTCAAAGGTATGTGAGGGAGGTAAGAACAACATTCTCTGCTCGGACCATCATTCATGGTGGTGAGGTGAGGGTCAAGACCATCAGGATTGGGTGGTCGCCTACTTGATCGGGTTAGGTTGTTCTAAATTCCTATGGCTGCTGCAAACAGACTCAGTGACAGCCGACGGGTGGAGGTATCATTAGGGACCATGTGGGACAATGGATTTGCAAATATTCGATTTGCTTGGGAATGTGTTCATTGGTAGACATGGTTCAAAGTCATGATATCGGGTCACCGACCAACGTGTCCCAAGACGATCGCCGGTGTATCGGTCAAGTATCAGCCTGATATTGTAACAAGATGATTAAAATGTTTAAAATCATTAAAATATAAATAGGTTGTGGAAAATACATAATTAAGTAAGCTAAAAATTTAATAAAACAAAAAAAAATTTATATTTAACATTTTTTAAATAGTCAATGAAACATTCAGTGAAAGATATTTATGATAATGCTAACAAAAGAAATTATTTTATATCAAATATAATTAACCAAATGTCATCAAATACATCAATCAATACCATGTTGAATGACGAGGGAGCTCAAAATCATCATCATCATCAGTCCTACGACAAGCATACAAATCGAGACGATAATTTGCATAATGAAAATGTGGTTGAAAGAATTGTTCATTACTTGAATGTGTTGGCTGAGATGATTGGCTTGATGATCCATAATTAGGAAAATATGACCTTGGAGGTTGTTCGGGCTCAACACCGTGCTAATAATATCCAAAACCTTGATAAGCAATGCTACTGCTATCAGAAGATTGGTCATATCCATAGGAATCACTAGCTCAAGTCTGAGAGTCAATATTTATCAAAATCATACCCACTAAAGCATCGTAAGACTATCACTACTCTAAAGTTATGATAGGATCCATCTCCCACTCTCCTGAAATGAGGTATTGATCCTAGAGTCAATGATTGGAAGTGCTCATCAATCTGGCTATAGTTGGATCTATAATCATGCCCATTAGAATAATCACCATCACTAGGAAATGTAGTCAGTCTTTCCAGGTGCCTTCGTTGTTCCCATATGCCTGGCTTATATCCAGTATCAGTATCTTGTGTGGCATAATAATTTTCATTTCCCTATGCCTACGACATGCCATGATCAACTTGATTAACATAACCACTATTAACAGCACCGCTTGCTCCAATGCCAGCACCTACTCCATTGTCCCCACTAGTGTCTTCACTATCTTCACTGCCACCACCAATGTTACTACCCCCTCTATTGACTCTATCGTCAGCATCATCACTATTAGAATTTGAAAAAATTATTTGAGGAGCCTTACCTTTACAAGAAGAACCAATGTCTCTTCCTTGCGCAATAGTGCTTGCACACCTACTTACCCTGTAACTTGTGACACCATCATCGTCACGAGCTGCTTCTTTACCTTCTTTAGAGGGAAGATCTTGATCCAACCAATCCAAATTATCATATGATAAAATAGGTTCTTCTCCTTCTTGTATCCACTCATCTAATACATCATCATCATTAAAAATATGATTCAAGTCAATTGGATTGTACAAATCTTCATCGCGTTGTTCTTGCATCAAATTCTTAACTCGAAGTCACATATTATAGTAGACATAAACTAACTTATGCAACTTTTTCATTGCCAAACGATTGTGCAACTTTGTGTGAATAAATGACCATGTGCTCTAATTTCTTTCACAACCAAATGAAGAACATGTTTGGCTTAAAACTTTAACAACAATCTTTTGAAGATGTGGACCTTCATCATCATAATTGTTCCACCATTCAGCTATTATTAAAAAAAAAACATATTAGGCACCAATATATATTTAATAGAAAATGATGACAATTTTTATTTAGAAAAGAAATAAATATAATGAGTACTTAGAATAGATTGATTTATTGCTTTTCTGGTTAATGCACTTTCAAATTTTCCTTGGCCTTCAACAAATAATTTCACCTTCATTGTAATGTTATTTACTTTATTAATGCACATTACAAATACAAAATATATTATAAAAATAACACAAGTTATTGTTATACCTCGTTCAAAGCTTTTGCTTGTATATCCAATCGCTCCAATCTCGATAACCTTTAGTCCAATTTAATTTCCAGATGGTGGGAGAATTGCTTTGAATATTGAAACATTGGATTTAAAAAATAAGCTGACAGAAGTAAAAAAAAAAATATTAGTTTATAATACTTTGCATTTCAATAAGATAATAATAACTATATAAAGAATTTTTTGTATTACCTGTAGCGTACAAATGTCTATGCAATTGATTTTCCCACCTTTTGTCAATGACGTCCCAATACCTTTCCCAATGTTTCACCAATGCTTTTATAACCAGTTTAGCTCTATCTATTGTTTCATAAATGATTGATAAGTAAATCTTTGCACGCCCATTTCCTGTGGGTCCTACAACCCATCAACTCGCTTACTGCGAACGCCTGCAACCCGACACCACTCATGAAAATCGGGTAGTCTCCTTGTACAGAGGAGCTCTACCCAAAACACAACTTGTCCCAATAATTTTACAACGACCACTCCGATCCACATACGAATAAAATGAGTAAAAATGGCCACTTGGGCCCATACATCAATACTCACAAAATTACCTATCAACTATATACCAATAGTTCAAGAGTTGTTACATCACTCTTAATACAAACATATATTAAAATTAAGAATCTAATACATGTTTTACATAATCCATGTCAAAAGTCACACATGCTGGGCTTCTTCTCAAAACGGCCCTAATGAGTGCCGGCCTCCCGACGCTCCCTCGTACCTTAAATAATATTCCTCGATGTGGTGAGCAATGCCCGCAGTGAAAATCTCCTACATGGGTTACTCCCACCTAAGCATATGCACGATCCAACATAAACACACACTCAAACAAATACATGACTGCATTTGAATGTCTATATACCCAATCTCGTGTCTCGAGTCCTCTACCAACTCCCCTACGATGCCTAGTTGCAATACGAAAAACATCTTTTTTATTCCTTTCATACCGTGCACTCACAATCTAATTTTCTTAGGTTCCCCGGTGCATAAGGAAATGCATTATGCCATTCTCAACCACACATGCCAATATATCATTTACACATATATTAACAAATTTACATACATGTCACATGTTATTTAATTCACATCAATATCAAAATTAGCCTGCCTGGAAGCTAATTACAATTCATTTCCAATGGCTTACACACAATTATATATTTTTTATATAATTTCACACATCATGTTAACATTTAATTACATGCATTAACATATTAATTCTCACACAATTCCAAATTAGTCTTGCGTAATATATTTACATGCATGTATTAACACAATTAATTCCTATAATTCATATTATTCGATTCTCAATCAATAACACCAAAATTAGCTCACATGGACTAATTTACCAATCAAGCAATTCATTTTGAATCACCCAACAACATAAAAATTCACACAAAAAATCACGTCACTAATCACGCAGTCGCGGGAAACCCTCGCCATCGTCACGCCACAACAATGGGGGATTCTCCACTTAGTTCAAAAGCTTTTGAGACCAAAACACGCTAATTCAAGCCTCATCCCCAACCATTTGCATGGGCTCATACAAAAGAATAATACAAATACAGAAAAGATCCTACCTCTTGGAGTTGTTGGAACTCCACCAACCCAGTCCACGCCAGAAATTTCTCGTCGCAGACGACTTGCCCTTGCTCGCTGAGAACCAACTATCCGAATCTGGGCCGAAAATCTGTAACGAGCTCCTTCTCTCTCTCTAAAATCACAAAAACCCAACTCCACGATCACTTTCCGTACCATCGCACATTTTCTCTCGTGTTTTAAATTCGAGAAGACAACTATTCATTTTCATTTCCTTATTCACTTAACATTTCCATTAATTCCTAATGTGTCCCTTTTCTCTCGATTTTTGACACATATTAATGCAATAAACATCTCATCCTCTCTCACCATGCATGTGTCACATGGGCATGCGTAGTAGGTAACTTTCACCACACTACATGTCTCAAACCTCCGTTTTTACTAAGACCGACACCCAAGGCTCTCGAAAATGTGAAATTCGATCGTTCTCGAATTTGACGAAATTCGACGTGGTAGCTAGATTTCACGAGACGATTCCAACGGTGAAATCTGTTTCGTCATCCGAGATCTAGAAAAATTTTGGATTTTTACCGAAATGACCATTTTGCCCTTTTTCATAAAATTGGATTTTCTCGGGGTTTCACACTTTTTATCTTGATCAACCAATTCAAAACTTTCACCAAAGGTTCCATGATGATTTGGACTTCCTTTACCTTCTTCCAAAACCGATCAGTTAAGATAAGGTTGGATACCTTATCTCTTAAACTCCTTCTCTCTGATCTTTTTGAATTCATGCCACTCATTTGTTGTGCACATCATCTTCAAGTCACCCTCAAAACGTATAAGACACTCAAGTGTAATAAATTCAGTGACAAATCGGGTTATTCCGGGGCGTAAGAGATTTCTATCCTTGGTGAACACTTTCATCAAATTGACTACTTTCAAGCTATTATAAATAAAGCTTGTGATCATCCTTGCTTGATCTAAAGTCTCCTTAATCTACTTCATCTTTCCAATATCTTCAAGTATTAAATCAATACAATGCGCTGCACAAGGAGACCAGAACAAATGATTGCGCTTCTCCATCAATAACATACCAGCTACTTTAAAAAACTCGCCATTATCGACTACTAGATACTGTTTTCCTCCCCAACCTCCTCAATAATCTTATCCATAAGGAAAAGATGTATCCGTCATCTTAGGTATGTTGGTAGTGTCAAATGAAGAAAGATATATCAGGCTTCTATCATAATAAACCATGAAATTGATAATAGACTTTCTAGTTCTAGAACTCCAACCATCACACAGTATGATGGTGCATCCATATATAGGCCATTTGGCCTTCAATGTGTTTATATATACCTCAAGCTCTTGCATCTCCTCCTCCAGATATGCATTGCCAATTTTGTATTCTGTAGGACCATTAATACTCTGACTTGCTTCTGTCATGGTATCAATCATAGGTTGATAGTAAGGCCCACTATCAACTGCATTGAAAGGTATTCTATTGAAGGGAAAAAATTTAGAGATGGCTTTACCCACTTTCTTTGCACCTTCAGCGGAAAACAAACTTTTTATTGATTTTTGTTTTGAAGGAAACACATAGGGATCAATTCCCTTTAGGGGTATGTTAGCTCCTTCTCTTATGCTGAAGCTTCGTATCGAGCCACGCTTAATACCGGCACCACAAGGTTGTGAGGAAGTACCACCCCTCTCATGCTCATGTCTACCTTCTTCAAAAAACGACGACTTTCTCTCATTCCATGTTTCATTTGCTCTTCAAAATCGCCATCTCAATTTCAATTTCATCGTGACCACCTCATCACTTTATAAAAATTATTCTCATTTAAAGAACTTATAAGTCGTTCCTTCTTTTTTTTTCATTTGAATTTTTTCGTTCGAAGCATTAGACATACAATTTAATGATTTTGACACTTTCGTAGTAATATCTCTCGCATCCTTCTACTGTCCTGAGATATGTGCAATGCCAAAATGACTATATATTCTCCATGAATAACTTTTCCACAGTACTTACATTTGGGGGTTCTTCTATTACCACCAAATGGTTATACATGCTCCCAACCAATATCATGTTTTGGAGTAATTTCAAAAATGTTCACCTAACCATGTATAAAAGTCTAGTGAAAAAGTGAAAAAGCTTCTAAGATAGGAAGAGAAGTTATATTCTGATTGTGGTGAATGAAAAGAGAAATACCAAAATAGAGAGTATGCAAAAAGATGCACAAAACCAGATGAGGAAAACAGTCATCAATGATGAAGATAATGAAGGCAAGAGCGAATTATTGATGTCCTGCAAATTTGAGCCTAAATTGTCAAATTATCCACCTAATTCATCCAAGCTACTATACCATGCTTCCAAAAGACCTATTTGATCCTGAAGGTGGTGATATGCTTACATTAGTGGAGATTAATATGACAAACAAGTATATAGGACTTAAATAATGAGGGAGAAGTGTGCCAACTGAGTATTATCCCAGAAGATTAAGTAATATGCCAAGGAAAAAGAAAGAAGACCATCACACACTCACAATTCAAGTTGAATAATTTAATCGTTACATTATATGAATTATTTGGTTATTTAGTGAACTTAATTGAAAATCTTCCTGATTCTAGATGGGAAACATGTTTAGAAATAATTTTACCACTGACTTATGTTTACTGCCAAATTAAGGATTCAATAGAAAAATGTCCTTAAAAATAAAAGCTAAATTGTTTGAAAACAAACCAAATTATCTTTTCTTTGCTTGGGGACAAGCAAAACTTTAAGTTTGGGAGAATTTGATGAGTCCTAAACTCATCTATTTTTAATCCATTTTTCCAGCATATTTTTAGCAATTGATATATATTTTTAATGCTAAATAATGGAAAATTCACTAAATTTATGTTTTGTAGGTTTTTATTGAAAAATAGATGATTCCAGCAAGAAAAGAAGAAAAAAATGGCAAATGCAAGATTCTCTATCACGACATAGTTTTATGTGTCGTGACTGGGCGTAAAAAACTGACCGCCGATTTTTCATAAAATCTGATGCTCCGCTGGTCAAAAGAGAATGCGTGAAAATCGAACGCGTATAATCGAGAAAATCGGGATAAATCGGCGATTTTCTCGAACGGCCGATTGAGCTGCCTGTCAGGCTGCACGCTACGGAGGAGGCGCTGCCTGGCCGATTTTTCGATAACCCAAGGAGCAATTCAAAATTTCGACGCTTAAGGACTCGGGATTTATCTAGATTTTTTTCTCGCCCTTGGATTTTTCACTATGATCCACGGTCCAGATTTCGTCCGCTTTTTTTGAAAAATCCAACTAGCTATATTTTGATCCAACGGTTGATTTAAATCAAGCTTGATCTAATCCGCCGCATTGATTTCTAACGGATATATGATGATCCAACTACGATTTGAACCAAAATCAAATCCAACTAAGAAATAAATCACAACGGTTTTTTGACAATCCAACCATGGTTTTGACTCCAAAATTTATAAATACCCCTAAAATCATACACTTTCATTACAAATTCATTCATTCACATCTAAGCTCCATTTCACTCCTCAAAAAATTTTATTTGTTCTTATCTTAATTTTTGAAGATCATTGGGAATTAAGGTATGTTTCTTGTCTATTAATTTTGTTTTTATGCATATTTGATTTAGTTCATTTTAGTGTTGGTGTTGTATATAATCTATATTTTTATACTATGTTTTAGAGTTATTTATAATTTGATAATACTATAGCATAATTTATAGTTAATTAATTATTTTAGTTATTTAGTTAATAGTTATTTTAGTTATAGTAATGTTGCAAGATTTCCTTTATATTATAATCTTATTTTTATACTATAGTTTATTTTAGTTTCTTGATACTATATTTTCAGTTAATTATATTATTTATTTACTTAATAGCTATTTTTGTTATATAATGTTAAAATATTTTACATTATAATATTATTTTTATACTATAGTTTTATTTAGTTTCATTTGATATTATAATTTTAGTTAATTAATATATTATTTATTTAGTTAATAGTTATTTTAGTTATATAATGTTGCAAGATTTTTTATATTATAATCTTATTTTTTATACTATAGTTTTATTTCTTAGTTTCCTTTTGATACTATACTTTGCCAATTAATTATATTATTTATTTACTAATAGCTATTTTTGTTATATAATGTTGCAAAATTTACATTATAATATTATTTTTATACTATAGTTTTATTTTAGTTTCATTTGATATTATAATTCTGTGTTAATTAATTATATATTTATTTACTTAATCGTTATCTTAGTTATATAATGTTGCAAGATTCCTTTATATTATAATCTTATTTTTATACTATAGTTTTATTTTAGTTTCCTTTATACTATAATTTTTAGTTAATTAATTATATTATTTATTTAATAGTTATTTTAGTTATATAATGCTGCAAACATTTTTACATTATAATATTATTTTTTTATACTATAGTTTTATTTTTAGTTTCATTGATATTATAATTTGTAGTTAGCTCTAATTATATTATTTATTTACTTAATCGTTATCTTAGTTATATAATGCAAAGATTTTATATTATAATCTTATTTTTATACTATAGCTTTATTTTAGTTTCCTTTGATACTATAATTTTTAGTTAATTAATTATATTATTTATTTACTAATAGCTATTTGTTATATAATGTTGCAAACATTTTACATTATAATATTATTTTTATACTATAGTTTTATTTAGTTTCATTTGATATTATAATTTTTAGTTAATTAATTCTATTATTATCATTTAATCGTTATCTTAGTTATATATGTTAAAGATTTTATATTATAATCTTATTTTTATACTATAGTTTTATTTTAGTTTTTGATACTATAATTTTTAGTTAATTAATTATATTATTTATTTACTTATGTGTTTATAGAATGGCTAGTGGAAGTGGAGGTCGGGATCATGCATGGAAGTATTGCGCACCTTTGGAGGGACATAAAAATGGAACAATTTGTAATTATTGTGGTTTAAACATAAAAAGTGGTGGAATTACTCGCTTGAAGTTTCATCTGTCACATACGGATCCCAATTCAAATACGAAGTGTCCAAATGTGCCGCCAGAAGTAAAACAAGAAATGAAGCAACTTTTAGAACATAAAGGTAAAGCAAAAGCGAAAAAAGTAGCTGATATGGAAGAAATTCGGTGAATTACAGCGTGATGGGAAAACATTCACAGTCTCGTGATGATGATGAGGAAGAGGAGGGTGATGAGGATGTGCATATGTCAGTGACATGCACTTGATGAGCGAGATGAATTCTCGAGAAGCGATACGTGCATCAAAAAGCTAGTGAATGGAGCAGAGATCGAGGTTCTTGAGTTTATGAGGCAAAGAAAATTGGTAAATCTTTATACCTAATTCATTTTTCACATAATTATGTATAGATAATGTAAGTTGAATTTTTTTTGCGTAATTGGAATAATGGAGTCTTGCAACCAGGTGATCCGTCAAAGGCATTATCGAATCCTGCAAGTGTTAAACATCTGGATCCATCACATGATGCACCGTCATTATACAGTCTTCGGTGCAAAGCAAAAAAAGCGCAGAATATGTTCAAGGTGGTTCAATCAAAGAAACAATGGGACAATTAATTAGCAAGTTCTTCATATATGAAAGTGTTCCACCTCAAGCGGACTCACATTTAAGAACATGATTTTCTTGCCTGACAGCGGTTTGTCCCCAATTATATGTATTTATTATGATCCAGTATGAAATATGTTTTAATAACCATTTCCTGAATTATTATATGTAAGGGATGGGCACTGAGACACCCAGTCTCAGCATGAAGTAAAGCAAGTACTTGGAAATTGAGTATAAAGACATGGAAGGTGTAATAACTTCAGGGAGAAATAGGAGGCGTATGGATCTTTTAATTATATGCGATGGATGGATAAGACCAACTAAATTGAGCATAATTAATTTCATGGTATATTCAAAAGGAAACACAATTTTCCTCAAATCTGTTGATGCATCAGATAAGATTAAAGACAACAAATACATTCATGGTTTGTTGAAGGGCGTTATCGAGAGTTGGAGAAGCAATGTAGTTCAATTGTAGCAGATAATGGATCGGCATTTGTGGCGGGAAGATTGTTGATGAAGAATGCAATGCGTATTGGACTCCATGTGCGGCCTGCTTTGCATTGATTTAATGTTTGAAGACATTGGTAAAGGGATAGTGTTGCTCAGTTGATCGGGAATGAACCGAAGATAGCGACTTCATTTACAATCATGGTTGGTTGCTTTACAAAATGCGACAGAATAATGGTGCCAGGATATCATTACGTCCTGGAGCAACAAGATGACGCCGCCGCTTGACAGTCACAAAAGAGTGATTTGAAGGAGTCTTTATTAACGTGACGATTGTGGTCATCTCCCAAAACACCCGAGCTGAGTTGGGCATGGTCGAAAGACTTATGTTTGATCATCAATATTGGGAGAAGGTGGAGAAGCTAGTGTCATGAGCCTTGCCACACGGTCGCCATTATTGTTGATTCGAAGTCGTCCAATAATACCGTTTGTCTACGAGTTGATGATTAGGTTGATGAAGGCAAATTTAGAGCGACTCAAGCTAAAAAGTGGGTGAAACTTATCATCGCGGTTAAGGATAGAACTCTTAAGCATCTGCTATCAAGCCAATTGGCTAATTAATATCCACATAAGCCGATGTCACATTTAATAATTTTATGTTTATGTGTGTATCGCATACTAATTCTGATCATTTATTCGACATACCTCAAATCGAAATTTCCAATCTGACACAGGTTGGTTCTGACCACGAGCTATACTTGGTATTCATGATGTTTTCTAAATTAGATCCTAATCTTTGAAGGCCTTTCTAATTTGGAAAGCGAGGTAGATTAATAGGTTTCTAATTCTAATTAATTGATTTAATTTCTTGGTGCTTTTTATTTTAGATTTTTTGACTTTTGAATTACCGACATACTATTCAGTGATGCAAGAAAAGGATTTGTAGTGGGAAGTTGGAAGTATGGCGTCAAGATGAAAATGGTTCTGGTGAGTGTTAATTATCTGTATAGTAAATTTTATAACTATTTTATTATTCTCTCATAAGAATATAAATAATTTTTATTCTTGGTGAATGGTGGTTTCTGCTAAATCTAGCTCCAACGATAAGGAGTTTGGCCTTAAAGGTTCTTTCCCAAACGGCATATATTGGCTTGTGAAAATTAGACACATTGCTCTAATTCATACCAAGCAAGAACTGGAAACTGCGTATCCTGAAACCATTGGTGGTTTTATTATTCCTGACATGAAACTAAAGATACACGTGATATGGAGAGACCGATGAGTTATAGAAAATAATTTTCTCGATCTGCCTTACTAAATTTGGTGATTAGTGAAGAAGTAACTATTTGATGGGTTGAAGCCTCTCCGTTTAGATGATGAAGATGGAAATCTGATCCACGCATTCTTTGCACATGTTAGAAGCGGGAGTTAATGTTGAGCGGGTTTTCTGGGAAGTTCATAAGCAGTTTCGATCCAGGCCAGAGGACTGTTTCAACATTGTGCTGACCTCTTTGATTCAAGTATTTGAACATAGTAGGTGTTGATTTTCTTTGGTACTTCTACTCCGGGTTATGATGGCTCACGAGGAGAGGGGACCCGATGATGGTAGTGATCTTGGAAATGATGGTGCAGAATATTGCGAGATCCTGACAAAGTCAATATTCATTGGGCCATTCACTTGGTGAGAGGATGATTTCACTCATACTACACAGATGAGACCACGCGGGTCTGAGGCGGTGAGTGTTGACCATTGGGAAGCCATATAGGACTAGCAGAGGATGACACCATGATGAGGATTCGTTGTCGGTTTATGATCATGAGGATGTGGAACTCAATTCGGCGATTCATCGAGCAGGCAGCATATTTCCTCCTTATACAATGAGTTACATGGCCGGCCCAACTTCTTCGCATCTTAGGGTTCAATTGGTGAAGAATATGGGGATGTTAACTATCCTCGTGATCCATGGCCATTCAAATTCATATCTCGAATCTGAGGATTTCAAGCGGTATGTGTGGGTGAACCCTAGAATTTCCCTATCCACGGAGAGGTTGTGGGTGAAGTCATATTTATATTATAATGTTTAAATTTAATCAATATTATTGCAACACCATGTCTTTGTATGAATATTGTCTTCATCGAAGATGGGATCCGCCGTGAATAATGTAATGGAACCACGTCGGTCTTATTTGGTTTTAAATGGCTATTTAACAGTGTAATTTCTCGATAAATTATAATGAATATCATACTAACAAGTGTATATTTGCTTATTTATGCATTTTTATAGACCGACAAGTATTTCATGAATTTAAGTATTTTTGTACTAATTTTTATTCTGGAGTATTTTTGTCAAAATATCCTGGAGTATTTTCAGATATTTGTCTTCGAGTAAATCCAGAAATGCTAGATATATCGGAAGTAAATACCAAGCAATATTTTGTTTGTTCACTTAGTCGTGACGGAATTTCAAGCGAACAACGAAAATGTCGCGACGGTAGCTTTATGTCGCGACAAAATTGGCCCGTCAAAGATATTCGAACTTTGATGAGTTTTTATTACCATGACATTTATAAGGAAGAGTGTGAAGAAGTCTATTTGTGACACGCTGCTGCAATGCGACGCGATCAAGGCAAATGGCGAGAGGACACAGCCGGCGACAATCATTACTCTGTCATGACGCAAGAATGAAGATTAACGGATGAACTCTGTCACGACAAAAAACGACTTTGTCGCGGAAATGGAAAGTCGCGAGAGTAAACACAAGTCAAGCCAAACATTAAGTGTTTCATGCTGGGACAAAAGTTTTTTAGCATGGGACCGACTCGAGTATCGTTGCAGCGAAAAATAAGCGCATATTCTTCTGCATGATAACTTCGACATAAAATTCAGTTCGTAAAGGGCAATAAGACTTTGTCGATCTGAAAACGGTTTATATAAATGACAAAACATGAGGTTGAGATGAACTCTGTCGCGACAAGAAGTTGAGAAGCAATATAAGAAGAATGTTGCGACAAAGAATTTTATGTTGCGACATAATGAAGGGTGATGAAGGTAGAATCTACGTCGCGTGGCGAGAAGTTTGTCATGATAATAAAAGCGAGTGATAGAATTACGTCCTGACAAAGAAAATTATGTCGCGACATAAATTGAAGAAGCTGAGATTAGCGAGACAAGTTGTCGGCAAAGTTTTATGTCTATGACAATTCGGCTAAGTGGGTTAAAAGAAAATCTCAGATCCACGTGAAAGAAACCTCGCGTCGCGACAAAGTTCTTTGAAAGAACGAAGAAATCCCATCGCGTGAAAGCGCATATACTACAACGAAGCCATTGGCCTGAAGACACATAATTTTCTATGTCGCGATAAATGACAATTGGGCGTAATATTTGAGGATCCAGTGAAGTGAAGTCATTGTGTAAATATAATGGACAGAAATCAGACGTGTGAAGCCGTAATCGGGACTTGCCAGGTGTGAAGGCTCTCATATATTGGCACACTGTTTAAGTTTATTTTCATTTGTATTTCTGTTTGTAGATTTTATTTGAGCGTAGTTTTTAGTTAGTTTTACCACATTTAAATTTCGATTTGGGTAATGGGCGAAGTGCGGCTGTTGGAATTTATTATAAAATCATCTTTCTCATTACTGTTCTGATTTGAATGGATGTTGGAAGAATTTCTAGAGTTCATTTATTTCAGTTCGTTTACAATTTCAATGAATTTTCTTGATCAATTAGTCATTAATATATGTGAACCAGTTTTGAAAGGTTGAACTCCCTCTAGGAATGGGTCAATGGTGATTGTTATTTTTCTGCACAAAGTGAAAGAAAGTCTTAGTTAGAATTCTTGAATTTATTTGATTGGTATTATACTTATATTTAATTGTTCCAAGTATTAGTATCATGTATCTCAATAACCATGTATCTTACTTTAATTTCCGAGAGGCCCCTTTCGTATTTGTTGACCCGATTTCTGAGCACGACTACCAAAAACTGAGCCCCAAGTCCCAGACACTTGGCGCCAGCTTTTGACACAGACCAAATGCAACACTTCTAATTTGACAATGTTACGAAAAGGAGTATTATCTAATCTGACCTTGGCACTTGAAACTTGTTGAACCAAATATAATATGTACAGAAAGATGTTCACTAAACTCAATTAAAGATTTTTTTTGGTCTTAAAATTGCAAGTGCACATGTTATATAAGTAATAAAGTGGACCTATAAGTCCGAATATCGTTCCCACGGAGATTGAAAGAAATTTAAAGTTCAACTACTCCAACTATTCAAGTTCCACACTATTTGAACGTTTAATTTAGATAAAAATTTAGTAACCTAATAAGAATTTTAAAAACTAGAATCCTACATTTAATATAAAGAAAAAAAATTAAATCCTAATTGTACACTAATTCTATTGAGATCATTGTTTTGATACTTTAGGATTTCACTGCCAGTGAAATTGTGATTCACGCATCTAATCTCATTATGTTTTTCCCTAAGTGAAATTAGTTTGTTGTCAAGAGTAAAGTGATATCATTTGGATTCCTCCTCGACCATTTTCAGTAGAGGTTCATGTTCATTCACCAAAAACATGATTCTAATGTAAATAGAAAATCTACACTAAAGATCTGGTATTTTTTTCCAATACTTCGCTACCCATTTCTTATATTTGTAGATTTCTATTGCTTCCCGAGACGGGCAAGCTGCAATATCTCTAACTAGATGATGTCTACCTTAAGATCTTAAGAGTTTTCTCTTGTGGACAGATCTGTTTGCTGCTAAGGATCAGATCCATTCTTGGACAAGGAAGTCTACATTATTCAGTTGATATATCACTCAACCTATTCTCAAATACATGAGTAAATTGATTTATCTAAGTAACCTTCCGAGCTCATTAGTTCATCAATATTAGTGATACCCCCGATTAGCGGTCTAGGCTCTCAGAATTTCCATCTACCTTAGCCACTCAGAGGGCCTCGATGAGCTAAACAATGAATCTCATGGGTATAAGCCTCTTAGAATTAGAATGGATTAATACTCAAGGGCAACACAGACTGAATAATCTGAGTTCGGCTTTGAAATTTTCTTACTCATTTTGAGAAAGGAGCCGTAGATCTTTCCCGGTGGGCGAGTTCTGACCCTGGATCTTTTATTAATCTACAGTGGGAAAATTCCCACTTGTAAGTGTAATCAAGCGAAGAACAGTTCCGATGTTTGTCTTGAGTCCTTGCATTCACTTAATTGTCATTAAATAATTTCAACATTAAATTTCAACGAAAACCTGAACAAATCATATTTAGTTATTGAAAACAAGTCTTCTATATTAAAATATCCGTTACACTAATCTGAAGAAATGAAAAAAATAGAAAAATAAAGAAAAGAAATATAATACAAAAAGAGTCCTTAGCATTATCATAGTAGTGGTTTAGTCCCTTCAGGTATTTGCCTTACTTTTCCACTTGATCGTTCTATTTATAAAGCCACAAGAATTGGGCCACAACTTCAATGATTCTTTTATGAATTCCTAACTTTTAGGCCCAAGTTGTCTTCTCAGCCGCGACTTGAAAGTTGTGTCACGAAATAGTTTTGAGTTACTGTTGCGGGTTTTAATTTGTAGCAGCAGTCATCTGTTGCACCTAGATGATCTTATGCCTGTCTTGTTTGAGTTGCAGTGATAACATATTCTTATTCACGACCTTCTTCTTTCCTTGAGTGTAGTAACTTTGTCGTAGCGGGGTTTTGACTGTCAGCGACAGTAATGCATTCTGTTCCTTAGCGCTGAATGTCTGACCTTGACTCATGTCGCGACATAGTTTCGGTGCAACCTGAGTTGGTGTCCCATTATTGAAAGTTTTCTTGTTCTCTGATAGTGATCTGCGGTCGCTTCTTCATTTTGATGTAAGTGACCGACTTTTCTTATCGCGTGACTATTTTTATTCAGTTCTTGTTGCGGCGGCCTTGTCTTGCATTATTGTCATCGATTCGCATGAAAAGTTTAACCAACGTGAGGATTACGTATACACTTAACTATTTCTTGTTCTTTGACTTTGTTTGATCATTAGGATCGATGTTTTACATGTTCGCATTTGATATATTATTGCGACAACACTTTTACGCATGCGGTATATCCTATCAAACTAGTTTTGGTGTGACATACTATCTGCCTTCATTTGTCTTAAATTAACTACGCGTCCGTTTCCACAATAAGCGACCGACTATGTTCGGTGACTTATATTTGTTCGTGATTTGAAATGACAGTTCTTGCCTTTGTGTTGAAACTTATGTGTCTTAGAAGTTGTGTCGCATTGTGTTTCTCTTTGTTCGATAAATATGTCGCAGGCTTTGGAAGATCTCATCAAGTCATCAATACTAAGCTTAGTATGTGACATTGACTCCTTATTTACAGCAGTTGATTATATGTCATCATAATATACATGCGACCAGTTTTCTTGTATTTAAGCCTTCTCAGCATCTTCTATCCTTCTTTTAATAGTTGCGAGGAAATTAGTGTTCATGAGAGGGTTTAATCGACGGATATTCTACCTTAGTTTGACATTATGTCGATACAAACTATCTTGACCAGAGCATATGTTTTCCCGTTTTCTACGCCAAGGCCTGTTTGTCTTCTGTCTCGACACAGCTCAGTGTCAAATCAATGAGAATGTTGTTGCGACATACTTTCTTTAGTAATTGCTTGAAGTTTGTGAAACACTATGAATTTTAGTATGACATGAATTTCTTCTGATTGCTATTTTCCTCTTCTTTCTTGCTAGAAATCTCATTTTTTTAATTAATTCTGCCAAACACAAGTTTGCATTTATAATTTAGCATTAAAACTGATTCTAAGAAATACAAAAACTAAACAGAAAAAATGGTTGAAATAGATGAGTTTAAGACTCATGTGTTGACATAGAGATGGAGAATCTTGGGGGTGCTGACGGTACTTTATGGTGCTGATGAGGACTGTATGCTGGAACTAATGAACTAAAGATTCATCGAATAGATACTAACTTACTCATGATTTGGGATCAGTTCAGATGAAATATCGGTTTAATTGCTTAAGGTTTTCCTCTTTGAGTGATGATTATGATCCGAGTGTTAGATCATTAAAGAGATGGAAAATTTCATCATAAATGAAGGATGAGGTGTCGATCTAATTGGAAAGGCACAATATCACAATACATAAGGGTAGAATTCTTTAGTCCTAGATTTGGATGTGAAGTCACGAAAGAAAAATACTGGATCTTAGAAATAGGGATTTATATCTGATAACTAATTAGATCCATGAATCATAAATGAACATGAACCTCTAATAAGTGAAAAGTATGGTTAAGGGAGAAATCCAAGCTATACTATAATGCATCTTTGACAAATTCAGCTTTCCAACTTATGGCTCAGCTATGAATCAAATGGTGCAGAAATTGATTATTATTCATTGGTCTAGTCCCGATTATTTGTCTGCTGGTGAAATCTCAAATCCACTTTTATTTAAATATTCTATTTGTGTATATTAGTGAAATTATTTTAGTATTATTTTATTGGTCTCATCCTTCAATAGTGGGTTCAAATAATGATTCTTGAGTAGTTGAGATAGTTAGTCTTTTGATTTATCATGATCTCGTGGAATGATATCTGGACAACTCACTTTTTGTGCTTGTCTGTTGTTTTTTGTAGTGAGATTAAGACCAAACACTAATTTAATGAATCCATTTGACAAAGGACAAAAGCACATATTTTCATCATAGATTTGATGACAAGTTTACGGCGTCGTTGTCGAGGGACTTCGTCGATCCTTTGGTAGTCCTTTGGTGCGGTGTCTTGATATTCACAGTTTGGTGTCATAACAGTTCTTTCAGAAGTTTTTATAGTGGTCTGGACTTCCAGTTAGTCTTTGGTAGTAATGTGGAAGGTACCAATGAGTTTTTAGCGTGGTGGTCGGGGTTTAGTTAGTCTTTGGTAGCGCAGTGTCTGCGCTGAGTGACAACATTGGAGCCTTGCTCCGTCTGATGCAGCCAGAAACCCTTCCCCGGAGGACCTACCCCTTTGAGGGAACCTACTAGAAGCCTTGGAAAAGCGTAGGTCGATAACACAGTTCAGAAAACCAGCCAATCCTGAAACCCGATCCACCACACTTGGAGGCCCGATCGGTGATCTCAATGAACCAAACCAATAAGAAGCGAAATGACAACCAACTAAGTGTTAACTGATTAATTTTTATTTTCTTCAGAGGAATTCCTCTAGATTGAGATGAGTCTTACAATAGGGTCCCTTGAAGATGATAATTGATAGGCATGAAACATGTATATGAAAATGAATTGCCAAAAAATTGCATGAATGCATACAGTATATTTCTAAGCCAAATATGAAATGTGTAGAAAGAGTATCGATCCCGAGGATAAGGTCTATAACACCAATTCTAATTTAGCTTAGGCCCTATTTGGATGACACAAATGAAAGATTGAAAATCAAAATAGAAAATCTATTTATCTAGCATACAAAATCCTAAACTAACAACCTAAAACGACCTAACAAGCCTTAGGGCAAAGATTTCACCAAAACAATCATATATGAACCTCCTAACTCAATCAATCAATGATTATTTTCATATGAAGATGGCAATTTCACTAATGTATATACGAATCTCTCTCAAGCATCTGCACACTACCCTTAGAAAAGGTTATAGTGCATCTCTACCTCAAACCATCATAACTAAAAAACTGATGAACCTTACAGAAAAATTTAAATACCCCTAATCTCATTATATCTCTATCTCATGAGTAATTAGATGACATTTCATCCATAGTGCAACTCGATCATCACTTTCAATCTCGAATCAGCCTTCAAATCATACAAATATTATTGAAATACCTACATTTCAAGATGATAAATACTCAACATATGTGAAATAATACATCGATCAATAGAAATTAGGCAAAAAATCCATTTGTCAAGTCTGGTTACATCTAGGCCCCTAAACTAACAACATCTTTGAAAGGAAATACAACCATTAAAGGAAAGAAAAACATAGAGAGATGAAAAGAATAAACAAATTTGAGTGAAAGCCCTTCTCTTCTTCCTTCTTCTCCTTCTTCAATCCAAGAAAACTTCCTTATTTTTCTTCAAAAAAACCTTGCCCTAGGGTGTTTCCACCTAAAAGGACTTGTTTCTAATGCCCTAGACTATTCCTTTTATGGTCCTCCTCAAGTTTGGGCTCAAAATGGGCAAAAAATCAACAAATCAGCATGTTGGGCAGGCGCATAAGTGGCATGAGCATCTATGTGATGTGAGCTTTGTCATAGCATGCCACTGTTTTCCTCCTTTTACTTCCAGATCATTGTATCTTCCTCATCCCTAGACTTTGGAATTGAGTGACCTTGAGAAATGGACTCTTGAAGTCTAGATTATGGTTGGCGGAGAGAACACTTAAGAGGTGATGGTGGACAGATCAATGAAAATATATTCGAATTGGCTATAGCTTTCAAGCACTCTCTTCTTCCTTCTTCTAAAAAACATAACTTAATTGGGGTTCAATTAGAGTGAATAGAGACTCTTGAGAAGCTTCTCAAGTCTATAACTCATTCATGTAAAAGGATACATTTGAGATCCATCTCATGGTTAATCACCCCAAATACAATAACTTGGTTGTGTATCATTGTAGTGAGTTTGTTGATTTTAGATTTTTAACCGTTTTGCGGACCCTATATGCGATCTGTTGGTTGACTGAAGCTGTAAAAAATAAACCTTTGAGCATTGAACACTTCATTTATATAAATATTTAAAACTTTTTAAACATAGGGACTAAAATGAGTAAAATATAATAAACAGCTGATCCAAATTTATGTTTGTTCATTTGAATCTAGAGAATGTTGAGTGATCCATATGTGGATAATTTGATGGTGAAAATGAATGAAGTTTTTCAATTGTTGAGAAGGAGGGTTGATCTTAAGAACATTCTTGATGGGTCCTATTAATAGTCTATTTTCAGCCCCAATTATAATCTTCTATATTTCCAGATAGTAGTTTTGTTTTGAACCATTGACAGAAGATCACATTTTATTTCAAGTGTTTGTTCCATTCTTGAACATTCATTTTTTAGTAAATATTTTAAAATGTGATGTAAATAACTGTTTTTAATCAGTATAAATACCGAATTATATTGATAGTAAAATAAGTTAAAACTCATTCTTAACTGAAGCTAATAGAATTATTTTGTAAATGATGCCACATTAGTAGGACAGTTAAACTACTGTGAGTATTAAATTATTGCATTCAATGATAAATCATTAAACTAATCAGTTGTTGAAATTCCTTATATGTTCACTTTACATTGTTGAATTAATCATGGATTGTATTGGGAGAAACAGTTAGCTATTTATATTATATCGATTATGTAATATGTGAGTGTAATTATAGAAACTAATTTAGCGTTTCATACAGAAGGTAAATTTAGTTTGAATGGATGACTAATTAAAAGTTGACATGATAGTGGGTAAAACTAAGACAATTCAAATGGTTATTTGTTTGGAAATTAAATATAGTGATGTGGAGCAAATTTGATGGTTCCATGCTCCCAATAAGTAAATTCAAAGACAAAGTTTAAACCTTGCTTGAAATTATTTTATTATAAAGTATAGTATTATTTAATTAAAATCTAATTTTTAATTGTCTAACTCCAACATTGAAGTGTTAAATATAAGTAAAATATTAAAAGTATTGTTTTTATATGTTATTCAAAATAGTTTATTTTTAATAAAAATTAAAATTATTTTAAAAATTATTATTTTAAGAAAAGTATAAATTATTAAAAATAAGTTTAATACTATAAATGAATATATTAAAATCATTTTTTATATATAGAAAATAATTAAAATAAATAAAATAATAAAAATAAATATATGAAAATAAAAATAACATAAATATTATATTAGAAGTAATTATTTTATTATTTATAATAATAAATAATGAAGAGAAAGTAAAGTATAATATGAAATTAAACCAGGAGATGTCAGTGTCTGTGATAAATCTGGTTCTCATCATCTCTATATTTGAAGTTTGAATAATTGAATCTCAAATGTGGAGATATATAATCATATCTATTTTAGAGATGAAAATGAGAAGCCATTGAAGTATAGTTTTAAAATCTCTATATTAGAGACCAGTAAAATAGACATTGTTGGGATTATTTAAGAGGTTGATGAAGTTGATACTAGTGATGAGAATTCATTGATGAAATGTGAGTGAGAGTTGTGGTGGATAAGGTTAACACAATATTATAGAAAGGGCAGTTAAGGGTGGATTGGGACTTAAATGGACCTAGCCTTCTAGTTGGTGGGGGAACAGCTAGCACTTCCGTCAGTGTGTAAGTGATTGAAGTGATGATTGAAATTACTGCATGTGAGTGAAGAAGACTGTGGGGAGAGGAAGGAGTAGGGGGTTGATTTGAATGAGAACATACTTCTCTTCTAGTGAAGTAGGTTGAATTTAAAATGAAGATCATATTGAAGAAGGCAATTACTAAAGTTTATTTACAACTTAAGGTGTAAATTGTGTTTGTTATAAAGCAACAAGAGTAAATAAAACAGAATTAAATGACAAAGCTACCTTTTTAGATTGTATCAATATGAGACTCGAAAGATTATTGTTGAAATGTTGATAAGGTCCTTCTCTAGTTATATGAAATATAGATCTGACTGTGGACAGTTGAAACATGTGTACTAAACCCCAGTTTCAAGTTTTTAGTAGAGTATGCTCACTTTGTAAATAAATTATTCAGACTATTAAGATATCTAAGGTGATGCAATGAAACTATTATATAAAGGTTCTCTTATTTTATAAAATGCTTCATGGATCTGAGGAGCATATATGGCGCTGTAAGGTATGGGAAACCACCAGAGCTCAACCTTGGACTCCTGTGTTAATGATGGCTAATTATGCAGAAAACCTGCAGTTTTCAGCAGAGCTGTTTGTTTGTTTTAGTCAATTAAGAATGGTGGTTTGGAAGGTTGAGCTGAATATCATGTTAATGCTGTTTTAAAGCTTTCCTTGGTGAATGATGATTTGGTTGTTATGGGAGGATGATGTAGTGGATCTTATGTGAATGGAGTTGGAGGTGAGAATGATGGGTTTTCATTGGACTGGAAGGAATGTTTAGATTGGATGGAAGGCAATGAGGTTATTGATCTTTGATGGCAAGAAATTGTAATCTTTGCAAATGTCTTACGTCTGCGTTCATAGGCACCACTAGGCATATTTTCATTGGTATAGTCTTTCAAGGGGATGATGAGAATCTTGTTGGAAGAGGAACACATTGAGAGCCTCTCTCATGGATAATTATAGTGACTAGACCAGTTTAGAGAGAAAACAAGATCCTCATGACTTTTACTTTTAGGTGAGCGATCTAAAGATTCTTTATGGTTCAAACTTTTAAGTGATGAGTCAAGATGACAACATTGAGGCACTTGTTAGTTACATAGTGGCTAATACGAGGACTAAACATAGTATACATATTGAAGTGTCAATATATCATGTGAGATTGATTGTTAAGGGCAAGATATGAGGAGAAGGTTTTTGTTCTTGTTGTGCCACATCATCGAAAGGATAAAGATGTGTTAAAGAGAGGTTTATGGCCCTTTGATTATTCTCTGGACTATAATCATCTAGTGGATCACAAAATGGACAATCTTAGGTAGACCTTGGGATGAAGTTTTCTGGAATGGATTATGTGGCATATGACAATGCTGTCTAGTATATTTTCCTTCACTGTAGAGAATGTTGAGATATAGATAGTGTACAAGGAGCATGCCTTTACAGACCATACAGTTTATTCCCTCTTGTAAGCAAAGGCATTGTGGGATGATTGTGGGTTGACCCTCTCCCATTAACATTGAGCTGAGCAGGCCAGCTGGAAGAAATAGAGAAAAAAAGTCCCATAAAACCAAAAGACTAGGAGTGTTGGGTGTGACCTTGAAATGAGCATCGGTGTGCTGTAAATCAATCATTTTCAAAGTATGGTGGGGAAGATCAGGATGTTCAAAGACTGGAGTTTGATGGGAAGATGGGGACACTCACTATTAGTTAAGCCTTAAGTCATATCATTAAGTCATTTGACTGACTGGTAGAGCAGGAAGAGGTGGTAGGGTCATAAGGGAGGAAGGGTTGGATGAAACAAAAATACAGTTCAAATGTAAAGATCCTTGGACTTCAATTTGTATTTGGGAACAATCAGTGTATATATCATGGATTGTTGTTGATTTGTGTATTTCATCTTGGGTGTCAGGAGTTTTATGAGATTGTTGACAGCAAGACTAATATCAATTGTGCTCAACGTATGGAAATATTCATTATTAAAAATCTCTCTAACTTGTTTTTCATTTTTATTTATTTTTCAGCAGATATGATGATGAGATGAGGTTCTTTATCAATCTTGTATAACGGATATCAAATGCGACCAGATTCGACTCAATAACTCTAACTACCGAATATGTTGCCAGGATGGAAGGATCATCTACAGCGTTGTGATATACTGTTGAGAAGTTTGTTATTATTACTGATTGTGTGAAAGAAAGAAAACTGCAAAGAAAATAAGCATTTTGTGCACACCCTTACACCCATATTTACCAACACCCGAACACCTATTTATATTTTGGTAAATCATGTTACATTTAAATTACTTTGATTATATCATTTTGATGTTATTTATGAAATACCTTTATTTTATAGATGATCAGGAACATTCTATTGGTTTAGTGATATTTAGTTATATTAAAAGCGACTTTTATTTATGGACATAATTTCTCATTAGACAGTCATATTATTATAATGTCTTATGGATACTGATTTCTTTATAGTTTCTATATTTTGGTGTTTTTGAGATCTATGATATAACATGATTATTAAAGCCATTATTATAAAAGTTCAAATATAGGTATTTAAACTTTTCTTGATTTTGATGTTTTGGGTGTATTTAGGATGTTGAGTAAATTGGAAGCAGTGTGGAATCAATAACTTCAGCTGTTGGTTTGTATCATTTATAACTGGTCAGGACATCTATGGATACAAATGTTTATTACTAACATAATTAGGCATAAACCTCTAGATGTTATTGATTATAAAATGAATGCTGATTTTGAACAGACCAGTTAGATATTGTTTTTCAATCATTGACATAGTTATAATGTCATTATCAACATCCTTTGACAAAACTACTGATTTTACTAACATGTACAGCCTGTTTAATGTTCACAACAGATGAAGATCTGTGAGTTATAACAGCTACAAAGTGAATATACATTATGCATGTTTGCAGTACACCATGTGTTGAGCATCTCTTTTCTCTCATGTTATTTACATGGCATCTATAATTATGTGTTTCTTCTATTTCAATTATGAATTTTTCCTTAAATTTTCTTCTCTAAACTATGAACCAAATAATTTTTCTGTTTCTCAACATTATGGATTTCTTTCAGTTGAATAAGGACATTGGTTGTTCAATCTTTGTATCATTATGATTTATTCTTTAATACTAAAAGTAAAGTCAAGGAAAATATGATCAAATTTGCCTCTAATATTTAGATTTGATTTAATTTTTCCATAATTCATCTGTAAGATATTGAGTCCATAACATTTTACCTAATTTTTATGCAAAAATCTATTTAGTTTTTATTGTTTACCTTGGACTTTATACTCCAATTCTATTCATTTAACTATAATTTTACAAAAGAATCCTAGTCTGATCCACCGGACAGCATGCGAAAAAATCCCGATTCATTTGCCTGTTTTAACTAAAATCCTAAATCACACATTTCATATATTTCTTTCAAAACACTCCCAATTCATTTACTTTCATTTTTACCTTAAGATTGCCTAAAACCAAATCTTTGTATATTTTTATAGTTTGTACTTATGATATATTAAAACTTCAGTAAATTTGAACTTTTCAAAAGAATTAAACAAGTGAACCATACACTAATATAAGTTGAAAACCATAAATTTTTAATTTTGATGTGAAAGCAGTCTCACGTCTGAGATGTGCTATGAAACATATTAAGGTCAGTTGATTGTTCAGAGATAGTTAAATTTAACGTTTTTTGACAAGCAGGGTGTTGAGTGACAGCGTAGAAAAGAATGTTGGCACATGGCAAGCCATGTGTCTGGCTGCTACAAGGAAAGCCGCTAGGACACATGGCAAGCCATGTGTCCACAGCCATGGAACATGGAATGTCTATAAAATGGGATGGGGATTAGTTTGTAGAGAGGGGTGAGGAAGAAAGGAGAATGAAAAATGAAAGGAAAGAAGGAAGGAAGGAGGAGAAAGATTAGGAGGCGAAGGAGAAAGAAGGGAGAGAGAAAGGAAAGGGAGCAGGCATTAGATGGTCAAAACTACGTCGAGACCCAGTAAAGTTCGTATATTAATGGCTAGGGACTATGCTTTCGAGTGAGGTCTTTCTCAGTGATTTATTTATACCTGGAACTATGGGGTTGTGTCTATACGCCAGGACGGCAAAATTTTGAAAATATGGGAATGTTACACAACTGAGTCCTACACATTGTGGATGGATTGTTTGGGTGAAGGCGGGGTTTGGTTCAGTCAGCCGGCAAGTGTAGTCCTGCTCGATGAGCAGTGTAGGCTTTTGAATCACCCAAATCGGACCTCTATAGCCCAAGTTATGGTCCATTTCCAAGGCCTGCCACAGTTAAGTTGTTTATTTGGTGTGTCCGATTTTTTGGACTGATTTTGGTGCAGATTTCATACTAATTTGGTGGATTTTTTTTTGGTGGTACATTGCGACGGTGGTAGCTGAATCGGGCCGGTTCAGGTACATTTTAGGGCTTGATTGTGCCTGTTTGCCCAGTGATGCGGTATGGCGGAGCTTGTGAATCTTAAATTGTGGATTGTTGTAAGTGTTATTGTGATTTTGTGATAACTTGCTTGATTGTTCTGCTAATATATATGTTTTAATATGTTGAGAATTGGATTCAAAATGTTTGGAAATTATATGCTTTGCAGTTATAATTATCCATGATACATGAGTTATTGTCCATATGACATTCATTACATATGAGACATGGGGTGATATGCGTGTATAATGCATTTCATAAGCACTAAGACATCGCATTCATGAGTGTAAGTGGTTCTGCCGCCAAACACTATCCTTGGTGGTTGATGGGTAAATTTAGTATTGTTGAACAAAGTTTAAGCGAGTTCTCTGTCGCAAAAACATGAAAACTTATGTCAAGTAGTAGCAAGCAGGGATAGATACCCCCTCGGATGAAAGCCCCGGTATTTTTGGTTATATATATGTGTCCAACGATTAAAGCCCGTGAAGTGTAGGAAGGCATCTGGCTTGCTGGTGAGACCCTAGAAAATTCCTTTCCCAAAAAAAGACACATGTTTTGTTTATAAAATAAGTCCTTTGAAGTTGAAACATCCAATAAGTTTTGATTTCTAAAACTTGATTTTGTTTAAGTGATCATTGGATGTGACTATAATAATGGATGTTATATCTTTAATACAACGCATTGTGTGATGAAGTGCGCATGACTCGGATTTTCATTCAGCCAGATGAGTCATCCATTTCATCTTTCATGGCGAGCGAGTTTATTATTAGAATAACATCATTCTATTGGAATGTTGATATATATATATATATATATATGTGTGTGTGTGTGTGTGTGTGTGTGTGTGTGTGTGGTTATATTCAAGTGGTGTGCATGTACATTTAGAGTAATAATAGCCTACATGGGAGTCTGCCGGGCGTGGCTCACCCTTTATGGAAAAACATTTCAGGTGCAAGGTATGCACCGGTGGACGGCTCTCATTCGGCGCCGAGAGGTTGAAGAAAGCCAACTTGTAGCTGGTATAGTTCTTTTTGTAAAACTTTGGAAAGAACTAGTTTTGGCATTTGCTTGTGTATGTAATAGAGTTGTAATTAAACTCACAGTAATATGTTTTGAAAACAACATAAAAAGTTTATTGAATGTGGCTAAACAGATCCCTGTAAATGGGATTAGATAGTGTGGTACCGAGACACACGATATCCATAGTAAATTTTGATCTCGCTTCATAGCTTGGTGTCAGGGCATGGGTATGTAATTACGTAGGACTTGATGAATGGATCCCAATTAATGGGATTAAGAGCGATGTGGGATGTGTGATCTCCGATATATGCAGTATTTCAGCGAGTTGACGATTGATCAATGGATCCAGTTCCAGGCGTCCACGACTTAGTATCGAGCCTAGGTTTGAGAAATACCTAAGACTTGATGGGCCTGGTACTGACCCTTAAATTCATGGCTAAATACCCAATAACAGTATAGTCACTGCCCGATGGTGTGGTATGTGTTGTGTGAATTATATACATGGTAAAAAGTATGTGGAAAAAAAAAAGAACACTACAGTTACAAAACATAACCTTGGGGGTTCGGAAAAAGAACGAATGGGATAGTTTAGGATCTTGAAATTACATTGATGGTTAGCTGCACGAAACCTGGTTAGACGAGGGAGAGAAATCTCGAGTTTAAACTGTGCTATCTCCATGTGATGGACTCGTTGGAAAGAGGGACGTCGGTGGATGGGCAGCAACTCTGACCAGAGCTTTGACCAACAAGCCTTCATATAAGCTATTGGTGTAGCGGCTGCTACCATTGCACAAGCTAACCAGTGTGCAGCTGTTGTTGTTGGCGAGGGGTTAAGTAACCTCCGAGAAGGTTCAGGCAAATCATCCTCGGAGCCTTCGGGGAGGAGGGGATCCGATGATGGCGATCATTACCGTTGGCCAAATCAGAAAAGATATTGGAGCTATGGAGATCATCTGATACAGAGATAAAGTTAGCCCGCGTTTCAATTAGGAGTGAATCCCGAATATGGTGCGGGTTGGGTCGAGCTCCTTGAGGGACTTAAAAACGATGACATGGGAAGAGTTCGAGAGCTCTTTATGAGTGGTTACCTAACATGCTCAAACATCTGCTTCGGGGGTGCTGGAATTGAGACAAGGAGCAGTGAATACATGGCTAAGTTAAGCCAGATTAGCTCATTTAACATAGCTTTGTAGCCCGCAATGGACATAGCGAGGTGAAAGTTTAGGGATAATTTGAAGCCTTATCCATCATGGGTAAGTGTAGGACTTCTACTCACAGAATATGAACTTGATGGTGAAACTGACTGCTGGACATTGAGAGGGAAGTGGGCTGACGCCTGAAACATCAGGATGCGGAGTGTTAAGGATCAGAGGGAAGGCTGACCTTTGCTTACAGCTTAAGGAAAGTAAGGACTCCCCACTCACTTGGCGATTTGAAGGGCCGGCCCGAAGCTATCAGCAGACGAGTCGAGTCATCTAAAGTGGGAGTGCTTTGGCTCACTTCTGAGCTGAAACGAGAGCGGGGGATATGTTTCCATTACATGCTTACTGGACACGAAGGGGCGGGATTGTCCTCGAAGACAGAATCCTAGAGTTATAGGACACCTCGATTGATCATCGGTGGGGCGTAGCGAGATAGTTTGTTCCTCCGCACCTTTAGTGAGCGAGAGAGACAATATCTCGGTAGTAAGGCGGCTGCCTGAGGACTATACCTTTGAAATCGGGCGGATGGGCCGAGAGCGGGGTAGTCGAGGTCGAGGCTCCTGATCAGGGACAAGGGACTGGCGTGTCTGCGCCATTACACCACCGGTGAGCTTGCGGTCGGTCGGGTATTCGAGGTATGTTGCTCTTTCGCCTATGGGCAAGAGTGTTATTTGATTCCTGTGTATCTCATTCCTTTGTTGTTGCATCTTGTGTGAAAGAATTAGGCTTAAAGGTTGAAACCTTGGAAAAGCCGTTGTATGTGAATTCTCTCCTAGGAACTAGGGTGAGTAGTAATATGATATGTCGAGATTGTGAGTTAGAGATCTCAGGAATTCTACTCAATGTAGACCTTTGGGTCATGGACATGTCAAAGTTTGATGTTATCCTTGGGATGGATTGGTTGGCGTACACCCAGTCATCTTGATTTGTGGTGGGATTTACTACGGATGATGTTTGTATTATGTTTCAGGGGGGATAACACGATGCTATGCCCCCCGAGAGCCATGTGCGAATTCAGGTGGCTGAGGACCGGTTGCGGGGTTGGTGGCAAGCCTTCTTGAGATAAGCGAATTGAGTTGGGTTTACTAGCCAGATGTTCTACAGGTATAAGGATGTTTTTAAGATGTGGGTTCTTACCATCTGCGTAGGGATTGTAGACTTACGTATGGAGTTACCACGATACATCCTTTATTTCTATGACCAGCGCATAGAATGACACACGGTAGTTGCGGGAACTTCGAGAGGTTCGATTGCGAATTGTTGGACAAGAGGTTTTTTATTCGATCGAGCACTTCTCCTTTAGGCGCTCGAGTCGCATTTTCAGAAGAATGAAGACCCTTTGGTATGCATTGACTCACGGCGGAGTTGAACGGGGTTGATCGAAAATTGGTATCCTTTACCTAGGATTGATGATTTGTTTGATCGGCGAGAGGGCGCGAGTCTGCTCAGAGATGGAATCTCATACGGGTTATCATCAGTTGAAAGAGGTTAGGGCGGATATCCACGTTCAAGCGGCGTTTAGAATGCGTCTGAGCATTTGAGTTCATAATAATGACATTCGGGTTGACGAATGCACCAACGACATTCATGGATCTTATGCATAGGGTCTTTCAGCCCTATCTAGATCAATTTTGTTGTGGTCTTCGTGGATGACATTTTGATATACTCCAAGTTAGAGAAGGAGCATGAGGATCATTTGAGGATTGTTCTCCATGCTTTGAGAAACCATCGGTTGTATGTCAAATTCAGAAAATGTAAATTTTGGCTTATTGAGGTAAGATTCTTGGATCATGTGGTATCGGCTTCAGGTGTCTCAATTGACCCAGAAGAAGTTGTGATTCTCAGTTGGAGAAGGCCAAGTCAATGCTGAAATCTAGCGGTTTCTTAGGATTGGCGAGTTGTTGGAGGTTCATTGAGGACTTTCTGCGATTAGTGCGCTATGGTAAATTAACCCAGCTGTGAGGTTAGAGATTTCGTGGAATGACTTGTGTGATGGGCATTCGGGGAATTGAAAGGAAGAAGCACTTAAGCTCCTATTCGATGAGTCAGAAAAGGAGACAGTACATAGTGTGTTATTGATGCCTCAGGACGAACTTGGATGTGTTTTGCATCACGGTCAGGGAAGGATTGTGAGCTTCTGTGGTTCTTAATGATTAGAAAGAGCCATGGCGAATTTGATCTGGGTTGGCGGCCATTGTCTTTTCTTTGAAGATTTGGCGCCACTATCTATACGGTGAACAGTTTGAGGTGTTTTCAGACCACAAGAGTTTGAAGTACATTTTCTCACAGTGGGACCTCAACATGAGGCAACACAGGTGGATGGAGTATCTGGAGGATTATGACTTCACTTTGCATTACCATCCTGGTAGGTGGCTAATGCGCTTAGCCAGGAAATAGCGGAAGATGGCTAGTATAGCTTCTAGAGTGGCGGATGCTCAAAGTTATGAAACAGTTCGCCACACGGTGCGAGTGTTCAGTTCGAGGTGTTGTGGTTAGTGGCTGCTTTCTGTTGAAGCGAGGTGTTCGGAGTCTTAGGAGACGGGACACGGAGATGGACGGTATAGTCGAATGCAGTGTGAAAGCTGGGGCCATTCACACGGATGGTAGTCTTGATGCAGGGGAAAGAGTTATTATGGTTTCAGTCGGCCAGTTGAGAGAGAGGAGATCTTGAGGGTTCCACTTGCTCTGGTTTTCTATACATCCGGGTGGCATGAAAGATGCGCCGATCACCGCCGCTAGTATTACCCAGAGTGGATAAACGTAAAGTTGGGGACTGTTTGTGTTGTGTCGGTGGTGACGCTAGAAGCGAAGCTGAGAGGTTACTCGGCCATTGGAGTACTTGGCGGGTGAAATGGGCAAACCACGAGGAGATTTTGTGACTCACTTGCCCTGAGAGCATCGAGGGCATGGCTGTGATGTGGGTAATCATGGACCGGCTCATAAAGTCGGCACACTTTTTGGCCGTGCGGATCACCTTCACTTTGAAGGAATTCTACAACTTATACATATGAGAGATTGTCCGGTTACATGGGTGCCGATCTGGAGGATCCCGAGGTTTATAGCTCTGTTTCTGGGAGCTTAGCGAGCCATGAGGACCTGAGTGGATTTGTGGTACTTTGCTTTTCATCCAGGATGAGCAGTTCAGTCAGAGGACCATCAGCGATTCAAGAGGACATGGGCATGTGTCTTGCTCTCTTAAGAATTGGTTAGAATATTTACCTGGGGGGACCACATTGACCAGTTATCGATGAGGGCATACGGATGGCACCATAAGGCTTTTCTTTGTGGAAGGTTATGTTGATCTCGGGTTTGTTGGACAGGAGGTGGGAGGAGAGATCTCCAAGGTCGGATTTGGTAAAGTTTCAGAAGGTAGACTTGATATGAAGCGTCTTCTTAAGCCTCAAGCGGGCGAAGAGCTGCAGACCAGAACGGCGGTGACCTGCAGGAATTGGCGTGGGTAATCACGTCTTCTTGAAGAGCCTAAAGGGAGTGAATTGAGAATTTGGTAGCGAGGAAAATTTGTCACCAAGGTATATTGGGCCCTTCGAGGTACTAGAGTGGGTAGGTACAGTTGCTTATCGGTTGGCTTTACCACCAAGCTTATCGAGTGATTATGCGGTGTTCCATGTCTCCATGCTCCAGAAGTACACTCTAGATCTGACTCAGGTAGTGGATTGGGGCGAGCTTGTTGTTGATGCGGATGGGACCTTTGAGGAGAGACTAGTACGTATCATGGATGGCTAGGATCAAGTTTTGCAATGCAAGACCATGAGGCTAGTGAAGGTGTACTGGCAGTACTGTGGAGTGTAGGAAACATGGGAACACGAGGACAAGATGCACACCAGTTATCCTATCTTATTTGAGGACGAAGGAACATTGTTTAGTCATTTATTACTTCTGTATAGGATACCATCACGATTGTATATATGCGTGTATGAATTCGGGACGAAATTCTTTTAAGAATGGAAGAATGTAAAACCCGGTTAAATTTGAACTTTTCCAAAAAAATGGGCAAAGAATTTTTCTACATGCTTTGGAAAACCTTGAATTTAGTTTCGGATGACAAAAATAGACCTCATAGTTGGAACCGTTCATGAAACATAGTTGATCAGAATTTTGTTGAATTTGAATGGTTGAAATTTCACGTTTTTCGAGACGGCGGGTGTCGGGTTGTGTGGCCACATTACGAGAACCGTCTTATGTACCATGTGTGTCCCACATGCCTTGGAACATGGAATGTACATGTAAAATGATGGAGATCGAGTTCGTAGGAAGGCAAGGAAAAGAAGGAAAAAGGAAAGGGAAAGGAAGGAAAGGAAGAGTAAAGAAAAGAGAATGAGAAGAGAGGAGAGGGAGAAAAGGAAGTTGGCGTTCGGAGTGGTCACAGAAACTTGTCAGGTCGAGTAAAGTCAATTATATTTGTGTTATTCTGTTTCCGAGAGGTGAAGTTAACCTGCTGGTTTATTTGCCTACGTAAGGTTGTGGGGTTGTGTCTTTCTTGCAGGGGTTGTTTAGTAGAATTACGAAATATGGGAATGCTACCTATTTTGATCACTGGGCCCCAAATTACAGTTGAAGTTTCGGTGGGAAACCCGAACTTGAGAATGTCGGGTTATTACATGTAAATTGTGCGCGTTAGTGAGCAGTCTTGGGTTGAATCACCAAATTGGACCTCCTACGACGAGTTGCAGATCCATTTTCTGGGGTGCCACGGTTGGGTTGTTTATTTGTTGTGTTCGGATTTTTGGACTGATTTTGGTGCAGATTTCGTATTGATTTTATGGATTGTTTTGGTGGTCTGTTAACGATCGGTTGGTGGTCTGAACTAGGACTGGTTCACTGTTGTTTTGGGACTAATTGTGCCCTGTTTTGGTGGTCTGTTATGGCCGACTTGTGAAGTCTGAAATTGTGGATTGTTGTAAAGTGTTTAACTTGGTTTATAAATGTATGATTATTCTTACTTGATATATATGTTTTAATATGTTGGCAACGGGTGATGAAATGTTTGGAAATTATATGCTTTTGACATATTATGTTAATATCAGTATGTGATTTCATTATCATATGACATTCATTATATGAGACATGGAGTGTATCTGATAGCATAATGCATTGCATATGCATCGAGACATCGTAGTCATGGGTGTAAGTGCATGGTGCCATCAAACACCATCCTTTCATGGTTGATATTAAAGTGAAATTTAAATCATTGAACAAAAGTTCGACCAATCCCTTGTTCACAAAGCATGAAAACTTGTGTCGAGTAGTAGCAAGTAAGGATAGATACCCCCTTGGGTGAAAGCCCCGGTATTTTTGGTTATACATATGTGTCCAACGGTGAAAGCTTGTGAAAGTGTAAGGAGTATGAAGCCTGTGGTGAGACCACAGCACCTGAAAAGGGCATGTTTTGTTAATAAAATGATCCTTGAAGTGTAACATAATGGTTTTGATTTCCTAAAAACTTGATTTTGTTTCAAAGTGATCTATTGGATGAAATTCATCAACAATAGTGTATACCTGACTACTCATTGTGTGTGACGGAGACTAATGATGACTCAGTTTTCATGCCTTTGAGTGAGTCTCATCTCATTCCATGGCACTTGTGACATGTATTCCATTAGAATGACATCATTATATTGGAATGTGATATATATATATATATATATATATATATATATATATATATATATATATATATATATACCTGTTCTCTCTAATATATATGTGTGTGTGTGTGTGTGTGTGTGCAGCATATTGTGTGTGAATCTGTAAGTGAACATGCATTCAGGGGTAATAGCCTGGCGGAGCCTCTCTGTGGGCATGACTCTTTCAAACTATGGGAAAACATTTCGGTGAGGAATTATACAACGGTGAATGACTCTCATTCGAAATTTGAGAGGTTGAAGAAAGTACGACTTATTAGGTAGTATAGTTCTTTTTGTAAAACTTTGGAATAACTGGTTTTTTGGCTATGTACGTGTGCATGTAATAGAGTTGTATTAAACATAGTAATATGTTTTTGAAAATAACATAAAAAGTTTATTGAATGTGGCTCATGAGATCCGGTAAATGGGATTAGACCCGGTGTAAACTACGATAAGACACCACGATATCCATAGGAAATTTTGACCCCTCGCTTCACAGCTTGGTGTCATGGCATATGTATGTAATTACGTGGGACATTGATGGATTATAGTGTTGATTGGAGCCATTATTACAGTTATGATATATACAATATATATCCACAGGTATTTTCGTGAGTTGACGGTTGGTCAACGGACCCCCAAATTTTGGGGTGTCACAATAATGGGTACACATAAAACTTCTTCCCTAAGTTTGAGTCAGTTCTAGCCATTCTCATATCTGTGAGAATCAAGGCTTGTGGTGACATTTCTTGACCATTAGTGAAGATGACCAAAAGCCCGGACACATTCGGCATGTGGAGTCACAGTATTACTTCTCTCACTTGATTTACCGTGGATCAAATGAAAGGAAGCCGAAGAAGAAGTTGACTATGATGATTAGTGGATAAATTTGGAGGTGATTGATTTGCAGGTGCTAGATTAAGCAAAAAAGGCTGAAGAAGACGATGAATAGGAAGAGATCTCAAAGTTGAAGAAGACGATGATCATAGAGCTATAGAGGAAATTTTTTTGGGGGAACCGAGAATGGAGGGAAATGGGAAATCAAAACTCAAGTTGTGTCATGTGATACTCACATGGGGTAACCCTCCATGACACGTAGGATGAATTATCTGTTAAGCAAGTTCAGTGATTGGTAAAGACCAAAATAAGAAGAGATCCCCCAAAGGTAGAATTATTCTCAGTTAATCAAAATGTGAGACTAATTAAAAAAGATGAGACAAATGTGAGATTCTTCTTGTCAATTATTCCATTATATATATAGTTGTCTTTATTTTTTACATTATATAAGTGGATATTTAGGGCCTATCTGGTTCTTGTTTTTGAAAACTATTATTGATAACAGTTTTGAAAAACAAAGAACACTATTTTGGTATTTTTTAAAAACTGTTTTTTGTTATCTTAATTTAGTTTTTTTAATATTTTGGAAAAAACTAAATCAAACATGTTCTTTTTTTTCTCCTTATCTTTAAGAACAGAAAACAATTTTAAAAAAAGAAACCAAATATACTCTTATTTTTCAGAACCAAAAACAGTTTTCATTAAACAAACATCAAAATGCCCTTAGTTTTGAAAGGATATTTTAATCAAATTATCCATGAATCGACCGTTATATACACTGTTGTTGGTTTTTTTTGGACACGTTACTGTTTTGTCTATAGACGCTAGAGGCTAAGGGCCACATGACTAATTTGTGGGTCCCACAAAACCAAATATTCCCAGAGATGCTCAACCCATTCGAAGCCACAAACCAGCTTCTCCGTGGCCACCTCATGGCCTTGCGATCGCGCCTATGCCCCATAAGTTCATCTCCATGCCCTTTCAACTGCTCTCTGCACAACTCTAATTTCTCTGAGACATAAACACAAACACCTTCCGGCTCATCCGCAGCCATGGCCAAATTCGCATTCACTACAGAAAATTTCTGCTGTTTTCCTCGCCACACCAACTCACTCTTAAACTGTAATTCCCTTAAAAAACGTCACCTTCTTATATTATCATCCAAACAGCGCCCTCACTTGAGATTTTTCTCCGCAATCGGAGGGAAAGAAAGCGTTACAGAAACAGAGAAGGTGGTTACGGGACTGCGGGTAGATGAGTTGGATAATTCGGCTTCAGTTTCGGATGCTGAGGACCAAAGGGAGGGTGAAGTATAGGTTTGATTAATAATACCAGCGCCACGGAAATATTCCTCAGAGATATAAACGTGGCGACTTCCCTTGGCTTTGTTATCCCCGCAGCAATATCTGGATAAAGTGGTTTCTCTAGGTATTTCTTGGTGTCGTGTATCAAATAAATGATAACTGGTTCTGGGTGAAAGGTGTGCCAGGAACTTTTAAGAATATGATAGTCAGAAGCTCTTATTGATATTCATGGGATGATGTTATATTATAAAACTCAAAACTGTACAATGGTCTCAATTGATTACAATCGGATAATCATTTAAATTTAGGTATGGAAAAAAATTATAATATCTTAGAACTGTAAACTTAACAACTAACATAAGTGATAAATGCAAGTTTGTTAAAACTTATTTTCTATCAGTTTGAGGGTTAATATCAGCCTTTAGATGCCTGCGAAAAACAGTGACATTTAAGCATTTGAGGCACTGTTGTATGTATTTGTGATTCTGTCATTCATTTATAGATGTGTCAAACAATAGATTACAGATTCTTCTCAAACAAATTGAAAAATTAATTTACAATATTCATTTTAAGTTGCAGCTAAGTCTCTTCCCTCTGCTGGGAAAATTATTAAAAAATACCAAGTTCCTTAACAAAGTTGATCATGTAGTAATTCTGCAAATGTGTGATAGCACTGTATTCCAACCCCATACTAGAATAAGCGATGGCTTTCTGCTTTGTTGCATGCCTAGAAACAAGATTAGGACCAAGATAAATATCAGAATCACTCATGGGCTTTTTATGATTAGGATTTCTGGTGCAGTTTGCATTGCTGTAGGTGATAAGAGGCTAAGATAATGCTCTAATGTATTGAAGACCTTGATGAATTGCACTCTTATGGTACCATAACATCATTTTCATCCCTTTCCAGTGCAGAAGATTTTGACTGTGGATGGATTGGCAATCTTTGTTGATTGGAAAGGAGATATATGGCCTCGTTAGTGTTAAGTATTGTGATGCGCCAAGAGTGAAACAATTAAGTAATGGGGTTATCATAGAGCCATCCTTGTGAATGGAAAGTTGTTTACAAATGACAGTTGGGCTTTGACAATGGCTTAGTACCACCATGTTTTGTTTTTTTGATCGGTAAATGTTTTTTTTTCTTTTTTTGTCCACATTGGAACTCAAACCTGGAACCTTCCATAACCCTGTCCCATCCCTTTACCTCTTGAGCCAAGCCTCTAGTGCTTAGCACCACCATGTTTGTTCTAATAAGAAAGGGATGATAATACTTCATTTGAGTGAGATAGAGTACATTATTATGTTGAGATGCTTCCAAGGCTAAAAACCAATGGAGAGCTCCCAAATCCTTAAAGGAAAAATTCCTGTTGGATATAAAATGAAGGACTGAAGGAGAGACATGCTGTCAACCTGTAACCTGTGAGAAGGATGTCATTCAGAGTGTCCAGATTGTTGTGCAAAAGAAACATCTAGTTAGTAGTGGACTACTTAAAACCATATATGTGTAGAGTGCCCCACAAATATTGGGATCAGGTCTGGGAGCTTTTGAGGGAGGGCTGGTGGGTGTTTTTTGTTGCTGCGTTTTAAGTTTTCTTTTTGTTCTCCACCTGGCTCCTCTTTAGTATACCTCCAGTATACTCTTTGGCTGCCTGCGGTTCCTTTTATTTTGTGATTAATATAATGCTTTTTACTAATAAAAATAAAATTGGAATCAGGTCTGGGTAGCTTGTTTGAGCTCTTATAACGTGCCTTCTTTAATTTGAAAATGATAGAACAGTTTGGTTGGTGGCCACTTCGACTGCCAGGCTGAATGTTTCAAAGTAATCTTCACTTGCTAACTGATGAAATCCTTTCATGATCAAGTGAGATTTGAATCTGTTGACAGTGCCATGAGTTGTCTGTTTTATACATTACATACAAAGTTTAGCTATGCATGAGAGCAGCAAAGTTACCACACATAGCCTGGTGTCATTCAGGAGATCTGAAAGCTTCTGCAAAGGTTTGTGGTTCGGGAGGTATGAATGGAAGGTAGGGGAGAGGTGTGGAGAGAAAGGGGT
Source organism: Tetrastigma voinierianum (assembly GCA_016808115.1). Classification (NCBI taxonomy): domain Eukaryota; kingdom Viridiplantae; phylum Streptophyta; class Magnoliopsida; order Vitales; family Vitaceae; genus Tetrastigma; species Tetrastigma voinierianum. The sequence goes on along the minus strand of JAEQBH010000706.1, from coordinate 571,011 downwards.
TGGGCTTAAAAAATGCTGGATATGGAACATGATTGCATGGCATGGGAATTTGCGGGTTTTATGCACTCAGCTGGGTAGTTTCTGTTGACCCTTAGTATCTGAGGTTTGGTTTGTAATGGAGTGGGCAATGAGTGAGCATGAGGTTGATAACATTGTCGTGGTAAGATGTGAAAGGAGCTGACTGGGGATGTGTGAGGATGTAGGTATAAGTTTTGGTGAAAGATACAGGGAGATGGGGCTTGTGGCAGTAATGGGAGAAGAACCTGCAGGGCTGTGACAGCAGGTCTGATGTAGTGGAAAAGGTATTTTGAAACAAAGAGGGTGTTCTACACAAGGATATTGGTGGTGATTCAGTATTGGCAGATATGGATGTTTGTCAGAGACAGCTTTGATACCATGTGAGAAATAAAATAGTTCAAGAATGTTGAAAGCCTCCCTTGATGACGATAAAGAAGTGATATCATATATAAACTCAAAAAGATATACAATGGTTACAATCTGATTATAATTAGATAATTATATGAACTTAAGTATGGAAACTGAATTGATAATATCTAATAATTATCTACTAATATACAAGTAATAAATGCAAGTCTGTTCGTTTTTACCTTCATTTGTTAAGTCGCTATCACCTTTTTTCCTTTGAAATGAAAAAGAAAAAGTGATTAGTTGTTGGAATTAGGATAAATTGTTCCTCATTGAGCTCGTAGGGCTTCCTAAGTCGCATTGAATAAATGCGTTTTTTTTCATGTTTGATTGGGCAGGTGAATCTGAGTGTTGCTATAATTCCAATGTCGCACCAATTTGGGTGGAATTCATCTACTGCTGGATTGGTCCAATCATCTTTCTTTTGGGGATATGCATTAAGTCAATTGCCTGGGGGGTGGCTTGCAAAGATTATTGGTGGAAGGTTAGATTTTGATGGCCTAAGCTATTTATTATTTGTTTTATTTTATCAGATTCTGTTTGAACTACTCTGAAATTGGATTGACTTTGATCAAGAGAGCTTTTATAAGATAGTGTTCTAGGTTTTCAATGCTTTGCAAGAATGCTCATGAAGTAGAGATGACAATTATGAAGCCTGGTCCAAATTAAGCCTATATGATATTGAGTTGGACATGAACAGTTGGTTCATTTTATGAGTTTTGGCTCTAGCAGAAAACAATAAGATTCACATGCAACGTACAATTTATATGGAGGCAGCCAATATATCACTAAAGTTGAAAAATCAAGAAAATATGTGTTTTGTGTAGAAGACAAAATGCTAGAACTAGATTCTAACTCTGGTTTTAAACATGAGACTGGGAAAGAAACCTATGTTTCTGCATCATGTTCTTATTCTTTATATATAGCAGACCTTTATTTTACTTTACATTGTTATTGCTTATATTTCCATTGCTCAACTACTGCTCTCTTATGCTATAAGAATTGTGTACTTGTTTCAAAAGCTTATAGTATCATGTTACCTCATTTTCCTTTGCTATATTCTTAAAATCGAAATTTCAACACTTGATACTTGATTGATGCAACCAAAAGAGCAATCTATTTCAACGTTTGGACTTCTAGCCATGGCCTATTTTACACAAGTGCCCTTAAATGTAAGGAAATATAAAATTTAGTATTTAGGGGTGTTGGCTTATGGATTTAATGATTCTCATTCTTATCAGGTTGCTAATCTTTTCATTATTTAGGTTCTATATTTTAGTGAAGAGTAGGATTTGACTTTGGGGCTTTATGTCACTCTGTTTTAGTAAGGCGCTAAGAGTTGTAGAGTTTATTATTTGATTATAGTTTTCGAACTTTGTGTCTTATTGAGAACCTAGAGTCTTAATTCTTAGTTTCTTATTTGATTGTAATTTTCTAGATTTGTCTTATTGAGAACTTAAGAGTCTTTCTTTGATAGATGTTTCTTGTTCTCAAACATTGTCTTAAGTTGAAGATTTTTTAGTAATGATGCTTATACATAAGAAGAGTTTGTAAAGGCTGAATAGGTTTAAGAATGCAGGCTTTGCTCCTTATTAATGGTAAAGTCCATTTATAGATGAGACTCTCCAAGAAGACCTTTGAGATGTTTTGTGTTGTCTTTCTTTTTCTTTGCTTTCGTCCTTTATTTAGTTTTTTTAATTTTGCACTCCTTGGCACCCATTTTCACCCTAAAATTCATTGTTTCAGCTTCAAATTTTATTCCTAAATCTATAACCTTTTAATTGTAAACCTTAACCTAAATCATCAATTAGAATAATGGGAAAATCTTACTTCCTCCTCGCTATCCAGAACCCTTTTTTTAAAAAATAATTTTCTTTTTCCCTATAAGCCAGCCAATATACCAACTCAAATATCACCATTCGAACTTATTTCCACCTGAGATGTCTTTCGGTCCACAAATCCTAAAACCAGAGCTTTACTCAATCAATCGAGTCCGTCCGTGATGCCTCCTGGAATAAGTCAAGCTCAAATATTATAGTTGGGCGTCATTGAGTGGTGCAAGTTGGCACGAGTAGCTTCCATGGTAGTTGAGGCTTGGTACTTGAATACGCAAGTGGAAAGAATGTGGTGATGTCACAACTTTTTCTAGAAAGCGCTAAGAAAGAGCTCCCACTCTCAATAGATGACTTCCCTTTTATTCTCCTTAGTCACATAAGAAAAGACATAAGAAAAGGTATATTCATTAACTCTTTGGAGCAACAATTCAAGTTAACTCACAACACTTGCCTTTTCAACTGTTGTTAGATTGGAGTTTGATTTTCATTCCCAACCAACCTTTACTTAGGCTTGACCCCCTTACACAACACCTTATGACACACCCCTAAGCTCTCACCTGGAACCGGGGACGCCCAAAATGGAGGTATCATTATGCCTTTCGATATGATCTGAGCAATCGGGGTCATGTAGCATCAAAATCATTGCTTTCTACTTTTCAACCTTTGACTACATTGGAAATGTGTTAGACCTCCTATTCATATCACTTATGCTAGGAGGAAATCAAGGGCTAAGTTAAAATCGTATCGTTTTAGCGTGGGTGTGAGGACGGTGGGTCGTGGTCTCATAACGGCTCGGGTGTGCGCAGGCCGTGTTAGTTGGTAGCGTAGGATATTTGAGTCATCGGCTGAGAAAGTACTGGTTCTTCCATTCGCTTTTTTGTATGAGCTTAGTGTAAAACTCGGAAAAGATTGAATTTTTCTGAAAAAGGACAAAACAGTGATTTGTCGATACCGTACAGGTTGAAAACTTGGAAATTTTAGAGATAACGGATGACGAAACGGACTTCACCACTGTATTCGTCTTGCGAATCTAGTTCGCTTCGTGCAAATTTCACAATTCGGCATACCTAATTTCACGCCGGTGACAACGAAATACAAGGACACATGACATGGGAATTTAGGTTATAATGACAAGTGCATGTAGGACACATGGCAAGCTATGTGAGTGACACATGGCAAGCCATGTGTCAAGATGCATGCAAATTGAGACAAGTGCATGTAGGACACATGGCAAGCCATGTGAGTGACACATGGCAAAATGCATGCAAATTGAGAATCATGTATAAATGGGAGATGTGTTCGTAGAAGGAGGGAAGAACAGAAAAGGAAAGGAGAAGGAAAAAGGAAAGAAAGAGAAGAAAAGAAAAGAGAGAGAGAGGGAGAGGAAAGGGAGAGAGAAAGAGGGAGAAAAGGAAATCGGCGTGTTCTTCCTCAGCTCACCGGCGTTCCGACGGTTGGAACTCGTCGGACCAAGAAGTAAAGTTCGTATATTCGACGAGGGCTACGCTCCAAGAGGTAAGGATTTTTCCTATTTTGGTTTATTTCTATCATTCGGGGCTATTGCTTGGGTCGATTTCGGGGATTGTGTCAGGTCATGTTTAGCGGCATTAGACTCCGTTTGTAACTCGGTTTAAAGGGTCAGCTCGGGACGAATTTGCTGAAAACATTGTATGTAATGGCGCCGCCAAATGCCTCGTACAGCCGTTGCGCGAAGCCACACACTATGGCTCCTGCAACCCTCGTGCACACTATTGCATGGGATTGGTGTAGTAGCGTGGCCCTTGTTGCACTTCAACTTTGGACTGCAATATCTTTATCGTCCGGGACCGACACGGTGTTTTCGACTCTGGCGAAAAGCCTGAAAGTGTAGAATACGCGCATACGCCTGATCGGTGGTGCTCACATCGCTAAGTTAAAATCTTGATTATAAAGACCAAGTGTACTAATTACATGGAATGACATGCTTGTTATGTCGGGTATGTGTATTAATGTATCACATTCGATGTGTGCTTGTTTTGGGAATTATATGCATGTTGATATGATTATCCATGATGCATGGTGAAATGCATGAGTTTAGTTGTCCATATGACATTCATTACATATGTTGCATGAGATTAACTTGCAATGGTGCATTACCTTGCATATGCACGGGGACATCGCATTAAATGGGTGTGAGTGCATGGTTATGATCGATCACCATACTTGGTGATTGATGGGTAGGTTTCGAACCGTCGATCGATGTCCAATTGAGCTGTACCTTGCATACATGGAAAAATGAAAATATGTGTCAGTGATAGCAAGCAGGATAGATACCCCCGATGAAAGACCTGTGGTATTTTGGTTATACATGTTTCTAACCCAAGAAAGCCCGTGAAAGTGTAGGAAGGAGTGCCAAGCCTGTGGTGGGACCCCAAAAATTCGCTGCCCACAAAGGACACATGACTTTGTAAAAGAAATGGTCATTCAAATATGACATCCAAAAGTTTTGGTTTCAAGAACAAATAACTTTTGATTTGAAAGTGATCATTAGATGCTATTCATCATTGACGGTTTTATCATGCATGGACATCATGGTGTGTGGTAAGAGTCGGTGATTGACTCGGAATTTATTACTCATCAGCATCACATTGAGTAACGGAGTCGGTAATGACTCAGAGTATGGTACATGATTGAGTCTCATCTCATGGCATGATATCTAGGGTTCTATAGTAGAAATTGCATGATGTCTACTTGGGATGTGAGTGTGAATTGTGAACATGACCATTGTATGTGCACTTAGGTGGCGAGTAATCTCTGTAGGAATTTTTTCTACTAGGCGTGACTCACCCTTTAGGGGAAAAATATTTTAGGTATGTATGCATTAATTCCAAGGGATCTTAATCGCCATTCGAGGTCGCAAAGAGTACGGAAAGCTGACATATGGATTTTATAATTCTTTTTGTAAAATTTGTTGAGCAAACTAGCTTGACATGTATTTTTGGTGTAAAAGAATTGTACTTAAAAACATGTGAACTGTTTTAATGTATATATATATCCTTGCATGCTTAAGTTAAACACGGAATTTGACTCGGGCGGTCAAGGGACATGAATGGTGTGCTGGTTAACCGGACATACACGTAGTATTCCACGGTCGACGGTCGGGTCAACTAATCCCTAGGTTTCGTGTCACACTTAGGTTTCGGGAGAGTCCAAAGTTTCGTAAATACCGGATAGTTGTTAATTTCGCAATCGTATTCATCTGAAGGACCCATTTAGGTTCTATCATTTCGGTATCAAAGTATGACCGATACATCAACACTGTATGGACTGTGGGATTCCCATTGAAGGATCGAGCGCCGAGCTTCATGGGAGGTGACGAACTTGAAGGAGGAGATGCAAAAGCTCCCGGCAATGGAGCGGGGTATCCAGAATTTGACTTTGAAGCTTGAACAGTTGCTCCAACTCTAAGAGCAAATTTCCCGTGAGTTGGCACCCTAAGGGTGTCAGAGATCAACGCCGTCAATGGCACCAGTGGAGGGTGGGGAGGAGTCGTCTGGTCCGGCGAGGGAGATTCCTCCAACTCCAATCCTTCATCTAGCAAACCCACTTGGGAATCTCTTTGACATTCGGCCGCAGAAGCTTGAACTTCCCACGTTTGACTGCGACAACCCCGAGGGTTGGATCCTCAAGGCCGAGCGTTTTTTTGCTTTGAATCAATTGACGACAACATAAAAGGTAGAAGCATCGATGATTTGTTTCGAAGGAGATGCCCTACTATGGTACCAATATGAACAGAAACGGAGACCGATCTTGCAGTGGGAAGAGATGCAGGTGTTACTTCAGAACTGATTTCGTCCGGCCACGAAGGGGACAACTTGCCAAAAGTTTATGTCACTACGACAAACAGAAACGGTGGCTGAATTCCAGTGCGAATTTGAATTACTAGCCGCGCCGCTAGATCATAGTATGTTGCCAGAAGTCATGAGTCGACATTCGTGAATGGGTTGATGGAGGAGATTAGGGCTGAGTTAAGATTATGGGATGTATTGGGTCTTGATAAAATAATGGGCTTAGCCTAAAAGAATGAGGAGAAGAATAATCTCCTACAGCGTACCTCACGGGCTTGTTATCCGCCAAATCCCATTCAAAGCATAGTCCTAATAAACCCCTCCCATTCTTTTCACCTAAACATCGAGTCATTCCCAGACAAGGGCAATGAACAAATCCAAACATCATTCAAGAGGTTTTCCGACACTGAACTCCAACGACGAAGGGAACGAAGACTTTGCTATAAATGCGATGAGCAATTCCACTCTGGGCATCGTCGTCGAAACAAGGAACTCTAGGTATTGGTTTTCCAAGACATGGAGGCGGGGGACTTCGACCAAGTTAAGGAAGAAGGAGTAGTGACTACTGAACCAAGGGAAGGTATGGAGGGGCCGATCAAAGCAGTGGAGGTGGCTCTCAACTCAATAGTGGGATTTTCCGAGCCGTAAACAATCAAAATGCGGGGTACCATTCAAGGCCGATGGGTTGTCGTCTTAATTGATGGAGGTGCAACGCACAATTTTTTAGCTAAAGTTATTGCTAAAGAACTCCAACTTCTAATAGCACCCATAGTGGCTTACGGCGTTAGATTGGGAGATGGGAAGTCGGTGTAGATAGCAGGGTTGTGCAAAGGGGTAGCCCTCACTTTGCAAGGAGTGGAAGTTCGGGAGGACTTCATACCCATGGAGCTTGGGAGTATCGATGTGATCCTCGGGGTCAAGTGGCTAAGAACACTTGGGGGCACCTATTTAAACTATGATAGTCATGTCATGAAATTCAGGTTAGGGAACACCACCATTACTTTGCGGGGAGACCCATCTCTTCAAAAATTGGCCATCTCGCTCAAACATATGTTTCGAGAATTGCGGCAGGAGAAAACTGGGTATATAGTTCAAATAAAACCAGCAGAAGCAGCTTGCCGTGATCCTTCTCTAGTTCTTGAAACCCTATAGGGGATCTTACAAAAATTTACAAGCATTACACAGTTGCCCTCAAGATTGTTGCCCCCAAGGGGACACGAACCTGCCATTGTTCTGAAAGAGGGCACCAACCTGATCAATGTTAGACCCTTTCGCTACCTCCAAGCCTAGAAAGATGAGATCGAACTATTGGTGGGAGAAATGTTGGCAGCAGGAATTATGAGGCCTAGCAGTAGCCCATTCTTAAGCCCTGTGTTATTGGTAAGAAAAAAGATGGTAGCTGGAGGTTCTGCTGTGAGACTATCGCGGCTCTAAATTGCGCCATCATGTTCTTTGATATTCCCATTCTAATCATCAAGAACTCGTTGGATGAATTTGGGAGCTTACTATATTCACTTTAAGTTAGTCTCAAAGCGGGCTACCACCAAATTCGAGTGCAAGTTGCCGATATCCCTAAAACTGCTTTCCGCATGCATGAGGGCCATTATGAGTTTCTAGTTATGCCTTTCGGCTTGACTAATGCCCTTGCTACTTTTCAGTCTCTCATGAATGAGGTATTGAAACCCTTCCTTCGCCGTTTTGTACTTGTTTTCTTTGACGATATCTTGATCTACAACAAAAACATGAGTGAATATCGAGAGCACTTAGACACTGTGTTCGCAGTCCTCCAAAAACAGCAGCTCTATATAAACTTGAAGAAATGCTCGTTTGGCCAAAATTAGTTAGAGTACTTCAAAAAGCACATTATTTCGTGACGGGGTAGTCATGGACTCAAGAAAAGTGCAAGCCATGCTATCTTGGCCGCGACCTAAGACCTTGAAAGTACTACAAGGTTTTTTAGGATTAACAGGCTACTATCTCAAGTTCGTGGCTGGTTATGGACTCATTGCTAGACCACCGAAGCAACTTCTTCTCAAGGATAATTTCCATAGGAACCAGGAGGCGGCTAAGGCCTTTGATATATTGAGAGCAGCCATGACTCAAGTCCTGGTGCTTGTATTGACAGATTTAAGTCCTGGTGCTCGTATTGCCAGATTTTTCTAAGCCTTTTATCATTAAAGCAAATGCCTCGGGCCAAGGGGTGGGGGCCGTGCAGATGCCAAGAGGGCGCCCCATTGCCTTTTTTAGCCAAGCTTTCAGTGAGAGAGCCCAACTGAAGTCTGTATATGAAAAAGAACTCATGACCATCGCTTTGGCAGTATAGAAATGGCGACCCTATTTGTTGGGACGGAAATTCCTAGTTTGCACCTACCAAAGCAGCTTGAAGTATCTCTTGGAACAACGTTTGGTTAGCCATGATTATCAAAAGTGGATGCTTAAATTACTCGGATTTGATTTTAATATCCAATACTAGCCTGGTCCAAGCAATTGAGTGGTAGATGCCCTTTCCCAACTCCCTTTTGCAATTGATACTGCATTGACTGCCATCACTACCACTCAGTGGCTAGATTAGGGTGCATTGAATCAAGACTTGGCTACTGATCTAGTGTTGCACAAAATCAAGGAGTCGTTGGCTTCAGGTCAACCCTCGGCTTTAAGCTATACACTAGTCGAAGATTGCCTACTGTGCAACAACAGAATGGTAATTCCCAAGCACTCCAAGCTCATCCCCATGCTTCTCAAGGAATACCATGATTCAGTGATAGGGGGGCACTTAGGTGAAGTTAAAACTTATAGGAGATTGGCTGCTGATTTTTATTGGGTTGGAATGAAGAAGGCAATAGCAAATTATGTCAAGGTCTGTGGGGTCTGTCAAAGAAATAAAACTTTAGCCATGTCCCCAGCTGAACTGTTACAACCATTACAGTTGCCAGATAAAGTGTGGGAGGACCTCTCCATGGATTTCTACGATACTGCCCAAGTCCGAAGGGTATGATGTGATTTACATCGTAGTGGATTGCCTAAGCAAATATGCTCACTTCATTCCCCTCAAACATCCATATACAACAACATCTGTGGCTGAAAGATTTATTACTAACATTGTTAAACTCCACGGGATGCCTCATTCAATTGTTTCGGATAGAGACTGAGTTTTCACCAACAAATTTCGGGAAGAGATATTCCGCCTACAAGGGATAGAATTGTGTCGTAGCACCGCTTACCACCCCCAATTGGATGGCCAAACAGAGGTCGTCAACAAATGCTTGGAAACATATTTTACGCTTTGCTTGAGCAACCTTCGTCATCGGGCTAAGTGGCTTTACTGGGGTCAATATCGTATAACATCTTGCTTACCATACAACCACGGTTGCACTCCTTTTCGCATACTATATGGTCGTGATCCACCCCCATTGGATTCGCATATATATAATCTGCCAATTTACTCCTGCTTCCTTCGGGGCAAGAACAATTGGAAGAGAGGGATGCCTTCTTGGATGACTTAAAAATTCAGCTCTTGCGTGCCCAACAAATCATGAAGCTTCAGGCTGATAAACATCATAGGGAAGTCATATTTGATGTTGGTGACTAGGTCTATGTGAAACTTCGCCCTTACTGACAAAGGTCACTTGCTACCAAAAGAAATGAGAAGCTTGCAGCTAGATTTTATGGACCGTTCCAGGTCTTGAGCAAGGTAGGGATACTGGCCTACAAACTGGCTATCCCTCACATAGCCTCCATTCATCTTGCATTCCACGTTTCCCAGTTGTGTCAAGCCACAGGTGCTACTCTGTCCTCCCCTACTATTCCTTCCTAGCTGAATAAAAACTTGGAAATGATAACGCAACCATAAGCTGTCCTCAATGTTTGACAGCTAAATTTTAATGGCAGCAGGAGCACCGAAGTCTTGCTCCAATGGAAGGATCTGCCTTCCTTTGAGGCAACATGGGAGGACTTTACCACCATCAATTCACAATTTCTTGATTTCCACCTTGAGGACAAGGTGAAGCTTTGGGCGGCAGGCAATGTTAGACCTCCTATTCATATCACTTATGTTAGGAGGAAATCAAGGGCTAAGTTGTAAATTGTATTGTTGAGTAGGGGTGTGAGAGGGATTTGTGGGTCAGGGTCTGGTTGTAACGGTTTGGGTGTGCGTAGTGCTGTGTTAGTGGGTAGCAGAGGATATTTGAGCTGTCGGGACTTGGAGAAAGGCATTGATTTTTCCATTCTCTCGCTTTTTGAGCTAGACTCTCGTATAGCCCAGGTCTCTCAAATACTGGGATAATTGTCAATTTCTGCAATCGTATTCATCTTTTGGAAGGACCTATTTAGGGTTCTATCAAAATGTTCTCACGACACTATCACTATATTTTTCATCAAGCATTGTGGTGGTCGGCCTTCAACAACCTTTTCTTCTTCCCTTGTTTTCACTATCCATGACTATTTATGTCTCTAGCATGACCACTTGATGAAATGTGGAGGGAAGTGGGGTAAATGGCCAATATTTCTGGAAGGATTCCTCTTTGGATAATAGGAACTATAACTGGTAATCCTGTGATAGGTTTAATAGGCATTTCTTTTATGGTTCATATTCTGGATTGGTTCACCCCTATATTAATAAGATGAATTGACTGTTGACATGAAAGCGTAAGAACTCAATAAGACCCACCCCTTCTTTGACCAAGTTTATCTGATTTGAGGGGGAAGGTCCCATTGAGTTCTTAAAAATCATAAGATTTTATTCGTATAATGATGTTTTTGAAAAAACGAAGTTGATGTTGAAAAATCCACGGATCTAGAAATTCATTTTGGACAATTGAACCTTTTTAAACTGTTTCTTTTTAAGAACAAAAAAGATTTGTGCCAAAATAAAAGACTTCAGTATGGGAGCCTTTTCAACATTTTAAGGATTTTCCTGGGTCACACCATTCCAAATGCATAGTGTCATGTGCATGGAGGATCATCTTATCATCAATCGACTAGAAAAAACTGATCTATGTTAACCTTTTATGAAGCTGTGCAAAGCTATATAGCGGGTATTTCCAGTATATTGCCCAGCTGAGTCTTGAACCTGACCTTAACTGGGGTAATTCAACCAATGAATTTTCCTCTACAAATCAAGGGTTATTCGCTAATTACTGTTACCTTTAATAACTCAAATGGTTGGGCATGAATATTTTAATTCTAACTGGTTAAGTTCATTGAGGGTCAGAAATAGTTGTTTTCAGTTTTCACATGACATGCTCTAAAAGGATTATATTTTTGTTTTTTATTTTTTTTGCCTAAATAGGTAGTCTAATGTTAACCTCACGCTCACCATTTATCTTCTTGTTGGTGCAGAAAAGTTCTTGAGATTGGAGTCTTGACTTGGTCATTGGCTACAGCACTGGTTCCTATTCTTGCTGGATTTATGCCTGGACTTATCTTGTCAAGGATTTTGGTACGCTGGTCTTCTTCCAATCAATTTTCTCCATTTAGTCAAAGCATGTGCTCTATGTTAGAAAATTTTTATAACTCTCAGATTACATGCACAAACATTTGGTTTTGCTAGGATGGATTTTTTGCAAGATCATAGTTTTTTCTATACCCAATGAAACTTTTTTCCCTCTGGTACTTCAAGTTGCTTGTTTCATGTTCAATGTTAAATAAGCATCAATACCACACTGTTGAGGGTTTCTCTTTTCTTCCAAATCTAGGTTGGTATAGGAGAAGGTGTCTCCCCATCAGCAGCAACTGATCTTATTGCCAGGCATGTATGGGTTCTAATGCAGTTAGGGGCGAGTCAATATGAACTATTTTCACTTTTGTCTGAATAAGACATCTACTGGGTTTGCTAGTTTTAATATTTTTATGCAGCATGCTGGCTCCTTTGTGCAAATTTATAGCTTCAAAGTGTTGCATTCTTTCTTTCTTTTTTCGTTTTTACCTGTTGAATTTCTTCAAACTTTTTTTTAGCATGCTATCCTTGACATAACTAGATTATATTTCTATTTGTAATGACCTATCCTGAAGAATTTTACAGAGAAACTTCACCAAGAGCCAGAAAGATGAAGTAAATTATTAGTCAGATAGCTTGTTTTCTATTAAGGCAATATAGCTTGTTCTCTAGTCAGGAAATGGCTACTCAGATTTGAGGTGGATATTTTACTCATTCAGCTTCTGCAAAGTCGTCCTAAAATACATAGATATGTGACTCACATCTTTCATTTGTGATTGGTTGGTGGCCTTCCCACTTGTGGGGTGGGGCAGCATGTGAGCGAGGATCTTAGTTTGATATGCACTATTGATCCATTATCAACAGCTCAATTATCATATTATACATCTAGATCCAGACCTACATCTGTTATCATCTGATCCACCCTTGCTAATTCTAGGTCCCATATATTTTACCATGGTCATTTATTATGTCTTATCAATTTTCCTCTTTAGTTTGTTGAGAAGTTTCTCTTCTTGGTGCTGCATCCACTTTCTGCTGTCTGATCTTTCTGAGCCCATCTCACCTATTTTGATATTGGTTAATCATATCCTTTTTCCCACATTCTATTCCATCAATCTTCTTTCTCTGACTGTCCGACTTCATAATCAGCAAGGTATTTAACATAAATATATCTTAAATCTGATGGTTTCATCTGAACTTCATTGATAGTTTCTTCTTAACTTCCTTCAACTTTGTAAGATGTAAATTTTAGCCTTATCACCCACTAAAACTTGAGTAGGATTGGAGAATTCTGAAAAACCTGTGCAATGGCCTTAAATGGCAATGATATGATCATCTAACTGAAATCTTAGCATTCTAATTTGGAGTTGTGTCCCTCAATATGACTTTATGCCAAAAGCAATACTTTCCTTAGGAAATCTCTAAAGCAATTTCCGTAAGAGTGCCCTATTCTTCAAAGAGATCTTGTGTTACCCAAACCGTTTTCTTTTTAGGCTTGCACACTTAGGCCTAACTTGTAAGATGGCCTCACTAACCCTGCCCACCCCTAAACAAAGAAAATCCCTTTTCAGTTCCTCGATCTAAGACGTTACTTAAGTGTGAAATATTGAACTTCCAAAGAAAGTACCTAGGATTATGAGACAGATAAGATTATACAATAGTTATTCTTCCACCCAAGGACCAAACAGCTTTTCTCAATCATGCAATCTCCTAGAGATCCTATTGATTTCCAGTCCATAAAAGCCCCACCCCCACCCAAGTAGCAGATCCAGATGGGTTGATCACTGCTAAAAAAATTTACATTCTAGCAAGGAAGGCTGTATAATATTTTGATCCCAACTTACATTGATTCTTGATATATTGCTCTTGTCTAGATCCTAAGTCCTGATATGCACTCAAAGATTAACAAAATAGCTTACAATTTTGCAGATCATTTGTGCAAACTCTTTAAAAAAGATGGTGTCATCTGCCAACAGCTAGTGTGACACCCTAGTTTTACTTATTCCCTCTAAAGCCTTCCTAGATACCACTCCCTCCACTCCTGACAACAATCTACTTAAAAGAATAGTTTGGTTTTGATACTATAGTAAATTTTGATGAATAATTTTCTGTTTTTCAGAATCTCATTTATTTAATTTATTGTTTTTTGTTGTAAGATAACTTAATTGAAAGTGTGCAACATCTTATGCAGGTTAATACCATTGGAAGAACGCTCAAGAGCTGTAGCATTTGTTTTTGGTGGTTTAAGTGTAGGAAGTGTTGCAGGGTATGTTTCTTTGAATGCGGTGATAAACAGGGCTTATAATGAGACACTTTTGTATTATGGTCACAGCTTGAGATTTGAATGGATTCATGAAATCATAATTCTAAAATGTTCAAATACTATCCCTGTTCTTATTTCCTTATTAAAAATCAAAGAAGTTAAGTTTTCAATGCTGTCATTTTACCATTATGATTTCAGATGAATGGATTTAAATATCCTGTCACTAATCTGTAAAGGCTTCTGTTATTTCGTTGAAAGTCAAAATTAATTTTTCTTATGGGCTTCTATCAAATTGAACTTATTACCATCCTTTTACCGTTTGTTATTTGTTTGTCTTGCTTGACCATGTAATTGGGAAAGTTTGTGCATTTAAATTTCATGTTTTCTGGAAGCAACAAATCAATGTTACCCTGGAAAACTTCAAGAAACTATAAAACAGGACAGGGCTTTCAAATTTATGGGGAAACATGTAAAGGATATGAAAATTAAATAATAAGACAACCATACAATGTAGAAACTCAAATTAATTGTATGTCATTTTCAGTAGCTTCTAATTTAGTTTTTTTTTTTGTCTCTTCTAAAATCCAACTCTCTCATGCATTTATCAAAAATACCATCACTTTTGCTTGTAGGATCCTTTAATGAATTATAATTATATCCAGTTGTATCCATCAATGTTAAAGTTATTATATTTTTCTTCTTTATCCATTAATTGCAATGATCCTTTTTCCTTTATTCATCAATAAAATAATATACCAGGCTATTGTAGTGACCAACAGTTCTTTTATTTCTTCTTCCCAATCTCTTCCATTAATTTTCATTTAAAGGGTTGATTGGTAGTCAACTAAACCTACTTTTTAAAAGGTTCAACCCTAATTTTGAATGCAAGAAAAACTTATAAATTTATACCTAAACCCTGTAAAGGCACAAGTCGCTTACAACCTAACTTAGGGTTAACTCTCTTAACGATATTATACAAAAAGCTGATATAGGTCCTGAAACTCGTTAAAACCTTTTGAATCTTTGAGGCTTAAACTGACCAATATTTGGTTAGTAGTCTTAATTGCCCATCTCATGTGCCAACTCTTCTTATTTGCATGTGTGTCAAATATGTGGTTGCAGAAAACTAATTCTAATACCATAATAAGTTATCAATTCCACTCAAAAGCTGTAGTTGTTGGGTCATGGGGCAATAAGATGTTAGGTTGAGTAAGATCGGGTCTTGACAATTAGGGCACTTATCATCCTATTTTGATGAATCTTGTGTGTGCTATAAATGGTTCTAGTGAACGACAGAAAATAAAAAGATGCAAAAGGTTTAACAATATGTGATTCTGTTTTCTATTCCCTTTTTTGGTTCCTTGAATCTATAAAGATGAATGGTCAAATGCCAATTTCTCATTTTCTGAAGAATAATATCAAATCTCATATCTAGATCAGTAATGCCATTGTATAATTTCTGTTAGGGTTTGCAAGTGTACTGGATAGTGAGATTCCTCCTTAAAACTTGGGTTTGCTGGTTTGTCATTCTTAACATTGAAAAATTTTGCAGGCTTCTTTTGGCTCCTCCACTTATCCAAAGCTTCGATTGGGAAGCTGTCTTTTATATATTTGGCATTTTAGGGATAGCCTGGTAAGTAGTAGCTACCATGAAACATACAAGTCATCTGTTACAGATTTTGTACCATTGTTACTAGCAAGTTTGACATTGTAGATTTGTCATAAGAAAATTAAGCTTGTTGGTTATTGTGCATTACATTTGGCTCCTATTTATTGGTAAGTTTTAAAATTCAAATTTCTGTATATCAGTTGTATCTGCAAATTAATGTTAAATTATTCACTCTAGTGTAAAGAATGTGCTCTGAAAATCTTTTTCTTTGTAAAACATTGTTTTCTTTAGCTGTGTGGACACCATTCTGCTGAGTCTCGTTATTAAGGAACCTCCTTGGTTCTGAAAATCAGTATTTATTTATTTATTTTTTTTTGAATTTGCCAAGATGAAGATTTGACTAAAGTATGATTTCTTTTCATGTTATTGTTCTTGTGCAAAACTTTTGTAGGTTCTTGGGATTTCAGTTTGTCAAAGAAGAACGACCTTCATTTGTGTCTAATCCTGTCTCATGTAAGCCCTTGTGCATTCTTACTTTAGCATTTATCAGAAGTTTCTTTATAAGATATAATAATTTAGGATTGGTAATAAACTTTAATGCACCTCCACTTCCACTTTTGTTATGGTCATATTTCATTCATATCAACTTGAAAAATTCTCCATTTAAATCATATTTGACATAAATTTAGAAATTGATTGAAGTTGAACAAATAATTGACCCACTGGAAACAACACTGCAATGATTAATTTTTTCAAAATATAGTCGGAATTAAGTAACCAAGAACTTCTGAACAAATACATTTGAGAAGGTAGCTTCTTGAGTGCTAACTTTATTGGCATGAGAAGTGTCAGAGCAATAGTTTGAAAATGCATATGACTTCCGTGCCTTGAGGAGAATTTACCTGTTAAGTGGCAAGCCTAACGGCTAAAATCCACTGGCACCCTGTCTTGAAATGTGAGACACTCCAATTGGACGCTTGCATGACTTCTGGCATCTTTTACATTTGTAGTTTTCATTTCATGCATCAATGCATGTTTTTCTTTTTATTTGATTTGTAATTAAAATTTTGAAAGCTAGCCCTTGAGCTCCGACTTAAGTGGTGATGCAGGGACAGATCATGGTGAATGATCTAAAGGTTTAGATAAGTTAGGATATCGATTTGTGGTATTTTAGGGCTATAGGATATAACTTTGATGGGTAAGGGATGAATTTGGTTTCCAAGATTATAAGGCTAATTTAGGATTAGATATGATGAAATTAAGGTTTAGAATGAAAGATTTTTGGTTTGGGAATGTTCGGTTGGATTTGATGAAAAACAGTTTTGTTTTGAGCTAGTTTGCGGTTTTAAGGTTTTTTTCAAGGTAAATTAGGGTTTTGCACGAATTTAAGGTTTCTCTAAGTTAGGGATGATGGTATTTCGGATTTTTATGATGAAACAAAGTATTTGGGATGGTTTTAGAAGTATGGAACCAGATTTGGAATGAGTTGGGTTGAAGCAAGGGTTATGGTTAAGGTTAAGAGGATGGAGTAGGTTGAGGTTGTAGAAGGATAGGGACACCATGACACGCAAGGAATCCACCAAGGGAAAAGAAGCCACAAACTCGCCACTCAAGGGAATCCACCAAGAGATAAGAGAACAAGAAAGAACTCTTAAAAAAGAGAAATCTGAAAATTCTATTAAACTTCGATTGCATAGAAGGGTACATTGGGGGGTATATATAGGCCCCTTATTCTCCTAATCCTAGTTGTAACAGGACTTCTCTAGTTAAAGAAACAATTTAATAAAGTAACTTCTACTTTTACTAGGAAAACAAATATTTCTAAATTAAATAAAGCAACTCCTACTTTGATTAGGAAAACAAATCTTTCTAAAATAAAGCAATTCCAAATTAGTAACAACACTCCAAATCAAACTAGGATTTAGAAAATACATAAAAAAAAAAATCTGAAAATTGACTTAGTCAAACCCTTCCTCAAGCCTTGACCACGCCCTTGATTATTTCAAAGCCTAATTGAAGTGCAACATAGCCATTTATTTGGTGTCTCGAGGTTTCTGACCTTTTGTTTAAATTTTCATAATCAAGAGATTGAATTCTTTGTTCCTAAGCTCATCGTGAAATGTTAAAGAGTCGAGGTGCAGGTTAGTGCTAGGTTCAGTCTCGTAGACCGAAAAAAAAGTAATTTTTTTTGAAAAGCACTGTGCTTTTCTTAGTTTCTTACTTTATTTATACGTGTATTCAACCTTAATTTCTTCATGAATACCTGGGCTAATAATTAATTTACCAAATTAATTTTGTAATGAATAAACATCTTAAATACTAATCGGGTATGAAGAGAGAATCACAATTTTATTATATTCATGAAAAGACTTGCCTACATTACATATTGGACTTATATATATACACACTCATGAGACCCACGCAATCACGGTAAGAAAATAAAGGAAAAGATTGTCTGACCATCTAACACTCCCCCTGTTTGGGCGTATATGTCATATGCAGAGAGCTTGTTGCAAATGTATTCAATTCTAGGACCTCGGGGGTTAGTAAAGATATCTGGTTGATCGTTGAATTCCAATGAGGCAAGTAGCCATACGTCACGATGCGATCTTCTGCAATGAGTGGCGGTCGGCTATGTGTTCATCCTTTCATGGAAGGCGGATTGGATGCGATATCTGGCTTGACTTTTGGTTATCCTGGGTGACTTCATCTGTTCGTCGCTTTCCAATCTATTTCACAGAGAGGTGTGCGCCGTATGAGTTCACATGTTGGTAGAGACGTAGCTCGATGCTCGGCTTGACCGTCCCAGCCAGCACATGTTGTTTCTTACTCTTCAGGATATTAGGTTGCCACCCGATGAAAATACGATTGCCACAGGTGGAGCGATCTGTCACGTGGTGAGCGACCCGATATGCATCTGTGTGACGATAACCTAGGTATGACCTCACATTCGTGCAGCGCACCTTGGTGCGGTGTCTTTTGATATATCGAAGAATCACGGATTCTGACATCCGATGGTATCATGATATTTGTGAATTGACTAACGACACTCACAGGAAAGGAAATGTTTAGCAGAGTAATGGTGAGGTAGTTCGGTTCTCTGAGGTTCAAAGGCTCGTCGCAGTCTGAAGTTTGACATTAGGATCCTTAGGAGTGTCGACCGGTTCTGATCCCAACATACAGTTTCTTCAGATGTCTAAAGCGTACTTCCTTTAGGAAATGGCCTGCAAAAGCGGATTATTTATCTCAGATTCGAAAGTACTGAGTTTCCCAAGTCTTTAGTCTGAAAGTGGTGAAAAGGTGTTGCTTTAGTTTACGAATACCATCTTTGATCAGCTACACTTTGTAATGACTATGTCATCCACATAACAACGAGATAAATACACATTGCCACAGAAGAGTTATGATGATAAAAGGCCGAGATGATTACTGGCATTAGCTGCGAAGCATGCGAGTGCTTGAATAACGGGAGACTAAGCGACCAAGCCATGCTCGAGGAGATTGTTTCAAGCCATATAGAGGCGGTGTAACACGCACACTAAACCGAGACTCCCCACGAACAGCGAACCGGTGGATTCTTTCGTATCTTTATCGCGAATGTGAAGGAAGACATTTTAATATCCGGCCCGAAAAAAGTGGCGGGAACACATAGCGACCATGGAGAGCGAGGAGCGGATAGAAGCGATCTTAGCGGCGGGGGAGAATGTGTCACCATAATCGAGAACCATAAACACAGTATATCCTTTATGACCAGCGGGCGTAAACGATCAACGACCCTTGAGGACCAACCTTAGCTGTAAGCCGCGATAACCAATTTGGAAACTTGCCAAATAGCAAATGACAAGATCCCAGTCGCAGGTTAGTGCGGAAGTAGCCGTGTCCTAATTCTTGTTGCCCGGCCCAGGATGGGAAAGAGCCTCATTAATTGTTCTTAGGAAAAGCAAGAGAAATAGTAGAAACAAGTAATCGAGTAGGAATTGAAGATAATCGATGGTAACTCAAAAAATTGTAAATAAGATGAGGATTGCTAGTAGAGCGATTACCTTTCCGAAGAGCAATGGGCAATTTATCAGCAAGAGGCAGAGCCGGGGTAAGAGAAGTTGAAGGGATAGGAAGTGAGTCAGCAAGGGCCTTAGTAGAAGGGAGAGGAACAACGGCACGGTGACGCCGATGATAAACCTGAAGTGGACGAGAAGATACATCATCAAATATAGGCGGGGAGATGATGGGAAGGGGTAAGACAGGAAGAGACTCGGAGGAGGAGAAGAAGGGTGAGTCCTCGAAGAAGGTGACATCGCCCAGAGAGAAAATATGATGAGTGCGGGGAATAAAGCGATAACCCTTAAAGTGGAGTAGCCTAAGAAGATGCATTTAGTGACAGTAGCGGAAAGCTTGTCTTGTCTTTTGGAGTGAGAATATGAACAAAACAGAAATCCTGACCCAGACATGAGGAGGAAAGGAAATAAAGTGGTTGGTTAGGGAAAAGAAGTGAATGAGAGTCGATCATGTAACACAGAGATGAGGAGCATATAGATCGAAATCGATAACAAGCGATGAAACGTATCCCCCTAAAAACGAAAAGGAACATGAAAATGGAGGAGAGTAAAGATGGCGATTCTTACGTTCGATTCACCCGTTTGTTGAGGAGTATGGCCCTTAGAAGGCGATGAAGGATCGAGATGTTGGGACATAAATGAAATAAAGGGTGCGAAAAATATTCTCGGCATTATCACTTCGTAACTGCGAATGAAATATTGAGCGAGTTAAATTTATTATAAAATTTATGGAAAATAGAATATAACTCAGCTCGATTTTTTCATTAAAATAACGAGTACATCGAGAATAGTCATCAATGAAAGTGACAAAAATCACGGAAATCTAAAAGTAGGCGCGATTAAACGAGGACTGAACATCGGTGTGGACAAGTTGAAGGAGATTTTGTAGATTATTCAAGCGTTGCGGGAGCGAGATCACAGTATTTTGGTGATAGGACTTACATGATGAAGACAAAGTGGAAAAGCGAGGGACCATCTTGGAACCCAGAAAGACTAGGGTGGTTGTCGATTATTAGGTGGGAGAGGAGCGTCGATGGAAGCCTTGACTGCGAGGGGAGATGATTGCGAGGTGTTAAATTGATAGGGCCTTGAGGACTCACGTCCAGGTGCAGTGTCTTCCCACGTCACCTAGGTCTGTAGTCCACAAATTTATTAGAAAAATAATGGGCGGTTAAGGTACGAGTGATTTTGTGATGGAAATAAGATTAAGGGACACTTTCGGGAGTATAAAGGATAGAAGTGAAAGGAGGTAGGAAGGGAGAGGATGTAACGAACCCGATACCTTTACCCCTGATTTGAGAACCATTAGCTAAAATGTGATGAGTAAAGTAAGGGGTAGTAGTAAGAAGAGCAAAAAGATCTTTATTACCAGATATGTATTCGGAAGCAGGAGTCACAGAATCCGGGGTCGAGAGAAGATGTATGAGTAAGAGGCGAGACGTGCCGTGCAGGCAGCAGTCTGACAAAGATGACTTGGCCGCTTGATAGCGAAGATAGTCATCATACTCACTGTCCGTGGGGGGAATACCTTGAGATGTGGAGGAGCTCGGAGTCTGGGGCGGTTGAGAATTAGAATTAGAAGACTGGGCCACGTGGGCGTGCGGGGAGGCCGTCATGCAGCGATAACAGCGATCACGGGTGGCGGCGAGCTTGTGCGATAGGTGCGCGGACGTTGTCTTCTACTTCGGTTACCATTGCGTCCTCCCTGAAGGTTAGTGTTAGAAACTAACACAGAAGAATCTGAAGGGCTATCAGATGGCAAAGTCTGTGTGGAGGAGATACGGAGGAGGTGAACAAACATATCATCGAGGATGGGGCGATGGTTGCCCGAGGTGATCTCGGGTGATCTTAAGATCGGGGCGGAGGAGCGTGAGTAAGGACCACGAAGAACTTGTCAATCTGCGTTTGTTGAGCCCCGAGCATCGTATAAGAAGTATCGAGTGTGAAGCTCACTCCTTGCAGAGAGGTAATCGACGATATAATTAGATAAATCCATGTCTGTTGGCGGATGTGTGATAGAAGCCACCTTATAAAGGAGTTGGATATCGTTCGTGTATAAATTTTTACTTTTGATTAAAGCTTAGAACATGTTTTGTAAGCCCGAGAAGATGAAGTAAAATTTTGGATCAATAGAAACGCCATAATCTATTTACATAGTTATATCGTATTTTCTTCCATTGCACCTTGTCAGCATTAGGTATATGGCATCCTCCCGAGTGTAATAAGATGATCCTCGTAACCTTGTCCCGCGGAACGAAGTTAATGCTAACTAGGAAGATAATTCTGCTTTCTGATCGATTTTTTCGATGTGATAGTAGGAATCGGAGATAACGGATGTAAAAATAGAATTTTTTAGTTGTCATATCCATGCTTGGAGATTGAATCACGTTTGGATTGAAGAGAGCCCTAATAGGAGGGCGAATCATAATTTGTGGAACTTGGAAATCCAATTGTGGAACTTCGAAATGAAAAGTGAATCAGAAATAGTGGGAGGAGAATCGGCGGCGGAGTCTTGTGGAGTGAAATGGGCAAAGGTGGATAAGCGAGGGCTTCGGGGTGGACCTTAGGAGGATGGACGAAGCAAGGCTAACGTAGGACGAGCTTGGATATGAGTCTCGATCACTTGGGAAGAAGTGATCCACGCCCACACGATGCACCCGTGTTGGCGCGTGGGCGGCGAGGTGCCGGAGGCGGCGTGACGGCGCATGGGGCTGTTCTTGGCGGGGTTGGATTGACGTGTGAATGGGCCTGCGTCTTTCGGAATGCGGGGTTTACGGCCATCGAAGGCGGTCGAGAGGGATCACTTAGGCGGCGATGGCGAGGAGATCCAACGACGGAGGGTTCCGGGAGGAGAATAAAGTGACCGGAATGAAACATGATCATCGAAAAAGTAAATTAGGTTTTCCCTTTGGCTCTGATACCATGTGAAAAGAGAAAAGAGAGAATCCCTGATTTTTATTATATTCACGAAAAAAGACTTGCCTCTACATTACATATTCGACTTATATGTATACACACTCATGGGACCCATAATACAGTAAGAAAATAAAGGAAAAGACTGTACAATATCTAACAGGAACCATTTGGTTAACCATGTATATTTTGTAATGTGTATAATTTTTATTGCTTCCATGATGATAATTTTTTATAAAGAATATATTGCTTTATTTGTGTTTTATTTTTACTCAATATCCTTTATACATTTTCGTAATTGCTATATCTTATATCAAACAGGGACAAGCACCATCTCCAGTAAAAAGTCATTGAATTCTTCTTTGAAAGATTTGGGTGCTTCACTGAAGGTAAGATGTAATTGTGAGTAAACAAAATATTTCTTTGTAGAATCATGTTAATCTGATGATTAGATTGTATGTTAGAAATATAGGTCAAATTTTAGGGTAGCAAAGGCACCCAACCAACGTCTATAAAATCCTGTTCACTTGATCATTGAAGGGTTTGGTCGTGATAGGATATAAGTTACGCATATTTTGGTATCATTTTTGTATTTCACCTATCAATGCAGTTTAGTCTGCGAGGAGTTGTTGGAGAATTTAAATTCACAGTGTACAGAATTATTTACCTTATTATTATCATTTTTATTATTATTATTAGTATTATTATCACTATTATTATTATTATTACTATTATTATTACTATAATTACTATTTGTTAAATGACCAACTCTCCTAAAAACTCAAGTTTGTAGGATTTATGTTTAATATGAATATCATGCCTTTAATACCCTCTCGCATTGGGGCCCATTGCACCTTGCGTGGAGAGTTAAACAAACTAAATAAAGTCCTTCATGAACTTTCAAATCAACATATGGTGAATAAATTATAGAAAGGTGGTTCGAACCCAGGGCCTCATACCAAGCTAGAACACGTCTGTGTTAAATGGCCAGAAGCTCTCACAAGCTCAAGCTTGTAGGATCTGGATTTAATATGAATATCATGCCTTGAACTCTATTATTACTATAATAACTATTATTGTTATTATTCAACGATAAGGAGTTAGACGTTGTTAAGGCTTTTTTCTTTCATGTTGCTAGGAAAAAAGACAATATAACGACAAGGTGATGGTTGATGGTTGGAGAGGAATTTTTACATTGGAGATGGTTGGATTATCTTTAGCAAAGATGGTATGATCGCTCCATTCGGACGGAGATGGTTCTCCGTCGATTCCAAGTCTTTTGAGATTAAGGTAGAGGGGGAAGGTAGAAGGACGGTGATAATATGTGAAGTCGAAGGGAGTAGGAGCTATTGGACCGTTTTAGAGAAGAAGGGGTAAAGAATCTCTTTCGAGAGTAGAGTCCTTTAGAGGAGACAGGGAAAGATTAGCAAAGGAGTGAATGGTGGGAGAATGGAAGGAGTATGATGCGGAATCGAAGAGCGCTCTTGGGCGCTAGTTCGGTCTTTCGGTTGCGTGAAGATGAAGTAAAAAGACACCGCCTGATTTCTTTCACGGAAGGAAGTGCTCTAGTAAATGATTTGGACCTTGTTAGGAGAGGCCTTTGCGAGATATGGGGATTCAGGTAAGTGGGGAGGAAAAATAAAGCCCGTGATGATCAAACTCTAAGGAAGGCCGGAGAATATGATGGGAAGTCGGATAAAAAAAATCATCCATGTGAGGATATAAGGGCACCCGATAAGCAGGATGCATTATGGTTGGATATTAGCGATTACATAGTAAAAGGGGATTTGGGGATGCTAAAAGATGGAGTGGTGGGAAGCTGGAAGTCTCAGACGGTATCAAAATGGCATCTTCGAGGTGGAGGCTTTGGAGCGAAGGCATGGAAGTTGAAGGGAATATATCTTTTCAACCTAGAAATCGAAGACCTATTTTTCATGGGTTTTGAATTTATCGACGAGGCGATTGGGTCATGGAGAATGGTAGCGGTTGCGGGGAAGTTTTGCTTTTGGAGCCCGGTGGACTCAGTCCATTGGAGTGCAGTGGGGTCGAAAACCCAGGCTTGGATAAGAGTAGTTGGTCTGCCCCTTACTGTGGACGAAGAAGTACAGTATGTCGGAGATCATTGTGGAGGCTTTGGCCGTGGATAAAGAAACAAAGTCTAAATGAAGAGAACACTGGCACAGGCGAATCTTGGTCAAAATGAAGAGAGAGCCGAGCAGACCTCGTCGGTTAATACGCTGACGGGGCCGAAGCTACGAAATCCGATTATGGTGGGAGATGACGGAGGGTAGAATGATATCCTCGCGGTCGAGAAGAGAAGCGATGTCAGGCGAATCCTAGAGTGGGAGATTAAGGAAGACCTTGGCCCGATGGGCGTGATTGCGAAAGGGAAGTATGAGGCCGGTCACCGAGGAGGAGGAGGTGCGGGAGGGATGGGGTCGATGGCGGGCTTTACGAGAGGGGGAAGGGGTGGCTTGTGTCGGTACTAAGGACGTTGGGATCCTTGAGATGGGTCCACATCCCGATGTGAAAATCAAAGATTGCAGCGGAAAGGCGGAGAGAGAAAAAGGAACTTAAGTCACTAAGTGACTTCTCGGGCCCATAATGAGGCCTTCGTCAAGGGTTGGAGTGGCTGGCCCAGTGGGGTATCCGAGGTGTTTCGCGGGCCAAAGCCCATCGTAAGGGAAAGAAGCGAGGCGGCCAGGTCGTTCCGTCGGAAAGATCAAAAGACAGAGATTGCGAGGATGATGAGGGAGAAAGCTAGGAGCGGTGAGCCACCCCAGAAATCTGTTAAGCCCAATCGCTCGCCCGGGAGTCGAAGAGGAGGCGACGAAAGAAGGGAGCCATCGATGGCAAGGGCAAGAAAGGATAATGCTTGAGAGGAGGCGAGCGGCGGGTGGGGACGTCGGGAAATAAGAGGAAGTCGGTGGGAGGAGAGGAAGGTTCTCTTCACCGTCGGATAGGGATCTAAATACGGTGGAGAGGCTCTGAGGAGATGGTCTGATCTCGGTTGTTTCGAATAGTGGAGGGGAAGAAGGGGATGCTTCCGGAGGGGAGAAGCCGCTGAACCCCCTCCCTGAAGGAGATTATGGAAGGTTTAATTTCAAGGTGGGGAGGGAGATCAAAGTATGTCGGACTCCAAACTTCCGAGAGGAGAGGTCATCGGCACCAAATTGAGGATGAAGGCAGCGATTTTTCGGGGCGAGACCAGGCGTGTATTACGCGAGAGGAGTGCGGGGAAGGTCGATGGGACGTGGTGTCGTTGTGCAGGCGTGGGCGGTGCCTTCTAGCCTGACAAGAAAGGAGGTATCGGGTCGGGTCGAGCGGGTTTCCGCAACGGTTGTCGGATTACGGCCGGAAGGGCCCAGGACTGGAGGTGGGCCAGGAGCCCGGGGTAGGGGTGGGTTTGGGTGGGCCAGTCGTATGGACCCGGGCTGACACCCGATTTCACTTCTCTCTTGTCGAAATTTGGGCTCTTGCGAGACTACCTATAGCGGAGTAGTGGAAAGGGAGATGGGGTGTGTGAGGTGCGGCTAAGGTCTTCCTGTGACCAAACGACAAGCGTTCATGCTCAGAGGCATCGAGATAATGTCATTCTGTCGTGAAGGCGGTGAGCGGAGGACCACGACCCGGGAAAATAAAGTCTCTCAAAATTAACGAATGCGATGTGACCTCTATGTCGGCCACATACCTTGCTACGTTTTTGGCCGGCCCCTCTTATCAGGGGACATTTCTGGCCTGGGGGGACTTAACGGGGAAGAGGATCTGGAACTAAGGGTGGTAGCGGCTGACGGCAGGGAATGGGGAGTGGATATTTCAGGCGCGTTAATTGAAGAAGGGGAGGGGCTTGTAGCAGCTGACCATAGGGCCAGTGAGGCCCCGAAATGAGGCACAGGCTACGGAATTGCGAGGAAATTTGGGAAAAATTTGTTTGGCTAAATTTGCCGATTTCTCGGGTTCCTGAGGGGTTTGAAGGAGATCTGAAATTATTGAGTAATTTAGTCAATGCTCAAAAACTCGGCAAGGGAAAGGAATGCCTGACAATGTCAAAGTGAGGCGGAATTAAGAAAAGCGAAGTGGAATGATCAATTATAATGGGAACAATACTCTTTTAGGGAAGGCGGAAGAGATAGGGAACTACTTCTAAAGTTAAAATGAAGATTAAAATTCTCTCTTGGAATGTGGGCGTGAATGACCCGATTTGAAAGGAGGATTATCAAAAAGTTTTCTAAGGTAATAGGAATTGGACCCAGTTTGTCTTGAAACTAAGGTCGACAAATGAATATTGAGTAATAGTTTTGCTTAGCCTTAGGGTGGGCGGTCTCTGAATCTTTTGAGGGAGTCTGCGGGGTATTCTTAACTCTTTGGGATAAAAGAAGAATTAGTTTGGAAGATTCAGTGGTTGGCAGCTTCTCAGTTTCATGCCTGTTTAGTATGGCGGAAGACGGTTTTAAATGGGTTTTTTCTGGGGTATATGGTCCGATCGAGAAGAGGCTTAGAGAATCTTTTTGGGAGGAGCTGGGTTCGATCAGGGGCCTTTGGGAAAACCCCTGGTGTGTAGGCGGCGATTTTAATGAGATTCTTTCTCCTTTCGAGAGATCTAGAGGTGGTAGGATTTCCAACTCCATGAGAAGGTTGTTTGGCCTCTTTGAACAACCAGGTGCGAGACCTCCCTCTTCAGGGAGGGCATTACACTTGGCAGGGCGGTCTCAACGGAAGGTCAATGTCACGCTTAGATAGATTTCTTGTCTCTCCAGGATTAAGGAGGCCAATCACTGATAAAGTGATTGACGCTGTCGGACAAGTCTCGATCACTTCCCAGATATGTTGGGCAGTGAGGTGTTAAGACGGTCCATCCTTTTCGTTTTGAATTAATGTGGCTGAAATGGGGTTTCAAATTCTAAAGGGTGGTGGCGAGTCTTGCAATTTCATGGGTCGTTCAGTTTCATCCTTTCTGCAAAGTTAAAAGCCTTGAAAGGTTTACTAAAGAATTGGAACAGAGAGGTTTTTGGCAAAGTGGGAGTCTCGAAGAAGGATGCGGCTTCGTAGGGTGAGTTTATGGGATGAGCTTGAGGAAGAAAGTGAGGTCTTGAGGCCCAGGGAGCGAGCTAAGGCGAGGATGATTTTAAGAGTTGGAATTTTTAATGGAGGAGACCTCTGGCGTCGAAAATCGAGATTTGGTTGAAGAGGGACAAGGAATCTGGGGTTTTCTGAGGATGGCTATGCCCTGAGGAGAAGAAATTGCCTTAAAAGCATCAGCATCAATGGTAGGAAGCATGAGAAGGAGGCTAAGATTAAGGAAGGTTTGGTAAATGCGTTCAAAAACTTGTTGTCGGCCCCGGGTGGATGGCGACCTTCCCTTCGGTTGTATGACGAGATCGGGTATGAGGGAAGGCTGCTAAGGCGGGAGGAAGGATTTTCGGAGGAGGAAGTGCGGCGATTTGAGTCTTGCGGTGAAAAGGCCCTCAGTTTGTGAAACTCCTTTGGCCTTTTGTGGTCTTTCGGTTGGGACTTTGGAAATGAAGTTACAGGATTTTTCAAGGAATTTCGTAGACAGGGAGTAGATTTGTTAAACAACTAAATGCGACTTTCCTGGTATTAATCCCGAAAATGATGTGTGCAGGACTTGAGGACTTTAGGCCAATAAGCTTAGTGGGTGGATTATCTGAAAATCTTGTGAGAGTGTTATTAATGAATCAGAGAGTCTTGAATGAGGTGGTCTCTAAGTCCCAAAATGCCTTTGTGAAGGGGCGTCAGATTTTGGATGCAGTCCTGATCGCTAATGTGAGATAGTGGACTCATCCTTGAGAAGGAAGGAGTGTGGTTTGATCTGCAAATTGGATATAGAAAAGGCCTACGACACCATCAGTTGGGAGTATCGTTCGAGTCATGGGAAGGTGGATTGGGACGATGGTGGATTGGATCGAATGGGTGCATCTCCACATTCTTTCTTGTCGCGTCAACGGATCCTCGGTGGCTGCCACTGGTTCCGGGTTGAGACAGGGAGACCCCCTTTCCCCCTATCTCTTCGTCATCGGCATGGAGACTCTAAGTTGTTTGTTAAACCGTGCTATTGGTGGAAACTATCTCTCTGGTTCCAGGTTTATTGACGGGAGTGGGAAGAAATTTGGTTATTTCCGCCTCCTCTATGCCGATGATACCTTTACTCTTTTGGGTGACATGATGATTAGGATTATAGCTGGATTATTAATGGTTGAGCAGTTTGGGTTTGAAAAATTAATTTAAACAAAGTAAAATCTCCCCTTTGGTCCAGTGGCTAATATGGAGTGCTAGCCTCGAGCTTGAGTCTTGAGTTGGATCCTTCCACGACTTGCAGGCCTCCCTGCAGGTGCCAAACCTGAAAGCATTAAGTGTTTGGGATTCGATAGAAAGATTCGGAAGAGATTGGCATCTTGGAAGCCCGGTACATTTCAAAGGAAGAGTCACACTCTAGGAGTTCATGTCTAGCCTACCAATTTATCATCTATCTCTTTTCCGAGCTCGCAGAAAGTGTTATTTAGGTGGAAAGGATTCAAGGACAGTTTTTATGGGGTGGAAGCGACCTTGACAAGAAAGTCTCGTTGGTAGTAGACCTTGTGTACTGCGAAAAGAAAGGGCGTGGGATTGAAGCTTTTTTGAAGTTAGACAAGGCGTTGCTCGTAAGTGGAATTGACGGTTTGCAAGCGACGAGGAAACTCACTTTGGAAAAAGTTATTGAAGTAAATTTGGAGAATCTCAGTGGATGCAAACTTGTGATATCGAGAGGAGGGTATGGGACTAGTTTATGGAAGAGTGGGAAAGAATAGCGAGTTTTCCAAAATGTGGTTTTTTCCCTTGGGGATGGTAGGAGGATCAATTTTTGGAAAGATGTTTGGTGTGTTGAGGAGGCCCTGTGTTCCAGATATCCATCTCTCTTCAATTTGGCTTTAAACAAAGAGGCCAAGATTGTGGACATGTGGGATAGAGATAGGGGGGCTGGGAGTTGGACCCCATCTTTCCTAAGACCTTTCAATGATTGGGAGATAGAGGGAAATTTGCCAAGATTCCTTCATGCCATGCATGGGGTTATCTTACGCCTTGGGCGAGGATGAGCTCCTTTGAAAATGACAAGGAAAAAGGTTTTCGACAAAGAGTATGTATAAAAGCTACGACCCTTCACTTGTCATTGATTTCCCGAGTCGTTTGATTTGGAATCCATTTGTTCCTCCAAAAATTGGAGTTTTTGCTTGGGAAGCAACTTGAATGAAGTTCTCACCTTAGACCGACTGACAGAATGACTGGTAAATAGATGTAATGCGGAGGAGGAGAGAATATAGACCATTTCTTTGATTCATTGCAAAAGGAAAAATTTAAAATGTTGGCTGGAATCTTTTTTATCTCGTCTTTGGAACTAATTTAGGTCTTCCAGCGGTCGGTGCTTCACACCCTTTTAACTGTGAGGGGGCCTATTAATTAAAAAAAACGCAAAGAATCTGGCTAGCTGCACCTACATTGCCTATTTTGGACCATGGAGGTAGAAATAGGTTGATGTTCGAAGCGAGGGCTGATGATCCAAAAATCAAAGCTAACTTTGTGACCAATTTGTGAGCTTAGGCTAACATGTATAGGGAGGACAAGCAGTGCATTTGTGGAATTCCCTAACTTGGTTGGGTAGCGAATTAGTTTTTTTGGCTTTTGTTTCTTCTTCGGTGGTTCCTCTGTCCACTTCTGTGTACTCTGGGAACTTTCCTTCATCTATAATATATGTTTCTTGTAAAAAAAAAAAAATTATTATTACTATTATTATTAGTATTATTATTATTATCATTATTATTTTTTTCTTGGATGAAAGGTTGTTACATTGATCATAGAATGCCTTGTTAGCCTCCGTATATTCTCATATGTATGCCTTTTTCAATAAGATAGAAAGTTTTTTTCTTCACTCTTTAACATGGTATTCGAGCCATAAATCCAATTGCCCCTTCCTTCATCTTCCTTCTATTTTCTAAGTTGATGTGAGAGGCTGTGCTGAAAATCAGCAGATTCTTGGGACCTCATTTTTGTCATCTGTGGAGGTTTTGTGCAGAACTTATTTCCTGCACAGTGGAGATCACCCAGACCTCATTCTTGTCTCCAATCATCTTCCTTCATCTGCCTTCTATTTTCTAAGTTGATGTGAGAGGCTGTGCTGAAAATCAGCAGATTCTTGGGACCTCATTTTCGTCTTCTGTGGAGGTTTTGTGCAGAACTTATTTCCTGCACAGTGGAGATCACCCAGGCCTCATTCTTGTATCAAAATCAGCTTACCGGATCAAATGATAACTCTTGGAGTCATGCTAAGACTAGAAGGTTATTATTATTTCTTGAGTATTGTGGATGACCACTCAGTTTACTTGGGTGTACTTATTGCGTGCCAAATCTGATGTTCATGTGTTTTTTGATTTGTTTTCCTTCATGGAAATAAATTTGGTGTGATTTTGTGTACTGACAGCACTTCTGAGCTATTCTTTTCTCCTGAAGGGATCTTTCCTTCTGTTGGTACTCAATAATATAATTCTGTTGTGGAATGGAAACACCATCACATTCTCAATGTTGCTAGAGCCTTACATTTCAATCACACATTCCTTTAGCTTATTTGGCTGATTGCGTTTTTATTTTTAGTGTATCTCATTGATAGAATCCCATCACTTCTTCTGTCCAATAAGACCCCGTTTGAACTACTTTGAAACAAACGGCATGTTACTCAATCTTAGAGCTTTTTGTTGTCTTTTTTATGCATCCCCATTAATTTGTCATCATTCAAATTCTCACCTATGCTATACAAGCTGTTTTTCTTAGCTATCTTCCTGGCAATGAAAACTCATTTATAACCTTATTGGTTTATGTTGATGACGTAGTGATAGCCAATGACAATCAAACTGAAGTTGATAATCTAAAAAGGCCCTTGAGAGATGGTGACGGATTTAGGAATCTTGAAATATTTTTTAGGAATTGAAGTGCCTTGAGATCCAAATGGGATTTTATTAAGCCAACAGCATTATATTTTAGAACTCTTTTCTGAGGTCGTTTCTCTTGGATACAAAACAAAGAAAATTTCATGAATCCGCACAAATCAATAGTCTCAAAGCGCTTGGGCTAGATGGTCTCCAAGCTACCTTTTTTGAGAAATATTGGAAAATGGATGGACTTCAGTTTGTAGAATGACTTGAGCTTTCTTTTATAATGGACTCAAGGAGATAAACAAGACATACATCATGCTGATTCTTAAATCAAATAACCCAGAATCAACAAATCATTTTAGACCTATTAGTCTTTGTAATATTTGTTATAAAATTATAGCTATAATATTGGCTAATAGGGTAAAACATCTCTCAAATAAAATTGTATCTTCTTTATAAGGGGCGTTTGCTCCTGGTAAATTTATTAATGATAATATTTTGCCCATGAAATCATGCATTCTTTTAGGAAGAAAAAGCGAAGATAAGTTACATGGCAGTTAAACTCGATATGGAGAAAGCCTATGATAGATTAGAATGAGATTTTATTAAGGTAATTCAATCAAAATTAGGATTTCATTCCAAATGGATTGGATGGGTTATGGAATGAATTTCTATAGTCTCTCACTCCTTGTTAATAAATGACTCTAAAGGAAAAATTCAACCTTCAAGAGGTATAAGACTAGGAGATTCTTTATCTCCTTATATTTTCATTCTATGTGTCAAGTTCCTGGGTAGAGAATTAGTTAGACATTAAGAAAATCCTAAAAATCACCTAGGAATACAAACTTATCGTTGTGGGCCAAAAATTCCTTTTCTTATGTTCGTCGATGATTGTATCATTTTGTTAAAGCTTCACAAAAAGCTTGCTCTAACATCAATAAAATTTTACATAACTTTTGTGTCATGTTGGGTCAACTTGTAAATTTTCGTAAGTCTTTGGTTCAACTTTCAAATAAAATTCAAGGGGCTATGAAGAGAAGGCTAGGGGAAGCTCTTAATATCCTAATTTCCAATGGTATTAGCAAGTATCTAGGTTGTCCAATAATTCAAGTAGAGTTAAAAGAAGCACTTTCTTTAAAGTGATTCTTAAGTCCTAAAAAAGGTTAGCTTTGTGGGAAGCCCATTTCCTTTCGAGGACTGGCAAAAGTACTCTAATAAAAGCTAATTTGGCAAGTTCCCCTCTTCATGTGATGAATTTCTTTAAACTTACAAAAAGCAATAATGAAGACTTAGATAGAATTAACATAAATTTCTTATGACTTCCAAATATGGGGTCCAATGAAACCATAAGTTTTTCCTTTAGTAGCTTGGAATGATTTTTGTAGACCCAAGTTTGAAGGAGACCTAGGAATCGGAAATTAATGATGTTAATAAAACATCAATAGCTAAATTAGGTTGGAGAATTCTCATAGATAAAGATAGCGTTTGGGCAAGGATCATGCGAGATAAATATGTTAAGGATAACGACTTTTTCAGAATTCCAAAAAAGGATGGAGATTCTATTGTGTGGAAAGAAATAATTAATCATAGAAAGTATATTGGGGTTGGCCTAAATGGTGTATAGGAGATGGTAGGAAAGTTTGCTTTTGGACAAATTATTGGGTTTATATGGTGCCTTTTGTTTCTTTAATGAACAATAATAATCTACAATACATTAACTTAGAGGTTAAAGTATATGATTTTATAAATCATGAGATCAAGGAATGGGATATTCATTCAATTTCAAATATTCTTCCTCTAAACGTGATAGCAGATATTAAAGATTCCTTGCAGTCCTATAGATGATAGAATATTGGGGTTTCTCTCAGGATAGAAATTTTACTCTTAAGTTAGCAACTTGGGCAATGAGAAAGCCTTCATTGGATCCCAAACATAAAATTTTAAATTGGCTATGAAAATTAAATTTATTGCCGAAAATAAAGGTTTTCCTCTGGTTAGTTCTTAGAGAAGCTCTCCACACCTGTGAATATTTAATTTCTAGAATGATAGAAATTACAAACACTTGTTGATGAGTATTTTAAATACTCATTTTATCCCCATGTTTTGCTTAGGTTTTAGTAGTTTATGAGATAAGTAAGTGTCATAATGCTCTCTTTACTCAATGTTGTGATTAGGCCAACCATTGAGCGAAATTGAGCGAAATCAAAGAAAAATCGGCAAAGTCATGTAGCCGCAACAAACATGTGATCCTTTCATCTGTGTGATGTTCTTCCATGGCTCCCGACATTGGCATGAGCACATTCTAGACTCCAAGGGCTTTCCGTAGACACTAGGATTGCGTGATTCAGAGTCCGGATGAGCAAGATATGACATCAAGAAGTGAAGGACAAGTTTTTGGCTTAAGCGTGAGTTACTCACGCTTTAGTGTGAGCATAGTTGTCAAAGGTGCGCCTAGGCGCAGGTACATGCCTCGCCTTAGCTTGGGCGACGCCTCTCCCCACGGGTGCAGTAAAGCTGTCAAAGACGTGCTCCTTACCTCAGGCTCGAAGCTCTCCAAAGGCGTGCCTTTGAGCAAGTATGTCTCCTTCCCCTTCTTCTCCCTCTTCTTCTTCCTCTTCCTCTTCTTCTTTCCCTTCTTCTTCGTTTTTTCATTTTTTTTCGCTAGCGTCGGGAATGTAGGAACAAGGGTTCCTCTTTTTTACAACCCATTACCAAAACGACGTCATTTGGTCTCTATAGGATAGAAAACAACGTCGTTTGGTCTCTGTAGGACATAAAACGACGTGGTTTGGTTTTTTTATTTATTCTTAATACAACTCAAAATGACGTCGTTTAGGGCTGCCAGAGTCCAAAACGACGTCGTTTTGGATAAGTAACAACGTATCCAAAACGATGTCATTTTGGGATTTCTGCAGAATTAAAAAAAAAAACCTGTGAAAACAACGTCGTTTTGGTTCTAGACAGACCAAAACGACGTCGTTTTGGCCCCAGAAACTGTATTTCACATCTCCAAGCCCTCCAGCCCCCATTTTTGCTCTTGAAATTAATCTAAATACACCCCAGCCCCAACCTCAATATCAAATCTATTATGAAGCAAGAAAAACTAGGAAAAGCACAATACTAGCCAACAAATTGCTGCAAAATCCTATCTAAAAATAGGAAACTCTTTAACCTTCAGAAATTTATATGTTTATAATGATTTGATTGAAATTGTAGATGATATTTGATAATAAATATTGTTATATTTATATCTATTTGAGAAAAATATATGTAAAATATAGGGTGCGCCTTAGATAAAAAAGCCAGCGCTTAAGGCGCGCCTTGCGCTTCAAGGCTCCAAGAGGCCTTTGCGCCTTCGTGCGCCTTGCGCCTTCATGCGCCTTGCGCCTTTCACAACTATGGGCTATATGCAGGTTTAAGAACATATTCAAGTCTTTTTTTATGGTTTACTGGTTTTTGGGATGGCTTACTGGTTTGTTGGAACGCCTCACATTCTTGGATGAGAATTATTAGGTGCATTTTAATAACTTAATATGCTTTGAAGTGGTGTTGGGCTTGAGAGTGAATCTGCAAAATCATAGCTGGTTGAATTTGCAGTGTTAAACAGCACAGATTTGACTATTGAAATGAGTTGTTGAGCAAATAGAATGAGAAAACCAAAATAGAAATGTATTATAATTGTAAAGAAGTTGAACATATTAAAATTGGAGTTTAAATAAATCGGAGTTGAGACTTACAGGACTGTAGAAACAATCATAGACATTTACAAGATTAGAAAAACAATCATAGACATTTGTGTTAGCCTTATATTTATTGTTAACTCATTTCCTAGTAGCTTAAGCTCTTGAGGAAGTGATAGTTTAATATATTATGGTTCCTGGTCTTAGATTAGACCACTCTGCAAGCATCTGTTTGTTCCCTATTTTTTCTGTCGTCAGTTAGTCATTCTGCTCCTCCAAATGTAGAAAGTGCTGCATGTGAGGGGGCTGCAAGTGGGGGTTTGTGATAGCAGCTTAAACTTGTGCTGCATAATTCCTCTAACAGTCCCAACTGAAATTTTGCAGAACTGGTATTCAATCTGTTTAGGTTTTCCTTTTTTTCTCTGCCAATACATTTATATATGCACTTAGTGGTGTAGGAAATTTTCTGTTGGAAATAATATGAGCTTACTCAGAATAGATCGTTGTTATATGATTGCCTTTAACGTAATATTCTTTTATTTATTATAGGATGTACCATGGAAGGCCTTTTTTCAAACTAGAGCTGTATGGGCAATGATATATACTCACTTTTGTGGAAGTTGGGGTCACTATACTTGTCTATCCTGGCTCCCCACATATTTTAGGTATCTCTTGTTGCAGTTGTACATTTCAATTTTTTTGGTTATTTCTAAATTATTTAAGCTCTTTTCAAATGTTATGTTCATAGGTTTTGTTCATAACTAGTTTGCTAATCATCCTTTTCCCATTCTATATTTGGTATTAATGATATGTAACTTATATTATGTGATAATAAAATAATATGAAATACAAGTTAGGATATTTTGTATTAGACTGTTAAATTATCATGTTTGGAAGTAAACTCAGCATTGGTATGATTTTTTCTTCACTTCAAAGATGTTTATGTTTATTATTATTATTATTAACTACTACTAAAGCAGGTCCAAATTGTTAGCCTTTCAGGATGAAATCACTAATCATGTGAAAGAAAATAAAAAATAGTTTTGTTTTTCTCTTTCTATTGTTTTACAAAAAACTAGGAAAAAGAAACAAACTCAGACAATCACTACCTCTTGATATAAAATGGAGAAGGGATTTGGGAGAGAGGAGTCTTTTGGCTGCCTAACCTACAGGCTTTCAGTTTTCTCTTGAAGTCCTGCTGAAAGATGTAACCTTGAAAATCATAGTGAGAGTCTAAAGAATTATTTTGCTGAACCTTTTGTCTAATTATTCAGCAATAAGTGAAGGGGTTACCTAATCATGACAATAATGATAGGAACGAAAGTGGTCTCAAGTTTTTTTCCCTTTCTCATGTTAGGATCAAGGACTCTGCCATCTCATTTGAAAACCAGTTGGATGTAACCTAGGTTAAGCTAATCCTCTTTATGTGGTTTCTTATCACACCCATCCAGAGGAACATTCTGAGGGTTAACCTATCCCATACGACAAGCCCATCTTAAGGCTTTGATTCATCTTGAGGCTTATATTGATGTCTAACAACCCCGACCTTACATACTCACTCGTAGGTCATTTTCCAAAATCCAATTTTCCCAAGAAGCAGCATTGTTGCATACCTAACAATCCCTCCCCACTTGCAGTTCTTGTGACTCAAACCCATGATGTAGCTCTGATTCCGATTTGTTGTAATAGTGAAAGTTTCAACCCAAACATGTCTAGCCGACCATGCAAAGGTACACGGGGTTTTATTGTGGTCTAGCCAACCATGTCTAAAGCTATGGATGAAGAAGAATACTCAACTATACTACAGAAAAGATTACAAAGGACAAAAATTAGATACAATTATTGGGTCCTGATGCATCCTATCTTTCCTTACTTCTTGTATCTATACCTTAAACCATAAGTCCCTTGATCCTATCAGGTGTGTCTTATTCTTCCTAACATCTCTATCCATCACGTATTTTCTTCACAGATCCATCTATATCTTATAACCTTCTTTACTCATAACCTAGAATATTTGTAGAGATAATCCTAGTAACTTTTCTTATTCTATCAATTCAAGTATTATTTCTTTTTTGAACCTATAAAAACTGTATCATTAGCACAGCACTTAGCATTTATATTGAATAAATTATTCTTTGCTTATCTGTAAAGTACTTACTTGTCTTCCTTGTGTACTTTTAATTGCAAAGAAACTGAAGTTTTAATTAAATTGCAGTGAGGAGCTGAATCTGAATTTGACTGAAGCTGCATGGGTAAGCCTCTAATATTTTTAGCACTCTTGTAGTTGTTCAAGCTAGAATGTGCAAATTTTTAGCGCCTCTGGGACAGGGTTTGACATGAAATGCATGCAGATCATGATCTCTTATAGACTCGGAAGTATGCTAATGCAACAGAAGTGCATCTAGTGAGCCTGGTTGGATTACATTTAGAGTGCGCTTGCTTGTGATTTTACGAAGTGTTTCTAGCCTTTCTAATACTTAGAAGTTTTTATCTTTCATATATTAGAAAGGCTAGAAACACTTCTTAAAATCAATGCCAAACACACTCTTAGTCATTTTATTCTTGATTTTTATGAAGAAGAAGGGTTCGAAATTGAAGACCCAAAGCACAAAATACTCAACTAAAGTCTAACTCTAGTTCTACCAAACCAATTCTAATTGAAATAAGTAGTTTGGTGACAAGGAGCATGGGGTTTTGGGTTTGTAGAAACCAAGAGGAGAAGAGTTGGAGGAATAAGTTCCTTGTGTTTTCCATTGAATCATCATGTGTATATATATAAGAGGGTTAGTCTATACAACAGGTAAGCCAATCTATCCTTCTTAATAGGTTACAACCCCACAAGTCAAGCTTCCTAATTAGTTACAATCCTATATGTAAAGTATGATACATACTATAACACTCCCCCTCACGTTTGAGCATATATGTTAATCATGCCCAACTTGTTACATAGATAACTAACCGGTCCCCACTTAGAGCCTTTGTGACGATATCACTCAATTGTTCTCTAGTCTTCGCATATCCTGTAGAAATCAAACCGAGTTGTATTTTCTCACGAACGAAATAACAATCTATCTCAATGTGCTTAGTTTGTTTTTGGAATACAGGATTAGATGGAATATGAAGGGCAGCCTGGTTGTCATACCAGAGCTTTGTTGGGATCGATATTTTAATATCAACTTCCACCAAGAGTTGATGAAGCTACATGATCTCGCACACAGACTGTGCCATTGCTCTATATTCAGATTTTGCACTCGAATGAGAAACCACACTCTGTTTCCTACTCTTTCATGAGACTAGATTCCCTCTAACAAAGACATAGTAACCCGAAGTGGACCTCTTGTCCTCCTTAGATCCTTCCCAATTAGCATATGTGAAACACTCAATTCTATTATGCCCATGATTACCATATAAAATACAAGAGAAGAGTATACACAATATGGAAGCTAATCTACCATTCCTAATAGGTCACAAACTCTATACGTAAAGTTCCTAATTAGTTACAAATTCTATAAGTAATTACACGTTGTAACACTCCCTCTCAAGTTGGAGCATAGATGTTAATCATGCTCAACTTGTTACAAAGATAACCCACTCAGTCCCCACTTATGACTTTTGTGAAAATATCACCTAACTATTCTCCAGTTTTCACATATTTGGTAGAGATCAATCCAAGTCGTATTTTCTCATGAACGAAATGAAAGTCTATCTCGATGTGCTTTGTTTGTTCATGAAATACTATATTAGATGCAATATGAAGAACAACTTGGTTGTCACACCAGAGTTTTGTTGGATTGAATTTTTGATACCTACTTCCATCTAGAGCTAATAAATCCACATGATCTTGCACACAGAATGTGTCATTGCTTTGTACTTAGATTTTACACTCGAACAAGAAACTACACTTTGTTTCTTGCTCTTCCATGAGATTGGATTCCCTCCAAAAAAGACATAACAACCTGAAGTGGATTTCCTGTCTTCCCTAGATCCTGCCCAATCAGCCTTTGTGAAACACTCAATTTTGTTATGCCCACGATTGCTATATAAGATAACCGCTCCTTACAAGTAACATAGAATCTGTTCTACAGTTGCCCAATGATCGATTGTTGGAGAGGACATGTATTGACTTACAACACTGACTAAGTGTGCAATATCAAGACGTGTTACTATAAGGTAGTTCAGCTTACCAACCAGTCTTCTATATCTCTAAGGGCCCCTAATCAATTCGCCTTCTCTAGTAAGATGTAGACTTTGTGCCATAGGGGAGCTACATGGCTTTGACCTTAATTTTTCTGTTTTAGCCAATAGATCCAACACACATTTCCTTTGAGATAAGAAGATTCCATGTTTTCTCCTTGTGAAGAAATATAAGAAAATGATGCTTTTCTTTATTGAATGGATGAAAAGAATAGTACAAGTCCTACCTTCTTATATACATTAGGGAGAAATAAAAAGGAAACAAATAAAATACAAAAAGGAAGGAAAATATTGTACAAGAAAGGAATGAAATAAACCAGAGAATATCCTAAGAATATCCTATGATTCTCAACACTCCTCAAGCGAAGATACAGTGCCTATATGCACCAAGCTTCTGTTACAAACATACGCCAAACTGAATCCTGAGAGACTTAGTGAAAATGTCCGCGCTGATCACTCGAGTCGATTAAACCATGGGGCTATGTGATCCGAGCAATCTTCTCTCGAACGGCGATAGTCCACTTCAAAATGTTCGTCCTCTCATAAAAGACTGGTCGAAGCAAATGCGTGGGGCCACTGCTATTACATCACTGCCGCCATTTGTCTATCATTCCCAAATCATAGCCTCACAGTCAGTTTGTTTCATATGAGTTCACAAGTCACAAAAGCCATAGCTCGACATCACCTTCCAAAGACTGACTGGGCCACCACATCTTGTTTCTTACTCTTTTAGGATATTAAGTTGCCTCCAATAAATACATAATATGCTAAAGTGGAGTTGCTGTTTGTGGGCGAGCCTGCCCAGTTTGCATCACAATATCCAATAATTTGGGTGTGACCTTTGTTTTCATATAATACTCCATGACCTGGTGTTCCTTTGATATAACGGAGGATACAGATCATAGCATCCCAGTGACTATCACATTGTGACTGCAGGAATTGACTAACTACGCTCACAGGAAGGAAATGTCCGGTTGGGTGATGGTGAGGTAGTTCAGTCTTCCCACTAGTCGTTAATATCTCCCTGTATCTCGTAGAGGCTCCCCCTTTCCAGGTATAAGCTTGACATTCGGATCCATGAGAGTGTCTACAGGTTTACAGTCTAACATACCAGTTTCCTCCAATATATCCAAGACATACTTTCTTTGAGACATAACCACACCGGGAGTTAGGACTGATGATCTCAATCCCAAGAAAGTACTCGAGTTTCAAGTCTTTGTCCGAAAGTGGTTGAAGAGATGTTGTTTAAGATTCCGAATACCATTCTGATCACTGCCTGTTATAACAATGTCGTCCACATAAACAGTCAGATAGATGCATTGTCCCGAGGATGTATGATAATAGAAGACAGAGTAGTCTAATGTACTCCGAGTCATGCCAAACTCCTGCACCACTGAGCTAAAGCGGCCAAACTAGGGTCGAGGGGACTACTTTAGCGAGAGTATGAATGTAAAGCAGTAGCCCGCATACCAAAACCACTCTCCCGAGCAACAAATCCAGTGTCAGTTCCATATATACCTCGCGAGGTCGGTGGAGAAACTTGTATTCGAGTGTCCAATTGATACAAGGGCCAAGATCTCATTGCAACCATAGATAAGAGAAGACGAATCCAAGTCACCTTGGCAACGAGAAAAGTGTCATGGGTCCGTCCGAGCTTAGCATTCGAGGATATCCCTTGGCAACTAAATGAGCCTTAAGGCTATCAACCCGGTCATTCGGACAAATCTTAATAGTATAAACCCAACGAAAACCAATAGGAGACTTTCCAGCAGGTAAGGTGATTAGGTCCTATGTGCCAGTAGAATGCAAGCAAACATTTCTTCAAACAGATATTCGTGTCTAGCCCGATGAGGTAGAGCCTCATGCACACTTGTGAAGAGAAACATAAGACAATGTGGAAATAAAAGATGAATATTGTGAAGATAAGCGGTGATAAGTCAAGAAATTATAAATAGGATGGGGGTTATGAGAGGAACGAGTACCTTTCTAAATGGTAATGGGAAGATCAACGGGAGACGACAAGACCGTAAGAGCAGGAGGAGGATCTTTCATTGAGATGAGTCAATTCTGAGGCTCAAGACCTGGTGACGCTGGCAACAAAGTGAGAACTCAAGAATGGCCGAGGAGAAATGTGGAGGATACGCATGATGTATCCGGGATGGGATAAAGAAGGGGTAGAGATATGACATCAAAACGGGGAGAGTGGGTGAAAAGTGCCAGTCGGTCACAAAAACTGATAAAAGGGGTAACTGGAGGTCTCAAACCATGAAGATGGGTGGATAGAAGTGAATATCGGCACTTGACGAGCTAGGGGAAGAAGTTAGGTATCCGAAAGCAATCTCACGCACCGCCCACGCACCGGCGCGTGGTGGCTGTCATGGAGAGGAAATCATGCTCGTGTGGGCGTGTGGATGACCTTCTGTCGGAGATGTTTCCTCCCTTGGGTAGATCAGGCCCAGGCGATTCCAACGGTGGGGTCACCAACTAGAAATAGAGTTGCCGGAAAAGTCGCTAGAAAAATTTTCTAGCAGTCGAGGTGGTCCGATCGCGGGCGTGAGGATTCCGCAGATGAAGGTGGGTTGGTCGAGTGCCATACGACCACTGATATGGCGTTGCTAGAGTTGGAACCGTGGCAAAACCCCATCCTCGAGCCTTCCATACTGATACTACGCCAAGAAATATAAGAAAATGATGTTTTTTCTTTATTGAATGGATGAAAAGAGTCAAGACAAGCTCTACTCTACTTATACATCGTGGGAGACATAAAAAGGAAACAAATAAAATACAAAAAGGAAGGAAAATATTATACAAGAAAAGAAGGGAATAAACTAGAGAATATCCTAAGTATACCTTATGAGTCTCAACACTCCTCATAACTTCAACACCCAAGAAATACTTTAGCATCCTTAAGCTGTCCTTTCAGGTGGAATCACATGAAGAAAGATTTTAGGTGATGATATTATTAATTCGTCATATCACTCCCAAGTGAATGATAATATCATCTATATACACAATTAACAAGATGATACTCGCTTCAAAATTTCAGAAAAAGATGTAAAGGATAAGATTTGCTTTTCGTATACAAACTTCTCAATTACTTGATTGAATTTATCAAACCATGCATGTGGAATACTGGGTTATATAGATATCATGGAAATGACAACTCTACTAATCTCCCTCGAGCAACAAAATCCCAGAGGTCAAGCCTCCATATAAACTTCTTCTAAAAGATCCCCATGAAGAAAAACACTTTTAATATCAAGTCGGTGAGGACTCCAACCACAGTACGCTGAGATATAAATAGCTGGCCGTGGCCTTCGCAACCGAGAAGAATGTATCATAATAGTCTACCCTGTATAGAATTGGGCATACCCTTAGCAATATGCATGCAGTTCAAACTAGCAACTGAGCTATCTGATATTTAACTTACTTGCAAAAACCCAATGACATCCAATGGCTTTCTTCCTAGCAGGTAACTGTACCAAGACTCAAGTACCATTATCATTCAAAGCATCCATCTTCTCTATTATAGCACTACGCCAACTAGGATGAGATAGGGCTTTAGGAACGTTATTAGGCAATGAGATAGAGTCTAAGGATGCAATAAAAGAATAGGAATGTGATGACAAATGATTATAAGAGCAAAATGAGGAAATTGGATGAACACCCTGATGTTTACCTTTACAAAGAGCAATAGGAAGATCATCACGCAGACCGGATCTGATTGTCAGAAGTAGTCGGGTGTCGACTCGAGATCACGTGGTTTGCCGCATTTGTATATACCTCCGAGAATGGGGTTTAACAAGAATGGGACCTGGAGTAGGAACTGCTAAGGAAATATAATAAACCAATAAATCATCATCCTCCCCTTGACTTGTAACAGTAGACGAAGGGGAAAACAAGGTAGTCTCAAATAAAGCAATATCAGTAGACACAAAGTAACATCAAAGAGTGAGACAATAACACCTATACCATATTTTAACACGAGAATATCCTAGAAAGATACACTCTATATTCTAATCAAGAAGTTTGAAACTGAGACAAAACATCTTAACAAAGTATTGTGCATCCAAATACTGAAAGCTCAATGGGGTGGAATAATCTGACATTTGGAAACAATCGGTGGTAAGGAGAAACAACAATTAAGAACCCTGTCGATAAGGGCATCCTGCACAAAAACAGCCAAGACTGGTCGACCCAAAAATGTTTAGGGACATTCATACGAAACAAAAGGGCCTAGGCAGTCACCAG
Organism: Tetrastigma voinierianum; assembly: GCA_016808115.1. Classification (NCBI taxonomy): domain Eukaryota; kingdom Viridiplantae; phylum Streptophyta; class Magnoliopsida; order Vitales; family Vitaceae; genus Tetrastigma; species Tetrastigma voinierianum. The sequence goes on along the minus strand of JAEQBH010000706.1, from coordinate 527,606 downwards.
AAAGAGGTCTAATGGAGAATCCGATATTGTCGCATGAAAGATTGAAAAGGTCATGACAAATTCTCCTTGACATTATCACTTCTCAATGCTTGAACATAGACATAAAATTGTATTTGAATTTCAGCGCAAAAAGGCACTAAAATGAGAAAAAAAAGCTTAGAATGACTTTTCATTAGATAAAACCAAGTGACATGAGAGGAATCTGCCACAAAGGTAGCGAAATATTTAAACCTAGTGGGAGACATAATTAGACAAGGACTCCAAACATCAGAATGAACTAACTCAAAATGAGTTGAAGCTTGTTTATTGACTCTAGGACTCAAATGCACACGATGAAGCTTAGCATATTGACACGACTCATAGTTCAATGAGGATAGGCTAAAAAACTGAGGATATAACTTCTTCAATAAAGAGAGAGAATGATGACCAAAGCGACAATGCAATTCGAATGAGGTAACAACTCCAGAGCAAGCAACATACGTTGGCACCTCTGGTTCAAGGATGTAGAAGCACCGTTCAATGATCCATGAGCATATTGAAACCTTCGATTTATATTTTGCAACGTTCTACGATCTCGGTGTACATGCCCTGGATTATAGAAATAATGGCACACAACTCCACCTGAGGGTTTCTTGTCAATTATAGGAGCAGATCTAACTCAAACAAGCCTTTGAAAATTTGAAAAATACCAGAAAAATAGGATTATTGCATTGAAAATGACCACTATTCCATTGAAAGCATCACACCCACTATTCCATTGAAAGCACCACACCCGAATGGAATTTGGCCTTACAAACCTCAAAACACCTGTTGATGCCACTAAATCACAAAACAATCACTGAAAAATCACAAAACCCTAGGAACAAAGGGTACCGAATACAAAAGCACCAAAAGTAGCAGATCTGGAAAATTAAATAAAGGAAAACCAAGGGACAGGAGGACTCACACAAAGACCGGACGACATCGGGCGGAGGAAGCTCGAGCCGGTCCCCCACATGGCCACACGCACGACACTTGAGCTATACGCGCGTGTTTTCTACAACGGACATTTTCGCACTGCAAGGCCACAAAGCTCCTTAAGCCGTGGGAGACCTCACTTCTTAAATAGGTTTTAAAACACTTTCTCATAACCCTTTGAGCACTTTGAAAATCGCCAACGCCTAAAATTTCTAATTTGAGCCCTAGGCTTATACTACAGAAAAACCAAGAGGAAGAGTCAAGAATAAATTTCTCAGGTTTTCCATTGAATCATCATGCGATATATACAAAAGGGTTAGTCTATACAATGTAAGCCAATTCACCCTTCCTAATAGGTTACAATCCTAAGCTGCCAAGCTTTCTACTGCCATAATCCTATATACAAAGTATGATACATACTATAACAGGGTTTGAATTGGGTGGTTAGTGAAACTATGAAAACTTTTTGGAAAATATCAAAGATAAAAAGAAAATTAAACAATTGTAAAGTAAATTGTGTGAAGTCAAGGGATAGAGATAAGAAATTCAAGCGTAAGATTTATCGTAGTTGGCAAAACCACCCATGTCCATGTCCTTGGCTTCTTCTAGATCTTGAGAGTTCTATGCTATTCACTTGGAGTCTTCAATCAAGACTAAAGTCTTTATCATGCTTGGTTTCCACAAATAAATATGGACCTTTACAATTGAGATGTTGTCACCACATAATCTCGCACGAACAAAGGAAAGAAAATGATTCACCTTTGTTTTTTTTTTTTAAGGAGGCAAATAGGCCTTATATTGAAGAATTAATGTGGGGTCTATGTTCAGTTGTGTCCCTAATTGTATTTCGATATTTTGTTACTTTAGTCGATGATTATTCACGAATGTCATGGTTATATTTCATGAAAAACCGTCCTGAGGTTTTTTCTAACTTTCATGCCTTTTGTGTTGAAATTCACACTCAATTTCATATTTATGTTCAAACTTTGAGGAGTGATAATGCTAAAGGATAACTTTAGAGCATTTTCAGTCATTCATGCTTCAAAATGGCATCCTTCATCATACATCTTGTGTTGATTTGCCCTCGCAGAATGAGGTAGCTGAGAGGAAGAACAGACACCTCCTTGACACAACTAGAATTCTATTATTTCAATGCATGTGCCTAAGCATTTCTGGGTTGATTTTATCTCCATTGCATGTTTTTTGATCAACTGAATGCCTTCCTCAATTTTGAATTGGACACTCCCTTTCACACCCTTCTCCCACATAAACCTATGTTTCCTATTAAGCCTTGGATATTTGGGTGTACCTGTTTTTTTCGGGATGTTCGTTTGTAGGTTTCCAAACTCAGCCCTAGGTCTTTGAAATGTATATTTCTAGTTACTTTCTGGTTCAGAAGGGATATCGATGTTACTATCCTAGGCTTCATAGGTATTTGGTCTAAGTTGATGTCACAGTTTTTGAAGATGTACCATTCTCTTCATCTCCTATTCGTGCCAGTCAGGGTGAGGATGATGACCTACTCATTTATATTGTTGCCTCACCGAATCCTGCTCTTGCTCATGCATTAGTACAGCATCCTATCATTCAGGTCTAGTCTCATCGCAAGGACCCTCCAGTCGCATGTCTTCCATCGGATCCCTCACCATCAGATCAGGCTTCAGATGATGACCTTCCTATCGTTCTCCGTAAAAGCAAACATCAGTGTGTTCATTTTATTTCCTATTTTGTGTCATATAACCATTTGTCATCTCACTCTCGTTCCTTTATTGTGTCCTTGGATTATGTCTCGTTGCCTAACATTGTTCATGAAGTCTTATCTCATCTTGGTTGGCATAGTGCTGTGGTAGAGGAGAAGAAGGCTTTGGATGACAATGGTACTTGTGACTTGGTATAGTTACCTGCTTGGAAGAAAGCTATTGGATGTCGTTGAGTATTTGCAATAAAGGTTAATCTCGATGGATTAGTTGCTAGGTTGAAATCACGCCTTGTTGCTAAGGGGTATGCTCAAACTTATGAGGTGAATTATTCTGATACTTTCTCCCTTGTTGCCAAAATACCTTATGTTCGACTATTTATATCTCTTGCTACCACTCATGATTGGGACCTCCATCAACTTGATGTTAAGAACGCTTTTTTTCATGAAGATTTTCAAGAGGAAGTTTACATGGAGCAACCTCTAAGGTTTGTTGCTCAAGGGGAGAGTGGTAGAGTTTGTTGTCTCTGTAAATCCTTATATGACCTAATACAGAGTCCTCGTGCATGGTTTGGAAAATTCGATGAAAAAGAAGAGCAAATCTGATCACTCCGTATTTTACAAAAATTCTAAAGCAGGTATCATCTTGTTAGTTGTGTATGTAGATGATATTGTCCTTATTGGAAGTGATACGACAGGTATATCATCACTTAAGTCCATTCTTCATAGCAAATTCTACGCAAAGGACTTAGGGATATTGAAGTCATGAGGGGTAGACATGAAATTTTCTTATCCAAAAAAAAAGATGTGCTAGATCTTTTGTCTAAGATAGGAAAACTTGGAGCAAAACCGTGTAGTTCCCTAATGGCACCAAATCTACAACTTACTAGAGGACCCTGAGAGATATAGAAGATTGGTCGGGAAACTGAATTATCTTACAACGACTTGTCCTGATATTGCACACTCAGTTAGTGTTGTGAGCCAACACATGTCCTCTCCGACTGTTGATCATTGGGCAGGTGTAGAACATATTATATGTTACTTGTAAGGAGCCCCAACACGGGGTTTTCTTATATAACAATCATGGGCATAACAGAATTGAGTGTTTCATAAATTTATGAATCAAGTAGATCTATAAGCATACGAATCCATTTTTGTGTTATTGTGGTCTTTTGTTGGAGGGAATCTAGTCTCATGGAAGAGTAAGAAACAGAGTATTGTTTCTCATTCGAGTTCAGAATTTGAGTACAGAGCAATGACACAGTGTGTGCGAGATCATGGGGATTTATTAGCTCTTGATGGAAGTAGGTATCAAAAATGCAATCTAGCAAAATTCAAGTGTGACAACCAAGTTGTTCTTTATATTGCATCTAATCTAGTATTTCATGAATGAACAAAGCACATCGAGATAGACTGTCATTTCAAGCCAGGAGAAAATACAACTCTGATGATCTCACCGAGCATAAGATCGAGATTAGTTGGTGATATTTTCACAAAAAAAGTCGTATGTGACGACAGTTATCTCAGAATGTCGTGATCATTTATGCTTTAACTTGAGAGGGAGTGTTACAACATGTAATTACTTATAGGATTTGTAACTAATTAGGAACTTTACATATAGAGTTTGTAACCAATTGGAATGGTAGATTAGCTTCCATATTGAGTATACTCTTCTCTTGTATATATATGTGAATTGATTCAATGAAAGATACAAGAAATTCATTCCCAAGTTCTTCCATTTAGTTTTCTACACACACCAATGAATCGATTGTTTATTTGCAAGGTAAGCAATATTTTTTTTCTTTTATGAAGGGTTCATTTTTATCTCAAAATTTTATTTTTTGTTTCAGGTTTCTGTCCTTCCTCCACTGGCTTCTATATTTGTGACTACCATTGCATCACAATTAGCAGACAACTTGATTGCAAATGGAGTTGAAACCACCACGGTATGAGGAGCAGGGCACAGATGCCTTGATTGTTAATCTCAAATCAAGTTCTTTTTAAAGAAATTTTGGTTGATTCATGTAGTGTGATTCTTAGGCTAATAAAACTCTTGGTTTATTACTAGATTTCAGCCTCTGAATCCGGTAACAAGAAAATATTTTTGTACCTATTTTAAACATGATGGTATTGGGAAAAATGTATTTACTGTGCCTATGCATGTTTCTCCAAGAAATTCTAAAAGAATCATGTAACTTCAATATTTTGTATTTGATTCCATGTCCTTTTTTCCCCATTGTTGTTACTTGTTGCAGTAATTTTTACTTCATTTGTGAAGTATGTGTCATAACTTAATGTTACAACTTTGTTTTTTACTTGATAACATGTGACTCAAATTGTTAGCTTGCGAGTTGCTAATTACTTGGTTAATTTTACTTTATTTTTAATTCACAAAGTATGCTTCAACTGTCAATGGAATTTGCTGAAATTTAATATCAATCAGTATTTTTAAGACCTGATGTATTTAGACAGGCCTTACGATTGATCTATTTCTGTACTTGTAGGTGCGAAAGATTTGCCAAACAATTGCATTTTTGTCTCCTGCACTCTGCATGACCCTTTCCTCTTTGGATCTTGGATTGCCCCCTTGGGAAATTGTTGGAATACTCACTGGTGGTTTAGCGCTCTCAAGCTTTGCCTTGTCAGGTACTGAAAATTCCAAAATTCATACTGGTACTTATGGCTTAGAAAAGATACAATCTACTTTGTCTCCTGTTATTGTAGTCTAAATCCTACCTTTTGTTTTGCAACAGGACTTTATTGTACCCATCAAGATATGTCACCTGAGTATGCAAGTATACTTTTGGTATGTAAAAAGTTTTAAGTTTTACCCCTTCATATGTTTGAAATAATCTGCAATGGCATTTGATGTTTAGATGGATGGTGACTTAATACCATATTGTCCGTCCCTATTCATTTTCCGGTCAACTTTTTAATTTATGGCTTGTGTATTGTCAATCTTTTTTCTACCAGTTAGAACATTGGGATTCACCATTATCTTTTATAGAAGGAAGTGATTTAATTCTTTGATGCAAATGAGGGACATGATAGGTTTGTGGTCTGTATAAATTCGTTTTACTTTGTCATGACATATTAATCTCATCATTGTGTTGATCACTTCTCAGTTTGTCACTTCCCAAAGTGCTGACTACTAGTATCCAACTATCTTATTAATGGAATTTGCTCTTAACAATTTTGTATTGAAGACAATCAAGGTATAGGTGGCCTAATCTATAATTAGCAAATAATGACAAATCAGTTGCCATTACTTGGAAATTTATTGATTCTCCTGACTTTATTCATTCCGTTTTTAGTCTCCCTGGTCCCAGCACTAAGACAAAAGTCATAAAAATATAAATTTGAAATCCTGGGTAGAGTGGTGATCATCTGGAATGGTTTAGTGGGCCCAATGCATGATAATTGATGTAGAAAACATTTTATTTTATTTTTGGGAACTGCAGCAACGCTTTAGTATTTGTTTGAACATTGAACACTGAGACAAAAAAATTTGGATCTATTCAAATGTGGTTTATATGACAAGTTTCTTTGTTGAATTTTCCCTTAGGGAATCACCAACACTGTTGGGGCAGTACCTGGAATTATAGGTGTTGCTCTCACTGGTTCTCTTCTTGATTCAACCCATTCTTGGAGCGTAAGTTGTGCCCTTATTCCTTTTCAGGTTCTCTGCTGTATTGGCTATCTATTTTCTCCATTCTTAACCATTGCTGTTGACTTGTGATTTGAATATGTACTTTGCAGTTGTCATTATTTGCACCATCAATTTTCTTCTACTTAACTGGTACCATCGTATGGTTGGCATTCGCCAGCAGCAAACCTCAATCCTTTTCCAAGATAGACTGATCTTGTACCCGTGCTCAGGCCTGAATATCGAGAATGATGCATCAAAGTGAAGGAGGCTTCATTCCATGTACTACTATTTAACTTCTTCAAGGGGCTGAGAGGACACGGTCTCTCCTCGGGGATTTTTTGTAAGGTGCTCTGATAAGAAAGAAAGTTCTATCATAGAAGGAGATGAGAAAAAGGGCAAGCAGATGGAATCTGTATATTCCCCATAGCAAATTGCAAGATATCTTTATATTGTATATTTTGATTACCTGTGTTGGTTACTGAACCTGTTTAAGTTCTTATCCAGCACAGCTGTTATAGACATCTATATTTTTTATAAGCTATTCAAAAAGTGAAGAATTTTTTTGTCCAGATTTCACACCAACTTCTGTATGCTGAATCTTTCGATGGCTTCTTGTGTTTTAGTTTTCTCACATACGAGGTCAACTTCCTTCAGATATCATTACTCAATAGAAAATAAGGGGATCAATGTGAATAATTTTTACCCTAAGAGTTGCTTTGTATTCTTCTCCAGGTAAAAGAATTGAAAATTTTGCATTCTATTCCACTTTTTATTTGATTACTAATCAGATGGGACCAATTTTCAGTCCTATTTGGACTCACCTACATGCAAGCAGGAAGAACTACGCTTGGAATATGAGCAAATACAATAGAGAAAGGAGCAACAGTAATGGGACCTGACGAATTTACATTTAGAGGCTCCAGAGGAGGTATGTCTCCAGATGCATTTACTGTCAAAATGTTTCCATTAAGTAACATAGTTTGGCTGTGTAGATTTCCATCCTTAGCAGTTAGATGGTATTCTTCTCTCGCCATTTCGCTTGTTTTGGAACCTCCTGGAAACTGAATAACTTTTGTGCTATGAAACCTGTGTCTATGGTGATCCTTGTGCAACCTATGCAACCTGTGAAGCTTGTGCTTATGATGTGAAGTTGATGTATCATTGAAGGTGATTTTGGCCTCAACTGTGGTGCTGTTGTCTAGATTGATCAACAGTAATGTGATCCCTTGCTGTAAGACAAAATCTAATCAGATCATAGCAAAAACAATGCTCATGATTTCTTATAATTGAAGCTTAAATTCTTCAACTTACAGATTGTTTTGCGCAATGAGCATAGGCTCGTATTTTCTTAGTCCCTGAAAAACTTGTTGCTAGGACTTTTATTCCCATCAACCGGTGCCATAGAAGAGCACTGCATAATTGCGAGAAAAAGGTTAGATTTGCACTACTGTAATATTAGAACTTGGAGATTTTTTTACCTGTAGAAGTCTGGATTTGGTACAAAAGTGGTAGTGTTGAGTAAACCATAGTTTCCACCTATGAATGTTTGTCTGCAGTATGTTTTGGTGTCATAAGCTGATGCCATGCCCAGCTGGTCCAAATACCTGTAATTGCCAAAACAGCATCACTCACTGCAAATGCAATCAGACAAACCGAAAAACTTCACCATGACACAGTAGCAGATTACCAGAAACTAAACACAAATGCATTGGTGACAAGATTGCGGCCGCTGTTGTAGGCTCCTCCTGCTTCACCAACCCATGAAGCTGCTGAAGAAGCCGAGCTATTGATGGTGCTTTGGAGTCTGCCGAATGTATTTGCCTCGCCATCAAGATAGGATGGATCAAGAATTTTCTCAATAAGGTGTGTATCAACTCCTAAGATGAAGAAACAATATCCCTTCAGAAACAAAACTTATTCAATGTGCCTCAAAAAGGTTAAAGAATCAGTTTCTTCAGGCAACGTACCTGGCCCAAGATTATAAATGTGGTGGGTGATCACATCTAATGATTTGGCTGTTTTATTTAAGAAGTCTGAGAACCATTTTTGATCAAAAAATCCTCCGGGTGCTATGATTTGTGGCTTAGGCTCCACATCACTGTAAATATTTTGAACCAAGTTCCTCAGAGAAACTGTGTCAAATGCATACTGATTTGCAGCAACTCTTGTTCCAACTCCATTCCCACTCAGTTCATTTCCTGACGAGCAATAACAAGACATCTTAGAGTTGACCCAGGTATAAAAGACAAGGACCCTCATCTTCTCAGTCAGAAGAAATGTGAGACAGTTTCAACCCTCATCTTAGAGTTGAAACAGTTACATATTTGAAGTGGATAATAATGGCAGAAATCATCAAGGAATGAGACAAAAGTCATTACAATGTCACATAATAATGCCCTATCGGGTCAATGAGGTCTGACTCAGTGGTTAAGGGTTGGGTAAGGCATAGGAAAGAAACCAAGTTTGAGTCTCCTTGAGGATAGAATGTTATAATGTTGTAATGCAAAGTGAATTGTTGTCAAAATATAATGCGCTACTGAAAATCTGGATGCAATAAATGTTGCTTATAATCTCAGGATTGGTCATCCAAATGGTGATTTTATGGTCTTTAAGCTTGGAGATGAGTCACCCAAATGATGGCACTTAGAATAAGTCATCTCAATAATGATTCGTAGAATGGACAACAGGATTTGATATCAAACATTATGAGAGATTAGATTTGTCCTGTTTTTAGACATGATCAAAAGAGAATAGGCTATTATCAAAATGATTTAAACTATTTCAAATATCCAACATGCCCTTTTTTTTAATCTGCATTAACCTCTTTCATTAACTGATATTCACTAAACTAATAGCTTACCCAGAGGGAGAAAGACATGGGAATCCGTAAATTTGATATCTATTGTTATTTATTTATTTATTTGATAGACAAAATATTAAACTATATTATGCTACTGCCAACAAAAGAAGAGCATTCTTACCGAGCTCCCAACCACTAATATTGTAGCCCTTTGTGACAGTATAACGTATAAGAGATTCAGCATTGCTGGAGTCCCAAGCCCCAACAGCAGAACCATCAGTCCTCAAAAATCTTCCAGAGAGAGCATTTAATCCAAAAATAATCACAGCCCTGAACCCAAAACCCATAAATCAGAAATGGTCCAATTTGTGTTTACAGAATTCAACCCAGGCAAGAAGAGGGAAAATTTATGTTACCCAGATTTCTTAAAGAAAGTGTTTAGTTCATCCCATCTATACAAGGGCAAGCATCCCTGACTGAAACCAAACAACTCTGAAGTGTTCTTGACAAATTGAGTGCAGGGCAGATTATGATCTTCAGTGTCATATATGACCTTATCTTGCAAAGTACCACCCAATCTGAGCTTCAATGGAGTAAAAGCTGCTTCATAATTGGAGACCCTTTAAGTGTTTGTTTATCATAAAAGGGTAAGAAACAGAGTATATATATATCATACCTCTAATGGCATTTAGCAAGATCTTGTTATTAAGATCCTAGACAAGAGAAAGGCCAAATGGTTTTCAGAACAGGAATCTCATAGTGATATTCAAAAACATATTTGAAATAAAATCTGAGAGAAAGATACCAGATCGAGGAGAGAAGCATGGCCCCAGCTGCATGTTCCATAGTCACATTTCTCGGGAGGCCACCAATCCAAGGTAGCACAGACAAAATCATCATCAATTTTTCCAATGGGAGACTTCCCATTTATGAAAACAGTCCCCCCAACCTTATTACCTCCTTCTACAGTATCTGCACTCACAGTAGAGAAGCTGCAACAAAAAAGAAACACCCAAAAACAGAGCCCCATTAGCCAAAACAGAGAACCCATCTTCAGATTCATACATGAACAGTTCAGGATCTGGGTCTCTCTCTCTCTCTCTCTCTCTTTTCCTGCCTCAACAGAGAAGTGGGGTCATTACAGAGCTAGCCATTGCAGGCTGCTAAGAGATGAGAGAGATGAAGATTCACAAGCTAGACAATGGAGGCATGAGAGGGAAAATGTATAAAAATATCTAAAAACATAAGCTGGGTTTTGGATATGCGGGAAAACAATTTAAGATTTGCTTTTGCATCTTCCCGTGTTTTGGTTTGGAACCTTTCGGGTTGAATAATGCAAAGATTTGTTGCAACTTGCAAGTGGGGGCCAGAGCTTGGCTTGGGTTCATGGTGGTAGAAAGATGATTGCCCCATACAACAGGGTTGCAGTGAAGAGATTAATTAGAGATAAAGGCATTATGGGTGGATGTGACTGTGGGGCCCACTAGGTTTAGATTAAAATTGGTTGGCTTCAAATAATAATAATAAATTGAATTCTTCTTGAAAGTTTTCCTCACTTGTTTAGGTTTTCCCATATGGGATATGATTGATAGCAAAATAACCCATCTCATTGTCATTTCTCACAAGATCTATATATAAACCAACCTTCATAGAGAACTACGTGTGCATATCACATGCAAACCTTCATTTAATCAAATGGTTGTTTCTCTAGTTCAATTTTTTTTCCTTAAAAAAAGAAGAAAAAGAAAATGTCTGCAAAATAATTAAAAAAAGAAGTCAAGAAGCTTCTCATTAAGGATGTGGATTGCTAAGATTGGTTAGCAAGAAAGAGAAAGAGAGAAAAGAAAATATAAAAATGGCCTTTGCATGTAAGGTTGGTTTGGTTGGCTCACTACAAGACACACACTTGACTAAACTTATTTTCTGCTTATATGGAGTTTAATGCCCAAATTGTTCATTTTTTCTTTCAAAAAAAAAAAACATATATAGACTTCTTTTTAAAATAATCATGTTTTCAAAATCTCATTCATCAATTACGGTTTTAAAAATTAAAATTAAAGCTGCATCCGATAAATGTGTTTTAAATTTAATCTTAAAAATTATAGTTGATAAAGACAATTTTAAATTTAATTTGTAAAACTGTAGTCAATGAATACGGTTTTAAAATTAATTTCAAAACCGTAGTTGGAGAATGTAAATTTCAAAACACCAAAACGAGTTTGATTATTATTTAAAAAAAGAAGAAGTTTATATGTGTATTTTTTTTTTTTTTTTGAAAAAATGAATTCTTTTGATATTAAACTCTTTAGAAGTCCGAACTTTCAAGCATTCTCCATTATCTTAGCATATGGGGGGGGATCAGGTGGGTTTTCTACTTTCTACCCAAAAGACAACCACCAAAAACCTAATCCATTGGTGCTTGATGAGGAGGTCCATTTTGGTGGGTGGAATTCAGTTCAGTCCAACCTAACACCTTGGATCTTATTTTTGGAAATGATTCCTTTTTGCTGTTACCCACTATACTACACTCTCCATATTCAATTCTTGGAGAGGAGGGAAGAATACGCATATGCTTGCAGTTTGAACACTCCAATTCAAGATCTCCATGACTCATAAGTCTTTACTTTTCATACAACCTATCTTCAAACCTCATCATTCTCTACACCTGCAAACTCCTCACTGGATGGCTGATCCATTTGTTGAGTCTATCTACTTTGGCAGACTACACTCGAATGAGCTCTCAGGGTTCTTGAAAGTAACATCAACCAATTTGGTTATAGTTTTAAAAAACTGAATTTTGTTTTGAAAAAATAAGAAGAATTAGGAAAATCAGGAGAGTATGTTTGATTTTTTTTTTGACTCAAACATGAAGAACAAAAAACTAAATCAGAGAAATAATTTTTGTAGAAGACAAAATTAAGGTTTTTTTGTGATTTTTAAAAACTGCTTCAAGCACACTTTCAAAAACAAGAACCAAATGTTTCTTACTTCCTTACTTCAAAATGTAAGCTTTAACCTTTTTGTTATAAAATAATGCATAAATATGATAGCCAAGATATTTGAATAACACGATTTTCACAATCACACAATAAAACAAAAGTCTTTAACTTGATTCATGACAAACGTAATTAGTCTCTAGCGAATAATCACCGATATCATTTCTCAATTCTTAACGCTTCGATGCCTTATCTACTTGCCAGAAAAATTCTGGTGATAGTTGAGAGAGTTAATTGCTTATTAAGATTACTTTCCTAATACACTTCTTTCCATCAAAGTGTTAATTTAGGAATTTACATTTTATTAAATATCAACCAAAGCTTTCTTTATTTTACTAAATCATTATTTGGTAATCATATTAGAGCGACTCGTTTTTCCATATTATTAGCCCATATTTGGTCTCGTAAAAGGAAAGTTAACATTTTCATAAAAAAGGAAATTCTAACATAAAAATGCTAAGGTATGTTGTAGTATGCCCTGGAGTTCAAACTTTAACCATTGAATATGTTTGATAAGATTTAAGTTGTTGAATGAGATGAAACTTAAAATTGTTTATGAGATGATGTCCTTTTTTTTTTACGAAAGGAAATTGTAGAAAAGAAAACTCACAAATTCAATTAAATAATGATCAATCATAGTAATATTTAAAATCTAATCACCAAATATTCTTAGAAAAATCTGATAATCGGTATTGTAAATACCTTTCTAAGCGACAATTTTACTTTCTTGACTCGTGTTTTTAAAATGAACCTCGACATTAATGTTACCCAATGATTCCTTCATATTTGTATATATTTTTTTTTTGGATGCAATATTTCTTAAACCGTGCATGCATGTAAGGAAGATTTGAAAACCCATGACCATGAAGAGAACAGTTCACCTAAAACGACAAAGACTTCGACAAAAGGGGTCATTGCATGATGGTTACCTTACCATAGAGACCAATTGTTCTTCTTAGTTACATATGCAACAACTGTAATGGTTATCTTTGCGTGGACTCATCCTCAATTCTTAGCTGCAAAGAGAACAAAACATACTATCTATCATTCATCATTAAAATTCCAAAAAGTACCCATCAAAAAAAGTCTCCCTCATATGTCCACCGACAAGCCCAAAATGCTTCAGCCATTAGATAAGACAAGTGTGGGAATGCTAAGGGGAAAACTTAATTTATAAATATCATGGGTTTCATGGGCCTTATGATTAGGTTAAAATCAACCATATAGTCATCATCCTCAAGACCTAATAATTGTCCTTCATCTTGTTCATTTTTGGAAGGGATAAAAGCAAAGCACATAAAAAAGGGATTAAATCCCCTCAATTTTATTAATTTTTTATTTTAAGGTTTTATCTTGTGCATAAAATATTCTAATTGACCTAGTGGCAGATGTGAAGTTTCTTCTAATGATATGGGCCTGACCAAGTGTTATAATGGGCTGTCTTGGCCCAACCTCAGCCTCCTACCCACTTGAAACCGGATCGGTCCGTGTTGGAGCCTAGGCCTGATACTCTAGCCCAGTCAAAAACTTCACATCCAATACGGGATGCGGTTTAAACACCTTGCAACAAAGAGGAAGGAAAAAACAAAAGGTACAATACACTTTCATCCTTGAATAAACATGCTCCTTCTTATGTTCATATTTTTATGTTAATTTGTTGTGAAAAAGATCTTTTGAGTTGACTCATTCTATTTTCATGTATTAACATTTTGAATTAATCTCGAGATTGACAATGATTTTGTAGGTCAATATATGATCTTACCGGTTTCAATGAACTTAGAGTTATTTTGAAAAATACCATTTTTTTTTTTGTTTATATTCTCTTTGAGAAAAATATATTGTACATTGATACTTTTTTTTTTTTTTTGAAAAGTAGATATTTCTTATTAAATAAAGATAGTCACGTTATAAATATACCTCCATAAATATTTTAGGAATGAAAATAAAAAATTGAGATGAGCTTGTAAATGTTATGTACAATAGTGGGATTGAGATGCAAGAAAAAAACAAACCACTTGACAGGAGTTTATGATAAATGGTATAGCTATTAGGAGTGAAGAAGCATGGAGGTAATTTTTGTGCTTAGTTAACGATTCTTTTACTCTTTGTAATATTCTAGATCGTCATTTTTAGTCTATCTAAAGTTAGTATTTATAGCCAAAAACAATTTAATTTAAGTGGTTATGAGCTTAGACGGGTGTAGAGAGTGGGGTGTACAAGATTCAAATCCCAATGAGGAGAAATTTGTGAAGAAATAGATTACTATGATATATTGCAAAGTAAATAAATATCAAAAAAATAAAAAAAAAATAGTACATGTTAACAAGAAATGACAGAAGGCATTAATTTCAAAGTTAAGAGCCCGTTTAGCACTTAGGTCAATAAAAATGCTTCTTTCCTCTTTTTTTTTTTTTTTTTTTAAGAGTTGTTTCTTTCCTTTTTTTTTTTTCCCATTTCATGCATATTTGTAATGCCTCATAAGATTACTTAGATCTTGAACTCAGACACGTCCTTTTATAGTTAATCATGCTATAATATAAGGATCATTTTTCATTGCAAGTGGCCAATGTACATGTAGAAAAATGAACCTGTCGAGTTACCAAGTTGACGCCCAAGATGCGTTATTCGTTGTTTCACCAGCTACATTTTCTCACATCAAGTCATGAATGGAACCACAAATTGGAACCATTCTGTTTCCAGAGCACAAGTTGTAAGATTTTCATTAATGTGGGCTTTATTAATTGAAATTAACTGGATTAATTTGGTCTAATAAAGTGAGATATATATAGATTCTTAATAAGTTTAATATGGGTCATTGTAATGAAAGACGCCACTGTACGAGATAGCCCGCACGAACTCTATAAATACGCCAAGCCTCCTAACCCTGCGATATCGTTATTTTTTACCACATACGCATCCAGAGAGAAAATTTCTAACTCGTGGAGCCATAGCCCCATTGCCTGTCATAAATCAGAGAAAGGGAGAAGATCTCAGATCGATTTTTTGCGATCTTCATCGATTCCACATCAAGCAACCATGAATTCCAAATTAGGTATGCTATTTTCAGATTCTCTCTATTATTGTGTTTTGTATTCTAACATGGTGATCTAGGAAGATTGAATCGTGTCCAACAGTTGGTATCAGAGCCAACCACATTAATCAAACATATTAATTAATATTTTATTTTATTTTATTTTATTTGGGTTTGGCCCAACCGTGTTTCGCTAAGTTTCGAAACTTCATTCAAATCAAAACTTGAATTTTATTGCATATTTGGGAATCTACTCACAAGACGAGAAGACGGTGGGTGGCACGCCACCGAGGTGAGGCCGACGCGCCTCACGCTGCCACGGCGCCTCCACGCGCATTACACGACGGCCAGTGTGAAGGACACGCCATGACGGAATCCCACGGCTTATCGACGCCATGTCGACGTCGATTCGACCATTCACACGACCCGGCCGTGACCGGCCTGTCATCATCGCCGACATCAGCGCCGACGCCATGTCCGGACCCGCTGACCGGGACTGCCAACGCCCCGACTGGAGTTTGACCCGATCCTATGACGCTATGATGACTTACATCGATTCGCTCATGACGCCATGCTGACGCCATCCGATCGATCCTCGATCCGACCCGACTGGACCTGCCGACCTCATTCCCATGGCTCCGTAAGGGAGGTCCGACGTCCGCTTGGACAATCTTGGTACTCGACGCCAAACAGATCGAGATGCTCTACAATGTGGTATATTTATTTTATATGTTTAGTTGTTAGCAGATCTGAAAATACGTAAAGAACTCTATAAAATTCGTATTTTTAGGTTATTTGTTTTCTTGTATTTCTATGGTTTTGAAATATGTACATAGCTCACATGGCATATCACCACATAAGGACTCATATGTAGAGGTAATCTATTTGGGACTATTAATGAATTAAACAAAGATAATTAGCATGACATGGCCAAAAGACATACGCCGTTTTACGTCCTGCATTACATATATATATAGTGAATGTGATACACATGTGCTGGCATCCCCGTATGAGAAATTTTCAAGGATTCAATTTAAGTTGTGACCGCCAAAGTGGCACACTTGACTCGGGTTTGAGAAAACTGGCCTCATATCAGGCGGGATGTCTCTGCTTAATTACATGATCATACTCCCAAAGAGGTGATCCTGTTGGGCTCATGGAGGATACATGTATAGCATGTGCTGAGAAATGATCGACTTAGTGGTTCATACACCCAAAGGCAGGATTTACCTAAAGATTAGAATATGTTCTCATGGTCACTGGGCCATGTGGAGGTACAACCGTATAGTCATATTTTTCGCCCAAAGGTGATTATGTGACAGATGTATGTAATTTCGTATAAGTATTCATGATGCCGATCGTATTGTTTGTTTTGTTTTTCAGTCAATTTTTCAGAACAGAATTCCATTTCACCGAGGTCCTTAATGGATTGAACTTTTAAGAAATGGAAAGAGGATTTTTCATTTGAATGGAGCCATATGTTCACATCATTTTACAAAAGATAAGCTTCAGCAGATATCACAAACACCGCGATTGAAGCCGAGAGAAACGGACTATGCTAACGGAAAGGAGCAATCGGATTTTGCTTATCGACAATGAAGAAACTTACCAAGAACACTTAAAAGGTGGTTTACCAATGATCAGACCGCATGTTGATGCTCATAGAGTGCTAGAAATCGAATTTCATCTCACGATGGAGTTGGAACACTCCTTCAAAAGCTCTTCAACATGAAGTATGATGGTACCGCTGGGGCAGATTACGTCCCTGAGGATGGCAGACCCAAAGACGAAGCCTGCTCTAATGTTACCATCTCGATGCTTGCATTGCATCAAGCCCCAAACACCCTTCCACCCGATTTTGGGATTATAAAGACAAATTCACAATTCCTAAGATGAGACTTGGTCAGTTAACACTTGATAGCAAGGGTGTGCAAGAAGAGAACTTAAGAAGGAGAAGAGCATCCGCCTTATACAGTTTCTAGTTCCCATAGTGGCCAGTCTAAAAGTCATCATAAAGGCACTCAAGAAACTACCGCCGCCCACAATATGGGTCCAAAGAAGACATTCTTGAAAGGATGGTGATCACGCTTCTTTTGTAAGTGAAGAAAGGTCACATGAAGAAGGAGGTGCAAATTTAAAGCTTGATGTCCACTGGCTTAAGGTGTAATGATTCTTAACACTTGTTCGTGAATCCAACTCATCAAGCACCATCCAGCTTCTGGTGGCTCGATAGCGGAGCAACTAATCATGTTGCATTTACCATACAGTATTCCACAAACTGGGAGGGAAGCCTAAATATGATGAACTAAAACCCCATCAGAGGAAACAACTGGTGAAAGCCGATGTCATGTTCTGCGTATGTAATCTTGATTCTAGATTCCGGGTTTTAAATTGATGTTGAAAGACAATTTTTATGTACCTTCTTTTAGGACGGAATTGAAGGCTTCCATTGTTTTGATTTATACATTACTCTTTGAAAATCAGCAATGTTATTTAAATATTTCTTAATTCAAATAAGGTCGGGTCCTCATTATACGTCCAACGGATTATACACATTGAATATTCTAAACACATATACGCTGCTATACTTATCAAAAGGTTGTTTCTAAGAGACCATTACCTAAGGAAGAGTCTTATGTATCAGGCATAATGATGCCACATATCTCTGGCGATTGTGGCAGAAAGGTCATAAAGACTAATATCCCATTCTTCTTAAAAATGACTTGAGAGATATGCGTAGGACTGTTGTAGAGGTAAATGACCAAGATAAGAAAGAAACCCGCAGTCCGGTTCGACTGTTGAGGGTCATTCACACCGGCGGTATGGACCTTATACGACAACCTTGGGGGTAGAATTTTATCCCACTCACTATTTACATTATTCTATTATATTACTAAGACTGATTGAAGAAAAGTGTCGAGTCTTTGACAAGTTCAAGATTTTTCTTGACCTGTCGAAACAGCTTTGGAAAAAGTCATAGCTGTTAGATCCGGACTGAGGTGGAGATATTATGGCAAGCATGGCGATGCCGATGCCTTAAGGGAATACTTCACGCAAATACTTAGGAGGATTCTGATGAGTGGAAGGCCAACATTCAGTGCCCTGGAGTCCCGAGCAAAATGGTGTAGCTCGAAGGCACCACTCCATGGAAATGGTATGAGAAGGATTAGCAGGGACAAATTCCTACCTGGTTTTCCTCAGGGTGAGCTTTGAAAACAGCCTTTGTACATTATGGAATCACAGACCTACAAAAAGTCGCCCATTGACTCCTTGAGTTATGGATCGGGCAAGCTCAGCTTAAACCATCTCTGCACTGGGGATGTCCCGGCAGCGGAAGTTAGCGATCCAACATTAAGTGCTGACTCCAGAACCACTCTGGTGTTACTGTGGTACTTACTCCTGAACATTTGAAGGATATCTGCCTATAATCCCCAATGGAGGCACAAGAATTGAGAATCACAGATGTCGTTTTTTGAGAGTTTGATGTACGAAGGAAAGTAGTCGCGCCACATCATTGAGGATAATAGTATGGTGGATAAGGTGCATCTTTATCTCCTCCCATACGTATAATTGTGGGAACTCCCACACACCATATTGAACCCGCTGAATCTTATCCGCGGTAATAGACATCTCCTAGCGAAGTTCATCAAGGGTCTCAAAGTGATGTGGCCATTACTACTTCAAAGTATGAGATCTCACTAGGGGAATCAACGCTGAAACATCGGACTATTTAGTCTATGATAGTATAGAAGATCATGATATTTCGCTCGTGACTGATCCCAATAACTTATGAAGTCGTCACCCTCGTGAAGAACCGTGGGTCGGGATGCAAATGAGAGATGAAATTCAATCTATGAGGCATAATGGAGTTTGGAACCAGTTGAATTACCCGGGAAGGTCATAGACCCATTACGCAAACTTAAGTGTATAAGACTTAAAAGGACCCTAAAGGAAAGATTGAGAAGTTTAAAGCCGATTGGAAATAAAGGTTCTAATTTCAGAGAGAATGGAGTAGACTATGAAGCAACCTTTTCTTAGTCTCTCTTAAAGATTCTTTCAGAGTGATCACAGCTTTAGTTGCTCATTTCGATATGGAGTTACACTGCATGGATGTTAAAATTGCTCTTTCTCAATGGAGACCTAATGTATGTCTTATACATCAGTCCATGGTCGAGGCAAATATCATGTACGCTTGTATGTAGATCGAAAGTTCATTTATGTCTCAAGCAAGCTTCTAGACAATGGTACTTAAAGTTTCATAGTGTTGTTAAGCTTCATATGGTTTTGTTGAGAACAAAGTAGATCAATGTATATACCGCAAGGCCGTGGGAGGGAAATTCATTTTCCTAATACTCTATGCGCGATGATATTCGTCAGGTGAATACCTTGGTTTCTACCGCATGAGACAAAGCGAATGTTGTCAAAGAACTTTGATATGAAGACCTGTGAGGCTTTCATTCTCGGGCATTGAGATTCACAGAATCGCTCAAGGACTATCTGGGTTTATCTCAGAGGGCATATGTTGATCAATGATGAAAGATTCAACATGCAATAAATGTAAGCCAGAATCGCTCCGCCCGTAAAGGTGATAAGTTGAGTCCGGGCTTCACAATGTCCTCATTCTCGATATTGAGAGAAAGCCCAAATGAAGAATATACCTTATGCTTAAATAAGACTTCGAAAGATATGTATGCTCAAGTATGCACTAGGCCGACATTGCGTTGCGAATGTGACTTTCAGCAGATATCAAATAAATCCGTGACATGATCATCGGGTTGTCGCCAAGAAGGTTAGTGAGGCACTTAAAGAGAACAAAAGACTATATGCTGATTTACAAACACATGTTCAGACCTACGCCTAGTCGGGGTATTCTGGATTCGTGACTTTGCCGGTTGTCGATGAAAAGAAGTCAACAATAGGTTACATCTTTAAGTTAGCAGGAGGTGCGTGATATGGAAAGTTTCAGAAACAGAATCAATAGCTTCTACCATGCAATGGAGCTCAGAAGATGTTTTCAGCCACTACTCGCGCACGCCCCAAACCTCATTAGCGAGCTTAACCGATTTGATTTTGTGGATAGCTCCATACAACTGTATTAGCGACAATATCCCCAGTCATTGCTTATTAACAACAACAGAGTCTCAAGTGGGTCTAAGCAATGGAGGTCAAGCACCGACTATAAAGGAAAAGTTCAAACCGTGACATTGCAAAGGTTACCAACAGATGATATGATTGTGATCCGCTTAACTAAAGGCCTCGCCTCTTGTATTTGATCTATTAAGGTCATTAACATACTTAGGAGTATCATGGGATATCGGGAATTAGTGGAGTCAAGTAAGTTTTATGTCGCTTCTTATGAAGGTTGAACCATTTCATTACATTTTAGAATAATTGAATTTGTATCAACTCTTTTGCATTCAATAAGGTATTTGTGAATGCAGATTTAATGCTCGGGAAGCATAAATAATCATGGAAAATCTCGAGGCATTGTGTAAACCTCAGCATAGCTATGGGGGCATTCTTGGCATTAGCCTTAACAACATGTCTTGTTACACAAGTAAAGTAAAGCTACTTATCAAGGTAACACATATATCATTGAACCACGACTATTCTCTCGTGACACACCAGGTTTTGCACACTTAAGAGAGAATCAATTTCAACAAATGGATAACACAGAAGTATCACTCATTATAAGCAGTATTGTCCATTTAACACACTACCATATTGAATCCATATCGCAAAGTCAGCACTCGTGACTATGGAAGGGCCTCGTAGTGAGTACATGCAATTACCGCCATGATTCAGTTGTTCGAGACTTTATGGATGGGATCGACTATTAACAATCTCTAGACCAATATGAAAAGCACACGCTTTGTTTTAATCACATCGCCTGCTGAGAATGTAAGATTTTCATTAATGTTTATTAATCTGAAATTAATTGGATTAATTCGTCTAAGTGAGATATATAGATTCTAATAAGTTTAATATAATGGGTCGGTGTAATGAAAATACTCTCTACTGCACGAGAGGCCCTCGTGGTCGAACCTATAAATATGCTCAAGTCCCTCCCCTAACCCTAAGGATACGTTATTTTTTACTCACATACACAGATCTGTAGAGAAAATTTTCTTAACTCGTGAGGGCGCTTCCATTAAGCCGTTATTATAACTGGGATAAGTGGAGAAGATCTGAGATCAGATTTTGCGGTGATCTCTAATCGATTCTCGCATCAAGCAACCATGGATTCCAAACCAGGTATGCTATTTTCAGATTCTCTCTATTATTATGTTTTGTATTCTAACATGGTGATCTAGGAAGATTGAATCGTGTCCAACACAAGTGCCTTGGCCATCATGCTTTCATAGAGAAAAAGGAAAACAATTTTAAGGAAGAGGACTTCTTGAAAGAAGAAGACATAATCTTCTCTGTTTTTCTTCAGATGTAGAGAAAAAAAAAAAAGAGAGAAGCCTTCCCTCTCATATTCTGATGTGGTTTTTTTTAGACAATTATTTTAAAACCTTCTAAACACTGCCCCCTTATATCATTACATATAATGGGTCGAGTTGAATACCTGGGCACCCAAATCCTAGTGTCAACCCAACATCTCCCACTCGCACGCATGGCCGATTTCACTCTGATCACTTTATTCAAGTCTTTTGTATTCCACTCAAGGTAATTAATATAGTAAATGGCTCTGACTATGGAGGAGCACACTTGCAATTTGAGAGCTATAAACTTATGCACTTGTTAGGGATGCATAGTAGCTCAACCCTGTAATTCTATGAGTGAATGGGTAAATGTAATCATGTCCCCGCTATACCTGCATTCTAGTTACTTTAACATATACACGTAATCCCTCAAAGTTGTATACTTTTCAACATTATAAATGTATTCACAAGTATATTAGGCTACAAAAGCAAGAGGAATACTAATTCTGAACACATTTTGCCAATGTAACTAAAAAAAGTATTCCTTAAGCTCATACTTAGATCAAACTAACTCATGTTTAATATGTCCTATAAGGATAAATTATCTCATCTCCGTAAAAAACATATCAAAGTAGCAACATTAATTTGCCACCTCAAGACATAGTCAAAAGTACAAAGGGTACAATGATAGGCTATCATAATTGCAATAAGCCTTAAGGATCTCACACAGTGAGGATGCAAGGATCAATCACTCACTTCCCTTATTTGTCACATTTAAACACATGTAGTATGAAATACATGCTATTGTGTTTTCTCTCCACTTAAAGAGCGTATGTCAATCTACCACCAGATAAATTTTACCTATAAGACACATTAGTAGCTTATCCAGAGTTTTGCATCCATAGTTTTCCTTAAAACTTTTATGCTAAAACTCAAGTCTGGTTCAACCAGGCAAATTTAATCATTGGCAATTACATTTGGTCAAGATATCATTTATTATAAACCTCATCTTGATACTTGATGAATACACATTTGAGTGATAATTATAATAGAATCTAGCACATTTAAATCACAATTTACCCACATTTGGCACAAGAACAAAAATTCTAACTTCTTCAGGTTTTCGTGACTTAAAGTGTGTCTTTCGTGTTTAAAACGTAAGGCACATGATGTCTGTTCTAGCTAATAATAGCTGTGGGATGTGGGTGAGCAATGACAAGCCCTGAACCTGTGAAAGCAAGGAAAGAGCTCAAAGGCACAAGTTCTACCGATACAACTTAAAGTTCTACCAGTACAACTTGCTGAAAAATTGGCAGTGAACAAGTTCTACTGGTAGAACTTAAAGTTCTACCGGTACAACTTGCTGAAAAATTGGCAGTGAACAAGTTCTACCGGTAGAACTTAGTTCCACCCGCACAACTTAAAGTTCTACCCATAAGAACTTACCGGAAAATCATCAAAGAGGAAGTTCTACCTATTAAACTTAAAGTCTCACCGGTACAACCGCATGGAACTTACCTGAATTGTCCAAGAATTCAATCCCACGCTTGCTAAACACCCCCTACAACAAATCAAAATGGAAAATCACATTGGAGGGGCTATAAAAGGAGAGTACACAAGTAATAGAGGACTCTCTCTTTAGTTTTAGTTCTTCACTTCTAGGGTTTAGTTTTGGATAGAATAAGAGTTTTCTCCGCTTTTGGAGTTAGACTTTGTAGATCCGCATTTCGTGAGTTCCCATTCTTTGGAAGTTTCCGGATTCAAGAGCTTGTAATCTTTCAGCATAAATATTTATTCCGCTTTAAACTTAAAGATTCCATAATTCTTCATTCCCTGCTTACAAGTCAATTCTGATTTCTGCAAGGTACTGTTTTTATGATTAATCGCTCTTCGACTTTAATTGTTCATACAAGTTTTATGGAGTTCTAAACCCCTACTGCTGGGATCATACGGGGGAAACTCACCCCGATCAAGGTAAAGTCCCTCAATTCCTCTTTTGATTTTCAATGGATCAGGTAAGATTGATCACTTGTGTAGAAGGTTTCAATCCATTGGGCAAATTCTGACAACGTGTTAATCTGAGGATTTCCAGACACGTTGTGCTGGCATCATGAATGCAAGCCGAGGGTTCGTTTAATTGAGAACAAGTGTTTAGTATTACTTCGATCATCTTTATTTTCCAAAGAGCATTTAAAGATAAATCCTCCATCAAGACCATTATCAATGGTTCTAGATGAGTTTATAAAATAAGAGGTGGGACTTTACCCGATCGAAGTGAGTGAACCCTAAAAATCCCAGCTAATTGTCTTTCTTAGTTTAAAAACATTTAACCAATCAATCGTTCAGCCAAACAATCACAACATTACAATTTCTTTAAATCATACTTTTAGTGGGGAATACCCTATTGATCAACAAAGTAAGACCGCCCTCCTCGAGGAGATGACCTGTGGGATTTGCCGCATTATAATGTTAGATTGTCTACACTCCTACGCTTGGGAATAGAATTAGGGCAACACTAATCGACGAAGCATTTTTGGCGCTGGTTGTCAGGGAGTGGCGACCAACCGTTGATCTCGAAGAGAGCTAGAGGTAAATTGCAATTGCATTGCAATTCCGCACGCGCTCTCCACTTTCTTTATTTTTTGTTTTTAGTGAGAAATCTTGTAAGTGTTTCTCGATCGAAGTTAGTGTAGTGCATGTCGCTTGGGCTCAACGAAACAATCGACTAGTCGTAATTGTATCCCTAGAAACCTGAGAATCCACATTGCCAAGTGTCTCAAGATAACATTTTACCTCAAATGGATAATCCTGAGAATCAACAAGGACCTATGAGCCTCCACAACATGGGGACAATGCTACACTTCCAATAACACCAATGAGAGGGGGAGGAAATGGTAACCTTCAGCAAAATCAGTATAGAGTTCCCCTTGCTCCTTTGCCCAATGTAGAAAGAACCCTTCGAGAAATTCTACAACCTCAAAGGACTACAACCACCTCAGATTCGCTTCGATGAGGCCAATCAATTCCCGATGAAGTCGAAATGATCCGCTTTCTATCTTATACCAAGGGTTCGACCAGAACCCTTACTATTTATGAGGGATTTCTCGAGGATGTTCGCAGGCATTCCTCTCCACCGGCTCACCTCTCCATATAACTGCTTGGTTTTATTTCCTTTGTTATGAGAAGGCTAAAATTCGAATCCATTCCCTTGCACCTAATTAAATCTTTACATGGGTACCATGTGAACGAATCTCACAAGTTTTTCCCTCCCGCACGTACTCAATGCCTCACAGCAATTCGTAACTTTTCGAAAAAGCCGTGAACCCTTCGCAATGGCAGGGAAAGATATAAGGATCTCCTCCATGCTATCCCTCATCGCGGGTCGGATGTCGGACAAATTGCGTACTTTCATCAAGGATTACAAAATTCTAATAAATGTAGCATACATCCAAATGATGTGTGCAGAATTTTATGAAAAGAGTGCTAGGGAGAAAATTCAGCTTGACACTATAAAGGTAGAATGCTCGAACTCGAGACTAACACCCTTTAGACACCGCTTAAAGTGCATAAGACATCCACCGGTGGCGGAATCCACCACCTAAGAGAGAATGATGCCAAGCCAAAATTGCAAATTCTAACAAGGAAATTAGAGGCAATAGAGATGAAAAAGGTGAATGAGGTAACTAGTGTGCCTCAATTACCCTCAGTACCAAATGGACCTAGAGTAGAGGAGCCATGCATTATATGCGATGACCCTACACACTCGACCATTAACTGCCCAAATCTTCCTCAAGTTAAGGGAGCCATTCAAATTGAACAAGCCAACGCCCTTAACTACCAAAGGAAACCTTTCACTCCCATACTCAAACTTACAACTCGGGTGGGGAAAGCATCCTAATTTTAGCCGGGAGAAATGAGGGAGACTACACAACCCGCTAAACAACCAAGGCCCTCACTATCCAAACTAAGGTTTTCCAAATTCCATTCCTCCATTTCGTAATCAAGCCCCTAAGATTTCAGGAAACTCTAATCAAGGTCATCATCCACCGAACCAAGGGAATCAAACCACAAATTTTACCAACCTCCACATAAGAGTAGTCTGAAGATATAGTTACGCTTGTTCAAACCTAATAATCCACGAACAATGTAACTCCGAACCGGCTTAAATGATGAGATCCCAGATAACCAAGCGACTTCTGTCTATGTAACCTTCAACAAGAGAAAGGGAAACTTCCATCATAACTCATCCAAACCCACAAGGTCAAAACAAAGGTGGGAAGTTTAGGTTCCAAGGAGGGTACCTTGAGCATCAGAAGGTCACACTACCTTTCAAGTGGTAAGGTAACTGACAAAACTATTCAACCAAGGAATCATCACAAGAGTCCTTACAGTGAATTAGCTAGGAGAGGATGAAAAATCAGGACACACCTCATGTCCCTAATACAAAGATGGCAAAGATGATCAATCGTAGGAAGACAAGTCCAACCATATCCCTCCTCCAAATTCCATACCTCATAGACCGAGAGCACCAAAGAAATGACTAACCATCGAGATTTATGAGCCGTCAAACAAGTCAAACTCGAATATTCCCTTGTTAGATGCCACTACAAATCCCATCATGCTAAATCAAGGATTTGTGCAATTCCGTGAAAAGGAAACTAGGTGTCAACAAGGAGGCATTCATGACTGAACAATCTACGTCCCTAATTCGGAACACCTTGCCCCCAAAATACAAAGACCCAGGTAGTCCTACTATTTCTATAGTAGTAGGAAATTCAAAGTTGGGGCATGCTTTAGGTGGACTTAGGGGCAGTAAGGTTAATTTGTTGCCTTATCTCGTGATAATGTGGACTTAGGGTTAGGAGAATTAGAGCCAAATCAATACTCCCTTCAACTAATAGAATCGAGCGTGGAAAATCTTGGGAGGGATAAAGCGAAGGATGTATTGGTTCAAGTGGACAAATTTTACTTCCGGTCGATTTTGTGGTGCTGACACTCACTGTGGTGAACTAAGGAACCTGGCCTCCTAAGAATTTCGCCTAATTATTCTTGCAACCGCTAATGCCATTATACATTGTGGGAGGCCTAATGACACTTTCATTCGGGAACATGACTCGTTAACTAATATTTTCAATGTAATCAGTTGAATGGGGATAAAGAAGACATGTGTGAAATTAATATTATCAATTGGTACAAAAATAATTGGATAATGTTTCACATGATGATTCCAAGTCATGTCCGGTCAGCCCGACCGATGAGGAAGTGACCACTTTGGAGTCGAGTTTCTCCACTCTATAATCGAGCATGTATTTGAAGTTACTGTGTGGGCACCTAAATTTGAACTGTCGCCAAATGAGGGATAAGACATTGCCTTCGGAGGAGAAGCAAACCTGCTTGAGCTAAAACCTTTACCAACACATCTTAAATATGCATTCTTAGGGAGCAGACACTTTTCTAGTAATCATATCTTCCTATTGGGACGTGACTCAAGAAACTCAACTTTGGAAATATTGAAACCCACAGACTCCCTTAGGTCGATAATTGCATATTAAGGAATTAGCCCCTCGATATGCACAAATATAGAATTCACTTTAGAAGAGATGTCAAACCTTCTAGGCAAACTACGTAGACGAGATGAACCTAATAATGAAAGAAGTGGTGGAAAAGGAAGTTTTAAAACTTTTGGATGTGGGGTTATCTACCCTATCAAGAGAGAAGAAGGGTTAGTCCAACACAAGTAGTTCCTAAGAAGTCCGGGAGTCACAAGAGTTTCCAATGAAAAATAATGAGCTCATTCCTACTGTGGTCACCAAAGATGGAGGGTGTGTATAGATTATAGGAAACTTAATGCGGGTACAAGGAGCACCATTTTCCTCTCCTCGTTTGTTGATCAAATGTTAGAGAGAGTTGCGTGGCATGAATTTTATTGTTTTCGATGGGTACTGTGGTACAATCAAATTGAGATAGCTTTGGAAGACGTGAAAAACTACATTCACTTGCCCTTTTGGTACCTTCGCCTTTAGGAAGATGCCTTTTGGACTATGCAATGCACCCTGAACTTTCCAACGATGCATGATGGGAATTTTCAGTGACATGATAGAAATCATATCGAGATTTTCATGGATGATTTCTCGCTGTGACTCGTTCGAGAGCCAGGAAAATTTACGTAAGGTTTCTGGAGAGGTGTCAAGAGAAAATCTTGTATTAAATTGGGGAGAAATGTCACTCATGGTAACACAAGGAATTGTTTTAGGCCACATTGTATCAAAGATGGAATCGGTTGATAGTACAAAGTCAACTAATTTCCAACCTCCCTACTCCTAAGTGTGTTAGGAGATATATCATTCCTTTGGCCATGGCCGGTTTTTATCGAAGGTTTATAAAGATTTTAGTGCTATAGCCCGGCCCTTATGTACTTTGCTTGCTAAGGATGTCCCTTTCACATGGTCACAAACTTGTGACACTGCTTTTGCTAAGCTCAAAAACATGCTGGTGTCACCACCAATCATGCGGTCTCCTAATTGGGACCTCCCATTTGAGATCTGTGCGTATGCTAGTGATTATGCCATAGTAATGTGGTTAGGACAGAGGGAGGACAAAAAGGCTTTTGTCATTTACTATGCTAGTAAGACACTAGACTCTGCCCAGGCCAACTACACAACCACAGAAAAGAGTTTCTAGCTGTTGTCTTTGCTCTAGAAAAATTTAGGTCATATATTACCGCTCTCTCGCAACCATCTTTGCTGCACTACGTAAACTCAAGTACTTCGCTTAAGCAAAGATACGAAACCAAGGTTAACTAGGTGGATTTTACTCAATAAGAATTCAACTTGACTATTAAAGATAAAGTAAAGGAGAATGTGGTTGCCGACCACTTATCTCGATTAGTTCCGTATCCAACTCCATAGCATACCCATAGGTGATAGCTTCGATGAACAACTCGCTCGCTCATTACCCATGGTATGCCGACATAGTGAATTACCTAGTAACCTGCCGATTCCACTAATGGACTTCTCAACGTAAAAGAAATTCTTGACGATATTAAGAAATACTATTTGATGATCCATATCTATTTAAATACCGGCTCCGTGATCAAATAATGAGGAGATGTGTACCCAATGATGAGCAGGTGAGGATTTTAACTTCTTGCCACTCTGAAGCCTATAGAGGACATTTCTCCGCTCGAAAAACTGCCGACAAGATTCTGCAAGCTGGGTTTTATTGGCCCACTCTATTTAAAGATTGCTTTACTCGCGAAACTTGTGCTCACGCCGCAATTAGAGTGGTCACAAACGAAACATGATGCCTCTTACCCCAATTCTAATCATTGAAATTTTTGACCTGTCAGTATTGACTTCTACGGGCCTTTCCCTTCGTGGCTATCTCTACATTTTATTATCTGTTGACTACGTGTCTAAGTGGGTTGAGGCAATTCCAACGAGAACCAATGACCATAAGGTTGTTTTGAAATTTATAAAGGGACATATTTTTTCTCGTTTTGGAACGCATCGGGCAATTATTAGTGATGGTGGACTCCACTTTTGCAATCGATCTTTTGAAAATATGTTAAAGAAATATGGAGTCACCCATAAAGTATCCACGGCTTACCACCTACGTAATCAATGGTCGCCGGGAGCTAGCTAATAGGGATAAAACATTTTAGAAAAGACTCGCTTGCCCCGAATCGAAAAGACGGGTCACCTCGCCTTTTCCGATGCTCTTTGGGCATACCGCACCGCTTTAAAACTGCTTCGTATGTCTCCCTATAGGCTAGTTTATGGGTGGCTTGCTATTTGCTTCGTGAGATGGAATTGACGCTTATCGGGTTATTCGAACTTTTAATTCCGATCTAACTCAAGGTGTAGCGTTATTGGTACGCAATGAACTTGAAGAACCATGGAGGGAATCGTGGCGAAAAAGCCCGCACTTACAAGCGCGAGCGGCCTGCTATTCCATGACAAATCTATCACAGAAAACTTTGAACCCAATCGTAGTACTCGCCGCATACCTCCCGCTTGTACTATTTCGAAGCTCCGCCTCAAGTGGACTGGCCCTTTCATCGTTAAGGTGGTCTATCCATACGGAGCCGTGGAAATTGAAAATCCGGACAATGGGAACTCCTTCAAGGTGAACGGCCAACGCCTCAAGCCATTCCTTGAGCATTTCTCTCCTCACGAGCATACTGTGGATTTGGTAGACCCTCTCTACCAAAACCCTCTTTCCAAGTAACCTCATTCTCAATTACTGCGAAATAGTTTTGTTTTATTTTTGTTCTTGTTTTCTATTTTTATTGTTTTACTCATTTGACTTATTTAATGTTTCTTTCAATAACATAGAAAACAAAATCATGGGCCTTTGTTTCGTGATTCTCAAATCCCGCTACAGTACTTTAGTTCAAAGCATTGGGACAATGCTTGTTTCGCAGGTAGGTGTACACCGGTTGAACATAACTACGCGCCGTTATGTGCTCCGGCAATGTACTCTTCAAAATTTCCGCTTCGAGTATTATGTTTTACCCAGACCAGAGCATACCCGCTTGATCCTTACATAATTTCACATCATCTTATCGCATGTACATCTAACAAGCACAACAAGCCTTGTGTTCTTCTCACAGGAATTGTGTCCCCTTGCATTCTACCTACTTTATCGCTTCACCCAAACCATGTGACTTATGGCTAAAATTTCTCCGATCTTGCTCGTTATTGCTTCAATTGTGCATCAATTTAGCCGGGTCATGTTAATTTCATGCATCATAATCTTTCTGAACACCTTGCATAAGTGGAAAATGATTAGAGGCCATTATTTAGATTTGCATGCGAGTAGTTTGTAGTGTCTCATCCTTTGCACCCATTTTGAGCTTAAAGTTGTCAAGTTTATTCGAACCTTAGGAATCCGGATTTATGGAACAGCAGTGGTTCTCATGGAGAGTTTGAAGATATCCCAAGAATGAATTACAGTACTAAGTCTACGAATGCAGTCAGTTGTGGAATTTGAACAAGAGAAAAAGTGAACATGCAGAAAAACCTGGATGAAAGGCAGTTGAACAGGTCAAGATGTATAGCGGCACCACTGTTCCAAAAGTGAAATATATATATATATATATATATATATATTCAAAAAAAGAAAAAAAAGAAAAAAAAATCGAGTTTTGAAGCAAGTTCTCTTGAGTACAGCTTAAAGTTCCTCTGGGGTAGAACTTAACAAGCGTGGCAAAGTTCTCTGGGTAGAACTTAAAGTTCTACCGGTACAGTAGGGCGAAATTGGGCGAAGAGGGTTTTTAACTTAAAAATCGGATGCCCTCTTCATTTGCACCATATGGTTTTGTTATTCCACAAGTTGAGCCCTAGCCGTGTGTTCCTCTTACAAGCATTCCCAAGCTCAGTTGCTCTGCCAGGGTTTCCGGTTTCCAGTTCCAGATTGGTTACCTGCAGTCAGTGTTCGAACGTGGTAAGCCCTACAACTCTCCACTAGCATTGTTGATCTCCTTTCGGCTACATATGGATCTTGTTGGTTGGATTTTGTTGATATTATTCTGTGATTGCTGGCTGGGAGGCTATGCTGTCCATATGGGCAGGAGACTGTTATCTGATGTACACAGGGCCAGCCCAGTGTTGTTCGAGACAAGGTTTTGGGACATGATGATTTATTTCTGGGCCATCTGGGCCGTTATTGCTATCATTGCCATTTCCATGGCACGTTCTAGAACTTAAGGGAAGGAAGGCATCGGATTCCTCTATGGAGCAGAAGCAGTGAAAAAGAGAAAGCCTGATGCCTCCCAACCAGTGAAAAAGAAAAAAGGAAAACAAGTTGCATCCTCTTCAGAAAGTGAGGAAGTATCAGATAGTGTTGATGAAGAAATAGAGGCTATGTTTGCCGAAGACTCTGAGGGTGAGCACGAAAAATGGACCCGGGCAATGGCAAATAGGAACCAATGCGAGGGGCGTTAATTTGGAAACATTCTTATATTCTCATCCATTGGGGTAATTATCCGGGGAACAAAATATGCACTTACCGTGCGCTCACGGGATCCAGCGGTCTACCTTGATGAATTAGGGAGTTCTACACCAACTTGAAGGGAGAAAATCAGCGGGTTGACAACTGTCTTTGGAAACCGGTGATGGGAGGCGACCGTGTCCTCTGACTCGATAGCACATGCCTTACTATATTCGCCACGGCCCAGCGTCGAATGGCCATATCAGCTCGGGCTATTATTGATTCGATGCCCGATTATTCGTGGGCTATGTGCACCCGTCCTGTACCCATGAGTGGATTTATAAAACCGGGGAATTCGTTCACGGAAAGTTAAAGCGAGAATCACGCCACGATGGGCAAGATCATTCCACGATCGCATTTGGTAGAAGGGTTGTGAAAAGTCTCCCGATCAAGAACGGTCGGTTGTTGTACGGGGTTATGGCCAGGAAGGCGATTGACTATGCACTAGTCATATGGTGCGCGATGAGGAGTTCTTACAATATTCGCGTCTGGCAGAGCACTATTAACCCTCACTTGTGACTAGTATTGTAGAAGAAGCGGGGGATGGGGACCCGATTAAAGAAAAGGGTGATACCTGGCGGAGCATATCACAAATAGGTGGCGAAGCGAAGCACGGCCTCCACTAGACCACGACCTCGATTGCCTTGATACCTCCCTCTGGACCACTTCTTCCACGACTCCGACACCTATGAGCACATCGCCTTTGAAGGGATGGAGAGAGCGGCGTATCAAGGGGTGGATTGAGTGCATCCTTGGGACGAGCGGTTGGACCGACGTCTCTCGGGCTTGAGCCACATCTTTCGGGAGCCAGCGGCGGTCACTCACTTCTCAGTTTAGAGGAGAATCGGAAGGAGAGGCAGTATTGGACGGGACGCATTCTCTTCGATGGGGATGATGACGACACTGCATAGTTGTGTTAGGCTATACTAGGGTGGTGTTGGCAATCGGGTAGTAGACCTTAGCCATGTTATGCCAACACCCGTTTTGATTTTCACCTTTTCTTTCATTTAGCCCACGGTCATTACAAACTCTTAAGACCTCTTTGATTCGACTTATGTTTTATGTTTCTTTTGACATTATGCATGAGGGTTACATGTTCTATGTTATATGATTGCTTACCTTATTTTGATCATTACAGTTCACTGCAAGCATGACTACCTTACATTTCTTAAATCCATAATCCTTATTTGAATAACCAATTTTGTGTTAGCGTGTTATAATGTTCATTGTGTAAGAATGTGGTTGGGCAATTGAGTCATGCTGGTGCATACTAAAGTGGGTGAAATGCTCTATTCCATAAGTGCTATTTTGAGATTCTTGCAAAGCACTGTACCGAGCGCCTTGTTTAGATTCATACTTAATTGGGTAGTTCGATCTAAATCTTGCTAGGGACTAGCAAGATGCCAGGTTGGGGTGTGATGAATACACATTTTGAGTGATAATTATAATAGAATCTAGCAATTTAAATCACAATTTACCCACATTTAGCCTGAAGCAGGTACTTCTAATCTCTTACTGTGTTTTGGACTTGTGCGGAGTCTTTTCGGGTTTAAAACGTAAGTGCACAAGGATGTTTGCCCGGGAAGCTAATATGAAGCAGTGTGGATGTGGGTGAGCAATTGTGAAGTCTCGGAGACTCCGGAAAAGCGAGAAAGCACGGTGCACAAGTTCCTAACGATTTTGACTTAAAGTTCTACCGGTACAACTTGCTGAAAAATTGGCAGTGAACAAGTTCTACTGGTAGAACTTAAAGTTCTACCGGTACAACTTGCTGAAAAATTGGCAGTGAACAAGTTCTACCGGTAGAACTTAAGATTACCAGTGCAACTTGATGGAAAATCAACATTAGTGAGTTCTGGGGGTACAACTTAAAGTTCTCTGGGGTACAAGCGCATGGAACTTGCGGGGTGTCCAAGGAATTCAATCAGTCTGTGAAAGGCACTCTCGTCAACAAACCAAAATGGGAAAATCACATTGGAGAAATTTATAAAGGAGGAGGACCTGAGTAATAGAGAACTCTTTTAGTTTTTTTAGTTTTTCACTTCTAGGGTTTAGGTTTTGATAGAATAAGAGTTTTCTCCAGTTTTTGAGTTAGACTTTGTAGATCCAGATTTCAGAGTTCTATTCTTTTGGAAGTTTCGGCTTCAAGAGTTTGTAATCTTTCAGCATAAATATTTATTCTTGCTTTAAATCCCACAGCATTCCATATTCTTCATTCTCGGTTTTACAAGTCGAATTCGATTACGCAAGATACTTGTTTTATGATTAATACGTTCTTAGGCTGGTGTTCATACAAGTTTTATGGGTTCTAAGCCCTCTTCTTTGGGATCATACGGGAAACTCACCCGATCAAGAGTAAAGTCCCTCAATTCCTCTTTTGATTTTCAATGGTTGTGTAAGATTGATCACTTGTGTAGAAAGGTTTTAAATCCTTCATTGAAGCGATTCTTGACAACGTGTGAGATATTTCCGGTACACGTTGTGCTTGATATGAATGCAAGGCTGAGGTTCGTTTAATTGAGAACAAGTGTTTAGTATTACTTGATCATCTTTATTTTCCAAAAGCATTTAAAGATAAATCCTCCATCGAAGACCATTTATCAATGGTTCCTAAATGAGTTTATAAAATAAGAGGTGGGACTTACCTGATCAGAAGTGAGTGGAACCCTAAAAATCCCAGCAATTGTCTTTCTAGTTTAAAACATTTAACCAATCAATAGTTCGGTAAACAACACAACATTTAATTCTCTTGCTAAATCATACTTTTAGTGAGGGAATAAGCTCTGATGATCAACAAAGTAAGACCGCTCCCTGAGGAGATGACCTGTGGATTTCCACAGTATTACAATGCTAGACGACCATAATTCCTACGCTTGGGAATAGAATTAGGCACACTAATCAGGACGAAGCAATACTCAATCAAGGTGACAATCATTATCTTTGTATACTTTTCACTCATTTATTATCACCAATTTACTATGTCTAATCCTAACTCAAAATTAAAACACATCGATTGGGGTGGTTACTTGTGTAAAAGAGTCAACCTTTGCCTATTGAAATACATTTAGGAACATATTTGCATAATTGCCAATTATATATCGAATGATATAAATAATTAAAAGTTCACTATGACTTAGCAACCTAACCGAGAGGGAGGTGAATTAGTTTTCTAAAAAAATTTTCAATCAATAACAATAAATAAAAAAAATAGGGATAGAGAAAACAAAACCCGAATTTATAGTGGTTTGGCACACCCTTGCCTACGTCAACTTCTTCTCAACCTTCAATCGGTGAGGGTTCCACTAGTAGCAAGCTCCAACCCGAGCTTCTTTCTTTACACTTGGATGGCTCCAATGGGCTCTTCACAAATCCTTCAAGTTATACACACTTGAAGCTTTCTCACTTAAGTACAAAGAGACATTCTCTCAACCTCTCTATATGGATCAAATACTACTTAATCTTGATGAATAAAAAAGTGCACTCTAGAGTATGCAAGTTAGATGAATGCATAAAGAATCTCAATTAGAGAATTGATTGACAAGAAGAAATATGATTGAGAGAATAAATGCAATGAGTCTCATCAAGTGTCCAACCTCTTAAGCGATCCTCCATACTCTATTTATAGAGTGGGAACTTAGTAGCATTTAAGCTGCCAATCGGTAGATTGTTTTTTGTATACTAGCCGTTTATAGCCGTTGAAACCCGACCGTTCGAAGCCGGTGATGGTTTCTGGCGGTTGGCGTTCAAATGAACCGATCAAGTGTTAAACCATTTGGTGGTATTTTGATTATAGTTGGATGAGATCTTTGTCAACAGTTAATCAGCTGGTGACCATTTACTCTTGGTTGGATAAATACACATCCATCATTAGATACTTTCATTGATTAAATAAATTTCACTAACATACACCAATCATTGATAATGGTTGAAAAAACGATGAAGTTCTTTAAGGATTATAAAGTCTAGTTTTATATTAACTCAGTTTCAAAAATGTAAAATTTGGTTTAAAACGGTTTTGTGATGATGCATATACAATGATGATGACCTCAGTGCTGTTGTAATCATCTTTTAGATTATTAAGTTGAAAGTCTGTGGTATGGCGAGCAGTCGATTTTCTTGAAACTTGATCTAGTTAAATCTTGATCAAATGATGTCTTTAGTTCATTCATCGTTTGTCGTATAATATAATCTTATCATCAATCAATGATAATCATGATCACGATAACATAATAAACACCAATACGTCCATAGCTTTGGATCGTGTTGTATTCATGGTTGAGTACGTTAAAACCATTTCTGTCATTGAATATTAAGATTATCTCTGTTTTGTTTAAATAATATCCTCTTATAATTGCAGTTCTTGAAAAATCATCTCACTTTAGTGATCATGAACATTTTCCCTCTGGATTAGTATAGGCGAAAAACTTTATATTCTGACTTTTCTCGTATGACTTTGTATTGAATTATTATTGAAGAACAACAAGATCAGTTTCCATAGTTATAAAATATATAAATTATATTCTTTATTGTGGATAATTTTCTTATTGACAAAGAATATTCAATCTAGATATTTACAATAATAATCTGGTCATATAAATTAATAGATAATCTATAGAGTTATTCATCAGTGATGGCGGTGGAGGTATAATACATATTTTTACAATTACGGAGTAATCAATAATTTACTACTTTCACCGTATTTTGGACATATTGTATTCTTATCAAACAACATGTGATATTTGATCTTGCATATTGTAACGTATACCAGACTCCCGATAACATTATAAGTAGGAGACATTAATCGGTGGCATCTCCTTTTCTTCTAAAATAATTGAGTCATTTTTTTTGGCAAAACTGCAGTTGAAAATGAAGATCGTAGGATACAAATCTTATATCGATCATTTTAAAAGTTTCTATCATGGTGTTCTTGGGAAAGATCATCTGGTCCAGTTAACAGTGTATAGATCTTTATTCGAATATAGATTAATTCTGTATATTATCTTAAAATGGTGAAACCATCTTTGATGGTTTAATAAATAAATATTATATTATAACATATATCAGGATATAAAGATATCCTTGCAGTATATAGTAATAAAACATAAATGATCTCATCAGTGTTTGTGAAATCATGCTGGTATTACAGCAAAATCTGACACATTATTTAGATAGATTGCTCAGGTCATGCAAATCAGTTGAGTTTTAACATATTACTAATGCTCTGACGCTGATCAATGACATGATTATTATATGATTCGCCATTTAACACTCATTAAATGGTTATCTTACGATTAACAGCGTGGCTCTAATCCTCTTCTTGATGAAGGTGATTGAAACGACTAATATTCTTGAAGTTATAAGTCTATGTAACATATTGATAATATTTGTATTTTTAATGGATTATCATATACTTTGGCAAATACCGAACTGTTTTGTTCTCAAATAACATAATCTAAGAAAGCGGATGACCAGTCTCAACGATTGGCACATATACAATTCTTTTTCCATTACTTTTCTCTATTGTCTTCGAATAGAACAGGAAGAATCTTTATGAATAGACCAGTTCAACATTATCATATTAGCATCACGTTATGAACATTTATCTTTAACTTCAAATAATCATTAGAAATATGAGAACTTTATTCTCATGTTTATATCTTATTATTGCATTATAAATTATACTTGCTTTATCATGATTAAATCATTGTTGTTATTCAGTGAATCATATATTAAAGATCAATCGTTCATAAGATGTGATCATGTAATTTGCAGATGTGGAAGTATATAAAATGCAGTACATTGTGAATTCTACAGTAACTAATTCATCTTATTACAACCTTATGAACTTATAACATACTAGTGTTTGTTGTATCTTGAAGAAATCTTTCATTTCTTTTTGGCATCCAAATTATGTTCTTGAGAAGATTGTTCTATAAACCTTACCTCTCAGTTACAACCCTTTAAAAAGATCTTTCAATTGTGTTATTTTTCATAACTCATATAGACCAAATGAACATATTAGAATGATGTGCGTTAATAGTGAACGATTCATCCTTCTCATTCTTAAATAGAGATTATCATGGAGTCATTATTGAGCCCTAGTTATGTTTAACAACATTTTAATTACCTCTTCAAATAACATGATTTTTGTGAATCCATGAATAGTAATTTATTTTTTTAATACCCTTTCATGCAAAATATTCAAATTATCAAATGGAATGATGTAAAACATTCTTTGTTTGATTGTATTGACTTCAGTTCTCAAACTAGTTAATATATGTCTCCATATTTGGGACATTGTTGCTTTAAATCTAGTGTGAGATGCAAATCTCCCTCATGTTTCCTTCCGACAATCGATATATGCAATGCGTATAATCACATCAAAACTTACAGCCAGACGCGCGAAGCATGCTATAGCCCGCGAATCCATTTCTTCCATTGGTGAGTTAGAACTGGAGTGAGTCGTTATAACGACTGCCGAAGCTGTTGTGAGTCGCCAATCATAACCGGGCATCTTTTCCATACCATGACTTCCATGAGTTGAGGCATATCACAGAGGCCTCAAACCAAACTACTAGTGTGCCTGCTAAATGGGGAAGCTGACATCCAAACACATTCTTTGGTGGTTTCCAGTTTACCTTTGCTTTATTTTGAGGATCTGCCTTTTGCAGTCAGTGAATCTTTGTTGACTAAGATATATGTTGAACAAAGCGCGCCACTCAACGGCATATATTATTAAATCATAGGATCTGCCATTCAATCATAGTGCCTGAATAACTGCTCTAAACTGCATAGATACTGCTGGGATATCATCGTAAGCTATGACGAACCTGTCAAAATCACGGCAGAGTGCGGTTTCATCAAAATCCGTAGGCGCTCTTAGACATTAATTCAATAAATGGCATCTAAACTCATAATGCGTAGCGTATGTGAATAGTGTGGTGCATCATCTATCTTTCAATGATGTTTGACTCAAGGTATCTTGAGCTCTACTGGACCCCTTGGAGTTGTGATCAATAACTCATGATCTGAAATTGGATCCGTTGGATGATAACTCGAACAATTGCTGTAAATATACAACATAAATCATGTACTGCTGGAAGAACTGTTTCCCAGCGTGAGGATATCTTCAGGTGGGATGATCCATGTAATGGTCTTCTGTGGGCCTTAAAATACTCAACTCTGGGACCATCTGGAATGAAGTAAGATAGTCAGTTAAGTAATATTGAACTCCTCTCTTTTAGGAGTGCAATCTGCAATGTCAATGGAAATACATCTGGGAACTCTCTAACAACTGGAATCTCATCCAATATAGTCCCCTCCTTCCATGTCTCCACCACATAAGCTAGATAACCTTGACATCCTTCTGTGACATTCTCTGTATTTGCCATGCGGAGATCATCTTTGGAAGATAACTCTCTGTATTCCCCTGAACTTTACCTCCAATTTCCCCAGCCTATTCAACTTTACTTCCTTTTTATAACAATCTAATGTGGCTCTGGCGAGAACTGACCAATCCATCACAGAGAACCATCAAAGTCCCTCATATCTAAAGCTACAAGATCCGCCGGGAACTCTTGTCCTTCAATCAGAACTCTACTATCTTTGATTATTCTGTCTGAGAATAACGGATCTCCTGCTGGAAGGGAAACTCTCATACGACCCTCTAATGGCTGGGTCTCTATCTGGAAGCGATCTAAGAAAGGCTTGGATGCAAATGAATGCGTGGCTCCTGGGTCCACTAATGTATATGCATCATGATCAAGGATAGAAATAATACCAGTGACCACATCTGGAGCTACATCTGCATCTTGCTGAGTCACATCATAAACTCTGGCCTGAGTGCGGGCCTGCAATGCACGTATCCACAGGGCTACCTGCAAATCTGCCCGCGACCGCCTCTACACAGTGGCCCTACCTTGGGAAACCTCTCCACGAAGACCACGAGTGCTCGTCTCTCGGTGTTGGGGTAGCTAGGGTGCTACGTGTCTTTTACACCAATCAGGCGGGGCACTCCTAATGAAATATTGCGGCCACAGGTGGAAGCCTGCAATACTTGAATCTCTTACACCTCCCCATGGTGTCGCCTCTGACACATATGACAAACGGGAGAAATATTTCGGGTGCCACTACTAGCAACTGGGGGCCTCACTGATCCCTGACTAGAGATAGCTCCTCGACCTGCACCTCGGCCTCTATAACCTTTACCCTTGCTTTTCTTTCTACTGTACTGACCAGAGCTCTGTTGGGACGTGCTTGGTGCACTCCTCTTACTTTCTTGCCTACTCTGATACATAGCTGTAGTACTTTGCTCAACTCTCAGAGCGGCCTCAACTAAGTCCCCAAATCTATTACGAGAACGGCGATAAAATGCACTGCGATCGATCTTTATTAGTCCTAATAAAAACCTTTTGCACTTCGAGGACTTCATCGGCAGATATAGGGAACCAATCCTAACTAGTTCGAACTTCTTCTCATGTCTGACAACGACATGTTCTGTACGTTCTAATTTGAAGAACTCCTCAATTTTTGAATCTTTATGGCTTTGAGGAAAGAACCTATCAGTGAACTCATGCTGGAATTGGTCCCATGATATGCCATCAGGATACCTTCTCTCTACGGTATCCTACCAATCCTTAGCCCTGTATTCCATCAGAAAACTGGAAAACAAGACCCTTTGCTCATCCGTGCATCCCATAACTCCGTAAACCTTGTTTACTAGGTCTAGCCATAACGGTACATACGGATCTGCTTCTTAGTCATATGGCTTGGCGCCCAGCTTCTGTACTCTCTCTATCGACCTCCCGGTTCTTCTAACCTGTCTGGTTGGCGGTGGAGGTTCTTATTTCTTCCCCAGCCAGTCGTTATGGCTACAATCGTACCCACCTACTCTGCCGTAAACAATCCACGGCACTTGAGCTCCTTCGGGCGGCAGCCGGATGGTCCCCGACGACGCTCTTCGGAGGCTGATTCATAAAGGCGGTAGTGGAACCTACTACGTGCTCATCCCTCTCGATGCTAACGGGACGCTTGAAACCGGCTGGAGACAACTCTCCTAGGGCGGCCTCTACGTCCTCTTCATTTATAGTCTTCGTAATTACCAAAAATCAACTGTTTAATACTTTGAATCACTTGATATGTATGTACTTTGAGTTTGAACATGCATGGTTGCCAATACTTATGCTCTGATACCACCTTAACACACCCCCACCCCCCTCCAGCGGCGGGTGTGCCAGCCACTCCATAGAAATCCCCAGCCATTACCTCTAACGACTAGAAATCCCTGTGAAGCGAAGCCGTATTGCTTGCTTAAACCTCGTATAAATTTTTTTTTTCCACCTTAGAATTTGGTAAAATCTTGGCAGCGGTAAAACCTCGATAGCATGGCATTTGCGTATATGGCTTGTGTCGAATCACTATATCTGTGATTCCTTTATCCAAATATGGCAACCAGCAATCCAACACATTCTAACAAAACTACACTATGTACATACATATGTTCCAATATACAAATTCAAAGTATATTCTTACAAAATATTATTAATACACAACACTTATACTGATGTCAGGACAAATCCTATTGTGCTCCAGTCTTTAACGTCTTTTATTACTGGAAAATAGTTTTTAAAATAGAAAATAATGAGCTAAACGAGCTCAGTGAGTGTATGCTTTTAGAAAATGTTTTGCTTTTTCGGAAAACATCTCAAAACTGTAAAACTCTCTTTTCAGGATATTTTCCAGAAGCCTTGCTTGCTTTATTTAAAAGTTTCTAAAACTTTTAATACTTGCTTGCTTGCTTTGCTTTATTTAAAAGTTTATAAAACTTTTATTGCTTGCTTTCTTGGAAGTTTATAAAACTTCTCAAAAATTCTCTTGCTTGCTTGCTTTATCTTGCTTTAAAAGTTTCTAAAACTTTTAATCAAATCTCTTGCTTAAAAAGTTTCTCAAACAACACAAACCTCTTGTTTTTCAAAAATTCTAAAACTTTATAAAACTAAGACCTGATCAACCGTTCTCTTAATCATGAATAGATATAACCAGTGATTAAATATCATCAGATAAGTGCTCAACCGTTTTCTTTAAATCTAGGAAGCACGTCCTCGACCCAGCGTGCACCAGTGGTTGATTTCCAAAGCCCGAATGATCATGCTTATAAATCATCCAACCCTTTGGAGCTATGCTTGCTTCTTTGTGCCCTAGTGAACACGGGAGCCTGGGCATCGACCGTGCTGGTGGAAGGACCTGTGTCCACATCGCCTTTACAGACCAAATATGGTGGAATTGACGCAGGTGCGCCATGCCATAATTTAGTTAGAGCTCTTAACCTTATATACTCCTATACGTTCCACGGTCTCCTTTAAAAGCCATGATGCATGACCTAAGTTTGCCGACCAGGCAAAACTAAAATGTATGTATGATATCCCATGCATGAATGCCTCTATTGGTTTGCGCTAGAACAGGGATATTAGTTAGGCTGTTTTGCAATATTCTTTTGCTTTGTGATAAATGGTTTAATGATTCAAACCATTTTCTTACTTGTGGTTTAATAATTCAAAACCGTTTGCTTACTTGCTTGCTGCTTGAAAAATGGTTTACAACTCAAAACCATTAAATCTGAATTAATAAAGCAGGTTTATAATATGTCGCTGGTATTTGAAAAATAGGTTCAAACGCTCCACTTTTGTAACACTAAACTTGAGCACGATTCCACACTTTTCACTTCTTTACTTTAACCTACAACCAACGAATCTGACGACATGTGGTACCTCACGTATAACGTGTAAACTTAACGTACTTCCTAGCATTTAGTCACACTCAATTCTCTTCGCCTCGGCGGCGAGGTACGTTACGTTTTTCGTCGAGTTCCAATCTTATTTGAACCTCTCTTAATCATTCAATAAGGTTTCTATACTAACGGTGTATGGTTACCCAGGCCATCATGAAATACAACATCTGGGCATTTGGGGCACATGCAGTACCACACCTTTGACTGTACCGGTGGGTTCTTTGTCTGTTAGCCTTCTTAGGTACGGTGGGCCTCTGGTGGCTGTTTGTTGCCTGTTGATCTTAAGTCTGAGTTCGGGGGTACCAATTTGTTTCTTTTGCCACTTTTGGTACAATTTCATATCTTGACTACAAATTCATATACCTCAGAATTTACATGAATTCATCTAAAAATAACTCATAATCATGTTGTTGGTGGTTTGGAACTCATACCCACAGGCCCTAGGTAAAAAATCCTGAATTCACCCAAGATGTATCGATTCTTCTAAAATCATATAATTTGATGATTCCATGTTTATTTTACACCAATTGGGTTTTTACCCTGCCTCAGCTAAAAATCTAAGGGTTTTGGTGAGCCCTCATTCCCAAAACCACAGACAAGAGACAACTATTCATGAAATCCATACCAAAACTCTAGACATCAAAAGACCCATGATTCCAAGGCAAAAACATACCTGATTTTTGGTCTTCTTCTCCTTCTCCTTCTTCTTCCTCTTCCCCCTCTTCTTTTCTCTCTTCTCCTCACCAAGCATGATCTAGCCTTTTGTGGGGTTAAAATGGAGCTTTTAGTTTTGGCTTTTGTCTCACCTCTTTTATATTCTAATATTTACATAATTGCCATTAAGTCCTTCATCCTTTTAATTTTGCAAATCAAGCATTTTGTTGTATTATGGCCCATCTCTACTTTGATTATGACATTATGTCCCATTTGATCATTCTTTTAACCACAGTGCTAGTACCACAGTCAGGGTTATGTTTATCATTTCATGTTTCAATCTCAGTGCAATACTGTGTGCTTGATTTTTCGTATCGCCCCTCTGATTTCATGTGCGTACACTCTCTCGGGACCAGGGCGTTGTTATATATAATATAATTTTAATTTAAAAGATGGCTAAACTCTACAGCTCAATCCATCAAAAGCTGATAAACCCTCTTTAACGTTTGAAGGCTTTCCATGGGGAGTATTGGGAGAAGAAGAAGAGAATATAGGAACATGAAAGGCATGAGTATCTGAGCCGATGATGGAGGAGAGGGTCTACATAGAAGAAAAAAATTTATGTACTTTCTGGGTCATCTAAGAGAACAAAGCGGGGAAGAGGGTTTGTTAGAGAAAATAAAGTTTTTGTGGAACGTGTTTTTCGGTCTTAAAGGATACCGACTGAAGATGTTAGAAGTCAAAGCGAATCTGAAGCGAGTTTGACTTCAACCATGGTAGAGGTGGCCATTGTAAGCAATGGTGTGGTGGATTTGCTTTTTGTGAGGATTATTTTGGAGTTGTTCAATCGGAGGCGTGATTCTGTCGGATAATGGGCGTGGTAAGGTAATGGCAGACTGGTTTTAGATGCCAATTTTTGATGCGTTAGGATTTACCCATGAATTCTAAGGTGACTTTGTGATTTGGCGTTGGGTAAAAAATAAAATTGAAGTGTTACCTAAGTGGATGTGATATTTAGTTTTAGTTTAAGTTTTTTGTTGTTTCTCTTTAAATAAGTATATTTCTCTATCTTTATATTAACTTATGCTTACACATTTAGAGTTATCAAAAATGGTTAATAAGTTCTGCACATGGCTTGTCATTTTGTGTGAAAATCAATTATGTGTAGGGGTGATTTAAGTCTCAAAGAATAACACTGAAGATTTTAAAGGAAGATAAAGCAAGATTTTGGAGCTAGGTTGGAGCAAGATTGTAAGCGGTTATTTCAAAGAAATGCTTCAGTTGTGATGAACATTTTTGATTGAGAGAGCATTTTTGGTGGGGAAACTTCAGAGAGCAGTGACTGAATGCCAAAAAAGGTATTTTTTTTTCTTTACATCTTTTAGGAGGAAAAAGGGGTTTCTCATGTATACATTCACAACCCCCCTATTTTTTTGTTATGAAGTCATGAATCCTATTCAAATAAAAACTCGTAGCCTTTAAAAATGATGAAATCTTGAGTGTTTGAATCCCAATACCTTGGAAGATTCCTTATTGATATAAATCTTGGAAGATTCCTTCTGCATTCTCAATTATCATCTTATTTTCATCTTATAACATGTCCATTTGATTACATATATTAAGCAATGATCTAATTCTAGCTAGGTGCCTTGTTTAAGTGTTTGTTTGTTTTGCCTAACAACTTGAGATAAATTTACGTCACGTGAAGTTTGTTAGCATGGGTAAGTGGGGCTCATTTACATACAAATAGAGTCCTCGTATGGGTTCCCTTTTATAGTTTTACATTTTCAACGTGAGAATAAAGAAACCTTGAGAGTTCTTCCATGCAGAT
Source organism: Tetrastigma voinierianum (assembly GCA_016808115.1). Taxonomy (NCBI): domain Eukaryota; kingdom Viridiplantae; phylum Streptophyta; class Magnoliopsida; order Vitales; family Vitaceae; genus Tetrastigma; species Tetrastigma voinierianum. The sequence continues at coordinate 482,785 of JAEQBH010000706.1, read as the reverse complement.
TCATTTTCTCATCTTCTCTCAAGCAACCTTTTTCTCTTTTTTCTCAATGTTTTGTCTTCTATATTGGTTTAACTGAAAATTTTCCCACCAAGTTTTTTCTCTTTCTTTTTTCAATGTTTTGATTTGGTTTTTGAGCATCTTCTATGTGGTGTTCTACAACTAGACTACCTTTCAAAGATAGAATTTGAGATCTCAATAAGCCATAATTAGCTTGACTTAATCATAACAAAGACTTTGTTTGCCAACTTGCATTAAGGCTGTATTTTCTACTTTGATACTGGGAAGGTGTGTGTGTCACTTTCAACTTTTGCCTCATGTTTTACTTTTCTCATTATCTTTCATTTTATAATGATTCTAGTGAGATTTCTTTCCTTTCAAAATTTGTAGAAAGTCATAATTCTAATTATATTTATAGTTTATTTGCATATAATGTTGAAGCTTTCTATTCTGAATATGTTTGATGGTTTAAAATGAAAGTGGTTAGCCAAAAGATGAGAAATCATTATGTTACAAGAGGTAATGCTGAAAAATATGAAGAATGTATCAATATTCGATATTTTTTTCAAAAAATTAGAAATTGGGATATGATTTGTGGTAAGTAATGAGTTATCATTAATGGGGTTAAATGAATGTTAATTCATTCATGTAAGAAACATGAATATGAGAATGTGGTCATTCACCACACAAATAAATGTTTCATTTACAACATTTTTCTTATTTTTTATTTTTTATTTGAAAATAATTAAAATAGAGTGTGGATTTTAATGTTGTTGCCACTTTGGTATCAAACTTTTAAATAATCCTATGCATTGCATTAACAACTATATATAAAGATTGTTGAAAGCATAGCATTTGCCATTTAGGTGCGAGGGTGGAGCTTTGCAATACAATACAGACTATAAAAGTATTTTGAAAATTTTGTTATACTTATTATAAATACCCTTTTTTTTTTAAAAAATATGAATTTAATTGACTCAAACTAGCAATACATTCTATTGATATACAAAATTAAATTCGCTAAAAAAACTAAAAGATGGCGCAACATTCAGGTTAATAGCACTAACATAATGACTTGGCATAAAGCCTATATATTTGAAAATTCTATGATGACTAGAATTCATAAGACTCCAGTTCTGCGGCATACTGACGACCCTGATTTGAATTGATGTCTATGCCTGATCAAATATGTTTTGCCTTTTGAATTGTCCAAAACACGACATAACAAGCCAATGAAAGCTAACACAAACAACACCACGATAAGACGTCTATGAAAACATGAAAAAACAAAATAACACAAAGATTTATGTGGAACGATCACTTGATTGATAAAAAGTGGAAAAAAAAAAGGTCACCGTAATAGATATAGTGGAAAGATTTCGCCATTGTTCCCATGAAACTAATAACCATAGTAGATATAATGGAAATATATCGTCTGTTGTTCCCATGGAACTAGAGGTGGACCTATTCAGATTTGAATCATATGCTTTAATTCAAAGTAAAATCTAATTATCATTAAATCATTTAAGTGATTTGTGCTTTGATTTGCCCTCACTATAATTAAGAATTGGGAGGAAAGAAAAATGAAGGAAAAAAATAGAGTTAAATCTCACATATTATTTTATACTATTCCAATCAAATTATTATTGCTCAGTATATAAAGATTAAATAATTTAGAGGTGGTAAGTTTTAAAGTAATTTTATTTATATTTGTAAGTTTTTAAGTAATTTTATTTATATTTGATTTCCTTTAGGGTTATGTTTGGTTCCGAAAGATTTAAGGAAAAATCACACGAAAAAAAAAAGAAAAAAAAAATTCCATATAATATTTTTATTTTAGTGTAGATCAATTTTATCTATTTAAACTCATCAAATATCTGATTAAATTGCAATGTAATTTTATTTATGTTGATTTTCTTTAAATTTTTTTATTAAATATAAGAAAAGTATTTTCTTTAAGCATTTTTTTTTTCTTTCCTTACTACTTTTCACAAACCAAACCAAACACAGCACTATTGTTTTTGGCCCCCACCACGTAAAAGTTCTATATACATTCCTCTTAGTTTTCTGCAATTCTTCATCATTAAATATCGCAAGGTTACGAGTTCCCAAATGAGTTATTTCGTATTTGAGTTTTTGCAAAAATACAGTGTGACATTGCAGGTCTTATTTATTGCATAGTGTTAAGCCATTGCAGGTCTTACAATCTTACCATTTATGTATTGTTCTTGATTCTCAAATAACAGAGAAAAAAAAAAAAACAATAGACACACACCTTTTCCATAATTAATCATGATTAATAATCAGTGTCTGGGGATGGTCTATCAAAACACTTAGCTGTAAAATCTCAGAGTTGGCATGGCTCGATCTTTAGTTGTTGCAATTAATAAACGAACATTACAAACACAACAATCAATCAGTGATATTATAGTCGTCGTCAACCTCATTTTTGGAGCATTCTTTTGCAATATCATACGCTATCTGGCAATCATCCTCCGTCAGGTGCTTCAACATGCCAAATATTCTTACCATGCAAATCAGCATTCATGCTGGATCTTCCTTTCACTGTCTCTTTTCACCTGCCGTGGTTAGTGTCACACCCCAATCTGCTAAATTTCAGCAATTTATGGGTGTCAAACCCCAGAACTTAATAACTGTTCACCGGAATTCCCACAACACAACACGAGATTGAGACATGAGGTTAAGGGAAATGGATCGGATTCGTTTATTGATGACTCTCTTCCATCTACAAAACTAACAAAACCCACAACGGTGCCTCTTTGCACCTAAACCACAGGACTTGAAGGAGCTTTCTCCTGAAATCTCCTCACGGAGACTCTCTTCTCTCAACCCCTTCGATCGGACTTATATAGAGCTATCAGTCAAGTTACATCACTCACATCGTAGGTCGGTTTGGAAAACATGGCCTTTGACTATACACTTGTCCTCACACCCCTCTATGTGATGAACTGCAACTACCATGTTTGAAGGAACCGCTGTAGTGCTTTCCCGCCCATTCACACGCTCCTTCTTGGTTTGGAGTTGCACCCCATGATCAAGATCTGAGTGGCCGTGTGCATCATGGATTCACCTGCTTGCCTTCTTAGTTCAGCTTAGTGCTTGTCTTGGGCAGCTGTTCTTAATGTGCTGCTCTACTGAGTCTTTTGGCGCAGTCGCAGCTCCATGCTTGCCACGAGATCTTTGAAACATCTGGCTAGTGTATCTCCTTGGCTGAGTCGTGTAGTCATCACGTACCTTTGGATCTTACCGCCTTTAATGCGGGTGTGCCCTTCTGCCTATTGCCTGTCCTTACCTCTGTACTGTCCTTTACATGCGCTCTTGTCATGCATACCTGTTCACTGTTGCCATCTCTTGCCATCTTGCCGTGTATTGCGCCCATCTGGCTTTGCTGTCGACTGCCATCATCACGGCTGCTGTCTTGTGACCATGCAATGCCTCTCTCTTGTTGCTATGCGCGCCTACGTTCTGCATTGTGGGCAACATGCCGTCAGGCCCATGGCCATGTTCCCCGCTGTCTGTTTGCCGTAGTGCCCCAGGGCTGGCGAGGTGCGTATGGCGTGGCCATGGCCCACTCCCTCGGGACATGCTCCCCCTTAAAGAGCATTATAAGCCTTTCACGGATTTTCTTTGGGAGACATGGAAGTACATTTGTGAGGTATAATGAATGTTTAAATAAATATTAAATGAGTTAATCACCTCATTACTTTTGCACCCATTAATTAGAACCCTGAGGCCTGACCAGCCTTCACATAGGTTTTAATGAGTCCGGCTTCATTCATTGCCTTCCCATCGCCATATCATCGCCTGCGATTGTCTTTTGGCCTCTGACATTTTGTTTTTGCACCTCATCAGTGGCCCATTTGTCTTGCTTCCACCGACCCGAGTCTCGGGGTGCGAGACTTAACCCTTGGGACCATGGCCGTGCCTCACTAGCTAACCACACACGGAAAGGCAGAGGGTAACAAACCCACCTCAATGAAGTCAACGTCTCGTTGACTCAAACATCTCTTTATTCAACACATTTTTCCACGACTTGTCCGAATCTGAGACTCAGCGATCAGCCTCTGGATTAAAACATACTTTTAGTGAACACCTACTATATGAAAGTGTGCCTGCATTACAGATCAAAATCATGATTTGGTTTCTTTCTTCTGTGGCAGATCTGCAACATGTCTGACGTCCCAAACTCTAAGCCTGTGACTAAGTAGGCAGGATCTACTTGTCTTTCGCCATCGGGGAAGTCCTTCCGCACTGACTCAAAGTCGTGGTATACCAGCGAAATTATAATGGCGAGTCAATCCCCATTTGGAATGTTGTTCTTATATGCCACATCAACTTATGATCTCGTTCAATGGAACGACCACACTTGCATCAGCTCCTTTATCAAACATAGTGCCCTTCTCACGCTTTCGACAAGCAACATTGGTGCTCCTGTCAGCGCCATCGCCCTCCATCCGTCCCGATGCTGAACAAGAACATACATCGACTTGTTAACAAGGTTGGGATTTTGTGGAAGGTGTTCACAATTACAATGGGTTGGTTGTGGTGTGAGTCATCGAATCGAGTCTGCCCTCCTTCCTCATTTGTTTGGAGGCGGGCCACATTCTCCCTTCTAGGACAGTCTCTAGCCCGATGGGGTCCTTGCGATAAACACCACGCGCTTTCGGCGGATGTCTAACATCCGATACGACTTTCGTTCTCAGTTGGCAGCATTTTACTTTTCCCCGCGACATTCCGGAGAAAGGCTGGTCTATTCCTTGGAACTTAGTCCATCTTTGGTGGTTTACGCCCCCGGCTGGCCAGATTGTCCCCCCAGCGGTTTGTAGTCCGCAGCGATCTGCGCGCCCGTAGCGTAGCGAATCGCTTTCCTCTGCCTCCTTAACTGCAACTCGCAGGCCACGCTGCGGCCGAAACAAAAAGTTAAATAATTTGTCCTCCTCGGACATATTTTAATATCTAACATCAAAGGCGAATTCCTTGACGCGCAAATCGCCGCGGTCCCGATACATTTGAGCCTTAGCGAGGACTCGAGGCAACCGGCTGCATTGGTGGGAGGAGCGCTCCTTGAGTTCCACTCTTTAAAGTCTCCCAAATTGGAGATCAGAGTCTCTTAGGACTCGACATCCCGCTTCGATCCTGCGTCTCCACGAAGCTGCGTCCCCATCAAATACATACCCGTGATGGAGACTTTCTCCTCATCGTAACTTAGGCAATACAGGCCTTTCCAGAATGTCCTGAAATTCTCAAGCTCCTTGGCACTCCCTAGTCCCATGAAGCCTTTTGGTTCGGGACTCTCACCTTGGAGTGCCACATCGAGTTGTTCGAGGGATGTCATGACCTTGCCTTCTTCAAGACAACCACATCCTCACGCAATATACGAAGCGTCGGGTTTGGGTCTCCTCGTAGTAGAAGCTTCGGCCTTAAGACACCACATTGCCTCCACATGCTCGCATGTTTCTCGGCCAGATCATCGAACCACGAGTTCGTTCATTGCCTCGGTGCCCAGCGATGCTTGTGCCCTCTTCACAGTTCCACTCGCCCAAGAGTTGTTCCAGTTTTGCTACCCTTTCTTTCATCGTCTCCCCAGCCATCAGTGCTCTGATACTACTTGTCACACCCCCAAAAATCACCTTTAAATTTTCAGCAAGGTATGCGGTGCTAAGCCCCGAACTTAGCCAACCTATTCACAAGATTCCCACAACACAACACGAGGCGAGACGAGTTAGGAAGTGGATGGATTCGTTTATTGATGACTCTCTTCCATCTCACCAAAACTAACAAAACCCCACAGCGTGCCTCTGCTGAACCACAGGACTTAGAAGGAGCTTTCTCACAAAATCTCTCAGAGCTCTCTCTTCTCGACCCCTGGTCGGACTTATATGAGCCTCCCATGCAGTTTACATCCCTCACATCATGGGTCGGTTTGAAACTGGCTAGCGCCCACGGCACTCACCACTTGTCGCTCCACCTCATGTGATGAACTGCGGCTACATGTTTGAAGGAGCCGTGTAGTGCTCAGCCCATTCACACGCTCCTTCCTTGGTTTTGAGTTCACCCCCATGTCAGAGATCCTAGGGAAGTGGCGTGTGCTCCTTGGATTCACACAGCGCCTTGGCAGTTCATTGGTCTTGTCTTGGGCCAACTGTTGCTTGTGTGCACTGCTCCTACTCAGTGCTGGGCGCATGGTGCCGCTCCCATGCTTGCCCTGAGGGTCTTTCAAGGCATCCCAACCGTGTGTCCTCCTTGGCTAGGTCCGTGTAGTCATCACGCCACCTTCAGATCACACTTATTTGTGCGTGTGCCATATGTTTGCACAATGCGCCACCCTCCACCATTTGCTGTCATACATCTTGTGGCCTCTTTGTCTGTATACTGCTTGCCTTACTGCTTGCCATGTGCGCTGCCATCTCTTGTATTTGCCGTCTTGTTGCCATCTTGTGTTGCCTGTGGTACCATGTGCGCTGTCTTGTGACCATGCATGCCTCTGGCTGCTATCTTGGCCTCTATTCCCAGGCCCATGGGCCTTATGCATGTCCTTGAGCCCGTGCTTCATGTTCCCCACTTTGCATCTGTTTGCCGGCGGGCCTTTGAGGCCCTGGGCGGGTGCGCCCATGGGCCACTTAGCCCCCCTTTTCCCTGGGACATGCTCCCCCCCACTTAAAGAGCATTATAAGCCTTCGGATTTTCTTGGGGAGACCTCAAAAGTAAGTGAAGCGGTATAATAGAATATTTAAATAAATATTAAATAAATTCCGAAATACCCTTAACTTCATTTACACCCGTGTGTTCTTAGAACCCTAGGGCTGCTTGCCCATACATAGGTTTTAATGAGTCCAGCTGGCTAATGCCTTGCATCGCGCCCATCTCATGCACAGCAGTGTATGCGCTGACCTATCATGTGTGCTACTTGCCTCATCGTGGCTTGTTCTTGTCTTGCTTCCACCGGCCCGAGGTCTCAAGGGTGCAGACTAACCCTTCAGGACCCTTGTGGGTACCTCACTAGCTAGCCACACGGTAGGGAGGTAACAGATTAGCTTCTTCTCTAATTCTGGCTTCTTGCCAATATGTGAGTCAGAAATTAAGTTGGTGATGTTTATAATTGATGAAACTAAGGATTAATGTAGCTTTGAAACTCTTTCATGCATTTACTTTTTCCATTATGAACTCTTTCTTAATTTCAATTCATGACTAACACAAGAATTAGATGCAAGGCATTAAGTTATGTATATAATAAATGACTAATATTTCTAATAAATTATTTGAAACCTTGGGAGGAGTCAACTGCTGGTTATGAAAATATTGATCAATAAATTAACATTGGAAATATACTACTTCCTACATGAAACAAATATTTAAAAGAAGTATATATTGATCCACGGATAACATTAAAGAGACACGAAGTTAAGGAATACAAGAAGTCTTCTTCTCTTTGTAATCACATTTTCAACCTTAAGAGTGTTCTATATAAGAGTGACTCTTCTTTTTTTGAAATCTTATGTAGAAAAATGAAAAGGCTTGATCAATCCCAAGGCTATTTCCATCTTACTTCCCTAAAGATTTCTTGAAAGAGAGGAAATAAAGTGTTGGACAAGTTCATGCTTGTCTGAGCCTTCTTCTTGTATTCTTCTTCTTCTTACTTCTTTTTAAAGAGTTTGTGAGTGCTTTTGTAATTCAAGAGTTCATTATATAAAGTGTTAGTAGTGTGTTTCTCTTCTCCATTGCATCAATTTTTCTCTTCTCCAAGACCTAGTGAGGTTGGATTGTTTTGATGGTTCTAATTTCAATAGGTAGCAAGACAAGGTGAGATTCCTTCTCACAACACTCAAGATCTTCTACATCCTTGATCCTGCCTTGGCAACATTACCGGAACCAAAGGAAGATGACACGACTGACGTAGTGGCGAAAAAGAAGAAGAGGGAGGAGGACGATGTAGGGGTCATATTCCGAATGCCTTATTTGATAGGCTATATGACCTTTACACCAACACTCATTCCACACGGGAGATTTAGGAGGCTCTCATACCAAAGTTCCTTGTTCTCGTCAGCGATTTGAAATTTATTTGTGACACCCCAAGGCCGGATGCATACTTTCGGATACCCATCTTGTGACCACTCGAATCAGGAGTTCGGTTGACTCTGTCAACCTACGGAATATTCGTGGTTGCCTTTCTGTATATTTTTCTTACGAATATACAAATTCTTATAATATTTACAAAAGGTTGGATGTCTGACTCTTTTTACACTTTACATGCCTATATTAAAACTAGATTGTTCTAATATATTTTTACAAATACTTCTCAAATACAATGACTTGGCCTTCTTCATACTCGTGGCCTCGAAGGGCGTCGTCTTCGTGTGCACAGGAAAGGGTGGTCCCACATTGGGGTGAGTAAAGCGGGTGGATTTATCTCATCCACAAGAAACCTTACCTAAGAGCAACATGCAATGCCAATACATCTGATCTACGCATTCAAGTACCTATACTGCAGGTACCTAAATGCACATATCATGAACCGCAGTATGCCGCCGTGACTCAGAATCATGATCCTCATGACTCCCTCACACTTGCATATGCAGTGTGAAAAGCGAATCAAGGCGTCCACCCACGACCCTTTCCAAACAAAACCTTTTTTTATGGTAATTATAAACACATTTGAGACCCCGATCTTACATTCCTTACCAGTCTTGTGTATTTATCACATTTGTAGACGTAGGTTTTCTGGGTTCTCACCACACATGATCTCTTATGCGCTATACAACATTATGTTTTTATTCAAAAAAGCTTGATGGATAGTCTCGATAACCAACTTTATTTCAAGAAGCATTGGACAATTTACGATAAATTGTTTTTTATTATTAAAAATAGTGGCGTCTCAGATAAGTTTATTAAAGCATTGGACAATATCCGATAAACTATTTTATTCAAAAACAGTGGACAGTCTCCGATAACCCGCTTTATTTCATAAGCATTGGGCAATCTCCGATAAACTGTTTTATTAAAAAATAGTGGACATTCTCCGATAAACGTTTTATTAAAAAACATTGGACAATCTCCAATAAACTGTTTTATTCAAAAACAGTGGACAATATCCGATAACCCACTTTATTTCAAAAGCATTGGAAAATCTCCGATTAACTGTTTTATTCAAAAACCCGATAACCTGCTTTATTTCCAAAGCATTGGACAATCTCCGATAAATTGTTTTATTCAAAAACAATGGACAATCTCCAATAAACGTTTTATTAAAAAACATTAGAGAATCTTCGATAAATTGTTTTATTCAAAAACAGTTGAAATGCACCTATGAGACTCAATTGGATGTAGTCCAAAATATCGAGCCCACCACCGAACACCAAACATAGTGTCAATTTACCATGGTCAAACATCAAACACATTGTTGACCTGACCATGCACTCACTTTGACTCGACGTGTCTATTATAAATGAAATGCATATGTCATTGCATGCCATTTCATGCCTAAATCTTAAGTGCGTGTCACATGCAACATATCTATTACACTACATGTCAAGTGTCATGGATAAATTATATTTAATACATATAATTATTTCCATTTTTATCACACATATATCACATAATTTCACATATTTAATTAGCATGTTATTCAATTTACAATAATAACACACATTAGCCATTCCCGGCCATAAATCCAGCCTTGCTTGGCCTCGGAAATAATATGGACTTAGTCCAGAAAGTCCAAATTTTGTCAATTCCACAAAAAAAAAATCCAACACACAATTTCCTGCTCAGGCCGTACATAGCCCCAAGCATTTCAGATACAAACCAGTTCCGAAAACCAGAACGGACCTTTTCTCCATTGTTCGTGACCCAGACCACTGCTCATCCCATGGTTTTGGTTGATCACTTCATTTTATTAAATTATAGACTTCAGGCTTCAGTAGAGGTCCAAACACACGAATCGAGTTTGGGCCGGGAAAGTTATGGTCGGTAAGTTAGTATTTTGATTCATGAGGGTGGTGCGAAGTCGGGCTACCGTTTTCCATTATGCCCAAATTTGCTTAGTTCGGGATCTTTGTGGCAGCCTCAAATTGGTCTCGAACTCATATACTTTATCCTTGTAGTCCCACGATCCTGAACAACCACCGCAGTATCTGGTCGCCCGGCCGGACGAAACCACGCGACCATTACGCACCTGGCGTAGAATAAAGCAGGAATTAGGGAACACCTGCCGAGTCGATTCAGTTCCAAGCACGTCAGGTGACCATGTACGGCCTTGGTCGGTTCCTTCCTCTTCTCTTTTTCTTCTTCCTCTTTCTTTTCCTTTTCTTTCTTTCTTTTCTCTCTTTTCTTTTCTTCCTTTCTTTTCTCTCTTCCTTTCCTCTCTTTTCTTTTCTGTTCTTCTCCTCTCCTGTTCTGGCTTTCTCTCCACGCATAGCCTCTCCCTCCTTATTTTTTTTTTATTTTTTTTGGCTTTCCCTTTAATCTTTCCCTTGGTTTTCTTTTCTTTGTTTTTTTTTTCTATAGCAATCTTTGATTGGTGGGGGTGACTCACCCCCCACATGTCCTCGTCCCAACAGCCAACTCACATGCATCCTATGAGCATTACACGGCGGCATACTGGGCATGTCCTCCCACAGTGCTATTTGGCACCTCCACTCGTCGTCACCCCGATTTTCAACGTGAAATTAAACGATCTCGAATTTGTGAAATTAAGTGGGGTACTAGATTTTGTGAGCGATTTCAACGGTGCAATCGGATTTCATCATCTGGATAGAAAAATCCCACTTTTTTCTTGGACTATTAGGTAAGTCTTGTTTTGCCTTTGCCATAAAAATTTGAACTTTTTTTCAAATTTCAACGGGTTTTACATTTTGATGAAAAGACTCTCTTACCACAAATTCATGAGTTACAAGTGATTGTGAAGAAGTTGAAATTTCTCAAAATTGAACTTCCTGAGGCCTTCCAAGCTAGTGCTATTGCGGCTAAATTACCACAAAGTTGGAAAATTATCGGAAGAGGATTCTCCACAAAAGCGAAGATTACTCCTTAGAGGAGATTCAAAAACATCGTCGAATAGATAAATAATCGAGATCAAGAGACAAAGTGGTAGAAGAGTCCAATGATAGGAACAACAAAGAAAATATGGTGTCAAAGCCCAATCGATTTAAAGGTAAACATAACAACAACAAAAAGATTTTCTGGAATTTTATGGGCCCCAACAAAAATCAAAAGCAATTGAAGGTCCATGTTTTGTGTGTGGAAAACCTGAGCATTATGCTAGGGAGTGTAGGTACCAAAAGGACCAAAAAGGGGCTACAGTAAATGCAATTGATGAGGAGATCATTACAACCTTAAGCAATGTTTGTCTTGTCCAAGGAAAGGTACAAGGATGGTGGTATGATACTTGTGCCACTGTTCATGTCACCTATGACAAATCTCTTTTCAAGACCTTTGAAAATGCAAAGGTTGACCAAGAGGTTCAAATGGGAAACGAAGGGAGATCCAAGGTGTTAGGCAAGGGCATTATTGAAGTTGTTTTTACTTTTGAAAAAAAGATTACCCTCGTAAATGTGTTATATGTTCTCGATATGAATAGAAATCTTATTAGTGGGGATATATTACTTAGCAAACCGGGTATTAAAGTGGTGTTTGAATCTGGTAAGCTAATCTTGTCCAAATCTGGGAACTTTGTGGGAAAGGGTTATTCTTGTGATGGGATGATCAAGCTTTGTACCAATGACAATTTCAATAAAGTGGCTTCTAATTCTCCTTATATGTGTGACTCAAATTCCTTATCTTTGTGGTATAATAGGCTTGGATATGTTGGTTTAAGTACTATTAAAAGGGTTGTGAAATGTGGTATGATTGCTTGTGATGTCAAGGAATTTGAAAAATGTGAAATATGTGTGGCCTTGAAACCTAGAGGTCTAAATTGACTACTTGTCAACCATACAGACCTATGGGTGCTCGCATATCTCGATACCACACTATCATGTCTCATTCATCGAGACTCATTTATGAATAAAAGTAGCCACACCGGGCCCTTTCAATCATACTCAAAATATTACCTAAGACTATGTTACAATAGTCCTTAAGAGTTTATGTTGTGTCACCCCACGAGAGCCCGGTCGGATTGACCAGCGTGACTTAAGATACATGGGTATCACATATCTCGATACCACACTATCGTGTCTCATTCACTAAGACTCATTTTTGAGTAAAAGTAGCCCCATCGGGCCCTTTCAACAGAGACTGAAATATTGCAGTATGTCACAATAGTCCTTAAGAGTTTATTCTGACATTATACAAAATCATATATTAACACTATTTTGTTCTAATATGTTCTAACAAAATATCAAGTACATGTAGGCCTTCTTCTGATCTGACCTCGGATGAGTAGATCGGCGATGCATCACACTTTGAAATATTTTCCCATAAAGGGTGAGTCACACCTAATAGAATACCTCCCTCACGAGGGCTACTCTTTGCCTAAGTGCACATCTGATATCCACTCACCATTTCATAATCACATTCCAACAAGAATATGCTAATTCTATATGGAATCCTACATGCCATGCCATGAAATGAGATCACGACTCATCTGTACCATGCACCTAAAGTCCTCAGGCTCCCTCACCTGATGTCTAAGCCCATGTGTGGCAGTAAATTTCTAGATGACATCAATGATCATTTTCAAAACAAATTTCATTTGTTTATAAACCAAAAATATTTTGGATGATACATCAAATGATCATTTTATATTGAAACCCGTGCGTCTTTGTGGGTAGTGGATTTTGGTGTCTCACGTGGACCACTTGAAACCCTAGACACTTTTACCTCCTTTGTTGTTGGGGACTATGTCGAAGCCATAGTGCGGGGCTTTCACCCAGGGAGGATCACATCATTCTTCTTGATGCAGGCACATATTTTCTTTACCATTTTAATCAATCATGCGACTCTGTTGGACGTTGTCTATTTCTTGAACCATGATCAAACACCTGACTTGATTGTCAATTCGAGAAGTAACAAGCCACTCATCCATTTAATGCAATGTTCCGTGCATAATGGAAATTTTTAATGTACCATTGCCTATTTGTACCATATCACATATATGATGAATGCTATATGGATAATTTTATTAAACATGCATATCACCCGATCATCCCTAGAGAAACTGATTATATCAAACATGCATATAATTTCACTACATTAATTCATTCATGTCAAGGTATCACATAAGCATATATCAACGTCACATACAAATCATTATTTAGTTAAGTAATGAAACACTTTATCCTCTAGGCTAAATTATGACATAACATGTCCACAAAATAGCCTACCACATGCCATGTAATGGCCATGTCTACACATACAATTCATCACATGTCAATATATTAATACACATATCAACATTTCATCAAACAAGCATGTCATGCCATGCAATTAGTACACTTGGTGCTTATGATCAAAATTTCAGCAATGTTAGGAGCACCAAATTTCATTTCCTGGCATGTGATCAGATTCTAGACTCAAAGATCTTTTCAAAGAGTCCAAGAACGGGTGAATCGGAGTTTGGAAAAGAAAGATATGGTCGTCTGAAGTTGAAGTGCAACAGGGGCCACACTATTGCGCCAATCCACGCAATAGTGGTATGCGAGGGTTCGCGCGAGAGGCTGGTAGCAACTCCACAGTATACAGAGTTTTCAACCCAAATTCGTTTCGGAAGCAACCCTTTAGACCGAGGTTTTTAACCGAGTCTCAATTGAGACCTCGAAATGGAGCCATATTCAATTAATACCACAAAAACATGCCATAAATATGGCCTGACATGAATCCCAATAGGACCAAAACAATAGCTTAAAGGATAGAAATAAACCAAGGTAGGAAGAATCCCTACCTCTTGGAGCACAACCCTCGTCGAATATACGGACTTTACTTCTTGGTGCGATGAGGTTTTGGTAGTGAACAAGCTTTCCTTTCTCATTCTTTACCCACCACTCCCTTTTCTTCTCCTTCTTTCTCTCTTTTCTTTTCCTCTCTTTCTTTCCTTTCTTTCCCTCTTCTTTTTTTTTTCCTTCCTTTTCCTTCTTGTTGCTCCCTGCTTCTACAAATAGCTCCCACACCATATTTATAGCCTTCTCCATGTGTCATGCATGTTGACACATGGCATGCCATGTGTCGCCCGACACCCGTTGCCTCGAAAAACGTGAAATTTCGATTATCTCTAAATTCAATGAAATTCGCCTAGGCAACTAAATTTCGCATGACGAACTCAACGATAAGGTACGTTTTGAAAACTTCCAAGTTTTCAACCTGTATAAATGTGGCCAGATTCGTAGATGTTCTTTTGAATTTTTGGAAGAAGCTGAGGAATTTACGGTTTTATTATGTATTAAATAAAAGATGATTAAAAAGCCTTTCCATAGTGTTGAGAGATCATCTAATTTGCTTGATTTAATACTTAGTGATCTTTTTGAACTTAATGGCATGTTAAAAAGAGGTGGCAATAGGTATTTTCTTACATTCATAGATGATTGTTCTAGATTTACCTATGTGTTCTTGTTGAAAAATAAAGTGGAAACTTTTTTGATGCCTTTAAAGTTTACAAATTTGAGATTGAAAATCAAGCTGCAAGCAAAAGATGAAAGTGCTTAGAAGTGGTGAATATTTCTCTAGTGAATTCAATTCATTTTGTGAAGAATATGACATAATACATTAGTGCACCAACACTACACACCGCAACACAATGGCATAGCGGAGAGAAAGAATAGAACATTCTTAGAAATGGTGAATGCTAAATTAAATTTTAATTTGTGGGTTGAAGCTTTGTTGACTGTTTGTCATATTTTGAATAGAATTCCTATGAAGAAAAATGAGATATCTCTATATGAGTTATGGAAAGGATGGAAGCCTAATATAGACTACTTCAAAGTGTGGGGTGTCTTGCTTATTTCATTAAAAAATATCCAAATAAAACAAAATTGGGTCCAAGGGTCACTAAGTGTGCATTTGTAGGCTATGCCTCAAATACCAAACCTTATAGACTATTAGACTTGGAGTCTAATGTGATAATTGAATCAAGAGAGGTAGAGTTCTTTGAGAATTTGTTGAGTGATAGCAATTCTCAAGTTTCTACTAGTGTTGGAGAGTCCCAAGAGGAGATACCTCCAGGTTGTTGGCTTATTATTTATTGCCTCGGCAAAGTCAAAGTTAGAAAAAGAAAAAGTGTTGGGATCGGATGGGGTGATTCTCGAAAAATTTCCTTTACTTAGTAGAAGGAGATAAGAGAAGAAGATATTATAAGGAAAAAATTATATAATACTTAGGATAGGAGGATCACGAAGATCTGAAAGAAGAGTATGACTTGAGATGCTAGTTTTGGAAAGGGCTATCGATGATGAAATGGATTCGATTATGTCGACCCGAGGCAGAAAGCTAAGGAATTGGTAAACCTTCCACCGGGGTCTAAACTAATTGGGTGCAAGTTGGTTTTCAAAGGAAATATCATACTAATGTCGTGATTCAAACCTTTAAATCTAGATTAGTAGCTAAAGGGTTTAAACAAAGAGAAGGTGTTGATTATTTTGATACTTATGTGCTGGTGGCAAGAATAACATTGATTAGGATATTGTTTGCTTTGGCATCAATTCATAATCTATTTGTTCATCAAATGGATGTCAAAATGACATTCTTGAACGAAGATCTTAATGAGAGAGTACACATGGAACAACCAGAAAGGTTTATTTACAAGGGAATGAACAAAGTGTCTGAAGCTTGTTAAATCATTATATGATTTAAAGCTTGGCTCCCCAGCAAATAAGCGAAATTTTTATCATCTTTATTTTTCAAATAGATTTAAACACAACTGATGATGCCTTTTTCAAATAGGATGGGTTGGAGCGTATTAAAGTCGTTAGTGCGGAGATAAATGCATTTGTTATTTACGTGATCGGTAGCTCAGTCACGATGTACTAACTGCGGCCTTTGAATCAGAGAGGGCCCTCGCTGCGAACAAGAAAGAATAAGACCGAGGGTTTCGCCGTAAATGCTCCGTCCACTAAGTCAGTTTCTTTACGAGGAGAAAGATAGATTAGCAGAGAGCGAATGTGTTTCGTATGCGTATGAGTATGCGTGCACTCCCCTTGAGTAAGGGTGCTTTGGTATTTATAATGGATGATCATGACAACTTTCCTAATTGGATTATGATACTGAATAGTATGTTTCCTAATCGGAGAATGATATAATATTTCTCTCATTGGGTAGGAGATTTTCTTTCCTTATTGTAAACGATTAATAAAGGGACATGGTGAGGGAGTGGTAATTGGGGAATATCTTACTTTCCTTATTGATAAGATTTGGTTTGATTTGAGGGATAAGACGTTATTGGGGATTATTCTATTTTCCATATTGAAAGGATTCAGTTTGGTTTGTGGGCCGTGGGCTTTCCCAACTACCCCTGTTATCGTCCTTTGGGATAAGTGGAATGGGCTCTCATTTTGGGTTAGCGTTAGGGACACAGATTGTTCGTTAAGGGTGACCTCTTTCTTGGAGTGCAGCGGAGAGTGGGCTTTTTGTGAGCGCCCATTTTTCAAACCACATCGGTTGCCCCCGACCCGCGTGTACGGTGTACGTGGGCGAGGCTGTAACGTTTCTACATAGGGTGCAATTCCACGTGCACGCTCGGTTGCCGGATTGGATTAGGGCTTAGTCGTCGTCATATGTCTTTATGATAATGATGACTCCTCGGTTTTCGTGCTCATTTCTCCCGCTCCTTCCGGTTCCACATACGTTTCTTTCGCGCCCATCCTACATCTTGTGGCCTTATGATCCACGAGATCTTTTCTTTGCCTTTAGAGGAATTAGGACTTCCCTGTCCTTTAGTCTTCTATCGAACCTTTTTTTGCTTGCTTGAGTCTTTTACGGCGTCTTTCTTGGGATAGCTTTTCTATTGTGTTCCTGGGTCCACTGCGTCTTTATCTCCTTGGTTTCTTTTCGAAGGCGATATGGCCATTAGGGTTAGGTTAGCTAAGTTTTGCTTTCATTATTTATTTATTTTCCATCATGGGTCAAGTGGCTCTTCTTCTGCGGGCGGCAGGCGGTGACTCTTCGGTGATGCCGGTCCCGGGCGGAGTGGAGGCGCCTCAGGTTGTTGATTGGGGTTGAACCCCGAGATGCCCCGGGCGCCCTTTTCCAACGGACAAGGGTAAGGGGAAAATGAACTGCTCAGAATATCTGGAGGGTCGAATACCTAAGATCACGCGTTCGGCATGCTTTAAGCGTAGGGCTTTAACGAGGTCGGTCCCTCATATGGGGCCACCTTTGCCAGACGTTATCGGCCTCCCTTTGGCGTTTGAGTGTGGTCCCCCGACGTTTTGACCCTTTTACGTGGTTTCCGTGCCTAAGATGGTGTGCTTCTTTGAAGTGGCCTTCGATAATGGTCTTCGCTTTCCTCTGCATTCCTTCATAAAAGGGGTTTTGCAGCACTTTAATGTCTGTCCTTCTCAACTCGCTTGATGGTTGAGGTATTTTGAAGAGTTAGTCATTGGTTTCTTTAGGGACGAGGCTCGGTGTCCCCGAGTGTGGCTTTTGCTCTTTATCTTTTGGCGAAGGAGACCCGCAGGAGCTTCTCTATTCCCTCTGGGCGTTACAGTGAACACTCCTCGGTGATTCAGATCTTCCCTCTTCCACGGTGTGGAAGGGGCCTACTTCTTTGTTGAGTGGTAGTAATTGAATGTGACCCTCTTGTGAGACCTTTGACACCCACTGGGCGTTTTGGTGGAGCGGACCTTTAGAGAATGCCATTGAGTGTTCATTCTGTTTTTGGTATAACTTGTGTGAGGTCATTGGGTATTTTGATTCTATGCTTTTTAGGTGCTCGAATTGATCTCAGCGTTGAAAGATAAGCATCATAAATGTTGGCGTTGGCTGAAATTGTCCTCCTTGTCACTTACTCGGGTGATCATGTCGGATATTCCGGCCCTTCGAGCTCAGTGCGCTCGCTCCTTCTTGCTGAGGCCTTAGCCTTCTTCACCATGAAAGTTTCTCAGATTGGGCCCTCTGGCTGCTAAACCCGCTGGGAGAACTCACAGAAACTTTCGATTAGGCCCAACTTCAGGCTCCCGAGCATGAAATAGAAGCAGGCTCAGTTGAGAAGATCGGTCGGCGATTGAAGTTCGAGTGGGGCGTCCTCGTCTTCTCAGACTACTCGGTCAAAAGCGAAGCGGGCGCGATGCTTCGGTTGGGTTCTCTGATCTTGAGTTAGCGGCCCAGTTACGGGTGCAACTGCGAAGACAAGGTCAGCAGGTGGGGTAGTTGAAGCGGCCAGATTGGTGGTCATGCCCATTCTTGTGCGGAATCTGCATGACGAAGGTGTTAGGTCGCATGCCGAAGGCGGAAGAGTTGAGGAGGGAAGATCTGGAATCCGAAATTGGCGAGACGGGGACTCTTTCAGCTACTCAATTCGAACTCGGAGGCGCGGTCTCATCCATTCTTAAGGATTCGATCACCGAGGGTCGAGTCTGTTTGCCGGATTGATGAGGCTTTGACCACATCTCTCCAGGGTACGCCTCCGAGTAGCTCCGTACTTTGTCGTATCCCAGTTCCATTTTGAGTTGAGTGTCAATTTGCATTGGATGTTGATTCACATCTTTGGGTGTGCGGTGGCTTTACTCATTTGAAGGGTTGGCAAAAAAGGCAGAACTAAACAAAGAATCATGTGAGCGGCAGACCTGGCGGGTGCATTCCCTCATGTCAGCGGGGCTGAGTTGCGGGTCAAGTGTAACGATATGGCCGAAGAGGCGGTGAAGCAAATCTGATTTGAAGCATACCGCGTCGGCACGTGCTCGAGGTAAGTGAAAGATGAGGCCGTAAGCTTGAGTGCGGCGAGCCGAGAGGTTGAGGATGAGTTGCGGGATGCCTGAAATGATTTGCTAAAGGAAATTTGGGACGGGCTGCGGTTGCCGATGTAGACGGATGGTTGGGGATGGGCTTCTCATCCCGAGGCGAAGTGCGGGAGTGCAAGAAGAAGCTGCGTGCGATCAAAGGCGACACCTTGATAAGGCAGCGGCTGGCTGGGCGGGGCTCGTCGAGGGCGCCGAGGGCATGGCTGGGTGGAACACTGGCGGAGTCTTGCGAGTGCGTGGGGACCTCCATCAACAGTAACTACAGTTCTTTCGACGGGATGAGATTATAGGAAGGCGAGTAGGGCTTGTATGCTCGATGGGTTTCTAGGTGGCTTGCCTTTTCGAGGAAGAGGAATTTGTGCGCCTATCGGCACAGTTTCAATTTTGACCTTCCCGACGAGAAGGATGGGGGTCCCTCTTTCTTGATTATTACGAGTAGGGCACCTGCCCCAAGGTCCATCCCCTTCTTCACCCTTGCTCCTCCTTTTTCATACGATCTCACATTGCACGTCTTACTTGCTGATATGGAAACTTTTATACTTTTAACATATATATTTATTTGGGCTGGGACCTAAGACATATATGGCCTTCCCCTTAATAAATATTTATTTTTGACCACTTGTGTCTCTACTGGTGCATTTCTCGTTGTTCTGCATGAATCAAATTAATTTCTTGGTTTGCATAGCATGAGTTGGACGTGCGAAATTTCGACGACTCTTTGGGCTCAGCGTTTAGCGGGTTCGGCCCGCCGACTAGGCTTTGCAAAATCTTTGTAGCCTAGTGGGTGGGCTTATTCGAGCTGGTGACTTTGAATGCTTTCACGTCTGGTCGGGTGGCGAGCTCTTCGCCCGAGTTGGTGGGCTCGTGGTGAGATAGCCTTCATTGACACATCTCTTAAGGGCTGCGTGGCTTGTGCGAGTAGTCCGAAGCTCTTCATTGAATTTGTTAGACTCGGGCGTTAGTAAATTAAATTTGAATGTACGATCGTCGACTCTTCGAGTAACACGTCTAAGTTGGGTGGTGACTCTTCAGTGAGTTGGTGGGATCGTGAAATTTGATTTGGTGAGGCAGCCTCACAAGGCACATCTTTATGTAAAATCAGTTGAGCTCGTCATTAAATTTCTTTGGGCTCCGGGCGCTTAAGTAGAGTGGGAGCTGAATCATCGAGAAATTGAGATTGACTCTTACAGTAACAAGTCTGAGTTGGGTGGTGAGCTCTTCAATGCATTTGGTGGGCTCGTGAGCTAACACTGAAAATTGAGCCGCCTCTTGAAATTTGCATGGCACTGTGTAGAGTGAACGGGTCTTGAAGTGAGCCTCTTTTAGATAGGGTCTTTGGGTGAGTGTGAGTATAGCTGGTACGATCGACTCCGGGTTGCGTGACTTGTCTGAGTGGGCAGACTCTTCAAAGTGAGCTCTTTGGGCTCAGGGCGAGGCCTTAATTGGCGATATGCTTTGGTGATCCGACTCGGGGTTGCGTGACTGTGCGGAGTAGATGTTCTTGAAGTGAGCTATTGGGCTCCGGCGAGGCCTTGAGTGGCCGATCCTTTGGTGATCATTCCCCCAGGTTGCGTGACTGTGCGAGTAAGGCAGACTCTTGAAGTGAGCTCATGGGCTCGGTATTTGAGGGCGGGTGGCGGTCTGCTGGTGATCGACTCAGGGTTACGTGAGCTGTGTAAGTGAGCCGAACTCTTCAAAGTGAGCTCAGACACGGAGCTCGGCCCGCTGAGGGCCTTGGTTGCCATATAACTGGTGATCTGACTCCCGGGTTCGCGTGACTTGTGCGGGTGGCCAGATCTTCCAAAGTGAGCCTCGCGGGCTCGGCCCGAGGCCTTGGTGGCGATCCGAGCTGAGCTAATCGACTCCAGGGTTGCGTGACTGTCTGGGAATGGGCGAACTCTTCAAAAGTGAGGCTGGCATTGGGCTCCGGCGAGGCCTTGGTGGCGATCCCGGCTGAGGCGTCGGCTCCCGGGTTGCGTGACTGTGCGGAAGTAGTGAACTTCTTTCAAAGTGAGCTCTTGGGCTCAGTCTTGAGACCTTGGTGGCGATCCGGCTGGTAATCGACTCGGAGTGCGTGACGTGGCCGTGGGCAACTCTTCAAGTGAGCTGCTGCAGAGCTCGGCGGCACGAGTGGCGATGACTGAAAACTAATCGACTCGCGGGGTTCGTGACTGTCGCGAGTAGGCGAACTCTTCAAAGTAGACTCTTGGGCTCGGGCGCTAACCCATGCGACTCCATTTGGTTTTGCTTGTATTGAGGTGGTCGTAGGATCTCACCGACACCATCAGATAAGCACACACAATAACGTGTTTTGCTTGAAGGAAGTGGAGCACCTCGAGTGTGAGCAGTGACTGTTCTGTTGCACCAAGGTGTCCATGGTGTCAGGGGCGCGTCCTCTTACAACTTCCTTCACCCGGCTGAGCTCTTGTTGGAGGCTCTTAAACCTCTGCTCCCATGATTGCTCTCCCGTCTCTTGCTGAGGGTGACGTAGTTCTTCGTTCCCGACATGCCCCCCAAGTGTTGCTTAGTTGCCCTCCCCTCCAGGGGCTAGATGTGGTCATTGCCCCGGGCTCAGTGGATGCATACGTTTCGACCTCGAAGTCTTGATGTTGTATTTGTCCTTCGCGGGAATGTCATGGCCTTCCTGTGTTTGTCACGCCTCCCATGGTCATCGCATCTGTCTGGTGAGTTGTTCTAACTCTTATATTAAACGTTGATTGGTGAGGCGAAGTGCCTCCACCTGGAAATAAGTGTTGGCTGCGTTGTTTCTAACACGTGGAGAATTCGGTGTAGTATCGCGGCGGATCGCATTCTTGATGGATTGAAAAGTTGCTCACCTTTATTGAGTTGATACCATCATGATGGCGAGTGATCGATCTTTGTTGTAAGGAACTGTCGTTCCCGAGGCCAGCGCGATTGATGATGCCTTTTCAAGCGGGCCAGGGTGGAGCGTATTAGGATCGTTGGGCGGGAGATAGGGCCCCGGCCTGTTAGGCCCCAGTCGGCTCCCGGATGAGATGCTATTGACTACGGTCTGCTGAATCGGGGCCTCCCTGCGCAAGACAAGAAAAAGAAACGGACGCGAGGGGGCCGCATAGCAGCTCACGTCCCCAAGTCAGTTTCTTTACGAGAGAAAGATAAGGCGCAGAGGCGAATGTGTTGGTAATATGCGCGTGGAAGAAGTATCGTACTTTTCACCGATGGGGGTGGCACATTTATAATGGATGATACATGACAACTTTCCTAATTGGATTATGATATTGAATAATGAGTATGTTTCTAATGCGGAGGATGATATAATATTTCTCTCATTAATTTAGGAGATTTTCTTTCCTTATTGTAAACGATTAATAAAGGGATAATTGAGGATGGTAATTGGGAATATCTTACTTTCCTTGATAGAATTGGTTTGATTTGAGGGATAAGGCGTTATTGGGGATTATTACATTTTTCGTATTGAAAGTTCGGTTGGTTTGTGGGTAGTGGGCTTTCCTGACTACCTTTGTTGTTATCGTCCTTTGGGATAAGCGAGATGGGCTCTCATTTTGGGTTAGTGTTAGGGACACAGGTGTTTTGTTGGGAATTTGGCCCCTCTTTCTTTGGTAAGTGGAGTGGGCTGTGAGGCCTTATTTTTTCAAACCTATCAGCAGCCAATGTGAATGAAATGCTTATATTCTAAGACTTGTGGAGACTATTTGTGTAAAACCTGGGTAAATTTGAATTTTTCTGAAAAAAAAATGGCAAAACGGTAAATTGCCGCTAAAGTACAAGTTGAAAAACTAGAATTTTTCTAGATTTCGGATAATGAAACGGACCTCACCGTTGGATTCGTCTCACAAAATCTAGATACCCAGACGAATTTCACTAAATTATGAGACAGTCAAATTTTCACACAATTTTAAGTCCGGGTGCACAGTGGACCATCAAAAGCGAGATTTTGAGGAAGAAAAGCTGAAGTAGAAAATAAATTAAGTAAAGTTCATTTAAAATAAATTGAACTTGAATCGGAACGAAATAAATCTTTTCAGGGTAGAAACAAACTAGGACGGGTCATGGACATGTGGTGCGACGCGGGCCACTGATCTAACTTAAACTTAAGTTAGACAAAAGGGGAGTTAGGGCTCAAGAGAGCCCATTTTCTCACGTTTTTGGTTGTGAGAGAGGGAAAGGGAGAAATGAGAGAGAGACTCCAACCTTTTTTTACCATCTACGGAGATCGATTGATCGGAATTAGCGTTGTGCGAGAACAGAAGTCCATGCCTCGAAGGGCTGCGAGTGGTCATAGAAACAAATGATTTCGTTTGAGGATTCAAGCGAGGGTTGGAAATCAAGGGTTTTGGGTTTAGGAAGTGTCCCTGAGACTTCCTAGAGTTTCTTCTACGCTCCAAGAGGTAGGGATTCTTCCTACTTAGGTTTATTTTCCACTCTAAGGGTTGTTTGGTTTTGTTTTATGCCCTAAGGGGCTGTTTGGTCGTGTTTTTCCCTAAGGGGCTGTTTGGCAAAATTTTGGGGATGAGGGAATAGTGCCTTGTTTTGACCCTATATGATGTCCAGATTTTGAGGCTGATTTTTGGTTAGAAAAATAGAGAATTTGGACTAGTGTTCTTCTTGGAAATTGTAGCTTCAATTGTGAACTTGAGGTTAGGCTTTTGAATCACCAAAATTGGACCTTTATAACTCAAGTTATGGTCCATTTTTTGAGACTGCCATAGGCTGCCCTATTTTGACCCTCATACTATCTAGATTTTGGAACTGATTTTTGGTCGGGAAAAAGGGGGAAATTGGACTAGTGTCCTTCATAGAAATTGTATATGTATCTGAGAACTTGATGTCAGGCTTTTGAATCACCGAAATTGGACCTCTATAACTCATGTTATGGTCCATTTTTCGGGACTACCACAGGTTGCCCTGTTTTGACCCTACATACTATCAAGATTTTGGGACTGATTTTCGGTCGAGAAAAATGGGGAAATTGGACTAGTGTCCTTCATTGAAATTGTAGTTGTATCTGAGAACTTGATGTTAGACTTTTTAATCACCCAAATTGGACTCTATAACTCAAGTTATGGTCCATTTTTTGGGACTTGCATAGGCTGCCCTGTTTTGACCCTCATATTGTCCAGATTTTAGGACTGATTTTCGGTGGGAAATTGGACTAGTGTACTTCATAAAAATTGTAGCTGTATCTAAGAACTTGATGTTAGGCTTTTGAATCACCCAAATTGAACCTCTATAACTCAAATTATAGTCCGTTTAAGGACTACCATAAAGGAACATACATTTTGACCACATCTTTGTCGGATTTTAGGACTGATTTTCGGTCTAGGAAAAGGGAAATTGGACTCTTGTCCTTCATTGAGATTATGGTAGCATCGAGAACTTGATGTTGAGCTTTTGAATCACCCAATTAGTGGACCTCTATAACTAGGTTATGGTCCATTTCGGAACACTACCATGGCCCGCCTATTTGACCTACCCACATTGTTTATGGCTAATTTTGAATTTGTTTTATTACCGGGGAATCTCTTGTACCACAAGCGGTCTTGAGGATCAAGTTTTTACCGATTTCTTCTTGCATTGTGTTTGTTGGAGTGCGTCATATATCTTGGAGAGGAAGTGGGGAGGAGACTTATATATGTTCTGGGACTCTCTACCATGATCTTTCTCTGTTGTGTGATGATAGATGCCATAGCCTATAACCTTCGTGAAGCGATTGTGTGTGTCATTAGCGAACATAGAATGACATGTTTTATGTAATGTTGATATGTGTGCATGATATGATGACATGAATGAAATGATGTAAGCTGGAATTCATATGCGGGTGATGTGATTTGTCCGTGACCTCGATAAGTGAAGTTTGTGCATTGTATTATCCGTGTAGCATTTCGTTCCGCCATTGTGGAATGATATAACATCGCGATGGTGCATTGCGTGTTTTACGCAGGGGACATCGCATTGAATGAGTGTGAGTGCATGGTCATGATCAACACTGTGTTTGGTGTTTGATGGTGGGCTCGATACATTGGGATGACGTCCAACAGAATTGCACGGTTGTATAGATGAAAATGAAAATATGTGTCAGGTATTAGCAAGTAGAGATAGACACCCCCTCGAGTGAAAGCCTCGTTATTTTTAGTTATACATATGTGTCTAACAGTGAAAGCCGGTGGAAGTGTAGGAAGGCACGCAAAACTGCTTGGTGGACACCAAAATTCACTACCATAAAAGACTTTATGGTTTGAATATAAATGATAAAAAAAACTTTTGAGGTTTGAAAACAAATGAATTTTGTTGTAAAATGATCATTGGATGTCCAGCTTAGTGATGGGTTTTATCACACTTTGACATCGCATTGTGTGGTAGAGTGAAATGGGACTCGGGTGGGGTGAGTCTGGAAGTAAAGGGACTCGGGTGCATGGTACATGATTGGAGTCTAAATCTCGTTTCATGGCATGTAGGGATTCATATTAGAAATTGCATGTTTTTACTTGGAATGTGAATGTGAATTATGAACATTGACCATTGCATGGCGCGCTTAGGAAGTTTACTCTCTTTGGGTGTGGCTCACCATATGGGGGAAACATTTAGGGTGCGGGGACGAACCTGATGGATGGCGCTCGTTACCAGAGGCCCGCGACATGAAGAAGGTTGACATGTGGCCTTGTTGCCATTTTAATAAATATTTTCGGGCATAATCTTGTTCTAATATATAAAAATTCCTTTAAGAGTGTTGCTTAATTAAACTCCTAGCGAATTTTTAAATATAATTTTGTATGTTTTAAATGAACATGGATAAATGGACCCTATGTAATCAGTTTTTACTCACAAGTGGACCCGGTGACGTCATTGTATTATATTAGGCCTTGGATGGGTCATGTTACTATGTTTTGTATAGGTTGGATTTTGGATAGAGCTCATTGCAAAGGAGACTGTCGATTTTTAAATTATGGATCACCATTGATGGGACATAACGATGCGGTGTCGGGTGAGTATCCATGAGTTTTCCTTGAGGTTGATGATTGGTTAACGGACCCTTGGGTTTTGGGGCGTCACAATTTGGTTATAGTGTGTTTTTATGTGGATGACATGTTAATCTTAAATGATGACATGAAAGGAATAATAGAAACAAAGAGGTTTCTATCTTCAACTTTCAAGATGAAAGATCTTGGAGAAGTTCGAAGTAATCTACTATGTAGTGTCGAAAATAAAGAGAAATGGGTAAAGGTTATGCTTTGAACCGAACTCACTATATTGTAAACGTAGTTAGTAAATTTAGTCATCTCAAGATTAAAGATGCTAATACTCCATTTGATTCAAGTGTAAAGCTTGAAAAGAATGATGGTAGAGTAGTGGCTCAACTTGGTATAATGCAAGTCTGTTGATTTGGAAGTCTTATGTATCTTTGCGTAATGTGCCCAGGGCGACATTTCATTTGCAATTAGTAAATAGGAAATGTAGGTTTACCCACAGCAACGAATGTAGAACACTGGAAAGATATTGGTAGAGTTCTTGGTTATCTAAAAAATACTAAAGAACTAAGCCTTTAATACTCAAAGTTTCCTACTAAACTTGAAAGGTATTCAGATGCAAGCTGGATATCAAGTGTAGGAGATAATTTATCTACCACAGGTTGGGTATTTGCACTTGGTGGTGGGGCTATCTCTTAAGGATCCAAGAAACAAACTTGTATATCACACTCAACCATGGAGGCGGAGTTTATAGCCTTAGCTGTAATAGGAAAAGAAGCCGAGTGGCTTAAGGATCTCATGATGGACATCCACTTGACCCAAGAGTAGTATGTCAATGATGATCTGCTTTACGTGATAGTCGAGCCACTCCCAGCTCGTGCATACGGTGGAGTGTCTGATGGGAGATCTGAGCACATATCGGACTGTGAGTGTCGGACAATTTATTCGGGGATGAAATCATTTCAATCATTTGAGATCAGGGAAACTGGCATATTCTTTTGCTAAACCTCTCTTACAAGAGATTTAAGTAAGGCAATGACTATAGAGGATGGGGCTAAAACTCCTTAAATAAAAATTTCATCATTGATAGTAACTCATCTTAATACTAGAGAGAAAGCTGACTAGTCTTAGAAGTTTAATGGGTAAAAACAAGTCATTGATACGTGAATTGTAGCAACATTAGAATTTTTAAGTTCCATATGTGATGAATAATGCTGGTTGTTACCGTTGGAGGGTTAAACATAAAGTTTTTAATGAAATTCAGTCTATGTGTGACAAACATCTTAAAGGTAACAAGAATGCTAGAAAAATTTCACATATATGAACTTAGGGGTGGTGCCGCCTCGCATGAGAGTTGGAGTTTCTCTCAAGAAAGTTCATGAATGGATTGAGCACATGGCCGTAAAAGTGCTAGCAAGGAAAATTTTAGGGCTTGCTCATGTGGATTAGTGGAAGTGTGTGTTATTCTGCCTGGGTTTTAGTTACCGGGAATAATTGTTTTGATACTCTACGAAGCAGCTTTGGGATTTCAACGAAGCTTTGTGACAATTACACTAAGGTAAAATTCAAATCAAAAGATATTTTATTTTATGCATATTCACTATTGTGGTTACAAAGTTGTTTTTATTTTTAACCAAGTGGGGGATTGTTATATATTTTCATATTGTTGGTTTAAAATAAGTATAAAAAGAATTACACTTTTTATGATATTTTAAGTGTAAAAAGAGTTACACTTGTGATGATATTTTAAGTGCAAGAAGAGTGACATTTTTAAGCATCTAATGTGTAAAAGGAGTTACACATTCAATGGTAGATAAAAGATTAACATTTTTAGAATAAATCATGTTTAATGGGTGGATTAATCCTATGAAATGTTACAAAACTTATAGGTTGAGGAAGACCATGAGTTTGTAACATTTGAGAGTAAATCATGTTTAATGTGAGCATTAAACATATAAATAAAGTATTGGATTGTTACAAAACTTATGAGGTTGATGAAGATCATAAGTTTGTAACATTTGAGCTTAAATATATGTTTAATGTGTGAATTAAACATATATTTATGTTTTAGGATGTTACAATCTCAAAAAGTTAAGACAAGAACTCTTCTACTCTTTGTAATCTCATTTTCAACCCTAATAGTGTTCTATATAAGAGTGACTTTTCTTCTTTTGAAATCTTATACAAAAAAGAAAAAGGCTTGATCAATCCCAAGGCTATTTCCATCTAAGTTCCCTAAAGATTTCTTGAGAGAGGGAGGAAATAAAGTCTTTGAACAAAGTTCCAAGAACTTGTTTGAGCTTTCTTCTTGTATCATTCTTATTTTTAAAGAGTTTGTGAGTGTTTTTTGTAATTTCAAGGGTTCATTATATAAAGTGTTATTAGGGTGTTTCTCTTCTCCATTGCATCGATTTTTCTATCAGAGCATATGAGAGTAACTTTTGTGTTGTATATGAATGCACAAACAAACCCTTTAGGAAAATTTGGTAGAGAAAGCTGTTATTAATTAATTCATATTTGAATTTCAAAATAAATTTCTATTCAAAACTGGTCATAAAGAACTAATCGTTAAAAATAGTTAGCTTCGTAATACAAGCTCAAATAGTAAGGTCTAATTTCATTTGAACTTATATGAAATAAAACTATATTAATATATAAATAATATTATCATGATACAAGTAATGTTAATGCAAAATTTTGGATATGACATTAAATATCATAATATATTTGTTGAATAGGAACAACCTATTCTACTTCTACTTAGAAATGGAAAACAAAAACATAGAAATTGAAGTAAGCACCTCAAACTTCCCCCCTAATAACATTTTAAAGATAACATTAACTTTAAAAATACTCTTTATGATGCAAGTATTTGCATGTCTCATTAAAAAACTCATAACCATTTTCTTGCTGAAATTGTACAAAGAATTGGGCAAGGGGAGTTGTTTCTTTGTTTGAAAGTTGGAGTGGAATGTTCACCTTAATTTTTTTCCCTTCTAACAAACTTCGGGTTTGTTTGGTTTAGCTGATATATAGCTAATGATGATAAACATCTTTGGTAAGTAGTAGTTAGTGGCATGATGGTTGATAGTGATAGCTCGTAGATGATTATAAAATATTGTTTGGTAAAGTAGCTTATTAGAAGTAGCAGTTTGAAGATTAATTTCCATAAATAGACATAATAGAGAAATAAAAAAAATAATGCATGTATATATTGAAAAAAGACAAAAATTAAAAAAAAATGAAATTATAAAATTTATAAGCATAAAAGCCAAAATATATATATGAAATAAAATTTTATTTAATCATAATAAATAAAAATTTATGGATTAATAATTTATAGTACATGGTTATTTTTTAATTTTATTAAAAAATTTCATATTTATGGTTATTTTTGATTTTATAAATAAAAATAATTATTATTTATAACCATAGAAAATATAATTTATTTCATACTGTTATTTTTAAGGGGCGATAAAATTTTCATATAACCATAAAAAATAAATTTTATAAATTTATAACCATCACAAATTATAATATTTCTATTATTTATAATTTATGTGAATAAATTTATAATATTATTTCACTTAAATAAAAAATAATATGAAATTAAAAAATTTAACCATAAATAATATTCTTTCATAAAAATAAAAAACTTATTTATGGTTATAAATTTTTTTATGATTTTATATTATTTTAATGAATATAACATGAAATAAATTTATAACCATAAATTTTCATATTATTTCATACAATTTATAAGTTATAAAATTTATAAAAACCTAAAATTACGTAAATAGAGAGAAGGATAGAAAGGAGAAATATGTTATTTTAATAAGAGCGGAGTAGAAAAAGATGCAATTCGTAGCTTTTTTCCATAAGGAGTTGTTTACTCCTTAATCAACTATCAATAGCTGATTATGAGTCTTTATCAAGCAGTCTAATAAGGGTGAATCAACTATTAACTCCCCAATAAGTTCAACCAAACATGCCATTCATTTTCCGAAAATATAGAATATGCCTTACCTTTGAAAATTTTAGTTTAAAAGCTTAAAATTAGGTTTAGAGCTTATTGGAGAATGATTTTACTTGCACCGTTTTTAGAAAAGTGGTTTTAGGAAAATCACGTGTAAGATGTTTCTCCAACAAATAGTATAAGCAATTCTCAAACAAAGTATTTTCTAAATTTTGTCAACCGTCCTAATATTTCTACAAAACCACTTTTTTGGGTTAAAAACACTCTCTATGATTACTGTTAAATGGGCTCTTAGTTTTTGTGTTTAAATAAATTATAAACATCATCAAATTGATGAGATCGATGAGCCCATCATGCCTAACATGTTTAAATAGGTAAGGGCATAGGGAGGGATCTTGGCTATGAGTTATAAAGAGCACAGATTACTATAATGTAACTAAAAGTGTTTATCTATAAAAAAAAATAAAATAGACGAGATCGATGATGAAGTTAAGGGAAAGCTTTAATTTAGCAAAATTATTGGATAATTCTTTTTTGAAAAGGATAAATTATTTATTATTTCAAGAAAATAAAATATTTAAAAAAATATGGTAATAGAAAATCGATAAAGCTAAAATTCTTTTTTCTGAGGCTATTTTTAATTACTAGAAAGGGAAAGAGGAAAAGTAAAATCCATAATAATAATAAAAATAATAATAATTATTATTATTTTGACTTGTTACTTTAAGCTTGTTTCACTTATTTAAATAGTTATTTTAATTCATTGATATAAAAGTTAAATAGATTAAAAATGTATAAGTTTTCAATTAATATTAGTTATATTTAATTTTCTTTAGAATTGTTTGTGGAAAACTCAAATTGAGAAAATCATTTTTTAGCATTTTTTCTATTTTTCCTATTTTCTTCTATTTGCTCAAAATCACACATCTTCTTCATTTTCTTTTCTTAACCTTTTCCCACCCTATAATGTTATGTTTGGTTCCATAAAATAAAATGAGAAAAAGGGTCAAATCCAGCATATTCAAACTTATTTTTATTTATTTTAATTTATCAGTTCAAATATTAAATAATTTAAAAATATGTAAGTTTCTGAACAATTTATATTTAGAAATTGGAACTACTCCATATGGATCTCATGACCTCCAGGGTAAGAGAAAACATTGAGAGGAAGAAATCTATGTTGAAGCTATATGCCCCATCTGTCGTTATATTTAATTTTCTTTTGAGATTTTCCAATAACACGATGAAACAAAAGAAAATCATTTTTTTATTTATCATTTTTTAGTTCGTACCTTACAAGAACAAACACAACACAACCTAAGTCTCCATGGTAGGAGGAAGGCCTCCAGAGAGCCATACACAAAAGAAAAGTGAAAAAAAAAAAAACTGTGCTAGTTTGGTTGTCCATGACACATGGTTCAAGTCGTAAAAGGGATAGGTACTGGAAAGTTGGAGACTCTGAGTCCTTATAAAAACGGAGTAAATCTAATCCAAAGTGAATAGATGTCAAAAAAAATGTAGGTTGTTTCATTGATTAAATTTGCTTACACTAAATGGGAAGTGAGAGAGAGAGTATCAGACATCTCACAGAACAATCATCATCAACTCTTATTAGCTAGCTACCAATTTGTTCCTGCAGACTACTAGTTAATTTGACCCAATTACGCCATAGGCTTTGGCGGGGAGATAGCACACGTACTCTTGAGCAAGGACTGAAAAACAGGAATCAGAGGAAACTTCTTCGGCCAGAAATTCTCATCGATGGTAACGATAGCCTTGCAGCAAGCAGGGCCAAGGGCTCCGAATTGGAAACTGAAAGGCGCCATATAAATCTCCCAAACGCATCCTTCTACACTCAGAATCGACGACCAGCACTTCTGTAAATCTATGCCCAGGAAAGGCGGGAATAGCCCTGGTATGTTTGGCAACTGAGGCAGCGGCGCTGGCGCTGTGTGGGCGACCCCAGAATAGAGCAGCATACACATGCATTAAGCTGAAACTACCACTTGATTCTTCCTTGCCATTCTTGTAGACTTTGACACTTCGATGGTGAGGATGTTTGATGTGGAGGAAGAGAGAATTGGCCGGGATTTATAGCACCAGAATGAGGGGGAAGAATTAAACAAGGGGTTTTCTTCTTCTTTTTTAAAAAAAACATGCGTTTGGCTTTTAGAATTGGAATTAATTTGGTAGAAACATTGAAAATAATTAACATAAAAAACAGTAGTGTAGTCTTGTCTTTCTCCAATTAATTTGGTAACAGTGGCTGGATTTGTTCAATTTGAGTAAATGATAAAAATTGTATTAATAACCGAATAAAGATTGTAACCTCATACCTCATAGTTTTAGAAACCGATATTCAGCGTTCCGAGTATTTGACTCTGCTGACCAAACAAAGAAAAAGTGAAAGGAGTTCGTATCCGACTTTTTAAAAAAAAAAAAAAATTTAAATGCCACGTCATAAAAAAACTAAAACAAATGCTTAAAAAATGACATTGATAAGAATGTTTTTGGTTTTTGCTTCTTAAAAACTTTATTTGCATTTGGTTTTTTAAACATTTGAGAATCAAAGAGATAAAAAATAGAAGAAATATACAAATAATACTCACTTAGATGAATTATCTTAAGAAACAACACAAATCTTTATTACATGAAGAGTGAGATCGAGATAGAGGTTAGTAAGAGCATCAACAAGTTGGTCTCCAGCGGAGACATGAGCAACTCAGCAATTTCAGACAGGCGAATAGAGATCGTAGAATAAAATGATAATCAATTGCAGATGTTTCGTGCGAGGAATGAAAGGCAAGATTAGCGGAGAGATAAGTGAGCGTAGGGTTGTCAGGAAACGGGTGGGCGACATGCATTGATGCAGAAGTTCGATGACGAGCGATTCGCTTCATTGCAATTCGCTTGATAGCAGCCACAATTGCGTGATGCCAAGCCTCGATAAGAAGAGCAGTAACAATGTGTTGCTGTAGAACTCAATTGGATTAGTGTGAAGCAGAGAAAATCAATTTTCTCCAAAAAGAACAAAATGTAATTTAGGTAAAAATCAGAAATTTTAGATACCAGAATGTGAAGCGGATTTGTAGTTGGAATCGTCTCTGAGAAATCCCATACCGCGTCGATTTTAAGTGAATTCCGGGGCGGTCGAATTTCTTGGCGTTTTTCGAAGCGGCGTTGTATGAGACACATGGCGAAATTTGAGTGGCACATAGTGTGCCACGTGTCAAGCTCCAATTCAGTCAAGTTGAGCTCAAGGTGGGACCCACGTTGAGATATGACATGATGCCATTGGATAGAAAAGTCAAACTAATGGGAAGAAGAGCATAATTGTAATTTACTTTCCTTAATGAGACAAGACATGAATAGTTGTCTCTCAAATTGGAAAAGGGGAGAAAATATGCAAAATGAGAAACGAGATGCAGAGAGTTAAGTTTTTTAATTTTTAGAGAGAGAAGGAGCCACTTCCTGCTCTGCAAATCCACTGGTGATCCGGCCGTCGAGTTCCTTCGGTCGAAGGAGGAAAGGCCCATTCCTCTGTGGAGAAGGCTACGCGTGGATGCAGTTTTAAAGGAGTTTCGACAAACTGTGAGGTAGAGGTTTCATCCTACTTGTTTTATTTTTAGTTTTAAGTGCTTTGTTGATGTTTGTGTTGGATTGAAGTCGTGAGTGGCCATTTGATCGGTCCAATCTTAGAGCCAGAAATGTTGGAATTTTTGAGACCCATTTGTGCGATCCGTGCGAGTTTTAGGGGCCGATTTTAGATTTACGTGTGATTTAGTAAATAAATTGTGTTTTGGTGAGTAGGAGGCCGGAAATGGCCAAGGAAATTGGTTTCGTGGAACAAATGGTGGATGAGTCATTTGCCACGAGACTGACCCACATGCTCTGTTTTTAAATTGTTAAATCGATCCGGGTTTGTGTAGATTGGACGAAAATCGTCATGTGTTGTGTGCTTGATTTTTTGAAATGAATGGCTTGAGTTGTGTGGAAATAGATATAGGTTAATACATGATTTTAATGTGTTAACATAAGGACATAATTATATAAAATATAATTGTGTTTGTGAGCCGACTAGGAGATATTGTAATTTGCTTTCAGTGAGCTAATTTGGGTGGCCAGTTGATGTGTTGAATTACACCGAAAATGTTATTGTAGTTGATTGAGAATATGCATGACATATTGTATAAATGGTTTGAAAATGGCATAGTAAGAGCTTCGTATCTTGTTAGGTAACTAGAGATTTAGGTGTGAGGTGCGTAGCGTAGTTTTGTAAGCGGACATGGTTGCGAAAATTTCACGAGGATGATATTCGGAGAATTGGGTTGGGAGATGGGCGACGGATCATTCGGATAAGGACCATATTTAGGAGAAAGCTCACAACCCAGGTCGCCTCGGTAGTCCATATTTTACAGGCACTTCGGTGGTATATTTTAAGAACAGATTTGTTTTGAAAATGATTATTTTCTCATACATGGCTTAGGCAAGTGTGAGTGAGTCGGTGAGGACTCGTGGCGTAGGGTGTCGTGTAGACATTCAAGTAGGATCCGTGTTACTTGGTGTGTGTTTTATTTTGGAGCGTACGCCCATGCACTTAGGTGAAGTAACCCATTTAGGGTGATTCCTCTTGAAGCGATGCTTCCTTTTGGCTCGAGGAATATACTTTAGTCTGAGGAGCGCTCGAGGAGACAGCTCATATAGAGGCTAATTTTGAAGAGGTCGTTTATGGCTTTGATGGTTTTTGGATATAACATGTATTAGAATTGTAGATTTTAATATATGTTTGTATAAAAGTGTAATCAACTATTGAATTAGTGGGAGATAATTGGAGAGATAGTTGTGATATTTGTTTTTATGAGTATTGGTTTATGAGCGAAGAGGCATTTTACTCGGGTATGGGTCTATTATGAGACGAATAGATTTTCTCAGCGAGTTATTGGTGGTCAGCGGACACCGAGATGGGGGCGTCACAATTAGCGCAAAAAATAAGAAAAGCCACTTTTTTGATAAGTCACACGTTATCTGAGTTACCGGCTGATACGCATTAAGAGAAACAGTAATGTCGATGGAAGTCTACGAAGCCGAGATAGCAGGGATCTCGTGCCATTAAAATAACGAAAGGATGTTTGTA
This sequence comes from Tetrastigma voinierianum, assembly GCA_016808115.1. Taxonomy (NCBI): domain Eukaryota; kingdom Viridiplantae; phylum Streptophyta; class Magnoliopsida; order Vitales; family Vitaceae; genus Tetrastigma; species Tetrastigma voinierianum. Next base: position 447,808 of record JAEQBH010000706.1, on the reverse strand, counting down.
GCACCCTAATGGTGTAACTTCAGATGAATCGCGTCGCAAACTAGGAGAGTTTATTCATGGCTAAGGAAATATCTAGGCTAGTCATCCGGAGATGCTGGAGGCCACCAACCACCTAACGGTACATGATAGCATTTATCAGAGCATAACTATCTGTAGTAGTCAAAGAAGTACTGACGGAAAGCGGGGCGGAGACAAGTTTGGAGTCGAGCATGTTATGTTTGTTTAGAAGATCAATAACATACTTTTGCTGAGATAGTAGAGACGTCGAGAAGTGGTACAAAACCTAAACTCACGAAGGAAGAGATGTGGCGTACCCAGAGATCCTTTGTGGAGAATTTAGAGTCAGGATTCTTGGTTAATATTACATGATAAGGGACTCAGCACTGTAATGTCGAATCATGAAGCATAAATCGAGTAGATGAGCGCATTACAAGCCAGGGTAAATGAGGAACCAATTACGCGCGGGATGTGACAAAGGAAGGTCGCGGGTAACGGTACGAGCTGCGGAACTTGTTTGGCGCCATAAATGGCAGCCTTTTGTAAATGATAAACGTGATAGGGATAATGGACATTTTTGCATGCCAGCTGCGGTTGGCCAGTATAAGCATACGTAAGATGCCCATTGAGAAAGGCATTGTTGACATCAAGTTGACGAATTCCCCACTTGAGATTAAGTGCAATGCTAAGCACAGTACAGACAGTGATGGGATTTATCACGAGACTGAAAGTCTTGTGAAAATAAATGCTCGACTGTTGGTGAAAGCCTTTAGCAACAAGGTGAGCTTTATATTGTGCAATAGTGTCGTCGAGATTTTTTTTGATGCGAAATACCCATCGTTGCTTGGCTGCATTACGCCGATCTCGGGGAACTAGAATCGGGTGTCTTTGTGGGATGAGGCATCACATTCTTTCAACATCAGCTGAACCGCAGGATCTGGCCAGAGCTCGAGCAGCCCAGTGCAGGTTTAGTGACAAGTGGAATGAGGATGGTATTTTTAGAGCGGGTTTGCATGAAATGAAGGTTAAGTGGGGAAGAAGGAGAAGGACTAGGTGAGGGTGGGAAGGGGCCCGGACCCAATAGGCCAGTAGATGGAGAAGGCCGCTGGAATGGTGTAGGTGGGGTCCGGGAGGCGAGAGGACAAGTAGGGTGTTGGTGATGAAGGAAGTAGTTCAAGTGAGCTCGGCGGTATGTGTAGAGGAGAGGTAGCTCGGCAGGAGGACGAGTGAGGGCGTGCTGATGAAGGGAGCAGTTTGGGTGAGCTCGGAGGTATGAGTAAGGGAGAAGCAGCTCAGCAGGAGGACGGGTGGGGTGTTGGTGATGAAGGGAGCTATTCGGGTGAGCTCGGTGGTATGAGTAAAGGAGAGCCTTCCGAGAGTATTGGCGGCGCCCCGTTTCAGTGGGTGGTAATGACCTCTCGGCCGTAGGAATATACTGTGGATGTCTGTGGCTTGGGCTACCACTCCACGAAAATAGGGCGAGTCTCCTTTGTGCGGGGAGCTCTGCCCGAGAGACCTGGCTTGTCGATCAACGTAGCGGCTTTGTCCCATTTTACAAAGACCACCTTAGGGTTCATATGCAGTTAAAGCGAGTAAAAAGGCGGCGTGGGCCCGCATTTACATCAATACTCACTAAAATATCGACCCTATTTATATTACATGGTTCCCGAGTTAATAAGTCCTCTTAATTCAAACATATATTAAAATTAAAATTCTAATACATGTTATCTGAAAATAAATACCAGCGAAAACTGGGCTTTCTTAGCCGAGCGGCCTCTAGTGAGTCTAGTCCTCCTGTACACTCCACATACGAAATAGTGATTCCTCGATGGTGAGCAAAGCCCGGTGGTGATAATTTCCTCACCGTGGGTTTGCTCCCCACTAAGTGCACATGTCATGGCAAACAATCACATCAAGCGATTACATGAACCTACTCGAATGTCTACATGTCGATCCATGTCGAGTCCTCACCCAGGCTCCCTCACACGTACCTAAGCCAAATGCGGTAAAATATCGATTTCAAAACAAAAGCTTTTTATTCTTGAAAACTTACTCACGATTCGATAAAAATATTAGACTACCCTCAGAAGCCGAATTCTTTTTGGATAACGCTCAGAAGCTTGATCGTAGTCCTCATCAGAAGTGATGATACTGTTGGGCGACTCCTCAAACAATTCGCCCGGAAAATCTTCCTTGAAATTCCTTTCACAAACATTTTATTTTTGTTTTCTTTCGTAATAGTACCATCCCCAATATTCCTAAGGCGCCCAGGGTGCATATGGAATGCATTATGCCAATCCTAACAAACTCATGCTAATATATAAAACATGTATATACTAACATAATTAATTCACACAATTCATGTTATTAAATTCACATCAATAACACCAAAATTAGCTCACATGGGCTAATTAACAATTCACAACGGTCGTTTTGAATCATTTCCAATGACACAAAATCACACCCAAAGGAAATCACGTCGCTATTCACGTGAGCAGGTGAAACCTTGGGTTGTGGCATTCCACGGCGTGACTAATGGGGATTTTCTCCACTCGGTTCCAAAATGTTTTGAGACAGCATGCTTGTCACGGCCTCCGAAAGCGTCATGACCATTTTACATGGCTCTTGCGAAGAATAACACAAGTAGGAAAAGATCCACACCTCTTGGGGTTGTCGGAACTCCACGAATTAGTGTCCACTTGCGTAGCCTCGCGTGGATCGAAACTGGCTTGCTGGCTGTCGAGAGCCCAGAAATCCGACAATGAAAATCTAGGAGAAGGAGTTCCTTCTCTCTACATAACGAAAAATCCCGACCCTTTGCCGTTTTCTCCTTTCAAATGGAGAAGAAAACTATTCATTGTTTTGTCTTATACATTTAACATTTTCAATAATTCTCATCATGTCCCTTCCTTTCACTATTTGACACATGGCTTAATCTAAGCCATTCATCTTAGCGTCTCACTAATCATGCAGTTTGTGTCACATGATTACATGTAGTAGGTGACTCTTGTCACGTCACATGACTTTCACTAATAGTTTCACGATTACCCGACCTACTCAGCGGTAGAGCCATTGTCTCGAAATTGTGAGGATTCGTGGTAGCTAATTTCAGCCGAGACGATTTCAGATGAAGTCCGGTTTACTAACCGTCCGAGGAATCTACAGAAAAATTTAGGATTTTACCGAAATTACCATTTTACCATTTCGAGAATATTGGTATTTTCGGGGTTTTTACATTCCTCCTTAAAGGAATTTTGTCAAAAATTAAATGCAAATCTAACAATCCCATGCATATGCAAAAACGTCGCTATACCATGCATGTAAACTAGTCATTTAAGTATTAACTGACTAAACCACATACCTTAAATCCCTAAGCAGGGGAAGGAATCGGTGGCGCATCGTGTCCTCGGGTTCCCACGTTGTCCTTCACTGTAGTCTTTGCCACTTAGCACCCTCGCTGCTCTACCGTGGTCTTCTTTGTCGCAAGAGCGATCCTGGCTATCCATAATGCGCAGCGGTCCACTCCTCGAAGGTCCCATCAGTGTCAGCTTCCAGTCTCTCCCCGATCAACACATGAGGCTGGATCACGGAGTATACCTCCGGGCATGGAGCGTGAAATACCTGCGTGGACACACGACATCTTTAGGTACGTAAAGCCAATGAGTCTGTTATAGTCTCTCTTGAGTATCTTGAAGGGCGATAAGCGCCAGCCGTAGCCATGGATTCTGAACCCCAGCCATTTCTCTCTTAGGCATCTTTAGAAGGCATTTGATCTCGACCTCGAACTCTAAGGGTCGGCATCGTACATCGGCGCCAGCTCTTCGCCATTTCCCGATTTGTGAGAAAGCCATTTGTCGTATCAAACTCACCTTCTCGAAGGTGTCTCTGTCGGATCGGGACCGGTGATGGGCTCTTTCCCACCTCGGTCAACCCATGCGGTGGCTTTCTGTGGCCTCAGATATAATGCCTCATATGGTGCCATGTATACTCACAATAGCGTTGTAGGCGAATTCCACTAAGGGAAAATGTCTTCGGTATCCTTATGATCAGGCGCATGCTCGCGGCATGTCCCTCTAACACATATCGTCATCTCGGTACGACCAATACGTACGTAGATTGGAAAGAATTTGTACTCATGGTCGTAGGTATGCCCCATCAACCTTTTGGAAACTCTTCCCAAAGTGCGCCTTAAACATGAGTCTCTGTCCAGGCAACATGGATCTTGGTACTCCCATGTGGCTGGGACTATCTCTCGAGATGTGTACAACTAGAAGAATCTCTCGATGTGAAGGTCATCGCCGCAGTAGAAAATGTGCGACTTTCATGGTAGGTCATTTATCTTTATCTGGCGTCATGTCACCTACGATTGTCAGGTAGTGAGGAGTGGGTCACAAATCCATCGTGGCGTGCTCACGCTTCCACTCGACCACCTCCGATGGTGAAGTATACTTCTTTGTCTTCCTAGTGCTCTCGTGTAAACACAGCGTGGCGATGAGGCGTCGTTAGAGCAAGTCCCCTAGGTGTCTCCGTCACACGCTCGGCGATCTTGGCGTGAATCTGGTACATCTTCGTGCCACAGATGCACGGAGAAAATTGAGAGCAATGAAGCTCCTCAGAGAATCATCTCTCAAATCGGTCATTGAGGAACAACTTCTTAGTCCCATATCTTTGAGAGACTACCATACGCGTGGACGATTTACAGCCTCGTCACTCGTACTGGCGAGAAAATGCTCGGTCATGATGAGCCACTATCTCGGCGTCTTGTCCTTAGGACTTTGAGTCATTTGCTCAACGAGCCGGTGTAGCTGCAAACTCCCGACTACCATGAGCTTGCTATTGTCTTGTGGCGTCCACGTAGTCTCGAGCATCCACACCATTTTCAGGAAAACATCTTGTGATGCTCCGTGACTTGGGTACGAGATGCGTAGCCACCACATTTGCCTTACCGGGATGGTAATGCAAGTGAAGTCATAATCCTCTGGAACTCCGTCTCTAGCGTTGCCTCATGGTGAAAGAAGTCCGTCTGCGTGAATATACTTGATTTTGTGGTCACGGTACACCTCGAACTATTCACCATATAAGTAGTGGGCGCGAATCTTGAGGTAGAGACTACATTTTGACTCCATGTAGGTGGTAATGGGGTGAGTCGCTGTGATTCTTCCACGGCCTGACGGGAACCCATGAAGCTCTGCCCTCTGGAATTTGTATTAAAACACATCCCTAGTCAGGCCTTGAGGGCATCCTGTTCTTGTGTACCCCTTTCCCCTGTCGGGACTATCAATATAGGGCGATAAGCCTCTCCTTTTCAATACTGGAATGCCTCATACGCATCAATCATCCCGATCCAAACTTGACCTCCTTGGTCGATCTCATCATCGTCTTTGTCGAGAGAAATCCTGATGAATCATGTAGTAACCAGCCAATCAGCTAGCGTATCTCGAGACTAACCCCCGGCCTCCCGACTCATCATAGCTCGACCTTCTCTGGGTCTACTTGACACTCCTGGCGGCTTCCCGCAGTGATCGAAAATCTCACCTGACAAGCGGCTTCGCGCTCGCGGTCTTGAAAAGGCGTACAGCCCATTGATCTCTGCGAGCGCCAAATGATCCTGCGAGTCCTCATGCTCCTCTGGCGGGGTAGATCAAAATGTCATCCACAAGGAACTCACGACAAAGCCCGATCTAGATAGATTTAGAATGCGCTATCGCAAGGGTCCGTGAATCTTCTTGACGCATTTGTCAATCAAGGGCATCCTTATAAGCTTCAAGTGCCCATGTAGCGTCTGTATTTGTCTTAGGGATAATACGTCTCCTAACCCTCGAATGATGGTAACCAGTGTGAAAGTCTATCTTGGAGTAGACTCGCGCTCTCTCTCAGTGATCAAATAAGTCATCAATCCTCGTGATGAGTCAGATTCTTGATCGCCAACCATTCAGCTGCACGTAATCAATTCACTTGATCGAAGGGTTTGTCCTTCTTCTTCCGCAAAAATGATACGAGGCGTCCCATGGTGAAGTGCTCGGTCTAACAATGAACCCCTTGTCCCCGGTAACTCTTGTGGGCGGCCTGCGAGTTCTCTGACTTCGACTAGTCTTAAATCACATCGGAGTCATAGAGATGGGCGAAGTACGAGGTGTAACTCGTCTTGAAGTCTGACCCTACGGAGGCAATCCACGTAGCTGTGGGAAAAACATCCTCATACATGGTACTTGAGGTGAATCCCCAGAGTCACCGGTCTCACCTCGTCCTCGGGGTACAAGACTTCTTGTGACATGACTATCCACGAAACACGGACTCTACCTATCAAGGCGAAATATCATGCTTATCCCCTGAAATACAACCTGATGTAGTTACGTGTGTGGGGCGGTAACCACTGCATCGCTGAAATCGATGCGACTCTGTGTATCGGTGATCATTCTTTAGGGATGGCCGTCAGACTACGACATGTCCACCTGACCCTCGGGTCGCATTGAGTAAAATCCCGAGATCTACAACTGCTGACCACGACATATCATCCCCACCTATCCTCGCCACAATCACTGAGGGGAGAACTCACATCTGAGGGTTCCTCAGGCCTCATTACCTGCAAGCCAGCTCACATCCTGACCCTAATGCAGCAATGAATGAATGCGACTGTTGTGGAACTTAACTAAAAGACATATACAAATTTATGACACTATTACCAAGGACTATTGTCTAATCCCCAGCAATAATGTCATGAAACTTGTTGATTATATTTCTTTGCAATTATCTTTTGATTAAAAATGGATTCATAAGGCTAGATAAATTTCTTTTCACTGGTTTTTGATCCATGAGGATTACGCAGTGTACGAGATCGAGCAGTAATAAAGTGGATTTAAGTCCCATCTTATATCGATCCCACAGTCCCAAAGGAATTCTCGATCAACTACCGACTACTCGAGCTACATACTATTTGGTATGATTTGCAATTACAGTATATTCTATGACAGAAAATAATGAAAGATTAAAGATATGTAAACTAGAAACGAAAATGAAATAATACTTAAACTAAAAATAAAAGAATAAAAAGAAATAGACCAATCGATTAGTTTTAAGGGAGCATTGAAAATACAAACATTTGTGAAACATCAGTCCTATGAGACTACTTTAGTACTTTACTTCCTTGAACTTGGTTATAATCAGTCGAGGAAGAGGTAATGCCATGTGGATCTCTCCTTAATGACATATTTCATCATCTAATCTTCCACTGTTTCTCTCGAATCTGGGAGGATTAGATAACTACTTTAATCTGAGAGGTTACCTTGTTATGGGTATTTTTCTTTCAATACTTCATACCCGAACATGGAACATAAACCTTAGCTCCTAAGACATAGGCTAAGCATTGGTTTACCATCTTTGAAGTTTACCATCCTCAAAATTGAGCCAGGTTCATTCTTTCCTTGATTAGATCCTTGTAACACGGGATTAAACTTACATTGAATCGAGGCTGAACTCTCTGCTCATTTAATTGATAAGTCATTGACTCATTCTCGGTTTCAAGTGAGAAGAGGTTATCGATTAAATTTATAGAGCCCATTAGATCCCAGTATTAGGTTCGCATGCCCTTCGGATATTGTTGAAACTCTCGGAATGCCTTCTCTGTGTCACTCGGAGGGGCCTCTTGGAAATCGAGCATAAGAACAATCCCATTACGGGTATAGGACACTAATATTTTGAATCGGATACTGTGATAAAACTAAAACCGACAAAGCTGATTCAAGTGAGTTAGGTAAACTCGATAAATTTATGCGAGAAAGATAAATTCTAACAACAGGTAAATTCGACCAATTTGGATTTCTAAATTGCTTCATTCTGTGCTTGGTAGCTCCTTGATCGAAAGAACTCTTTGTAGATCGAAGCTGGAAGTTTGAATTCCAAAATTTGTTTGGACTTGGACGGACGGCGATGGTGAAGAAATAACATTACGCATTAAACGGCTTCAACAACTAACATCGAGATCGAAATTCAAAAGAAATAACAATCTACTCTAATCTAATCTAAAAAATAGCAATAATGAAGAAAAGAAAAAAGAAAATTAAACTACACAAGAGCCTTGGCTGCAGGACTTCTCTTTGGCCGAGTGAGTCTTTTGCCTTCTTTGATAGCAGTCTGGCGTATTTATAGGGTTTGGAAGTTGGAGGCTAACTTGATGCACCTATTTGTGGATTTCAAAATAAGCGGCTACGTTGTTTGCTCATTAGCCGGCGACTTCTCTTCCACGTCGCGACTTCACTATTCTGCTTATGAGCTGTTCTGATGTTGCGACTTCTCTTCCACGTCGCGACTTCCTTCGATTGCGCATTGGTAATGCGATGTCGCACGACTTACATCATGCATTAAGCCGCCCGTTTTACGCCGTGCGTAGCGGCTTTTATTTAATTCGTGAGCTTGCCTTTAACATCCCTTGGATACGATGTCGTGACGGTGGTGATGTCATGACGCTTTCATTCCTTATGGTGATGTCGCTGACAATTTGAATGGCGTCGCGACATCTTCTTTCGCCTTGTGGAGCTCTTTTGAGGTCGTGGAAGTTCTTATTCTGAAAGTGACTTGTCTTGACATCTCTTGGGTATGATGTCGTGACAGCTAAATGATGTCACGACCTCCATTCTTTGCGGTGATGTCGCGACTGCGGAAGGGCTTGTCGACCATAATCCGCCACAGCGGATATCGTGACCCTTGAAGGGCGTCGTGGCCTTCTTTCGATATGCTTGATGTCGCGACCACTTTAAATGCGTCGCGACTTCACCTTTACTTCAAGCGATGTCGCGACCAGCGGGGCGTCAGCGACATCTTGATTTAGTGTCGATGTCTCTATCGTTCTAGCTTCATCAGCGACCTCTATATTGACCTCTTTGAAAATCTTTTTGTTACCTTCTAATCGATTAATCGCGACCTCAGTGTCCTGTAACCTTCGATTACATCGCGACCTCGAAGTGATGTCGCGACATCTTCCTCTACTTCTTCATTAGTTAGAATTCGTCACGATTTGGGTTTACGTGCGACTTTGGTGTTATTCTTCATTCTTGTCAAAGTCGTGACATGCGAGTCCTTTCTTTGAGAATTAATTCTGACTTATTTGCTTGAAGAAGTACATTCTTATGGCTTTGTAGTCGGCTCCTTGTCGGCGACTTCCTTGGTGATATCATGACTTCATTTATCTCAGTTTGGTGTCGCGGCGTCATGACGATGTCGCGACATGAACTACCGTTTAATTTGCTTCTTTTATTCTCAACCAAGTCATATTTTGTCTCAACTTCCTTACGCGAGTCCACGCGACTTCACTTATTCACTCTTAGGTTCTTACTTGAATCCAAATTTGTTAAGGTGCGTGACTTGGAATTTACGGAAATTGCACCTCTGTAGCGACCGGTTCGATTCGACTTAAGTGCAACTGCGGCGATTTCTACTTATAATTTTTGCTAAAATTTGATTTTACAGCTGTATTTTTCTGAAATTGGGAGTTGATTCAATTATCGATTTCTGAGCAATTCATCATTATTCTCATTATAAACTTCGAAAAATTTATTAAAATCTCATGAGTTTTGGACTCATCAGAAATTCGAACTTAAGAATTTTGCTTATCCCGAGCAAAGAAAAGAAAGAAATTGTTTGTCCTCAAGCAATAAGCAGAAAATTTTTAAGGACATTTTTCGATTTATTCCACATTCTTTCTCATTCCACTCTTATGATGCGGAATTAAAAAGAAGAATATCCTTATTATTCAAATTTTAGTTTTGATCACGAACAAGGCTGGTGTACTTATATCCGCAAAATTTCTTGATAAACTAATGTATTTAAACGGAGTTTATTAATAGTCTTGTTACGTAATGTGTGAAGGTCATCAATCCTTTGACTTCATGTTGAATTTAGTTAATCTTACGGGAGTTTTCTTAATTTGTTTATCAAAGTCATATGCTTGTTTTTCACTAATGATCTCCACTAATGTAGGTAAATTCAACCTTCAAAATCAATGAGTCTTTCGAGGCTTGTAATGTTAAGAACCCAGGTAATTGGGTAGATAATGGAGAAATTTGGAGTTGTAAATTACCGAGTTCCATCTTATCTCTACATTGTTGCCTCGACTTTCTCCACTTTTCATTTTTGTTCTTTCTGATTCTCCTCGATTTTGCTTTGCTTCCTCCTTTTAATTCTTTTATGGAATCTCAACTTCCACTTGCCTTGATTGACTGATTCCTTTGTTCTTTAACTCTTTTGCCTTTCCTTCTCTATGATTTGGAATAGTCTGTGTTTTGTCTTCTTAGGCTTTCTATTACTCTTAGAGAACTTTGGGCTAGCAACTCCCATCAGTGGCATTAGGGTGCTAGGTGTTAAAAACACCTCTGAGCTTAATTCGAGGAAATAGGCCGTAAGACGAGAACTTATTCCTTATTTCAGCTTACCCTTCTTTACTTCTTGACCCCTTATTGTCAAAATGCGGGACGCTATTATTCCCCCAAACTTGTTTCTTCCTTTATACTAAACTTCTACAAAAATTTAGAAGCTGGATGGTGGGTTCTTTCTTCATGAGTTTATTACGGGGGGAAGGGGGGAATTTTTAGTTTTCAATTCTTTGTTTGTTGAAGAAATAAAGCTTATTTGGCTCAAATCGGGAACTAAAGAATATGCTTAAGCATATTTTGAGGGTAAACAAAAGGCTCAAAAATGCGAGGATGGCCTCTATCATTTCTGTTAGTTGTTTTCACACCAGGATTCGCCTCGATCAATAATCAAAGCAGAGTTAAATTTTGTGGATCTAAATCCTGAATTCCCGGAAGATGTTAGTAATTCTGTCAAAAGTTTCATAAGTTTTGTTAGCCAATGTATATTATTTCTTTAAGACTTTTATGTAATCCTTGTATACTTACATTATTTTAAACAAGTATTTTGTTCTCAGCCAATAACCAATTTTCCAATTTTGCAACTAAGGCGAATCCATGAAACTGATAAATACTCCTAGTTCAGTTTCTTTATTCATGCCACCGTTTTGCAATTATTTGTGTTCAAGTTTTACCTCCTAGACAAAGCTACTTCCAACTAGTTGATTATGACATTTTAGGCATTTTCATTCTTGAACTAAATCCCGATGTTATTTTCCCGAACAAGTCAAGCGAAAGTAAAAACAAAGCTGCAGCGCAATCGACAAACATTTTCTTTTTCACCTTTTCTTGTTTTTATTAATGATGTAATGCTATGAGTTGAGAACTCTTGATCGGGAAGGGGAAAGAGGATAAATCGATGGAAAGTACATTTTTTCTTTTGAGAAGGGCGAAGATGTTTGGGGATCTAGATCGAGGGGGTAGCCAAATTAGGATTGATTTAGGAATTTCATTTGTAATTTCTCTTCTTCTTAACGACCTTCTCCCTTTCGATCACACTCTTGGGAGACCGATTCATTTGTGAGATCAATCTTTTATTCAGATCATCTTGTCTTGTGCCCAATGTGTTCGTTATGCGTTCCATTTGATCCTTGACTTCTAAAAATTTGGAAAGATTATTTGTTAATCAATCCAAATTTTCAAGCGGGCTTCTTACATGAAGCATCCATATAAGTAAGCTCTTGATCACATCCTTCATTTCTTTTCAAAATCCTTGAACATTGAAGTGTATAGGAACTTGAATCCCTTGATCTGCTCCTTAGTCTTTGCTTCTTGATCTTGCATCCTGTCGCTATGAGTTTGAGGAGCGAGAATCGCGATCATGCGATTGTTACGTAGAATGATTCATGAGTTAGCTTTAACCTTGATGAATCTTGATCTCTTCACTTTTTCCCCATTTCCTTTTTAAATTTCTCCTCTTACATTTGCTCTAGGATCTTTTTATCTGCTCCTCCTTTCTTCTCTCTCTCTTGCTTCCATTTGTTGATCTCTTCTTTTCATCTCGACTTCATGTACTTCTTCTCTTACATTCTCTCTTCTTCCCTGATGTTGATCTACTTCTCTTCCAATTCTTTTCATAAACCTCTTCTCTGAACTTTTGCTGGAGGTTCCATTTCTCTTCTCTTTCTTCCATGCTCTGGAATAAGGAATTAAAGGCATTTCCATTGTTGATTATTGCTCTGGGCTCCGCCGGCTTTCACCGGGGGTTCTGCGAACTCTTGTCCCCTATTGGGAGAGTAGCCAGTGGAGTTGAAATCTATGGGGCTTCTCTCTTCTTGCTCTCATCACTCTGGAAACATAAAAGTATCCCTTCTTGATGTGCTTAGATTTTCTTCTCCTGCTCTTGCCACCCGGAAAGGTGTGTTCTTCTATATTGCATTTTCATTTTCATCCCTTGAATACATTTTCTCTTATGACCCCGCTTTTTCTTTTGATTCTTTTGGCCCCTTGCGACTCCCGAATCAAGGTGGTGGTGAAGCAACCCAGGACACTCTTCTTCTTCTTCCCGAGTCCACTTCACACCGGCCTATTACATAACCTTGTGATGGTTCTTTGGGTGAGGATCAAACCACGTTATTACCTTCATGATACCTCATTATAGAATTTTCAATAAAGCATTCCCGACATCGATCTTATATCCCTTCAGTATGGCATAGAGAAGGATTGCTTCTTGTTCTCTTACTATGCAGAGTGCTTGGTAGGGACCATAATAGAGGATAATAAATAGAACCACACCTTTGCCTCATACATCGATTCTCCCCACCTTTCGGTCTTTTGCTCTCCTTTCCTTTCTTCCACTTGCCCTTTGCAGATCACATTAATTTTCGCAAGCTTCTCACGGTTGGGTTGTTCATCGACTTCTTGAATTTTGATCCATTTTTTTGTCCTTCCATCCCGGCTACATCTCATTAATAGTCTTGGCTCCATAAAGCACCCCGAGCTCTCGACGCAAAACTGAGTTCTCTTTCCTCCCAACCCAGATTGAGTAAAATTCTCGATTGGCTGGCATAACGGACTTTTGATGTTTGTAGAATTCCGCCTCGTTGCTGTCAATTCCTTGAGCGGTGAGATGGAGTTGGCTGGAAACCTCTTTCTCTACAAATCCCTTTCCGAAGCATAGTGCTTTTCAGGAGACGGAGAAAGCCTCTTCCCAAGACCGAACTCGTGTTCCTCTTCTTCTCATTTGCTTTTCCTTTCCACTTCTTCCTCACATTTGCTTTGTAAGCCCAGTTGAACTTACGGTTATTCAGTGGCTGTTCTCCCTTTGGGTTCCCGAGATGAACTTCCCACCCGATCTGAGTATACTCCTCCATGATTTCGCTCAGGTTTGGGATGAGGGTTGAAGGTTCGGCTATTAGAGAAATCGGAAGGTGGTTAGGAAGAAGTTCGGTTAGGGATTTCTGAGGAAGCCCAGAGAATATGCGAAGAAGAAAGGTTGTATTTGCTTGAGGAAGGAGATGGTAGTGGAGGGAGTTTCTCCAACCGATTACGATTCAATTATTATTGTGGCTCTTTATGACTTCATTTATTTGCGCGTAGCCGACTTTAATTTAAGTGCGATTGTGTCTTTGTCCATTAAATTTAGGGCACAATTAAAAGCTGCTCAGTTGGCATACTTGTCTCTTATGTTGCGACTTTATTCTTTGTTTTGTCGCGACATAAATTAAAGCGTGAGAAGACAAGTTATCATCGCATTTGCGACATCGAATATTTTATGAAATAATTGAGTTATGTGACCTCACACCTCTTTTGAAGGAATGGTTCTTTATGTGACCTCGCGGTTACATGTGACCACCGATTGATATCGCGACATAACTTTGGTAAATGACTGTCCCACCCCTGTTCTTCACGCCGGTCGCGACTAAGTTCGCGACTCAAACTTTTGTCGCGACATCAATTTCTTATCGCGACTTAGTCTGCACTTGCCCTAAATTTGATGATCAGACAGCTTTTCACTTCTTATTAATTTGCACATTCTTAGCATCCATTTAATCATTCTCACACAGTAATTCAAAAATGTATTCTATTCGATTTTGAATCTATGGAGAAAAATTACTCCCCCTTTTCGTTGCTCATTCTGTGAAGTCTTTGTAGTAATCTGGATTTGTTATTTCTCACTGAGCCATTTGATTCTTCATACGCATATTGTAACAATTCCAAAAAAAAAAAATTTAAATTAATCTGATACTAACCTAGCAATTTCTAACAAATCATGACTAGAACTAAAAAAAATTCAAAAACGCGTAATAATAGAAAAATTCGAAGTCTAAAAAATATAATATCTATATATGGGTTGCCTCCATGAAGTTTTTGCTCATTTGAGTCCTTAGTTGGACCCCTTTGTTTTTAAGCTTTCTCTCTTTCAAATTCACCAAATTTGGAGTTCTTCTGTTCTTTCTCCTATTGAGATAATGTTTGATCTTTGCCCACGTTAACTTTGAATTCTTCCCAGTATCGATCCTGAGTATTCTTTGCTCAAAGATAATTGCCAACACCCACGTATATAGTCCACTCCATTTGATTCGACTTCCACAGGAAATAATCTTAATCACAGGAGTTAAATAGCGAACTGATCCCCCACTTTCTGAACTCTTTCCTCGATCCTTTGATCATGCCATTTCTTTGTCTTGTCTTTGTATATTCTAGCATTGTCACGACCGTTTCAGTTCTTCGAGTTCATTAGGTTGGAGAAGTCTCTCTCTTCCTTTGCAATTTGAAATCAGTTAATTGTTTTGATGGCCCACATGGCACATTCCAGTTGAGGAGGTGACATGGTTTCCAAAGAAATGATCTGTATGGGACATTCGATACAGGTTCAAGCGATCTGTATGGCCATAATGCATCATCAAGCTTCCCAAAAGAGATAATCTTTCTGCTAGAACTCACAGTCTTTCGAATTTTCTTTATTTCTCTGGTGAAAATTCGGCTTGCCCATTTGTTTGAGGATGATAAGCCAATTTCATAATGTGTTTGATATTACCATATCTGCTCATGAGTTATCAAACCTTATTTGCAAAATGGCTTCCTCCATCACTAATTATAGTTAGGTGTCCCACAGATACGCTAAGAATATTTCTTTGTGAAACATACAAGCGTGTTGGCATCATTCTTAGAGACAGTATTTGTACGTTTGATACATAATCCTGGCTAGAGTATGTATATATTTCCAAATAACCTTTGGAAAAGGCCCCGTAAAATCAATTCCCCATACATCGAGACAATTGCACCACGGGATACCTTGCGAGGGCATCTCATGCCTTTGTTGATATTCCCATTCTTTTTGGCATTGATCACCTGACTACCCGATTCAAGCAGAGTTCTTAAAAATTGTAGACCCGATAAAATCATTTGGAGAATTTTGTCAGAATTTGTTTATCTCTACAAAGTGTCCTTCATAAGGTGATGCATGACATTCTTGTAAAATCTTGCGTTGCTCACTTTCTAGTACACATCTCCTTATAATCAGATCAGCTCCTCTTTTAAATAAATATGGATCATCCCAGATGTAGTACCTGCTATAAGTCCTTAACCTTTTCTCTGGCTTTGGTAAATTTGAATTGGTGGCATAATTCCACAAGCTAAGAAATTCACAATATGTCAGCATACGAGGTGATTGGAGTGACATCCCAAAAAATAACTACTCATACAGAAGAATTTTTACGCTATTTCTACGCCTTTTCTTTACAGGTGGGTTCCTCTACTCTTGACAAGTGATCAACTATCACATTGTCATTGCCCTTCTTGTCTTTAATTTCTAAATCAAATTCATGCAACAATAATACCCACCTGATCAATCTTGGTTTTGCTTCCTTCTTTGCCATTAAATATTTAATTCTTTTGCATGATCAGTAACAACATGGACCCAAAATATATGGCCTCGAATTTTTCATGCAAACACTCATTGGGCAAAAGATCTCCTTTTTTAGTAGAGCAATTTTCTTGTGCTTCATTAAAGGTTTTAAGCATAGTAGATGGCCTTGAACACTTTTTCCTTTTTCTGTCCCAATACAAATTCTATCGCAAAATCACTCGCATCACACATGATCTCAAATTCTCTGTTCCAATCTGGTTTTGCCATGATGGGAGCTTCCACTAGTCTGGATTTGATTCCTTCAAATGCTTTCTGGCAGGATTCATCAAAATAAAACTTACTATCTTTCTCTAGCAATCTGCATAATGGTCTGGCAATTTTTGAGAAATCTCTGATAAATCTTCTATAAAATCTTGCATGTCCTAAGAAACTTATGATTCCCTTGACTGTAGTGGGTGGCATTAGGTCTCTTATAATTGAAACCTTGCTCACTACTTCAAGCCCTCGCTAAGTAAACCATGTGCCCTAAGACAATCCTTCAGAATCCATAAAATGGCATTTTTCCCAATCAGATTTGATTGTTTCGCACTCAAGTACTGTCTCTAGGTTAAGTGTGCATTGTTCAAATCGGATCCATACACTCCAAAATCATCCATGAAGATCTCCCATAACTTCTTTCCTCGCTAAATCAGAAAATATAGACATCATGCATCTTTGGAAGGTAACAGAGCATTACACAAATTCCAAAATGGTACCTTTATAAAAGCAAAAGTACCAAACGGGCATAAAAGTGGTTTTCCCGGTCTTCTCGATGCAATAGCTATTTGGTTATATCCGTAATATCCATCAAGAAAACAAATGAGGGTGTCCGATCTGCGCTACTAAGAGGGTGAGAGAGGAATCAACAAAATTTGTTTCCTATGTTCTCCTCTATCGCCGTAGTCAAGCCACTACAAAGATAGCCGTCTAGTATCGAACACGGGGATGGGTTTTCATCCTATAAAATGACTCAGATCGTTGTTGAAAATGGTGAGGCTTTTAGTTTAGATTTTGAATTTTGTTTTAAAACAAAGGAGTTGTTTGGTTATCAATAACTGTGAAACTCGAAAAAGTGAAGTGTGAAAAGGTAACTTTGAAGGTTTAGGTCACTAGCTTGACAACACTGGGGTAACAGTGTCCTGGTTTTATCTCGCATCATGGCAAGCAACCTATAGTCCGCTTGCTAACCGATCTTGTTTAACTAGAAAACCTAACCCTAGGAAACACCTATTTGCTCACATTGTGCAACAAGCATTCACAACCCTTCGCTTTAAAACTCAGCACTCAACCTCATTTCGCTCGTAGCGCTATCTAGCAGAATAATGCTAGCATCTAACAATAAGTATGCACTATACCCTAAAGCATGGTAAGTATTGGCCAAAGTAATGACATTAAATGATATTCAACCCTAATTTGAAAAGTTGGGAGCCATAAATACAAGACTGTGAGCATTTAAACATGATGACACCGCAACCCGCCCCAAAACCAAGCTAGTTACCTCTTCAAAGCTATGAGGTTTAGCTAAACATCTCTTGAGTTGTCATCCCCAAGAGGGGTGTTTGCAGCCTAGAAAAAATGAAAGAAAGAGGAGAGGAGAAGAGGAGAAAAAGCAAACCCTTAAAATGAAAGCTGGAGATATTTACATAAATGAAAAGTCACAAAAGATTACTTAGGTTAC
This sequence comes from Tetrastigma voinierianum, assembly GCA_016808115.1. NCBI lineage: Eukaryota > Viridiplantae > Streptophyta > Magnoliopsida > Vitales > Vitaceae > Tetrastigma > Tetrastigma voinierianum. The sequence continues at coordinate 430,383 of JAEQBH010000706.1, read as the reverse complement.
AAAATGACGGGGGGCTTATATAGGCTGCCCTAATGTGTGAAACTACAAAGAAAGCCTAATATATTGGGTCATACAAGGGACAAGGAGGCTACACCAAACGGGGTCATGGCATTAATTACACAAATTTACCAAAGGTGAATCGTTATGTGGAAAATTTCGCTGCAAGAGCTAAAATTTCACATTCAACAAATTTCGCTAGCCTACGAACACATTGCAGATACAAAACGGGACTTATATTATGAATACGACAGCAAATTTCACAAATTAGTTAAAATTTGAGAGATAGCTTAAAATGAAGAATTCTCGCTAGGCAATGTTGATTAAGTATATAGCTTAAATTTCCTCGCTAGCCTAGCGAAATTTCCCACCCCACAGGATTGTTAAATTTTCAATTAGGATTGCGAAATTTCGCTATGGCTAAATTTTCATCCCACGAAATTCTCGCAATCATAGCGAAATCTCCCGGTTGCCTGTTTCAACGTCGCACACCGCACCTCCATCGCATCCTTTTTCATCACTCTTGCTATCATTCTTCATTGAATTTTTGATATGTTTCGATGTGGTCGATAATCGGGGGTTCAATCTTCATGGTTCAAAGACATATCTGATATTGAACTCCCAAGGTATGCAAAACCTGCAAAATAAACAAAATAACCTCGAAATGGTATAAGTGATACGGCAGACCGAACACCTCAATTACGACTGGATACGATTAGTGTGCAAAAGCACTCAAAACCTATCTCGATTGTGGTCAAAATAGCACCATTCGGGGCACTAATCACACCCCAACCAACACGCTAGTCCCTTAGCAATGCAAAATAATAAAGCATGCATGAAGTGATTTTCTCAAAAGTTTATGGTTCAAAAGGTGTATATATACAAATAAGCATTACTTTAAATGAAGAATTGATACCAAGTTTGAAACCAAAGACGAGAAACGTAGTTCATATAAGAAAATGTTTTAGGTCAACATCGGATCCATGGTTCCCAAACTGAATTTCCTCCAAATTCTAATGGTTCTTAATATAACCAGATTGAGCCAATAAAGTGCAAAATCATTTCCTCCCCCTAACCTAGCTACTGGCATGGCCTTAAGCTGTTGAACAACCTAAATAGGATTAGCTACACACTTATTTCTTTACTTGACTAAATTGTAGGGTGCAATGCCTAAACTCGATTTCACCAAAGTCCGTGTAACGGGGGTCCACCGATGACTCCCAACCAATTAAGGTTTAGGCATCGTCAAAAGCGCGATCACTGACCAATAAACTCTACGTTTCACCTGACCAATGACTTCCCCGAGAATTACACCTACAAACGCTAAACTTCTACCCATCCACCCGTAACGAACACTAAGTCGATGACTCCCAACCAATTAAGGCTTAGGGCATCGGGCTTCAAAGGCCTATATACCCCTCGGACTGTTCGCTTCAAGACAAGTTTCACGACTTTTTTATTTTTCTTTTCTTCTTTGTCTTTTCTTTTCTTTTGCTTTTCTTTCTTTTCCTTTCGAAGACTACATTGGTCTTCAAATATGGGTAACACAAACCTATCATGGGTTGCCATCATACCTAAGGCCGTCTATGCAAAGTGAAAGGAGGTAAATAATTTGACAGCCTATTGGTACAATCTGATGTGCAGTGTGTGAATTAGCTTAAGGGGGAATGTTCAAGGTTGATAATGCCTGAATCAACTCGACCAAAAATTGCTTCAAACATGGACTTGTTCTAGCATTAAGGTAACATGGTTTCAATTTTTCAATTAAAGGCAATCTGACCAATAATTAAAGCAATTCAATTGTTCAATTGAAGACCAAACGGTTACAAAATTGGGGACACAAAAAGATTTTGCAAAAGCAAGTAAACTATATATATCAACAGATAGTTGATATAGCCAAAATGGCTAGTACATGCATAACAAAGCTAAACATATAAAGATACCACGCTCTACTATGGCTAATACATGAATCTTACACAAAATTAGTGAGGCGCTGATGTGCTTCGGTAACTATACAAAACATAAAGAACCCAACCACCTCACCGCCGTGGTGGCGGGGGGGTCCAGAGGCCACCGCCGCCGCCAACATATCCAAAGAAGCTGCCGCCGCAGCGGGCCTCGCCCCGAGCCAACCTCCGGTCTCAGGTCGCCCCTGCAGTGGCCAAAGAACATACAACATCCATAACAACGCTAGCTCCCTCGAATCGACGTTGCATGTGCTCCGAGAACGCCGTGATGCAAACGATGGGCCGTGGAGTGCACGCCAGGGCCGCGGGCCGGCAGGTAGAGCAGGAGATGGAGGAGAACGATCTGGCAGTGGACCTCCATCTCAGGCTCAGGGGCGTGACTATCTGTCCTATGGAGTCCCCTCCGCCTCCCAATCCGTACCTCCTCCCGGTCCCGTCGCCGGAGGAGGAAAAGATAAGGGCATGACCATCGCCGCTCCATCGACATGACCTGAGGCATCGAATCTCCGCCCATCCAGTGGCTCCTCCGAAAGCCCAAGTGCCTCGAGATCCGGCATAATAGTTCCAGACGCAAAGGGAAGACTCTCAAATTTCAAATTAAATAATATCAAATATGTAATTATTATATTATATTACACTATACTTAAAATTTAACATAAGGTAATATAATGAGAATAATTACTAAAAAAAATAGAAAAACTACTAAATTAGGAAACTTTCCTGGTAAATAGCTAAAATTATAGAAATCGACTAAATTAAAATAAAACCAAAATTTATTGAACCGCACTGCTTTCGTGAACACCAACTAGCTCAATATCACAAAATTACTCAAGGAGGGTCAAGGAGGATGATCTCTCAACCTGCAAGCAGCGGGCCGAAATAACTTGGTGCTGAATTTTCCATTGTTGGCCTGGTTCTCAATCGAGATTGAATTTCAGACGAACACCGTTCACAGCGGCACCGATGGCAAATCGTGGAACCCCTAAAATTCGACTTTCGAAAAATGGTAAATGGTAATTTCGGTAAAATCCGAATTCTTTCAGATCTCGGATGACACTGGACATACTGCTAAGTCTGCCTCGCGAAATCTAGGTACACAATGATTTCTTTGCTGAATTCGAAATAGCTCGAATTTCAATGATTTCGAGGTAAATTGGACGAACGAGAAAGTGACACGTGGCATGAGGATTGCATGCCATGTGGCACTTGAGGGCAGTGACACTTGCACATTAGTGAGGCCATGTCAAGTTTAAATCATGCATGAAAGAAAGTGGTCTTGCAAGAGGCAAAGTTGATGCTGTGTCTTGGATAGGCTTTGTATGAGAAATTTTGTGGAAGAAAAGGGCATGACGACATGTGGGATGCTATGTGTCATGAGGAGAGAAGCATGAGGAAGTCCTACACCTAGGGAGTCTTCTCCACCTAAGATAAATCGGTGGGGTGGGAATGGAAGAGAATAAAAAGGAAAAGGGAAAAAGAGAACAGGAGTTCTTGTGGATTTAGCAAACGGAATAGTTTCAAGCAAAAGGAAGGATTCGTACTTCGATAGGTAGGGTTCTCTCCTACTCCGGTTAATCTTCATTTCAGAGCCATGACATGGCTATGAGGTGCAGCCCTGGTGATGGCCAGTGCACCAAAGAACAAAGCTCGACAAAAACTGTTGGGACGGCTTCGGGTCCGTGTTGGTAGTTTCCGTAACTACAATTTCGAACTGATTTTTGCTTCCGAAGGTAAATCTGATATTGATGATCTTGTTGTGTGTTATTGCTTGTTTGAATAACATGCAGATTGTGTGTGAATATTAATGTTGATATACTCATGCTTGATATATTAACATGATGCTTGAGATGAAGCATGAATATAATTGTTGCATGTAGTTTTCTTACATGCATGTAAATATGAGATAATACGCACTGAAATTACCGCATGTGCACGGGACATCGCAGAATCGGGTGAGAGCATGAATGAAATAAATTTTATCGGAGGGTTGTCCAATAAATTATATCGGAGGGTTGTCCAATAAATTATATCGGAGGGTTGTCCAATAAATTGTATCGGAGGATTGTCCAATAAATTATATCGGAGGGTTGTCCAATAAATAATATCGGAGGTTTGTCCAATGAACCTCTACTGAGGTTGTCCAGCGAAAGAGTTCCTCGAAGATGGTCCAATGGTCATGATACTCCTGAGGTGGTCCAGCGATTTTAAAACAAAGTTTTTGTTTTGAAAACGCTCTCATGCATGAAAATGGCGTGTGTGAGGGAGTCGGGTGAGGACTCAAACGGATACGACATAGACATTCATATAGACATGCATATTTTATATGAATGTGTGCGGAATGATTTTTGTGGATTTGCGGTTCATTGCATGCACTTAGGTGGGGAGTAGCCTTGTAGGAAGACTTTCATCAGCATAGCTCACCCCACGTGGGAAAAACATTTCTCGTGTAATCGAGGTGCACCAAGAGAAGGCACTTCATGAGGCTTTAGTTGAGAAGAATGGGTCAAGCATGGATTATTATGTGTTTTGTAAAAATCCGGGCAGAAACCTGATTTTTTGTTATGCTGGACTATCCGCTTTTTTTTGTAGATTAATGGGAGCTGGGAGATAAATTGTAATAAACTCATTTCATATGTTTAATACAATCTGCAATGTTTTCTACCTTGTTAATTTAGTCATATGTTAAGACTGATTTTTCATTGGGCAGTAGAGGATTTTGGCCCTGTGGTCCTCTACCATCAGCCTCGCTGAGTTTGGATGGGCTTTCGACCACCCAAATCGGACCCTACAGCCCAAGTTATGACATTTTTACTTGGAAAGGTCTAAGAGTGCGAGGTCAGGTGGCCGAGCTCAACCAAGAGAATGAGTCGCGGTGGCCGAGCTCTTTCGGGCTGAGCTCTAGGATGAGCTGATTCCTTCTGGCTGAGCTCTCCAGGATGAGATGACTTATAGCCAAGCTCACTCTGGGATGAGCTGTGTGTGGCCGAGCTCACTTATGACGAAATGCGGTGGAAGTAGCATTCCTGCTTTGGAGCCTAAGAGACGTCTTAGTCTTTGAGACTGTGAATTTGCTAAGGAAAAGTGAGAATTTGGACTAAAGATCCTGATAGAAATCAGAAGCCCTCGTCGCTGAGCTTGATGTGGGCCGAATCACCCAAATCTACATCTACACTCTGCTATGGCCTTTTACTCGAAGGGTCCGGGAGGATGAGTCGCGGACGAGCTCATCTTTAGTCGACCGAGCCTTCCGCACGAGAGCCTCCCCCGCATGAGCCTTTCCCCCGCACAGGAGCTCCTTCTGCATGTGAGAGCCCCTCCCGCATGAGCCCTTCCGCATGAGCCTCCCCGCATGAGCGCCTTCCGCATGAGCCTTCCCCGCATGAGCGCCCCGCATGGGCCGCATGACTCCTTCTACATGAGCCTTCCGCATGAGCCCCCGCATGAGCCTCCCGCAGCTGAGCCCTTCCCGCATGAGCGCCTCCCCGCATGAGTTTTCCGCATGAGCTCTTCCCGAATGAGCCTCCCGCATGAGCCCTCCACACGAGCCTTCCGCATGAGCCTTCCGCATGAGCCTCCCGCATGAGCCTTCCCGCATGAGCCTTTCCTCGCATGGCCGCATGACCCTTCTTACATGAGCTCTTCCGGCATGAGCCCCGGCATGAGCCCCCCTCCGCATGAGTCCTTCCAGCATGAGCCCCCGATGAGCCTTCCGCATGAGCCCTCCTGCATGAGCCCTTCCGCATGAGCCCTTCCGCATGAGCTCTTCTCGCATGAGCCTCCCGCAGGAGCTTCCGCATGAGCCTTCTCGCATGAGCTCTTCTCCCGCATGAGCCTCCCGCACGGTGCTCTCCGCATGAGCTCTCCGCACGAGCCGCATGACCTTCTTCCTCGCATAGAGCTCTTCAAGATGAGCTCTCCTAGATAGCAAGCCCCTCGCATGAGCCTTCTGCACGAGCCTCTCGCATGAGCCCTTCCGCATGAGCCTTCCCCGCATGAGCCTCCCGCATGAGCCTCCCCGCATGAGCCTTCCGCATGAGCCCCTCTGCATGAGCTCTCCTGCATGAGCCCTTCCGCATGAGCTCTTCTGCATGAGCCCTTCCGCATGAGCTCTCCTACATGAGCTCTTCCGCATGAGCTCTTCCGCATGAGCTCTTCTGCATGAGCTGCATGAGCTCTTCTGCATGAGCTCTCCTGCATGAGCTGCGTGAGCTCTTTTGCATGAGCTGCATGAGCTCTGCTGCATGACCTGCATGAGCTCTTCTGCATGAGCTGCATGAGCTGACCTCGTCTAGGGAATGAGCTCGACAAATAACTTCGACGATCATAACTTTCGTCCGAAGTTCGCTTCATATGTCAAGACTCTAATGAAAGCCCTTGAGTCTAGAATCTATCTATGTATGGCTCATTTTAATCTGAACTCATATTTTGTTCGAAAGACGAAAGACAGTAGGTACCTGGCTTTCGCCCGCACGTCGCCTTATGCTCATATGAAGTGCCAACTTCGATGACCATAACTTCCTCGGTCCTCGAAGTCCGCTTTGTGCTGCTCTGGACTCTATGGAAAGATCTCCGAGTCTAGAATCTAACCATGCCTGAGGATGGCATTTGGTGCTCACATAATTTCGAAAAATTATCATTGCACTAAGTGCATTAATTACTAGGAAAAAAAAAGACCCCCGGAAATTTGGGGCGTCACAAAAACCAAAACATCTGCTTCGCCTTGGCTGGCCATTTCTTGCAATTCCTGGACACTCAGCTTCCCTGCATGCTGACCAATTGAACCAACTTCATCAGTCATTTGATTTTCATCTTCTAGCATCTTGTGCTTGTTGTTCAAATGGAATATGTTCAAATTTCCAAGGTCATAAGCTAAATGTGAGTTGCATGACTCCATTCCGGCAATTGATAATTGCATTGGCAGTGGCCAGAAATGGTCTTCCCAGGATAATTGGCACATGATTTGGCCCATTCGTAATTGGCTCGGTGTCGAGCACTACAAAATCTACTGGGTAGTAGAATTTGTCTATTTTCACCAAGACATCTTCAACTATCCCCTTAGGGATCTTTACCGATCTATCGGCCAATGAAAGTGTGTGATGCTGCAGGTTTGTTCACCTAAACCTAACCGCTTATACACCGAGTATGGCAAAGAGGGTTCACACCGCTCCTGCATCAAGGAGGGATTTGTCTATACAATTCCCACCAATATTAACTGAAATTGTTGGAGATCCAGGATCCTTGTATTTGACTGGGTTCTTGCTTTGGATTATGGCACTGACTTGTTCAGTTAGAAATGCCTTCTTCTCAATGCCTAACCCCTTTTGACATGCAAAGATCCTTCAAAAACTTTGCATGTTGTGGACTTGTTTGATGATGTCCAAAGAGGTATGTTAACCTTCACCCGCCTTAGACTTCTAGGATGCCTGCCACGAGATGCCTCTTCTTGCTTCATGCCTCGTGGAAACGGAGGGCATGCTATGTTTCATTGAGTCCCTTTCAGAAAAATGTGTTCTGGCTCCATTTCTACTTCTTCCTGGTTTCCCCAACGTGCTTCGGGCATTGGTTGATCAACCTCTTTTCCACTCCTAAGGGTGATTATAGCCTTTACCTCATCCATTCCTGAATTGATGGATGACCCTACCTCATGGATTCCCTTTGGGTTTGACACTGTTTGGGAAGGGAACCTTCCTCTCTCCTGTACCTCCAGAATTTTGTTGATCTTTGTGATTGAATACTGCAAGTTGTCTATTTTCGACAATTGCTCAAGCCCATCTATTCTCTTGTTCAAGCAGCTCTCTACGTATCAATCCTTTTCAGGCCAATTCAGCATTGATCCCTTTGTTCTTCCACAAAATTACTCCACCACCTTACCCAAATCAATATGGCTTGTTCCACAGAGATGAGGATGCGGTGTGGTTGTGGTGCCGAGAGGTGGAACCAAACTGCTTGTCGTGCTCCCGGGAGGGGCGTATGCAGTGGGGTTTTGGCTTCCACATGTGTTTGGATGATTTCTCCAAGCAGGTTATAGGTGTTACCATATGGAGAATCTATGGGTGGTTTATTTTGATTTAGGGCATGGGCATGCTCCTGACAATGCTCCTTAGGGTGACTATTTGACTGAAAATTGAAGCAAGAAAGTTGGGATGCAGATAACTCATTTACTGTTTGCATTTCATGCTGATTTTTGATCTCCAGCTCATCCAATCTTCGAGTTAAAGTGGACAGTTTTACTTTCATCTCAGTGTCTTCAGAAAGTGCATACATGCCCCCCCTCAGTTGGTTCGAAGGCTTTGATCTTTCTGGGCCTCGATCTCTGGGCTCATCCCATGCCTTTGAGGTTTCAAACACATAGTTCAAAAAGTCCACATGGCCTCATCTCGGTTTTGCCTCAAAAGTTACTCTCCACACATAGTCTCCAATAATTGCGCCTACGGTCGAGACATACCATCATAAAAATGGTTCACTAGCATCCATGTATCAAACCGTGGTGTGGATATGCATTGATGGTTCCATGAATCTTTCCTAACACCGTAGAACTTCAATATTAGTATAGGCCAAGTGTAGATCCGTCTCTTCAAACCGGCTGGGTCTGCGGCGCCAAGAATTTCTTCAAAATTCAAATGAAGATCGGCCCACTTCGATCGTTCCCTACTCGTGAATCGAGCCATATTTTGGCCTTGTCCTTCAAATACAAGTGGAAATGCTTTCAGCTTCAGCAAATCCATGTCGCTGATACCTCCTGAAAGTAAAGGCATACCCTCAAAACTCTTATATGAAGGCATTTTCATCTCACCCGCATCAGAAAAGTGTGCTGTGGGCACTAGGTAGGGTCTCACCGCTACTTCTTCGTACAGGAGGTATAATGCAGAAAGCGGCACTCAACTCTAGGAGGGTGTATGTGGTCCTCATCGATCCAGAGGGCCGCCGGTTCATCGGGGGTACCGTTGACTCTCGTCGTTCCTCGTGTAGGGATCTATTCGGCTCCATCGGCACACCGACAGCAAACTTTGTTCAACTCGGTGTACCGATTCTCTGTAGTCTACTCCGATGTCTTCTTCCCATGGTGCATAAACACTCACATAATAACCGAGACACAAGAAATAGCACAAAAACAAACTTGCAAAAGGGTTATTGTTAGCTAAAATAAAAACCGACCGCAAAAACAAAAACAAGGCGCTATCGCAAAGTGATGAAATCACTTGCAAAGCATGAAAGAATCGATTCAAAAAGGGTTGTGCTGTCGCCACTGCGGATGTTGATCACAAGTACACTTCCAACTTATCAAACTTAGTTCGCACCATCCCTAACGATACACCATTTGATTCGCAAGGCCACGTAGGTGAGCTAATCAACAAAATTTGTTTCCCTATAGCCTTCCATCGCCAGTCAAGTATCGCAAAGATAAGGGTTCAGTGGTCGAACACGGGGACGGGTTTTCATCCTATGAATGACTCGTGACGTTGCTGAAAATGGTGAGGCTTTTAGTTTGGATTTTGAATTTTGTTTTTAAAACAAAGGGGAGTTGTTTGGTTACTCGAATAACTGTAAAACTGAAAGAACCGTGAAAAGGTAATCTGGAAGGTCAGGCCTAGCTTGACAACATTGGGTAACAAGGCCCTGCTTTATCCTCCGCATCATGGCAAGCAACCTATAGCCCAAGCCATAACCGATCTGTTTAATCCAGGAAACTCTAACCCTGTGAAACACTTTTATTTGAGTCAACACAGGAAACATGCATTCACAGCCCCTTTCAGTTTAAAACCCTAACACTCAACCTCATTTCTGGCTCAGAAAGGCTATCTAGTGAATAATGGGCAGACGACAATAAGTATGCAATCGTAATTCTAAAGCATGGTACGATACAAAGTAATGACATTAAATGATATTCAACCCTAATTTGAAAAGTCGAGCCATAAATACAAGACCAGAGTGATTTAAAACACAGACAACCCGTAACCGCTCTAAACCAAGCCAGTTACCTTCCTCTTCAAAGCTATGAGGCTTAGGCTAAACATCTCTTGAGTTGTCATCCTCAAGAGGGGTGTTTGGCAAATGAAAATGAAAGAAAGAGGAGAGAAGAGAAAAGCAAACCTTAAAACAAAGCCGCAGTGAGATATTTACATAAATGAAAATCACAAAAGATCGCTTTAGGGTTACAAAAAATGATGGGGGCTATATAGGCCACCCAATGTGAAACTACAAGAAAGCCCCTAATATATTGGCTCATACAAGGGACAAGGAGGTAATACACCAAAACGGGTCGCTTTGGCATTAATTACAAAAAATTTAATGCAAGGTGGAATTTCACATAGTGGTACCTCGCTTAGGTAGCGAAAATTTCACAGCCTATCGAATTCGCTAGCCTACGAACATTACTGCAGATAGCGAAATGGACACATGATGGGGATTTTCACAATAGCTGTAAATTTCTCACAATATTCATCTAAAATTTGAGAGATAGCTAAAATGAAGAATTTCAAGTAGCACGCTGGTTTTCGATATAGCGAAATTTCGCAATAGTAAATTTCTCACTCTCACTTCAGGATTGCGAAATTTTCGCTATGGTCGCGAAATTTTCGCATCCTGCTTAAATTTTCGCAATCATAGCCAAATTTCCCGGGTTGCCCGTTTCTTCATCGCTTCCGCATTAATCGGCACACGTATCCTTTTTCTCATCATTTCGCTATCATTCCTTCATTGAATTTTGATATGTTTGATGGTCGATAATCGGGTTCAATCTTCATGGTTCATCACATATCTCGACATATTAACCCGCGTATGCAAAAACCTCGTGTGGCCAAACAAAAATAACCTCGAAATGGCATAAGGGATAATGCTAAGTAGACTCGAACACTCAATTGGCTTAATTGGATACGATTAAAGAAAAGCACTCAAACCTATCTCTAATGGGGCTCAAAATAGCTCTATTTGGGGCACTAATCAGTGTCCTCAACCTATCCAAAGATTTGATCGATGAAAGGTAGGGAAAAATGATCCTTTCATTGCGATTCAATTTTCAGAAGGTCGACACAAACCCTCCATCCCTTGCCACAGCTTCGTAAGAATAAGTTCATTCTTTTCTTATCACGAGAAGTTAATCCACCTTTTGGGAACCACATGTACTGGCTTGAATTCCAAGAACTGGTCTCGATATAGCATATATAAAACCCGATTTAACCATTTTAACTTTTCTCGACAACTTCTTTCATGATCGGGTTCAAATTCTTTGATGCCTAATCAAGTTTCGTGATTATCTTCCAACAATATTTGCATACAAATAGAGGGGTTGATACCTTCAGACTTCACCTGACCTCAAGCAATTGCTTCCTTTGCATTTTCTCAAAATTACCAGCAACTTCGTTCTTCAAATTCTTCCAAATAATGCAATGATATGATAATCGGTTTTCTTTTCGCTCTAAAAACTCATATTTCAAATGATCAAGTAACTCCTTCCAATGTTAAACCTTCTGCACTAGTTTCCCGCCCATGAGTTTGTCAAAGATCCGTCGCTTCATCATCTTGATTGTTTTCATTTATACTTGAGACTGTTTCATTATTAAATAAATTTAGTTAAAACTTCACAATCAAAACTCTCAAAGTAATTTAAAATTCATCTCAATTTCCATTGATAGAGTTTTGAATGATACAATCAGAATTCACTTCATCATTGAGAAGGCTAGCTGCTTACAAATGCATACAACTATCTTCCTCTACATGATAGACAAAACTGAATTCCATGAATACTAAAACACCGCTTCATTCCCAACTCCGAGCGCCGTCACCTTTCAGACGCCGATCATATGTACCCTGCTGCTAAGAAAGGTCTTCCCAAAGAACAGAGGAACTTGAGGATCTTCCTCCATCTGCATGATAACAAAATCTACTGGGAAAATGAATTTCCCAACCTTGACGAGTACATCTTCCAGAATGCCCTCCGTCGCGCTTACTGATCTATCACCATCCAGAAGTAATTGCTGTTGGGGTTAATTCCCCCATACTAAGTCTCTACACCACTGATAGAGGCATCAAATTTATACTTGCTCCAGAGTCACATAAAGCTTTCTTGAACTCACATTGCCTTATAGAACAGGGAATAGTGAAACTCGCGTGGTCTTCTTCTATCTTACTGAGCTTCTATCGATAATGGCACGCATGAAGCAGCCAAGTTAATCTATACCCTCCTCGCCTATCTTCTTTCTTGCTCAGCACCTCCTTCAGAAATTTTGCATAAAGAGGCATTTGACTGATCAACTCTACAAATGGGATATTTATTTCTATTTTCTTGAAAATATCCAAGAATTTAGAAAATCGTTTTTCGCTCAAGCCTCTGTGGAATGGCAATCGCAGAGCATGTTTCGGTACTCCCTCTTTTCTCGGTCATTTCTTCCTTTGACTGCTCAATCAGTCGCTCTTCTTCTTTCTTTCAGCCTTTCTTCTCCGCCCCGCCTCTTCAAGCTTTATCTCGCTCTTCGTCGCCAAATCCTTCCCACTTCTCAATCAATCGCCATGCAAAGCCTTGTGGTTCTCCGTGTCACCGGGAATGTTCCTTTGTTCTGATTTGGCATATCTAGGGTCAATCATTCACGGTGTCTCTAGATTTTCGCTGAAGTACCAGATCTCTTGAAATGATCTACCGACTTGAAAGTTTCCAAGTCGAGAAGCTTATGTTCATGAAATCAGAATAGCCTCTTGTTATCCCCATGTGCGACATCGATCCTCAAATGCTTGGGTTCTCCTCGACCACAGTATTCATTTCTGCTTCCCTCGCCTCACTTCTTGCTACTCTTTGGAACCTTAATTGGTACGCTGATATTCTTGTTGAGGATCTTGTCTGCCTTGGGCCATGTAATGCCCCTCCACCATATGAGAAATTTTCATGGTTCCTGGAGTGCAGATGGTAGTGTATGAGTGGGTTAGGATTTGGCTTGAAATGATAACTCCTTTGCTCGTTTACGTGCCAGCCTCTCATTTCTAGAACCTATACATTACCTCCTTCAGCTGCTTCTCAGCAAATTCTCTTTCTCTTGCTTCTATTTCATGAAGCGATGCCATCATCTTCTCTGTTTGTCCATCCTATGCATTATAGCATCCAACTTAGCTTCCATGGCTGTCATCTTGCTCAGCTCCATGACCCCTTTTCCTCTGCTACTACCTCTTGAAAACTCAGATGGAGCTTTCATATTGCATTTTGCGGAGTCCTCCTATCGAGGATCTCTTAACATAACCCCGGCTTTTGTGAATGCTCCTTTGACATGGTATTGATAATACCCTTGGATATCTCATTCGGGCGTGATACACTATATCCATCTGGGTCTTCAAGTCTATGTCCCTATCGTGGGCACCTCTTCAGCAATCTTTTATGAATCTTTATGGCGAGCATGTGCGACTCTCATCTTCCCCTTGTTGGAATACAATTATCTCTCTTACGTCTACGAAGTGAGAGATGGGGGGAAAGAATGCCTAAATAAGCTTCACCAGCTCCTCCCAAGTATCCAGCGGTCATATGGTAATGATTCATACCATGTGGCTGCTATGTCTCTCAAGAAAATGGGAAGAGGCGTGGTTTTATCACCTCTGGTCTCCTGCCAGATTCGGCTTCAACGTATTAGCCATTCTGAGAAATCTTCCTAGGTGCCCATTTGGGTCTTCGATTAGGATGACCGATAAAGCGATATTCTTTGAACCATTGTAATTAAGGATGGCTTTAGTTCAAAATTGTTTGCATCCACTGTAGGCTGTCTGATTGCAGAATACTCTTCTTGAATAATAGGCCTCAAGAAATCCTCCATTGTGTCAATAATGGGGGGTCTTCTAGCTGCTGTCCTCTGTTCCTCTGTTTGGTCATGTCTCTCTTCTGCCATAGCTGCATTTTACGCTCTTTTGTCTTTCTTCAGCTCCTGAGGCGTTCTCTCAGATCCCGGTGTTCCTTTGGAATCGGAGTCGGATCCTTGTTTCCTATGCATTAAGGTTCTCCTGAAATAAAAGCATACTCATATTAATAGGATTAGTCAAACCTAACAAATATTTTCAACATGGCTTGTTAAAAATTAGTGACTAATGTTAGTCCTTTGGCGAAAACTATTTTGTTCTTTTCTTAAAATTGTCCAAATTAGTATTTCCTTCTTTCATCAGAATATTGATCTAATTAATTCTTTCGATCCCTGAAACAACGGCTTCAAAAAACTTGTTGGCTATGGAACAACGAGCATCTACAAATTTATGACACTATTACAGGGACTATTGTCTAATCGATAATAATGCCAAACTTGTTGATTATATTTCTTGCAATTATCTTTTGATTAAAAATGGTTTCCTTAAGGCTAGATAAAATTTCTTTTCTGGTTTTGATCCATGATTACGCAGAATATACGGATCGAACAAGTAATAAAGTGGATTTAAGTCCATATATCGATCCCACGAGAGATCTAAGAATTCTCAAATCAACTACCACGACTACTCAGCTCTATACTATTTGGACTATGATTTGCAATTGATATATTCCTAGCAACCTTGAAAATAGCAGAAAGATTAAAAGATATGTAAACTAGAACAAAATGAAATAATGCTTAAACTAAAGAAATAAAAGAATAAAGAAATAGACATTCGATTGGATTTTTAAAGGGAGCATTGAAAATACAAGCTGTTGTGAAACATCAATTCTGGAACTACTTTTTAGTAGCTTTTACTTCATGAACCCAGTTATAATGTCGGAGTCAAGGAAGAAGGTAATGCCATGTGGATCTCTCCTTAATGACATATTTCATCATCTAATCTTCTGTTCATGAATGGGTTCCATTCTAACTTCTTGTTCTGAACGCTTGTGCCCAGTGTTTCTTTGTCACTGCCACCACGGAACATGAAATTTTGTAAACCTTAGCTCCTAAGACCTTAGGCTAGCATTGGTTTACCTTATCACGGTTTCTCATCCTCAAAATTGGAGCAGTTCATTCTTTCTGATTAGATCACTGGCAACAGTTAAACTTCTTTGTTCGAATCGGCGAACTCTGCTCATTTTAATTGATAAGTCATTCAACTCATTCTCGATTTCAAGTGAGAAGAAGATTTATCGATTATAATTTATAGAGCCCATTAGATCCCCAATATTAGGTTAGCATACCCTTCAGATATTGTTCAAAACTCTCAGGAATGCCTTCTCTGTGTCACTCAGAGGGCCTCTTGGAAATCAGAGCATGAAACAATCCTATTACAGGTATAGGACACTAATATTTGAATCAGATACAACAATAAACAAAACCCGTGGCAGTTAGTCGAAGTTCGAGTAAGCTACGATAAATTTGCGAGAAAGATAAATTCTAACAACGAGTAAATTCAGCGGAAAATTTGGATTTCTAAGTACTTCATTACACTAACGGTAGCTCCTTGATCAAAAGAACTCTGTAGATCCAGCTGGAAGCTTGAATTCCAAATTTGTTTGGACTTGACGGACCGAGCGATGGTGAAGAAAATAACGTGCATTCAGCTTCAACTTCAGCGGCTAACATCGGATCGAGAAATTGAAAGAAATAACAATCTACTCTAATCAATCTAAAATAACAGCAAAACAAAGAAAAAGAAAAAGAAAATTAAACTACCGGGCATACGCTGCAGGACTTCTCTTTACGGCCTTGATCTTTGCCTTCTTCATTAACGGGCTGCGTATTTATAGGGTTTGGAAGTTGGGCCCTAACTTCGATGCACCTATTTGTGGATTTCAAAATAACTGGCCCATTTGTTTATTCATATCGCGACTTCTCTTCCACATCGCGACTTCACTGTTCTGCTTATGAGCTATTCTGATGTCGCGACTTCTCTTCCACGTCGCGACTTCATTGTTCTGCATTGTGAGCTATTCTGATGTCGCGACTTCTATCATACGTCAGCGACCGTTTTCTGACCGTCTGTGGCAGAAGCTTTTATTTAGTGCGACGCTACCACCTTGGATGCGATGTAAGTGGCAGTGTACGATGTCGTGACCTTCATTCCTTGTAATTGATGTCGCGGCAAATTCGTGGCGTAAGCGACATCTCGCTACGCGTAGCCAGGTTATTTTTGAGGGTCGTGGAAGTTTTACTATTATGGCGACTTGTCTTCAGCATATACTTAGGTATGATGTAGCTGACGACTAAATGATATCCGCGACCTCCATTCTTTGCGGTGATAGCCAGCGACCTCTTGAAGGGCGTCGACCATAATCCTTTACAGCGGATCCGCGGCAGCGAAGGGCGTTGTGACTATGCTCGTTACAGCGATCGCCGGCGACCACTGGGGCGATTGCGACTTCACCTTTCGCCCGACTGATGTCGCGACCGAAGGACATCAGCGACATCTTGATTCGATGTCACGATATCTCTATCAGTTCTAGGTATGCTTAACCTCTATGTTGACCTCTTTGAAAATCTTTTGTTCGCGACTTAATCAGTATCCGCATTTCCCATGTCTGCTAACCTTTCGAATTAAGCCAGCGACCTTGAAGTGATGTCGTGACATCTTATCTGCTTCTTCATTAGTTCCTGGTCGTCTGATTTGGAGTTTCTATTGCGACTTTGGTGTTATTCTTCATTACTGTCAAAGTCGCGACATCAAGTCCTTTCTTTCAAAATTAGTTGCGACTTCCTTTACTTGAGAAGGCTGTTCTTGTGGCTTTGTAGTCAGCTCCTTGTCGCGACCTCATGGTGGTATCATGACTTCATTTATCTCAGGTTTGGTGTCGTCGCGATGATCTTCGCGACGTAGTTTTTCTTCATTTGTTTGCTTCTTTTATTCTTAACGAGTCATATTTGTCTCAACTTCATACAGTCACGACTTCACTTATTCACTCTTTAGTTTCTTCTTCAAATCCAAATTCGTTAAGGTCGTGACTTGGAATTGCTGAAAATTGCACCTCCTGTCGCGACTTCAATTCCGGTCGACTTAAGTCTCTTTGTAGAGTGATTTCTTATGATTTTCTTAAAAATTTGATTTTTCTGTTTGTATTTTCCTGCAAATTGAGAGTTGATTCAATTATTAGTTTTCTGCAAACAATTCATCATTATTCTCATTATAAACTCAGAAAAATGTATTAAAAATCTCATGAGTTTTTGGACTCATCAGCGACGCACTAGAATCAAATAACACTCTTGCTCATAGGCGAGATAGCAAAACATACCTGTATGTTTGGGCGTCTGGCGATTTCGTGCCGTCGTGTGATGGCGTAGACATGCCCCTGAACCCCTGATGTCCCTGCCTGTGGGCCTCGTCCTCTGCCTCGACCCATAACTTGGCCTCTCTGGCATGCTTGTGTAACAGGAGGTGCCCGTGCAGCTCCTGGCCCCGTCACAGGCTCCTACGGCTTTGTACTAAAATTTGTGGAGGAATATGTATCCTCTCTTGTCCATCGTTGGGATTGTTGTCAAAAACACAGGATCCTTGTCTACAGGGGCAATCCCTCCTCATATTTTCGGGGCTGCTGGCAATGGTAGCACACTATCACTACTTTGTGCAGCTGACATACATTTATCCACCGCCGGATGTGTGGCTCTTAGAACCTCATGAACTAGAAGCCTTTTACTTCTTTCTAGAACTAGAAGAAGAATGACTCTCCTTCCTCTTGCTACTAACACCGCATTCAGAGTGCTCTCAGGGCATCCTCGATCTCTCTCTATGAAAATTCGGGGCCGTCCCTGACCATGGAGTCTATGTCTGTGTGAGAATCCTATGATCACACCGAATGGACAACTTTTTCCCATTCTCGAATCTCGACCTTAGCCATATGCGTAGCGTAGTCATCGACAAAACGGGCTAGCTACGTGAATTTAGCCCATGCTCCATCCGCAGTCATCGTCCTGCGACTCTAGGAACTCTTGAGCCTTCGCGTGACGAGCAGTATCCGGAAAATACTTGCCCATGAAAAGATCATGGAACTCTGTCCAAGTCATTGCCTCTAGATCTCTAAAGGTCTTTGCCCAGTTCCACCATATTTGGGCCTCACCCTCTAGCTGGAATGCAGCTAGTTTGATCTTGGTCGTATCAGAGGCGATCTCCATAGCCTCCAATACCTTCTCAACCTGCATGAACCAATGAGTGCCGCGTGGATCTCCTGCATGAATATCGGAGGGATGATGTGCTCTGAACCTTTGGAGGTTTCTCGGACCTCCCGGCTGCACTGGCACACTGCTTTGTGTATTGGCAGCGGCGCGCAATCCCCTACGGCCTCCGCAAAGGCACGCTGGTCGAATGCGGTGGTGCGACCCCGATTCGTGAATGACCTCGTCCTCTCATGACTAGCCATCTACACATGTCAAATGACAAGTTAATATTCAATGCAGTATCTCTAAGGTGTAAACACAGCCTTGAGGCACTATTTACATGCTAAAAATTTATTTCATACTCAATGTCCATGCATTCATGGGTAATGCAAGACAATAAATTCATATATTAAATCATATTTAACAAAAAAAAATTATTTTATTTTGTTTCATTTTATTTTATTTTTTTAAAACCTCGTGAACAGTGTTCATGAACAATGTCCAAAACAGTGATTCAGAACAATGCATTTAGTCAAAATTGGGTCAAGTGCACAGTGTGCACCCCCGTGGCTTAAGGCTGCTTGTGACCCAGGCGAATTTGTCATCGTCTTTTGGGCGCCATGTCGCGAGGCCTCCGTAGTATCGTGGCCTTTCTCTTGGCCCAGGTGTTACGGTAGCGCCTGCGGCCGTGTCGCGGAGTCGTGTCGCAGCCGTGTCGCCCGCGGCGTAGCCGCAGCGTCTTCTTGTGCGTCATATCTGAAGCATCTGGCGTGTAGCGGCGATATATTGCGACACGCAGCGGCTAGGCCTCCCTCGCGGCCGCGATCACGGCGATTATATGGTGACACACCCGGCCGAAGCGATCAGCGGCGTGCTTGCCGCACCGTGGGCGGCCGTGTCGTGGCTCATCCTGGCCGTGTCGTGGCCGTATCGTGGCCCCAGCTGCGCCCGGCCCAGGCCCATGTCCCCGCTTTGTCATGCGTTCACTGCGCGCCTATGTCCGCGATACGGTCGTATCGTGACTCAACATAAAGAGAAAATGGGTAGTAGCCCATTCCAGCCTCCACTGCACCTCTTTTTTTTTTTTCATTTTTCCAGCTATTGCAAGACCACAAAAAAAAAAAAAAAAAAAAAAATTCATGTCTTCAGTAGAACAAAATAAATTCATTAAAATTTATTTTATTTTATTTTATTTCTGGTTTCACACACTGTAAAACCTTAGAAAAAAAAACATTTCTCCTTGACACATTTATTTGGTTCTACTGATTTTCCTCAACAATTTTTTTTTCCTATGTGCTATTCACCAAGCACACAATTCACACAACATACACAAAATTTTCATACAATACATGATCACACATCAATCCTTCAGAAGTGCACGAGGAATCGCGTGATCCCCGGCAGTGCGAGTGATCTGGGTAAACCAGTATGCCTAACTGCGATGCTAAGCTATAACTCCGATTATCGACATCGAGCTATACTAAGCTGTGATGTTCTTACACTTTAATGACTATGGCACAACCTGAGTCCCTCGAGCCACCCCAGGTATTTGTATACGAGTTAAACAGAGCTCCCGAGGTGCTCGTTTACCTTAGCTCGATGCAAGGCTGTGGCGCCCCATTTCTGAGGGGGTCCGTTGCGACCTCTCGGCCGCGGAATACTCGTGGATGTGGAGTAACCTGACACCACTCCGCGAGAATTGGGTGAGTCTCCTTTGTGCGAGGCTCTACCCGAGATACAACATCCCGATCACGCGCAACTGTCCCGATATTTTACAAAGACACAGCGGGTCCATAGCCTGGCAATTAAAATGAGTAAAAATGGCCACGTGGGCCCATACATCAATACTCACTAAAATATCCCAACCAACTATATTACATGGTTCAAGAGTTAATAAGTCACTCTTAATTCAAACATATATTAAAATTAAGAATTCTAATACATGTTATACAAAATGAATACTGATGAGTATCTTAAATACTCATTTTATTCCTATGATTTAGTTAGTTTTCTAGTGTTTTTATGTTGAATAAGTGCCCTAATGCTCTAAAAGTTCACTCCTATGATCAGGTCATCCATTTGGTGGAAATTGTGCAAAATTAATTGGAAAAGCGCTACAAAAAGCAACGGGAGAGGCTACTGAATTTTGACATTTTCAGACATCATATGAGCTCCTATTGCATCAATCCATATATGTATGGATTCTACACTTCAAGATCTTTCTAGGGATACCAAGAACACCAAATTTGGAGTTCGAACAAAGAAGTTATGCAAGTTCCAAAACTTGAAGAAAATCAGCAAACATTGCAGCACCTTCAGCAGGAGAGGCTACCTTTATTTTGACATTTTCATAATCATATGAGCTCATATTGCGCTGAAGTCATATATGGATAGATTCTACCGCCCGAGATCTTTCCGCGGTACCAGAACACCGTCGGAGTTTGTATGACAAAGTTATGGCCTTCACGAAGTTGGAGCGAACGGGACTGCAGCAACGTCGCGACGTTGAGAACCAACGTCAGCGGCGTTCGCAGTGACATCGGCGATCGCGGCGTTGCTGCCGCGGCGTCGAAACGTTAAAGTCTCGATTTTAGGTGGATTTTAGCCCATTTTGGGCCCATAATGGGGTTTAAAGCTCAGGCCAGAAGAGGCGAGGGAGGCGGCTGGGGCTCGGAGAAGGGGACTTGTCACACTTTGGGACCAAGGGAGGAGGTTAGGGGCTGTTTTTTGAAGATTTGGGAGAAGATCATGAGATTTGTGGAAGAAAATCAAGGGGGCTCACCATCATTTGATCATTATAGTTTCTTCTTCCTCTTTTCTCATGTTTTATCCTAAGTTTATGATGTATCGAGCCTCTATCATGCTTTAAATTAGTAGATCTAGGGTTTTTGGTTATTAGTGAACATGAGTTTTATATCTATTTGTTAATGTTCCATTTTCTATTGTTTCTTGTGAATGCACCTCTATTGATTCATACTTGGTTCTATTTACATATTGATTTATGGCTAATCTCAATGTGGTGAGTGGTTCTTTGCAAGATCGAGGAAGGGGAGTAAGAAGCCCAGACATAGATGAATCAACCTAATTAGCACAGTAGTGTAGAAATTGCTTAGGTAGTGGGAGGCGTGTGAACTTTGAGGATCTTAAAGCATCTCTAATGGCAGGGTTGAGCTGAGAAGGAAAAGACCTAGTGTTAGTTGGTAGGTTGTTAGAGCCTCGAGAGGCTTATAATTAAATTAGACAGAGTGCTTGGAAGCATTTTTTCATACCAAAACAATAGAGTAGAATTTTGATTTAGATCTAAGAGGATTGTCAGGTGCACCAAGTACCCTGAGAATTTATAATCTCTTGGTATCCCTTAGTTGCGAACTTCATTAGTTAGATTTAGAATTTCATTAGTTTAGTTTAAATTTTGTTTTATCACGGTGTTAGTTTGGATATTAGAAGTATTATAATTTTGTCATAGCATCCCCATTTTCCCACTGTGGATCGATATCAGGTACTTAGGTACACTTTATTACTTGACAAAAAAGCGTATACTTGCTGGAATATGCCTCTTTTATATTTTAACGCAATTTTATATACACACTCTAACGCCTACTCCAAATACCCAGAAGCCACAACTTGGAGCTTTCTTAATCACGGCCTCTAGTGGCCTGTCCTCACAATACACTCCTATACGAAATAGTGATCCTCGACGGGGTGACAAAGCCTAGTAGTGATAATTCTCGTGGGTCCTCCCCACCCTAAGTGCACATGTCATGGCAAACAATCACATCAAGCAATTACATGAACCTACTCGAATGTCTACATACTTGATCATATCCCGAGTCCTCAGACTCCTCACATGCCTAAGCGAATGCGAGTAAAATATCAGTTTTCAAAACAAAAGCTTTTGTTCACTTGAAAACTTACTCTGCGAGTTTCGATAAAAATATTGGACTACCCTCAGGATGGGTGCTGAATAGCGCTCGAAGCAGTCATGGTCCTCATCGAAGTGATATATTGGATGACTCTCAAAGCGATTCTTGAGGAAAATCTTCCTTCGAAATTCCTTTCACAAACATTTTTGTTTTTGTTTTCTTTCATGTCATGCACTTACTCCTAATATTATAGGGTGCCCCAGTGCATATGGAATGCGTATCACCGATCGAGCAAACTCATGCTAATATATAAAACATGTATATACTAACATAATTAATTCACACAATTCATGTTATTAAATTCACATCAATAACACCAAAATTAGCTCATATGGGCTAATTAAAAATTACAAGCAATTCATTTTGAATCACTCAACAACACAAAAATCACACAAAAAATCACGTCACTATTCATATGAACAGTGAAACCCTTGGGTTGGCACTATTCACGGCCACAATAATAGGGATTTTCTCCACTCGGTTCAAATGTTTTGAGACCGAAAACACGGCTAATCCAAGCCTCAAAACATCTGACAAATTCATGGCTCTTGTAGAAAGAATAACATAAGTAGGAAAAGATCCCTACCTCTTGGAGTTATTGGAACTCCACCAAATCAGTGTCCACGTATACGCTTGACAAGTATACGCTTTCTCTTTCTAAAACCAAAATAATAAAGCGCTGTCGGGTCGAGCAGCTGGAAATCTAGAGAGAAGGAGCTCATATAACAAAAGGCAAAAAATCCCAACCACATAGTTTTCTCACTAAAATGGAAAGAAAACTATTCATTGTTTTGTCTTATACATTTAACATTTTCAATAATTTCCATCATGTCCCTTCCTTTCACTATTTGACGCATGACTTAATCTAAGTCATTCATCTTATCCTCTCACTAATCATACAACTTGTGTGACATGAGTACATGTAATAGGTGACTCTTATCACGTCACATGTCTTTCACGAGCCGTTTTACGGCACTCAGCACCCGGTACCCCGAAAAACATGAAATTCCAGCTGTCTAGGAATTCGACGAAATTCGACGTGGTAGCTAGATTTCGCTAGATGATTCCAACAGTGAAGTCTGTTTCATCATCCGAGATCTAAAAAAATTTTGGATTTTTACCGAAATTACCATTTTACCATTTTTCAGAAAATTAGTATTTTCCAGGGTTTTACAAGGATGGGTGAGGTGTTAGTAATGAAGGGAACAGTTCAGGTGAGCTTGATTGTATAGGTAGGGGGGCGGAGTTGGATAGTCGCACGAGGAAATGATGAAGCGAGGAGTGCATAAGTTGTGTATATTAATGGTGCGACGGAGGTAGAGGGAGACGTGAACAAGAATACATTTTCCACAAACATGACATGACGGGACACAAAGATTTGTTTGAGGGTAGGGTCAAAACAGATAAAGGAACTTTGAGTGAGGGAGTAACCTAGAAAGACAACCAGGAAAAACACAAACAACCGAAGACACGAAGTTTGGACAGGTCAAGAGCTTTATTGAATAACTTTTCAAAGGAGGACCCAAGGGAAAGACCAACTTTAGGTATTCTATTTATTAAATAGACAATGGTAGCAAATCCATACGACCAAAAGGTGAGAGGAATGGATGCCTGATGCATTAGAGTGAGACCCATTTCGACAATATGGCGATGTCGGCGTTCAAAATACCCATTATGTTCAGGAGTGTGGGGAGGTGTAGTGAGATTGGTTATACCATGGGTCGCGAGAAATGACCGAAGGGCTAAAAATTCGCCTCCATTATATGTGTAAAGTATTTTAATGGTGGTGGTGAAATAGTTTTCAACAAGTTGCTTGAAGGCAACAAAGATGGAAAGAACATCCGATTTTCGATGTAACGGGTAAAACCAGATATACTTGGTGTAGTGGTTAACAAAAATAAGATAGTGGTTAAAACCATCAGAAGATGAGACAGGTGAGGTCCAAACATCATAAAAAATGACATTAAGAGGAGAGGAAGAGGTAATGCTTGATTTTGCAAAAGGTAACTTGTGGCTTTTATTAATATTGCAAGAGGTATAAGAAAAGGAGCATAAATGGTCCTCGGGAAAGGAAATATTCAGAACACTAAGAAATTTCCGAAAAATATGTAAAGACGGATGACCTAGATGACTATGCCACATGGAGATAACGAAAAACGAGGACCAAACTGAAGAAGACAGAGCTAGGGTGAAAGATCAAAGAGGGATTGACTTTGGTGAGCAATAGACATTGTCTCTACGCTATCCGTGAACCAAAGTGACCCTGATGTGACAATCCTACACCTGAAAGAAAGAGTTAAAAAATAGGACATTAATAGGGTTATCGGCACAAAGGGAAGAGACCGAAATGAGGTTTTTAGACATTCCAGGCACATGTAACACATTGGTAAATAGTAAAGGGGTAGGGAGAGAGGTAAGGGTGAAGGAGCCAATGAGAACTATAAATAAACCTATACCATCTGCCAGGAACGCACATGGTGGAGGCGATTGTATGGCTCGTGAAGGGCGAGAGTAGCAAGATCCGTGGTCACATGGTGAGAGGTGTCGAATCAACGACTAATCCGAGAAGAATTATCAGGGTTGATAATGGATTCTGATTAGTAGGCATAGGGTCACGAGTGAGTGCGGCGGAGTCGGGCGGGGTGGGTGGAAGAGTTGCAAGTGCCAAGGTGGATGGATAACCGCATTGCAAAGCAGAGTGCTCATACATACCATAAATTTGACAACGCTCGAGGTAGCGACTATGCCCGAGCTGGGTTAGTGGAGCTAGATGCCATGGAGACAATGGAAGAGAAGATGGTCGACATTGCGGCGGGGCGAGGGGGAAGTGGTTGTTAGAGTGAAGTCATGATTGTTGAGATCGGCCATGATGTCGTCTGCCACAGTTGTTCGACCAATGATGTGATAGAGGATCAGCGGAAATGGCAAACCCGGTGCATTTGGAGTGGAGCGGCGGTCTCGGGGAACCAAAATTTTCATTTGGGCCTCGTAACTAAGTAGTTGCTCAAACAATTCCTCAAAAGTAACTGGAGTTGCTAGAGCTTGGAGGGCATGAGATATGTTTGAGTAGGCCAAGCCAAGGCTGTTCAAGACATGGATAGAGAGCTCATCAATTGAGACATTCGTAAGGGAAAAAGAGTCAATATTGTGTTTGGCATCTTGCATATACGCAGTAATAGTCTGATTACCTTGTTGAGGATTGACAAGATTTTAGAGATGGGTCATGATCCATTCGCACAAAGGAGAGGCGTACGTCTATTTGAGAGTACGTAGTTCATACAACATGAGATGTGGCGGCGGTAGAGATAAACTACACTATAGTGGTAGATATGGACCCAACAATTGCATTGAGAAGCAATTGGTCTTATCCGAGCCAAAGAATATGGTCTGGATTCTAGGAATGCGACACTCGGCAAGGTTATCAGTATCGGAGGACACGGCTTTGACCCATTGACGAAGCCAAGTAAATCATACCCGAATAGGAGAGATGTGAATTGGAGCAACCAGGATGAATAATTTGTGGTTGTGAGTTTTAGAGGTGCTTGAGCATTGACGTTGAGAATAATTAAATTCTAAGACGTATCAGTCTCGTTTACCACTATCGGACAACGAGGAGACATGACGGCAGTGGTGGAAGAAGACTCGCCGACCATTGAAACGGTGCAAGCAGGGTTATCGGATCATTATAGGTGACGGCTAGGGTTAGTTTTTTTTTTTTTTTTTTTTTTTTTTTGTTATTAAGTTTGGTGCTTTGATACCATATTATGAAAGAGACTTATATTATTATTGAGAAAGTTGAGGTATATATATATACCAATATAAGGACAAAAAAGTAATAGCATAAAGCCAATAAAAGAAAACCCTAAATATACTCTAATATATACAACTATTTTATAAAGAAATAAAATAATTTAATATGATTTAAAATAATTCAACCTTCTAGCTGCTCATATGAATTTTGTTTGATAAACAAATTTATCAATAATGTATAATAAATAAATTCAATAGTTAAATAATTAAACTGATTTATTAAAAGTAAATTTAATACCATCATATCAATTAATACTATATTTTAAATAAATTATTTAAAAAAATAATTACTTAGAAGTCTTGGACCCATTTCAGTTCTTGATCCAAATTAGGAGAACAAAAAATTACTTAGGAGTCATCTTCACTTCTTCACTCCTTAATAATTCTTCTCTGCTTTTGTGAACATTTTGTTTGCTATAGAAAAGTGCTCGAAGAAAAAAAAAACTAAAGGATTTTGTTGTAAATAAAGGATTTATTCATGTGGTGAATGACCACATACATGAACCTAATAACCTATTGAATAGGAATGAATGACCAAATGAATAAAGCCAATTCATGAAGGCATGAATTCCCCTTTATGAACCTCATTTATTTGGTTCATGTATAAGAAATTCGTAAGTCTATAAAGAGCTCTCCTATCTTAATGATGGCATCCCTTTTCAAGAAAGGAAGAAAGGAAGAAAGAAAGCTCTCCCTCGATTTATCTATAACTTTCTTGCTCATTTCTAAGTTCCTTTTCTTTTCCTCTTTTTTTTCTTGGCTATTGTACAAAAGGGAATAGTATACTTCTCTTTAACTTTGCACTTTATAATAATTTGCAAACCGTTATCGGCCGCGACTACTTGCTCTAGAAAAGGTGGCGTTATTTTTATTTTGTGCAAAATCATTTCAATTTATCATATAGTGTTTACAAAAATGTCAAAAATTTCATCTCTCAGTTTTATTGCACTTGACATTTCTGGTAAAAACTATCTATCTTGGGTCCTAGATCTTTGAGATAAATTTGGAAATTTGGAAATCTTGGAGAAACCATTAAGGAAATCAAAAGGTCCACTGCCCGGGACCGTGCAAAAGCACTAATTTTCCTTGGAGCACCATCTCCGTTGAGGATCTTAAAATTGAGTATTTAAGCGTAAAGATCCTCTTATTTTATAGGCCCCGAATTGAAGAAGAGATTTGACCACCAAGGCGTGATTTTATGGCTTTCGCTATATTTGGATGCACCTGAAAAGAGGTTGCAAGACTTTAAAGCAGTTAAGCGAATATAACTTCACCTTGCTTTATTTAAAATAAGCTCTCGATTAAAGCTTTGCGGAGAAAATATCACAGAAGAAGACATGCGTGAAAAAACGTTTCTAACGTTTCACGCCTCGAATGTGCTCCTGCAGCAGCAATATCGAGAGCGTAGATTTACAGAATATTCTCAATTAATATCATGTCTTCTAGTAGCTGAACAAAATAATGAGCTACTAATGAAAAATCATCAGTCCCGTCCCACTGGATCTGAAGCATTCCCGAAGTGAATTCAATATCATCCCAAAATTATGGCGTGGAATGAGGGCATTAGTCGTGTCGTGGTCAAAGTCGAGGCGGAATTCGGAGCAATATCATGATTCTTCTTCTTATCGAGAAGAAAAGCTCAGTTTCACCACGAAGTGGAATAATAATGAGCTTAGGCAAGAAAATGGAGAAGATACAAAGAAAAATCCAAGGCTCCTCGAGACACATGTTATAGATGTGGTATGGGACACCCTTTGAAGTCTCCAAATACTGCTCGTGCGACCAAGCATCTGAAGTAGATACATATCAAGCATCATTAAAGGAAAATGGAAAGAAAATAGAAATGAATTTCACAGACAGTAATGGAATGGACCTATCATATTTTGATAATGATTTCCTTATAGGTCCAAGTGAGAATTTCGATTATTTAATAGATGATGTAAATGACAATGTTAAATAAGTATATGTATTTTATTTTAGGGTGTATCTTATTTTGATGCTGTAATTTATTTTGGTGTGTTTAAATATGTTTGTATTTTCTCTAAATATATAAAGTGTTCTTGAATTTCAAGATGAATGAAGGTGATGTATGTCTTCTTGATTGCAACCACATCTGATACTTGGAAAATATATTTCTTCAATTTAATAACCTTAAACACCCGGTGTTAGTACAATATCTAGTACATCAAATTTAATTGAAGGCTCAGAAGAGCAAACATAGTACTACCAAATGGAACGATTTCATATAAATGATGCATTATATTCTAGCAAATCCGAGAAGAAATTTCTTTGATTTTAAGATATCGCGAGAAATGGATATCATATTGAAACTATGAATGAAGGTAATAAAGAATGTTTATATATTACCTCTATAATTTATGGAAAAAAGATTGTTGCAGAAAAGCTCTTAGCATTCTCCTCTGGGTTATATCATACGACCATAAAGTCTATTGAATCAAATGTTGTCGTGAACCAGAAGTTCAATGACCCAAAGATTTTTAATCTTTAGCATGACAGACTTGGTCATCCTGGATCTTCAATGATACGACGAATCATAGAACACTCAAATGGGCATCCATTAAAGAACCAGAAGATTCTTTTGCCAAATGAACTTTCTTGTGAAGCTTGTTCACAGGGTAAGTTAATTGTCCGACCATCTATTAATAAAATCATGTCTGAGTCACCGGTCTTTTTAGAAAGAATACATGGGGATATATGTGGACCACATTACAGCCTATTCATCCCACCATCTTGGTCCTGTCGATTATTTTATGGTCCTAATAGATGCCTCCACTAGATGGTCACATGTGTGTCTTCTTTCTACACGCAATGTTGCCTTTGCCAGACTCCTTGCACAAATAATTAAATTAAGAGCACATTTTTCAGACTATCCAATTAAGACCATTAGACTTGATAATCTTCGGTGATTTACATCGAGCTTTCATAATTTTTGTATGTCGATTGGTATAAATGTTGGAACATTCACACATTTGCTCATGTTCATACCCAAAATGTGGTTTGTGAGATCATTGATTAAGCGTCTTTAATTAATAGCCAGACCATTATTGTTGAAACAAATTACCAGCATCACATGGGGACGTGCTATTATGCATCTTTGAGTCTAATAAGAATTAAGACCATCTCATGAAGGTGCCCCTTCTATGACTTTGTACTTGGTACACAGCAAATATTTCTGTTCACAGATTTTTGGTTATGCGATCCTCACTGCCAATTACCTACGCACCAAGATGGGTCCCCCAGCGTAGAATTTAGGTTGCTCTTAGGTTTTGATTCGGTGTCACATCATAAAATATTTTGGAACCCTTGGCGAAATGTTTTTAGAGCGCGATTTCTTGTTGTCATTTGTGGCTTGGTGTTCCACAATTTGCAGAGAGAGGGTGATCGGGGGCGACATGAGATCATGGAATGCATCTGCCCCATCTGTCTTGATCATTACTAATCAATGTGAACTTGAGTTCAAAATGATCATTCCGTTGCAAATCTTGCAAATCAATTACAGACCATTTGTTGATCTGAAAAAGTGACAAAGTCACATATCCCCGGCACAAATGTTCGGCCTGGGTTGATACCTCCGCTGAAGGAGACAAAAGCATTTTGAGTCTAAAACACGCTCGAAGCGTGGAGCCCCATTAGGTCAAGACACTAACTCCGGAAGCGGAGAACAAGTAGAAGCAGGCGACCATGAAGAGTCAAATATGAAAACGAATCACTGAGAAGAGATACAAAATGAACAAATAGCCCTGAGAAGAATGCAGAGTGCACGAAAATAATGAGATCTCGATAAGTTATGGCTTTTTGCATTGGTGAAAAATGGGATCGAAATAATTTTGATAATGAATAATATTTTTGCTTTCCAAGTGGCCTTAGACATCGCACAAGATGATGATCCGAGCCCTGAGAATCTGAATGAATGTAGACAAAGAAATGATTGGCCTAAATGGAAACAATGCAGGCGCGAATTACATTCATTGATAAAAGCAGAGATGTTTTTGGTTTTTATGTAGTCCAAACACCTGCAAGTAAAACACAGGAACAAATGGAGTATTTATGAAAGCGCCAATGAGAATAATGATATCATGAGGTATAAAGCGCGATTAGTAGCCGCAAGGTTTTCTCTCACCAAAAACTTTGCGTTGATTCGAAACATATTCACCTTTATTATCAGACATGATCACATTTCGGCACGATAAGTTTAGCGATTATCAGAAGAACTTGTGTCGTCTCATGGATATTATCCTTTGCATATTTATATGGATCCATAGGCAGTGATATACACATGAAAATCACTGAAGGATTTATTTTTGGTGAAATGAGTTAGTACAAAACCTCATAGCATGTGTATGTTGGCTACAAAGATCTTTGTATAGTTAAAACAATCGAGGATGACGCATGGTACAATCGCCTTAGTGAATATTTACTAAAAGAAGGGTATGTGAATAACCTATATGTCGTGCGTTTTCATTAAATCGGAAAGCCGGTTCTGATTATTCTTTGTTTATGTTGATATGATGATTTAAATCTTAATTTGGAGCTCACGAGCAAAAACGGCAGGAATATTTAAAGAAAGAATTTGAGATGAAAATCTTTGGAAAAACGAATTTGCATCGACCTGCGGATCGAGCATTTTCTGAAATGGAGTGTTGGTTCATGATCAACATATATTAAGAGAAAATCTTGAAGCGTTTTAATATGGATAAAACCGCAATCCATTAAAGCTCACCTATAGTTGTTAGATCATGATATGAAAAAATGACCCATTCGGCATCCTTGTAAAAATGGTAGAGGATTATGGTCTGAAGTACCATATCTTAGTGCCATTGGTGCGCCATGTACATACTTGCCCCAGTACTAGAGACCGGATATTGCTTTTAATTAATTTATTAGCCGAATGCAGTTCCGCTCCAACGAAGACGATGGAAGGTATCGACATATATTGCGCTATCTCGGTAGACTGGATATGGAGCTTTATTCTATTCAAATAAGTCGAAAGAAAAACTACTCGGATATGCGGATCACGGGGATATCTTTGGTCTAGCATAAAGCTAGATCCTAAGCCGGGTATGTTTTTAACTACAATGGAGCGCTATCTCATGGAGATCTGTCAAGCAGACAATGGTGGCTACATCATCAAATCATTAAGAAATTCTTGCAATTCACGAAGCTAGTAAATGAATGCATGTAAGCTTAGATAGATGATCCACCATATTCAAGAATCATGTAGGCTCTCCTCCTTCGAAAGACAAATAACAATATTATTTGCTGAAGACAATGTTTGCATGCATTGCTACAAATCAAAGGAGGTTACATCAGGAGGAGATAGAACTGCATTTCACAGAAATTTTTCTATACACATGAGCTTGGAAGAATGGTGAGGTGATGTCGGCAAATACGATCAAGTGACAGTATCCCAGCCATCCCATACGCGAGGCATTGAGCTGGCGTTTGAAATTAATTTACAAGGTTGGAATAGAAAAGTAAGGATGTTGACATGAGGGAGTATGACCAGGGGAAAATTGAATATCTTGCACTCTTTTTTGCCGTCCGAGGTTTTGTCTCAGGTTTTTCTTGGCTGCAAGGTTTTGCTTGAAGGTAGTCCTAATAAAGAGATTTATTCTTAATGGTGGTCTTCGAGGGAGTGTTATGAAATAAAGATTTATTCATGTGGTGAATGACCACATACGCGAACTTCTCAGATAATAACCTAATATTGAATAGGAATAGACTGACCAAATGAATAAAGCCAATTCATGCTGAGAGCTTTGTGAATCCCTCTTCTTTATGTGTTCCTCATTGTTGGTTCATGTATAAGGGAATTAGGTAAGTCTATAAGAAACTCCCTCCCCTCTTTGTACAATGGCATCCCTTTTCCCGAGAAAGGAAGAAAGAAGAAGAGCTCCTCATTTACATCTCTCTTTCTTGCTCATTTCTAAGTTCCCTTTCTTTTCCTCTTTTTTTCTTATTATGTACAAAAAGGGAATAGTATACTTCTCTTTAACTTTGCACTTTATAATAATTTCACAACAGATTTGAATTAACTAAAAAGTCATACATTTTTAAATTATGTAATTTTTATTTGGTCAAATGGTTATAAAGTATTATAGAAAATAATTAATTGATTTTAAATCTATTTGTTATTTTATCAAATTTATTATTATTATGTGAACAGTTGCTGTCAAACTAAAATAAATGAACAAATATAGAACATGATGTTAACAAATATGATATTCATATTAAACCCAAACCCTATAAGTTTGAGCTTTTAGGAGGGTTAATCATTTAACATGATATTAGAATTTGGTCATAGGTTCGAGATCGCTCTTTCCAATTTGAATATTTGATCTCCATTTGTTTATTTGAAAGTCCATGAAGGACTTCATTTGATTTATTTGACTCTCCACATGTGGTTATGGGGCTACACGTGAGCGAGGTATTAAGAAACATGATATTCATATTAATCTCAAATCCTACATGTTTGAGCTTGTAGGAAAGTTGATAGTCTAACACATGAAAGAAAAAAAAATGAAAAAACATACATATCTTAGGTTTTTTTCATCTGCATGTAATATGGAAATAGTTTTATTCAAAATTTTAGTTGGTTCACAAATCTTTATGAAGAAGAGAGAGTTAGGCAAGCCTATAGAGCTTCTAAAGGTGAGCAGTACAGGTAGTATTGAGCCTTGGGGCGAAGAGAGGAGTGAAGGGGAACATCTTTGGCCAGCAATGCTTATCAATGGCAACAAAGGCCTTGCAACAATCCGGGTTAATATAGACGAACATATTACCGAAACGAGCCGACAGAATCCTCGTCGCACATCCTTGAATTCTCCAAAGTGATGACCAGCATTTCTTTGCTTCCCCGTAAATTGGTGGTAATAGACCCGTGAAGAAGGGAACATTAGCACCAGGTATCAGGATACCTTGTAGTGGTGGAGGGGCTTTGTCGGCTTGTCCACCATCCACCAACAATAGAGGGCTGCATATCATCATCACTACCAACCATGAACAATACAATACTTGATTTTTTCTTGACATGTTTGTTTGGTTTCTCGGAAACTAAGTTTGACCCTCTTTTCTGCTGTTGGCAATAGTCAAGAGGGAAGAGGGAAGAGGTTCTCAGTGTGGGTTTGGGGTGTGGAGAAGGGTGAGGATTTATAGATATATGAACCATATTCCTTAATTAATTTGGTAACAGTCGCTTAATTGGTTTCTCTTTTAGTTCGAATTAATTTGGAGAATAAAGAAGGACAATAATAAGCATATTAAGAGAATAAAGAGGGACATTAATTATAAACATAAATAGGGTGATCATAACTTATTATATGTATTAAATTTAAACTTTTTTTTACATTAATTTAAACTTCTAAATTAGTTTTTCTTTTTATATCTATTTACATTACATTCATCTTAATAATTTGTTCCTTCACAAGTATATCCCTACTAGGACTTAAACATTGAACCCCTTCCCTTCCGTATGTTATCCTAATTCTAAATTGGTATTTCTTTAATCCCTATTTCAAATATAATGGAAAATGTTTGTTTTTATAGGTTCCTTTCTCTTAAAAAGAAAACTTTTATTTTCCTATTTTTTTACATCTATTCATTTTGCATATTATGTTGTAATATTATGTTCTTACAAGAATTCAAACATGGACCTTTCGTAACCCCTTCCCATTCCTTTACCATTTAAGCTAGGCCTCAAGAGCTAAAACATTTATTTTCCTTTAATATCTAATAAGGGTAGATTAAATCATGTTTTAGGGTATTGCCTTTGCCCCTAATAGGTCGAGTTTGATAATTTTTTAAATGGATTTTTATTGATTCAAGAATGTTCTTCCAAACCATGGTTGGGTGCAAGTACGTTTAGTCCCACTCCGCCCAGCCTCGATTACATAAAAATGATTTATTTTATTTATATTTTAATATTGTTTACACTAAAAATAAATTTTTGTGTCCAAATGGTATTTAAATAATTTTTCGGCCCAAAGGGTAGTGAAATAGGCCGAATAGATATGTCAAATTGTACGAGCCCAACCCAATCCGAGAAAGCCCAAGCCCATGAGAATCAACCCATGAAAAGGTCCAGGGGCATTTATGAAATTCCAAAATAATTTGTTAAAGATGGCGGCTAAGAATATTAAGACTTTGTCTTAAAGGTAGAAGATGGAGGAGACTTTTTCTCCAAGTCATGATATGGCAGAGTACGTGAACAGTTATTAGAAATTGGGAAAGTTACTTGGGGAACAAGATTCTAGCCAGTGGGAACATGGATAGTTATTGGAGAAAGTGGGATGAGGCAGTTATTCAAGAATGCCTCTAAAAGGAAGACTCGACATTAGAGCAAAGGACCAAAATTTTCACAATCAAGGATCGGCAATTATCCTTCCGGACCGACTTTCAAACAATCAAAACCTAGCAAGGACTTTCAGTATTTCTCTTATTTTTCTACAAGTTCATCAACTATCTTTTCCATATTCTCAGCTTAGTTTTATATATTATGTCCAAGTATTTTGTTATTTCAACTCTTTCTTGCTTTAGTATTTCATTTTCAGTTTAATTGTACAATGAAATTTGTGAGATTTCGAGATAGTCTGTACAACTTTTCTCTTACCTTTCAATTCAGTCCAATTTTCAAAGTATTTTCCGCTTAGATTCTAGGGAACTAGGGAATCCAGTTTTTGTTAGATTAAATATAAATACACAAGAATAAACACATAGATGTGATTTTTGTTATTGTTACACCAAATACAAAATAAAACCACATAACCCTAGAATCATGCATACTAATCAAAGATCAAATAAGCGATATTGTGAAGACATACCAGATCCATCGCAATTAGACAGTCTCTCGTGTGACTCTCTCTCAGTATGGAGGCTGGGGTTGTCTTAGTTATAAAACCTAAGCAATGATTCTTTCTCTCTCAATGGGGCTCTTGAGATAGCGTCTTTGTGGGTTTTAAACCCGAGGACAAGCTCAAATTACTTAATTGCTTATAATGTCATTGTATCAAAACAACATTAAAGAACAAAGCAGAAGAAATACATTAATTCCATATTTTATAATTAATGAAATAATTATATAATTATTTATATAGACCCTAAATTTAAGCAGGAATAGATCGTAGCATGTTAATAAGTTCTTGAATAGGCAGCCCATGTCATGTCAAAATTTAACACTTATCATTGTAAAAATCTAACAATCTCCCTTGAGTACAGAGTATTCTAGAATATAATACATGATTGAATACTAGTTAACGCGCAAATATACCTTGTCAATCTGAAGGAAATACTTTAAACAATGCAGTCATTAATTGTACTAGAATGGGATCAAGCGGCCTTTATTACATTCATGCGTAGCAAGGCCTATCTTTAATGACAAACACCTGATCAATGACATAAATCAAATAGGTGTATGGCTTGGGTGCATAAAATGTGATACATAGTATGCTATCTCAGGTCCTCTTTATGACTCAAATGAGTCTAGTATCATATTTTCAAATGCCATATGCTAAGCAGTAGGTAGAAAATCATGACATCTATGAGTAGTCGGAAACATAACATAAATGCATTAAATCATGGCATGTACGTGCGTATAAAATGAAATAACTGTAAGGCGTGTCGATCACATAATTACATAAAACCAAATAAGACTCCACTATCTTCCTATATCGTCTAGACTAAGTACACCCATCTGAGCAACATGCTCATTAAACACCTTAGGTGGCAAGCCTTTGGTGAGTGGAGTGCAATCATGGAGTTCGTACTAATATGCTCAATTGACACTTGACCACTCTGAACTCTTTCTTTTACAACGACTTGTGTGATGTGCTTTGATTTTGATGAACTCGGTTGTTTTAGAATATAACTTTCTATGACTTTATCACACGATGTTCTAGTGGCATTGCAATGCCTTGATAATCTAAAGTCCGTGATAAAGTTTATGACCATATTCCTTGATTAGATGCCTGACGGGCTATAAGATTCAGCTTCCATGGTTGCGAAGAGGCTACTGAATTATACGTTTGACACTTTTCCATGAAATAACTGCGCTCACTTGACATGAAGATGGCACGAGGTCGATTTCACTATCTTGACATCTGCGAGTCTGCATCCAGGAGTACCTTGATAACCTCCCAGGATATTGATTGGATCGCCAGATATGTGAGCATACGATCCTTTGTCTTGAAGATACCTCGTACTCTCGTTTAGCGCGCTTTCGGTGATCCATGCGAGTTCTTGGGACTGTCTGCCCTAACATTCCCATGATATGTGTATATCGGACCAGCGTACACGCGTACGCCATAAGACTCCTGTGCAGAGGGCGATAAAGAATTTAGTTCTCCATTTCTTTTCTCTCAAGTTCAATTTTGGGGCATTGACCTAAGCTGAATTTATCACCCTTTGCCACAGGTGTATCACATGGTGCACAATTCTGCATATTAAACCTTTCAAGCACCTTATTGATATAGGCCTTTTGAGATAAGCCAAGTATACATCTTGAATGATCCCTATGGATTTGTATACAAAGAAACATATGATGCATACTTGAGTCTTTCATTTCAAAATGGTGGATAGAACCTTTTGGTGTCATGCAATGAACCTACATCATTGCTTGCTCAATAGACCTTACATCATTGCTTGCCAGCGTAATGTCATCCACATAGGAGCACCAATATAAATAAACTGTTCCCAATCGAACTTAAGATATATGCACTGATCAACGCGTTGTTCTCCTTTGAAACCATATGAAGAAATCACCTTATCAAATTTTACTCATTGACTCGATGCCCCGCTTAAACCATAAATGGACTTTGAGTCTACCTACTAGGTGCTTCTACCAGAACTCAAAGTTCTCTCGTTGCACCATGTATAGTTTCACTCAATGTTCCATTGAAAGCCGTTTCGACGTCCATTCGTTCTTAGATCACAATGAGCTACAAGTGCCATTATAATTTCGAATGAGTCTTCGTCGAAACTGCTAAAAGGTCTCCTTTGGCAATCTATGCCTTCCTTTCGGGTAAAGCCCTTGGCAACAGGCGTTCTTATATCTCTCGACATCGCTTTTGAATCCTCGCTTGGTTTTGAATATCCATTTACAACCAATTGGTTTTATACCTTTAGGCAATTCGACGAGATCCTAAACGCCATTATCTTTCATGGACTTCATTTCCTCTTGCATAGCTGCAATCCACTTTTCTGAATTGGTGCACTGTTTGGCTTGCGAGCGCACGAGGATCGCCCCCTCCAAACCTCGCATCAAACTCATGATCCAAGAAAAGACTACATAGTCATCCGAACGCTTTCTCCTCTAGCGGACCGCCTTAATGGTACTTCAAACAGGTCACAGGTTCTTCCACTATTTCTACGTGGTTCCTCAAATCTACTGGTGGAGCCTCCAATTGTGGCTGGAAGTTTCACAAGAATGTCATCATTTACTACAACACTGGGCACACAATATGAATGGTACCCGATTGGTCGCTCAATAGCTTCCAATAGTAGTCGGGTCAGAGCATTTACATACTCCTCCTCAAAAATGACCTCCTTAACTGAGTGCTCCTACCATCTCACAACCGTGGCATTGCCCGTCTCAAAGAAGGACCTGCTGAAGGGTCATAAAACTTATACTTTTAGACCTCTCGTATCTCCGCACAATAGCCACGCCCTTAAGTCCGCTTCATCGGGCCTATAAGGCTCATCACCGATAACCCCAAACGCAGTGTATGTCTAATACATAGCTTCTACTCCGTCCATAACTATATTTAGGTTTTGTTAATCGCTTTTACTGGAACCTATCGAAAGTATATAAATCGCGGTCTTTAATGCTTCTCCACCCCATAATGAATTAGGTAGAGAAGAATGACTAATCATACTTACCATGTCTTTAAGGGTCTATCATATTCTCGCCTACACCATTTTGACTCGAGTTCCAAAAAAAAGTACAGTGTATCGAGGTACACACGCATCTCGTAAAGGTATTTGGCAAAAGGCCCCGTTGTTCACCCTTGATCCATCATATCTACCGTAATATTCTCCACGGGTCGATTTGACGGCTTAATTTTCTTGCCTAGCCGATTTTCAACTCCTACTTTGAAAAATTTTGGAACACTTCTGTGTGGCTTGTGCCTTTTCATGTATTAGGTACAAATAACCATATCGTGAGTAATCGTCTATAAATGTGATAAAGTATGTGTGCCCATTCCAAGAAGCTGTAGGGAATGGTCCACATATATTCGTATGTATCAACTCTAAGACGCATTACACCGATTTGCACTCGTCTTTCTTTGCTACTATTTTCCTTTAATGCAATCTATACATAGTGTCAAAAATTTACATGTCAAGGGAATCACACTCCTTGAGTTATTAGCCTTCAATTCGTTGTTTGGAAATATGTCCCATACGCTTATGCCATAACATCAAGGATTTCTCATTATTTAATTTGCGCTTTGATCCAATAATGGTTGCATTCATTATTAAATTTGTATTGGGACTTTGCATATTTAATTTATATAGCTTATCAATTAGACTACCAGTTCCAATAACTTTAGAATTTTGGAAAAGACTAAATGTTTCATTTCCAAATGAACAAAGATAACCAGATTTGTCCAAACATGAAACATAAATCAAATTTCATCTAAATGACGGTACAATAAATGTGTTTTCCA
Source organism: Tetrastigma voinierianum (assembly GCA_016808115.1). NCBI lineage: Eukaryota > Viridiplantae > Streptophyta > Magnoliopsida > Vitales > Vitaceae > Tetrastigma > Tetrastigma voinierianum. The sequence goes on along the minus strand of JAEQBH010000706.1, from coordinate 392,002 downwards.
AAATTAAAAAAAAACCGTGAGTCTAACATCATGTCGAAATGTCCCAACAGCTTCAGGATTTCTTGAGCTTTCTGCCATTTCCTCGTATACAGATGCATCTTTCACCATCAATTGCGCCGGCCCGAAAGGAAAGCCCGCATAGTGACACTTATGTGAGTAGTGGCTCCCAGATCTATCCACCAAGCGTCACTTATATTCAAAGCCAAATTAACTTTAACTAACAAAGTTGTTAAGCTTAGGAATGCTACCGATATCGCGTAAAATAAAGTGCATAGTAGATAATTTAAAATAAAACACAAAACGCTCACATTAATACCACACGTATACAAAGCACAAAATATATATACACATTAGTCCCTTAACACAAGATACTAAGCACAACATCAGATTTAGTCTTCGACTTAAAAAACAATTTGAAAACGGTACTTCCTTAATTATAGCACTAAATGTAGACAATAGTAATCTACTTCAAACATTATGCCTTCTTGGACCGACATAATGTTTGCATGTTAAAAACTTTGTTTGTCTCACATTTAGACTTTTATTTACTCCTACATCTGGCATAAATAACATCATTTGTAATGACTACTTAGCATAGATATTAAAGTTCATTTATTATAAAATTAATTTAATTAAATTAACAGAGGTTACTTTCTTGATAACATATTAATTTAAAAAAATTAATTTAAAATAAATAAACATATCATATTTCATCATAATTGAATTAGACGCAGAAATAATGATAATTCAATTAGATGTTGCGAAAATAATAATGGTAATTCAATTAGGACGTTATGAAAATAATAATGGTAATTCAATAGTAATTAATTAATTACTTTAATGAAAAAGACGTTATGAAAATAATAATAATGATAATCATGACGCCAACACGCACCCAAAACGAGACATAACGCTTGAATCGCCTTCAACCTTATGACATTGACCGCCGATATTAATCTCGACCGCCGATAACTTCGCCGTCCACAACCGCTTTCGACAATTCAAGCTGGGTTTTTCTCGCCTCTTTATTGGGAACAAATCCTGGTGCTAATTTTGCAGAAAAAAACAGATTCGGCATTCATGGGTTTAATTCTAATATACCGCATTTTTAACCACAATAATCATGCAAATCTCACCAAAGCAACTCAAAAACACATTATGTAGTCAAACCCATACATCGAGATTTTCAACCAAAAACAAAAATTATTGAATTTTGCATAATCGTGGGTTCCCAAAATATATATTTCAAAAAATCCCAGATGATCAATTAGGGGCACCAAAATACTAACTTATTAATCAAATGATCAGTATGATCCGCTCTGATACCACTTGTTAGATTAAATATAAATACACAAAAATAAACACATAGATGTGATTTTTGTTATTGTTACACCAAATACAAAATAAAACCACATAACCCTAGAATCATGCATACTAATCAAAGATCAAATAAGCCAATATTGTAGAAGACATACCTGAATCCATCGCAATTAGACAATGCGCACGTGCTTTCCCCTCTCTCAAGTATGGAGGCTGGGGGGAGTTTGTCTTTGATTGTAAACCTAAGCAATGATTCGCTCTCTCTCTCAATGGGGCCAGCAGATAACGCGGCCGTAGGTTTTAAACCTGTGGACCCCCGCCTCACCACGACTGCCCCTTAATGTCATTGACCCATCAAAACAACACATGGGCAAAACAAAGGGAAACCACACATTAATTCCATATTTTATAATTAATAAAATAATTATATAATTATTTCGTGGAACCCTAATTCAATCCCGTGAATAGATCACTAACTTTATCGTATATCGAATAGACAAAGCACAATTTATGTTCAAAATTTAACACTTGTCAGCCCACTAAAAGGAAATCTAACAGTTTTCGCTTGAGCAGAAGTTAGATTTCAAAATAGTTTCATTTTGGAAATACTATAATTTCTTAGCACGCCCGCTCATCCACCAATTCCAATGCTTTTTGTATGTTCTCAGCGACCATACCAAAATCTACCAACCAATAAATATATAATAATTAAAAAATAAATAAATTTTGAATAATTTTTAATAAAATAAGTGATAAAAATATAATATTTTATTTATTTCTAAAATATATTAATTTTAATATAATAAAATATTAAAATAAAAATTGAATGGGTCTAATCCCGCTTTATTTATTTTTTTAAACAGGATAGGAATGAAAAACGGTTTCAGTAAATGAGACGTGATAATGAATGAGTTTGCCCTATTCCCACTCATGGCTCTAATATTACTATTAATTAGATCAAACTTACGTCATCTTATTTAAAAACTAATTGGTGCTGCTGACCGTAAGTTAAACTTTTTTGGTAACATTTAATATTACACCTTGTGGGCCTTAGATTAAAGATCTCATAAAATTGGGAGATGCATCTCCGGACTGAAAAATAATATTGTTGCGGTAGTACCATTATAGACATGTTACATGTACTCTTTTATTCGCTACTCCTTTTTATTTTTCTATCTTGTGCACCTTAGGCTTTTGCTTTACCAAGTCTTCCCATTCATTTCATCATTAAACGTGATACTCATCATAATTTACATGAATAGAAAAAATTACATAGAAGGGTTCCGAACTATTTGTTAGTGAGAAGAAACTTTCATTGTGATATCATAAGACGCCTATTACCTACACTGGATGTTACTAATTATTTTATGATAAAAATTATTCAAAAATTTGTAAAATATGCAACAATTAATTGCATTACATAAATTTTTGAATAACTTCTATTATAAAATAAGTAGCAACAACCCATTATAGGTATTAGAGGTTTTTTTTCATAACTATGGATGTTTGGGCTTACATGCACTTTGACTAATCCCACAAGACTCTGAAGTAAAGTTTGTTGGGTTTGAAATTGCCCATATCTTCATTCCTGGTGTTCTACAAGAAGATGATTGCTTCGGATATCATAATTGATAAAGAATTGAAGGATCAAGCATGAAGTCCCTGGAAGAACCAGGATGAAGTTTGGACTAAGGTCGTCCCACAGTATAGGGACATGCGAGACTCGGAGAGTCCGAATAAGGATTAGAGCTGTCATGGGACGCACGATAGAATGCTGGCTTGGAGGTTAAGGAACTTGAGGAGCAAGTAACTGATGGGCTTGAGATCTATTTGGCAGCAAGAGGATAAAAATCAAATCTTAGAAGATCTAGACGTCTAAACTATAAAACCAGAATTAGAAACAAAGTAGGATTCTATTATGAAGATGATACTTGATCAACAAGTTTCCTATTTCCACGGTGATAGCTTAAAGGAAAGAACATAAAATAGAAGGTAGGGTTAGAGTCCTATTAAGATAATGATCCAGTCTTATCTAGGACTTCCAAGATCAAATCAATGGCTATATATTCAGGGGTTGGAAGTTGCTCAACACGGATTTTAGGAGTAGAGCTTGAAGAATAACAAGCAAAGTCTAAACGTGCTGAAGGAGTGCGGAGTGCAAATACTCGGTTGAGATATTGCACGTTAAAAGCCTTTCACCTTTGGTGAAAGATGATGTTCCTTATTTTCTTCATCTTTTATTAATGTAATATGGGATTGGGTGTGCGATGTTGTAGAGAGTGGAATATAGGGAGTTCATTTTGAATTCCTCTATGAGTGATTAAGTTTCAAGACGCGTTGTGGGTAAAGAGAGAGTCTCATACCACATAAGACTAATTGTAAATCTTGAATCAAATTATTGGAAATCCTTGCATCTGGGCACAACCCCGTGGACTAAGTAGGTAAGTTGTCGAACCACGTAAAAATTGTGTGTGCCTTTACTTTATTGCAAAATATATCACATCTGCTCTGCACACACTAAATCCCATAGGGGGAGTTCGGGCACACTACAACATAGTGCAAATGAGATCACAATCCAAACATTAACAATAGTGATCTAGAACACACATATATTTGTCAATTGGTATTAGAGCAAGTCACTCTAAGTTACTAAGTGAGATCGTTGGTTGCTCCATCCTCTTGTGTGTTAAAATCAAATGGATCCAATGAAGAATGGAATGTTCGTAAGGTGCCCTCGTCGATTAGACGATACAAATTTATAGCTATTGGAAAATACACGTGAGTGTATTCATCAAGTCCCTAGGATTTGAAGTCTAGCAATCTATAGAAACAGGATGGTTGGTTCCAACCAAAACCGATAATGGGAAATCAATGATCAAGCCCGTGACACCCAAAATTATACCCTAGTAGTTTTAAAACATGTTTAGGGTATAATAAAAGTAAATGTGTATTTTTCCGGGATTTAAATGCTAGGTGAGAAAAATGATAAAAACCGGAATTAATTCAAGAGTTAAGGGTAAAATAGTAAAATGTCACACATACCCAAAGGTCATAAAACGGCAGATACGCTAATTAGAAAATGTAATAAGTTGTGCAATTAGAATAATAATGCGACTAAAATGCAAAAAAGAGGAAAGTTAAACAAAAAATTGAGAAAAGCCAAACAAGGCCTTGTATATGAAAAGAGGATAAGACCACATTTGGTCTCTTGAATGAGATATTTTCTCATTTTTGGCAAATGAGAGCTAGGGCTTACGGTGGGAGAAGAACCAATCAGGGGTTGCTCTTCTCCTTTGTCTTGGGTTCTACTTGCTAAAGAGAGAAAGAGAGAAGAGAAGAAGAGAAGGAAGAAGAAAGAAAAGAAAGAGAGAAAAGAGGAAGAGAAGGTTTTAAGGTAATTAAGGTTAAGAAACTACCCTAATTTCTCCCTCTTTGTTTTGTTGTCTTTGTTGGTTTGAGTTGGGTTTAAAGTTGGTTTTGATTAATTGGTTGTGGTCCTCAATTGAGGAATTTTTGTCTAAAGAAAATGTTGGAGTTTTAGGGGAGATGCTATCAAAATTTTTCTAAAACCCATGTTTTTGTTTTGGTCATAACTTGGCCATTAGTCATCCAAATTGAGTGATTCTAATTTCTGGGTAAACTAGAATTCTAAGAGAACAATTTACTTGGAAGAAGTGTATTCAAAATTGGACCCCATTGTACCCAGAAATTCATCAAAGTGGAGCTCTATTTGTAAGAAATTTCTGGTTCTGTTTTGAAAATAGAGTAGTCCCGGTTGTTTAGGACATATATTGAGTTTAGGTGCTCCGAATTGGATTGATTCAAATTGGAGAAGAACCCTTAGTATCGTAGCTTCAAATAAGTACAAGGAATTAGTGTCAAATTATGGATTTAAGACCCCTGAAATCGGGTTTACTTGGTTACCCATAAATCTAGGGTAACCCGACTGGGGCTAGGCATTAAAATGTCATAACTTGAGTTTGAATAATTCAATTGGAGTGATTCAAATTTCTGAGTAAAATAGATTCATAGAAGAACAAAGTGCATGACGGAAGTATGTTGAGATTTCGAACTCATTGTACCCATAAATTAAGGGAAGTCAGACCCTGCTTTGAGAGATGATTTTCATGTCTTTTACTATAGAAATTTAAAACATCCTAATGTCTCTTATATGGTTTTCTGGTATCTTGGAAGATGGTTTTGAATGAGAATATTTTGGTATAAAGGAATTGAAGTAAGTAAATGAAATTGCATATAAATTATAAGAGTGGTTGTTATATGAAATTGTGTACATTGACATGATTATGATAGTTTCTGATATGAAATCTGATCACACGTAAATACAAGAATGTTTGATATATGAATCCATGTAAGACAGTAAATGAATCCTAAGAATATGAGCATGCAAGTTGTGATAAATGTGACAGTCATCTCACAAGTATAAAGGAATAATGGTCTGGAAGTATCTCATATGAATACATGTGATTGTAATTATCTATGTATATGAGATATGAATAGTTTGATATCTCTAACTCGGATAAAAACTTAATAAGCCTGATTGCTTGCTTATGTTCCTAGGTAGATGGATAAGTAGGCATGCCTATTAGGAATACAGATGCTGCAATAATTGGCCCCGTTTTGGTCATTACAAAGAGGTCTCGCTTGGGTCATGTATAGATAGAGATCACTGCCTCAGACAAAGGATAAGCATCTCTCAGTATACACATTCTTTCCTCAGATCCACTTTTGAATATGCAGCATGACATAAGTTGAGATGAAATTTTTGGAATGTTTATGTGCCATGCAGCACATGAAAATGATATGAAATGCAATATGTAATTGAATTATAATGATATGAGAAGTAATATGTAATATGAATAAATGTTATGAAGTATTGCGGACGACGCTAGTGGTCGTCCATATTTATGGATTCCCATTGCTTATAAAAACTGAAGCACGGGTGTTTATCCGTGTAGGGTGAATCGTAAGAGGATGTCCGGATATTCGCATACAAAGAGGGCCAAACAATAACCGTGAGAGTTCACCATGCAGTTTCTTGACTCGATTTTGAAAATGTAAATGTAAGATTTCGAGATAGTGTAAATGCAAATGGCAAAGAAATGGCACTTAATATATATACAGTGACATTGTAAAATACACTACGTGGGATGTATATAATTTTTGTAAGTTTATGTTTTCAAGATAATTTTGTAATTATATAAGTTATCAAGTGCTTATATTAATTTGCGACACTTTCTTCTCGACACAAAAGCCGGGTTGGGGCGTCACAAAGCCTACATGAGAATGGAACTATGAAGAAAAGAGAACAACCACATCAAACTCCACAGGTCGTTATGCTATCCAATGTGGTATGGATGACAAGATGTTCAAACTCATTGCCTCATCATAAACTGCAAAGGAAGCAAAGAACACCCTCCAGAACCTGTTTGATGGATCAAGATGTAGAAATCCAAAAGAAGAAGAAAGTGGTAGAAATTTGAAAAGAGCTCTATCTGAGATCTCAAGCGAAGAAAATCATGAAGATCAAGAGAGGATAAGATGCCTCAAAGCTCTGATCATGGCAATCTCCATGACATGAAGAGCAACTTCACATAAAGAAGAGAGGATGGAAGTAAAGTCATTTGAGTGTCTGGTATGTCTGGACGTGGCAGTACCCCCACATGATAAATCAGTATTCCACAATAGTAATACAGGGAAAGAAGAGTGGTATTTCGACAGTGGATGCTCACAAAACATGACCAGAAACAAGTGTTTTCTAATTTACCTTCAACCATCTAGTAAGGACTAAGTAATCTTTGGAGACGGAGGAAAAGGAAGAGTTCTGGAAAGTGGTTCCTTAAAAATTCCAAGGTTGATGAATCTAAAGAACGTGCTGCTTGTTGAAGGATTGGCAATAAATCTTATCAATGTGAGTCAACTTTGTGATAAATACCTACTTTTGCAATTCACAAAGGACAAGTGGTCTATGTATAATTGGAATCACTATTTTATCATGGAAGGGGAAAGGACCCCAAGCAACTACTATCTTCTAACAAGCACCAATTTGTGCATGAATGAAGAACAAGCAGAACAAGAGACGCTGGCTCAATAGTCCGAACATACTAGGAGAAGTGACCCCACCTTCACTAGTCCTTCAAGCCAAAGGCATTCAGACTTAAAATCTAGACCTGGTCAAATGAGTAGTCCTTGCATAGAACGCTCCCTACCTCCATCCACTTAGTCTAGACTAAGTACACCGACCAAACTACTGGAACTGCTTCATACGGATCTCATGGGTTCCAGGGTAAGAGAAAGCATTGAGAGGAAGAAATTCATCTATGTTGAAGCTATACGCACGGTCTGTCTTTATATTTAATTTTCTTTTGAGGTTTTCCAATAACATGATGAAATAAAAGAAAAGCATCATCCTTTTTATCATTTTTTAGTCTGTACCTTCCACGGGAACCAAACACAACACAACCTAAGTCTCCATGCTAGGTGGAAGGCCTTGAGAGAAGCATACGAAAAAAAAAGGATAAAAAAAAAAAAACTAGGCTAGTTTGGTTTTCCATGAGACCTGGTTCAAGTCGTAAAGGGGATAAGTATTGAAAAGTTGGAGACTCGAGTCGCTCTAAGAACAAAGTAAACGTAATCCAAAGTGAATAGATAAATAAAAAACAAAAAACTAGGCTCGTTGTTTCATTGATTAAATTTGCTTACACTAAATGGGAAGTGAGAGAGAGAGTATCAATCATCGCACAGAACAATCATCATCAACTCTTATTCGCTAGCTACCAATTTGTTCCTGCAGAATCCTGGTTAATTTGACCGAAGTAGGCCATAGGCTTTGGCGGGGAGCTGGCACACGTCCTCTTGAGCAAGGGCGGAAATATAGGAGTCAGAGCGAAACATCTTCGGCAAGCAATTCTCATCAATGGTAACGATAGCCTTACAGCAAGCAGGGCCGAGTGCCCCGAATTGGGAACTGAAAAGCGTCATATAAATCTCCCAAACACATCTTTCTACACTCAGAATGGACGACCAGCACTTCTGTAAATCTATGCCCAGGAATGGCGGGAATAGACCTGGTATGTTTGGCAACTAGGCGGCAGCGCTGGCGTTGTGTGGGCGACCCCAGAATAGAGCAGCATACACATGCATACACCTGTTACTACCATTTGATTCTTCCTTGCCGTTCTTGAAGACTTTGACCCTTCGATGTTAAGGATGTTACATGTGGAGGAAGAGAGAATTGGCCGATATTTATAGCACCAGAATGAGGGGGAAGAAATTAAACAAGCCTTTTCTTTTCTTTCTTATTTTATTTTTAAAAAAAACTTGCTTTTGGCAATTAGAATTGGAATAATTAACATAAAAAACAGTAGTGTAGTCTTGCCTTTCTCCAATTAATTTGGTAACAGAGCTGGATTTCTTCAATTCGAATAAATGATAACAATTGTATTAATAACCGAATAAAGAATGTAACCTCATGCCTCATATTTTTAGAAACGGATATTCATTGACTCTGCTTACCAAACAAACAAACAAAGAGTATTTTACTCTACTGACCAAACAAAGAAAAAGTGTAAGGAGTTCGTAAACGACCTTTTTAAAAAAAAATTTAAATGTCACAACATAAAAAACTAAAACAAATGCTTAAAAAATGACGTTGATAAGAGTTTTGGTTTTTGCTTCTAAAAAACTTTATTTGCAGTTGGTTTCTTAAACATTTGAGAACTAAAGAGATAAAAAATTAAGAGAAATTTAAATAATATATATGTTTCTCGTTTATTTGTTAAAGTAGGGAAAATGAAAGGAACCTAATATACTGAAAAATAAAAACTTTTGGAGTATTAGCCCGTTTATACTAGGAAATCGAGAAAATATTTTAACATTATTCTTCATCTTTTCTATAGTATCTTTTTTCTTTACATTTTTCTTTGATATTCAAACATGTAGTAAATTTGCTTTTTCTTAATATCTTTTTTCATTTCATATAGAAGCGAAATATAAAATTAAGAATTAAAATTAAAAAGAAAAAAGTGTTACATGTTAATGTTACATATTCCTCTCTTTAATTTTAAAGAAAAAGATAACAAAATTTTCTTCATATTTGCTCAAAATCAAACATCTTCTTCATTTTCTTTTCTGAATCCTTTCCCTCACTATAATGTTATATTTGGTTCCCATAAAATAAAATGAGGAAAAAAGTCAAATCCAGCATATTCAAACTTATTTTATTTATTTTAATTTATCAATTCAAAGATTAAATAATTTTAAAATATGTAAGTTTCTAAATAATTATTTTTATAATTAATTTTCTTTTGAGATTTTCCAATAACACGATGAAATAAAAGAAAATCATTCTATTTATCTTCTTTTAGTTTGCACCTTCCAAGAACCAAACACCACACAACCTAAGTCTTCATGCTAGGAGGAAGGCCTTGAGAGAGGCATACGCAAAAGAAAAGGAAAAAAAACTAGGCTAGTTTGGTTGTCCGTGAGACCTAGTTCAAGTGTAAAAGGGATAGGTATTGAAAAGTCGGAGTTGTCACAAATGTAATCCAAAGGGAATAGATGTCATAAAAAAAAACCTACTAGGCTTGTTGTTCCATTAATTAAATTTGCTTACACTAAATGGGAAGTGATAGAGAGAGAGTATCAATTATCTCACAAAACAATCATCAATTCTTATTCGCTAGCTACCAATTTGTTCCTGCAGAATACTGGTTAATTTGACCAAATTAGGCCATAGGCTCTGGCGGGGAGTTAGCACACGTACTATTGAGCAAGGGCGGAAATATAGGAGTCAGAGGAAACATCTTCCACCAGTAATTCTCATCAATGGTAACGATAGCCTTACAGCAAGCAGGGCCGAGAGCCCCAAATTGGAAACTGAAAAGCGCCATATGAATCTCCCATACGCATCCTTCTACACTCAGAATCGACGACCAGCACTTCTGTAAATCTATGCCCAATAATGGCGGGAATAGACCTGGTATGTTTGGCAACTGAAGCGGCGGGCTGGCGCTGGGGCTGTGTGGGCGACCCTAGAATAGAGCAGCATACACACGCATACAGCTGAAACTACCACTTGATTCTTCCTTGTCATTCTTGCAGACTTTGACACTTCGATGTTGACGATGTTTGATGTGGAGGAAGAGAGAATTGGCCGGGATTTATAGCACCAGAATGAGTGGGAAGAAATTAAACAAGCGGTTTTCCTTTTTAAAAAGAAAAAAAAAAAAGTGCGTTTGGCTTTTAGAATTGGAATAATTAACATAAAAAACAGTAGTGTAGTGTTGTCTTTCTCCAAGTAATTTGGTAACAGTGGATGGATTTCTTCAATTCGAATAAATGATAAAAATTGTATTAATAACCGAATAGAGATTGTAACCTCATGCCTCATAGTTTTAGAAACCAATATTCATCATTCCGAGTATTTGACTCTGCTGGCTAAACAAACAAAGAAAGAGTATTTGACTCTGGTGACCAAACAAAGAAAAATTGCAAGGAGATCGCATCCGACCTTTTTTTTTAATTTTAAATGACACATCATAAAAAAACTAAAACAAATGCTTAAAAAATGACATTGATAAGAATGTTTTTGGTTTTTGGTTCTTAAAAACTTTATTTGCATTTGGTTTTTTAAACATTTGAGAATTAAAGAGATAAAAAAAATAAGAGAAATTTAAATAATACGTTACTTGTTTATTTGTTAAAGTAGGGAAAATGGGAAAGGAACCTAATATATTGAAAAATAAAAACTTTTGGAGTATTTGCCCTTTTCCACTCGGAGGAATTATTTTAACATTATTATTCATCTTTTCTTTAGTATCTTTTTTCTTAACATATTTCCTTGATATTCAAACATGAAGTAAATTTTCATTTTCTTAATATCTTTTTTCATTTCAAGTAGAAACCAAATATAAAATTAAGGAAATAAACAATTGTAAACCTTGGATCAAATCAATGAAAATCCTTACATCTAGGCTAAGGTTAAAAATATCGGTTTCGACGGATATATTGGTATTTGGATTTTACGGATATATCAGATATATCGGTGAATATTTTTACATGAATATCAATATATCGGAAATTAACAAAAATAATTTGAAATTCATGAAAATCATTTGTAAAAGTGTAAATGATTGATTAATGAAATATGTATACATTGATATTAACAGAATGATCTCTCAAAACTAAATTTAGCGGCCGATACCCATCAGAACATTCGACGAAGGGATCCCATCTTGATGAATACAATACTCATACCAAGACATTACAGTGTTCCATAATATTGATTATAAGATCGAACATGTCATGGCTAAAATGAAGTCTTGACTTGAATTCACAACCTCTCCATGGATAGGAAATTCGGGGTTCACCCACAGCTTTGTTTACTTGATATAGAGTTTGGTTTGCATTTGTGGATCATGAGGATAGTTAATCATTCCATATTCACCAATGGAACCTCGAAGGATGAAGAAGGTTGAACATAACTCATCGTGTAAGAGGGAAAAACGTTGTCATCATTAGATAAATCACTGTATTGAGTGCCAATGCTTATGGCTCAAAACTAGCCGAAAACGAATCATCATTGTGTTTTGTCATCCTTCTTGTCGACTCTTATATTTCGCTTCCAACACCCAATACCCACACCAACTCTCCTAGACCCGTGATCTTCATCTTGTGTAGCATGTGTGAAATCATCTTCCCCAGTGAATGGACTCAATGGATATTCACTTTGTTGTTGATTTGCATTATCCCAACCATCATTTCCAATATCACTACCATCATTGGTCCCCTCTCCTCTTAAGCCATCATAGCCAGTAGTAAAAGTACCATCAAAACTAGGTCTACTACTATGTTCAACACTTGAATCAAAAGAGGGCCGAGGGCGACAACGCTGAAATGAGTCTCAGTCTTGGATCAAAAGAGGTCGAAGTGACAACGGGTCAAATGAGTCTCTAGTGTTCGATCAAACTTTCACTATGAACTTTTTTCGCATAAACCCACATCAACACTGCCGAATATGTGCAACAATTCATAGATCAGGATTTCTAATTTCATCATCTAAATGGAGAGGTCTAACCCATTGGAATAATTGATTATCCCTCTCTTTCACCAACCCCACTAAATGCCCAGAATCAAGAATCTTTCCCAACTTATCATTTCCCTACTTGCATATCTTGTATCTTTAGTTTCATGTTGTAGTAACAAAAAACTAATTGTTGGAGCCGAGGGTAAGCTAGCTGATTTCTTTGTTTTGTATGGATCAAAGCAAATGTGCTCCAATTTCTCTCATATGCTGAAGATGCTGGCGGTTTGGGAAAGAACCTTAAGGGCCAAATTCCTCAATGTGGAGGTGGTTTTATACATAAACCAAATATCCAACCGCAATAAAAATTACTAACATTCAAAATCTAATAATAACATGGTAATGGACTTTACTTTTAAACTTTTAATGAGAAACAACACTCACCAGAAACCATTAAATCTTTTGATGCCATTGTTGCTCGATTACCGAATCCCCTTTACATCCTCGAAACATTATGTCAGGAATCACACGAACTTGGCAAATCAATATATGTAAATGTAACCAAATAAATTGAATCCAACTGACTAGAAATATAGCCTATTGATGTACCTCATCCAATATTACCAAGACCCACAAAGAATAGGATAATTTTCTCCAAATACTATGAACAAATGAGTAATGTGGTCACTACTTAACTCCAAGTCTATATTGAACTGATTAAGCATAATATGCTACAAAAGTGATTTAGAATTAGTATGTGATAACAAGAAAATAATATGCATTAAAAGTGATTATGATATTGAATAGTTACTTGCTGCATGAAGAGGATGTTTAAGGGTTTTATCTTAACGATCTGCGATGATTTTTTTGACCCATTCTTTAGCTTTGAGTGCATGTAAATTTTGCGTCATCACTCGAATCAACTCATACACAAATGGCATTGTTGGGATGATTTCGAAATCAACAATCCAAAGAATTGTATATAGTGCCTCATAGATTGACACTAGGTTAGAGACTTTCTCCCAGTATGGATGATTAAACACGAGTCCTTCAACCTCACATCCAACGGTCGTTCGACTAAGCTTGTGAGAAGCCCATTCATCACTAATAACATCTCTTCCAAAATCAGCCCTTTTAGAAGACTAGCAAGGGCGATGTAATTTTCCGCCGCAAATCTTATTGCCCCTAGATCTACAACATTCCACCACAAACTCTCTCATCACTGCAAGCAACCAACCATGATCGTAGATGAAGTCAGATTCAGGCATTGGTAATCAAGTCAAAACACTTCTTGTTTACCAATTTCTTCAAACATAAGGTCGATGCAATGTGTCGTACATGGAGTTCAATATAAATTGTACTTTCATTAACACTGCAGCCTCTCTCACAAATGCCGATCCATCGTCTCAGAACAATTGCACAATATCGCTTTCGCCAACTTCCTTTATCACGTTCTTCAACAAACCATAAATGTATTTGTTGTCTTTGATATTATCCGATCCATAAACAAAATTAAGAAAAATTATGCTTCCTATACAATATACCATGAAATTAATGATGCTTAATTTCATGGGACCAGTCCATCGATCACACATAATTGTGCACCCATAGGTCTTCCATTTTTCCCTTTGGAGATTCACATAATATTCCATGTCTTTATACTCCATATCTAAATATTTGTTTTTGATTTCATATGGAGAGGGTGCCTCTATTCCCATGCCTACAAGTTAAAGTAAATAATTATATAGTTTGCAACTATAATGTTATTAGAAATTGAAAACAAATTTTCACATACCAGCTTGTTGTGCACCAACAATCATGTTTTTGAAGTGGTGAGAGTTTGCTTTGTGAGGCACAACACTCTCATATATGAAGAATTTACTGATTAATCAGCCCATCGTTTCTTTGATTGCACCTCCTTTAAAAATATTTTTAATATTCTTTTGTCCCGTTGACAACCTGTCAACCCGCAAAATACTCGTGGATGTCGAGTAACCTGGTGACGCCCCAAAACCGGGGTGTCCGTTGACAATCCGTCAACCAAATGGACACTCATGGATTCCGGCAACCCGACACCACCACGGAAAACTGGCAGAGTCTCCCTTTCAGATGGGGAGCTCTACCCAAATACAAAACCTGTTCCAAACAGTTCAATATGGCCACACAGGGTCCATATACAATTAAAATGAGTAAAAATTGCCACTTGGGCCCCTGCATTAATACTCACAACAAACATATCCCAACCAAATGTATATCTCACATGGTTCAAGAGTTAACACACTACTCTCCATAATGCAAGACCCGAGAAAATTCCAATTTTTGGAAAAAGGGCAAAATCGTCATTTCGGTCAAAATCAGGAATTTTTCTAGATATCGGATGAAGAAACGGACTTCACCGTTGGAATTGTCTCGCTAAATCTAGTTAACACGTCGAATTTCGTCGAATTCCGAGACAGTTAGAATTTACACGTTTTTCGAGGCATCGAGTATCGGGTGCCATAAATCGACATGTGAAGTGAAAAAAGTCACCTATAACATATACTCATGTGACATATGTTGCATGATTAGAGAAATGATGGAAATGGACGGCCGAGATAGTGCCAAATGTCAAAAATCCAAGCTTAGGAACATGATTGGCATTATTGAATTTGTTTAATGATAATAGGACAAAATAACAAATAGTGGTTGTCTTCTCAAATTGAAAAAGGGGAGAAAAACGTGAAGAAGGGAAAACAATTTACAGAAGCTTGAGATTTGATTTTTTTAGTGAGAGAGTGTCTTCTCTCTAAGATTCCGAGATCTGACCGTTTAATTGACGGGAGCAAGAAGGAAATGTTTACGTAATGAGGGCAACACGTGGGCATTCAGTTTTTTGAGGAGTTTCAACCCAGGAGGTAGGGGTTTTCATCCTACTTGAAGTTACACTTTGTTTAAGTGTTTTGTTGATGATTGAGTTATTCGGTGTATCAGAACGACATTGGACGTTCTCCCAAATCTTGGAAACGAGGTGTAGAAGTTTTAGAAACTCATTTGGATAGTCTCAGATCGCCCAATTTGACTATTTGGGTTGTCTATATAACTGTATATAAATTAGCCAGGTGTGTATAAGGCCGAAAATGGCCATGGATTTCGAGTTCACAATGTGGAACCGATGTTGGATGATTGGCCGTGAACAGTAACCCGAGGGTTTCACTGTTCATGTGAATAGTGTTCACGAAATATTTTTATGAGAAAATGTGTTCTGGCCGAGTAATCCAAATTAATTGCTCGTGTTCGTTGACCACCTCATGTGAGCTTAATTCTCGTGTAATGGATTGTGAATTTGTATAATATGTTTGTGTGATTAATCATGTTAGTGTATATCATGTTTTATATTAGCATGTGTTGTATAATTTGTGTTGAAATGGCATAATGCATTTCATATGCACTCAACCTAGAAATTAGGTGTGTGTGCATGACATGAAAAATTGAAAGAAAACAAACATGGTTGCGAAAGGAATTCCACAGGATGATTCTAGAACGGTAGTCGGGAGATGGTCCCACCACATCGGCCGGAGGAGCCCATGTATTGTTTGGAAGGTTCTCCAACACATTCGCCTCGGAGGGTAGTCCCATATTTTTACCGACATTTCGGTAGTGTATTTTCAAAAACAAAAAGTTTTGTTTTGAAAAGATGTTTTTCTCATACATGGCTTAGGCAAGTGTGAGGGAGTAGGTGAGGACTCGAGACATGGGAACGGGCATGTATACATTCAAGTAGGATCACGAATTTTCTTGAGTATGTGTTTACATTGGATCATTGCATATGCACTTAGGTGGGGAGTAACCCATTTAGGGTGATTCCACTACTGGGCGATAGCTCACCCTGTCGAGGGAATATTACCTAGAGCAGGCACTCGAGAGTGACTACGCTTCATCTTTTAGAATATTTTTGAAGAAAGCCGGACTGTGGCTTTGATGGTTTTTGGTTTAACATGTATTAAAATTGTAAACTTTTGATATATGTTTGGTAAGAGTGATGTAATAACTCTTGGACTATTGGATTATAGTTGGGTGTATTTTGATGAGCGTTGGTTTATGGGCCCAAGAGGCCATTTTTACTCATGTGTGTGTCTCGAGATACGAGACGTATAGGTTTTCCGCAGGTTGACGGGTAGTCAACGGACACCCCGGTTTTGGGGCGTCACTGATGAGTGCTTAAAACACTCAGATTACACTCGCGTCAGTCTCGCATTTTCATGTTGTTTTGGCATTATTTATATAGTTTTGGGTGTTAGATCTCTTATTAAGTGTTTATTTTGAAATACAAAGCTGATGAGTAAGAAGAACATCTTTGGAAGCTTTTTGGAGCAATATGAGTAGGCAAGGAAGCACCGCCACGCCGCTGACGTATCCACGTCGCGACGTCACCAAGTCACGACGCGGAGGTCAACTATTACAGGTCAACCCGCCCCACGCCGCGGACAGCCCTACGCCGCGACGCCATCACGCCGCGACGTCGCTCGCTGTACTCGGATCTCCATCATTAAATGCGAGGGCTCGAATCTAGGGATCAAGGACGCGGCGCCGTAGATACGGAATTGGAGAACCTGCAACACGGACTTCAAGGATTTCCTCGATTCAGATAGGTTTTTCCCTTATTGTTTTGATTATTTTATGGATCACATGAGGATGTTCTCTTCATATTACGTGATATTATTTCTTTCCCCTTCATGATGTTCTAAATCCTTCTAGGGTTAAGATTGGAACTCCCCGTCATGCATAATGATTAGAATTTAATCTTTCATGTTAATCAATTGCTGCAGTTAATTTATCACATCTGCTTTATACTGCAGATGCTAATTATATGATAATATCTCGCCAATATTAACATACTTACATCAAGATCCGAGATCTCGAGAGATGAGGGTATTCAGATCCGGGTAGAGTAGCCTTAGCCGATCTCGTAATAGATATTCAACCCGAAGGTGGTTTTGGGGTTGAACATTAAGCATTTCGAATACCGAGTCGAGATAGAGATATACTGATTCTATTCACGAAATAAAGGACATACCTCGAGAGAGGATATCTCGTAGGCAAGATCACTCGCCATTGATATGTTATAAAACAATCAATAAATAAATATCTTTAGGGAGAATAATCCATCGAATGTGACAGGGGAGATTTAACCCTAGGCTCCCACATTATCAATTCACCAAACCACGCTTTAGTTGGCGCTAAGATTTAAATTCCATCTTAGACCATTTATTCGATATCATTACAAAAGCAGTAAAAATCAGAGTCAATTCATCTTTTCCCCTCGTGGACCGATACTCGTACACCAGTACACTATATTACTTGAGGCGACGCGTAATTCTGCGCCGTATAGGCGGCATATTTTACACACCACGTTTCGGCCCGTTGCTCGCGTCGTCGGGGAAAGGCTTAAATCGACATAGTAGTAGTAAGCACATAGATAAGATTTGAATTTTTCTTATTTTTTTATTATTTTTACAAGTATCGGTAATTGGGTTTTTGTTTAGTTGGTGTGTTATTGCAAGATGTGTTTTAGTGAGTACATGCGACAAAGAAACCGAATTAACCAACACTTGCGTATCCGGAGCCGTAAAGACTCTCGCATAGATTGCTCGAGAACGTAGAACGTAATGCAGTAGAACGCCAATAGTCATGGAAAACACTGAAGAACAAGATTTTGGCGTGGAACAAACTGGACCACAGAGAAGCCGAACTAGAAATCAAGCCACTGTTTTCATTCATACAAACTGTGCACGATCCGTACATGCTATTAGGACAGTTCGTTTTACTCTCCAACAACTTGTTCAGACAGCGAATCGATTTCCGCGCCAATTCAAGCAAACAATTTTGAATTGAAGTCGGCCATGCAAGACAAATGCTTCTCGTAACATATTGTTCCATGGACTACCCTTAAGAGAATCCGAACATGCATTTGACTAACTTCTCGGCTCATGCGATACCATCAAATACAACGGCCACCAAGAAGCCCTAAGATCAAGGGTTATTCCCACTTTCACTCTGGGATAGAGCCAAGCATCAAGCAACCGCCAGCCACCGCACTCCATTACTACATGGAACGAAATGGTACAAAAATTTCTCGACCAAATTCCTAATCACAAAATTGCACAACTCGTAAGAAATCAATAATACGCTTCGACAACTTGAAGGAGAACTCCGGCGGAAGCATGGGACGTTCCATGAAGACCATAAGTGTCCTCACCACCGACTAACCAGATGGATGCAAGTCCACACCTTCTACAATGGTCTGAGAAATACAACCTAACAATGATAGATGCCTCACCGGAGGATCATTGATGAAGAAAACCACATCAGCGTATGAGATATCGGGAAGATGTCAGCAACCAACACTAATCGCGGCCTAGAGAGAAGGCTACACCCGCTTAACATGCTGGGTGGCATGATAATGAAGTCCCCAATAATCCGTAAATCATGTGGCACAAATTTAACTAAGCAGCTGAATGTACGTTGTGGAACAGCACGCCATACGTACTAACCCCCCGGGAACCGTGTGAATTTTCATGGGCCAGATAAGAGTGCAGACGTCACAGAAACCCACAAAGGAGCAAGCCCAAGAGGTGTCCGTATCTGCAATAATCAACCACAACCAAGAAGGACCGTATGGGGAAACAACTACCGCATCGCACTGGGCGCCAGGTATGAATCAACTGTAATGGTCGAACAATCGGGCGATATAGCGGCGAATAATCAGAACAATTCACATCAAACCGGATATGAACCACTTCGAGAAAAAAAGATGGACTTAGAGCAAGCTCCTTGCACGACGATGACCTCCCATTCTCGCCTTCATGAATGAAACCAAGGCGCAACATGCAAAGAAGAAGCAACTCACGCAGAACAACTGCACATTACCCAAGGAGTTTGAGGCACAAATGGGCCAAATGGCAAGCTTACTTACTTTAAAGGCAAATGTGGTTCACTACCAAGCAATTCAGGCAAAACCCTAGAGGAGAAGGAAAGAATATCAAGAAGGCTATCACTCTAAGGAGTGGAAAAGAGTTGAAATCCCAAAGCCGCCACTAGCAGTAAGAGAATTGAAAATTAAAGAGGCAAGAACAAAGCATCCTAAAAGACCGATGCAAACCAAGCAACCCCGAGATACGAGAAGTAGCCAAAGATAATAAAGTCAGGAAGGAATAACGAAATGTACAAAACAGTAAGAACCCGGTCATACTAACTCGCACTTCGAGGTCAAGAAAGGTAAATTGAAAAGAAGCCGCAAAGTTTCTACATCTTCAAGAAACTACATATTAATATACCATTTTTGGAAGCATTAGAAAATATGCCAAGTTATGTGGAAATTCATGAAAAGATCTCGGGCAAGTAAGAAGAAATTGGAAGATATGGGACCATTGCCTTAATCGAAGAATGCAAGGCTATCCTCGCAAAAGAAGCTTCCTAAACCGCAAGATCCGGTAAATTTGCTATACCATTCTCTATAGGGAACCGAGTATCCGAAAAGCATTAGGATTGGGGAGCTAGCATCAACTTGATACAATTTCAAATGTTTAAAAGGCTTAAGTTGGGAGAACCAAAATCGACCACAATCAGTTTGCAACTTGCAGATAGGTCTTATCAACATCCTTCTGGTATAATCGAAAATGTCCTAGTAAAAGTTGGTAAATTGTTTTCCGGAAGAAACTGGCTATTCTAGACATTATGGAGGAAGACGACTCGCCCAGAATATACTTAGACCCTTCCTAGCCAATCGAAAAGCTCAAATCAATGTGCAAGAAGGCTTAACTCAAACTAAGAGTCCAAGGAGAAGAGATCGCTCATGTATTCAATATGAAGCATCCGCATCGACGATCCCAACTAAGATATCTCGAACCTCGCATACGTAGATTTCGCAAGGCGATGAAAAAATTTCGTGATAAACCGCTTCTTGCAATGCAAGACACCAGAAGGGGCAAGGGCGCTGTACGTAAGAGTATTTCATCCACTCAAATACGGGGTGTACACTAAAAGGAGACGCGTAAAAATTTCCTAATTCTTCTGACATACCACACCGAGATTCGTGGACGCCGAGCTAACGACATTAAACATAGCTTCGAGGCAACCAAGTTTTTCTAAAACTTTGTTTTTAAGTTTGCGTCTCTATTGTTGTTTTTAAATTTTTGAATTTTAATGCATCCATGATCGTTGCTTCGCTGTTGGTTTAATTGCAGTGAGACTGAGGTGTAGGTCCTAGACTTCCGTGAGGGTTCAAAGTCCGAAAGGGAAGTTTACAAGTGGAGAGTTCTCGAAAATTGAGGTTTCTGTATATAAATTATCTGGGAGATTGGCCACGCCGGCGACGTGAGATTTCACGCTCACACGCCATTTTCAGCGCTCTTCGTCGCCGCGACGCAGGATTTCACGCCGCTGGCGCCAAAATTTCATCTCTTTCAGCCACGCCGCGACGCGGATTTTCACGCGACGCCGCTTAATTCTCGCACACGCCGCACGCTAGATTCTCACGTCGACGCCAATTTACGGTTCTCCGTCACGCCGCGACGCGGATTTTTCACGCCGTCACACGCCATTAGGTCATTAACTTCGGCGCACGCCGCTGACGTGGTCCCGCACGCCGCTGACGCCATTTGCGTTGTTCGCCACGCCGCGATCGCGGATTTTTCACGTCACACGCTATCTTTGACATGTTCCGCCACGGCCGCGACGCTGTTCCACACGCCGCGACGCCGCCAGTCAAGCTCTCTCACACGCCGCGACGCGGCCCCCCGCGACCGGCCGGCGACGTGAGACCGGGTTTTAAAACCAGGAATAGGCCATTTTTCGCCTTCATTCGCACAAACCCCAAACCCTAGTCCCTCCGCCGCCGGCGCCGTGTGGACCTTCGCTCGTGGTTCACCGGCCGGGGACTCCATTCGCCGAACCCACCGCAAGTCACCCATCAGAAGCTATTTTTTGGGAGCATAGTGGCTCTTCCCACCACCGTATCCGATTCTAGTTTGGGGTACATTAGGACTAGGTTTATTTCAAGAGCTTACTTAGCTCCAGAGTCCTCAGATGGTCTTCTATTTCTAGTTAATTCAGTTCTTGTAGTTACTTGAGCCTATATTTGGGTCGTGTTAAGTCTTAAGTAGCTTGAGTCCCTCTTAGTGTATTGCACATTAGGTGCCTAGCCTTGTCTAGATTAGGATAAATGGGTGCCTTAAACTACTCGTTGTTTTAGGCCTGGCCGTTGAGGCCCCGACTCCGCCTCGACGTCGCGCTTTGTAAACGGAGGTCGCTGACGGCGAAGCATAATTTGCAAAAACCGATCCTTTATTACAAGGAAAAGGGATTTACCACCCCGACGAAGCCTTTTTTCTCGTGAAAAACTACCAGGCCAAGGGCTGGCGTGTTTAGCCAAACTCCTCGCCTGTACCGCCATGAGCGAGTTCGGGAATTCGACGCCAACCTCGCATCCCACTGCCCTCAAAAGGTCGTGGTGCGAGGTGTATCGGGTCGACTTCAGCTGAGTCGATCAATAGCTACTATGGCCTCGAGCATATCCTAATCGGGCCCTTTGATCGCCTGGCGAGCACTCGACTACCATGAGGTCATCCGAGTGTCACCAAAGCGTCAGCGAGCGTATGATAACAAATACGGTCACGCAGCAAATTTCAAGGCCAAGACGGCCTACATTCCTAAGGTGTGGCACTTTATCACTGCGCTTCTATACCGATCGACGAATGTGTGTGAGGATCGCTCAGCGCTTCCCCTCGCTTCAACCACGCTATTTTTACGTGATATACGATTCGACGCCAAGGTGCATCGAGGATGCTATCCTCCATAACCCGGATGAGAAAATAAACCTCAGCACCCTTTTTTCGATCTTTCTATTATAGCAAGTCGGTGCCCTTTGACGACAATGAGGCCTGGCTTCATCCTCTATCAAGGCCATATTTGGCCAAGGACACACCCGGTGTCCCAACCCGGGAGGGGTCTATGACCGGCCACGAGCCCCCCGGGGACGAGATCTAGCTTCCCGACCATGTGGCTCGCAGGATTCCCGGGTGACACCCAAGAGGACATTGGCCACTCCTCGTCTCGACCTCCACCACTTCCACCCCAGCAGCCTCAGCCAATCGTCCTCCCAGTCCTTCCGATATTGAGGACCCTAAGGCTCTCACCACCGAGCGCTGACGCATTCTCGATGAGACATGAGCACGAGTCCTCGCACTTCAAAGACATGGAGGCGCTGGCTGGCCGACATGCGCACGCTTCCGCCAATCGTGCCATCCCCTCCCCTTCAAGAATAAAGAAGAGGCAGTTTCGGGCCACAAGTAGCTCATAGCATTCCACTGTACCCACCGCCACCGCTCCGCAGCTGATCTCCGTGGGAGTACCTCACTTTCTATATTTTTATATTACCAGTGGGACACTGGATCTTTTGTTTGGGGGAGGGGTATTTTGTTATGTTTTATTTCTAGCTGTTTTGTTTCCATTGTTTTGGTGTTAGTAGTTTATAGCATTTTTAGTTGTTCGTATATGAGTTGTTTTTATTTGCATCGCATGCATCCGTAAGGTTTAGGTATTGTTTGAGTTTTCGTCTTGTTTGAGTTTTTTGTGCATCAGATTTTTGCTTAAGGATTGATGAATCATTTGTTATTGAGTTGCATACATCCTCATTTTGCATATAGTGATAGTTGCACATATGTCCCGCTGAAAATCGAGGATCATTTTGATCGATTGCACTATAGAAGTGTTCGCGCATATAGTCGTTGATACTCCTGGGTGAATTAGGTTGGAATAAGTGAAAAGGGCCAGTGAACTAATTCCGGGTAGGCAAGACACCAATTCTCAAAGACCATATCGCACACACACATTAGTGACTTGCAGAGTATGCATAGAGCTTCTAACAACCACCAAAGTTCAACCAACCTGGTGGAGATCTTCGAACCATTCAAGTGATAGGACACCTAATGAAAAGAGGATTGCCATTGAGCCCCAACCAAAAAGAGAAAATACAAAAACAATAGAAAAGAAAGAGAAAAAGAAAAGAAAAGAAAAATGATGGGTAACAGTATAAGTATAGGAATGTTTGATCATCCAATCGGAACTGCCGGGGCCCGAGGGGCCTATCAAAGCCTAATGCCCCGAGCCAAATACTTCGTGAGTCATTGACTTCACTGCCTGCTGCATGGGACAGAAGATGGATCGCTCACGCAACCTAGGCCATTGAGCTTATTGGAGTGTTCTAGGTGAAGTCTGGGCGCGGGAATCAATGCCCGTGCCCTAACCAACCGTAGGAGTCACCACTAACCCCGCCACAGGACACTTTAACTGAAACTAAAGCACCAGTCCTTCCATTGTTACATAGAAATTTCTAGTTTTGTTGTCATGAATAAATAGGTGCGTCGCATCCTTGTTTAGTTCGCTTCTCTTCCTAATAGGTAAGTTGAACTTAAGTTTGGGGTATCGAATTCTGTGCATATTCTCGAGGCCATCCACCATGAGCACATAGGGTTTCTGGGGAATGGCCATTGAATTATGGGAGTTGATGCACTAGTCGGGCTTCACCTACTTCAATCGGTTACCGAAAGTCAAGTATATGTATGCCTTCATTGAACATCGAGCAAACATTGAGTACACTAGTCCAAAATTGATCCATTATTTTTCAGCATGAGCAATACATTGTCTTAGTGTTAGTCAGATAGTGTCGGTGTGTGTGTCCTTGTCTAGAGGTCGTCGCTGAGGACAAGCAAGAAATTGTTCTCGGGTGTGATGAGTGCTTAAAATACCTCGATTACACTCACACTGTAATTTCCCGCATTTTCATGTTGTTTTGGCATTATTTATAGTTTTCAGGTGTTAGATCTCTTATTAAGTGTTTATTTTGAAATACAGTTTGGATGAGGTGGGCAAGAACATCTTTTGGAAGCTTTTTGGAGCAATAAGGAGTAGGCAAGGAAGCACTGCCACGTCGCGACGTCTCCACGTCGCGACGTCACCAAGTCACGACGTGGAGGTCAACTATTACAGAAGTCAACCCGCCCCCACGTCGCGAGGCCGTCTTCACGCCGCGCACGCCATCACGCCGCGACGTCGCCTCAAAATTCGGATCTCATCATTAAACGCGAGGGCCTGAATCTAGATCGAAGGACGGCGCCAGATACGGAATTGAGAACCTCGCAACACGACTTCAAGGATTTCCCCTTGATCTTTGTATAGGTTTTTCCTTATTGTTTGATTATTTTATGGATCACATGAGGATGTTCTTCTGCTATTACGTATATTATTTCCTCTTTCCTTCATGATATGTTCTAAACTTTTCTAGTGGTTACATCAAAACCCCGCGCTGCATAATGGATTAGAATTTAATCTTTCATGTTAATCAATTGTTGTTAATTTATCACATCTGTTCTATACCTGCATGCTAATTATATGATAATATCTGGCCAATATTAACATACTTATACTGAAGATCCGAGATTCGAGAGATGAGGGTAGCCCAGTGGATCCGGGGTAGAGTAGCCTTTAGCCGATTCGGGTAATAGAGATATTCCGAACCTGAAGGTGGTTTTTGGGGTTGAACATTAAGCATTTCTGAATACCGAGTCGAGATAGAGATATACTCGATTCTATTCACGAAATAGGCGAATATACCTCGAGAGAGGATATCTCGTAGGCAAGATCACCTCGCCATTGATATGTTATAAACAATCTGAATAACAACATCTTTAGGAGAATAATCCATCGAATGTGACAGGGGGAGATTTAACTCTAGGCTCCTACATTATCAATTCACCAAAACCAATAGTTTAGTTACGCTTAGTATTTAAATTCCATCTAGAATCATTTATCTCGGGATATTGTCACGCGTAAAATCAGAGTCAATTCATCTCTTCCTCGTGGACCGATACTGCATTACTGGTACACTATTATATTACTTGAGGCGACGCGTGCACTTCATGCGCAGATAGCATTTTACACACCACGCTGGCTCACACACAAATAGACGAGTTTAGTATACGAATTAGGAGCCTGAGTTTGGGTATACATCACCACTGGTGTGGTTCGATATTCGGGTTAGGTATGTGATTACCTAGGAAGGCACGGGACAAAACTAGAACACTGCATGTGTGTTTTGTGTGTGATCATGTGATTAATTGATGAATGGTGTGTATAACATGATTTGTTATGTGTTATGATTGTTTCAGGTGTTTGTGATTGCAATATTGATGTGTTAGAAAACTTTTTGAGTTTTACAAAGGTGTAAAATCGAAAAATAAATAAATGAAATAAATTTTAATAAATTTACTTGGTTTATTTGGATAATGAAATAAAAATTTTTGAATAATTTTAAGGTTGCATACTAGGGTTAGTGTGAGAAATGTGAGGTTGAGGAGTTTTGGGCAAATTTGTCCAAAAAAAAAAAAAGGAAATTTTTTGGTTTACAAGGTAAACTAAGAAAATGAGTGAAAATAAATTTTTATAAATTT
This sequence comes from Tetrastigma voinierianum, assembly GCA_016808115.1. Lineage (NCBI taxonomy): Eukaryota > Viridiplantae > Streptophyta > Magnoliopsida > Vitales > Vitaceae > Tetrastigma > Tetrastigma voinierianum. Next base: position 366,157 of record JAEQBH010000706.1, on the reverse strand, counting down.
ATTCGTGCACTGAAATACGAAAAAAAAAAGGTGACATACAGAGTTTCACTAATTTTCACACATATACATATATGAATATGTATGTATGTATTTTTAGGAGTTTCCAAAGAGTTAAATGATGAAATAATAATAACACTAATATGTGAAAAAAAGGTGCGTAAATTTGGGTCGAGATAATGCTGACCGTGTCACAATACAATGGGAAAATTGTATTGTGACACAGCAGGTCTTGGGCATGCTGTTTGGGCTAGAGCACTGGGTCACAATACAGTTATTGTATTGTGACCAGGAGGGTTTGCAAAAAGTGATATTGTATCGCGGATCGAGAGAGGGTCAACGGGCCGAATTTCAGGTCGCAATACACGCAAGGTATTTGCGGACTGCAGGTCGTCGAGGCGCAGTGTGTCACGCATATTAAATTGTATCGCGGACTCCGCGCGGCCGGATGGTCGATTTGTATCACAATACAACTATAGTGTATTGTGACCAGCGTACGCCGCCGGTTTTTGCACGCAATACACTATAGTGTATTACGACAAAAAGAGGGACATATATCGACTGCGGTCGCTGACACAAGGCCCGCTGCAGCTATGCGTGCCACGACACCACGCCAGGGCCGCCGCGACATCGACCACCGCGCCGCGACATAGCCACGTGCCAAGGCCGCGACACGGGCTTTGGCGGCCACGATGGCGCATCGCCGCATCTAGAAGCAACTTGTGCGTGCGTGTCGGGTCGTGGTGCACACTGCACTTGACCGCTTTTGATTCGCATCGCTTTCTCGAGTCATCGCTCGACATTGTTCATGAACACTATTCACAAAATTTTTTCGAAAAATAAAATAAAATCACACAAAATCAAATAAAATGAGCTAAAATTTTTTAAAATAAAATTATCAAAAATAAAATTTTTGTTGATAAATATGATTTGATATATTGGATAAATTGTCTTGCATTGCTTGTAAATGCAAGGACATAGTATATAGACTGTATTCTGCGTATGAATAGTGTCTCGGGGCTGTGTTTGAGCCGTAGAGATACTGCATTGAAATTGAACTTGTCATTTGAACTGTGTAGATGGCTAGTTGAGGGCGAGGACGTAGAGGGCGTCCACGAGGTACTGGTCAGGCACCACCCACATTTGACCAGCCACCAGTATTTGATCAACAGGCCTTTGTTGAGGCTGTAGGTATTGTGGCGGCTGCTATCGCACAGGCCAGTGTAGGAGGTAGTCAGGGAGGTCCTAGTAACCTCCAAAGGTTTAGGGCGCATCATCCTCCGACATTCACAAGGGGAGGAGATCCACTTGTGGCGTAATTGTCTACGCATCGGTAGCGTGTTAGAGGCTACTGAGATTACCTGATGCTACCAGGATCGTAATTAGCTACGCTCCAAATTAGAGGGTGAGACCCAAGTATGGTGGAAATACAAGGACCTCAGAGATCTGTGAGGCGATGATACGGGCGCAGTTTAGGAGCTATTCATGGCAGCCTGTGATATCGCGAGGCATGCGAAGGCTCAGATCTTAGAGTCATGTGGATGATGACCGTGGATGGATTATGTGGCTAGATTCACTGAGCGAACCCGCTTTTGCCGAGGATTACGTGTTACCGACATGGCCAAGGTTGTGAGATTCGAACGGCCGGTTGGGCTCATTCGAGGCGATATTGTGACTTCACTTCATGACCTGACTACATGGTCGGGACAAACTCTCACTACAGAGAGAGAGATTTCTGAGGATGCTCAAGCACCTCGATGCAAGCGCTGGGTCAAGAGGAAGGAGAGTCATTTTCTAGGTTCGGGAAGCGCTTCGTGGCTTCTAGTTCACAAGAGTTCCAGAGTCCCATCCTGGTCGTGATCTAATCGTTGTTGAACAGTCAAGTGCATGGTGTGCGCCATTGCTGCCAGCTTGGACATAAGGAGTACAGATTACCCTAGAGACAGTGGATCCTGTGATTTTGGGACAAAGACAGCCCCAATTAGCCATAGAACATGAGAGGGTGCGCCATTCCACCACCCTAATACGGTCGAGGAACCAAGCCAAATAGGGTGCTATACGAGCTCCTCCGACAGCACAGATGGGCCGTGAGGCCGCAGGTGGGTCGAGGTCAGGGTACGTGGAGCCCGCAGCCAAGACGCCGAGGACCCGTAAGCATGTCTACGCTATCGTGTCAAAGGCCGCAGCATACAAATCACCGTACATGTTGGGTAATGCTTTCTTACTCGCACTTGTTGACTAGAGTAGCGGTTGAATTGGATGCATCATGTTCATTCATTAATGCATCTTGTGTGATAGGTTTGGGCTTAGAGGTTGAGGCTTTTAGAGAGATGATGGGAATTTCTTCCCAAGGATGTAGGGTGAGAGTTGGTCAGATGTGTGAGATCGTGAGTCAAGGATCTCAGTGATTATGCTCATGGTGGACCTTAAGGAGGTAGGCATATTGGGTGTCAATGTCATTCTTGACATGGATGAGTTGACACCATCGTGCTGTCGCAGAACGTGACCTTAGCCAAAGCTGATGTAATCTTATAATAATTCGAGTTGGGTGAGGTTACCTATGCACGTGGTCAGGATGCATAAAAGCGTAGGAATTTCGATCTAAATTCTTTTAAGGAGGGGAGAATGTAAGACCTGAGAAATTACAATTCCCTAGAAAATGGCAAAATCGTCATTTCCCGGTCAAACTGTGAATTTTTCTTTCTAGATCTCGGATGACGAACGTGATTTCACCGTTGAATCTTCTCAAATCTAGTTAACACGTCTAATTTTGTTGAATTCCGAGACAGTTGAAATTTGCATGTTTTTCGAAATCCAGTATCTGCACAGAATGACATGTGGAAGTGACAAAAGTCAATGAGTAACATGTACTCATGTGACATATGTTGCATGAGTAGAGAGAGGATGGAAATGGACGGCCGAGATAATGCCAAATGTCGAAAATTCAAGCTTAGGGACATGATTAGCATTATTAAATTTGTTTAATGATAATAGGACAAAATAACAAATAGTGGTTGTCTTCTCAAATTGAAAAAGCGAGAAAACGTAGTTAAGGGAAAACAATTTCATGTAAGCTTGAGATTTGATTTTTTTAGTGAGAGAGGGAGTGCTTTCTCTCTAAGATTTCGGGAGATCGGACCGTCGGAATTCGACAGAGCAAGAAGGAAAGTTGTTCTACGTGGCGAGGGCAACACGTGGGCACCGGTTTTGAGGAGTTTTGACAAACTTCATGAGGTAGGGGTTTTATTCTACTTGAAGTTACACTTTGTTTAAGTAAGCTGTTGATGAGCTTGTTGGTTTGAGGCCTCAACGGCCGTTTGATCGGGTCCCAAATCTTAGAACCGAGGCGTGCAAAGCCGAAACCCATTTGGACAAGCCCGTGACTCCACATCGCTTTTGGTTGTTCATGCGGCATATCTGTTATAAATTGTATTGTGGTGTGTATAAGGCCGAAAATAGCCATGGATTTCGGGTTCACAACGTGGAACCGATGTTGGATGATTGGTCGTGAACAGTAACCCGAGGGTTTCACTGTTCATGTGAATAGTGTTCACGAAATATTTTTGTGAGAAAATGTGTTCGGTTGAGTAATTCAAATAGAATTGCTCGTGTTTGTTAATTAGCCCATGTGAGCTAATTCTTGGTGTAATGGATTGTGAATTTGCATAACATGTTTGTGTGGATTAATCATGTTAGTGTATATCATGTTTTATATTGTATGTAAGTTAGAAGTAATCGAAAAGTTGAAATGGTATACATTTCATATGCAATCGGGTAACCTAGAAATTAGGTGTGTGTGCATGACATGAAAAATTGAAAGAAAACAAACATGGTTGGCGTAGCGAATTCCACAGATGATTCGTAGAATGCAGTGTTGGGAGATGGTCCTACAATTACACGCTCTGAGGAGCCCACATTGTTTCCGAAGGTTCTCCAACACATTCGCCGGAGGGTAGTCCCATACTTTACCGACACTTCTAGTATATTTTCAAAAACAAGAAGTTTTGTTTTGAAAGATTTTTTCATACATGGCTTAGGCAAGTGTGAGGAGTCGCGCAGGACTCAGACATGGGAACAAGCATGTAGACATTCAAGTAGATCACGACTGCTGAGTATGTGTTTGTTATCGGATCATTGTATATGCACTTAGGTGGGGAGTAACCCATTTAGGGTGATTCCACTACTGGGCGATAGCTCACCCTGTCGAGGGAATATTATTTCAAGTACAGGGGGGGCTCGAGAGGACAACTCATCTTAGATGTCAATTTTGAAGAAAGCCGGATTTTGGCTTTGATGGTTTTTGGTTTAACATGTATTAAAATTGTAAACTTTTGATATATGTTTGGCTTTAATGTAATAACTCTTAGACTATTAGATTATAGTTGGGTGTGTTTTGATGAGCGTTGGTTTATGGGCCCAAGAGGCCATTTTTACTCATGTGTGTGTCTCGAGATACGAGATTGTGGCAAGTTTTCCGTGCAGTGTTGACAGTAGTCAACTGATTACCCGTTTTCGGCCACAAACCCGACACCACACCATCGTGTCCCCTTTTCCGACCCATGATTTAACGAAAATCAGTAGCTTTCAGACGTGAGCCTTACCCAAAAACAACCTATACAATCAGATGGCAACATGGCTCCAATATTATACAATCGACCACAATCGGTTCACATAAAGGAAAATGGCCACGTAGGCCCATTTATCCATACTCAAACGTATAAGCATTACGACTATAAAAACCATAGTCCATAAGAGTTTAAATTACATCACTCTTATGCTACAAATAAATACAACCCATATATATTTACAAATATATATCAAAGCCACAATTCTGGCTTTCTTCTCAATCCCTACTTGCTGTGAGCGTCAGCCCACCGGGTAATTGTCCTATACCCAAATGTGGTCCCACAACGGGTGAGCCAGCCTAGTAGTGATATCCTTCATGTAAGCCGCTCCTTACCTAAGTGCACATGCAATGGTTGCACAATCAAACACACATTCAAGTGTAACATACATGATTAGTACCCAAAAAGTGCTATTTTGAACCCTATTTATTATAGGTTTTGAGTGCTTTTTGTGTACTAATCATTCTAATTAACCCAATTGACATGTTCGGGTCCCTATTATACTACTGATCATATTTTGTGGCTAATTTTGTAGTTTTTGCGAGTCAATCATGCCAAAATTGTTGAGTCGATCCAAGCACCCAGAGAATTCGGAAAGCTGGAACCCATCGTTACAGATCATATCCTAGAAGGAAAGAAAAGCAAAAAGTGAAGAACAATGGACCACTGCAGGAATGCTTTTCCTGCGAGCACTGTTCATGCCTCCAGCGCACTGTTCATCCTGCAGCCCCTGTTCTCCTGCATTTCACGCTTTTGTTGTTTTTGTTGCAATTTTTTTGTTTCTTCCCATTTTGTCCTTGTAATAGCTTTTAGTTTCAGTTTTTTTTTGTAATTTCCCTTGGCTTTGAGCATATATAAGCCTCAGTTTGTACAAAACGATGAATCACTTCACGTTAGCAATAGACGGTGGGCGGCAGTTTCGCCGTTGCTTCCTCCTTTCTCCATTTTCTTTTATTTTCTCTCCCTTTCTCGGCTACCAAACACTCCTCTAAGGATGACAACTCAGAGGATGCTTGGCTAGACCTCTTCTCCTCAAGCAGGAGAGTCGCTAGGATTTGAGGTACACCGACGTCCGTTTTCTAACGTAGGCATTTATTTTCATTTATGTCTTATTTCTACTCTAGGTTAGAACTCCTTTGATGCGTTCCTTGGACAAGATTTGGCAATCTTTTAGGTTCTTGCTAGATCCACCGAGATTCATTAGCTGCTTTCATTTATCACCGTGAGGTAGATCGTGGAGGCACGTTCTTCACCGTCTCGGGAGCACGTTCAATAAATGCTGTTTTTCAAAAGGAAAATCATGTGGTTTAGTTTTTAAAGTTAAATGAAGATCCGGTTCGAAATGACTATATGTCATCCCCTCCCCAACGCGAGGAAAAAGACCCAAGGACATGTTGGTTTCCTTAAAACCCTAAACCAGTGGCCCGACACTTCAAGGGGTTCTATTTTACATTTTTTTTTCTTATTTTAGTTTCAGCTTGTAAACAATCAACACCCCCTGTTTTTAGCAAACCTTAAAAATCCAAATTGAAATTCAGCATTTTTGAACTCCACTGCAAATCAATTGTACAAAGAAAACCCATCCCTGAGTTTGACCCTAGAGCCGCTATATTGCAGTAGCTTTGCTACGGCAGTAGAAGGAATTTATGATATAAATATTGTTGATTCCAGCACCCCTACTGTGGCACGAATCAATACACATGTCTACCTAAATGTCTACACGCCATGAATGAGACTCGACTCACCATGCCCCATGTATCGAGCCCTCACCGGCTCCATCACTCAATATGTCATTGAGTAATATATCCCGAGTCACTCACTGACTCGTCTCACATATGCATATGCCAAATGTGACAATCGTCACTGGTATTACCAATGACCCATGTATCGAGCCCTCACCGACTCCATTACCCAATGCAAGTGCCAATGGGCAACAAATCCCAAGTCAATCCCGACTCCCATCATACAACCCGAAGTCTATGTGATAAACACGACCGTGTGTCTTCTTTGGGCAACAAAACTTTTCGGATCACACCGTGGGTCTCTTACACCCATGTTACAGAACTTTTCGAATCACACTGCAGGTCTCTTACACCCATCTTTCAGGCTTTTCACCTGAGGGGGTTAACGGTCCCCTTCTTGTTCCGCCCAACACAAATTAATTATATTTCACTTTATACTTTAAACCGTGAGTCATTTATTGGACGTCATCCAAAGTACGAACTCACTACCCATTCATCAACACTGATGATGGATGGTCATACCCATGCATACACACCCAATATGCTGATGTCCCTGTGCATATGCAATGCTAATGTCATTGCAAATTCTCATGTTACATGTATGATGCACACTACATGAACCATTCTCATCAGTTGTACTTCATGTCAATTTCCATGCAAACATATATTGCAAGCATATAAGTTCCATATCTTTCATGCCACTATATATAGATATCATATCAAGCATATTAGCATCCATGAATCCATGACTAAACAAATAATGTCATATAACCTTCCTTAGGCTAACTCATGGAAATTCATAGCTAATACAATAGCCCACAACAAGCCATGCAATGGTCATGTCAAACCCAATATTCACATCGATTAATAAACTGGGTAACTCCGCACTTTGTGAAAAACATAGATTTTTAGCATAGTTGTGATTATCCACTTCCTTGCATAGGTATATGGAAAGAATCGTGACTCAATGGGCTTTCCATAGAGTCTAAGAACACCCAAAACAGAGTTCGGACACGAAAGATATGGTCGTCCGAAGTTGGAGGTAAACAATCATAAATATGACCACTGTGTCCTATCTGCACACTTGGTACAAACACCAACTTTCAGCAATGTGGATACCACCTCTCCACAAGAATATGGATAGATTCTTGACTCAATGGGCTTTCCATAGAGTCTAAGAACACCCGAAACGAAGTTCGGACAAAGACGTTATAGCATTTTCATTCAAAACTGGTCAGTTTACTTAGCATAAATTGGAAATAGTCTATGATACCCGATTTCAGGGATCTTAATCCATAATTTGACATTGGTTCTTTGTACTCATTTAAAGATACGGTTCTTAGGATTCTTCTCCAACTGGAATCACCCAAATTGGATCACTAAAACTCAAGATATGTCCTTTAAGTTTTCTTAAAATTTTAACTTAAACAACCTGGACTACTCATTTTTCAAACAGTAAACTGCAATTGTTCAACATAGCCCCCTTGACTGCATTTCTAAGTCCAAAGGGGTCGGAATTTGGATAGACCTATTTCAAGGAAATATGTTATCCTAGAAGTCTAGTCTAGACAACAATTAGAATAACTCCAATTCGCATGAGCATGCCAAGCCATGGCCAAACTCGCCACGGGGGTCTCAAAAATAGAGCATAAAACCGTCGAACATAGCTCCACTTTGGAATGCATTTCGATTCCAAAGGGGTCGGAATTTGATAGACCTATTTCAAGGAGATATGTTCTCCTTATAAGTCTAGTTTATCCCAATTCTGTAATCCCTGAAGTTCGATGAATGACCAAGTTATGGCTAAAATATAGTCACGGGGTCGGCTGAAAAAAACCGACAAAGATTCTTCACTTTGGACACACACACACATACCCTGGGGATAAATTAAAACCGAAGAGATAAAACCTCTACCTTAATTTACATGATTTTTACCGGACATCGCTTTCTCGTTTCCTTGAAAAACCCGAATCTTGGCGCAAATTGTGATTCCAAAGGCCCATGTAGCTCACGTGAGTAGCTTCTTTAACTTCGTCTGTCGAAGTTCGACTGCAAAAAATCCTCGCGAAATCACTGGTAAATGTTGCTTTTCTTTCCTCTCTCTCTCTCTCTCTCTCTCTCTCCCTCTCTCTCTATCAATGCTTTTTCTCTAGACAAAGTGATATCTCCTTGCATTTTAGATATTTTAGATATTTATACAGACACGTGCCACGTCGCGCCACATGTCACACTTCTTAGGTTCCGTTCACGCCCCGAAATAATTTATTTCTTCCCGGTTTCAGTTCCATCTATCTTAAATAGACATTCATTAAATATTTGACATTTTTCAGAATTTTTCTAAAAATCTCGCTTTCAGGGTTCACTCGACGCATGTCGTCTTGAAATTCGTGAAAATCCGACTGTCTCGAAATTCAATGAAATTTGCATGGGTGACTAGATTTCACAAGACGATTCCAACGGTGAAGTCCATTTCATTATCTGAGATCTAGAAATAATTATGGTAAAATTACCATTTTGCCCTTCCTAGCAAAAATTCAAATTTTTAGGTTTTTTCCCGGGTCTTACATGTCTCATTTCTTTTTTAACTTTGCGAGGCACATTAGGACACTTCTTGCTATTTGATTGGGGATCTATATGTGATAAGTGAAATTTAAACCAAGAAATTCCCCCATTTTTAATGACCATACCACAAAAATTGCATATGGTGCCATTGCTCACTTTCAATAAAGGCCAATATTTTCTGCCAGATCACGACTCGCATTTCTTCCACTTCTACTATCCATCCTATAAACTTTAATAATTGTAATCAATTCATATTCATAATCTCAATGTAAATATAAAATTGCATTAATTATCATAATTTAAAGAAAATGTATATTTCACAAATTTTTATAATTCACAAATTTGTTAATTAATAATTAATAAATTTTTATATTTCATATTCATAATCTCAATGTAAATATGAAGTTGCATTAATTATCACAATTTAAAGAAAATGTACAAATTTTTATAGTTCAAGGCCTTGGTTAATTAATACTAACAAATTTTATATTTCATATATTCATAATCTCAATGTAAATATAAAGTTGCATTAATTATCATAATTTAAAAATTTATATTTTCAAAAAATTTGTTAATTAATACTAACAAATTTTTATATTTCATATTCATAATCTCAATGCAAATATAAAGTTGCATTAATTATCATAATTTAAAGAAAATGTATATTTAACAAATATGTTAATCAATAATTAACAAATTTTTATATTTCATATTCACAGTCTCAATGTAAATATAAAGTTGCGTTAATTATCATAATTTAAAGAAAATGTATATTTCACAAATTTTTATAGTTCACAAATTTGTTAATTAATAATTAACAAATTTTTATATATCATATTCATTATCTCAATGTAAATATAAAGTTGCATTAATTATCATAATTTAAAGAAAAATGTATATTTCAATAAATTTATAATTAATAATTAACAAATTTTTATTTTCATATTCATAATCTCAATGTAAATATAAAGTTGCATTAATTATCACAATTTAAAGAAAATGTATATTTCACAAATTTTTATGTTCTTGTGGACCCTGCATTTTTTGGCTATTATGCATTTCCCACTTAAAAAGGCGAGACTCATTTTGATTTCTTTGAAAAACCATTTTAAAAAAACAATTGAGTTGTTTGTAGTGTAACCGAGCCGAGTCGAGACAAAGGATTGGGGCAGTTTCGGGCCTAGGCTCTGCTTAGCGAGAGGCCAGCTGCTCAAGAAATTTCATACTTCTAGCCTAACGAGTCGAGTTTGCATGCCGAGTTTCATTGCTTAACTTCATTTGTGCCATTTCAATGAGCTTGGTTCATTTAGCCTGGTTAACGAGCTTGTTCACGAGCCTAGTTAACGAGCTTGCTCATGAGCCTGTTCACGAGCTTGTTCACGAGCCTATTTATGAGCTGACAAATTCGTAGCTCAGGGTGCTCTGCTCCTACTGCTTAACTTACGAGCCTCAAAAAATGATGTTCTGGGAATTTAAAGAAAATGTTCATATAAAATAGCCAACATACAAACTAAATTAAAAGACAAGACAATAAAAGTTCAATTAACTCGATCAGTTCAAGAGTTAAAATATTCAGTTCATTTGTAGGAAAATTTGTTGTGCATCGTTTCTCCATTTCACGAGCCTGCTCACGAAAGCCGTTCATGAGCCTATTCACGAAAGCCCGTGGGTTAACGAGCTTGCTTACGGTGACTATTCACGAGCCTCGCGACGAGCCGACGAGCCGAGTCTGGCGCGTTCCTCGGCTCGGCCTTCATTTAACTTCTACGCAGCCTCTCAAAAATGATGTTCGAGCTGGCTCGCTTAACTAATAAACGAGTTCGCGTTTCCCCAATCGTCAATGTCGAAAGCACCGCTTATAGCCCGGCTCGCCATGTACTCTAGAGTTTCACTGATTTTTTGGTTTTTTATTTTAATAGGAAAAACAAAATAAGAAACAAAAACCCTAAATGTGACTCCTAATAATAAAAGGCAGGTCTAGGAAAACCGAGTCTAGGTCCGAGGGTCTGGTTATTTATCGGGAATGTACGATAGCAAGCCGTAGCACCCCTCTAAACCCCTAAAGTCGAGTCTCTACTAAACAAACTAAGGAAAATATGACTTTTGACTAATCAACTAATGAATACCGAAGATAAGCAATAACAATACAAAAACATGCAAGACATATATAAATGAATAATCAAGCAAAGTCGAAGGAGAAAAATGTGTACCTTGACTACATGTTAGAAGCGTTCCCAATTGGAAAACAATGTTAGTACAATAACAAAATGCAAACTATTCACATTCAATTAAAAATTGGTTATAAATCATATGTCAAATTATTTATTAAAATAATACATGGAATGTCGAGCCCCACCTGAGCCCATTTATATGTTACACAAATTAACTCTCCAAGATTATATTTTATATGAATTGCAGAATTAATTACATGTTTGGAATGTTTGAAAACCGGTTTGAAATTGAAATTTTGAAATTTTGAAGCTTGAAAATTGAGAATTTTGAAATGAAATTTAAGTTTGAGAATTTTCAATTGGGATTTTGGAAATTGGATTTTGAAATTAAGGAATCGAGTTTTATAAATTTGAGACTTGGTAATTTGTAATTTTGAATTTAAAATTTTGAAATTGGAAATTGGAACACTTGAATTTTGAAATTATGTCACTTGAATTTTGAAAATAAGGCACTTGAATTTTGAAATTGATAATTTTTAATTTTGAAATTTGAGATTTGGGAAATTTAAGTTGGAAATTTGGTGACTTGGAATCTCTTAAATTGAGACCTAAAATTCTGAAATTTGAAATGAAGGACTTTTTTATTTGAAATTAGACACTTGAATTTGAAATTGAGAATTGGTAATTTGGGAATTGGAAACTTGAAAAATTGAAATTAAAAATTGAGGGACTTTAATTTTGAAATCAGGGCACTTGAATTTTGAAATCAGGAATTTGCAATTTTGAAATTGGAACCTTGAAATTTTTAAATTTGAGATTTTGAGGACTTAAATTTTGAAATTGAAAATTGAATTTTTAGAAATGAGAAATTTGGATTTGAATTTTGAAATTTGGACAAGTGAATTTTAAAAAATTGAAAATGAAATTTAGAACTTGAATTTTTTAAATTCGGGATTTTAATACAAGGACTGTGACGGTTCATATGTTAAAGAAAAATAAATTGAATTATTAAAAAAAATATATTAACAACCAATTTAATTAAATAAACAAAAAACATCAATATATTTACAAGGAAAACAGCTTTGAACGCTAAATTGAAGGAAAACTAGCCCGAAAATAAACTAAAGAAAACTAATAAACGCCAAACTAAAACATTTCTTATTGTTAATTTTTTTTTTTTTTTTTTTTTTTTTTTTTTTTTTTTTTTTTTTTTTTTTTTTTTTTTTTTTTTTTTTTTTAAAAATACATACTCCTCTTCTTTCTTTGCATCACACTAAAACTTAAGGAAAATAGCGAACGCCAAATCGGCGAAAACGGTCAATGCCAAATCGAAGAAAACGCGCCTTCCAACGCGCCAAAATGCATGGAAACGGCCCGAATCTAAATCGGAGAAATGGTCGGAAGCTAAATCAAGAAAACGACTCTGAACGCCAAAATGAAAGCAAACCGGCTCTGAACACCAAACTGAAGGAAAACGGCTCTGAACGCCAAACTAAAGAAAACAGCTTTGAATGTCAAACTAAAGAAAACGGTTCTGAACGTCAAACTAGAGAAAACGGCTATTGATGAGCTTAAAAGTCATCTATTTTCAGTCCATTTTTCTCGATTTTCAGTTTTATATAAAAGACCGATTTATATAAAAGAATATGCGGAATAACCACCAAATCGCCAGGCGCAGAATTCAAAAGAAACCGTAATTTGCGCAAAGCGAGCGCAATGTGGCCGAGCACAATGATATAATCGTCGGCGCGAAGTCGCGCCAGAGAAAGTCAAGAAAAGGATTAAAGAATTTGATGTCATGAAGCTTTTACGTAAAATCAAAATGCATATTCAAAGTTGCAACTACAAAGCTCCACGCAAATGAAGCGTAATTGAAGACAAACGAGCCGGGCGGAAAGAAACCCAAAGGCAAGCAACCGTAAATTGATGAAGAAGAAGACATGATGTCGCTACATCCTTCGAGGTCGCGCGATGTAATTAAACCCAAGACAAAGGATAATGAGGTCGCGACACCAACAAGAGGTCGCGGTCAGTACATAAACAATGGATCGAACAAGTATGTCGCGACATCCCCTCGATGTGGTCGCACACGCCATCGAATCGGCGCCATGATATCGCCAGAAGGAAACTATGTCGCCAACAAGAAATTTAAAGAGAGATTGTCACGGTTATCAACATAGCGAAAGTCGCGACATCATTCGCACATACAACAGCTGTGGAAAGAAGGTCGCTGATAACACCGCTGTCACGGCATCAATTGTAAAGATCAGGTCACGGTTATCAAGAAGATATCGGCATCCGCAAAGACGTTCGAAGGGTCGCATAACATTCTCCGTGAAGGTCGCATGCCTTTTTACCATAGAGTAGCGAGTGTCACGACAATATTTAGTTGTCGCATATCAAATGCAATATACGCTAAGGTCGTGCGACGCCCTTAAGTCGTCATGATATCGCTATTACCAAAGACACGCCGCGACCAAACAAAGACTCGCGACATGATCAAGACAATGAGGTCGCGATAAGAATTCGATGTCGCGACATCAACAACCAATCGGGCCATTTTAAAAATGCGCCCAAAAAGAAGCGTATCAAATTAGGCCCAACTCGTAACTCCTAAATACGGCGTCGCTAATAATGAACGCAGCCTTCGCGACTCGAAAGAGAGATCTGAAGTACTTAAGGCTCCCAGATTTTAATTTTCTTTTCTTTTCTTTTCTTCGTTTTTTTTTATTTTTTTTATTTTTTTTATTTTTAGATTAGTTTGTATTTCTTTCAAATTTGGATCATACGAGCGTTCCTTTGTTAAAGTTTAAGTGAATCTGATTCATATTTCACTAGGCTAATCTGGTTGTTTGAATTCCAGACAAGTTCTGGAATTCGGGTTCCCAGTTGCCGATTTATAGGCTTTCTTGATCGCGAAGCAATGTATGGTGTAATCAAGTGATTTAGATTCCCGACTTCCATTGAATTGGCGCTATCATGAAATTATCTTTCTGCATAAATTTTGTCAGTCTTTGTTGAACTCCCGAGGGTTCTGAAGCTACTTCTTTGGTCTTGTGTATTTTTACATTCTGATCGATATCGGTGTCTCATACTATTAAATAGAATTTAGCCGAGCTACGATTTCGGAGGCCCTCACGAGTGACACGGAGAAGGAATTCACGAGGTAATGAACAATTTAAAGAAGGTATGAGAACCTAACAATGGTGATCTAATGTGCTTTTATTAGTCGTCGATAAATCTCTTCTCACTTGGAGGCGAGAGCGGAGTGGAGCAATTTATCCAGATTTAGGCACACGAGGAGAGTTCACTCAGGTGAGTTAGTAAATCCCGATCAGGTGTTAGCGGAGATCTAATCAAGGAAAGGATGAAGACATTCTAATTTGGAGGAAGATGAAGACCGTTATAGTGTAGATGCATTGCAATGACTATATCTTAGGAGCTGATTCTGATCCGTATTGTGGGTATGAAGTATTGAAAAAGAAAAATACGAGAGCAGCTGACTGATTAAAGTAGTTATTTAACACTTTCTGTCTTCGAGGCTTGATTGAGGTTTAGATAATGAATTGGGGAGTTTGGAGAGATCGACTACACTATTATATTCCTTGGACTAGTTTTAAATCACGTGGTTCAATAAGCAAAGATCGATTACGTGCGGAATTGATGTTTCCACAGTAGCATTCTTTTCAATGTCTTTGCAGAGAGATTGTTCAGTCTTAATTTATTATTTTGTATTTCAATATTCAATTCATTTTATTATTAATTGATTTTCTTAGGTTTTATTATTTTAAAGTTGTCAAAGCTAATTCCAATTGTCTATCGAGTCGAATAGTGTAGATTTTGAATAGTCGGGGTAGTTGATTAGAGAATTCTTGAGATCTGCAATGGGATCGATATACGGACTTAAATCCGATTTACTACTTGTTCGACACATTGCACTTGCGGCATAACGGATCAAAACCACTGAGTAAACAAATTACTCGATTGAAACAATCTTTGAACTAATCAAATGGCTAAGACATATACGGTCGACAAGTTTTATGGCGCGGATTCTTGTGGATTAGATAATAGTCTTTTGGCAATAGTGTTATAAGTTGTACATGTCTTTTGGTTGGTCCACGACTAGGCATGAATTAGAAAATGGCTGCGAGCGCGAAATAGGAGAAAATGGCTCACGAGCATCGCGCAGGAAGTACTTTGAACACCCAGTAGAAGAAAACGGATCTGAACGTCAAATTGAAGGAAACGACTCTGAGCGCCAAATTGAAAACAATGGCTTTGAACGCCAAACTGAAAGAAAAATGGCTCTAAATGCCAAACTGAAAGAAGACGGCTCTAAACGCCAAACTAAAGAAAACGACTCTGAATGCTAAACTAAAGAAAACGACTTTGAACACCAAACTGAAGAAAACAGCTCTGAACGCCAAACTGAAAAAAAAAAAGAGCTCTAAACGCCAAATTGAAAACAATGGCTCTGAACACCAAACTAAAGGAAAATGGCTCTGAGCATGAGTGAAAACGGCTACGAGCATGAAACTGAAACGGCTTTGAACGCCAAACTAAAAGAGCGACTGAACGCCAAACTTAGCAGCAGCTCTAAACGCCAGCGAAGAGAGAAAACACTCTGAGCATAAATTTGGAAAAACAAAACGGATCTTAATGCTAAACTGATGGAAATGGCTCTAAATGCAAAACTGGAGAAAATAGCTTTGAAAGCCAAACTGAAGAAAATGGCTCTGAATGCCAAACTAAAATCAACAGCTTTGAACACCAGGCGAAAGCAAGCGGCTACGAGCATGGCCGAAAGCAAAGCGACTCACGAATGCCAAGCGAAGGAAAGCGACGAATGCCAAGCGAGAAAAGCGACTGCGAATGCCAAACTAAAGAAAACGGCTCTAAACGTTAAACTAAAGAAAACAACTTTGAACGCCAAATTGGGGAAAATGGCTGCGAGCGCGAACTAAAAACAACGGCTCGAGCATGGAAGCTAAAAACCATGGCTCTAAACGTCAAGCGACGGCGAGCGTCAAGCGAAAGCGGCTGCGAATGCCAAATGAAGGAAACAACTTTGAACGTCAAGCGAAGGAAAAGCGACTCACGAGCGCGAACTTAAGGAAAAGCGACTCCTAAGCATAGCGAAGGAAAATGACTCTGAACGCCAAATTGAAAAAAAAAACGGATCTGAATGCCAAACTGAAAAAATAAAAAGGATCTAAACGCCAAACTAAAGGAAATTGCTCTAAACACTAAACTGAAGAAAACGACTTTGAATGCCAAACTGAAAACAAAGGCTCTAAAAGCCAAACTGAAGGAAATGGCTTTGAATACCAAATTGAAGGAAACGGCTCTGAACGCCAAACTAAAAACAACGGCTCTAAACGCTAAACTGAAGGCAATAACTTTGGAAAACATTTGTCAACTCGCATGGCCCAACAAAGATCCACTAAATAAACAACACCGAAGTAAAAACGTGTAAATGAAGATCATCCACAATAAAAACCATCTTCATATCTCCAAAGACTATATAACCTCAACAAGTAGGAAAGCACACTCCATTGTGGGATCTGCCTAAAGTGTCACAACGAGCTCATCCTCTCAATGACAATTGTCCATACCATCCAACCCACTTCAGACGATCTCGATAACTAGGGTGGTATGCCCCAGTATGGCATCTAACATAAGCATGATGAGACCCCATGATATCAAAGCATGATTCGCCATCTCGACGAGGGCGGCCTACACCGAACCAACAAACTCCAAATGGTCCCAATAACTTGGGGAATATGCCCCAGTATGGCATCCAAAAGAAACATGATGAAACCCCATAATATCAAAGCATGACTAATCATCTCGGCAAGGGCGGTCTACACCGAACCAAAGAAACTCCCAATGGTCCCCATAACAAGGGGCTATGCCCCAGTATGGCATCCGAGAAACATGATGAAACCCTAGAATATCAAAGCATGGCTCATCATCTCTACGAGGGCAATCTACACCGAACCAACAAACTCCAAATGGTCCCAATAACTAGGGGGATATGCCCCAGTATGGCATCCGAAATAAACATGATGAAACCCTATAATATCAAAGCATGACTCGTCATCTTGACACGGGCGGTCTACACCGAACCAAAGAAACTCCAAATGGTCCCCATAACCAGGGGGTATGCTCCAGTATGGCATTCAAAAAAAACATGATGAAACCCTAGAATATCAAAGCATGGCTCATCATGTAAGACCCGAGAAATTCCAATTTCTGGAAAAAGGGCAAAATCGTAATTTCGGTTACAAAATTGTAATTTCGGTTAAAAATACGAAATTTATTCTCTAGATCTCAGATGCGAGAAGCGGATTACTTAGTTGGAATCGTCTCACAAAATCTAGATAGTACGTAAAATTTCGTCAAATTCAAGAAGACGTAGAGATTTACATGTTTCGAGCATCGCGATTGGTCTTAGTAAAGCAATTCGATGGGATGAAGTCGCATATAACAAGTACTCATGTGCCATAAGTGGTATGGTAAATGATGAAAATGGGCCAGCTAGAGATAGTCTTAGAGTGCCAGCAGGAAAAGATGGACAAAATTGGCAATTTGAAATTTGATTAAATGGCACAAAAAGACAAAAAAAAATGTTACAGTGCTCATCTCCTACAATTTAAAGAAGCAAAAACGTGAATTTGGGGAGGGGTTGATCCAATAGCCGAAAATGGAGAATTTCTTTAGAGAGAGAGAAACTTCTCTCTAAAATATCGCCGCGATCAAATGAGTCAATGATCTTCGGGACAAGAAGGAAAGGTGCTGCGCGGAGAGGGCTTCGTGAGTCTGCCCAAGTTTAGAGTTTCCTCTCAAACTCAGTGAGGTAGAGTTTCTCCTTACTTGGGTTTACTTTATTTAAGTGTTTTTCAATGTTCAGTTAACGGGAGCCTTGAATGGTCGTTTGGTCGGTCCCGAACTTGGGGACCCGAATTGTTTGAATTTATTGAAACCATTTGTGAAAACAGTGGCCGTGAGAGGCTGTTACGGGCTGTTTTTGGTGGCTAATTTGTGCATTTATGTGTTAATGTATGTATTGGTTTGGATGAGGCCGGGAATGGCCGTGAAATGCGGGTTCACAAAAGTGAGCCCAGGTGGTGTGATTTTTAGGAATGATAGTAGGGTTTTCAGTATTCAGAAATGATGTTCTCAAAATATATTTTGTGTGAAAATGTGTTTGATCAGTGATTCAAGTTAAATTGCTCGTGTTTAGTGTGCTTAAGGTGAGCTAATTTTGTTGTATGAAATGAGAATTTGCGAAACATGATTGTGTGAATTGAATTTTTGTAAATATATGCATGTTTATATATATTTACATGAATTAAACGTATTGGAATTGGCATACATGCATTCCATATGTTTGGAACACCTAGGACTATAGGAGTGAGTGCTTGAGATGAGTCTAGAGAAAATGGTTCGGAGGGTTGTCTAAAAATGTTAATTATCGGAGGGTAGTCCAAATTAAAAATATCAATCGTCGGAGCGACCCCAATTGATATACATCGGAGGGTAGTCCTGAATAATATCAATGCGTCGGGTGCCCGATTGATATACACACATCGGAGGGTTGTCGCAGTAAACCAGTAATAGTGCCGCCCAGAGGCTTAGGCGAGTGTGAGGGAGTCGGTGAGGGACTCGGGTGCGAGATGATAGGTTAGACATTCAAAGTAGGATCATGCATTTTCTTGAATGTGTGTTTATTCTGGAACATTGCCGCTGCAGCTTGGGTGGAGGTAGCCCGCAGGCCATTCCGCTCTTGAGCATTAGCTCGCCTGTCGAGAGATACTATTTCACAATTACGAGGGAGCGTGCAAGGGGGCGGCTCATCCTAGAGATTGAGGATTAGAAGAAAGCCGGGTTGTGGCTTGGTTTATGATGTATACATGTATTGAAACTTCTAATTTTAGTATATGTATTGTATAAGAGTAAAAATATTTGAACTCTTGTAACTATTGGCTATAGTTGGATTCATAGTTGGTATGTATGATGAGTATTGTTTATGGGCCCAAGTGGCCGTTTTACTCATGTTGGGATTATATTGCACCGTTTGGGACAGGTATATACAGGTTTTGTATTTTGGTAGAGCTCTCCGTACAAAGGAGACTGTGCCCGATTTTCGTGAAAAATGTCGGGTCACTCAGAGCATTCCGCGGGTATTCAGGTTGGCCAGGTGGTCAGCGAACCCCGGGTTTTGGGCGTCACGGCTTGGTATCGAGCTTGGGTATGCAGTCACTGGGAGAACCGAGGTTTGGGTATCCATCACCACTAGGCGGTTTGATGTGGAGTATAGGTATATGGAAACCTAGAGATTGAGGAATTGGGCTTAGGCCATAGTCGAGTAAGAACATTGCCACTAGGTGTGGTTCGATGTTGAGCGTAGGTATGAGATTACCTAGGAAATCATGGGACAAAACTAGGACACTACATGCATGTGTTTGGGGTGTTTTGTGTGATTTGATAAAATTGTGTGTGAATTGGTGAAATGAAGTGTGATCATGTGAATTGGTGGTGTGTGCAAATGGCAGTTGATAGCATAGGACGAAGTGTGGAAAACTTTAGGAGTTTTACAAAGTGTAAAACTGGAAGAAGAAAATAAGAAATCAATTTTTTAGAAATTTATTGGTTTATTGGATAATGAAATAAACTTTTAATAAATTTTATTTGATAAATGTGAGAACAGAGGTTTTGAGGGGATTTTGGATAAAATGTCCAGAAAAAAAAAATAATAAAATATATATATAATGAAAAAAAAATGGTAACTAGGGCCCTGAGTAGACTCTTGCCCAAATGGTGTGGTGACCAAGGGCTAGAGCGGTTGGGCGGCTGGCGCCCAGGCGCGAGTGTGGCTGGCCCAGGGCATGGGGCGCACGGGGCGGCATGGAGGCAGCGGCGTGGGGGTGCGGGGCGAGCCACGGGGGCTCACGGCGAGGCAGTGTTTGCCAGGCGGCTGGGGCGTCTTTGGGCGGCCAATTTGTTCCACTCGGTGCCTCGATGCATTTTAACCCGGTTTGACTCAGTACTGTTCTTGAGTCAATTTTTGGACATGTTCATGAACCTTACATTTCATCCACAAAATTTTCGAAAAATATTTATTAAATGAAATAAAAATCAAATCAAATCAAATAAAATTAGACAAAATTTTCGAAAAATAAAATTTTGTTGAAAACAATATTTTAAATGCAAAATTGATTGCCTTGCATTACCTGAAAATGCAAGGACAATGTGTATACACTGATTTATGTGTATGAGTAGTGTCTCGGGGCGGTGTTTATGCCTTAGAGATACTGTATTGTATTTAACTACCATTTGAAATTGTGATTGCGCAGTTGTTGCGTAGGAAACTATATGCATGGTGTAATGTGTATAGGAAAAAGGGTGAATGCTAAGGTTAGGAACTATGACCTTAGGGATTTGGATAATGAAATGAACAAGAAAACTTGGAATTTTATTGAGAATAAAATGAAGCCCGAGTGGTTGGAATTTAGCGCCACTTAGGAAATGAGCGGAGTCGAGTTCATGGTTGTTAGAATCTATTAATAATTGGCATACATTGCTAGTTAGACGAAATCTAAAAAATTAAATGATTCTTGTTGCCATTGAAATACGTAGATGGCTAGTCGAGGGCCAGGAGTGAGGCGTCTAGAAGTCTGTTGTTTCTGATAATGGAACAAACGATTGTTTGAAACATGGGTGACAATAGCTTGTTCATCATGCGAGTAGCCATAGCGGGGTGATCGAGAGATCTGTGCCTCAGCAGGGGATCTGTCCTCCGAGCATTCTGGGGGATCCGGCAGCGATATTAACCTTGCCTCTTAGATTGAGATCTATGGGCCACCTCCATCTGTAGTTGATTAGGCTGCGTTCGGTAGAAAGAGTGAAGACCCCAGTATGGTAGAAATGGGCAAGGACCTCTTGAGACCTTAGAGGAGCCTTTGTATGTGAGTTCTCCCCTAGAGATTAGGGCGAGAATAGGTATGATAGGTCTTGGTTGCGAGTTGGAGATCTCGGGGACTCTACTCACAGTGGACCTGAGGAACATGGACATGTCAGAGTTCGATGTCATCCTGGGGATGGATTGGCTAACAGCTTACAGGGTCGTTATCGATTGTGAGCGTAGGAGGGTTATCGCTTACACGCAGGACGATACTTGTGTGGTATTTCAGGGGGATAAGCATGACATTTTGCCCCAGACAGTATACGAGTCTAGGTGTCAGGGACAGTTAGCAGGTTGGATAGAGAGCCTTACCTTAGAGGACAAGGAGAAACCAGACTTAGATCTACCTCGAGTAGTTTGCGAGTATGTGGATGTTTTTTAGGATGAGCCTAAGGTTACCTCCATAGGGTTGTAGACCCGGTATCGAGTTACACCTGATGCCGCGTCTACATGACTCAGCATAGGATGGCGCGGTTGAGTTACGGGAACTCGAGTCCATTTACGAACTCTTGGACAAGGGTTCATTGGGCGAGCACTTCGCCATGGCGCTCGGTTCCGTTTGCAAGAAGAAGAGACGAACTAGCCATTTGTGCATTGATTACCCGGCCAGTTGAGCGGGTTCGATGAATCGGTGCCCGTGCGAGTTGGCGATTTATTTGATCGAGTTGAGGAGCGCGAGTCTACTCTAAGATAGACCTTAGCGGTTACCATCAGGCGAGGTTAGGGAGGCAGAATATCTAAGGCGGCGTTTAGGGCGTTATGGGCACTTTGAGTTCACGGTGATGCCCTTTGGATTGGCGAATGCAAAAGCATTCATGGATCTCATCGTTAGGTGTTCAACCCTATTTAGATCAGTTTGTCGGCTAGTCGCCGTGGATGATCTTGATCTACTCCCGGTCAGTGGGAGCATGAGTATCACTTGAGGATCATTTACCGAGTTCTTGAGAGACCATCGGTTATGCAGCTAAGTTCGAGTAAGTGCGAGGTTTTAGCTTGCGGGAGATTTAGGACACGTGGTGTCGACACAGGAGTGTCGGTCGACCTAGAAGAAAGGTTGAGGCCGTGATGAGTTGGGAGGGCCGAATGTCAATCTTCGAGAGATCACGTAATTTCTTGGGATTGTTGGGTATTCTGAGGTCGAGAATCGAAATTTGAAGTTGTCTATTCGGGGCAGGATCGTAGGATTTCGCCTACGGGACATGGACTCCACGGTTGGGACGACCCTGACCATAGAGAGAGAGATCGAGGATCCTCGGAGCACTCGGGATGCGAGTGTTGATAGCAAGAGGGAGGATCAACCTTCTTCTAGTTAAAGGGAAGAGGCGAGAAGACCTGCTTCACCGGATTTGGATTAGGGCTAGGATTGGGCATGTGAGATGGGATTGCCTTAGAGACAGGGATCCCAGGGTTTGGGACAGCGCGAGTCCGATTAAACGTAGAAACGAGGGAGAATTATCGGTTTATTCCCTCTACACCCTAGTGCAGGTCGGAGGAACTAGTTTCGGTTTCGAGGGGTGCTATCTGACACTCGACAACTGAGATAGGCCGGAGGGACGGAGTGTGGAGTCGAAGTCGGGGAACTGATTAGGTTGAAGCGTGAGCGTGGTGGATATAGGGTGGTAGACCTATTGATTGTTGATGTCAAGCATGACATGGATGAGTTGACAGCCATCGGGTTGTCAGTAATTGGGATCGTAGCCGGGTTGTCATACCCGACACGACCATGGATTTGGGCTTAGAGGTTAAGGCCTTTAGAGAAGCTAGGAATAGATGTTCTTCCCTAGGATGTAGGGTGAAAGTTGACCTGATAGGTCGGGATTATGAGTGAGAGATCTCTGAGATTCTGCTCATAGTGGACCCTAGGATAGGGTGTCCATGATGGCCAAATTCCGTGTGCCGCGGTAACGTGCGTCCCAGTCGGGTGTGGGTGCGGTATGGTCGTCGCGCTCTTGGTGAGGTGTGGGTTGAGTTTGTCTTTAGGGTACATCTAATGAAGACTCATAGTTAGATTCGAAATGAAGTAATTAAAGTGTGTTGGGAAAAGCAAAGGGGGCAATTAATCCTGGGTGAGAATCCTGGAGTTAGGGTGTAAGAGGCTAGGCATAAATTTGCAATATGAATGTAAGAGCTCCGAAGTGTGAGGCGAAGAGTTAAAGTTAATCGAGATGAAAACACGGTCGGTATCACGTCAGACTTAGAGTTGAGTATTAAGTCGGGGTGATTTCGAGATTTAGATACCTTTGGAAATCGCATTGGGTGTTGAGCGTGAGGCTCGGCATATGAGTGTCATACATGACATGGACTAGGTGGCGGTCCATTGAATTTGTCGTGATTGTGACCTTGGGAAGGTCGGCGTTTACACAAAGTAAGGGTTGTGTAGGGTTACACGTTGTGTGGATTATATCTGAGTGTTAGAGGACATCTTTTGTGGCGTACGTCTGGATCGTAAGAGGTAGGCGGGAAGAGCACGCGCCAGTGGAATTAAGCTACGATAAGCGAGTTATCGGTGAGTATGCGAGATGGCACCATATGAGGCATTGTATGGGAGGCGTATGAGTCAGTTATGTTGGACCGAGGTGGGAGAGAGTTCCATCGCGATCTGATCTGATTAGAGACACACCAGGAAGGTGAGCGATGCGGCCGGCGTCTTCTCACGGCTTAGAGCAGGCAGAAGAGCTATGCAGATGTGCGACGTCGACCCTTAGAGTTCGAGGTTGGGGATCATGTCTTCTTGAAGGTGATGCCTAAGAGAGGAGTGGTCAGGTTCGGCAATCGCGGAAAGCTATCGCCGAGATTCATTGGGCCTTTCGAGATCCTCGAGAGGATATGCACTGTTGCGTGCCGGTTGGCGTTACCACCCAGCATGTCAATTGTCCACGAGGTATTTCACGTCTCCATGCTCGGTATATCGGATCCGGCTCATGTGGTGGATTGGGGACGAGGCGAGTTAACGCGATAGGACTGAGGAGGGACCGGTGTGTGCATTTTGAATCTTGCGTGATCGGGTTTGCGACGCAAGACCGTGAGGCTAGTGAGGGTGCTATGGAGGCACTATGGAGTGGAGGAGTCAACGTGTGAACGCGAGGACACGATGCGGGCCACCTATCCCTTCTTGTTTAGGGATAAAGGTACGTGGTTTGGTCGTTTAAGATTTAAATGACTGTTTACATGCATGGTAGAGTGCAAATTGCATATGCATGTGAGTGATTGTGATCGTTCAGAATTTCGAGATGAAATTCCTTTTAAGGAGGGGAGAATGTAAGACCCGAGAAATTCCAATTTCTGGAAAGAGGGCAAAATCGTAATTTCGGTTACAAAATTGTAATTTCAGTTAAAATCCAGAAATTTGTGCAGATCTCGGATAATGAAACAAATTTATAGTTGGAATCCTCTCGCGAGAAATCTATTGCGCGTAAATTTCATCAGATTCGAAAGACGGTCGGGTGCACGTTTTGAGCATCGCGGTTCGGGTGCCGTAAAACGATTTTCGATGCAATGAAAGTCACATATAACAAGTACTCATGTACATATAAGTGGTATGAGTAAATGATGAAAATGGATGGCTAGAGATAGTCTTTAGGAGTGTCAAAACTAGGAAAAGAGGGACAAAATTGGCAATTTGAAATTTGATTAAATGGCACAAAAAGACAAAAAAAAAATGCTACAGTGCTCATCTCCTACAATTTAAAGAAGCAAAAACGTGAATTTGGGGAGGGGTTGATCCAGTAGCCGAAAATGGAGAATTTCTTTAGAGAGAGAAACTTCTCTCTAAAATATCGCGCGATCCGACTGTCGGCAGTCTTTGGGACAAGAAGGAAAGCTGCTCTACGCGGAGAGGGCTTCGCGTGGGTACCGGATTTAGGGAGTTTCCTCAAACTCCGTGAGGTAGGGGTTTCTCCCTACTTGGGTTTTACACTTTATTTAAGTGTTTTTCAATGTTTCGGTTAGCTTGAGGCCTTGAATGGCCGTTTGATCGGTTCTAAAACTTGGGACCGAATTGTTTGAATTTATTGAAACCATTTGTGAAAACAGTGGCCGTGAGGGGCTGTTACGGGCTGTTTTTGGTGGCTAATTTGTGCATTTATGTGTTAATGTATGTATTGGTTTGGATGAGTAGGAATGGGCGGAGTGAAATCTTGAGTTCACAAAGTGAGCAGGTAGTGTGATTTTTAGGAATAGTAAGCTGATGAGTATCTTAAATACTCATTTTATCCATATGCTTTTAGTTAGTTTTCTTGTGTTTTATGTTAAATAAGTGCCCTAATTCTCTAAAAGCTCACTCCTGTAGTCAAGGTCATCATTTGGTGGAATTGTGCAAAATTGGTGGAAAAGCGCTACAAAAGCAACGAGAGACTGCGAATTTTGACATTTTCAGACATCATATGAGCTCCTATTGCATCAAGACATATATGTATGGATTCCTACACTTCAAAAGAGCTTTCTAGAATTTACCAGAACACCAAAATTGGAGTTCGAACAAAGAGATTATGCAAGTTCCAAAACTTGAAGAAAATCCAGCAAACATTTCGCACCTTCAGCAGGGCTGTATTTTGAATTTTCAGATATCATATGAGCTCATATTGCGTCAGACCATATATGTATGGATTCTACACTTCAAGAGCTTTCCAAACGGTACCAAGAACACCCAAATCGGAGTTCGTATGACGAGTTATGGCCTTGAAGTTGGAGGCGAAAACGGGGACTGCGGCAACGTCGCGACGTGAGAAGCGACGTCGCGACGTTGCGAGAAAAAATGCGAAACGACGCGTCGCGACGTTCTTTGCACGACGTCGCGACGTTCGAGTCGGTTTTGGGTGGTTTTAGCCCATTTTGGGCCCATAATGGAGGTTTTTAAGCTCAAACCCGAAGAAACGAAGAGAGGAGGCGGCTAGGGCTCGGAGGAGGACTTTTGTCACACTTTGGGACGAGGAGGAGGTGGGGAGAACATTTATGAAGATTTGGGAGAAGATCATAAGTTGTGGAAGAAAATCAAAGAGAATCACCATCATTTGATCATTATAGTTTCTTCTTCCTCTTTTCTCATGTTTTATCCTAAATTTATGATGTATCAAACCTACATCATGCTTTAAATTCGTAGATCTAGGGTTTTGGTTATTAATATTGAACATGAGTTTTATATCTATTTGGTAATGTTCCGTTTCTATTGTTTCTTGTGAATGCACCTCTATTGATTCATACTTGGTTCTATTTACATATTGATTTACGGCTAATCTCAATGTAATTGATGGTTCTTTGCAAGATACGAGAAGGGAGTAAAATGACGTAGATGAATCGGCCTGGTGGCGCAGTCGTGTAGAAATTATCGGTAATTAGGAGGCGTGTGAGACTTTTGGATCTTAAAGCATCTCTAATGCTTGGGGTTGAGTTGAGAAGCAAAAGACCTAGTGTTAGTTGGTAGGTTATTCGACCTCGAGAGAGACTTATAATTAAATTAGACAAGAGTCGCCTTGGAAAGCATTTTCATGAAACAATAGAGTAGAATTTTGACTTAGATCTAAGAGGATTGTCGGTGCACCCGAAGTACCTAGGAATTTATAATCTCTTGGTATCCCTTAGTTGTGAACTTCATTAATTACATTTAGAAATTTCATTAGTTTAGTTTAAATTTTGTTTTACTGTCACAATTGTTAGTTTGGATATTAGAGAAGCATTATAATTTTGGCACTTAGCATCCCATTTCTCTGGATCGATATCCGTGCTTAGAGTACACTTTATTACTTAATGACGTATACTTGCGCGGAATAGGCGCTCTTTTATATTTTAAAAAATAATTTTATATACACATCACTAAAATACGCCTATCAAGTTTTTTGTGTGAATTCTTAGGGTGAATCAGAGTGTTTATGCTAATATCAATATAAGTGCTTCTTTAATACTTCAAACATTTTTATGTTTATATTTGTGTAGTTTGAGTTTTGATACTTTTTTGTTTTCTTTGCATAAATTTTTTGAGGTTAAAATCACAATGGATCCTATCATCGAGTTGATGACAAATGCATTGTCTCACCTTGAAGCTGACAACTAAGAATCACGACGAACAGTGATGAGCATCGAAGAAGATTGGCTTGACTCAAGTGCGAAGTCAGAGTGTGGCAACCATATGGATCAATGGATTATGCTCAATATGGAGGTACCCCATGCTTGAGCAATCATAATTTACAGATGGAGCCACCACCCAAACACACAAATTGGAATACAAGCTATACCATTCCGCACACTCCACGAGTCGAAGATCAAGCTAGAAAGAAGCTATGGATAGAATTAAGAAGAACTCAAAATTTGCATTTACCAGTAGTATGACCTGAATTTTCCAAGATCAATGGATGAAATGGACTACTCAAGTTGGGTTGCCTCGAGTTTTTAATCCAAATGAGATAAATCAACCTCCACATGAGAGAATGACAAAGTTAGAGGCAGCATTAATTGAAATGAAAGAGTTCATCTTTGAATATGTGACATCTCAAGTTCAATTCATGGAGATTGACAAGGGCTAATGTTCAAATTCGGCATACACCATTCGATAGCTTGAAGAAAGAGATGAAATAATGGCCACTTCTAGTACTCGACTTACATTTGAGAAAAACGACCTAAAGATGAGGAGAGTAAGTATAGAAAGAACTAGTGGCAAAATACTATGAATGAACGAGAGAATATGGCTACAATGTCCTTTGAAGGACAACGTGAGGATTAACGCCATGCACTCTTGGAGTGAATCTGAGAAAAGAAAAGCTGGAGCTATAATGAAATCACTTCAAGAGGTAATGAAGAACTTGAGAAGCTTAAAAGGTGGAGGATGATGATGCGAAACTTGAAATCGCAGTTGAAAGGAGGAAAAAGAGTCGACTACTCAGGAATCATGAAAAGGTAAAAGAGGAAGTTGTAAAGCCTTTTCCGGAGATGACTTTATGGGGTGAGATGCATGAAGAATTGAAAAATGAGAAGACGATCCCATATTCTAAGGTGGATGAGTACATCATTCACTTGAGCAGCAATTGAGAGGAACCATTGTAAACAAAAATTTAAAATAGAAAATCAAAAAAATAATAAGATTGTGGAAGACTATGTGCTCAAGTTCTTGATTGAGGCACAACTATAAACCTCTTAGAGAAGGATGGAGGCAGAAACACCAACTCATCCGTAGTTGGTAGAGTCTAGTTTGGACTCGAAAAAAGCGGAGGCCGGCTCCTTGGGAGGCAGCCCAAGCAGGATTTTCTTTCCTTTTCTAATTTCAAGTAGTTAGTTTTGAGTTTTTAATAAATTTTCGTACTTGAATTTTGTTTTACTACGTGTTTTAGTTTTTAATTTCAGGTTTTGAAGTTCAAATCTGGTTTTGGAAGCTAAAGGTTGGCTGAAGTTGATAGTCTGGGTGGCAAGAACCCAAGAGGAAACCATATTCAAGCACCCCCTTCATTTGGACTTAAAGTCTAACCCCCTCTTAACCTCTTTGCCTCCAAAAGCGAGCCATATTCATTGGAGCAACTTCCGAGGAGACTTGATCAACCTCGGGCGATTACTCATTATCCATTCTTGCTTTTGTTTCACGTGAGGACAATGTTTAATTCGAGTTTGGGGAATTTGAATTCAATTTATTTTATTTTTTAATCCAGCTTTTGTATCTCGCTACGCATTTTGGTTATTCCTTTATTTATTTGGGTTGTTTGCATGAGTTTTCTTTCTTTCTTTTGTTTTTGTTTCATGTCTCCTTATGAGTGAGTTTGATGCCTTGTGGGCTTGTAGAGAAGGTCATTTTGAACACAAACATTTGAAAAATAACACGAAGTGCAAAGTGGATTGGACCCTTAGGTTTTTAAATGATTTGGAATTGTGTGCTTTGCTTGGTATGGGTGACTTAGAAAGCAGTCACCTCCTTGTCAACTGAAGCTATTTCTCAAAGTCTATCACACACACACTTTGGTCTCCTTGTATGTGGTCCCCGGACTCTTTGCCTTGAATTCAACTAACCTTGGGGGATTCTAACCATCTAAGTGATGGGACACCCAATCAAAAGAGGATTGCCATTGAGCCCCAACTAAAAAGAAAAAAAATGAAAAAACAATAGAAAAAGTCAAAAGTGAAAAGAAGAAAGAAAAAAAAAAGTCAAAAAAATAGGCTTGTGAATTAGAATAAGTGGATCATCCAATCGGAATCCCGGGCACAGTCCGAGGGGCCTTTCAAAGCCTAATGCCCTAAGTGGCTTGTAGAAGGTCATTTTGAACACAAACATTTGAAAAATGGCAAGTGCAAAGTGGATTGGACCCTTAGGTTTTTAAATGATTTGGAATTGTGTGCTTGCTTGGTATGGGTGACTTAGCTTAGTCACCTCCCTTGTGCTTCAAGAAGCTATTTCTCAAGGAATCTATCACACACACACTTTTGGTCTCCCTTGTATACCTTGGTCCCGGACTCTTTGCCTTGAATTCAACTAACCTTGGGGGATTCTAACCATCTAAGTGATGGGACACCCAATCAAAAGAGGATTGCCATTGAGCCCCAACTAAAAAGAAAAAAATGAAAAAACAATAGAAAAAGTCAAAAAGTGAAAAAGAAGAAAGAAAAAGAAAAAAAAGTCAAAAAAATAGGCTTGTGAATTAGAATAAGTGGATCATCCAATAGGAATCCCGGGCCTGATCCGAGGGCCTTTCAAAACCTAATGCCCTAAGCCAACTGGCCGAGAGTCATTGACTTCATTGCCCGCTACATGGGACAGAAGATGGATCCTTCCCACAACCTAGGGCCTTTGAGTTTGGTTGAGTGTTCGGGGTGAAGTTTGAAGGGAATTTAATGCATGGTGCCCTTAACCAACTGGTGGGGAGTCACCAATGGATCCATGCAAGGGAACACTCATCTAAAACTTCTTGGCGTGGATTCTCCTTCATTTTTAGGTATTTAGAAATTTTTAGGTATTTTGGTATGAATAAAAGGGTGCGTTCATCATTTCTTAGTTAGCTTCTTCCAAAATAGGTGAGTTGAGCTTAAGTTTGGGGTGTTAGGACCTTGCTATACGCGAAGATCATGCTATCACCTACATGTAGTTTCATGGGAAGGTCCTTTGCTTGGACTTGGGGGTTGATTTGTTTGCTCACCATTCTTTAGCTGCCATGTTCCTTAAGCTAAAAGTTTAAGGATCCTAAATTTTTGGTTGAAAAGGCTAATGTTGCTAAATTGTGTTCATAGTGATTCTTTGCATTGAAATCATGTTATCATACTCATCTCATTGTATTTTTTTAGTTCATGTCATTTCAATTTTGTTTTGTTTTGAGTTGGTCTCTTGCTTAGGGACAAGCAAGAATTTAAGTTTGGGGGTGTGATGAGTATCTTAAATACTCATTTTATCCATATGCTTTAGTTAGTTTTTCTTGTGTTTTTATGTTAAATAAGTGCCCTAATTCTCTAAAAGCTCACTCTATGATCGGAGTCATCCAATTTAGGTGGAATTGTGCAAAATTGGTGGAAAAGCTGCTACAAAAGCAAGGAGAGGCTACTGAATTTGACATTTTCAGACATCATATGAGCTCTATTGCATCAATCCATATATGTATGGATTCTACACTTGAAGATTTCTAGGGTACGAGAACACCAAATTGAGTTCGAACAAGAAGTTATGCAAGTTCCAAAACTTGAAGAAAATCGGCGAACGTGCAGCACCTTCAGCAGGAGGCTACTGTATTTTGACGTTTTCATAAATCATATGAGCTCATATTGCATGAAGTCATATATGGATAGATTCTACGCCCAGTCTTTCCAAGCGGTACCAAGAACACCCCGAATCGAGTTTGTATGACAAAGTTATAGCCTTACGAAGTTGGAGCAAAAACAGGGGACTGCAGCAACGTCGCGACGTGAGAAACAGCGTCGGCGTTGCGAAACTGCGAGCAGCGTCGCGGCGTTGCTGCCGCGGCGTCGCTGACGTTCGATTAGGTTTTGGGTGGATTTTAGCCCATTTTTGAGCCCGTAATGGAGGGTTTTAAGCTCAAACCCGAAAGAGGCGAAGGAGGCGCTAGGGGCTCGGAGGAGGGGACTTTTGTCCACACTTTGGGACCAAGGAGGAGTGGGAGCTGTTTATGAAGATTTGGGGAGAAGATCATGAGATTTGTGGAGAGAAAATCCGAGACTCACCATCATTTGATCATTATAGTTTCTTATTTCCTCTTTTCTCATGTTTTATCCTAAATTTATGATGTATCAAACCTCTATCATGCTTTAAATTCGTAGATCTAGGGTTTTGGTTGTGTATTGAACATGAGTTTTATATCTATTTGTTAATGTTCCGTTTTCTATTGTTTCTTGTGAATGCACCTCTATTGATTCATACTTGGTTCTATTTACATATTGATTTGGCTAATCTCGATGTGGTGAGTGGTTCCTTTGCAAGATCCCGAAGGAGTAAAGAACTAGACATAGATGAATCAACCCTAATTGGCACAGT
Organism: Tetrastigma voinierianum; assembly: GCA_016808115.1. Taxonomy (NCBI): domain Eukaryota; kingdom Viridiplantae; phylum Streptophyta; class Magnoliopsida; order Vitales; family Vitaceae; genus Tetrastigma; species Tetrastigma voinierianum. The sequence continues at coordinate 334,646 of JAEQBH010000706.1, read as the reverse complement.
AGTGTAGAAATTATGGTAATTAGGAGGCGTGTGAGACTTTTGGATCTTAAAGCATCTCTAATGCAGGGTTGAGCTAAGGAAAGCGAAAGACTAGTGTTAGTTGAGTAGGTTATTCGACCTCGAAACATAATTAAATTAGACAAAATTACGCCTTGAAGCATTTTCATGAAACAATAGAGTAAATTTTGACTTAGATCTAAGAGGATTGTCCGATTGCACCGTACCTAGAGATTTATAATCTCTTAGGTATCCCTTAGTTGTGAACTTCATTAGTTACATTTAGAAATTTCATTAGTTTAGTTTAAATTTTGTTTCTTGTCACAATTGTTAGTTTGGATATTAAGAAGCATTATAATTTTGGCACTTATCATTTTCTACGTGAGAAGGATCGATGTCAGATTCTTTAGGTACACTTTATTACTTGACAAGCGTGTACGGAATAAACGCTCTTTTATATTTTCTGAATAATTTTATATACACATCACTAAAATCGCCTATCGATGGCGGGGTTTCACTATTCGAAACAGTGTTCTCAAAATATATTTTTTGTGTGAAAATGTGTTTGATCGAGTGATTCAAGTTAAATTGCTCGTGTTTGATCATTAGCCCAAGTGAGCTAATTTTGTTGTATGAAATGAGAATTTACATGACATGATTGTGTGAATTGAATTTTTGTAAATATATGCATGTTTATATATTTACCTGTGAATTAGACTGTATTGGAATTGGCATACATGCATTCCATATACCTTTAGGTACCACCCCAGGGCTATAAGAGTGAGTGCTTGAGATGAGTCTAGAAAATGGTTCGGAGGGTTGTCCTAAAAATGTTAATTATGAAGGGTAGTCAAATTAAAAATATCGATCGTCGGAGGCGGCTTAATTAATATACATCAGGAGGAGTGATCAACAAATAATATCAATCGTCGAAGGGTTGCCCAATTGATATACACACATCGGAGGTTGTCCACAAACAAACAAAATAATAAAATTCTCATAGAGGCTTGGCGAGTGTGAGAGTCGGTGAGGACTTCGGGTACGAGATGGAGTTAGACATTGAGTAGGATCGTCGTTTTTGCTGAATGTGTGTTTGTTCTGGAACGATGCGAGCAAACCAGGTGGAGAGTAACCACTTAGGAGCCATTCCACTGCGAGCATTAGCTCACCTGTCGAGGATACTATTTCTGAGTACAGGGAGCATGCGAGGGACGGCTCAGTCCCCAGAGATTGAGGATTGAAGAAAGGCTGGGGTTGTGGCTTGGTTTATGATGTATACATGTATTGGAAACTTAATTTTAGTATATGTATTGTATAGGAGTAAAAATGTTGAACTCTTGTAACTATTGACTATAGTTGGATTCATAGTTGGTATGTATGATGGTAATTGTTTATAGATTTAGTGGTCGTTTACTCTTGGGATTATATTGCCTTTATTTGGGACAGGTATATCACGAGGTTTTGTATTTTGGTAGAGCTCCACAGTAGAAAGGAGACTGGATTTTCGTGAAAAATGTCGGGCCCACGAGCATTCACAGATATTCATGGGTTGGCCGAGTAGTCAGCGAACCCACAGTTTTTGGGCGTCACACATCATCTCTCTGAGGAAATCTGCCCGAACCAAAACTCGGATGTCCCCCGATAGCTAGGGGATATGCGGTATGGCATATGTGAAACATAATATGACAGAATATCAAAGCATGGCCCCCCATCTCGACGAGGGTGGTCTACACCAAACCAACAAACTCCAAATGGTCCTAATAACTAGGGGGATATGCCCCAATATGGCATTTGATAGAAACATGATGAAACCCTAGAATATCAAAGCATGGCCCACCATCTGGCGGTATCTGCTTAAACGAAAAACTCCCATATGAAGTCGATAACTAGGGGGTGGAAGGTATGCCCTCGTACAAAATCGAATGCTCCATAATCCAAGCAACCAATTGACATCCGATCATCCATCAGAAAAGAGTGCTAACCTGAGGTCATTCAGAACCACAACTAGAAACAAATCCAAGCACTAGTGGGTGTCTTCCAGAAAAAGCAGCATGATGATGTCCAAGTATTAGCTTAGATCACAGGATACCTATCCAAAATAGATGTTATCAAAGAAGAGCGTTTGATTCCATGGCTGGGAACGGTCTTCACGATATGAAATATAATGTAGGCTTGGGGTGATAAGGTAAAAGAAATGAAAGGAAACTAGGCTCCAGTACCAGTGGTCGAATCAGATGCCTCGTGTTATTTGAGATGCCATGCGTAAGAAGTCTGTGAACCATGGACATATTAAGGCATCATGTGATTACTAATAATAATGATTTAACTAAAGTGCATGTGGTGAGATAGGTAAGAGGATAAGGATGTAGAGTGAAACATCGGACTTCAGGAAATCAATAAACATATGAGGTGATAAATGTGAAAATGAAATTATGAAGATAAATAAAAGTAAGGGGAAAAAAAACTAATGATGATATGATGAATCTACCCAGAATGCATAGGAGGCATGTCATCGAAAAATGGAATTATGAATATGACATTGACTCAGAGCCCCTAGGAGAGGATCGGTCATCTCACATACCACTAACAAAATCTCAAAGTAAGCACATGATACTGGGATCTTAGGAAGCTCACACACGAACTCTCATAAGTAACACATACACTCGAAACAATGATGCTCATAAATCCATATACATACTCAAGGAATATTGATACTGATACCTAATATATACACGTGCGCATATATATATATATATATATATATATATATATATATATTGCGCATAGAATGAATAAAACAATGCGAAACAAACCAATATGGCAATAAACAAACATATCTCTAAGCATGAAGGTATAATAAAACAACTCTAATGAAATGACATAAGCCTCTTAAACTAAAGGTCTCTAAATAAATGTTGATGGAATGAGTGAAGGGACGACACGACAAACCCCTATGCAGTAAGATGAATAGATCACCAATCTAAGTGGGAAAGAATGAGATAGAACAAGAAGTTAGATAGAAAGAAAGTGGTGAAAACATAGAAACTATGACATGGAGGCGAATCTGATATGAAATTGAAGGTAGTAAAGCAATGTAAAGAATATTCATGATGTCCATGCTCATAAGATCCCTAAACTAAGGCATCCACACACCAGAGGGCCCATATCCCAGGTATGAAAAGGTAAGCAGGGCTATGAGTAAAAGATAGGCCAAAATGCGCGCATGAGGCTCAATGGGCTAGCAACGGTAAAAAATGTGAGTAACAAGTGATAAAGTATATGGCTAACCGAAATGATGGCCACCATCCACACCAACCATGGTCTCAGCATTAAAATTTTCAGTTAATCTACATTAGTTGGCTCGAGGAATTGGTTTATCACAAGTCCGTGACATGCGACTACGTAGCAGCCTGGATTCAGAGAGAGAATTATGCGATACGTGATCTTTTGTAGGGCGTATCTGGTACTAAGTGTTACATTATAATATTTTGGAGATGAAATTAGGAAATTATAAAACGAAAGACCCGGAATTAATAATAAAGCCAAGGGTAAATAGGTAATTTACCACTTGGGGACCTAGTGGTCATAAAGGGAAAGAATAATAAGGTTAATATATGAAAGAGTAATTTAAAAAGGAAATGTAAATAGAAGAAGTTGTAGGATTCAAGGCAATTAGAGAAAGTTGGAATAGAAATAGGAAATGGGGACCAAGGTGCAAGGAAGATAAAAGAAAAAAAAAGGGTTTTTGACTTGGCCAAACATGGCCTTAACAAACATGGATAAGAAGACCAAATTTGGCCTCGAATAGAGAGAACCGTAGAGGGAGAGAAGAGAGAGGAGGAAAGAAGAGAGGAAGAGGAAGAAGAAGAAGAGAGGCCCGAGCTCAGGTATGTAACTACTCAAATTCTTGTATGAATCTCCCATGATAGCATAGTTATTAGTTGTCCCCCAGACTGGGGCTTGTTAGGATTTCATCCTAATCAAAGATTGATTGAAAATAGGGTGAGTAAAACCATATGGTACATGATAGTTATGGAATCCTCTCTTTTAGTGGATTCATGGGTAAATTGAGAGTATTAATTGGAGTTAGGGTTTAAGACAGGCCCCTAACAATCATCATATTTGGGTTGAGTATGGGTCATAGCCCATATTAGAATGGTATTAGGGAGAAATTCATGGAAAGGTTTTGAAGAGATACAGTAGTGAAAGAGGATTTGAATAGAAAGAGATGTCAAGAGATGAAAATGAAATGGTTTTGAAGTGTATATGGAATCTCAGGTTGATTGGATGGAAAAAGCTATGGAAGAAGAAATGGGCGAGGCACATTACGGAAAAGATTCGAGGGGGTGTCTCAAGTACGAGGAATGCTCTGTTTTTCTGTTTGGACCAGTTTTCGTAGTTTAGCCATAACTTGAACATTTCTTATCCGATTTGAGTGATTCAAGTGGATAATTAAACTATACTTCAAGGAGAACCAAACATCCAGAAATAGGCATTGTCAAATTCTGATTCTAGGTGGCTTAAAAATTTACTCAAAGTGGGGCCATGTACAAGCCAAATTCTGGTTTTAGTTTTGAACATAGAGTAGTCCCGGGTGTTTAGGACGTAACTCGAGTTTCGGTGCTCCGATTTGGGTGATTCCAATTGGAGAAGAACCCTTAGAACCTTAGATTTAAAATAGTACAAATAGTATCATAATCTGGAGTTAGACCCTGGAAAATGAAGTAATACAAATTGTCCCTATGTTATGTCTATAAATTGACTAGTTGACATGAAAATGCCATAACTTTAGTTGGGATGATCCGATTGGATTTGATTCCAATTTGCAAATAAATATATTCATAGAGAATAAAATATGGAGATGAGTGTATGGTGGATTAAATGGAAATTATGGTTAATGTGTAGTTGTGGTTTTTCTTGAAAAAGTGAAAATATTCTCCGGACCCGGAAGCTTGGAATTCGACGGAAGCGAGGCGGGATTGAGCGTGAGCGTGAGTGTAAAATGATGTTTTGCAAATTGAGTTTTAAAAGTGAAGCGATTTTGATGTTTAAAATGAAAGTTTAATGTAAATGTTTATATTGCCTAAATGAAAAGTTTTGATGTAAATGAAAAGTTTAATGTACATGTTTATCTTGCATCAATATATATATATTTATATTAAAATTATATATGTATCATATGTTAAGGCATTATGAAGGATTTAAAATGTATGAATGCATAAATGTATAAATGATAAAGTAAAGGATTTAAATGGATTTAAAGTATATTTTGAAGAAGGTTTTCTTGATGGTTACCTAACCCCATATATTTGTTATGACTGATATCGGCGGTACCTTAAGGCGTGTAGGATTAGGGTAAAGTTATAGGTTACTAAGCGAGGGAGGAAATAGGTGTTTAGGTAATATCCTTACACGTGATAGGTGCTATGTTGGAACCTATGCAAGCGTGAGGTTTCTCGCGATTGTAGTGGTTATAGGTGGAATGGTATCCTCACCATCGATTGCCCGAGCGTTCGGTGTGTTTATCCTGGGTTCATGAAAGAAAGAAGAAGAAAGAAGAAGAATGAAAGAAAGAAAAAAAAAAGTTTAAGGCGCAAATTCTTATTTTAATTGTATAGTATGTATTAACTTTGATATCTGCGAAAATGTTATCTTGTGAGAGTGTACACTCACTGGGCTCCTTTAGCTCATTCTTTTCCATTATGTTTCAAAAAACATTTTTTCAGGACCCGAGGCAGGTGCGCGGTGGGGAGTACCCTCTGTGCGATGGTCGAGCCATTGAGGAGGCGACAGGCGTGATTTCATTGTATATACATTTTGCATATTGTATATATTGAATATTTTGTCATGTATATAGGTATATATGTATATATATTGAAAAGGAAGTACGTGGGCTTTGATCCTCAGTGGACGAGGTACGTAGGCGGTCGGCTTAATTCCGGCTCAAGCCCAAATCTTTTGATAAAAATGTGCATGGAATTAAAGAAAGTTTGAATGTTTTGATGATTTGAAGTGAATAAATGTATATGTGTATATATTGTGTTTCGACAAGGTGGATTCCAGGAGTCCTAAAACGGAAGTTGAGTAGTTGGAGGATTGAAAGATTAGAAGTGTTTTTAAATGTTTTCGTTGTGTTTTGTAAATTTGGGAAAGTCCAAAATGTAGAAACTTCCGCCAATTTTTTCCGAAAAATCCAAGTGTTCAAAAGAAAGAAAAAAAAAAACTTTCACTTCGCTCCGCATTATTTTCTAAAGATATTAAGGATTAAAGGGTTCGCCCATGGATTTTATTTGACTGCTTTTAGGAAAAGTTTTTATGATCCATTGAGTGCACGGAGGTCCCCTGGGTTCAAGGAGGTTAATCCGAAACGGATCCTTCTCAACGCGGTATCGAGCCACGCTTTGTAAATGTTATAAAGATTTGAAAATTTTATTTTCATATGATTGTTTTAATGTTTTATTTTAAAATTGCATAAATTATTTTATGTGATTTAAAATCATATAAGCATTACATGACATATTAAAATTTTTGAATTCATGAAATGCGGTCAAGCGAGGCCGACCCGCCACCAGGAGAGCTCCTGAGGCATTAGTACCACCACCCGAGGAATATGTTGATGAGTCTGCTTATGTTCCTCCACCCACAATATATAGTGACCCTATGCCACCACAGACAGGGCCGCCACCGCCTCCTGAGGTCGTGGGAGGACAGATACCTTTAGAGCGTATGGTCTTACCTTTTACCACTTCATTACATCACCCAGAGCCGAGCTTTATGTAGAGGGGGCGAAAGTTAGTGGGCACGTAATTCATGATGGATTGGGAGACCCAAAGGCTTCACATGGTTAGAGGGAATTGAGCGGGTCTACTGTGTGATGCACACAAGAGGAGCAGATGGTCACTTTTTCTCGCCTTCTCTCACGGACAGAGACAGGAGCGGGAGGGCAACAGGAGGAGATGCCCAGAGGAAGTGTCCTGGGCACAGTTCAAGGAAGAGTTTATAGATAAGTTTGTTCCAGCCAGTTACAGAGATGTGAAGGCCGAGGAGTTCTTTAGGTTAGAGCAGGGACACTTCCATGACGACATGATGCATTTTTCCTGGAGCTCGCTTATGTCCCATTTATCGTGGATGGATCAAGTTTCAAGACCAAGAGGTTTGTCGAGGTCTTAGTCCAAATGGGATTAGACAACAAGATGGGCCGATAGCCCACACACAAGATGGCCAAATAGTAGAGTCAGAAGAAGGCTGAGAGGAGCATGGGTTGAAATCTCGTGCTACGCTCAGTCAAGCGACGTAAACCGAGTGGGTCGACGTGGTCTCGTGGAGGTTCCAAGTATGGGCCAAGAGGGGAGGAAAGAGGCGTTGACCGTGGCGCAGCGCCCGGGGGCACAAACCCAGCCAGGTCTGAGGCCACGCATGTAGCTCCAAGGGTCCAAAGCCAGAGTGTGCTCAGTGTGGGAAGAACCATTATGGTGAGTGCAAATTTGGCACGGACAGTTGCTTTAAGTGCGGACAGCCGGGACACTTCGCCAAAGAGTGCCCACAGATAGTTTCCTGGCGGGACGAGTAATGCATGTGACGAGGCAAACTTCAAGGCCGGGTAGAGGTCGTGGTCGTGACGAGTCGAGAGGCTCCAGCAGGCCCCACATATTTACTGCACTGAGGACCAAAGAGGTAGAGGTCACCCATCCGTAGAGGACATGGGACGACCAAACACGTTAGGTGTTTGCCCAAATAGAGGCGTATGGTAGCACTAGAGGTTATGACAAGTACTATCCAAGTTTCTTTGAGCAGGGACGTTTATGTCTCGATAGATCCGGTGCTACTCACCTCGCTTATTTCGTAATTTATCGCATTATGAACATAGAGATACAAATTCATAGATTGTAGTATGGTAGTTCCTTCCTACGTGAGATCCACTTACAGCGTGATAGAGTATACATGGGTTGTAGAGTGATTATTGAGGGCCATGAGTTTGTGAAGGCCAATGGTATCATTGACATCCGTGACTCGATGTGATCTAGGATGGACCGGTTGTTCGACATCATGCCACCAGTGGATTACTTTAGGAAAGAAGTAAGTTTTGTAGACCGGGGAACCAGAGTCATTTTTGTGGGGGTAAGGAAGATATTGTCCTCGAGTATGATGTCTGTGATGATGGCTGGGAAGATGCTTCGAAAGTCATATCCGGGGTATCTAGCCTATGCAGTGGAGGTGAGAGATAATGATATGAGACTGGAAGACATTCCGGTAGTCAAAGAATTTCCGGATGTGTTTCCAGATGATCTTCCAGATTACCTCAAATGTAGATTGATTTTCGCATCGACATCCTCGATAGGAACCGATTTCAGAGCACTTACGTGATGGCCCCCGCAGTAATTGAAAGAACTTAAGGTGCGTATGGAAATGGTCATACATGAGTACTTCCTTAGGGAGCACCAGTTTTATTTGTGAAGAAAAAGGACTAAGCATGCGATTATGTACTGGACACAGAGAGTTGAATAAGGTAACAATATGTAATCGCATCCTCTTTCCAAGGATTGATGATCTCTTTCACCGCCAGGAGCTAAGGCATTCTCCAAGATTGATTTGAGGCTGCTATCGCTTGAGAGTTCATGATGAGGATGTTTCCAAGACAGCATTCAAAACACGGTACGGGCATTTTGAGTTTCTAGTAATGCCATTTGGACTTACGAATGCCCCAACCGCTTTTATGGATCTCATGAACAGGATTTTTAGGCCTTACTTAGATCACTTTGTGATCGTGTTTATTGACTATATACCGATCTATTCGGCAAAGGAGAAGAAACATGCAGCACTTGGTGATACCCGCAAACATCGCATTTTAACACTTGCTATATGCTAAACTAGTAGTGCCGCTTGCTCGACAAAGGTCGCTTGGGATACATAGTTTCTCGGGGCAGAGGGGGTCTCAAAGGATTCATGGTAAGGTCGGTTATATTGAATTGAAACCTCCTAACAGTGTTACGTAGATAAGGAGTTTTCTGGTTTGGCAAGGTATTACCGTAGTTCGTTGAGGGGACTCAAGACAGCCGCACCTTTTAATAGATTGACAAGGAGGAACCGTTTATGGTCGAGGCTCGGCTACCGGGAGTTTCATGAACCGAAAGGAGATCGACTCGCCCAAAGATTTCACACTTCCCATCAGTACAGGATGGCTTGCAGTGTATTGTGATGCCTGGGCAAGGCCTAGGCTAGTATTAATGCAGAATGACAAGGTGATTGCATATGCTTCTAGGCAATTGAAGAAGCATGAACAGAATTATCCTACACACGACCTTGAGCTAGTAGCCGTAGTATTTGCCTTGCGGATATGGAGGCATTACTTACATGGAGTGCCCTGTAGGATTTTACCAGATCATAAGAGCTGAAAAGATCTGCTTACTAAGGAACCAACATGAGACAAGAGGAGCGAATTAACCGATCAAGGATTATGGATGTACCATTGAATATCATCCCGAGCTAACGCAAAGCAGATGCTCTTAGTAGAAGACCTATGAGTTCTCTATCGCACTTCGAGGGTCGTGGCATCTTCCTCGACTCATGTAATTGAGGTCCTTTGGTGTGAAATCGAACTCGATAAATTCGGGAGCACTCGTTATTGCATTTACGTACGCCCCGTATCGAGACAAGATTAGAGAGCTTCGCATTCAAGATCCATGAGCAGTGAAGCTGGTGAGGTGAAGTAAAGTCCGGGCAACAAGGGATTTGTCATTGAGAGAGGATGGTACCGCGGGTCATAGGATAGATAAGAAAATTTGATGTAGGTGATGTGAGGAGAGAGATTATGAGGAAGCCATTCTCCGTTTATGCTATGCATCCGAGAAGTACAAAGATGTATCATACCCCAAAGGAACACTACCGGTGGGAAGGGGTATGAAGAGGGATATTGCGCAGTTCGCCCCGGGATGTCTCACATGTCACAGTGAAAGCCGAACATCAAAAGCCCGTAGATTCCATAAATTTACCCCGATCCCTCAATGGAAATTTGTGAGAGGAACCACTATGGATTTTTGCGGGTAGGATCTCCACGCTGTCGAGTGGCCATGATACGATATGGGTGATTATGACGATCGACTAAATCAACCCATTTCGACCTATCAGAACAGTGATTCATTGGATAAGGCCCAATTTATACGCTAGAGAGATTATCGTAATCGCATGGTACACCCGCTCCATTGTTTCAAACAGATCCTGTGTTTACTCTACTGGGTTGCCTACACAAGAATTTTCGTACTAATTGCATTTCAAGACGGCTTCGATCCACAGACGGATGGCCAACTGAGAGGACTATATGTGACTCTTAGAGGATATGCTTAGGCATGTGTTATGGAGCGTAGAGGAAATGGGACACCCATCACCCTCGATGAAGCCTGCATACACAATGTGCCACGACTGATTGCATGGCCCCTTTATGAGGCTCTTTATGATCTAAAATGTCGAACTCCAACCATGGTAATGGTGTAGTGAAAGGAAATTAGTAGTCCGAAATTGTTCAAATGACTTGTGATAAGATCAAAGTTATAAGTGATAGACTGAAATCGTGACAAGACCGATGTAAGTTATGCTGACAATCGCCGTAGTGGACCTAGAGTTCGGTAGGGATATGGTATTTTAGGATTTCCCCATGAAGGCGCACTAAGATTTGGGAAGCGTGGAAAGTCGAGTCCACTATATATCGGGCCATGCTACAAGATTGTTGAGAGGATCGGGAGAGGGCATATTCTGACTGGAGTCGCTTATCCGACCGAACGCATTCCATGATGTTTATGTTTCTATGCTCCTGCAAGTATATACCGTAATTCCCTTCACATGTACTGGACAAAGCAACCAAGTGGAAATATGTGAGAATTTGACGCACGGCGAGAGTCTGTAGGTAGACTTTCAATCGCCGAGAGTAAGTTCTGCAAGAACAAGACTATTCACTGGTGAGTGCTGTGATGAGAAGCCATACAAGAGAGAAGTTACTTGGGAGCCGTAGGTTCGTATGCCATTATTACTCTCAACTTATTTTGCTTAATATATTTTCTTCTTTCTTTGAGTTTTCAAGTATTCATTTTGAGGATCTAAATGCTTGAAAGTGGAGGATATCCAGGCACCTCTCCTGCCTCAGAGAGACATGAAGATACTGAGGGCGCTATAATGAGCAATCAAGGCACAAATATTGAGATGAAATTAGGAAATTATAAAACGAAGACCGAATTAATAATAAAGCTAAGGGTAATAGGTAATTTAATACTGGGGACCTAGTGGTCATAAAAGGAAAGACTAGTTAATATATGAAATGTTAAAAAGGAAATGTAAATAGAAGAAGTTATGGGATTCAAGGCAATTAGAGAAAGTTGGAATAGAAATAGGAGAGAAATGGGGGACCAAGATGCAAAATGAGAAAGTTGAAAGAAAAAAAAAATGGGTTTTTGACTTGGCCAAACATGGCCTTAACAAACATGGATAAGAGAAGACCAAATTTGGTCTCCAAATAGAGAGAACCGTAGAGAGGGAGAGAAGAGAAGAGGAAAAGAGAGAAGAAAAGGAAGAGGAAGAGAAGAAGAAGAGAAGTCAAGCTCCAAAAAGGTATGGAACTATAAATTTTGTATGAATCTCCATGCACAAGATATAGCTAACTCCTTAAACCTAGTTTGTTAGGATTTCATCCTAATCAAAGATTGATTGAAAATAGTGTAAACCCCATATGGTACATGATAGTTATGGAATCCTCTCTTTTAAATTGGATTCATGGGTAAATTGATAGTAATTGAGTTAGGGTTTAGAACAAACCCTAACTAATCATCATATTTGGGTTGAGTATGGGTCATAACCCATATTAGAATGGTATTGGGAGAAATTCATGGAAAGGTTTTGAAAGAAGATAAGTAGTGAAAGAGGATTTGAATAGAAAGGAGATGTCAAGATGAAAATGAAATGGTTTTGAAGTGTATATGGACTATAGAGTTGAATTGATGGAAAAATGGAAAATGGAAGCAAAACACAACACTTAGAAAAAAAAATTCAAGGGACTGCCTCGTACAGAAATGCTTTGTTTTTTCTCTGCTTGAATTAATTCAGATTTTAGCCATAACTTGATCATTTCTTATCCGATTTGAGTGATTCAAGTGGTTAATTAAACTATACTTCAAGGAGAACCAAATATCCAGAAATAGGCATTGTCAAATTCTGATTCTAAGTGGCCTAAAAATTTACTCAAAGTGGGGCCATGTATGTCAAATTTGTTTCAGCTGAATACAGTAGTCCCGTGTTTAGGATCGAACTCGGAAGTTTTGGTGCTCCGATTTGGGTGATTCAATCGAGAAGAACCCTAGCACCTTATCTTTAAAATAGTACAAATAGATAATGTCAAATATGAAGTTAAGACCCTAGAAAAAATGAGTAATACAAACTGTCCCTAGTGTAATCGGTAAGTGGACTAGTTGGCATGAAAATGCCATAACTTTAGTTGGGATGATCCGATTGGATTGATTCCAATTCCTAAGTAAAATAGATTCATAGAGGAATAAGAATATAGGAATGAGTGTGTATGGTAGATTAAATGGAAATTATGGTTAATGTGTAGTTGTGGTTTTCTTGAAAAATGTGAAAAGGACTATCGGACGGGAAACGGAATTACCGAAGCAAAGTGATTGAGCGTGAACTGTGAGTGTAAAATGATGTTTTGCAAATTGAGTTTTAAAAGTGAACGATTTTGATGTTAAATGAAAAGTTTAATGTAAATGTTTATATTGTCAAATGAAAAGTTTTGATGTAAATGAAAAGTTTAATGTACATGTTTATTTGCATCAATATATATATTTATATTAAATTATATATGTATGCATATGTTAAGGCATTATGGAAGCTTAAAATATGTAAAGAATGCATAAATGTATAAATGATAGCAAAGGATTTAAATGATTTTAGAAATGTATTTTGAAGAAAGGTTTTACTGATGGTTACCCTAACCCCATATGATCAGTTATGACCGACATCGGCCGAGGTACCTTAAGCTGCAAGGATTTAGAGGGTAGTTATATAGGTTACTAAATCGGTGGAGTGGAATAAAGTTTAGAGTATCCTTACACGTGATAAGGTGCTATGACTGAACCCTGGCGCAAAGCGTGAGTTTCGCCAGCTGCAGTAGTTATGATTGGAATGAGACTGCCCTCACCGTCAAGCATTCTAAACTGCTCGATGTGTTTATCCCCGGGTTCCATCGTAAAGAAAAAGAAAGAAAAAAAGTTTAAGGCATAAATTGATTTAATTTCCAGATATGTATTACTTGATATATACCGTAAATGTTATCTTAATGAAAATGTACACTACCGGGCCTTTAGCTCATTCTTTCCGTATGTTTCAAAACATTTTCTGTAGACTCGAGATAGTGCTGCAGAGTACTCCGTGTCGTGTGAGTCGAGCCATTGGAGGAGACGACGATCGTGGATTTCATTGTGCTATACATTTTGCATATTGTATATATTGAATATTTTGTCATATATATAGGTATATATGTATATATTTTGAAAAGGAACTACGTGGGCTTTGATCCTCAGTGGACGAGGTACGTAGGCGGTCGGCTTAATTCCGGCTCAAACCCAAATCTTATGATAAAAATGTGCATTGAATTGAAGAAATTTTGAATGTTTTGATGATTTGAAGTGAATAAATGTATATGTGTATATCAGGTTTGATCGGGTCAGGACGAGGAGTCCTAAATGGAAGCTGAGAAGTTGAGGATTGAAAGATTAGAAGTGTTTTTAAATGTTTCGCAGTTTTGTAAATTTGGAATTCAAGAGAAACTCGCCAATTTTTTCCGAAAAATCCTGTTTGAAAAAATAAAGAAAAAAAAAAACTTTCACTTCGCTCCAGATTATTTCTAAAGATATGTTAAGGATTGTGCGTTCGCTCCATGGATTTTATTTGACTGCTTTGAGGAAAGTTTCTATATCCATTGGAGTGTCTGGGAGGTCCCCGTTCAAGGGAGGTTAATTCGGGCTGGGATCTCACTCCTCCGGGGGGTTAACCTCTTATAATGTAAGATTCGCTTCTAGGTGGGTCCGAACTTCCCTAGTGGCTGCTGGGCCTAACTTCTCTAAGGACTCTTAAAACCAAATAGTCTCGCTATAGTGGTCTAGCATGTGGCATAACAACATATAATGAGCAATAAAGGAGAGGTCTAAATATCTCCCCAAGATCATGCAAAAACATCCAAGTATAATCTGAGCAAGTGAAGCAATTTGTCTCTCTCATATGTAGATAATGCTAAACCAAAACTCAATCCTCTAGACTGATCACAGTACCAAGGTCGATTGTCTCAGGATCATCATAAGCATGCAAAACTCTCTCATAAGTGATACTATGATCATTGTCAGACTGGTATCTCTTATCCAAATCCTGGTCATCAAACATCAATATCATGAATCTATGCTAAGGGTATCGAGGTGCACATATACGTAATATCACTACAACTCGGTAATCCATCAAAGATCCTTATCTGTCGAAGCGTTGATCCAGCCTATCCATACATGCACGTGTATCATCAGTGGTTGAAACAAGCACTATAGCTGGTGGGTAGGCCACCTCTTCTAATCGTGAAGAACCAATGGCTCATAAAAAACTGTCAACTGAACAGGCAATGGGGGTGCCATAGAATCATATTGAGTCTCATCCTGAATCTGGTCATGCGGGGCTTGCTTCCCATCTATCCTCCTACTAACTTTAGGTATGGCCTATTGAATTGAGGAAATCGATGAGGCAAACTGATCAACTATAACCAACTACGAATCCATAACCATATGATCTATTGTGGGAACTAGTCTGCCCCGAACCCTAATCCACAAAGGTGGTCTCAAAATGTATAACCGAATAAGCCCTGAAAATATAGCAAAATTGGCAAATATACTACCCGAGCTAAACACAATCAATAAGTGAATGTTGAACTAAAACTGAAATAGATAAGCCAACACTATGTAGAAAGTTGTTCCATTGAAACCCAAACTCTTATCAATCTCTGTATACCCTTAAAAGGAAACCAAAATGGAGAAATTTGGATCCATATCATGACTAAATCGGCCCTAAAGGCTCATAGATGCACCCACGTGTAGGATGGGAGTCCTAATTAGTAGGATCTAAACTCAACCTAGAAGGTTAATGGTGGCTCTAAAAAGACAAGGGTAGGTAGGTCTTTTAAAGAGGCCCCTAGCAGGAGCGATCGTACCCTCCGGTGGTACACAACCTCCTACACGCCTCCAAAGTGATGGGGCGCTTCCATGCAAGGTGGTCATCACCTCCACACATGCACTTCCTCAACATCTCAGGGGGTAGCCTATGGTAAAGGTTCTCACTACTCTCAATGCTTAGGAATAAACTAAGTGTACAATGTATGTGTGGGTGCATCCGGACATCTAAACCAGAAAAGGCACACCGGTCACAAAAGTATCCTAAAATCTAGGTCTGAGCTATACAAGTCTTCGAAGATTGGACTCCTTAACAACAATATGTCGGCCACCTCCAAAAGGCTCACAAACATGGATATAGCCCACTGGGACCTTACCCTAGTCACTAGCTCACTGAAAACCCAGAGCAAATAAGTCTCCAACTCAAACACAAACCAAGAGACACAAAGCTCACCGAGACTAGATGGCTCGAGATGCGGGATAAGGCAAATTTACATGCATACGCGAGCAAGCAATCATGTAAGAGAAAGGTAGTCATACAATAGACATTCATGCAAAGCGCAGGTATATCATCCAAATCTACACATATCTAAGTAGGAGTATAAGATGCAAACATGGTGTGAGAGGAGAATAAAACAACAGAAACAAGTGACATAACAAGATGAATGTAAGAATCGACCGATGAAGTCAACCAACCAATGGCTTAATAATACAACAATTAGACATATGAAAGATACAATCAACTAGTCAAGACTTTCAACGAAGCAAAAAAGCACAAAGAAGTATTTATCAATCAACCATCAAACTCCATTTTCCTAATTTGTATTCGTTTCAATTTCACCAATCGCCCCAATGAGTCAGCTTTGTGGACCTCGATTTTTGGTTATAAAGCTTCCCAATTTAAAAGGCGAGACTAGTTTTTTGTTTTTGAAAAACCATTTTAAAAATTGGTTTTGAGTTGCCACTATTTTTGCTTTGTTTTAGGGAAACAAATAAGAAAGAAAACTCTAAAGGAGATTTGAAGAAAGACAAATCGAAAACTGGTATAGGTTCAAATATGTTACTTATCGGGGCAATGGTGAAGGTCGTAGCACCCCTCTAAGCCCCTAAAGTCGGGTCTTTATTAAACAAACTAAGGAAAATATGACTTTTGACTAATCAACTAATGAATACTGAAGATAAGCAATAACAATACAAAAGTATGCAAGACATATATAAATAAATAATCAAGCAAAGTCAGATGAGAAAAATGTGTACCTGGACTACATGTTAGAAGCACTACCAATTGGGAAACAATGTTAGTGCAAGAACAAAATACAACTATTCACATTCAATTAAAAATCTCGGTTATAAATCATATGTCACCATTATTAAATATATATGGAATGTTTCGAGCCCTACTGAGCCTATTTAGATGTTACACAAATTATCAAGATTCTATTTTATATGAATTGTAGAATTAATCACATTTAATAGTAAATCGGTTTGAAATGTAAATTTTTGAAGTTTGAAAAATTGAGAATTTTGAAATGAAATGAAGGAGAATTTTGAATTGGGATTTTGAAATTGAATTTTGAAATTATGAATCGAAGTTTTAAAATTTGAGACTTGGGTAATTTGTAATTTTGAATTTAAAAATTTTGAAATTGGAAATTAGGCGACTTGAATTTTGAAATTATGTCACTTGAATTTTGAAATTAAGGCACTTGAATTTTGAAATTGATAATTTTTAATTTTGAAGTTTGAGATTTGGGAAATTTAAGTTGGAAATTTGGTGACTTCAATTTTAAATTGGAAAATCGAAAGTTTGAAATTTGAAATTGAAGGACTTTAATTTAGAAATTATGACAATTGAATCTTGAAATTGAGAATTGGTAATTTGGAAATTGGAAACTTGAAAAATTGAAATTAAAAATTAAGGGACTTTAATTTTGAAATTAGGGCACTTGAATTTTGAAATCAAGAATTTGTAATTTTGAAATTGGAACCTTGAAATTTTTAAATTTGAGATTTGGAGGACTTAAATTTTAAAATTGAAAATATGAATTTTAGAAAATGAGAAATTTGGATTTTGAATTTTGAAATTTGGACAATTGGATTTTAAAAATTGAGAAATGAAATTAGAACTTGGAATTTTTTAAATTTGGGGATTTTAATAATAAATTAAGGATGGGTGATGGTCTTATAAGCAAAGAAAAATAAATTGAATTATTAAAAACATTAACAATGAATAATTAATAAACAAAGTACTAATATATTTACAAGGAAAATAATAAGACTATAAATTAAATGATCAATTAAATATAACAATAAATTCAAATACATACATAAATTAATTAAAAAACAATTATATAAAAGAAGAATTTATAAATAAAAAGAAAGTCAAGAAAACTTATCTCAGACTAGCAACCCCTGCCTACTGCCTTTAAAGCCGAACTGCCTCTCTAAAAATGATCGCCTTCAAGACAGTTCTCGTCATCTTATTTAAATTAAAAAAAAAAAAAACCTTTAAACTTTGAGACCATTTAGGACCTCCAACTCAATATGGGGAAGACCCATAGTCTTATTAAAAAAAACATACTTAAGGGACTAATAGAGCCTAAATTATATAAGCTCATGCCCTAATTTATTCCCTAAAAAATATTTAATTAAGGGTCATTAGGGTCTCTCACTCTTTGATGGGGGAGGCCCATAGTTTCCCTTTTTTTTCTTCCTCCAAAACCAAGGGGAAAATGCCCCATTTTATAGGGAAAGGGAGACCTTTCTCTTTTGTCTATTTCCAAT
Organism: Tetrastigma voinierianum; assembly: GCA_016808115.1. NCBI lineage: Eukaryota > Viridiplantae > Streptophyta > Magnoliopsida > Vitales > Vitaceae > Tetrastigma > Tetrastigma voinierianum. The sequence continues at coordinate 316,677 of JAEQBH010000706.1, read as the reverse complement.
GTGGGATTGCCTCCCACAAAGGAATAAATCCTAAGCCTCCAAATTTGGGGTCTACAATTTCACAAATTTGTTAATTAATAATTAAAAAAAAATTATATTTCAAATTCATAATCTCAATGTAAATATAAAGTTGCATTAATGATCATAATTTAAAGAAAATGTATATTTCACAAATTTGTTAATTAATAATTAATAAATTTTTATATTTCATATTCATAATCTCAATGTAAATTTAAAGTTGCATTAATTATCGTAATTTAAAGAAAATGTATATTTCACAAATTTTTATAGTTCAAAATTTGTTAATTAATAATTAACAAATTTTTATATTTCATATTCATAATCTCAATATATCTAAATATAAAGTTGCATTAATTATCACAATTTAAAGAAAATGTATATTTCACAAATTTTATAGTTCACAAAATTTTTAATTAATAATTAACAAATTTTTATATTTCATATTTATAATCTCAATCTAAATATAAAATTGCATTAATTACCATAATTTAAAGAAAATGTATATTTCACAAATTTGTTAATAAATATATTTCATATTTATAATCTCAATGTAAATATAAAGTTTCATTAATTATCATAATTTAAAGAAAATGTATATTTCATAAATTTTTATATTTCATTAATTTGTTAATAATTAAAAAAAATTATATTTCATATTCATAATCTCAATGTAAATATAAAGTTGCATTAATTATCATAATTTAAAGAAAATGTATATTTCACAAATTTTTATATTTCACAAATTTGTTAATTAATAATTTAAAAAATTTTATATTTCATATTCATTATCTCAATGTAAATATAAAGTTGCATTAATTATCACAATTTTAAAAAAAATGTATATTTCACAAATTTGTTAATTAATAATTAACAAATTTTTATATTTCATATTCATAATCACAATGTAATAAAGTTGCATTAATTATCAATTTAAAGAAAATGTATATTTTACAAATTTTATAGTTCACAATTTGTTAATTAATACTAACAAATTCTTATATTTCATATCATAATCTCAATGTAAATATAAAGTTGCATTAATTATCATAACTTAAAGAAAATGTATATTTCACAAATTTGTTAATATATTTCATATTCATAATCTCAATTTAAATATAAAGTTGCATTAATTATCGACTTAAAGAAAATGTATATTTCACAAATTTTTATATTTCACAAATTTGTTAATTAATAATTAACAAATTTTTATATTTTATATTCATTATCTCAATGTAAATATAAAGTTGCATTAATTATCACAATTTAAAGAAAATATATATTTCACAAATTTGTTAATTAATAATTAAAAAATTTTTATATTTCATCTTCATAATCACAATGTAAATATAAAGTTGCATTAATTATCACAATATAAAGAAAATGTATATTTCAAAAATTTTTATAGTTCACAAATTTGTGAATTAATAATTAACAAATTTTTATATTTCATATTCATAATCTCAATCTAAATATAAAGTTGCATTAATTATCATAATTTAAAGAAAATGTATATTTCACAAATTTGTTAATTAATATATTTCATATTCATAATCTCAATTTAAATATAAAGTTGCATTAATTATCATAATTTAAAGAAAATGTATATTTTACAAATTTTTATATTTCACAAATTTGTGAATTAATAATTAACAAATTTTTATGTTTCATATTCATAATCTCAATCTAAATATAAAGTTGCATTATTTATCATATGCTAAAGAAAATGTGTTTGCATTAATTAAAATTTATTATATTTCATATTCATAATCGTAATCTAAGTCTAAAAGTTACATTAATATAAATATGTATATATGTTCATATTTCATACAATAATTAACAAATTTTTATATTTCATATTCATAATTTCAATCTAAATATAATTTTGCATTAATTATCATATGCTAAAGAAAATGTGTTTTTACATTAATTAACATAAAATATACATAATATATGTTCATATTTCATTTTCATAATCTTCATCTAAATATAGACTTAAATTAAACTCAATCTAAATATAAACTAAAAATTAAATCTTAATCTAAAATAAACAATCTTAATCTAAATATGAACTTAAATTAATTACTAAATTGCACAAATGTAAAAAAAAAAATAATTAACATGGAAACATACCTTAAGTTGCAGAAATTATGTATTAAATGGAAGACTTGAACACCAAAAATTGACAAAAATATTATTCTCTAACACTTTGCACAAATCAAGAATTGTTTGAGGGAAAATGGATGAGTTTGATATGAAAAATAGTAATGTTAGAGCTATTTATAGATTTTTTTTTCGAAGTCAAACTAGCCTTTTTTGGTCAAAAACCTTTAAAAATGAATTATAGCCGTTGGATTTGATTTTGGATCAAATCTGATCGTTAGATATTGATCTAATTGTTGTAAATCAATTCTGGCCGTTAGATCAAGTCAAATATTCAAAATCCACCGTCAGATAAAAAATATAGCCGTTGGAATCAAAGGGATGAAATTTGGCCGTTGGATCAACACGAATTGAATTATGGTTGTCAAATCAACTACTAGCCGTTAGAGATTTTGAATTTTTTAGACAAAATCTCAGCCTTCCACGTGTCCAAAAATCTCAACCGTCGGATCTTAGCAATTTGTTGGTCGATATATTAGCCCATATATTAGCTGATATATCGGTCGATATTGGCGATATCGGCCAGATTGGTAAGTTTTGTTTTTTTTTTCTTGCATTTTTCACAGGTTGCATTTATAACTGATTTTGTGTTGGATATATCGGTCATTTATCGATATATCGCCGATATTAGGTGATTTTTTCCGATTTTTCATACAATCGACTTTCGTTTGCAAAAATTGTGTCGGGAAGGCCCGACACCCAAAATATCGACGATATATCACGACATTTCCGTCCGTGATCTAGACATAACCCCATGGACATAGGCCAGTTGTCGAACCACATAAAAATTGTGTGTACCTTTACTTTATTGCAAAATATATCACATTTGATCTTCACACTCTAAGTCCCACATGGGGAGTTCGAACGCACTGTAGTATAGTGCGAACGAGATCACAGTCCGAACATTAACAACTGTGATATAGAACACACACGTATACATCTATCAATTAGTATCATAGGGGGTCACTCTAAGTTAATAAGTGAGATCGTTGTTTGCTCCATCCTCATGTGTTTTAAAATCATATGGATCTAGTAAAGAATGGAATGTTCCTAAGGTGCTGTGACGCCTCGATTCCCGAGGGTCCCGTTGACCACCATCAACCTGCGGAAAACCTGTGTGTCTCATATCATGAGACCCATACATGAGTAAAATTGGCCACATTGGCCTACACATCATACTCACCAAAATATAATCAACTATATTACCATAGTTTCAAGAGTTATTACATCACTCTTAATACGAACATATATTAAAATTAAGAGTTCTAATACAAGTTTTACAAAATATATACCAAAGCCACAATCCGGCTTTCTTCTTAAAAAGCGTCTCTAGTGAGCGCGTCTTCGAACACCCTTGTACCGAAATAATTTTCTTCTCGACAGTGGTGAGCAATGCCCGCAGTTGATAATCTCCTACATAGTTACCCCTCACCTAAGTGCACATACGGCAAACTAAACACATTCAAGCAAATTCATGATCCTACTTGAATATCTACATGCCCAATCCCGTGTCTCGAGTCCTCACCGACTCCCTCACACATGCCTAAGCCATGCATGAAAATCATTTTCCAAACAAAAATATTTGTTTTAATTGTGGGCAACCCGATATAAATATTGACAATCCGAGTGAATTTGCTGGGTAACTCTCCAACAATCTATAATTCCTCCGACGCGGAATTGTCGGACAATTTTCCCAACACAATTCTTCGAACTTTATGATAAAATTATTATTTTTAATAATTTTACAAAGACTTCAATCGCTTACAACCCTCCGACGATTTGTCATGCACTCACAATCACTAATCTAGGTGCCCCGTATGAAATGTATTGCGCCAATTCATATATCCAATTCCAACGGGTCACACACAATTATATTCCATATAATTCAAACCTCATGTTAACACATTAAATTACATGCATCACCATATCATTCTCCACAAAATTCAAGCCATTCATTTTAAGCAAATTCACATGGACGCTTTGGCCCAATGACGCACTGACTATTTTTACCAAATTTCAAAATAAAGGCGCGTGGTCGCCCATGGACAACCTTCTTATATCAACCTCGGTTCCACTCTTTGGAACCGAAATCTATGGACGTTTCCGACCTCACAACACCCAAGACCATAATTTAACACACATGTAAAGCACCCGGGGACCATTTTCAACCCGAGATCAGTCCGGGACTATCCAAAACGGGTCCCGAGATTTTCCAGCATTCAGTCCCAATTTTTGGGACTGACCAAACGGCCACTCACGGCTTCATACAATCCAATTCATTAACAAGACTCTTAAACAAGGATTAAATCAAGTAGGAGAAAACCCCTACCTCCCGGAGTTGTTGAAACTCCACAAAACCGGTGCCCACACGTAGCCCTTGCAACGTAGAGCAACTTTGCTCGTCACGGAATTCAACGATTCGATCACCGAAATTTGTGAGAGAAGTCGACTTCTTCTAAGATTTGCTTCCTCCCTCACCGCACGCACTGTGCCAAAATGGAGAACGAGTATGTCTTTTCTTTCATTTAATTCCCTTTTTGTCCTCATTGCCACATGTCAACCTTCCATTGTTGATAGGATTACCCATTATCCTCTTATCCACCTACTTGATTTAATTCAATAGGGGAGATATTGCCGTCCACCCAATGGCCCACACTTAGGCTCATGTTTGACTAATTCTGCACATGACACATGGCACTCTGTGAGCCACTCAAATGTGCCAAGTGTCCCGCACCTTCTCGGTGCCTCGAAAAACATGAAATTTCGACTTTCTTCAAATTCAATGAAATTCGACGTGGTAGCTAGATTTCGCGAGATGATTCCAACGATGAAGTCTGTTTCATCATCCGAGATCTAGAAAAATTCTGGGTTTTGACAGAAATTACCATTTACCCTTTTTCAGAAAATTAGGATTTTCTCGGGGTTTCATAGGTGCCCTCATCTACTAGACAATACAAACTATAGAAACTGGAAAATACACATGAGTGTTGTGACGCCCCAAAACCGGTGGGTCCATTGAAAATCTGTCAACTCGCTGAATACATGTACCCATTGAGTGTCCCAATGCCACAAAATGAGTGTCTCTCTACCCGAGACTCAAACATAAGTAAAAATGGCCACGTCGGGCCCATACATCCATACTCACCAAAATATAACCAACTATATTACAATAGTTTCAATGAATTAACTATTAATTCCTATACAACATGTATCAATTAACGCTTTTATACATGTTTCATAAAAATATATAATCAAAAGCCACAGTCGCCTTTCTTCTCAAAGCGACCTATAGCTGAGCATCTTCCCGAATATTCTCCTCGTGACTCTGCAAGGGGGATCTCACGATCGCATGAAAGCAATGCCCAAGAATGAATTTTCCTACAAGAGCTACTCCCTTCCTAAAATGCACATGCAATGGCACACCACAATCATCCACATTCCATACAATTTGCAATTTACACATGGAATGCTTTATATCATGCATGAGATGAATCCACTCACGACGTACCCCGAGTCCTGACTGACTCCCTCACACTTACAAAGGCAAGTTTGAAAAATACTCTTTGATGTTCAACCCAGTGACTCACTCATTGTGTAAGACCCGAGAAAATTCCAATTTTCTTAAAAAGGGCAAAACGGTGATTTCGGTCAAAACCCGAAATTTTTCTAGATCTCGGATGATGAAATGGACTTCACCGTGGGAATCATCTCGCGGAAATCTAAATTTACCACGTCGAATTTCACAAATTCTCAGACAAGCCATCATCGCTGAGGCACTGTGTGTATCAAAAAGTCAGAAACGGTTTGAGAGACATGTGATGTGACAAAGTCACTTTACTATACGTGATCACGACACAACAGAAGATTAGAGAGACGACGAAACACGGCCTAGATCGCGCTGGCGTCAAAATCACAGTTAGGGACATAAGTGGAATTAAGGGAAAGTTAATGAGATAAGACAAAAGCCAAATAGTTGTCTTCCCCATTTGAAGGCCAAAAACGTGAATGAGATGAAGTAGGTGATGGTTTTTCATTTCTAGAGAGAGAGAGTAGCCTTCTCCGATTTTCTACCATTCTGACAACCTGGCTCGACGAGCAGAAGCAAAGCTGTTCACACGTGAGGGCCACGCCAGGGCAACACCGCTTGTGGAGTTCACAACCCGGGGCGGGGTAGGGATCTTTCCTACTATGCTTATTCTTTCGCTGGTCATGTAAATGGTCGGTGATGCTTGGTGCTCGGATTACCGCATTTTCGGTCTCAAAAGCTTTGAACCGAGTGGAGAAAATCCCCATTGTTGTAGCCGTGAACAATGCCAACCGAGGGTTTCACTGTTCACATGAATAGTGACGAGATTTTCTTGATGTGAAAATATGTGTTGTAAGTGATTCAAAATGAATTGCTTGTGTTTGATAATTAGCCCATATGAGCTAATTTTGGTGTTATTGATGTGAATTTAATAACATGATTTGTTTGAATTAATTATGTTAATATATATGCATGTGAATATATTAGCATGAATGTTTTGGGATTGGCATCATGCATTCCATATGCACTGGGGCAACCTAGAATATTAGGAGTGAGTTCAGGACATGAAATTGAAAGAGAAATGAAATTGTTTGTGAAAGGAATTTCAAGGAAGATTTTCCGAAGAATTGGTTTGGATAGTTATCCAATAGATAACTTCGGATGAGGACCATGACTATCTCAGATAAATATCTAGCAATTCGCCTCAGAGGGTAGTCTAATGTATTTACCGAAATTCAGTAGTGAGTTTTCGAGAACAAAAGCTTTGTTTTGCAAATCGTGATATTTTACTCGTGATTTGGCTTGGGGCATATGAGTGAGCTTCAGAAGGACTCGGGACATGGGATTGGTCATGTAGAGAATTGAGTAGGTTCATGTAATTGCTTGGATGTGATTGTTTGCCATGACATGTGCACTTAGGTGGGGAGTAACCCATTTAAGAAATTATCTCTACTGGGCTTTGCTCACCTTGTCGAGGGATCACCATTTCAGGTACAAGGAGTGTACAGGAAGACGGCGCTCACTAGAGGCCGCGTTTAGAAGAAAGCCGGGTTGTGGCTTTGGCATTGTCATTTTGTATAACATGTATTAGAAATTGTACGTTTTAATATATGTTTGGTAAAGAGTAATTTATTAACTCTTGAACTATTGTATATAGTTGATGTATTTTGTGGGTACATCGCAGCCCAAGGGCCATTATTTTACTCGCATGTGGACCTTGTGTGGTCATTGTAAATTGTTGGAACAGGTTTTGTACCTGCAGAGCTCCCATACAAAGGAGACTCGCCTGACTATGAGTGTGTCGTTACCCGACATCCACGAATATCTCCAGCGGCCGACGGTCACAACAAGACACCTTGCTGGGGCACGCCACCAGATCGAGCTAAGGTAAACGATTACCTTGGAGTCTCGTGGGTGTATCTATAGTTTAGTCCCCGATACCAAATTTCTTCATGCTTGGTATCGAGCAGTTTGCAACAATTCTGTGAGCTTAATGCCACTGCTAGGTATGCGATTACTAGACTTGATGGGCAATTCAAGTTAGATCACGCATTCCTCGTGCACTTCTGATGATTGTTACAGGATGTGATTGTGTTATGAATTGTGTGATTTGTGTGCTTGGTGAATAGCACATAGGGAAAAAATGTCAACACTGTGGTTTAATGCGAGAACAAGGCTGTTTGAGAAATTAGCAAAATGGTTTAGAATCAAATGAAAGAAAAAAAGTGTATCAAGAAATTTTTCAGGTTTTACAAAGGTGTAAACTGAAAAAATAAATAAAAATAAAATAAATTTTAAGGAATTTATTTTTGGTTCTACTGGAAAAAGAAGAAATTTTTTTTTTTTTTTTTATTTTTGGTGGTTTTCCAGTAGCTGGAATGAAAGAAAAATACAATTATGTGAAAAAATAAAATAAAATAAAATATTTTTTTGAAATAAAATAAAATAATTTTTTTTTGTTAAATATGATTTAATATATGGAATTATTAATCTCAGACACCTATGAATGCACATCTTGTACAGAAAATTTTCTAGATGTGAATAGTGTCTCGAGGCTGTGTTTACGCCTTAGAGATACTGCATTAGAATTTAACTTGCCATTTGCATGTGTAGACATGAATGAGGGAAAAGGACGTAAAGGTCGCCCACACGAGGTACGGTTAGGTACCACCGCGCTTCGATTCTCACCACCGACTTTTTATTAGCAGGCTTTGCCGAGGTCGTAGCCATGGCCGCTATCGCACGTGCTAGTGCAAAGCAGTAGCCGTGGAGGTCCAAGTAACCTGGGAGGTTCAGCAAGCACATCATCCTCCGACATTCACAGGAGGAGGATCCATGGTGGCGCACTCATTGGATCATGCAGTTGAGAAGGTATCGGGAGGCTATGGAGATCGCCATGATATGACCAGATCGACTAGTTGTATCTCCATCTGCAGGGTGAGGCCCAAGTATGGGGCGGAATTAGTAAAGACCTCTAGAGATCTGGGAGGCAATGACTTGGGTAGATTTCCGCGATCTTTCATGGGCAAGTATTTTCCGCCACCGCTAAACATGCAGCGCCCGTGGAGTTCTTGGGAGTCGGTGCGTGGAATCCATAACTCGTGAAAAACCCCTAAAAAAATCCTGAATTTTCAAAATGGCAAAATCGTAATTTCGGTAAAAATCCGAAATTTTTCTAGATCTCGGATGATGAAACGGATTTCACCGTTGGAATCATCTCGTGAAATCTAGCTAATACGTCGAATTTCGTCGAATTCCGAGACAATAGGAATTTGCACGCTTCGAGGCAATCGAGTAACTGCAGTCAGAAACGACATTGATGACAAAGTCACCTATAATATGTACTCATGTTACAATGTTGTGAGTAGAGAGATTATGGAAATGACGGCCGATCAGGCTAAATGTCAAAATAGTGGAAAGTGGACATAGATGTCATTTTGGAAATTTTAAATGAGGAAATTTGAAAATAATGCATAGTAGTCACTTCCTACAATTAGGCAAACGTGAAGGAGCAAAACGATGCAAAGGGCTATGATCTTAGGATTTAGAGAGAGAGAAAGAGACTTTCTAGATTTCTCTAATCCGACCGCCGGATTTCCTTCTGGAGCAAGAAGGAAAGTTGCTCTACGCAGCGAGGCCTACGCTGCGGCTCCGGCCAAGGAGTTCATAAACTCCATGAGGTGGGTTTTATCCTACTTGGTTTATTTTCGACGGCGTTTTGTTGATGATTCGGTTTGAGGCCTGAACGTTGCTTGATCGGCCCCAAACTCGGACCGGCGGGAAAATTTGAAACCCACTGGATAGTCCGTGATCGCCCACGGATTGTTCGTGCTCAATGGTATAATTATGCCATAAATTGTGCTTTTGGTATGTAAGGAGGCCTGAATGGCTATGTAATTCGGTTCACAAAGTGGAACCATGTCAGGAGGGTCGCGGAACGCGAATCTGATAAGTCGTTCGCCACGCATATACACTAAATATTTTGTGAAACAGTTGATCGAAAGTGATTCAAATTTAATTGCTCGTTCGCACTCAGCCCACGTGAGCTAATTCTTGTGTAATGGATTGATTTGTGTGGAAATGAATAGGTTAATGCATGAACTTTGTGTATTAAGACGAGGTCACACAATTATATGGAATATAATCAGGTGTTTAGTCATCGAGACGAGTTTGTGATTAGCTCAAGTGAGTTAATTTAGGTGATGGTTTAATTAAAATTTGTAAATTGTGTGAAATTACATAACATGTTATGTGGATTTAAAATATGTTAATATATATACATACTAATATATTAGCATTTAACGATACGAAATTTAAGAGCACGCATTTCTATACATAATCAACCTAGAAGTTAGTGTGAGTGCATGACACGGGCTTCGAAAAATGAACATGGCTGCGAAAGGAATTTCACAGATGATTTTTCGAATGGTGCTGGGAGATGGTCCTACAATTACACACATTTGAGGAACTCCATGTATTGTTTTTGGAAGGTTCTCTAAACACATTTGCCTCGGAGGGTAGTCCCATATTTTTACCGACACTCGGTAGTGTATTTTCGAAAACAAGTTTTGTTTCAAAATGATATCTTTCTCATACATGGCTTAAAGGAGTGTGGAGGGAGCCATGAGGACTCCTGACATGGGTTGGTCATTTAGACATTCAAGTAGGATCACGATCCGCTTTGAGTGTGTGTTTACATTGGATCATTGCATATGCACTTATATGTGGAAGAATCCATTTGAAAATGGATTCCACTACTAGTATACCACCCTCACAATGGCGAATATTTTTCTACGCAGCTCGAGAAAGACGCCTCATTTTAGGAGTGCCAATTTTGAAGAGTTTGATTGTCGCTTTGATGTTTTTGGATAATATGTATTAGAATTGTAAATTTTAATATGTAATTATATTATATAATGAAATAACCCTTGGACTATTGGAATATAGTCGATATATGTTCGATGAGTATTTGATGCAGCCCAAGTGGCCATTATTTTATTCGTGATTCGACCATGTGTGGTCGCATATGATTAGGACAAAGATGTGACTCGTGGTAGAGCTCCCGATAAAGGAGACTCGCCGATTCGTGGAATAGTCGTTACCCGAAGATCCACGAGCAGACCGCGGGTTGGATTCAAGTTGAGTTGACCCGACACCCTGGGCTTTCACGCCACAATGACAAAGTGATGGAGCATACGATTCACCGAGCTGGCACGCTTAGTGACTTCGCGGCCACGCACGCGTGGGCCAAGGTCAGAGATTCGAGAATGGGTTAAAGCCACTCATTCGACAGATTGTGACTTCGTCATAGATATTGACTCCATGGTCGATACCCCACCATAAGAGATAGAGGATGGCACAGGCATCCGAAGCATGTGATGTCGGTGAGAAGAGGAAGGATTAGCCTTCTTCTAGTTCGGGAAGTGTAGAAGACTCTTCACATGGAGTTTCGTGACTGTGTACGTGGATGGGGCATTTAGTCAGCAGGCGTATGATATGTTATTTCTCGGGCCGACAACCCGACACATCAGAGGGATTGCCCCTGCAGACAAGGGGATCCTGTTTCGGACAAAGACAAATTTAGCTCGGTAGGATAGGAGAGGATACAAAGATATTCCTCCACAAACAAGATAGGCCGATGAGCCAATATCAGCTTTCATGGAGTTGCACCGCACCTCCCATAGGCAGCGAGAGGCCGTATGGGGCCGAGGCGCAGGACGAGGCCACGTAGGGACATCGGGCTCAGGGGTGCGGTGCCTATGCCATCGACACCACCGGGCTGAGTCAACGTATCGCCTAGTTATGGCTGTGGTACGTTTGCTATCGTCATGGGCAAGAGGTTATCTCGATTATGGTGTGTCGTGATTCATTCATCACAGATCAATCAGGATAGAAAGGCTTAGAGGTTGAGACCTTTAGAGGAGCCTTTATATGAGTTCTTCCTAGGGATTAGTGGCGAGGATAGATGATATACCGTGGTTGGCGAAGTTAGAGATCTCGGGATTCTACCACAAAGGGACCCGAGGGTCACTGGACATGCCGAGTTCGACGCTATCCTTAGAATGGATCACGATGCCTTATAGAGTCACATCGATTATAAGCGTAGGAGGGTTACCGCCACACGCTGTGACTCCGCATCAGGTTGTACTGGGGACAAGCATGATATTTTTCCCATTGCCAGGTACGAGTTCAAAAATATGGATAAATAAGCGGGTCAAGAAGCAAGCTCATTTCTAGAGGACGAGGTGACCGCACCTAGATCTACCTCAGTAGTTTGGCAGTATGAGGATGTTTTTCCCGATGAGCACTGGATTGCCCATAGAGGGTCAGAGACGGTATCAGTTACACCGGGTACTTCGCCTAACTCTAAGACTCCGCATAGATGGCACCAAATAGTCACAGAACTCCGAGTCTGAAATTTATGTGAGTTATTGGACAAAGGATTCATTAGGACCGAGCACTCACCATGGGGCGCTCCTGGGTCGATTTATAAGAAGAAGGATAAGACCCTTCGAACAGGCATTGATTACAGTGCAGTTGAACATGGTTGGCTGTTAAGAACTCCAGACTCCATTACGTAGGATCAATTATTTGAGAGGATGCGAGTTTACTCTAAGATGTAATCTCTCGCACCGGTTACCATCAGGCTTGAGGGTTAGCGGAGATGATATCCCTAAGACAAACATTTAGGACGCCAAGCATGGGCACTTGAGTTTACTGCGGATGCCTTTGATTGACGAATGCACTGAAGAACATTCATGGACCCCATGCATAGGGTGTTCCAACCTATTTAGATCGCTTTATCGTACCATCGCATGACATTTCGATCTACTCCCAAAGAAGAGGGAGCATGGTATCACTTAAGGATTGTGTTGCGCTTGTTTGAGAGACCATCAACACGCTAAGTTCGCAGTGCGGTTTTGGCTTACTCAGGAGATTTTTGGACACGGGTGGTCATGATCGGGCGGTCAATAGACCTGGGTGAAGGTCGAGGCCGTGATAAGCTGGGAGAGGCCAAGTCATCTTCGAGATACATAGTTTCTCTAGGGATTGGTCGGGTACTACAGAGATTCATTGAGGATTTCTCCCAATCGCAGACTTATGACTAGATTGACCCGAAGGAGGTCAAGTTTGAGCGGGATGACCATGCGAGGAGTGCATTCCAGGAGTTGAAGAGTGTAGACTTACTTCTCGCCTCCTATCTCATAGTCCCTGGGACAGGGGACAGGTACACAAGTGTATCAGGATGCCTCGAGGGCCGGATCGATGTGTTTCTGATGGGCCCGGGAGGGTAGTAGCTTATGGCCCTGGCCGATTGGAAGAATCATGAGCGTAATTACCCCACACCACGACAATGGAGTTGGTGGCCGTAGTCTTCGCCTTGAAGATTTTGCGCCACTACTTATATGGAGAGGAGTTCGAGGTGTACTCAAACCACAAAAGTCTGAAGTATATTTTCACGTAGCTAGACCTCAATATGAGGCAACACGGATGGATGGAGTTCCTAGAGGACTATGACTTCACTTTGCATTACCACCCTGGTAAGGCAAATGTGGTGGCTAATGCACTTTACCTAAGTCACGGAGTATTTGGCAAGATAAATTTTCCCGAACGGGCGATGCTGAGACTGTGAGATAGTTCGTTATAGTAATCGCTGAAAGTGTGCTCTGGTACGTTGGGGAGTTTAGTAGCTACACCGTCTCTATTAGGTAGAGTGATTGAGTCCCAAGGGCAGGGCGCAGAGATAGTGTCCATCAGGGATCGGGTACAATACAGTAATAAGTGACGAGGGTCGACCAGCCCACGCGATGGTAGCGTCTTCGTATAGAGGACGGTAGTGGTTCCCGGGGCCTGATCGATTTCCGAGAGAGGAGATTCTCGTGGAGTTTCACCGCCTGATTTGCTATGTATCCAAGTGGCACCTAAGATGTACTAGACTTCGGGCCACAAGATAACGAGCGGAAACGAAGAGACCCGTAGGGACTTCGTTTCACGAAGGTCTCATGTCGCGAAGTTGGCGTCGAGCACCGGCACAGGCTACTTCACCATCGAGGCTATGGAAGCGGGAGCACCGCCACAGAGTCTTTGTGACCCACTTGCTACCTGACACCGCAGGACATGATGCGATATGGGCGAGGCAGCCGACCGCTCAATGGTTCAAGACATTTTCTGGAAGCCATGCGACGACCTCTTCACATCGGGAGAGATTCTCACGCGGCTAGGCTACTTTTTTCGCGTCTCGGTGAGATAGTTCGACTACATGGAGTACCAGTATCCATAGTGTCGGATAAGGACCCGATGTTTACGGCGCACTTTTGGAAGAGTTTCCAAAAGGCTATGGGCACACGACTGACCATGAGTACAACTTTCCAAATCTACGTACGTAGGCTTCGGCTAGAGAGGACTATATGTGTAAGAGGACAAGGCCATGAAAGCATGTGTCTGGATCATAAGGGTAGCCGAGAAGAGTTAATTTTTCTTAGTGGAATTCCGCCTACAACAACAGCTTATCAAAGAAAAGTATACGTATGGCACCATGAGGCATTGTATGGGAGGCCATGCAAGTCACCGTTATGTTGGACCGAGGTGGGAGAGAGCTCCATCACTGGTCTTGATTTGATTAGAGACACCTCTGAGAAGTTGAGCTTGATACGACAACGTCTTCTCAATGCTTAGAGTCGGTAGAAGAGCTATGCTGATGTACGACATCGACCCTTAGAGTTCGAGGTTGGAGATCACTAAGAGAGGAGTGGTCAAAGTTCGTAAGCGGCAAGCTATCACGAGGTTTATCGGGCCCTTCGAGATGCTCCGAGAGGGCAGCAATCAAAGCACACCGGGTCAGCTTTACCGCCCAAAGACATGTCAGTGTGTCCACGAGGTATTTACCGCCCATGTTTCGAGGTACACCCGTGATCCAAACATGTAGTGGATTGGGGAGAGATTAAGGTTGACACGGATGAGACCTTAGAGGAGGGACCAGTGTGCATTATAGATAGCCGAGATCAGGTTTTGCGACGCAAGACCGTGGGGCTAGTGAGGGTGCTATGACGACATCGTGGAGTGGAGGAGTAAACGTGGGAGCGCGAGGACACGATGCAGGCCACTTATCCCTTCTTGTTTAGGGATGAAGGTACGTGGTTTAGTCGTTTAATACCCCAAACGACCAGTTTATACGCATTCGGGTAGTGCACGTTGCATATGCATGTGGATGGTTGTGATCATTCGTAATTTGGGACGAAATTCCTTTTAAGGAGAGGAGAATAAGACCCAGAAAATTCGCACTTTCTTAAAAAGGGTAAATGGTAATTTCGGCCAAACCCAAAATTTCAGATCTCTACGATTTAAACGGACTTTACCGCTTGAATTCGCCTCACTAAATTCAGCTACCACGGTCGAATTTCGTCGACCTCGAGATAAAGAGGGAATTTTACGCTGAGGCACCAGTATCGGTGCCAGAAACGGCTCGAGAGACAAAGGATGTGACGAAAGTCGCCTACTTCGCATGTACTCTCAGACACATATTGCAAGATTAGAGATGATTAAACGGACGACCAGACACAAGAAAGCCGCTAAAATCAAGAAGAGGGGACATAAGTGGAATTAATGGAAAGTTAATGAGATAAGACAAAAGCCAAATAGTTGTCTTCCCCATTTGAAAGCCAAAAACGTGAATGATATGCAGTAGGTGTTGGTTTTCATTTCTAGAGAGAGAGAGAGCTCCTTCTCTCTAGATTTCCGGCCATTCAGACTGTCGGTTCTCGACGGAGCAAGAAGTAAAACTGTTCTACGCGGCGAGGGCTATGCGTGGGCACCGGTTTTGTGGACTTCCGACAACTCCAAGAGGTAGGGATCTTTTCCTACTTGCTATTCTTCGCTAAGAGCCACGTGAAACACGATATGGCTTATTTATTATATGCGATCTCAAGCTTTGAACCGAGTGGAGAAAAACCCATTGTTGATCGTGGAACAAGTACAATCAGGGTTTCACCGTTCATGTAATAGTGATGATATTTTCTGCGTGAAATGTGTGTTGTAAGTGATTCAAAATGAATTGCTTATGTTTGCTAATTAGCCCATGTAAGAGCTAATTTTGGTGTTATTGATGTTTAATAACATGATTTGTTTGAATTAATTATGTTAATATATACTTATTAATACGTTAGTTACGAATGTTTTAGATTGACATCATGCATTCCATTTCAGATTGGGCACCCTAGAATATTAGAGTGAGTGCATATTATGAAATTGAAAAGAAACGAAAATGTTTGGGTGAAAAGGAATTTCATGAAGATTTTCAAGAATTGCCTTGAGAGTTGTCCAACATATCACTCTGGATGAGGACCATGATCAAGCTTTCGAGTAAATATCCTAAAGAATTACTTTATAAGAGTCCAACATTTACTGAATTCGCATGAAGTTCGAGAACAAAGCTTTTGTTTTGAAACCGCATATTTTACTCGATTCATTTAGGCATATGTGAGGGAGTTGATGAGGACTCGACATGGATTATCATGGTGACATTCGAGTGGGTTCATGTAATTGCTTGGATGTGATTGTTTACCATGACATGTGCACTTAGGTGGGGAGTAACCCATGTAGGAAATTATCTCTACTGGGTTTTGTTCACCCTGTCGAGGGATCACCATTTTAGGTATAGGGAGTGTACAGGAAGACGACACTCACTAGAGGTCGCGTTTAGAAGAAAGCCGGGTTGTGGCTTTGGCATTGTCATTTTGTCTAACATGTATTAGAAATTGTACGTTTTAATATATGTTTGGTAAAGAGTAATTTATTAACTCTTGAACTATTGTATATAGTTGATGTATTTTGTGGTTATTAATGCAATGGCCCAAATGGCCATTATTTTACTCGTTTATGGACCCTATGTGGTCATTGTAAATTGTTGGGACATGTTTTGTACCTTGGGAAGAGCTCCCCGTACAAAGGAGACTTTGCCCGATTTTCATGAATGGTGTCGGGTTACCCGACATCCACGAATATTCCGCGAGTTGACGGGTTGTCAACAAGACACCTCGGTTTTGGGGCGTCACACATTGGACCAACCTCCAATACACATTTACATCGTTGTCAAATTTCGTGTGTTTATTTATTTATGGGCCATGTCTTTTTGGAGTCACACCACAGGATCGACATACGTCTTTTGACATTTTTATGGACTTTCACTGTCGGAGATCATGTTCAACCGCATAGAATTCCTGGACTTTCTACCCGCGCGGATCGCACCCCAACTTGCTCAGCCCAACACACATGATTTTTATTATTATTTATTTCTTTGTTTTCGATTATGGACTGTGGGTCTCGACCTTGGACGTTGTCTCATTTCCCAGCCCATCACACCCATTCACCAAGAATGGTGAATTCAACATCACAATTCTCCCGCACCCGACCCGATGCGATGCTACATGCCTATGAATGCAATCATGCCAATTCATATATTCAATTCTAATGGTTCATACTCAATTATAATCCATATAATTCAACAATCATGTTAACACATCAATTCAGCATGCATTAACAATTTCATTCTTCACAAACAATACATGTTATTCATTCCAAGCAACAACATGCAAGAAAATACACATGGATGAATTTTAGTCCAAAATAAATTCTGGACTATGCAAAACAGTCCCATATCCAGTAGTGGACCATCCAAGGACAACCCCCTCAGCAAGCCTTCGATCCCACTTCCTTGGAACCGAAATGCATGGCCATTTCCAGCCTCACAACTCCAAAACAAACCATTTTCATGGCTTTTTAGATAAGAAATATCCAAGTAGGAGAAGACCCCTACCTCCTGGAGTTTTTCGAAACTCCACAATCCCTGGCATCTAATGCAGTCTTGCAAGGGGGATCAACTTTGCTTTTTGCCTCCTCGGATTCACTGACCGGGACGTTAGAAAATCCAGAGAGAAGGTAGAGCCCCTCTTAACCCTTCTTCACTTTTCGCCTCTTTCCTTCTCCCCAAAACGCTTGGGCCATGATCGGGGTCAAGTGATGTCCTCTCACTTGCCAAGTGTCAAGCTCTAAGTGGCTCCTTGATTTCCCCTTATCACCTTATCCATTCACTTGGATTTCCACCCAACCATGTGTTGCCACATGTCTCCTATGGGTCCCACTTGAGCTCATTGTTTGACTCATCCTACACTTGACACGTGGCACACTGTGAGCCACTCATCACATGCCAAGTGTCCTGTACTACTCTCGGTGCCTCGAAAAACGTGAAATTCTGATTGTCTCGGAATTCGACGTGGTAGCTAGATTTCACGAAGCAATTTCAACGGTGAAGTCCGTTTCATCATCCGAGATCTAAAAAAATTATGGATTTTGATCGAAATAACTGTTTTACCTATTTTTCAGAAAATTTGAATTTCCTTAGGTTTTACAATTGTATTCATCAAGTCCCTAGGAATTGAAGTTTGGCAATTCGTAGAAATAGGATGGTCAATTCCAACCAAAACTAATAATAGAAATCGGTGATCAAGCCTACATGAGAATGGAACTATCAAGAAAAGAGAGCAACCTCATCAAACTCCACAATTCTTTATGCTATCAAATGTGGTATGGATGTCAAGATGTTCGAACTCATTACCTCATCAGAAACTACGAAGGAAGCATAGGACACTCTCCATAACCTATTTGATGGATCAAGATGCAAAAGTCCAAAAGAAAAAGAAAGTGGCAAAAATTTTAAAAGAGCTTTGTCTAAGATCTCAAGCGAAGAAGATTATTAAGATCAAGAAAGGATAAGACGCCTCAGATCTCTCTTGGCAATCTCCATGACAGGAGGATCAACTTCACATAAACCAGAGAGGATGGATGTAAAGTCATCTGAGTGTTAGGTATGTCCGAACGTGGCAGTAACCCCACATGATAAATCATGATTCCATAGCAGTTATATAGGGAAAGAAGAGTGGTATTTCGACAGTAAGTGCTCAAAACACATGACCAAAAACAAGTGTTTTCTAACTGACCTTCAACCATCCAATCAAGACTAGGTAATCTTTGGAGACGGTGAAAAAGGAAAAGGGAAGTGGTTACTTAAAAATTCCAAGGTTGAAAAATCTAAAGAAGGTGTTGCTTGTTGAATGACTAGCATTAAATCTTATCAGTGTGAGTCAACTTTGTGATAAAGACCTACTTCTGCAATTCATAAAGGACAAGTGCTTTGTCTATAATCGGAATCACTAATGTATCATGGAAGGGAAAAGGACCCCAGACAACTACTATCTTCTAACAAGCACCAATTCAATTGAGGTATTGCACATTAAAGCCTTTCACCCTTGGTGAAATATGATGTTCTTTATTTTCTTCATCTTTTATTAATGTAATATGAGATTGGGTGTGCAATGTTATAGAGAGGGGAATGAAGGGAGTTCATTTTGAATTCCACTATGAGTAATTAGGTTTCAAGAAGGGTCGTGGGTAAAGAGGGAGTCTCGTACCAGATAAGACTAATTGTAAACCTTAAATCAGTTTAGCGAAAATCCTTGCATTTGGGCACAACCCCGTGGACGTATGCGGGTTGCTGAATCATGTAAAAATTGTGTGTATTTACTTTATTTAAAAAATATATCACATTTGCTCTGCACACATGCACTAAGTCCCACAAGTGGAGTTCAAACACACTACAACATAGTGCAAACGAGATCACCGTTCGAACATAAAACAACTATGATCTAGAACACACATGTATATATGTCAAAGTTAATGAACGAGTAAACCGCTAATGACCCTAAAGAAATACGAACTGCTAACCATTAAATAAACAACCGCAAGGCCTTAAACCCCTCATAGTTGGTATTAGAGGTATTTTATGTACTGTATTGATGGTAGTTGATTAGTTAATTTATTATATTTGCTTTCGAAGTTTCGACCACATTCAAGTGATCAACTATTGGATTCCCTTATTTTAGCTCCATGTCCATTAACTTCTTTAGCAAAAACATTTGCTTACCAAAAGGTCTTTTATTTAAATATTGATTTCAACTTCTTTGATGAACTATGTGCCTAAATTAGTTGGTTTCATATTCAACTTGATGGACTTTCATACCGTCTATTCAAATAATTAATTAGGTTCTATAACTAAAGGTGCTCTCAATTCATTTTCATTCTTGCAATAGATAACCATGACAAAATAAATTAATGTACATGAGGACCAAATAAAACACTAAACTTAAATGAAGAACAATGAAATAAAATGCAACCCTCCATGATTCCTTGGGCATGCTAAGTTAATCTTGATCAAATTTGATAAGGATGGTAAAAACAATTCCTTGATTCCTGATGATTTGGAACACCTCTAACAGAGGAACAAATAATCAATTTTGATATAACTTATTGTCAACCTCTTTCAGATATGAATCTATCATATCTCCAATTATAGCCCCTTTGGGATGTAAAATATATCTCTTCTCACCATCCCCATAGTATGTGAGACAAATGTATGCATTTCAATTAAGGTCGTATTCTATGGTTACGATTCGAAAGGACCAATGAATTGGGATTTCCCTATTGGGCCAGGTCTTTTCGGGGCAAGCGAATCATTTATGATGCCATGAAACGACTAATTAGCATATTAATAGATCACTTCAGAATGGCATATACTTCACACATCCTGGATCAACTAAAGACTCTTGACAAAGGTGAAGTGTTGGAGTATTTCTATTGATCTATCATGTCATATAGGCTCGAGTCAGACTCCAGTCGTTTCTTTTCTTTCTATTACTTAAAAAGTAGTTGTTTCAGCTTTAAACGTTTCACAATTTGTAAATAGGATTTATTGTCATTGTGAAACCCTGAGAAAATCCAATTTTTTGAAAAATGGCAAAATGGTCATTTCGGTAAAAATATGAAATTTTTATAGATCTTGGATGACGAAACGGACTTCATCGTTGGAATCGTCTCGCGAAATCTAGCTACCACGTCGAATTTCTCGTCGAACACTACGAGACAATTTAATTTCACGCTTTTTCGATAAGCACCGAAAGTGTTAGGTGCAAAGTGAAAACGGGTTTGAGAGACATGTGATGTGACAAAAGTCATCTACTACATGTACCCATGTGACACATGTTGCATGATTAGAGAGATGATGGGAATGAATGGCCTAGATTGTGCCAAGTGTCAAAAGTCACTTAAAAGGGACAAGATGGGAATTAATGGAAAAGATTAATGAGAATAAGACAAAAGAGTTAAATAGTCTTCTCCATTTAAGACCAAAATCGGGCAAAGTGGTATGCGATTCGCTTTTAGAGAGAGAAGGTGTGCCTTCTCTCTTTAGATTTACTACCGCTCGTATTCATCGGTACTCGACGAGCAAGAAGCAAAGTCGACCACGCGGCGAGGGCCACGCATGGACACCGATCGGTGGAGTTCCGACAACCCAAGAGGTAGGGATCTTTCCTACTTGTGTTATTCTTGGCCAAGAGCCATGTCGGTCAGATGCCCTGCTTGATTAAATTGTTTTCGGTCTCTCAAAAGCTTTGAACCGAATGGAGAAAATCCCCATTGTTAGGCCGTGAAACGCGCTAACCCGAGGTTTCACTGCTCAAAATGAATTGACACACCCTCACCCCTACTAGCGGCAGTGGTGCCGTACACCCACGTAAATCCCCAAATTGCTACCTCTAACCACTAGAAACTCTTATGGAGCGGCCGCACGCTTGCTTAAACTCATATAAAAAAATTCTTCCTTTTTCTCCACTTAGATTTTGTAAAATCTCGGCAAATGCAGAAAACTCTACAAAGATGATCTGGGCTACATATAAGGACATATTCAAACTCAGATAATAATAAATTTACACTTTCCTAATATGGCAACCAGCAACCCAACACATTTTCACAAAACTACACTATGTACATACATATGTTCCAATATTCAAATTCAAAGTATTTCCTTACAAAATATTCTTAATTACAACACTTGTACAAATTTCAGGAGAATCCTATTCTACTCATTGCCTCGGAGGCTCAGATCAGGCCAGCTTTTAAACACAAAATAATGAGCTAAACGAGCTTAGTGAGTGTATGCTTTATAAAATGTTTTGTTTTTTCAGAAAATATCTCAAAACTGTAAAACTCTCTTTTACAATTTATTTACCATAAGCCTTGCTTGCTTACTTTGCTTTGCTTGCTTTAAAAGTTTCTAAAACTTTTCTCAAATCTCTTGCTTGCTTGCTTTACCTTGCTTTGCTTTTAAAAGTTCATAAAACTTTTTATAAACTTCTTGCTTTAAAAGTTTCTAAAACTTTTATAAATCTCTTGCTTTAAAAAGTTTCTCAAACTTTTTATAAACACGGGAGCCTGGGCTCAACCGCATGCTTTGAAATAAAACCGGGAGCCTGGGCTCAACCGTTTGCTTTAAAATCACCACGGGAGCCTAGGCTCAACCGATCGTTTTGAAATCAAAACGGGAGCCTGGGCTCAACCGTTTGCTTTTAAATCTCTACGGGAGCCTGGGCTCAACCGTGCACCAGTGGTTGATTTTTCAAACTGTATATCATGCTTATAAATCATCAACCATTGGAGGCCTTTACTGCTTTCTATACCTTAGTGAACACGGGATCTTGGGCATCGATCATGTTTATGGTCGACTTGGGTCCGCTCACCTGTGTGGAAGGGCCTCAAGTACTTCACTCCACCTTTCCCAGAATATGGTGGAATCGAATTCGGCCGCCATCACCATAATTTGGGGCTTAGAGCTCTTAACCTTATATACCTCAAGACGTACACGGTCTCCTTTAAAATGCGTGATGAACTAAGTTTGCCGGATCGTAAATCTAAATGCATGTATGATATCCTAACACCACTGCACATACGAAATAATTCTTACCTAAGATGCTTGCTTAGAACTGGTGGATTTAGTTAGCCTGTTTCATAAATATTCTTTGCTTGCTGCTTGTTTCTTGAAATATGGTTTTACAATTTAAAACCATTGCTTGCTTGCTTGCTTGAAACATGGTTTAATAATTCAAAAACCATTTGCTTCTTGCTTGCTTGCTTGAAGAATGGTTTAATAATTCAAAACCATTTGCTTACTTGCTTGCTTGCTTGCTTGAAGAATGGTTTAATGATTCAAAACCATTTGCTTATTTGCTTGCTTGCTTGAAGAATGGTTTAATAATTCAAAACCATTTGCTTATTTGCTTGCTTGCTTGCTTGAAAAATGGTTTTACAACTCAAAACCATTAAATAACAAAGTAGTAAAAACAACTATAATAATAATACACAAAATTTGAGAAAATAGTTTAGAACACTCACCTTTTCTGCTTACTTTCCACAATTTTCCTGCCTTTGCTTTTAGTCTACACACTCAAACGAATACGGCGAAATATTAATCTCTTACGTAATCGCAACATCTTAACGCACTCCACAACTAGCATTTATTGACACTAAACGAATATCGCCGAGGCGAAGCGAAGCTTCGCCATGGCGACGAGGTACGCTACGTTTTTCGTCGAGTTCTAATCTTATTTGAACCTCTCTTAATCATTTAGTAGGGTTCCCATGCTAACGATGTATGAATTTAAG
The DNA here is from genome assembly GCA_016808115.1 of Tetrastigma voinierianum. NCBI lineage: Eukaryota > Viridiplantae > Streptophyta > Magnoliopsida > Vitales > Vitaceae > Tetrastigma > Tetrastigma voinierianum. Next base: position 293,423 of record JAEQBH010000706.1, on the reverse strand, counting down.
CTTAATTACGCAAAAACTACACAATCTAGGCATTTTGGGCACGCTTGTAGCCTAAGACACTGAATTGCACCTATTGTGCTGCATTCTCGCTGGGTACCGGCAGCGCCTGACCTCGTATCGGTACAGTTGGCTTCATTGGGAGGTGTACTCGGCATGTACTCACTGCATCGATACAACTTCTAAATTTGCCCGTGACGGCTTTTGCCACTTTTGGTACCAACTCTCTTCCTACAACTTCCCCATTCCTTAATACCTCAAGAATCATCATGGAATTCATCTAAAACCACTCCATAACACTTGTATTGGTGGTTTGGAACTCATACCACAAAACCCTAGGTGAAAATCTTATGAATTAAACCAAAGGTCCACCAATTCTTCTAAAAACCATATAAATAAGGATGGCCTATGTTTATTTTACACCAATTGGGGTTTTACCCACATAACCTCAACAAAAATCTAGGGTTTGGGTGATCTTTCCACAAAACCCTAGACAAAGGAGGAACTAATCTCCATCCAAAACCTTAGGAATCCAAAATACACTTGATTCCAAGACAAAAACATACCTTTTTTTTTTCTCCTTCTCCTTCTCCTTCTTCTTTCTCTTCTTCCTCTTCTTTTCTCCCTTCTTCGCCTCTCCTACGGTTGCCCTAGCTTTTGTGAGACAAAAAATGAGTTTTGGCTTTTGTCTTCCCATTTTTATAGTCTAAACTTTGCCTTAATTACACATAGATCCTTGATCTCTCAAAAATTGCACATCAACTCTTGTTATTTATATGATGGCCCATCTCTACTCATTTTATGATTTTCATATCTGATAGGCGTATTTTGTGATGTGTATATAAAATTATGCAGAAAAATATAAAGAGGGTGCCTATTCCGCACAAGTATACGCTTGTCAAGTAATAAAGGCACTAAGTACTCTGATATCGATCCATTGTGGAAATTGTGGATGCCACTCAAAATTATACTTAATATCCAAACTAACAATTGTGATAGTAAAACAGAATTTAAAACTAACTAATGAAATTTCTAAATCTAACTAATGAAGTTCGCAACTAAGGGATACAAGGAGATGATAAATCTAGTACTGTGCAATCGGACAACTTCTCTTAGATCTAAGTCAAAATTTACTCTATTGTTTCATGAAAATGCTTCCAAGGCAACTCTTTGTCTAATTTAATTATAAGCCTCGAGGCCGAATACCTACCAACTAACACTAGGTCTTTTTGCTTCAATCCAACCCCAAGCATTAGAGAGATGCTTTAAGATCCAAAGTCTCACACGCTCCTAATTACCGATAATCCTTACACTACCAGTTAATTGAAGTTGATTCATCTATGTCTAGTTCTTTACTCTCTTCTCGATCTTGCAAAGAACCACTCAATTACATTGAGATTAGCCATAAATCAATATGTAAATAGAACCAAGTATGAAACAACAGGTGCATTCACAAGAAAAACAATAGGAAAACGGAACATTAACAACAGATATAAACCCATGTTCACATATACAACCAAAACCCTAGATCTACGAATTTAAAGCATGATAGAGGTTTGATACATCATAAACTTAGGATAAAACATGAGAGAAGAGGAAGAAACTATAATGATCAAATGATGGTGAGTCTCGGATTTTCTTCCACAAATCTCATGATCTTCTCCAAAATCTTTCAAAACAGCCCCAACCTCCTCCGTCCCAAAGTGTGTACAAAGTCCCTTCTCCGAGCCCCAGCGCTCCTCCTCGCCCTTCGGTTTGAGCTGAAAACCTCCATTATGGGCCCAAATCAGCTAAAAATCCACCAAACTGACCCTGAACGTGCTCCACGTCGGATGCTCGCTTCTCGCAACGCTACGTTGGTTCTCAATGTCGCGGCGTTGGTTGCTGCAGTCCCCGGTTTTTGCTCCAACTTCATAAGGCCATAACTTTGTCATACGAACTCCGATTTGGGTGTTCTTGGTACCGTTGGAAAGCTCTTGAAGTGTAGAATCCATCCATTTATGTATTGATTCAATATGAGCTCATATGATGTCTGAAAACGTCAAAATACAGTAGCCTCTCCTGCTGAAGGTGCTGCAATGTTTGCTGATTTTCTTAAAGTTTTTGAACTTGCATAACTTCTTTGTTCGAACTCCAATTTTGGTGTTCTTGGTATCCCTGGAAAGCTCTTGAAGTGTAGAATCCATAAATATATGGCTTGATGCAATAGGAGCTCATATGATGTCTGAAAACGTCAAAATGCAGTAGCCTCCTGCTGCTTTACAAAGAAGTTTTTCCACCACTTGCACAATTCCACCAAACTACGACCCGATCATAAGTGTGAACTTTTAGAGCATTAGGGCACTTATTTAACACAAAAACACTAGAAAAACTAACTAAAGCATAGGGATAAAATGAGGATTTAAGATACTCATCAATATCCCTTATGGCAATTACAATTTTATCCTTGTTCTAGTACCAAAATTCCGGGTTCCATAATTTATCATTTCATATTTTCATCCTTAATAATAACTCCCAAAAATATTACAAGTTCACTTGGTGCTCTTATACGCCTTACAAGCCATCCATCGTATTAATTTCGGACGGGCGTTATATGGATAGTGACGTGATTTTGGTGTGAATTTTTATGATGCTGAGCGATTCAAAAATGAATTGTTTATGTTTATAATTACCATGCGAAATTTAATTCTCGCTATTTGGACAGAACCGAATAATATGAATTATGGGAATTAATTGTGTTAATACATGCATGTAAATATATTAGCATGAATGACTTGAATTGTGAAAATTAATATGTTAATACATGTAATTAAATGTGTTAACATGATGTGAATTATATAAAATATAATGTGTAAGCCATTTGAAATGAATTGTAATTAAATTTCAATGAGCCAATTTTGATGTTATTGATGTGAATTAAATAACATGCAGACGTATGTAAATTTTGTTAATATATGTGTAAACGATATATCGGGCATGTGTGGTTTGAGAATGACATAACGTAATTCATAGCGCACCGGGAACCCTGGCAAAAATTAGGTGTGAGTTTAATGATACGAAGAAATAAAAAGGATATTTTACTCGTGATTCGGCTTAGGCATATGGAGAGGGAGTCGATGTGACTCGACATGGGATTGGTCATGAGATATCTCGAGCAGTGCCTACGTATCATTGGATGCGATTGGCCTACGATTACGCGCACTTAGGTAGGAGTAACCTAGCGAAATTATCACTATCGGGTTTTGCTCACCTCATCGAGATGGATCACTATTTCCGTGTACAAGTGAGCGCATTAAGAGGACGACGCCACTAGAGTCGCATTTGTACAGTGTTTGACAGTACTTTGGTATTTTCATTTTGTAAAACATGTATTAAATTCTTAATTTTAATGTATGTTTGTATTAAGAGTGATATATCAACTCTTGAACTATTGGTATATAGTTGATAGGTAATTTTGTGAGTATTGATGCATGGGCCCAAGTGGCCATTCTTACTTATTTTAAATTGTATGGACCCGATGGTCTTACTTAAAATTTGGGACAGGCCAGATCTTGGGTAGAGCTCTGCATAAAAGAGACTCCGCCCGATTTTCTGAAAAGGGTGTCGGGTTACCCGACATCCACAAATATTCCATAAGCGACTGGTTGTCAACGACACCCCGCTTGGGGGCCAGCGCGAACCCAAAATTTCCAACAAAATCAATCTTAATAGATTTATTCTACTCATCTATCTATTTTATGTGAAAAGAGCGACCAACTCTTCTCAAAAGTTGCTGGATCTAATCCTCCACGAAAAGTAAGAAATTCTGCATATTTTGACCAATTCAAGGAGAAAAATGTGGTTGCTCCTTGGCAAAACGATCAAATCCCTATTTAAACATTTAAACAAATTTTTATTCATCAATTTGAATGTTTCCTAAAAAATATGATCAATTAATAATTTGATCATATTTCCTATAAATGGTACGAGGATCATCAGGAATCAAGGAATTGTTTTTACCAACACAATTTCTTTTCCTATAATTTTTTATTGTCAATGTCCAAAAAAATTAAGAGAAATTGGATTAAAGCAAAAGTAACCTTGAAAATGTCACTCTTTGAGATAAAAATGTCATCCCACACATGATAACTAAATCTCATGTGTATTTTGTCTCATCCTCGTATTATAACTATATCTACAATGGTCGTTTTAGTTTGAAATAGTGTTTTTTATACTTTTTTTGCATTTTAAAGAAAGAGATTAGATTTATTTTTCAATTTGTCCATTTTAAACTGTATCTCAAATGACAAATTAAAACTAAAAATAGCTCAATCTTTCCGTAACAACACGTTGAAACTTGAACTCCTACTTAATTAATTATCCAAAAAAGATACTATTATCTATTTTTTGGGAATTTCGATGTTTAGAAGAAGAAAAAAAACCATCCATTTTCTAAAATTGCATCACAATTACTTAGAAGTACGTAATCCTTCAATAAAAATATCGAGAGTCCATCTCCAACTAGTTTTAACCACACAACTTATTAACTTGTAGTATGTATCCAAACCAAGTATGACAAGTTAATAGCCATGGTGCTTCACACATCCTACTACTCATTGGGGTGTTGGTGCTGCGGCCGGCACTAGGGTTTCAGAAGAACAGCTCTTGAGGAATTCAGGATAAATAGGCTCAGAGGGGAACATCAAAGACCAGCACTTGTCTTCCAAATTGATAATCGCTTGACAACAAGCAGCTTCAATTAAATCAATCCTTGCTTGCATAAGTGCTTCTTGAACCCCACGCACACACCCGCTTACCCGAATCATTGCATACCAGCACAAGTCTTCAATTTCTGACTCATTTCCTCTTGATACTAGGGTTACTTCCGTTACCCGACCCGCTATCCCCGGGCGAACTAGCACTGTTATCATGCATACAAGCATCAAGAGCATCAAGATTGTCTGTGATGATTTTCCAACCATGCTTGCAAATTTGAGAGGCTAATTGGGAAGAATGTTGACTCTAAATTGTATGTGGTTGGAAGAAGGAAAAGTTACAGCAGCTTGCAGTTAGAAAAATGTTGCAAAGGGTTTATTTTATAATTCATTTTATTAAAACGTTTTTTGTTATATATTAATATGCATTTATATGTGCATTTAATTCATTGAAATCGGTTTTGTTTGTAACATAATGGCATAGTTAACGTTTTATATTAGTTATGACTTTCATATTAAAGGTCAGTTTTCGGTTTCACTTCCAATTTATGTTTATGGGTATCACTTTATTAGCACTCAAGATTTTTCAAGGATCACAAACGAACAGTAATAATTTTGTATTCTATCAAATCCCTAATGAAATGATGTCAAATTTCAACATACTTTGTTTGAGAATGAAACATGAGTTTCAATTCTATATATATATATATATATATATATATATATATATATATATATATATATATATGTATACTAGTAAATGACCACGTGAAATGCACGTACATTTTTCCAGTCATCCTTGTATGTATTCTCTTTTGAAAATTTTCAAACCAACAATAATTTAATTGGTCAATAATAAATAAAAAAAATTAAAAAAAATCTTTTATATATTAACAGTTTTTTTGAAAGATGATAAATTGTCAAAAGTAAGGAACAATTTATTTAAATAATTGTGCAAAATATTTGGGAATTCCAAAATATGATTTCCTAATTTAATCTATAAAGGTGAATTTTTTCAATAAAAGAAATAATTTTGGAGATTTTTTGGATCGATAAAAATGACTTAAGATAGGTAAAGGCTTCAGAAAGACAGGCATTTTCGGCTATCAACTGATTTTTTGAAGTAAAGAAATATCTTTACTTTCTATATTTTTACTTAGAGTTGTTTTTTTTTTACTTTTTTCTAAAAGCAATTCGCCTTTAGACTTTATAGACCATTTTTACTTATTTTTTAATTTTTAACATTTTCTTTTTAATAGAAAAGACAAAGAAAAAAAATCATATTTTAGAATCTACAAAAAATATTTTAAATATTTTAAAAACACTAAATATTAAATTTTGGATTCATCAATCTATTATTTTTAAAATTATATATATATATATATATATATATATATATATATATATATATATATATATATATATTCTATTTTAGTTATATAAAATAAATAAATATAATAATTATTTTTGTTAATGATGACAATAAATTATTTACCATTATAATTTATTTTTATATAAATATGTTAATATATTTATACATATATTATACAAAAAAGTTTCGAAGTAAAGAAAATACTTTTACTTCCTATACGCCTTACTTTTACTCTTGTTATTTAATAGTCTTAACTTTTTTACTCTTGTTTAATGAAAGTTTTAATCTGGAACACTTTTATCTTAATATAATTTAGAAGGATATATTTAGAATAAGTTTTAAACTAAATTTATAAAACAATATTCATATTTAAAAAAGGTAATAATTAAATAATAACATTTAGATTAATTTAATTCGACTTTTTTTTAAAATAATTTTAATTCGAAAAAGGTGACATAATATTTATATTTTTTTTTTACCATTTGTGTGTTAATGTGAGTTTCTATTAATCTATTATTATATGAAAAATTATATATGTTAAGATAATCAAAAGTTTACTTTTAATTAAGGGAAAAATATGCTATGGTGTAGTAATTGTGAAACCCCGAGAAAATCCAATTTTCTGAAAAAGGGTAAAATGGTCATTTCGGTAAAAATCCAAAATTTTTCTAGATCTCGACGAGATTTAAACGGATTTCATCAGCGAATCATCTTGCGAAATCTAGCGCTACTACATCAATTCGAGACACCGAATTTCACGCTTTTATGCACCGAAAGTGTCAAGCCGTAAAACTGACGGAGAGACATGCGATGACAAAGCCCCTACTACACTCACGCGATAATATGTCAGATGAGTAGAGAGAGGATTTGATGGATGGCTGAGATTGTGTCAAGTATCAAAAATCAAGAAAAATGGACAAGATGAGAATTATGAAAATGTTTAATGAGAATAAGACAAAAGCCAAATAGTATTCTTCTTCCTTTTTGAGACACAAACGGGTAGTGAGGTGCAGGGGCTGAATTTTTGTGATTTTAGAGAGAGAAGGAGCTCATTCTCTCTAGATTTGCGACCGTTCGGACCATTGGTTCTCGACGGAGCAAGAAGTAAAGCTATTTTACGCGCGAGGGCTACGCGTGGACACTGATTTTGTGGAGTTCCGACAACTCCAAGAGGTAGGAGTCTTCTCCTACTTGTGTTATTATTTGCCTAAGAACCATGTGAATGGTTAAAGATATTCTGAGGCTTGAATTAAGCCATGTTTGCGGTCTCAAAATACTTGAACCGAATGAGAAGATCCCTAGTGTGGCCATGAACAGTGCCTACCCCTAGGGTTTCACTGTTCACGTGTATTATCATGGTGTTTTCAGCGACCCAGCGACCGCTTTGACGGGTTAATTAGCCCACATGAGCTAATTTTACAGTGTTATTGTTGTAAGTTGAATGACTTGAAATTGTGTGAGAATTAATATGTTAATGCATGTACTAAATGTGTTAACATGATGTGGAATTATATAAAAATATAATTGTGTGCTTCATTGAAATGAATTGTAATTAGCTCAAGGAAGCACTTTTGATGTTATTGATGTGAATTAAATAACATATGACATGCATGTAAATTTTGTTAATATATGTGTAAATGATATATTGGCATGTGTGGTTTGAGAATAGTATAATGCAATTCATATGCATTAGGGCAACCTAGAAAATTAGGTGTGAGTGCATGACATGAAATAAAATAAAAATGATGTTTTTCTCGCGTTGGCTTAGGCATGCGTGAGGGAGTTGGTGAGGACTCGAAACACGAGATTGGGTATGTAAACATTTAAGTAGGATCATGTATTTGCTTGAGTGTGTGTTTATGTTGAATCATGATATGTGCACTAAGGTGGGGAGTAACTTACGTAGGAAATTATCACATCGGGCTTCGCTTCACCCCGTCGGCGGGATCACTTACTGTACAGTGAGCGTATAGAGGACGACGCCTACTAGAGGCCGTGGTTTAGAAGAAAGCCGTAGTTGTGGCTTTGGGTATTCGCTTTGTATAACATGATTAAAACTTAAATTTTGATATATGTTTGGTAAAGAGTAATTTATTAACTCTCGAACTATCAGATATAACATGCATTCCAGAGTATTGATGCAGGGCCCATGCGGCCATTATTTTACTCAAGACTGCACTATGTGCAAGCCATTGTTAATTGTTAAATAATGCCACTCTGGGTAGAGCTTCCCATACAAAGGAGACTCTACCCGATTTTCGTAAGAGGTGTCGGGTTACCCGACATCCTCGAATATTTCGCAAGTTGACGGGTTGTCACGAGACACTCCGGGTTTTGGGACATCACAGTAATTTGATTGTATTTAAAAAAGAGTTTATAAAGAATGTGAAACCAAGGACTGATTAATCATTTAAAAAATAATTCTTAATAGGTGTTGCACATGTGGAAGGCACATATTCGGCCTAAAATACCCCTTTTGTCAATTGATTAAAAAAAAATTTGAACCCTTGACAGGTTAAAATAAGACTGATTGATTCGTCTTCTTCGGCAAGTACCAAGACAGAGATGGTATTTACCGTTAAAAATACGCAGTCTTATTACTTCTATTCCCCCTCTTATTTTTAAGATTTACCATAATTATAAAAAATATTTTAAATATAAACAAAATAACATTTTGAAATCTACGCTTATTATATCTAAAAACACATCACTGCCCATCTCTCAAAATGCACTTGGTAGATATAAATCTAACTGAAATGAAAACATCTAACAAACATTAACTGAATGAAAAACACATCAATAAACAAAATCAGGAAGCTCAAAGCCTGAAAACACTGTCTGCAAAACATGCAATACGTTCTAAAAACGTCTACTCGGTCATAAACTGTAAAACCACAGTTCTTGAAAAACATAACTCAATATTAAACTCATGAAGTCATCAAAAACATCACTCAGCAATTGTGAAGTCGTGTTTTTCAAAACACAATTACATGGCCACTTACATGGTAAAAGAACCATAATCCCCTAAATATTCTTTCAGCTCTATTGTTTCCAAAATTATTATTTTTTATTTATAATATTTTAAAAAAGAATCCCTCTTCTTCATCTCTTTAAGTCTGATATTATCTGTGTTGTGTAACTTTTTTTGAAAAGGTTGCCCAACTAAAACGGGATAGCAAAGAAGTAATTGATTAGAAGTGAAAAAGAATATAGTTAATCAAAACTCATCTTTAAAGCAAATTCCACAATCAGATTTATTCTGGCCACTAAATAAGGTTATCTATACTCCCGGTTCTAACTTTGTAACCTGCACACTTACTATCAAATTTTAACTTTATCCAAAACACACGAAATTTTCAATGATTTCATCTTTGGCCATTTTCAAAACATGTTTCGTGATCAATTTGGTTGAAAGAATAAGAAAAATCCGCTTTGTAAAACAATTTTCTTGAAAAATAGAAGTTAATGTGAAACAATGAAATGTGTTTAAAATGCAGTGTTACTATTCAATAACTGTTATGAGCCTGGACAGAGAAGAAAAAATCGGCTGAAGACTTTAAAGGGGAAGAAAAGAAGAAAATAGCCATAATCCTGAGCTGTAGCTTTATCTCAATCGATCAATCCCATGTTGATGACCGAACAAGAAAACAAAGACACTCAGCTTTTTCTGATTCATATAAAATGTTGAAAATAGTGAATTCATTTTTTCTCGTTTTCAAATTTTGTTTTGTCTGATTACAACTAAACGTGTTTTCCTGGTTAAAAATTTTCGAACAGATAAAACAAAAAGCATTCTACCTAATAAACAAGTGCCTGTGTTTTTCTTTTCTCTTCAAAGCTGTAATTTTTAAATTAAATGAAGTGGAAATTTTAAAAGTCAATTTCTATTAAGGATCTAGGTTCAAAATCTTCTTTTTTTCAATCAACTTGACAAAATGGGCAAATGAGAAAGAAAATGTGCCTCACTCACGTGTATCACCTATTAAGGATTATTTTTTAAATGAGTTAATCAACCCTTGATCCCCATTTAAACTCTTTTTTAAATACAATCAAATTAATACATCATAACATACTTTTCCCTTTAATTAATCTTAAAGGAATCAAATAATGTTTGTCATTCCTTTCCTTTGAAATAACGTGCTAAGTTTAGCCAAGTAGAAAATATGGAACATTCCATATACATTTTTTGAGGAGTTTTAAAAACATTTTTTTATGAATAAAATATCCTTTTATATATGTGAAAACATATTTGTCAATTTTTAATAAAAATTAGTTTTTTGAAAATATGTTCAAATATAATTTTTGATAATAAATTTAATTACTTTCACTTATTTTCTTTGAACAATGAATCAAAATCAAATAATTATACAAATATAAGATATAATCGATATTGGTAAGATTTAAAGTTTTCAAGTACATAATATATATATATATATATTCAAAAAAAATATTCTAATTGGGTTTTTTTTGACAACTTAACTCTTTAGTTACAATTAGTAAATTGTCTATCCGTGACCCCTCTGTATGTCCTACATTTTTTAAATGTTGAGTACGTTTGCATCATATGTGATACATGTGAATATTTGTCTTAATAATAGTCATCAAGGAGAATAAGAATAAAAATAAAATATTATTTTTTTAACAATTTATCTAATGAAATTAATTTTTCAAATTTACGGAAAGGAACCATTTTTTTAAATGTTGGGGAATTCCAAAATATGATTTCCTAATTTCACCTATAAATGTGACTTTCTTTCAAAAAAGGAATTTTTTTGGAGATTTATCTATCTACAAAAATGACTCTACACAAGACAAGCTTCAAAATAAAAACTTTCAAAAAAATACCTCTAATACATAAGTTCCACAAAAAAAAAAGTTTTTACCATCGATTGTATGATGAGTGTTCAAAACGCTTCATGTCACACCATGATTCCTTACCATATGTTTTTAGTTTCATTTTTATCTTAATACGCATTATCGTTTGATATCATTTTTGATCTTGTGTATTGCAGAATAGTGGTGGTCTTCGTGTTCGAACTACAAACAAGAAGAAGTGAAAACTAATAATAATTGTTCACTATGATGCCAAACGTCATGACGTTTAGCCGTTTTAACGTCAACGCCGCGACGCCCATCAATGTAAGCCATGAGCGCCGCACTCCAACGCCGCATCGCCCTAACATCGACGCCCCAACGCCGTGATCGCTCTCACTATTTCGCCATTGGCAAAAGCACGGAGACCACCAGCAAGGCAAGAACGCATCGACGAGTGCGGAAACAAAAATATCGGTCTCAAGAGATCGAAAAAGACCGCTTTTTGTATTCCTTTCAAAACTGATCGGCGATTTATAGAACCGCATGGCTAATTTTGATATGTTCTAGAATTATTTCTAGCTCTTATTAACCCTACTTCACCAGAGGTCGATTTTCAAGGTCATATCTAGCGGGTTGTTTCAGTTTGATTCGATTTCGCGTATCATCGTTTCATCGGTGTAGGTTTATTTTCATGGTGATGTCTAGCCAACATTAGCGTGATCTTGCTGGGTATCCGAGATCGAGAGATAAGGACTCCCAAGGATATGAGTAGAGTAACCCTTGGTCAATCAGCGAAAAGAGATATCTCGATTCCGAGGGCAAGACTAGGGTTTGAGCTTGTTGCTGCAGATAGGTCGCGTAGACACACCCAACCCCATCGAGATAGAAGGATATACCTTGAGAGAGGGTATCTCTTAGGCACGATCACCCCGTCATCGAGAAATCGTTAATAGACTGGATAGTAATTCCTCTAGATAAACATCCATCAAATGAGGTAGGGGGAAGCAAAACCCTAGTTTTCTCAAAAAGTGATTTCACAAGTTAATTAGACTTAGTTTTAATTTGATACATTAGTTAGATATTCATTAAGAGTTTAAGTCCGGATAATATCATAGGGCCAATTTCAGTAGTCAACGCACTTCTCCCTGTGGATCTATATCCGTACTTAGGTACACTATATAACTTGATACGACGCGTGCACTTGCGCACATAGGCGCTTACCTAGCTTATACAAATCACACATCACGCTTTCAGCCTATCAAGTTTTTGGCACCGTTTCCGAGGAGAAGTTTTTTTGTTTATATTGACAATAGTGCAATTAGATATTACTTTGGAATTTAATTTAATTTTATTTTTATTTTTATTTTGGCTATATAAGTGCTTGTAATCTTGTCTTTGTGTTGTTGCATGTGACTACAGTGAAGGTTATTGTGAATGCATGTGCAGACGGGGTCAACTTGAACTACCTCCGTTTGATCCTGAACCAGAAAGAACCTTACATCGTTTACGCAGAGAACTAAGAGAAGCACAACAAAGAAATCTAGCAACCATGCAAAATAATGAAGGGCGCGATCAGGACCAAGAACAAAACGAGCCGCAAGGGGGCCACAACGGGAATATGGTAGGAATCATGCTCCCAGGCCTTTTATACAGTTAGATGATCCGTTTATGTTGCTAGAAGAGTTCGCCTTACCACCTACAGTTGTCCAGTCTGCTATCCGAAGACCACCCATTCAGGCAAACAACTTCGAAATAGCGCGCTTTAATCTCAGATGCTTCATAACATTCTGTTCCACGGATTGCCAAGTGAGAATCCAAATATGCACCTAACCAACTTCATCGAAGTATGTGACACGATTAAATACAATGGGGTGACTGAAGAGGCACTCAGACTGAGATTATTTCCGCTTTCACTAGGTGATAGAGCTAAACACTGGTTGACAAGTCAACCATTGGATTACATTACTTCATGGAACGATTTAGTGCAAATGTTCTTGACAAAGTTCTTTCCGCCTACAAAAATTGCACAATTAGTGCAAGAGATCAATACTTTTAGACAACTGAAGGGAGAGAACTTAGCCGAAGCATGGGAGAGGTTTCATGAACTGCTAAGGAGGTGTCCACACCACAGGTTGACTAGATGAATGTAAGTCCATACCTTCTATAACAGTCTGAGGGATGCGACCAAAACAATGATAGATGCCTCAACAGGAGGTGCATTAATGAAGAAAACTACGGACCAAGCATATGAAATCCTGGAGGATGCTGCTACTAACACCAATCAGTGGCCCAGGGATAGGATTACTCCGGTAAAGGCTATGGGAGGTGTAGATAATGAGGTTCTCAGCAATCTGGTTACTCATGTCACACAACTCACTAAACAACAAGGTACCGTAAATACCGTTTAGACCAGCCCATGGGAGTTATGCAAATTTTGTGGGGGACAACACAACAGTACGGAATGTCAGTTGGGATAGCAAACAGTAGAGCATGCCCAGTATGTGTTGAGGTTCAATCAGCCACAACAATAGGGTCAGTATGGGAGCAACAATTATCAAAACCAGAATCAGGGTTAAGGGCTGCGTAATAATCAGAGCAATTAAAATTATGGATGGAGGAACAATAAGAACAACATACTGCCACCCCGAGTAAGCAAACCGCCACCAGAGAAAAAAATGGACTTGGAACAAGCCCTTGCCCATATGCTTACTTCTCATACCACCTTTATGAATGAGACAAAGGCGAATATGCAAAACCAGGCCATCTAGTTAAACAATTAAGCAACACGGTTGAGAAACAGGGAGGTGCAAATGGGGCAAATGGCTAATATAATTACTAAGTGGCAACAAGGCTCCTTACCAAGCAATTGAGAGAAAAAACCTAAGGGTGATGGTAGGGAACATGTTAAGGCTATCACATTAAGAAGTGGTAGAGAGCTAGCTACACGGGGGCCACCACCAGTAGTAAGAGAAGAAGGAACTGAGGTAGTGGAACAGTCCAACCCGAAAAATCGCAGCTCCAGGGAGCACTCTAAGATAGCCGAGACACCGTATGGGAAGAAAGAAATCGAGAAACAAAGCAACCGAGCCCAATGCACTAGTACCATATCCCTAGCGGTTAAGGCAGAATAAACTGGATAAGCAGTTTACTAAATTCATGGAAGTATTTAAGAAACTGCATATCAACATTCCATTCGTCGATGCATTAGAACAGATGCCCAGCTACGTCAAATTCATGAAAGACATACTCTCCAGGAAAAGAAGGTTATCGACCTGAGATGCTGAATCTATTAAGAAGAGCTAGCATATAATTTTTAAAGGAAATTATCGCAGGTCGAAGGATCCAGCAAATTTTTACACCCTCGTAAGATATAGAACTCGATCTTTGAGAGAGCCCTATGTAATTTGGGAGCCAGTATTAACCTCATGTACTTATCCATTTCTGCATCTAATTAGGTTTAGGGTGAAGCAGATGTTGACCACTTTGAATGTGATCCACTCGTCAACGTCAATCAACATCTCATCACCCCAGTCGTCAAAAACTTGTTGACCAAAATAGAACTTGTATGCTCATAATAAAAATGGTTTTTTCAATTATTTTATTAAAAATTTAGTTTGGTCATAATACTGCAAATGCATAGGTCATACAAGTAATAAAAGTGGACCTATAAGTCCAGATACCGTTCCCACAGAGATTGAAGAGAATTCAAAGTTTAACTACCCCAACTACTCAAGTTCCACACTATTTGAACTTCTATTTCATATGATTTTCATAACCTAACTAAGAATTTCACTATCTAAATTTCTACATCTATAAATAAAGAAAAATAAATAAAATCTTAGATCTACATTGGACTGAACCAGATTATTGCTGGAAGTAGACACTGGGATTTCACTGCTATGAAATTATCAATTCCTACAGCATAATCTAATTTTATTCTATCATGAATTGGAATTTGAACTTGTCAAAGAGGCAAGGTAGTATAGTTTGGATTTCTCCCTTAATCATACATTTCACTGATTAGAGAATCATGTTCATTTCTGAAACATGTGTTTAACCAATAACTTGTAGTGAGATCTTCTTTATAAGATCTGGGTATTTTTCTTTTCCAATACTTCATACCTATTTCTTATGACTGCAGATTTCTTGCTTCCCAAGACAGGGCCATTGCCAGATTTCTACAAGACGAATAATGTCTCATCCTTGAGATCTTAAAGAGTTATCTCTTTCCTTGATTAGATCTAAGCTAACACAGGATCAAGATCATTCCTCAAGAACAAGGAGAAATCTCTAATTGATTAAACTGATAGATCCCTTAACTAATTCTCAAACCATGAGTAAATTGATGAATTATCTAAGTAATCTTTCAGAGCTCATTAGTTCATCAATATTAGTCTAGCATACCCTTAAGTAATGCATCCATGCTCTCAGGAATCTCCAACTCTGTGTCACTCATAGGGCCTCCTGGAAATCAGAGCCAGACAACGGTCCTTAATTAGGTATAAGTTACTAATGTTGGGAACAATTCACTTCATGAACAAAACATTCAAATAAACTCAAAATTCTCAATTCAAGAAATCTCCTTCTAATTGTGAAGGAAAGACCATAATTAACACGATCTTTCCCGTGCCAGGTCAGATTTCTCAAACCTAATCACGGCGGAACACCGAATATTGATCGTGAAATTCTAACGCAACCATTCAATCGAAGAAATTAATCCAGCTTTTTATCTAGACTTAATAGATCCAAATGTTAATCGTAATTGGATTTTTAACAATTTAGCTCAACTTCGAAACTTCTGAACAATTCACTATTTCAAGTCTAGTAAACAAATTGAAATCCTACGCTAAATCTAATCTACGAAGAAAAGGAAAAAAAAAAGAAAAATATAATACAAAAAGAGTCCTCAGCTCCCCAGATGCTCTGGGTTTTCCACCGACTGACTACCTCGCTTTCCTCAAATGTTTCTATTTATAGAGCCCCGTAAGCTCGGGCCCTAAATTGGTGCCATATCAGGAATCCTCAAAATTTTTGGCTCGCATCAGATTCTCGACGACCTAAAAAATGTTGTTGCGACAGAGTTTGGACTTTATTGCGTGTCTCTATTGCAACATGCGCAGTCCGTCAGCGACAAGATTTGGTTTCTTCAAGATATTTATCTTCACGCCGACAAAAGTTTCTCCGTCGCAGATCTTTCTTCGCTCTTTTAACACTTCTTTGGTTTCGTTAAGGTTTGTTGTTCTTTATCCATTCTATGTCGCGACAATCTTATGTGTTCACTAGAACGCTATGTTACGACATTGACAATTCTGTGTTATGACATTGTCAGTTTAAAAATTTGTGTCACGACCTAGTTTTTATGTCGCGACAGCATTTCTGTTGGTTCTTGTTGCAACAATGTTTCTTGTATTGTCAGCATTTCTGTCGTGACCAAGAAAGTTTGTCTCTACAGAGTCTTGTCGCTACTTAACCTGATTTCTTGTTGCAGCTTCATTTTGATGTTGCGACGTAGTCTCTTTATGTTGTAGATGTTTTCCCTGCAAGGCCATGGCAGTCTCTTTGTGTCAGAGATGTTTCGTCATGGGCCATGACGTTGTCTCTTCTTTGCGGTTGCAGATGTTTTCTGTCACAACCTAGTCTGTTATGTCGCGACAAGACTTTTTGTATTCAGCTCATTTTTCTGTCGCGACCCAGTCTATTATGTCATGACAAGACTTTTCTTCCTTGTGTGGGAATCTTTGTCGCGACATAGAAAAGTCTATCGCGACCTTGTTTATGTGTGTTCAGTTTATTTATGTGTCGCGACCTTAAGATCCCTATCGCGACATCAAAACCTCTCTTTAGCTTGAAGTATGTCACAACATTGAACTCTTTTGTTGCAACCAGGTCAATTCACTAAGTCAGCATCACTTGTCGCGACTTTGTTTCTCTGTCAGAACCAGAAACCTTGTCTTTCAATGTCGCGAAATAGATTGTCTTGTCGCAAAAGAGGTCTTTCTTTTGCATATTCTTTGTGTCTCAACAGGCTTTTCCAAGTTGCAATAATCAGTGTCGCGACAAGTGAAGATTCTATCGCAACATATATTCTTCCTTCTATTTTTCAATATGTCGCAACATAAATTGATCTGTCGCAGTATTCTTCCTGTATTGCTCTTTAATTTCTTGTCACGACACACTATCTTTTGTCGCGACATAGCTTTTATTCTATATTCAGTCCTTTGTGTTGCGACAGAGGAAATATTGTCGTGACAAATTTCCTTAGCCATTTGCTTGGACGTTTGTCGAGACACACAGAACTCTATCATGACAAAGACTTCTGCAATTGCTCTTTTTCTCTTTTTCTCTTCTTTCTTGCTAAAATTTTCTCATTTTTGAATTAAAACTTGTAAAAACACAAAGTTGGTGAATAATCCATAATTTGGCATTAAAACAGATCTGAATATACTAAAAATAAGTCAGAAAAATGGATTAAAAATAGATGAGTTTAAGACTCATCAGATTCCCCCAAACTTAAAGTTTTTCTTATCCATAAGCAAAGAAAAGAAAATTTTGTTTGTCCTCAAACAATAAAGCTTTATTTTTAGGGACATTTTTCTACTTTCTACTTCAATCCTTTTTGAATCAACTTCCTGAATTGAAACTAGTTAGTTGAAGCATTGTTTCAAATTTAGTTTTCAGTTCAAACTTAGGAAAATTTTTTTCAATTACTATCACGAAACAAACTAATGATTTCTGAAATGTAAACAATTTAGTCAATTCATCCTGATCTGTGAGTGTGTGATGGTCTTCTTTTCCCTTTCTCCTTAGCAAAATTAGCTAATCTTCTGGGGCCTGACATAGTTACTGTATATCATTTTAAGTCCCATATGCTTGTTTTTCATATTAGTCTCCACTAATGTAGGCAAATACAACCTTCAACAATTAGGTCTTTTTAGGTCAGAAAGTTCGTCAGGGTTATTGGGTGGATAATTGGAGAATTTAGGCTAAAAATTACCCAGATTCCAATCTTCACTTTTTGTATCTTTGTCTCTATCCTTCATCCCTTTGTTTTCTACTGATGTCAAAAAAGAAAATTTTCCCCCAAACTTGATCTTGATGTATCACACTGCATACTCTCATCTTGGCAATTCTATTTGCCACTATCATTCTTATTAAGTCAGTCCCTTTAGATAGAAGCCCTTTTTGCTTTTCGTTTCACTTGTCAAAGATTTTTAGGAATAGTGTAATGTTGTCTTTTTATGCTTTCTACCACTCTTAGAGAAATTTGAGTTAGCAGCTCCCACACCAGTTGGCATTAGGGTACTAGGTGTTGAAACACCCTTATGAACTTAATTGTTCAAGAAAGGAAGGCCACAAGACAAAACTTATTCCAATTTGACAATGTACCATCTTTGACTTCTTCTTTGCATTTCTCTCCTTTCCTTCAGTTGTTCTTTTCTTTTTTCCATCATTCATTCTTGTTTTTCCCTTCAAATCAAAATAACATTCCCCCAATCTTGTCCTTTTCTGCAGTTTGAGGTTCTTTTCCTGAATTTTAGGCAATAAAGGGTTATTTACTGTAGGATTAGAATAAAGGAAGGGTTTAGGGTTTCTAATTGATGGTTCAATGAAGAAATTAGGCAATTTTCTCAATTCTGGAACTAGAGTGTATGCTTGTGCATATTATGAGGGTAGGCTTGAAAGGCACAATCTTCCAAGGATTGCCTATATCACTTCATGTCAGTAGTATTGCCTGGATTTCGCCTTGACTAATAATCTAACAAGTTCTAGGACATTAGACTATTTGACTGTGAATGAACCTAGAAGATGTCCCTAATCTTCACAATTTGTTAAGGACTCACTTCACCATGTGCATTGTTTTTCGTGATTTTTACTCGACCTTATTGTTTACACAAATGGGCCTCAAAAGCCTTGGCTCAGGTTTCCTATTGAGTACATCTTCCTAAATCTGATCATTCAACTCCATTCTCGCTAAACCGGAGAACTTCCTTTCCACTGGGGATTAGCCTACCACAATGCATCTATCGCTGGTTGTTTGGATTTGAATTTTGTTGTTGTGTTATTTTAATCAAGTAAAGAAGTTCATTTTGATCATGCATTCAGCTGACAACAATACAACACAACTTCAATTGTTCTCAAGTCATTTCAACCAAACATGCTGTTGCAAATAAACAATTTGATCCAGGTAGTTGATTTCTTCTTTATTCAACCAAACAAATGGCAAACAATGAAGCAAAGAAAATTAAATAAAACACACCAATCAAAAACAAAAATGAACAAAATTTTTTTACACAAATGTTTATTTTATTCAGAGGATGACTAGACATTGAATACAGAGAGGATGAGGAATGATTACAGATTTGTTTGGAGAGAAAACAGAATACAAGGGTTTATCTTCTTCTTTGTAGGATTTGGAAGTTTTCAGGTTTGGAGGTTCAAGGTTAAAGGTAGCTAAAGATGGAGGGAACTTGGGAATGGACATGTTTGGCTTTTCTTTTGCTGGTGGTTCTTCTCTCTGAAAGAGGCAGTATTCATTTGTATACTCCAACAGGGTGACCAATTGATCTTGCCTATGAGCCAAATTATTCACAGATCCTTCAAGTTCAGTGATCACATTGTGTATGTTCACTAAGTTTAAATTCACTTGGTCTAGACTATCATTCCACAATTTCTATTTGTAGTTATTATCCATCTCTAGCTCCTTGTCTCTCTTCTCCATGATCTTTCCAAATTCCTTGAATTGTTCTTTGTAAAGATATTTGAACCCCTCTACCTTCTGCAGCATGCTAGCTTCCATCTTTTCCTCTCTCTTTTCTAAAAAGGTCAGCACATCTTCATCCCTTTTCAGTTGTTCATTGTAGAATGTATTTATTTTTTAGTCCAACCTTTGCATTAGTGCTCTTTCTCTCCTTCTGTTCGCCATTCCTCATCTCTTTGTTTGAGCATTTGTTCCCATTGTTGTTCTCTTCTTACGAAATTAGCCTCACAGAAATTCCTCTCTGAATCTTACATTCTTTTGCCTCCCACCTTTTCTCTCTCCTCCATTTCCTTCTTCATTGACACTACTTGTTTCATGAATCCTCACGCATTTCCTTGATTGCTCTGGAACACTCTACTTGGTTTAGAAAAGTTTCATACATTAGGAGGAGAAGAATCGATGAACCTTATGTTCTCCATTCATCCTCAGTTGTGGGTTGGCTTTCCTCTGGGATTTGTTCCATCCCTACTTGTTCCTCTTCTTCTTCTTCATGCTCCTCCGCCACTTCCATAATTTCCATTTCTTGTCTCTTTATGCTTTTTGGGCCTTTGATCACCCCTGTCAGTGTCAGGGGAGAAACCTTAGGACAAGTTTCTTCCTCTGCCCATACCCCTTTAACTCAAGCGAGATCTGAGCTTGTTGAGGTGTTCTTGGATGAGGTGGTCACTTTTTACATTCTTGTGAAGCTCACATTAGATGTTTTGATTATTTTCCCACATCAACTTGTATCCTTTCGATACTTGTCTGAATGATGGCTTCCTACTCTTATTGTGTCAATGCTTTGTTGGAATTATAACATTTCATGAAATAAAACCACCTTGAATATTACGTTATGACCTCATTGATTTATTCATGGGGATTTTCTTTGTAGAGCTCCTTCCCCTTTCCATTTATCGGGAAATCACGATCTTCGTAGTTGGGTTCAGCAGGCAATTTTTTGTACTTAGATCCATTCTTAGGATCTTTGATTTGGAAAACTTCATTAATTCTTTCATGGCCCATGGGAACCCATATACCTCTGACGTGCACTGAATCTTCTTTCATCTCTACCATGTTGGCATAGAACTCACGACTCTGGCAATGAGCTGGAAGTGGTTTATGCGTGCGAAATGACTCCAGCCCCTTTTTTCGATTATCTCTGCAAAGGGTGAGATGAATTTACCAAACCCCCTTTCTCCACATAAACCGCTTTTGTCCACTCGGATTCTTCTCCCAAAGGAGTAGGCCGGTAGAAATAGGCAACTTTATCGTCTTCATACTCTTTAGCTTGCTCAGCTCTACTTTGTTTAGCTCTTTTCTGCTTTCTTCCCTTATGAGCAGGGTTTTGTTCCTCTTCTTACCCTTCGGTTCTGCCACTGGGGTTGTTTCTGTACGAGGTTCGAGATGAACCTCCACTTCACCTGTTTCATATTCTGCCATCATCTCATTGAGATTTGGGACCAGGTTTTGGGGTTCTGCCATGGATGAGATCTGAGTTTGGGGTTTAGGGTCTTTGAATTCTAGGGTTTTGAGATGTCGCAAAGATGAAGAGAGTAGAAATTTGGTGAGAGTATGAATGATGTGAGAAGTTGATTGGAAAGAGTGGCCTTCGGTTTAAACACTCTTCGAGTTATGGCTCCGATAAATGAATGTTTCTCTTCGTTTGACGCGACAATTAATGATTAGGTCACAACAATAACCTTTAGACTTAACTGTGGAATTTATTTTGTGACTCTTTAAATTAAAATTTTGCATCCAACCTTTATTATCAAAACATTCATGTCGTGACAAACTTTAAGATTATCTGAGTTACAATCCACAGCCGTGACAAGAAAAATTATTGCCGGCGGCAGAAATTTCCTCGTAGACGAAGGTATGTCGTGACATTGAGAAGAATGTCGCGACATTCTTTTCAGTCATTCAATTTGAGATTGTGTTGCAACATTCTAACTTTGTGTCGCAACATAAAATTGCTTTTTCAATTTGAGTCCAAAATTATTTATGTTGCGACATAAAGGAAGTATGTTGCGACATTCTCTTTCAACATTGTGCCCAAAAGTTTGTTGCAGAGAATGCAAATCGAGTCAAACCGAAGCTTTTCATCTTGTTCTGATAAGTGATGTCGTGACTGGTACTCCAGTATCAAAGTGACAAAGATTTGATTCCTCAAATGTCTACATGTTTAAACTACCTTCCAATTCAGTTATTCACCCACAATTCAGTCCAATTATGCAATTCAGCTTGTGAAAACAAATATAGCAATAGAATTTCTCAATTCAATTATGAACAACAATCATATTGAAACATCAAATACTCGATCAAGGAATTTAACACTTAGCATGAAAGTTGTATCTAATTAGTGAAACTCTAAAATGATCAGAATTTCTCGAACCTCAACTATGCATTATTATCTAAAACAATTAGGAAATAGAATTACTCCCATAGTAGCTATTTTGTACAATTAAGTTTGAGGGCAAATAATGGCACATAATAACCGATTCAAGTTCATCTTCCACTGTCGAAGTAATGTTTTAGCAAATAATCAAATTTCCTAATAAAACTTCTAACCAAATCAAAAGTAAAACTTTAAAATCATAGAAATGTCAACATCGCTCAAAGTTGGCAAATAAGAACTTTGTTGGGTTGCCTCCCAGAAATTTGCTCGATTTAATATCTAACTAGACAAATTTGTAAGAAATTATCTTCGATTTAATAATTTATTTCTCCCTTTTCCAAATCTAGATCTGCCTCCTTCATGCTTCCTCTAAGATAATGCTTTAATCTCTAACCGTTTACTTTAAATTCACCTCCAGATTTAGTCTTCAGTATTCTTTGCTCCAAAGGATTATTACTTACTCTATTTGTGTATGGACAAACTCAAAATCATGACTTCAGTTTTCACGGAAATAGCTTTATCACGGAGTTGTATAAAGAGAACTTGTTCTCATACCTTGAGTCTCTCATAAAATCTTGATCATACCACTTCTTGATGCTTTTCTTTGTAGATTAAGCAATGTCATAAGCTTCTGTTTCGACTCTTCAGTTCATTCATTTGGGTGATCACTTTTCACTTTGCGGCTTGAAAGTCACTGATTCAGTTTCTTGATGCCCCACATAGCTTTGTATTCTAGTTCTAAGGGAGATGACAAGGTTTCAATATACAGTGCGCCAGGGACATTCAGTAAGTCTTGTAAGCAGTTCTATGGGCCCACAGTGCATCATCCAATTTTATAGACCAGTCCTTTCTGCTTGCACTAATTGTTTTCTCCAGAATTTTCTTGATCTCCCTATTGGAAATTTTAGCTTGTCCATTTGATTAAGGGTGATAAGTCAATCCTATTAGATGTTTGATTCCATATCTGCTCATGAGTTTTGCAAAAACTTTATTTGCACAATGGCTTCCCTCATCACTGATTATTGTTCTGGGTGCTCTAAATCTGCTCAAAATGTTTCTTTGTATAAACCCAACCACTGTGATGGCATCATTTCTGGGACAAGCTGTTGCTTCCACACATTTGGATATATAATCCATAGTTAGGAGGATGTACATATTGCCAAATGATGATGGGAAAGGTCCCATAAAGTCTATTCCCCATACATAAAAAATCTGTACCACAAGAATTCCTTGCAGGGGCATTTCATTTCTTTTGCTTAAGTTTCCCATTCTCTTATAAGCATCACAATGTTTATCCATTCAAAACAGTCTTTGAATAGAGTAGGCCAATAAAATCCTGATTGGAGAATTTTTTGGGCTGTCTTGTCTCCTGCAAAGTGTCCTCCATATGGTGATGCATGACATTTCTCCATAATACCACCTTGTTCTGTTTCTGGGACACATCTCCTTATGATCATATATGCTCCTCTTTTATACAGTAGTGGGTCATTCCATATACAATCTGCAATCAGTTCTCAATTTCCTCCTCTGTTAGTAGCTGAATTCAAATGGCATGACTCCTGGCTTCGTAATTCCACGATATCGCATGCAAGGTGTTTGTCTTGTCACGTAAATAGTTTGCTCATCGGGAGAAGAATTTCTACTACCTCTGTTCCCTTTTCATTCCGGCCAATTCTCTCCAATCTAGACAAATGATCTTGCTATCACATTATCACTACCCTTTATCCTTGATCTCAGATCAAACTCTTACAAGCATTAGCACCCATCGTCGATCTTGGCTTGGCATCTTTCTTTTCTTTATTAGATATTTAATTGTAGCATGATCAATGTGTATTTACAACATGTGGGACGCATGATATATGAGGCTTGAATTTTCCTGAAGCCGAAATACCATTGCCAATATCTTCTACGTGGTGGAGTAGTTTTCTTGTGCCTCATTGAATGTCTTGTTGGCATAGTATATGGCCTTGAATATCTTTTCAATTATCACGATCGATCTGACTCCATTGCATAAATCATTGACATCACATAATTTCAACTCATTGTTCCCGATCTGGTGTCAACATAATGGGAGTTGATACTAATGCGGATTTGATTTCCTCAAATACGGTCATGATTCATCGAAAATCAAATTTTGCATCTTTTTCAGTGATCTACCGAGTAGTGCGGAGATTTACTGAAAAATCCTTTATGAACCTTACATAAATCAGCATGTCCTAAGGCTTCTTATTCCCTTCCTTTGTTGTAGGTGACATGAGAGTTTTATAACAACAATCTTAAGCTTGGTCTCGCCAGTACTTCGGTAGAAATATTGTGCCTGAACAATGCCTTGGTTACCATGAAATGACATTTTTCCCAATTTAAAGCTAAATTTTTTGTCTTGGCACCTCTGAAGTACTGTTCTAAGTTTTTCAAACAATCTTCAAATATGGATTCATAAACTGAGAAGTCATCCATGAATATTTCCACAACCTCTTCCACCAAGTCAGAAAATATAGACATCATACATCTTTGAAAGGTGGCAGGAGCATTACATAACTCAAATGGCATCCTTCTAAAGGCAAAGGTTCCATAAGGACATGTAAATGTTGATTTCTCCTGATCCTCTAGGGTTATTGCAATCTGGTTATAACCAGAATATCCATCAAGAAAATAGTAATGGGAGTGTCTTGCTAACCTGTCCAACATCTGGTCAATGAAAGGTAGAGGATAATGGTCTTTTCATTGCTTGTGTTAAGTTTCTGTCGATATACCCACACTCTCCATAAATCTTGGATTGCTTGTAGGATTCAATTCATTCTTTTCATTTCTGATCATAGTGAATCCTCCCTTCTTTGTTAGAATATTGATTTTTAAATTCTTTGATCCCAGGCAACGGTGCCAAAAACTTGTTGACCAATTTTTGTATATAGATCAAATTTACTCTTGTTGCAGTATTACCTAACCTAGGAGTAAAGGCCCCAAAAAACTTGTTGACCAAAATAGAACTTGTATGCTCATAATAAAAATGGTTTATCAATGATTTTATTAAAATTTAGTTTGGTCATATCTTTGCAAGTGCCGCAGTCGTCTGAGTAATAAAAGTGGACACATAAGTCCCGGATATCGTTCCAGAGATTGAAGGATTCAAAGTTCAACTACTGACTACTCAAGTTACGCTATTTGAACTTCCATTTCATAAGATTTTCATGCTAACCAAAATTTCACTATCTAAATTTCTACATACGTAAATAAAGAAAAAATAAAATAAAATCTAGATCTATTTGGCCCGAACGGATTATTTCTAAGTAGACCTTTGGGATTTCAACTGTATTAAATTATCAATTCTTGCAACATAATCTAATTCTATTCTATCATAGAATTGGAATTTGAATTTGTCGAAAAGCGAGTAGTATAGTTTGCATTCTCTAACCATACATTTCGTGATGGAGATCATTTTCATTTACGAAACATGTGTGTCTAACGATTACTTTTATCCAGGATCATTCACCTTCCATAAGATCTGTGTATTTTTCTTTTCAATACTTCATACCAAAACAACATAACTGCAGCTTTCTTGCTTCGAAATACGGGGCCATTGCCAGAATTTCTAGAACGATGATGTCTCATCGCAGGGTCTTAAAGGTTCTCTTTCCTTGATTAGATCTAGCTAACACGGGATCAGATCATTCCTCCCGAACGAGGAGAACTCCAATTGATTAAATTGATAGATCCCTCGACTAATATTCAAACCATGAGTAAATTGATGATTTATCTACGTATCTTTCATAGCTCATTAGTTCATCAATATTGAGTGCAGCCACTTTTTAAGTAATGCATCCATGCTCTCAGAATCTCCAACTCTATGTCACTCAGAGGGCCTCCTGGAAATCAGAGCCAGACAACGATCATTAATTGGGTATAAGTTACTAATGTTGGGAACGATTCACTTCATGAACAACACCATTCAAATAAACTCAAAATTCTTAATTGAAGAAGTCTCTTTCTAATTGTGCAGGAAATACCATAACTAACATCAGATCTTTCCTAGTAGAAGTTGTATTTCTCAAAAACTGAATCACAGTGAACACTGAAATACTGATAAGGAAATTTCCAATGCAACTATAATCAACTGAAAGAAATTAATCAAACTTTTATCTAGACTTCATTAGATTCAAACAGTAATCGTAATTGATCTTCAATAATTTAGCTCAACTTTGAAACTTCTGAACAATTCACTGTTTCAAATCCAGTAAACAATTTAAAATCCTACACTAAGTCTAATCTACGAAGAAAAGAAAAATAAAAGAAAAAAAAAGAAAAATATAATACAAAAAGAGTCCTTAGCTCCCGGATGCTGCAGTTTTCGGTATTGACTACCTCGCTTTCCTCGAATGTTTCTATTTATAGAGCCCAGTTTGGGCCACTAGGGTCGGTTATATTGTGAATCCACAAATTATTATATTGCATTCTTGGTCATGACCTGAAAGTGTTGTTGCGACAGAGTTTTAATTCTTTGTTGTAGGTTTGTTGCGGCATACGGTGAGTGCATTTGTGACGATGTTGTTTCTTCACCGTATTTATTTTTGTCACGTGAAGTTTCCTCTGTCGTGACGAGGATCTTCTTTGGCTCTTTAACACTTTGTCTGCAAGATCACAATAAATTACATCCATTCTATGCTTGAAAATCTTATGTGTGTTTACTGGAACAATTATGTTGCGACATTGACAATTATGTTGCGACATTGTTTCTATCACGACTTCTTAAAAATTTGTGTCGTGACTGTTTTGCCATCAGCAGCCAGCGTTTAAATGGTTCTTATTGCAACAATGTTTCTTGTATTGTCATCATTTCTATCGAAACCAAGAAAGTTTGTCGCAACAGAGTCTTGTCGCCACTTAACTTGATTTTTTGTTGCAACTTCATTTCGATGTTGCGACATAGTCTCTTTATGTTGTAGATGTTTTACATCGTATTTCGATCTGTTATGTCGACAAGACTTTTGTATTGAC
This sequence comes from Tetrastigma voinierianum, assembly GCA_016808115.1. Lineage (NCBI taxonomy): Eukaryota > Viridiplantae > Streptophyta > Magnoliopsida > Vitales > Vitaceae > Tetrastigma > Tetrastigma voinierianum. The sequence continues at coordinate 266,421 of JAEQBH010000706.1, read as the reverse complement.
TCATTTTACATCACGACCCAGTTTGTTATGTCGCGACAAGACTTTTCTTCCTTGTGTGGGAATCTTTCTCGCGACATAGAAAATTCTGTCGCGACCTTTTTTATCCGTGTTCAGTTTATTTCTGTGTCATGACCTTAATATCCCTGTCGCAACATCGAAACCTCTCTTCAGCTTGAAGTATGTCATAACATTGAACTCTTTTGTTGCAACTAGGTCAGTTCACTAAGTCAACATCACTTGTTGCAACTTTGTTTCTCTATCCGGACCAAAAACCTTGTCTTTCAGTGTCGCGACATAGATTGTCTTATCGCAACAGGTATTTCTTCTGCGTATTCTTTGTGTCTGTGGGATTTTTAGTTACCAATGTCCGGTGTCGCTGACGGGAGAAGAGTGCATCGCGACATAGGTCCACTATATTTTCAATATGTCGCAACATAAACTAATATGTCGCAGTATTCTTCCTGTATTGCTCTTTAATTTCTTGTCGCGGCACAAGATACCTTGTCGCGACAGAATTTCTGCTTTCTTTTGTTTCTAGTGTAGCGACCGGAGCTTTTATGTCGCGACATGTTCTTCCTGGTGTTGACATCCAGCTGACAAACCTTGTCACAACATTAATTTTCTTTGTCTCAACTGACTTGTTACATTCTTCCCATGTTCTGTCGTGACACGCTATCTTTTGTCTCGACATGGCTCTTCTTCTATATTCAGTCCTTTGTGTTGCGACAAAGGAAATATTGTCGTGATAAATTTCCTTAGCCATTTACTTGGACGTATGCCGCGACAAAGACTTCTACAATTGCTTTTTTTCTCTTTTTCTCTTTTTCTCTTCTTTCTTGCTGAAATTTTCTCATTTTTGAATTAAAACCTGTAAAAACACAAAATTGGTGAATAATCCATAATTTGGCATTAAAACATATCTGAATATACTAAAAATAAGCCAGAAAAATAGATTAAAAATATATGAGTTTAAGACTCATCACTAGACCTACTACAATCACACTACAACTGGCCGATAGATCATTGAAACATCCTTGGGGAGTGATAGAGGATGTGCTAGTAAAGGTAGATAAGTTTGTCTTCCCAGCCGACTTCATAGTGTTAGACATGGAGGAAGATAAAGAGATACCCATCCTCTGCAAAAATGAGACCATTCCCTATGGCCCAGCGGGGCTATGATTGATGTGCAGAAGGGAAAGCTGAAACTAAGAGTGCAGGATGATGAAGTCAGATTTAGCGTATGTAATGCAGTGAGGCATCTAGCGGAGAGTGATGCATGCTTCATGATAGAGGCAGTAGAGGCTATAGTGCCTAGCCAGAGTGGTTTGACTGACCCTTTAGAGGCTAGCCTTGTGCAGAGTGTTAAAGAATAACTAAGTGAAGAGGCCGAAGAGTATGTGAAGTGAATGGATTCTTTCCAGCCAAACAGGAGGAATTATTATCGTGGTTGGAGGAACACCCCCGGACAGTGCCCTCGGTGAGCTATCACCAGTTGGAGCCAACATCTCGTCTTGAGGTATGCGTACCTGAGATCTCAGCCACACCAGTTATCATATCGGCATCTCGGCATTGTGGAAGAAGCTTTTGAGGGTCTTTGAGATCACGAGAATCTTTATCGGTAAGTCTGGGCGATTTAAAGGGGATCGCCCCTGTGTGTCTTGGATATATTGGAGGATGGGCACAAACCATTAGTAGAAGCTCAGAGGATACTAAACCCGACAATGAAGGAAGTGGTAAGAAAAGAGGTGTTGAAATGGTTAGATGTAGGAGTGATCTACCCCATCTCTGATATTTCGTGGGTAAGCCTAGTACAAGTTGTCCCAAAAAAGGGAGGGACCACAGTGATACAGACTGAGAGTAACGCACTGCTACCTTCTCGAACAGTTACAGGGTGGAGGATTTGCATAGACTACCGGAAGCTAAATAAGGCAACTAGAAAATATCATTTCCCACTTCCATTCCTGGATCAGATGCTAGACAGGCTGGCAGGGCATGAGTATTATTGTTTTCTAAATGGGTATTCGAGTTATAATCAAATCACTATATCACCGGAGGACCAAGAGAAAACAACATTCATGTGCCCGTATGGTACATTGCTTTTAAGAATGCCGCTGCAGGATATATGTATACTTAGGGCACGTTTCGATCTTTGCATGATGGCCATATTCTCAGACATGGTCGAGATAACTCATGAAGTATTCATGGATGATTTCTACATCTTGGAAATCTTTTGATAATTTTGGAGAACCCCGAGACAGACAGATCGGATGTGAAACAAATAGTGAATTGGGAGAGTGTGCTTCATGGTGACATTGTATTAAGGCATCGGATATCGAAGAATCGAGGTAGATAGAGCGAGGTTGAAACAATGAAAAGCCTCTTGCCCCAGTCTTGAGTGAGAGAAAGGAATAAGGAGATTTCTAGGCTCTGTGGTTTCTCTGAGGAGGTCGTAAAGTTTCATTAAATAGCTAAGCCTGTCATTTCATGTCGAGGAGCACCATCAGTTGTGATCGGTGCTTCTGTTCTTGTTTCTCAATAAAGAGTTGAGTGTCGGCCTTTGTCGTAGTAGCGTCAGTTTGGAATCTTCTTTTGAACTCATGTGTGATCAGAGCTATCTGTCGGGGCGATCTTTAGGCTGAGAGTGAAAACACTGAGTTATCTATTATACGAATCAGACGTTGAATGATGCGCAACTCAATTATACAACAATTGAAAAAGAACTTCTAGCTATTGTGTTTGCGTTTGACAGATGGTAGTATTTAATTAATGCTGGTCATAATGCACCTGACCATTCGTAATAAAGTACTGATGACCGAGGGCGCTAAATGAGAGCGATACGGTGGGTGTTACTACTCCAAGAGTTCGACTTGGAAATTAAAGATAAGAAAGGCGAAAATCTAATGTGAGCCACTCACGATTGGAGAGTAGGAGTAAAAATTGGATCAATGATGATTTCATGCGAGCGACTATTGGCGATTAAAGGCAGCCCGATCTGTGGTTTCTGGTTGGTGAATTACTTGACAATAGTGCCTCGAATTTAGTTATCAACAAAAGAAAATTTTTATACCATTTGACACTACTCTTTGGGGCCATCCTGTATAAGCGCTAGTTGCGAATGATAAGAAGATGTGTCCATGGGGAAATAGAAAGTATTACGGCTCATTTGTCACACAACATATAGGGGGGCACTTTAGGGGAAATAGAGACTGACATCAAAGGTGCTTGATTGGGATTCTATTGGCTACCTTATTCGAGGATGCGGCTATTGTCTTACTTGTGACAAATGCCAAAGAATGGGAAGCATATCAAAACGGGATGAGTCGCCTTTGCAACCTATTTTAGAGGTAGAGCTATTTGGTATTTAGGGAATGGATTTCATGGGTCCTTTTCCTTCATCTTTCAGCAACCTATACATCCGCTTGGTCGTAGATTATGTTTCGAAATGGGTGGAGACATACTGCGAACTAATGATGCGAAGTGGTATGAAACTCTCCGTAGTCATATTTTGACGGGTTCGGAACTCAGGGCATTGATCACGGATGGGGAACACGCTTACCTTAACAAACTCGACAATAGCGTGTTGATGAAATATGGTGTCAGGCATCGGAGCGCTTGCATACCACCCGCAGGTGTGGCTAAGCGAAGTGTGAATAAATCAAGTACATCTTAGGAAAATAGTCGATAAATTAGAAGAAAGATTGGGCGAAAAAAAGATAGATGATGCCTTATGGGCGTATAGAACATAATTGAACACAGTGGGATCTGCATTCTGGCTAGTGTTCGAAGCGTGTCACTTACTAGTGGAATTGGAGCCGCAAGCATGAAGCGACTAGGCGGAGTTGAATATGGAACAATCAGATGGCGGCAATGCATGTTCTTATTTCAGGTGAATTAGAGGAGTTTCACAATGAGGCATGCGAGCGTAAAAATATAAAGGAAAAGGCAGCTGGCTTGAAATGAGCACATCTGAAGAGTTGAGGTGGTCCAGCTGGGTCACTCTTGTTTTAACTCCCGAGCTTCAGGCACCGGGAAGTAAAGTCACGATTAATTCGGGACCATTCTTGTGACTTCGAGTTTTCCCACATGGAGGAAGCTGAAATATGCACCAGGAGAAAGGAACCTTTAAAGTTAACACCGGTTGAATCCATCTGCTTGGGGGTGAGTTTCATGCGAGCAAACCGGGCCGTTCATGCGAGCACACTAGAAGTCTTGTAGGGTCATGCGATCGGAGGATCTTAGGAACGTGAGATTAGAATCGAGCTAACGATAGTAAACAAAGCGCTACTTAGGAGGCAACCCAATATTTTTTATATTTATTTATTTCCAGAGCGTAGTTTTGCAAGGGGTTTTCTCATACTTAGAAAGTTTTGCAAAATTTTTAAATTGACCACTCTGTCAGTTAGATCCACCAGCGTTGCTGCGACGTTGAAAAGCTTAATCGAGCCTCATCACGCGTCGCGACGTTAGCATACCCTATTTTGTATCCTTCTCTGTAATGTCAAAACGTTGGCCTCAACGTCGCGACATTAGATTTCAACACGCTCGGGAACATCGAGACGTTGGATTTCAACGTTACGATGTTGGCTTAAAGGACTCTCAGGAACGTAGCGACATTGGATCCCAACGTTGACACTTCCACATTCTGGAATGTCGCGACGTTGGATCCTAACATCGTGACGTTTCCCTTATTTTTGTGAACAAAAAGTGTTCATTCTCTTGTTAGCCGTGTTTCTGGAAAATCACAGAGCACACACATTTGCGAGATACCTAGAACCTGTGACTAGGCTTGTCGGTAGTCTAGGAACCCCCACGAGCCTTACGGCTAGTCACAGGGCACGATCACTAGTGCCATGTCGTTTGAGCGCCTCGGTTTGGTCTGGTGGTGAAACAATATTCACTGTAATGAGCAGTTTTTGTTCTTTGGGTCTCATTTAGGGTTTTTGAAGGCACCTTAGGAGTGGTTAGGGATAATGACAGTCATAGGTTAGAGTCACAAAGCCCATCTTCAAAGTGCACATTAGGTGCTCGACAATTTGCCTAAGAGAGTTGTTGAAGCGAAGGCTCAGTGACAAGTTGTTCCCCTTGCATCACGCGTGCAGGGCGTGCAGAGGCGGAGGTGAAGCGTTGTAGCTCGCGCGTCGACCATCGGTGTCGATGTCGAGTAAGAAGCAAAAGATGACCGCAAAGAGAGGTCGGGTAAGTGAGGAGCCTACGCATAGTTACTATCATGACAAGTTTGTCAATGAGAGCATGGCCAAGAATTTCGGCCTCATCTCCAAAAATAGGTCGTTTATTAAGGAGAAGGGGTTTCACCACCCCGATGACTTCTTCATAAAGCGATTCTTGAATAAGGGATGGCGAACCTTTATGTCGACCTCGCCCGGTGCCACGAGTGTGAAGTGCAATTTTACACCAATCTCGCATCCCATGTATTGAAAAAGGTTAGGTTGCACAGGGTGTTGGTAGACTTCAATGCTAATTCTATCCATGGAATCTTATAACCTAGAAATAGGTTAACCACGGAGCCTTTGATTGGCTCCATAGGCAACTAATTACCTCGGGTCAGCCAGGATGTTGGCGCCGATGGGAATAGTGAGTGAAAGATTAACGGTGAAGGGCATGCGATGCACTTCAAGGCCAAACATTTGGTATGGCATCACTTCATCACATCGCGTCTCATTCGACTGACCCGATGTGTGTGGAAGTGACGACGGCGAGCCTTTGCTCGACTATGCCATTATCGGGACATACCCTTTGATGTTGGGGCGGGTTATAGAGAATGCGATCCTCACATATGAGATGCCAGATGAACCTAGGGCACCCACTTCCTTATTCGACCTATGTAAAAGCGGCCCGGTGCCGCAGGGATAATAAGTCTTGGATGCAGATCGGCGATGCATGGTTAAGAAAATATTAGGTGTGCGAGGCCCGGAGGGAGGTGTACGACTTGGGAAATGAGCCTGGTGAGGATGAGGCGAGGCGTGTCGATTATAGGTTTGATCAGTAGGCACCGAGGAGGAGGCGGGCGGATCCCGCCCAGCCCCCACCCTATAGCCATCCGGGAGGACCGGTCAGTCCTTCCACCCGCCACAGAGGACGGTGCGAGGACCTCCTTCGTTTGATGCTACTTTTAGGATGGGGCCAGGGGAGCAGGGTCCTCATCGACGAATGGAGGCCCTCGGTGACATGCGTGTCATGCCTGACCCGGGTAGCCATCCTCATGATCAGCAGGTCCCTCTAGGATCGGTTGGCTGACTCCTCTCCTTTCACTTGCCCTTACCACCACGCGCCTGCAAGTAGTGATACGGGATCACCAAGGAAGTTCACTACACCATCTCTTGTTCGTTCATAGACATTGAGGACACTGTCCGCACTTGTTTGGGGGGTGTGGGTGATCGGTTTGTTTTTGTGTTTATTTCTGTGTTTTATGCTTTAGTGTGTCTATTTCCATGCTTATTTATGCGTTTCTTGTCTAGGGTTTATTTGGTGTTTATGTCGGTTCGGTTGTTTCTGTTTGTGTTTATTTATGTGTTTCTGTTTACTGAGGGTTTCCTGTTTTAGGTTATCTCGGGTTTTAGGGTTGTGTTAGGTTGTCTCGGGTTTTAGGGTTGTGTTAGGTTGTTTGTGTGAGTGATGCCATGATTGCCAATCAAGGATCCCTTTTCAACTACTTCAAACCTTTTTGGAAAAATACACAGTATAAATTAAGAAAGGATCCGTAGGTTGTTAGATGCTCGGGAATTACATGTTTGATAGGGGGGGGATATAGTGAATCACCTCACGGGTATTCGAAACAGTTCTCAAATGATCACCACACCACACATATGATCTCGGGGTATACCTAGGCTCGAAACTACGCCTTACTTTAGGTTCGAGCAGGCAGGGGTTTCTAAACACCAAAGTGATGGGACACAACAGAAAGAGATTGCATAAACCCCAAATAAATAAATAAATAAATAAATATACACATAAACTTACAGGCACTAGTATTTCTTTCATGAGTGGGTAGGTTAGTTGAATAAAAAGGGTGTGTTCTTATCCTTCCATAGTTAGACTCTCCTAAATAGGTTAAACCCCGAGTTTGATCTTAGGAGCTAGAGTTATATGCTGAGATCATGCTGAGCACATAGACTCTTAGGAAAGCTATTGAAAACTTAGGAGGTTGAGTCACTTGTCAGTAGGCTTAGTGTTCAACTGAATTCTTCCCGAAAGTCAAGCGACCATATGGATCCTCTGAAATTTGTAAAAAGAGCGAGATTTGTAGGTCGGTCCATTTTTGATCCTTTCTTTTGGAAACATGCGCATCTGATCATTGTCGTGGGGTGTTAGTATGTTAGTTTCTTGTGTGTCTAGTTTAGAGTTTGTTTCTTACTTGGGGACAAGCAAGAAACTAAGTTTGGGGGTGTGATGAGTGTCTAAAACGCTCATGTCATACCTGCGTCCTTACTACGTTTTAGCTATTTTTTTATCTTAATAAGTGCATTATTGCCTAATATCTAATTTTTGGATCTTGTGTGCATTACAAGTGAATAGGGTGGTATTCATAAGCTTTTTGGAGCGCAAGAAGAATAAGTGAAGCTATGACAACGTCGCGTGGTTCGACGTTGCGACATTCGGCGTCGTGACATGCGAATTGATAGAGAAAAGTCAAGGAGTGACCCGACGTCGATGGCTCGCAAGGAGACCTAATTTTGGGGGTTATCGAAGAATGTACAAACGGAGTGCGGGAAACAAAGAAGCAGCAACCTAAGAGATCAAAAAGACTCTGTTTTTGTATTCCTTTTCTCAAACTTTTTAATGATTTATAGAACCATGCCTGTATTTAATTCGGATATGTTCTAGAATTATTTCTAGGGTTTTGTTGAACCTTGTTTCAGTCGTATGGATTAAGGCTTAAATCTTATATTCTGTTTATTCATGGTTTATATCGATTGTTCTATACGTGGTTCATTTTCATTGTGATGTGGCAACATTGGCAATCTTCTTTGGTGCTCCAAGAGATCGAGATAAGGACTTCCGGGGATATGAGTAGAGCAGCGCCGATAAATCGGCGAATAGAGATATCAGGTTAGAGGGAGCGATTAGGGTTTGAGCATTTAAGTGTTTTGGAGTGTAGGGTCGGGGTAGAGATTCACCTAACCCTACTGGCGAGATAGGCGGATATACCTCGAAAGAGGGTATCTCGTAGGCACGATCACCCCGTCATCAAGAAATCGTTAATAGACTAAATAGTAATTCCTTTAGGTAAACATCCATCAAATGAGGCAAGGGGAGGCAAAACCCTAGTTTTCATAAAAAGTGATTTCACAAGTTTATTAGACTTAGTTTTAGAAAGAGGGTATCTCGTAGGCACGATCACCCCGTCATCAAGAAATCATTAATAGACTAAATAGTAATTCCTTTAGGTAAACATCCATCAGTAGGAGCAAGGGGAGGCAAAACCTAGTTTTGTAAAAGTGATTTCTAGGATTTATTAGACTTAGTTTTAATTTGATACATTAGTTAGATATTCGATAGAGTTTAAGTCTAGATAATATCATAGGGCGATTTGATAGTCAGCGCGCCTCCACATTGGTCATAGCCAGTACTTAGGTACACTATATAACTTAATACGACATGTGCACTTGTGCACTTTTTGTCTGTGAAGATATAGACTAAACCACTCAACTTAACACCTATACAAGAACCTTACAATTTTCTTGTAGCCATGTAAAATTGGATTGGATTTTTCTTAAAATTGAATAAAACTGATTTAATGTTCTAGAATTACTGAATAGTTGTCTGACCTTTCTTGAAACCTGAGAAGTCATACAGTAGTAAGAGTGGATGTAAGTCCAAATATCATTCCACATGGGTGGCTTGGATTCTCAAAATCAACTACCCCTGACTACTTTCGAATCCATACTATACGGTCTACATGTGACCAGGTTCGACTTAAGTAGAAAATAATTGTTCTAGAATACATCACAGAAGTAAAAGAAATTTGAATTTATGATAATAGAACCAAATAACAAAACAAAATATCTTGAATTTGAATAAATTCTCTCACGAGAAATGAACACTATCAAAGAAGTATTGTGAAATAGCGATTTCTACACATCATCATTATTGCTCACGTTTTTGTGTGGATTTGGAATTGTCAGATGTAACAATGAGTTCGTTCTCGTAATTCACTCCTTTAGAGAGGTCCTACTTCTCTCGAAACGAGTCTGACCGATTATAGTGCTTTGCACAATCTTAACAAGATCTGAGTATTTTTCTTTCTGTCTTGTTTCCCGTTTGCTTGAGGCTGCTGATTTCTTGCTTCCCCAGTAAGGTTGTTGCAAAATTTCTCTGACTTGATTGATGACTCATCTTTAAATCTAGTGGATCTTCCATTCCCTTGATTAGATCTCGGCTAACACGAGGTTTAAAAACTTTCCAACATATTAAGGTGAAATCTCGGTTATTTAAATTGATAAATATTCCTCGACATCGGTGTAATTGGCCCCGGGAATTTATCAGTGAACTCGAGCTCGATAGTTCTTGATAGTGATCTAACATACCCACCAATTGGATATTTCCCGATGACTCTCAGGAATCTCCATCTACGCATGTCACTTTCAAGGGTCTCATGAAAATCAAAGCAGGATACATACCTTAGAAGGGAGTACTCGATACTACATTATTAACCAGTCCATTCGATATACATCCAGCAAATAAATTCCAATCCAGGAAATTCTCTCTCTAATTATACGAAAAATGTAGCTAACAATAAACTGTCTCAAACTATTTGTGTAATTACATAATCACAATCTACAATGGGTATTGATGAGAACATTCCTTTGTATTATAATTCCCACTTGGAAAAGCGAATTCAAAAATTATGCGACTTCGTGATTCCAAATTCGTAGTGGAAAGAAGTAAAAATTATATCCGGCTTTACATTCTAACGATTCTTGGTCTAGATCGAGAAAAGGAAAGAAAAGAAAGAAAAGAAAAATATATATTCTAAAATATACAAGGTGTTTATATCTTCCTCGGGACAATGAGTTTCGAAAAAACGGAAGGCTGCTTTACTAAAGCCAGTGTCTTTTTATTTATAGTTGAAGTGGGCCTGATTCAAGGCTCAGTGGATTTCCCTAAATTCAATGTGACTCCTTTGTTTTGGTGCTTGACACCAGGGGCTTGTCCTGACGTAAAATCACAGTCACAGTTTGTCGGGTCGATTGACCTCGGGAGCGGTATGACTATTTCACTTTGTACTTGCAATTGTTGAGATGCGACCTTTTTTTTTTTTGTTGCGACTTGTTTCTTCAATTGTATTTGATTAGTGGTCGCGACATGGATTCTTTATTGTGACTATGTTAGTTGTCATCAGTGAGAACTCTGGTTGCGACCTCATTTCTTGTTTCGGGGGTGGTGTCGCGACCTCGGTCGATGTCGTGACCTCGCTCTCTGCGCCTTTGCTGGATTTTATGTTTCTGACCTCGATTCGATGTAGGACCTCATTATGTTATTAACCTCTTTGCTTCTTAGTCCTTTGCTCCCTCTTTTCATGTTATGACGTCATTCAGTTATCTTGAGCCTTTAAGCGTATCTGTTATTTGTTAGTGCCTTATTTTCTTGTCGGCGTGATCATCGGTCATGACAGTAGTTCTTTAATCGGTCTGATTCTGTCGTGACCTCAAAAGTATGTTGCGACCTGATTGTTCTTCCTTTGGCTGAAATATATGTCGCGACCTCAATTCCATGTCGCGACATCATTTCTGTTGCCAGCTATATTGATCTTTGTTGCGACCACATTTTTCTGACCCTTTAATAAATTCTATGTCGCGACCTCAGTTCTATGTCGCGACCTGGCTATCTTGTTGTCCATTGCATTCTATATGCGACTCGATTTGATGTAACTCATTTCTTTTTTGTCGATAGCTGATCTTTTGATCATGAAAACTCCCCTTTTTTCATGTTGCGGAAGCTTAGGTGTTTTATCTTTCATTGTCTTTGTCGCGACATGGGATATAGGTCATTTACTTCAAGCCTTTCTTTCCTTCTTGGGGTATGTCATGACCTCGAAAGCATGTCGCGACATCATTTCTCCCAAATCTGTCGCCAACCTCACTTCTAGTACTAGTCTGATTTCTTCTCAATTCGGCTTCTTTTATTGGTGTGACCCACAAAAGTGTCCTTGTAGTATTGGCGGCTTCTTACTTTGTTTTTGTCATGATGTCCCAAAACTTAACCATGACATGTGTTAAGCTGATCCATTTCAGTGTTATGTCGCGACATGAATTCCTAGTCGTGACCTTGATTGGAGTCTTCAACTTATACCTCTGTCATGACCTCAAATTGCACAGTATTGACCTTACTTGATCCGCTACGACGTGCTTTAGTCCACGACATCCATTATCTATTTCGACCAACAACGTCTTCTTTTCGTGTCGCGACCTCAAAACGATGTCGCGACATGATCTTCCTTGAAGTTCCTTCTTTCTTGGTCTCAGCAAATTTTCCATTGTCTCAACAGCTTTTGTTGGGCTTGTTATCATAATTAAGTGACTAAATTCTGTCGATGACTTTAAAGCGATGTCTTCTTGAATTACTTTTAGCGATCTTAAGAATCGGGTTGCAACCTGATTGTCTTAACGATTGTCGCGACATAGAATTCTTCCTTGAAGTTCTTTTTCTATCTCAGCAACTTCTCTTTTGTCACAACAGCTTTTCATTCAGTATAGTATGACTTCTGGTCGTGACCTCGATTCTCTGTCGCGACCTCACTTGGGCCATTGATTTGTTTTCACTTTTGATTCTTGCTGGAATTTTCATTTATGCTTTACATTTCTGCAAAATATAAATTTGGTAAATAGTACATATTTCTGCATAAAATCAAGCAATTACATTGAAAATAAAATCATAAAAATGGACTAAAAATTCAATGAGTTTTTTACTCATCAAATTCCCCCAAACTTAAAATTTTGCTTGTCCCCAAGCAAAGAAAAGAAAGATTTGTTTGTCCTCAAACAATTGAACTTTATTTTGAAGGACATTTTTCTGTTATACAGCTCAATCTTTTCTTATTCCACCCTTTTACTTGAACAAGAAGATTTCGATATCATTTCCAACTTTAGTTTTCAATTGAGAAACATGAATATTTTCAACCTCTATTACAAATAAACTGATGAATTCTTCATGAAAACAGTTAGATCTTGTTCTGTAAGTGTGTGTAGGTCTTCTTTTCTTTTCATCTTCTTGTTGGATTAGTTAATCTTCTAGGGATCTCCTTAAAAAACTAGTCAAAAGTCTCATAGGCTAGTTTTTCATATTGATCTCCACTAATGTAGATAAATTCAACCTTGAGTCAAAAAGGAGTCTTTTCTTAGGCTTATAATGTTAGGCTTGGGTAATTGGGTGGACAATTGGAAAATTTAGGCTGCAAATTACCCAGATTCCACTCTTCCCTTCTGTATAATGGCCTTCATCTTTCATCCCTTTCCTTCCTTGTAATGTAAACTCCCCCAACTTAGCTTTGTACATCATCTTGGATGTTGTGGCTCCTTTGGTTGCCACTTTCAACTTATCAGCTCAATTCATTTTTACTGGAACTCTTTTCGTTTCTCTATTGTTAAAGAATTGGAATAGTGCAATGTTTTGTCTTCTTAGACTTTCTATCACTCTTAGAGAACTTTGGGCTAGCAACTCCCATACCAGTTGACATTAGGGTACTAGGTGTTGAAACACCCCTATGAGCTTAATTGTTCAAGAGAGATAGGCTACAAGACAAAACTTGTTCCTTTTTCAACTTCTTCTTCTTTTTCTTTAGTTCTTCAATTTATTTTTCTTCTTCCATCCTTGTAATCCAAAAGAAATATATTCCCCCAAACTTGTTTCTTTTTGCCTGATAAACCTTCTTATTACGGCCCGAGTAATTTGGGGTTCTTTGCTTAGGGATTATTATGGGGAGAGGATTTCGGGTTCGATTGCTCTTTGACTGGAAGAAAATTGACAGCACTGGCTCAAGTATGGAGCTGCGAGTGTATGCCTTTACATATAATGAGGGTAGGTATGAAAAGGTTCAAACTTCCAAAGATGGCCTCTATCACTTCTTGTTAGTTGTTTTTACCTAGGATTTCGCCTTGACCAATAATCTAACAAGTTCTAGGACCTTGTACTCTTGCTTTTGAATCATCCCATAAGATGTTCCTAATCCCTCTCAAAGTTTTAAGAATTTTCTTGACCATGTGTATTATTTTTCCAAGATTTATACTAACTTACTGTTTATACATACAGCTTCAATCATCTTATTTGTTCTTTCAATTGTGTACATGTTCCCAATTCTACAATTTAAACCTGATTCAAACTAAAACTACAACTTCTTATTTCAATTTACTAGTTCCTGCTCTTATTTCTCTTACAGTGTTGTTCTGGATTTAAACAGTGGTCATTGTGTCATTGTACAAATAAGGCTTGAATACATAGATCATTTCTTATAGACAACAATAGATGACACAAACAACACAATTCACTTAATAAGATTCATGCATCCAAAAACAAACCACCTATTCAGCAATCATGTCCTAATCAAGCAATTCAACAGTATATGTTCTGGTTGAAACATTATTTGAAAATAACAAACCCAATCATCTAATTAACAAAACAATTCACAAGACACTTTTAAATGAACTTTTCTAAACTATATTAATGATGTGGAAGAAATACAATGGGGAAAATAATTGTGCTATCCCACTCCTCCCTTCTCTTATAAGATTTTTTGGTATGATGTTGGGAGGATCTAAGTCAAAGCTTGCTAAACATGGGGAAAATTTGGAGAAGGCTATGTCTGGTCTTTTATTTTCTGAGGGTGTGGGTTCTACCTTGTCAGTGGAGATTAAATCATTTGTTAAATTCATAAGATTGATCAAGGTGTCTTGTTTCAAGTCCATCTGATTCATTGTTCTTTCAACTTCGAGAGATCTGACCAAACATGTTTGATAAATTTTTTGTTGATCAAAATCGAACTCTCATGCGGATTTTCTTATAAATATCATTATCCTTCGATTCTTTATCACATCATGCATTGACTTCTGAACTCCTTAAATTGTTCCTTATCACAGGTACTTGAAGGCGAATCTTCTTTAGCATGTTACCCTCCATCATCTTCTTTTTCTCTCCCGGAATGGTAGCACTTCTTCATCTCTTCTAAATGGTTTTGTAGAAGGCTTCCATACTAGCTTTAAATCTTTCTCCCATTTCCTTTTTCTCTTTTGTTCGTCTTCTTTCTCTCATTCTTCCTCTCTCATCTTAGAGTACGCTCAGACAATTGTTCTTTCCTCTGAATTGACTTCTAAGAACTCTTCTACGAATTCTTCTTTGTTTTCCCATTTACATTCCCTTGCTTCCATATCTTTCTTCATTGTCCTCAACATTTCTATGATTCGGTGTTCCCTTCTCCTCTTACGGAGCTTTGCTTAGGGAAATATTATCATACTCCAGGATAGGTATGGCTGAGTGGAAGGCTCGATACGAAATGCATCTCTTCCTTTTCTGCTAGAGGAATTTGCTCTGGGATAGCTTCCATTTCTCTGTGATCATTATCCTCAATAGGCTCTGCTTCTACTTCCACCATCCTTTGTTGCTTTTTATTTCTAGGCCCCTTTGTCACCCCAGTAAGGGTCAGAGGAGATACCTTAGGGCATGTTTCTTCTTCATCCCATGATCCTCTCACCCCAACCGAGATGCATAGTCTGCTGATTGTTATAGGGTGAGGGATTAGTCCTCTTTTGTTGCTTAGGAGGTACCCTCTGATCGACCCCTCAATTAAACCTCCAACATTCATTTTATAGCCCTTGAAAGGCGTATAAGTCGTTGCCTCCTGTTCTGCGCACGAGATGTTTGAGTTGGGAGGTTGCGAAGATAGGAAGTAGAGACCAGCGACCTTAGCTTCCTCGATTGAGGGAGCCCCTCCTATTGATAAACGTAGTAAGGAGGTTCTTTCCTTGTGGCTTCCACTTCCCTTGCTGACGGTCGAGGTCGACAATATTCTCGTGATCGGGGTTTTCTACAGGTTTCTTAAATTTGGAGCGATTAGCGAGTTCCTTTAATTTAAACATCTCATTGATTCTTTTTATTACAAGGATACCAGACTCCTCTTAACGTAAGCGTGTCTTCTCTCATCCCCATGTTTGTAAATTGTATTAGAGAATCCGGGCACAATGTGTGCGAGAAAGCTCTCGACCTCTGCTTTTCTATAATCTCATAAAAATGGGAGATTAGCTTCCCAAAACCCCTTTCGCAGATGAAGTCCTTGTCAGCCAGCACCTTAGTCCATATATCCTTAGCTTTTGCAGAGACAAAGTCTTTGTCTTCTTCTGATTCTCCTTCTTCAGTTTGTTCTGCTACCCTTTGTCTTTTTGCGGCCCTTTCTTCCTCAACTGGTTCCTCCATTTTCGGATGGTTTTCTGGTTCTGCATTCGTCATAGTCTCAGACTGAGGTTCTAGATGAACCTCCTCCACTCCTTGGCAATGTACACTCATGAGCTCATCTATTATTTTGTTAAGATCCGAAATAGGGATTTGGTTATCTGCCATGGGTGAGAATTTGGAATTGGGCACTGGTTTTAGGGTTTTGGTAGTCCTAAGAAAGGAATGTGGAAAGTTAGGTGAAGATGCAGGCTAGTTGGAGTTCTTGATGAAATTGGCTATTCGGTTTCGGTCTTTATGATGGAGTGGAGCTCAAATGTCATCATTTGTCTTATGGAATGTTCTTGACATTAATACCTAAGTTACAGCTTCACTAATTGCTACACTAAATGTCCATTTAAAGTTGTGATGAATCGGAAGGTTTAAAACCTCGATTTGTGCATTTTGGACAGTGCGGTGGCGACTGCCTAAGTTTTGTCGCGACCCCGAAGTGGTCGTGACCAATAAATTGATGTCGCGACCTATTTCTCTCTTTCTTCAGTTTTTCCTGGTCGTGACCTAGATCCCTCTGTCACGACATTTTGTCTTATCTCAGTCTTTTAAAACTCACACATTTTGTTGCGATCCATCAGTTAATGTTGCGACCTTCTTTTGGTCTTGACACGAAAACTTATGTTGCAACCTTAAAGCATGCGTCACAACACTAATTTTAAACAATAATTATTTGCGACCCGAGAAGTGGTCGTGACCCGATAAAAGCGATAACCGCGACTTGATATTTCTTATTCTTTTGTTTCAATTCAAACCCGAGGTCGCGACCTGAAGCATGTCGCAACATAGAAAATTTGAGTCTTGAACGGTTGAAATTCATAAAGGCGAAACAATAAACCCCGATTCAAACGAACAAAAACAATCGACCTTCATCATTGAATATACAACAAATCAACTCATGAAGCATCGATTCAATATTGAATGGAAAATAAAATTCCCCGAGCTTCAATCATTCATTCTCAATAACAATTAATATAAATCGAGAGAGTGTAGTACTTCCCTTGTAGTCTTGTGTATTGCACAACATGTAGGCTGCGGTACTGCGGAACTCCATCTCTGTTCAAGTCCTTACTGACCTACAAGAATACTACAAAAATTTTAAACAGTATATATAAAGAAAATTCTAACTAGAAAACTTGAAAAATTTAAAACACAAGTTGACTAACATAACATAAAAAAATAAACTGTTGTGTGGGTTGCCTCCCACAAAGCTGCTCAGTTTTGAGTCCTTAGTTGGACTTGTTGCTATGAATTTCTTGTTTCAGCACTTTTCTTCCACTTCAGAACTAGGAATCAATCATATTTCATCCAAGATACTACTTTGTCGGCCCGAACATTTACTTTAAAGCTCTTACCGATTCTTGGTTTTCAATGTCCAACTACTTGAAGGTTGTACTTGCCCTCTTGTATAAGGGCCGCATTTTGATTTCGGTTTCCACTGGAAAAAGCTTTTGTCAGGAGTTAAAATCGCAGGGACTTGATCTCACACGTCAACGTTCCCTCCTCGAAATCTTGATCATGCCATTTCTTTGTCTTGTCCTTGTAAATTCGGCATTATCATAGCTTCATTTTCTCGGCTCTTCAATTCACATTCGGTTAGGTAGTCTTTCTAACTTATGACTTTGAAATCAAATTCAACTTCTTGATAGCCCACATAGCTTTATATTCGATTCAGAGGAGGTGACAAGGTTTACGAAGAGCGATTATGTATAGGACATTCAGTAGGAGTTTTATATGCAATCACAGTAGGCTACTGTCACATCGTCAGCTTTAAAGACCAATCTCTTATCTTTGGAACTCATAGTCTTTTCAAAATTTTCTTTATCTCCACTGTTGGAAATTTCGGCTTGCCCATTTGTTTGAGGATGATAAGCCCGAGCTCGTTATGTGTGATAGAGACCTTCACACATTGATAGGAATCTCTGCGACTCCGCAGTAACCTCCCGATAAGCTCGCTTGGCCAGCCAAATTACCATGAAGCTAGTAGATTAAAGCCCCATTGTTTGTCTTTGGAAAACGTGTGTTATAAAATTTTGTACTTAAACATCACACCTTTAGATTTAACAAAATCGGCGACACATACTTATTGCACGATTGGTCGACCCCGAAATACAAAATCACTGTATAAAAAAATACACTCCCGATATTTTCCAAAATCCAAGTACAACCATAAAGGATCTTCTAGTCCTCATTAAAAAATAGATACAAATCAATCCAACATAATTTCATATGACCTATTTTCTCAAAACCATGCATGCATATTTTACAAAAAAGATATTTACATATACAAAATGTCACATTTTAACTTTACTACGTTTACTTTACACCTTATCTTATATATATACAACACGGCGTCTGGATTTGAGGATCTAGAAAGGTCTTTAAACTTGACACACACTTTGAAAAATTATTTAAAAAAT
The DNA here is from genome assembly GCA_016808115.1 of Tetrastigma voinierianum. NCBI lineage: Eukaryota > Viridiplantae > Streptophyta > Magnoliopsida > Vitales > Vitaceae > Tetrastigma > Tetrastigma voinierianum. Next base: position 248,554 of record JAEQBH010000706.1, on the reverse strand, counting down.
AGAAAGCGCCAGACGAAACGGGCTTAATGAGTACTATAAGTTCTAAATGTTGCTGTCTGCTGTATGTACCTCCCAATATGAAAATCTGTACATAAATGGTTGTAAAATTGTTTATGAAAAAACTGAGTTTTTGCTATGAAAACCATTTCTGAAAACTATTTCTGCTGTTGAAAATTGTTTCAGTGGTGGTTAATATCTAAAAGTGCTATGCTGTAGATCAAGTACCAACCACTGTGGCCCATTTCTGAAATACCCTAGACATGATGCCACGTAACCTGGCATCGGTAGTGAACCTCGAAACACTACCCGTCTAATATGGTCCGGTGAACACGGCGGGATCTCTATAAGCATAATGGAACCTCGGAACCAAAATGCCGGTGATGGAACCTCGGAACCAACACCTCATCACCATGTACTATGTCAGCGCGCTAACTATCTATATACCCTAGAATGCGGAAATTGTTCAGTATATAAATATATCACCATCTCCCAACCCCGATTCTTGACGGGCAATATAGTTGAATCATAATGTCCCATAATCTGCCATACACAGTAGAGATACATCGAGGAAGCGGTATGCCATCTAGGGGTTTTGCTAAACCAGGTCAAGCTTGTTTCTTAGAAATCACTGAAATCGAAATTTTAATAGTACTTAACAAGTGGGAGTAAAAAAATGCTTTACTAATTACATTATATTTTCCAAGCACTTTACAAACTTATGAAATTAAACACTTTCGTTTCGGCTTGATTTTGAGTACTCACCTTTCTCGACTTCTTTCAATTCTTGTCAAGCACGCTAAATTATAAATAAATAATATCCAATCGCCTACACAATCCATACAAATTACGAAAATGCCCTCAGTTCAACATTTTAACCATAAAACATACAAAGGGCTTTCAAAGATCTTTGTCGAATGAACTTCGGTCCTATAACTTTACGTGCTAGTCCCATTCGATAAGGACATCAATAATATGAGGTGAAATTGACCAAAATGCCCCTACACATGAAATGCCCCATAAAAACTATCTGTTTTAGCAACTTTTTCAAACAACTCTATACTCTTCGATGTATTAGACTACACAAGTCAGTACAGCCAAGCAATTTGCACACTTGGTGCTATAATTAAATTTTTTCAGAAATTATGTGGGCACCAAATGCTATTAACAGGCATATGGTTAGATTCTAGACTCAAGGGGCTTTCCATAGAGTCTAAAAACTTGCAGAAAGCATTTAAAAACATGTGGAGCTGTTCGAATACAATCTGAAATTTCAGCAGGCTAAATCAGAAAGCAGTCGAAATTTAGCCAGGCTGTCGAAAATAGTCCAAAAAATTCCTAAACTCAGTCTAAAAATTTTGGGACTAAAATTTATAGCCTCTCACGACCTCTAAGAAAATTCCAAGCCATTACATTGCCTTTAGGCTCGAAATAACACAAATAGGAAAATTTCCTACCTCTTGAAGTTTGATGAAACGCTAAGATTTTGGTACCTACGCGTAGCTCTCGTCGCGTAGTCCAAATTTGCCTTCTGCTCCGACGAAAATCTACAGTCCGATTTCCGTAAATCTGAGAGAGAAACGAAAAGAAGAAAAAATTAAATTTAAAAAATCTCCCTTTCTCTCTCCTCACGCCCTTCCGTCCGTCCGACCGTCCCCTTTTGATTTTTATCCTTTTTTTTTAAAATCTTTTTCTTTAATTATTAATATTTAATATTTGGATAAATGATTTCTATTGCCTCATTCGAGTTTGTTTCTTCCCCGAAAAAATTTATTTATTTTCAGTTCACTTTATTGTAAATGAACTTAGTTCAAGCCATTTCACACGACTTAGAGATTTTTGTAAATCCTCATCCTTGAAATCAACGGCGACTTATCACTGAGAAATTAAGTAAAATATTCCGTTGTCTCGAGAATTCAACTAAATTTTCTAGGTCGCTCAGATTTCGTGAGGCAGATTCGCGGCTCGATCGTTTCGTCATCCGAGATCTAGAGAATTTTTTAGGCTTCCCTGAACCATTTTGGCAATTTATTATTATTATTATCCTTTTGAAATTCCATAATTTGTACTTTCACCTCTCCACTTTTCTTAATTGCGAAAGTGACACAATTCTTTGAAAACTTTATAATTTCACCCTTAAAAACAACTTTCAAAAATTCTATTATGGCACTAAAATAATTAAGGAATCTCTTGGTGCACATATGTGACCCTACGGTTACACATACCGTACACCCTCTCCGGACGGGGCGTTACAATGTGTTTTATTCCATACCTGTTCATGAGTTTCTCAAACACCTTGTTTGCAAAATGACTCCTCCCTCATCAGCGATAATAGGCTGGGTGTCCCCAGATAACAGAATGTTCTTTGTAGAATACAATTGTACGAGCATCATTCTTGGGACAAGTTATTTGCTCACCCGTTTGGATACGCCAATCTATGAATGCCATATGTGTTTCCAAAAGAAGGTGGAAAAGGCCCGTGAAGTCAATTCCCCATCGTGAATAATTGCACCGCGGGATACCATGCGAGGGGCATTTCTGTGCCTTTGCGATATTTCCCATTCTTTGGCATTGATCACAATGTTTCACCCATTCAAAACAATCCTTGAAAATAGCAGGCCAATAAAAACACGATTGGAAATTTTTGCGGGATTGTTTTGTCTCTATAAAAATGTACTCATGGTGATGTGACATTTTATAGATTTTCTGTTATACGAAACTTACCGCTAATGATCGCTATCGATACTCTTTTGATCGTAGTGGTGTCGGATAAAACTTATTTGTGGTCTCCGTTTTCTTATTTTCTTTGATGTGATGTGTGGCATCTTCACGACCGAAGTTCGTTATGACTGCCGGTGTTGAACGGCCATTGGCTCAACTAACTCATACGGAAAATTTTCTGCTTAATTTCTTAACTTCTTTCTGATGATCTTTTCAACTCTTGACAGTGATGAGTTATCGATTATCACAACCGCTCTTACATCATAATCTCCAAATCAAATTACGTAGTAACAACACCCATATGATCAATCTTGACGGCGCTTAACGTATCGAAATATTTGCAGTTGCGACATGATCGATGGATGATGACATGGGCCCGATATATATGGCTGAGACAGCTCACGTCACCGAATGCTACGCCTTCAACATCTCCTTTTATTGGTTGAATGATTTATCTTGAGAGCTTCATTGAAGGTTTGCTAGAATGTTATGTAATACTAAACACTTTGTCATTATACAATCCCCGATCAAACAATTGCATCGTCCGGCATGCCACGTAATTTTAAATTCTTTGTTCGTAAAGTTTGCCATGATAAGAGCTTTATGTCCCAGTTTGATCTCCTCGAAATGAATATTAAGCGGGACTCATCAACATTAACAGCATCCTTCTCAGTAATCTACATAATGGTCTTACTTATTTTGAAGTCTTTAATAAATCTTCTATAAAAACCAGCATGTCCTAAAACTTTGTATCCCTTTCTTGTTGTTGGTGGGAGAAGAGTCTTTCTAATAAAAGTCTTGGCAGGTCCGCCCGACCTGTGTAGAATTTATGCCCAGTCTGATATACATTGCCGTAAAATGGCATTTTTCCCAATTCAAAGCTAAGTTCTTATCCTGGCACCTATGAAGTACTGTCCCCAAATTCTGCAAGCAATGTTCAAAATTGGATCCATAAACTGTGAAGTCATCCATGAATATCTCCTGACCTCCTCTGTGATGAAACATTGAAGCATGTCATATCTTTGGAAAGTAGCAGGAGCATTGCATAACCCAAATGGTATTCTTCTAAAAGCAAATGTACCATAAGGGCATGTGAAAGTAGTTTTCTCTTAGTCCTCAAGTGCAATAGCAATTTGATTATATCCAGAATATCCATCAAGAAAATAGAAGTGGGATAATCACCCACTTGTAACTTGTCAACATCGATCGTAATGAATGAATCTTTCTTGTTTGCAATATTCAATTTTACGTAAATTGCACCCTCCGTCTGTCCGCAGTTCTTGTAGGAATCGAGTTCATTCCTTTTCATTGCGATCACCGTTGAATCACCGCTTTAGAACCACGTAGCTGGGCTCACGAGGATATCGATATTGCATAAATAAATCCTACATTTTGGCCATTTCGATACTTCATTTCTTACAACATCTTTCATCACAAGGTTACCGGCCCCTCCTTTGGTGTTCAGCGATGTTTTGCATCATCATTAAGCGAAGGATTTGTCATGCGGCAAGGGCGATGCCCTTTGAATCTTGATTGACCGGGCAATGGCCTCTTGTATTTCCGCCCAGAATCTACAACAGCCTTTGTTCTTCATTTCGGTCAAGTGGTGATATGAGTTCGCGGTTCCTTTTACAGTTCTAGAAGAAATATTTAGGATAGTGAGCAATTCTTTTTAAAAATTAACCCTTATCTACCTTTAGTCTCTTGTTTAATGGCACTCTTTTCTGTTTATGAATTTTCTTACTTTGTTTTCATTCAAAGTCGCTTGTTTCTATGTTTAAGCGGATTGCGACATTTCATAATGAACACTCTCAAGATACTGGAAATTCATCTCATTTTCATTGATAGAATGTTGAAGATTACAATCAGAGATCAAATCCAGCCCAGTAGGCTATTGTTTTTCTCATTACTTCATTCTGCATCAACATCAGGTTGTGTCAAGCTCTTATTGAGATTGAAGTGCACTGCTTCATTTCCCACCCTCAGGGTAAGCTCACCCTTTTTCACATCAATCGAGAGCTCCGAGTTGCGAGAAGGGTCTTCCCCAGCTGCACAATGAAATTTGGTTGTCTTCTTCCATTTCATAACCACAAAGTCTGAGGAGGATAAATTTCGCACCTTGACCAGCACATCTTCAAGAACACCTTCTGGATTGAGCCATGTAGATCTATCGACCATGCGTAGTATAATTTGTTGTTAGGGTAGAAGTTCCCCGAGGCTTCGATCTCACCATACCTTTGATAAGGGCATCAAGTAGATCTTTGGCTCCACGAGTCACATAAGGCCTTCTTGAACTCATATTTCCCCTATTGAGCGGGAATGGTGAAGCGCACAGGTCCTTCATTTCTTGGTAGACTTCTCTAAATAAGCGCTACCAGTGACGGTTAAGTTCCATATTCCTTCATCAGCGATCTTCTTCTTCTTGCTCGATTATCTCGCTTGAGAAATTTTGCAAAATTTAGCATTTGATTGATTGCCTCTTGCCCGAGAATGTTATTTCTATTACTCTTTGAAAATTTCCAAGAATTTAGAGAATTGCTCTTCTTTCTTTGCCTTCTAAAGCCTCTGAGGAAATGGGACTGTAAGGGTGTAAGCTTTAACCTTTTCTTTATGTTTCTGCTCATTGCCTTTCTCAGGCTGCTCAGTTTGCACCTGTTTCTTTGTCTTTGTAGTCCTCTCTGTCATGTTCTTTCTATTATCTCCTCCATTTGCCTTCTCTTCTTTTTGATCAGTCTTCTCTTTCTCTTCTACTCTGTTGTTACTCATTTCCCCACCACTCCTTAGTTGGACTACCATACATTCCTTTGGATTTTTTTGAGTGTCACTAGGAAATGCATTCTTGTTCCCAGGGATTACGCAAGGTCAAAGCCGAGTTGCCCAACTGCAGTAACCAAGTTCTTCGAAGCATTGGTGTTTGATTAGGCTACATTTGTGAGTTGGATTTAAGAGCTTCCAACTCAGCAAATTCACATTCATAGGTATTAAACGACTTTTTATTATCCCAGCAGAATTGCGACATCTGCTCCTCGGCAATGGGTCTCTTCGACCTTGATATTCATTTATGTGCTATCTTTGCTGCTGCTGGAACCTTGGTGGATGATACCCTTGCTGGAAATTTTGCCCTTGTCTTTGGCCTTTTGATGATCCTCCACCATATGAGAAGTTATCATGGTTCCTCAGTGCTGGATTGTAATGTGTGGGCAAGTTAGGATTTGGCTTGAAATGATTGCTTCTCTGTTCATTAAGGTAATTGGCCTCCTCTACTGCATAAGGATCTTCATCAGGTGATCGCTCGGCACCTCTAATTCAACTCTCTCTCTTTGCTCCAATCTCATGGGCAGAATGCAGTTTTATCCTATTTATCCATCCTGTGCATAATAGCATCTAATTTTGCTTCCATGGCAATCATCTTGTTAAGCTCAATGACTCCACTCCCTCTTTCTTTGTTGTAGCTCCTTGTAAATTTAGATGAAGCTTTCATGTTGCATTTGGTTAGGTTTACTATCAAATCCCTTGCCTCCTTTACACTTTTCCTCTTGAATGCCCCACAACAAGAAGCATCTATGATACCCTTAGAAGTATCATTCAGAGAGTGATAGACAATATCCATTTGTCTTCGGATCTACCTGCATGCATAGGACATCTCTTCGACCTTTTATTGCCTTTGTGCGATTATACAAGCTTTCATCCTCCCTTGTTGGAGTCTTGCCCAGTTTCCCTTCTTCTTTAGGTTAACATGAGGGATGGGGAAAAATGCACTTTAGGAATGCTTCCACGACTCTTCCCGTGTATCCAGTGAGCCGTATGGTAATGATTCATACCATGTGAACGCGATATCTCTTGGGGAAAGGGAAAGAGGTTAGCTTTATCACCTGCGGTCTCATACCATAAGCAACTGCATGTTTGCCGTCACGAGGAATCGCGAGGTGTTCGATTAGGATCTTCGGTGGGATGACTAATGGCGATTAACTCTAAACCATTGAGATCAAGGCTGGTTTCAGCTCAAAGTTGTTAGCCTCAAAGCAAGTTGTCTGATTGTTAAGTATTCTTCTTGGATGACAAGCCTCCAGAAATCCTCCATTTTATCTTGAATTAGAGGCCTTTACGCTCGCACATTTTTGTTCAGTGTCGATCAATTCTTTTATACGCCATGGTTGCTTTTACGCTCTGACTTTCCTTAAGCTCCCTCGGTGTTCATTCGATTCGAATCTGACGGTCGGTCGGCTGTGCATTAATCAATTTCCTGAAATGGAGACATATTGGGATTAATTGGAAACACTGGTATCTGAAATCATATATCCTTTAAGCTCTCTAAAGATCGATAGCTTATCGCGTACTTTGCTATAAAACTATTTTTGTGCATTTCTTTTATAAAATAAAGAAAAATGTCCAAATTAGCATTTCTCTCTTTTGTCAGAATATGGATTTATTCAAATCCTTTCAATCCCCGGTAACAGCGCCATAAAACTTGTTTATCTGTGAAGATATAGACTAAACCACTCAACACCTATACAAGAACCTTATAATTTTCCTGTAGCCATGTAAAATTGGATAGGAGTTTTCTTAAAATTGAATAAAATTGATTTAATGTTTTGGAATTATGAATAGGTTTAGTCTATGACACTGCAAGTGCACAGGTCATACAAGTAGTTAAAATTGGATGTAAGTCCAGATATTATTCCCACAGAGATTGACTTGGATTCGAAATCCAACTACCCGACTACTGAAGATCCATACTATCACACGAATCTCTATGTGACGGTTTCTCGACTTAAGCCCAAGAAAAATAATTGTTCTAGAGTACATATAAAAGTAAAAGAAAGTTGAATTTATGATAATAGAACAAATAACAAAGCAAAATATCTTTGATTATTTCGATTCTCTATGAGAAATGAACCTTTATCAAAGTATTGAAATAACCAATTTCTACACCATCATGCATTTATTTTCTGTTTTGTCTTTGGATTTGGAATTGTCGAGATGTAACAATGCGGTTGGATTTCTCCGTAATTCACTCACTAGGGTCCTATACTCTCGAGAGGCAATTTGGCCCGATTACTCGTGCTTTACCCCCTGATCCCAACAAGATCTGAGTATTTTTCTTTCTCGATACGCCGTGCCCATTTCTTGAGGCTATGATTTCTTGCTTCCCCAGGCAAGGTTGTTGCAAAATTTACAACTTGATTTGATGACTCATCAGCCCCCAAATTTGAGTGGATATTTCCATTCCCTTGATTAGATCTCTCGGCTAACCACGGGTTAAGAAGCTTTCCAACATATTAAGGTGAAATCTACGATTATTTAGAATTAATAAATGTCCCCTCGAGCATCAATTGAGTAGACAGAATTTATCTAAAATGAACTCTCAAAGCTAAATGGTTCTTCAATGAGTAGTCTAACATACCCACGATTGAATGTTCCCGACTCTTAGGAATCTCCGTCTACGTGTCACTCGGGAGGTCTCACGAATCGGAAGCGGGGATACATACCTTAGAAGGGTACTCGATACTACTATTGACAACAGATCCATTCAATAACACATCAACCAAATAAATTCCAATCCAAGTAATTCTCTCTCTAATTTATGTAGAAAATATTGTAGCTAACAATAAATCTAATCTAGTGAAGCTGTGCTTCTTAATTACAGAATCACAATCTACATTGGAGTGTTGATCTAGAACATCCACTGTAATTATAATTCCCTGGAAGAAACAAATTCCAAAAATTGTCTAAAATTCATTGATTCAGTAGTAATTGGAAAAAGAAGGCAAAATTAAGTCGGCTTTTACATTCCCTAGCAGTTCTTGAGTTTGGATCCAGGACAAGGAAAGAAAAGAAAGAAAAGAAAAAAATCTATTCTAAAATATGTAGTGAGTCTTCCTCCTCCTCCTCCCAGACAATGGGTTTCAGAAAAACTAAAGCTGCTTTACTAAAACTGTATACGCCTATTTATAACCTTCAGAAATTGGGCCTGATTCCAAGGCTCGGTGGATTTTCCTAAATTCAATGGCCCGACTCAGCATTTTTAGGTCGCGATCTCGGAAGCTTGTAGCGACGTAAAATCCACGAGTGCGGTTTGTGAATCGGTCGTGACCTCGAAAGTGGTCGAGACTTCTTTCACTTTAATCTTTGCCCAATTGTTAGGCGCGGCACGATGTTTTACATTGCGACTTGTTTCGCCCGGTTGTATTTACGATTAGTGAATTGCGACATGAATTCTTTTTTGTGACTATGTTAGTTGTCAGCAGTGAGAACTCTGGTTGTGACCTCATTTTTCTTGTTTCCAGGAATTGGTGTCACGACCTCAATTTGATGTCGCGACCTCACTCTCTCTGCCTTTACTGCATTTCTATGTCGCGACCTCGATTCGATGTTGCGACCTCATTTCTGTTGTCAGCCTCTTTGCTTCTTGGTCACTACTCCTCTTTTCATGTTATGACGTCATTCAGTTGTCTTGAGCCTTCAAGCAGGTCTCGACTCAACTTTGTTTGTCTGCTTATTTTCTTGTCGCGATGTGATCATCATGTCATGACCAAGTAGCTTCTTTAATAGTGCAATTCTGACCGTGACCTCAAAAGTGGCAGCATCACGGCTTTGGCCCCATTCTTCCCTTTTCTTTGAAATATATGTCCGACCTCGTTCATGTTGCGACATCATTTCTGTTTCCAGCTATATTGATCTTTGTTGCGACAACATTTTTCTGACCCTTTAATAAATTCTATGTCGCGACCTCTCGGTTCTATCGCCAGCGACACGATCTTGTTGTCCCGCGCATTTACATTAGCCGCGACCTCGGTTCTATGTCGCGACACAGGCATCTTGTTGTCACTTGCATTACGTATCCGCGACCTCAATTTGATGTCGCAACCTCATTTCTTTTGTCGTGGCCCGATTTGCTTGGTCACGACTCCACTTTTCGCCTTCGCGACTTAAAGTGTTGTCTTTTCATTGTCTTATCGCGACATAAGTTTAGGTGTGACCTAATGAACTTCTTTCCTTCTTGAGGAATTTATATCGTGACCTCGCGTATCGCGACATCATTTCTCCCCATCCTGTCGCAACCTCACTTCCTAGTACTAGTCACAACAGTTTCTTCTCAATTCAGCTTCTTTTATTGGTCGCGACCTAAAAAGTGTGTCGCGACTGAGTATTGGCCTTTCTTACTTTGTTTTTGTCACAGTGTCCCAAAACTTAGTCACAACATGTGTTAACTGTTCAGCTCAGTGTTTTGTCACGACATGAATTCCTGGTCGTGACCTTGATTGGAGTCTTCAACTTATACCTCTATCGCAACCTCAAATTGCCTGGTAGAGACCTTGCAATTCCTTTCAGCATTCCTTCCTGGTCGAGACATCCATTATCTATTTCGACCAACAATGTCTTCTTTTCATGTCACGACCTCAAAACGATGTCGCAACATGATCTTCCTTGAAGTTCCTTCTTTCTTAGTCTAAGCAAATTTTCCATTGTCGCAACAACTTTTGTTAGGCTTGTTATCACTTCTAGTCGTGACCTAAATTCTCTGTCGTGACTTGAAAATTGTTGTGCTATTGAATTACTTGTCGCGACCTCAAGAATCTGTTGCAACCATAATTGTCTTCTTTCGATGTCGCGACCTTAGAATGGTGTCGAGACATAGAATTCTTCCTTGAAGTTCTTTTTAATCTCTGACAACTTCTCTTTTGTCAATGACTTTTCATTCGATTATAGTATGACTTAATTTAGTGACATAGATTCTCTGTGTGACTCCACGGGCCATTGATCTGTTTTCACTCTGATTCTTGTTGGAATTTTCATTTCTACAAATACAAAATTTGGTAAATAGTACATATTTTGCATAAAAGCAAGCAATTACATTTATATAAATAAATGAAAAATGGACTAAAATTCAATAGTTTTTGATATCTTTGCACATAGGCGCTTACCTAGCTTATACAAATCACACATCACGCTTTCTGCTTATCAACAAGCCTTTCGAGAATAAGTCATTTTAAACCATCAAGTGACTCTTTGAAGTAAGGAAAACATTTTCATATGTACTTGATGTTTGCTCCGTTATGATAAACTCTCGAACACTACCTTTTCTCTCATTTTACTGCCCTCACATCTCTTACATTATTCCATAATTTTGTTTTATATCAAAACACTTTTACCTTAATATAATTTATAAGTTAATTTCATAATAAACTTTAAATTAATTTTATCAAACAATGCTAATAATTAAAAAGTAATAATTAAATAATAACTTTTAGGTCAACATAATTCAACTTAAAACCACTTAAGCCATTAAGTAATATATGTTAAGTTTTATGAGGTAAACCCATTAGTAATATTTAAATCACTACTACAAAAATTAACATTTATGACACTTCATTTCATGTAGTTTTCCAAAAAAATATCATTGTTTAATTAAGATTATATATGCAATGACATTTAATTAAAAGCGTCATTATCTTATATAATTTTTTTATTTCTATGGTGCTTTTTAAGAGTATGATAGTTGTATGCTTTTAGAACGTCATTGCAATAATCCAAAAACATTGGCTCTTTTTTGAAGTGTCATCATCTATTATCTTATATATAATATAATTTTTTCATTTCAAATATATTTCAAACTCTTCCTTTCAATCCTATCTTCAAACCTGATAAACCCCTCAACACTCCCAACATTTGAAGGCTTTCCATGGGGAGTATTGGGAGAAGAAGAAGAGAATAATAAGACATGAAAGGCATGAGTCATTTGAGCCGATGATGGAGGAGAGTTACATAGAAGAAAAATTTATGTACTTTAAGATTACGTCACAGAGGCAAAAGCAGGGAAGAGGGTCAATCAAAGAAAATAAAGTTTTTGTGGAATGTGTTTTTCGGTCTTAAAGGATACCGATTGAAGGTGTTAGAGAAGGATAAAGCAAAATCTGAGAGCAAGTTTGAAGCTTTTCTTCAACCATGGCGGGTGGCTTCAGCTGTAAGCAATGGAGGTGGATTTTGCTTTTTTGTGAGGATTATTTTGGAGGTTGTTCAATCGGAGGGCGTGATTCATCAAATAATGAGTGGTGGTGAAGAAGGCAATAGCGGGGACTACGGTTTTAGATACCATAATTTTGGTGCATTAAGTTTGAATTCTTGGAACAACTTTGCGGTGTGATTGTTAGTAATTGTTATTTTCAAGAAAGTGGATGTGATATTTGTTTTTAGTTCAGGTTTTTTTTTTTTTCTCCTTGAAATAAGTATGACTACTCTATCCTCTATATTAACTAATACTTACCTGAGCTAGAGTTATCAAAGGAAATGGTTAATAGTGCTACAACATCATTTCGTGTGAAAATCAATTATGTGTAGAGGTGATTTAATCTCAAAGAATAACACCGAAGATTTTAAAGGAAGATAAAGCAAGATTTCAAAGCAAGGTTGGAGCAAAATTGTTAGCAATTATTTCAAAGAAATGCTTCAGTTGTGATGAACATTTTCGGTTGAGAGAGCATTTTTTGTGGGGAAACTTCAGAGAGCAGTGACCGAATGCCAAAAAAGGTATTTTTATTTTCTTTGCATCTTTTAGGAGGAAGAAGGGGTTTCTCATGTATACGTTCACAACCCCCTATTTGCTGTTATGAAGTTATGAATCCTATTCAAATAAAAACTTGTGGCCTTTAAAAACCATGAAATCTTGAGTGTTTGAATCCCAATACCTTAGAAGATTCCTTACCGATATAAATCTTTGAAGATTCCTTTTGCATTCTCAATTATCCTCTTATTTTCATCTTTGCTAAACATGTCAATTTGATTACGTATATTGTGTTAAGCCAATGATCCTAAGTCTGGCTTAGTTGCCTTGTTTAAGTGTTTGTTTGTTTGCCTGACTTAGCCCAAGATAAATTTCTATCACATGAAGTTTGTTAGCATGGGTAAGTGAGACTCATTTTGTATAGAATAGAGAGTCCTATGTTATGGGTTCCTTTTTTTAGGTTTTGTTCTTGTTCCATTTTTTTTCCTGAAAGCATTGAGAATAAAGAAACCTTGAGAGTTCTTCCATGTAGATTCATTCTTTCTCTCTTCTCTCAACTTGTTTCTTTTTCTCTTTTTTCTCAATGTTTTGTCTTCTATATTGGTTTAAATGAAAATTTTCCCACTCAAGTTTTTTCTCTTTCTCTCTTCAATGTTTTGATTTGGTTTCTAAGCATCTTCTATGTGGTGTTCTACAACTAGACTCCCTATCAAAGATAGAATTTGAGTTCTCCAAATAATATAATTAAACTTGGAAAGCTTAATCATAACAAGACTTGAACATCTATCAAAAACTTGCATTAAGAGGCCCGTATTTTTCTACTATAATATTGCCACTTTCAACTTTTTGCCTGATGTTTACTTTTCTCATTATACTTTTCATTTTATATTGATTCTAGTGTTTTTCCTTTCAAAATTTGTGAAAGTCATAATTCTAATTATATTTATGGTTGTTGGACATATAATTTAGAGGCTTTCTATTCTCCAATTTGTTTGATGGTTAAAAATGAAAGTGGTTAGCCAAAAGATGAGAATTCAATATGTTACAAGAGGTAATACCGAAAAATATGAAGAATGTATCAATATTTATTCTTTTGTTCAAAAAATTAGAAATTGGGATATGATTTGTGGTTATTATGTATAAGTGGTTATGTAATTGGGTGGAACCAAGTTATTATGTACAAATATTTAAATATATTTTTAGTAATAAATTCAATTTGATTGTAGTTTTCTTTAAATTTTTATATCATTATATAACAAGATATAAATTTTTTTTTAAAATATAAATGCTAAAAGTAAAGTCAATAAAAAATGACACTTAGAGCATGTCATTGATAAGATGTTTTAAAAAAGACCCTCCTTTTAAGTGTCATTATTATGAGTGTTATTTCACTTAAAAAAGTTTGACAATGGTGCTTCTTATGAGTGTCATTGTCAATATTATCCAAAAATGATGCTTATTAGAAGCGTCATTGTTTGCTCAATTGATACAATGACAGTCGATACCATGACACTTTAGGAAAGTGTCATTGTAACTCTTCCATGATGTTAGCCATTAACTTTTTTCCTTGTAGTGAATACATGAGATTTTACTTATAAATAACTAATTTTGAGGTAATTTTTATAAATATCATTATGAAAATTAAGGAAAAAATGAAATTTTGGTAATCATTATATTTCAGATAAAATATTTTTAGAGTTCAAAATATTGAAAAATTAAACATCTATTTTAATTTAAGCATTTTAAATATGCAATAAGATGTGCTATTATGAGTTTTCCATGCAATTAAAAATAAGTATAATTGTGATAATGATTTCAATTACTCCTTATTTTGTTGACAATCTAAGAATCAAATCTCTTAAATAAGAGCATCTTCAACAATGTCACTTGTGACGCCCCAAACCCGGGGTGTCCGTTGACTACCCGTCAACCTGCGAAAAATCTATTTGTCTCGTATCACGAGACGCATGCCTGAGTAAAAATGCCTCTTGGGCCTAGTCAATATATGAAAACAATTATCACAGCTATATTCAATTATCTCCCAATAATTTAATAGTTGATTACACTTTATACAAACATATATTAAAAACTAAAGTAATACATGTTATATCCGAAAGTATCAAAGCCATAAACAGAGCTTCTTCAAAAATCGGCCTCTAAATGCACGATCTCCTCAGCGCTCCTATTACAGAAGAAAATATAATCCCTCGACGGGGTGAGCTATACGCCCGATAGTGGAATCACCTAAATGGTTACTCTCCACCTAAGTGCATATGCAATGTTGAATAATAGCACTCAAGTAAATGTGATCTATGAATGTCTACATGATCACCCCATGTCCACGAGTCCTCGCGACTCACCACACTTACCTAAGTAATATGAGAGAAAAATAATCATTTTGAAACAAAACACATTGTTCTTGAAAATATACTACCGGCGATGTCGGTAAAAATATGGGGGCTTGCAGGGTGGGTAGTTTGGTGAGCTTTCAGAAGCAGTCATAGTCCTCATCGAGTGATCTATTTGCCCATCTCGACCCAATTCACCAGGAATATCATCTGTAAATTCCTTTTTGCAACCATGTCCGTTTTACAAAAATACCATGTCATGCGCTCATGCACAACCCCAGGTTACCCGGTATATAAATGCAATTATCTTAATTTTGAAATCATTTATCGATATGTCGATATGCGTATTTTCAATCAGTACAATTCTGGCGCATAGTAATTCAACATCAATCATCACCCGATTTAGCTGGCCCGGAGCAAATCATAATCTCATCTCGATGGCTTACAAACCTGATTTAATTCCATATAATTGTGTCATTTTGTCTAACACATTAAATCATGTCTTAACCTATCTATTTCCTCGCATGCAGAAACCGTTTTCATCCGCAATTCCAATGCGAAAACACATGGACATTTAGCAATTATTTCGCCTGGCTTGGGATTTGTTTTACGAGTCCCAACGACTTAGTGGAAATTTTGTCAGGCGACCCACCCTTCCCATCGGTTCCTCTTGGGCAGGCAAATTCCACTCCTACATTTCTTTGTCTCCTGCTCACCCAATCATAGTTGTTTATTTAATAAATTGTCATACGACACAAAAACAGTCCTAAAATTGCCTTTCACGGACTGCCTGAAATGGGTCTAAAAATTCCACACTTCGGTTGAATTTGGAGCCGTGTAACCTACGGCCTCAATCAACTCAAACATCACAAAACACTTAAATAAAGTGTAAAGCAGTAGGATGAAACCCCTACGCCCAAGGAGTTTGAAGAAACTCCCTAAAATCGTAGTCCTTGCGTTGTCACTCTCAGAATTAGAACAACTTCCCACTTCTTGTGCCGAGCTCGAATGATCGGATCCCACGATCTGAGAAGCGTTCTCTCTCTAAAACCAAACGAAATGAAGCTCTTTGGATATTTTGCTTTAACCTTACCACGGCGTTCTTTTTTCCTTTTAACATTTCCTTTCTCATTTCTTTTCTTTTAATTTCTGCCTGCATCCGCTTTCATTTACTCTTTCATTTTCTCATTTTCTCTTTGGATTTATATAACACGGAGCGTTAAACGTGGTCGAGGAGGAAGTTTCCTCCCACTCGCCGCCAGAGCGAATGGTGGTATGTTTTTATCATACCTGCATTTACTTGGTCTTGCTTTATGACATCACCGACTACGTAGGCAACCATAGTATGGAATATTCAGCATCTGGCTCAATGAACCATTCCTTCAATGCCAAGTGTCATTCTCCTTGAGGTGCCATGTGGCATCTCCTCAATAACTGCCATGTGTCATCCAGAAGCATACGTCTCAGCGTGAAATGGAGACCTTTCGGAATCCAATGAGAATTCGTGATTCTTTGAAATTTAGGTAAGACGATTTATTGAAATCCCGGATTTAGTCGTCGAGATGCAGAAAAATTCAGTTTTACCAAAATTACGATTTTGCTCTTTTTGAGAAAATTGGATTTTCTCAGGGTTTCACATCACTAATCAAACAACATAATTTTTATTTTTCTTACAGGAATCAAATAATGTTCAAATAATTCATTTTCTTTGAAATCATGTGCTAAGTTAAGCCCAAACTCAAAATATGGAACAATTATATTTTTGAGTAATTTTATAAATATTTTTATATAGTTGAAAGCATTGACAATTTTGCCAATATTTTTTTTGAAAATAAGTTCAAAAATAAAATTTGATAATTAAGTTAATTATTTTGAAACATATTTTTCTTTGTTCTAATCAAAAATCAAAATAATTGTGAATATAAGATACCCATGGTATAAAACGTTTTATGTTAAAGATGTTTTAAAATATAAAAAAAATAAATTAGTGAATTTTAAGTTTCCAACCACATTTTGTTATAATTTAAAAAAAAAAAAATTTGACAATTACTTTAAAACGTTTTCAAACAAGTTAAAAGTTTTCTTAAATTTTCATATACACCTTGTGCCTTTATATATATATATATATATATATATATATATATATATATATCTCTATATATATATATATATATATATATAGAAAAAACTTCAACCAATCAAATAAAGGGAACAACCAAAGCTTCCGAATTAAATATGATAATAAAACTGTTGATAAATAAAAAGGAATATGCATGAAAAGCTTCTATTTTCAATTAAGCTTACTATAGTATTATGAATGGTTGTTTTAAAAAAATTAACCTTCATCAATCCACCGTTCACCTTCAACAAATCAACCCCAAAAATCATTCACTTATCATATATTCAAGTTTAGAAATTGACTTCCTATGTAGTTGCTTGATGAAATGTGTAAAAGAAATGTCAATTCAAACTTCAAAGCTCAAAACCAAAATCCCATCAACCCAGCTCTATTAAGGAAAAGAAAATTAAAACTTCTTGATAACTGAGGATTTTTATTGAGAATAGGTCTTTCCAAAGGAATTTGCTGAAGAACATTCTATGAATAGAGAGAAATTGTACACATGACAAAGTAAGAGATATCACGACCACCACACCCTTCCAAAAGATGTTTTTTTGACACTCTGTAGTCATTTCAGTAAATCTCTCACCTTTTCTTCCTAAGGGCACCAAACGAATCCACTTGTACCGATACTGAAACGCTCATAGTGGTAGTTTCTATAAGAAACTTATCTTTCAAGTGGATAACAAAAGAGGGGAGAAGAAACTTACCTTTTTAAAGTTGATAACAAATGAGGAGAAACTTACCTTTTTAAAGCTGATAACAAATGAGGAGAGAACTGAAACGCTCTTAATGGTATTGATTTGTGGTATAAGAAACTTACCTTTCTAAAGTGGATTACAAATGAGGAGAGAGCTGAAATTGTGGAAAAATTTATTTTCTATAAGAAACTTACTTTTTTAAAGTTGATAACAAATGAGGCAAGAATTGAAATGCTCTTAATGGTATTGATTTGTGGATGAAGTTGTTGTTTTGTGAAATATGATTAGAATCAAAATTTAATTTAATTTAATATTAAATCAATAAAATAATTAATGGTTAATGATCCGAGTTAAATGGTGATGAAAAGATATAAGAAACTTACCTTTTTGGAGTGGATAACAAATAAGAAGAGAACTAAAACACTCATAACCCGTCCTTGTTTTATGGAATATGATTAAGATGAAAATTGAATTAAATTTTATATTAAATCCTAAAAGAATTAATGGTTAATGATATGAGTTAAATGGAGATAAAAAGTAGTAATAAGGGTAGTTTTAGAATAAAAGTTATATTAACAATGATATAGTTTTGGAAATAAATTTTGTAAAACATCTCGACTTCTATATGTAATTATAGTATATATATATATATATATATATATATATATATATATATATATATATATATATATATATATATATATATATATATATATATGCTTAGGGGACTAGAATTATCACGCATCAGAAGAACATTGTATTGCTCAAATTATTAGTCAAATAACGTTTGTTTCAAACACAAAAACTACAACTTGATTGTGATGTATATGATCTTAGTTCTAGAAAAAGAAAATAGTAGTTTTTTTTTTTTTTGCCTATCCAAGCTACCTAGTGGTTCCTAAGAAAGAAATATGCACCATATGCATGTGTTTCTTTTTTACCATTCATATTCCCTCCATAAGATAAATTATCATAAATTCATATTTATTTATTTTTATATTTATCCTTTTAATTTTTTAAAATATAATAATTTATTTTGAGATAGTAAAAACATAATCTTTTTAAAAATATAAAATAAAATTGATAAAATAAATTGTTAACATAAATTTTAATAAGTCATTTGGTTAGAGCTTTGGACGTTTATTACAATGTATTAAATTTTAATAATAATTAAAATTTTCTTTTCAAAAAAAAATTAAAATTTTATTTAAGTGTAATAAAACACTTTTTACCAAAAAATAGTTTTAAAATAAATAAATATAAACATATTAAAAGACTTTAAGATATTTTTAAAAATATTTTTCTTCATGATACCTATCTTAATAATATTAAAAAATATAATTTAATTATGGGAATTGATAATCCATAATTTGACTAATTTTCTTTAATTAATATTATATATTATTTAACCATAAATAATCTCAAGTTTAAGGGTTCATTTCTTATTGGTCTCGTTAGAAAGGTAACGAGTTAATCACGTAAAAAAAAAAAAAACCATATATCACTATCTAATTAGCCCCTAAACTTTTTTAATTTATTTTTTGAAAACCAATTTCATCCTCAAACACTCTCACCACTAGCCACTATTGGCCCCTAAAATTTTTTTTTTTTTTTAAAAAGTCAGTTTTATCAGACTCCTCTACCTCCACCTCCACCTCCACCTCCACCGGGTCCTTCATTATCCACATCCATCTCCACTTCCGCCGCAATTGACTATCAATCCCTGTCGATTTCAGCCGCCGCTGATCACCATGGTTGTGGTAGTGTCAAAGCTGAAGCTGAAGACACTTTTCAGATTTCAATTCCAGAATTTGCTGAAGACACGTTTCAGATTTCAGTTCCAAAATTTGCCGGCATTTGGAATTTGATAAAGGAATGTTTCTGGCGAAAGTTGAAGGTTATGTAAAGCATGGACCAGTTCATCAGGGCAGAGGTGATGAGTTCGAATCCAGGCCACTATGTCGCACTCGTCATTACCTCTCCCGCGGCAAAGTCGGAAAACGGTACTCCATTGAAGCAGCAGCTCAAGCTTCTCCGTCCAGATGATACCTTGCTTATGGGACAAGTTTATCGCCTCGTCAGTTTTGAAGGTAATAATCCAAAACATTCATATCAACTGATGTGTTGAAAATGGCAAAGCCATTCTCAGTACAAGCTGTTTCCTCTTTTTTTATGATGCATACGTTTTGAAAGAATTCGCTGCGAAGAAGTCGGTGAAGCTGTTTCCGTCATCCCTTCTACTCTTCAATCTTCCAGTTACCTTTCTCTACATATCTAAATTTTCCGTTTATGTAATGTTTGGCGCGACCGCTGCCCCAATTCAGTTTGAAATTATTTAGGAAGTCTGCTCAATGTACTCCAAAATTACTGCGGCTTTGCGTTGTAAGTGTTTGATAAAATGCTTGTATCATCTATTTGAAATTTTTATTGGTGAGTATACAATATACCTCTGTTTGATTAAAAGAATGGATCATCTGTTTGAAATTATTATGGGTTTGTGTATTGATAACACAAGTTGCCTTGTAAATGTTTGATGAAATGCTTGAAGCATCAATTTTACGTTTTTACTGGAATTGTTCATTTGTTGTTGCAGATGAACAATTGATTGCTTCTACGTCGAGAAAGCTTTTCTAATTTTAGTATATGATTTATATTTATTAAAATTTAAAATACTTTAAAAATTAATATTTCATATAAATTGATAAGGATATAGAAATGGGTCGGCATCGGCTCGCCTTCGGCGATAAACCCGATGAGGCAGGCCACGCCAGTATCCTTCCATACTTGACCCCAAACGAGGTCCTAGGCTCGTCAGGCCCGACATGGATTTGGAAAGATAAGAGTGGGGCTGACAGTCAAGCCCAGATTTGCACTTGATAACAAAAACGATGGAATGATAAACTGAGGCGTCACCGTAAGTCACATTATAAAGGGAAGGGCTTAAAAACTGGAGTTAGTTGAATATCTCCCAAATAAGGAAGGATTATTAGAATAAACTCGCTTTGAATCCCGAATTTGCTAAATCTAAGGAAGACTACGTGAGGAAACCATTATCGAAAGGGAAGGACCAGAATCGTCGTCAGGTGGATAAAGACCCATTACAAATACAAGATTAAAACTGACCTTCAAAGGTCGTAAAAAAGCTAAGCGAAGGAAGGGCCGTTAACCGCCTGCCAGACGAGAAATACGGCAGGCATCGGGAGTGGCCGAGGCGAAGCCCCATCGCCGGCCCCTCTTCCTCTTGTTTTTCTCCTACTTCGAACGAGCGCTCGGACCCAGGTGGACTAACGTGCGATATTCACCCAGAGCCCAAACCATCCCGGCGTCGTCGGTTTGGCCCTGGCTGGCTTAGCTCCAACCCGGCGGCCCGGCCAGCGCTCGTGTTAGGTTAGCGTCGGCCAGTTGGCCGTGCGTGGGAGCGGCCGGGTTCGCCGTAAATCTGGTTGATTTCTCGGTCCCGATGGTATCGACGAACGCAGCGGGAGCAACACCCAATCCTACAAGGATGCCGGACCCACGGGAGATGCGAGGCAATGGGCCACGGGAGACCCGGCGAGGCGGTCCGGCGAGCCTGAAGCGAGGTGGAAGCACTTTCACAGCCTCGTCGGCCGACTGGCGATAGAGGAAATGAAACGACTCAGCGGGAGCCGTCCTGACACCCCGAGGCGACGGTTCGAGAGGATCAAATGTTTCCTCCACACCACGAGGAGGACCAACGGCTATGGTAATCCCAGAAATGCGAAACGAAGCGGAATCTAAGTGGAGACCGGCGGGGCCCGTTTAGTCCTGTAGGGAAAAGGATCGAAGCGTTACAAGGAGGACGGCGAGGACACGGAACCTGACATCCTCTGTCCCGAGAGGAAGCGGAGACGTGGGAGCCAAGGTTTAGGGATTGCTCGACGGGGCTTAGCCATGTGAAGGAAGTAGTTAAAGGCGCACCCAGGACACTATGGATACTGATTACGACAAGCAGAATCACCTTTCACCTGAGTCTTTGAGCTACACGCTCAGAGCCCAGTCGGGATGCCTGGCAAAAGCATTTGATGGCGGCGGATCAGGGTAGATCATCTCAATACCTATAAAATCGAGATGGAGTTGCATGGGTATCCGGACCACGTGGGTGCGGGCGTTCGCCACCACACCTTGAAGAGGCCCGGCTATGGCCTGGTTCAACAGAATCCCCTCTTCGACGATTTCTTCATTCAGAGAGTTATCACAATCGCGTTCGATCTCCCGCCATTGAGTGGGACATACGAGGAAGCCAAGCTACCATCTGTTAACCATCAAACGAGAACCGCAGGGAAAATTTGAAGTCATGCATTACAGCGGTTTATGCGATCCACGAAGATAGATGTATGACGAAAAGTTCGCTGTCACGGCCTTCATTGCGGGGTTGGGGTGCGGTCAAAGACGTGTTTTAATCTCAAAAGAACCCTCAAGCTAACATGGCTGAAGGGGTTCTCGCCTAGCGGAAAAATACATAGCAATGAGGAATGAGGGCCACTCTGTCAAGAAGAGGAGAGCTCTTCCGCTAGCAAGGACAAAGGCCGGCGTGGAGCGACGGGGGACCAGAGAAGCCCAAAGGCAAGGCGACGAGAGGAAAATCTCAGGCGAGGCTTGAGAGCGATCCCCCAAAAACAAGAAGGAACCTTAGGGATCGCTGGGCGAATGCCGCCGAGCAACGGCGGCTACTCGCCCAGGGCGCTTCGCTCCACTGCCGGCCTCGAGTGCCATGAAGTTACACATGGTACGGGAATGGCAGTTCTAAAGATGGCGGCGCGAGAGATGAAGTCAAATCCGCTACCCGGAGATAACACCAGTATTGCACGAGTTCCACGGGAATTTATGGACATCGCGCGGATAAGCTATTCAATTGAGGAGAGATAGAGTATGCGATGCGGCGCGGAATATCACCGTTTCATATCGGGAGTCAATCGAGGCCCGGGACCAGAGCAGAATGTCGGGGCCCGGCTCCCGCGCCACCACCTCGTCAACGGCGACCCGCATCAGCCCACGGAAATCCGCGTGATTTCGGGAGGATTTCTTTGGAGGGAAGATCGGTTGACCCGGAAGGCCAGCACGCGCGACATAAAGATCGGCAGACATGGGGAGGTACGGTCGATTATCTAAAATGCAGCGGTCGACACTACTATCACATTCTGCGATTCGGAGACTTGGAAGGGTGTCGGCACCCCCATGACGATAGCAGTATCCAGCCTTGATTGTGGCAAATCCTGACCGATCCATCGGATCTAGTAGGCAGCCCAGGGCTCAGCCGACATCATTTTGCATCGACGCCGACAAAATGGGGAATTGGAAGAGAAAAGCTAGAGCCTGTCAGCACTCATCTCAGGGTTCTCAGGAGAAAAGGTGTTACCGTTGGGATCGATCAAGCGGTGCTAACCTTGGAGCCCCTTACCAGCAGCAGCGGCCCGACCCGGGTTCCTCATAGTGGATGCCCAGTCGACTATAACATGTTCTTCCAGGCGGGGCCCTCTCTCAACGATAAAAGCCATCCCCTCGACATATCCTTTGGTAATCAAATTCCAAACGATAAGCAGTGTTAGGGCGGTTCGAGAATCGTAGTGGCGCGAAGAGCCTTTACGCCTCTATGAAACAAAGCGGTCGACAATGTAAGCATGGTGAACCCGATATGCGTGATGAAGTATTGCGCTTTCGGCGAAGCGCCGGAAGGCTGGAGGCAAATAACATTGGATGGCCGACGAGAAGCCATCTTTATATGTCGGCTCCAAATTAGCGGGAAGGCCTCAAAAGGCCCCCTCACCGCAGTTCTAAGGCGAGCAGGGGACATCTTCGCATGGAAACGGTGACATGAGTGGCATCGACCCGCGCGTCATGCTCATAGCTAAATACCAACCCGTCTTTCAAGCCGGTTAAGCGGAAAGCCTTAGAAGTTGCCTGAGAGAGACAAAGGCCATCAGCACGAAGAAGTGGCTAGCGCTATAGCCCAGGGGCAATCGGGGAGGAGTAGACTACCCAGTGGCTGTGATGTTGTGCTTTCGTCGAAAGCCAAATGACGAATGGCGGCTACGTATTGATTTCACTTGGAGTATAAACAAAGCATGCTTGAAAAAGGACAACAACTTCCCCCACACCGGGATCGACCTTATCGTAGATGCCACAGCAGGCCATGAGCTTCTTAGCTTCATGGACGCATTCTCAGAGTTATAACCCGGATAAGCATGGACCAGGTGACCCGGGAGAGTCGTTAAGTCTCAGCCCACGAGGGCGCCTGCGTGCTCGGGTAATGCCATTTGGGCTCAAAATCGAGCTGACCTACGAAGGAGTTAGTGAGCCCAGGATGTTTAGAAGCGAGATAAGAGTGCAACGATGGGGTATACATAGGCGACATCTTGGTAAAGTCCGCTACGGCCGAAATATCCACATCGCTTCGCCTCTCAGGAGCGTTCAGGATCTGAGGACTATAACATGGAAAGGCGAATCGTGAGAAATGCGCCTTCGGCGTGATATCGGTAAGGGGAAAATTCCCGAGGCTTCATAGTCAACCTGAGAGGTGAAGCAAATCGGATAAAAATAAAGCATTCTTTGGACAGCCATCACCGTCGGGGATAAAGGAAGTACGCGATTAACGGGGAGGATCACGGCTCTAAAGGAGTCGATTCGGTGTCGGGGCAAGTGGCAGGAAATGCGATTTCTTTAGATTTGAAGAAAGCCTTTCAATGGGATGAGAAATGTGAAGAAGCGTTTGTAACCTTGAAAACATGCGCAGGCTTCGCCACCCGTTCTAGTGAGCCCGATAGAAGGAGAACTCCTCACATTGTATTTGGCAGTATCAGATTTTTTTCAGCTAAGCGCGATTAACACGTCGAGACAAAGGCTGGTGCGACACCGGTCTACTGCTGCCCAGTCAGCCACGAGGAAATTTGAGGGAGAGGTATCAGAAAATGGAAAAATTAATACTAGCTCACGGTGACCCTTTATTTCGGAAACCGTCCTTATTTCAGGGCTCACACCATAGAAGTCGGAGCCGAATGATGACGGGTGTTGCATAAACCCCGAGGTCTGCGGGAGGTTGATGAAATGGGCCATAATAGAAGCTGAAGCGAATTCGACATCCGTGCAGGGCGAAAACAGCCATAAAAGGACAGATCTAGCCGAATTTCATCATGGAGTTACCCGCGGAGAAGAACGTCGAGGCGCCCGATCAAGGGGCGACCTTAGCGTAATGGAAGCTTTACGGATGGGCCTGGCGTGCGTAAGGGCGGCGGGCTTAATCGACCTCCGCGGAAGGATATGTAGACATTGATGCGCTCGGGTTTGGGTTCACGCCTCGATGCGAGGCGAATCTGAGCGTGGCCGGGACCTCGATCTAGCTATTCGTTAGAAGTCGATCATTTGGAGATCCATGGCGATTCGTTGGTGGTCGAGACGGATCGAAAGACACATCACGAGGGCCAAGGAAGATGATCCTATATCTTATGAGAGTCCGTGACTTATTAAAAGTTGTATCGGTTCGGATCAGAAGTATGTCCACTAGAAGCGGAGAATACCGTCACCAGGCGGCTTTTGCAAGGCGGCTACGGCCTTGCGAGAGGCATTGGGGATGACACGATCGAGATACCCTGCGGGGAGCCCTCCGGTGACCCTTGTAACCAGCTAGTAGCCCGACCCAAGGTCCATCACCAGAAGCGGGATGTGCCCCCATTTAGGATTACATTAATGACGGAACACGGATGACCCCGAAAGGCGTAATTAAGAGTGAGATCCGCCCGGGTTTACCAATCACAAGGGAAGCCTCTGAGCGGATTCTTCCACCCTTCCTAAAATGCATCGGGAAGACAGCGAATAAAGTGCTAAGAAGAAGTGAGCGAAGGCATATGTAGAACACCATATGAGATTCGAACATTGGGCGGAAGAAATTTTGAAGGCAGGGGATATTTGGCCCTGATACCAGGAATGCTGACTTTGGTCAAAGATGCGAGAATGCGCAGAACACGCTAAAATATCACGCCTCCCAGTAGACCTCGAAGCATCAATCACCGGCCACAGCCGCACCGGTGATGGGGTTGGACATATTGGGACTGCCCATTGGCAAAGAGCGATGCCAAAAATTTATAATCGTCGCGGTGGAATTATTTCACTAAAGTGAAGTGCGGCGGGGCCCCTAGCCACGATCACGAGGAGCGGGGAGATACGCAGCCGTGTGAGGAGCAATCATATCTTGGTGGCATCCGAGAGCCTTGAGTCTCGAGATAATGGAAACAGATTTGATAACGCTTGAGAGTCGGGGATTTTTTGTGAGAGCTCGGGATTAAAGTACTGTCGTCGCGACTCACCTGATCAAATGGCGGACGGTCACCATCGGGAACCCTGAGGCGCCTTGAAAACCGAGCTAGAGGGATCTCAGAAAGGAAGTTTGAGATTGAATACCTCCACAGGGTACTGTAGACTCTGGGACAGCAACACCACAGAAGTCGACCTTCGGGAGACCCCATTTGCCCTAGCCTTTGGAACGAAGCGATGCTTGATTGGGAGTTGGAATCGGGATATCTCTAGGTCGAGTTAGCATCGGAGGAACAAAATGACGAGGCCATGCTTTTGAATTTGGAACTCTTGGATGAGAAGCGAGAACCGTTCAGCAGTACGCTAGAAGAGGTACCAAAGGAAAACGGCCGGTACTACAACGAGGTCGAAGCCCAGGAAGTTATGCGGAGATTTGGTCTTAAAAAGCACACGCCGACAAGGAAGAATCAAACACATGGGAAACTAGGTCCCAGTAGGAAGGTCCTTACATAATAACCCAGGAGTCGGTCGAGGACCCGGGCAACTATGAGCTCCAAACGAGAGGAAGGAATCCTACAACATACATGGAGCAGCAGACACACAGGAAGCGATTCCTATCAATAGGCATGATTCGTGGCTCTGACCAGGACAGTATCGTGGCCCGGAGTCGACACACGCTGGCAATTTAGTATCTCAAAGCCGGTCTCAGAATATGTAAAAAACATACCACAGCGAAAATTCATGAAAATAAAGTCCTCTTTATTCCAAATGAATCATGTTTAGTACAATCCCGGTGGTGTCTTGAAAAGAATCTGATCTGAGCAACTCACACCGTGATACTCGGTCTGGGGGTACCCTCGAAAAAAAAAAAAAAAAAAAAAAAAAAAAAAAACTAAAAGGGAAGGAGACAAGGAGAAAGACACCAATGAAAGAAAGACAAGAAGGAGGAGAAGAGGGAAAAAGATTGAATGGAGGAGAAAGAAAGAAGAAGCCCAGGATAAGAAAAAGGCGTGGAGATAGAAAGAAGAAAAGAAAAAGAAAAGAGGAGAGGTATAAACCGGGGAGAGGGAGAAAAGAAAAGGAACGAGGGTGAGGGGCGAGGGCCCTTGACCCCACCCTTAGCACTCATTCCTAGCCGAGAGCTAGGAAGAACATGTGCGCTCCCATAAAGGGAAACTAAAGGGGAAGAAACCGAAACTCCCACACGGAGAAATTCGGAAAAGCGGGTCGGAGGCATCGGAGAACCAATGAGGCGTAGAGACATGACATCCATGTTCTGAGCTTCATCATTGACATGGGAGCGAAATCTTCGAGCGTGGGGTACCGGGGAAACATGAGAACCCACATTATAGAGAAAGCATCGGAGCCTGACGTGACCCAGTTCCAAAATTCCCCATGGGTCGGCATTAAAGCGGTTCGCACTTTTAAATAATTGGAGGACACCCAAACGGCTCCTCTCATAAGCGCCTCTTCATACGAGCGTCTCTCCCACAAGGGAATACTCACAAGCGGTGGCAGACGGGACCACGGCGCCATGAGGCACAGTTGCTCGCTTTGGCCAGGCTCCTACATTTAACGGGACGGAGCCAGCTACGTGCGCCGCTTCAGATGGGCTCCTCACCATTTGGCCAGAGCTCCCTTCCAACGAGCGAGCGGAAGCTCCCTGTTAATAGGACGAGCCCCTTCACCACGTACTTCCAGCGAGACGGGGCCTCCCTCGTGTGAGCTCCCGCCCGGCACGGGCGGGGCAGGCTCCCTCTCTATTTATCGGGGCGAGCCCTTCCAGCACATTGCCCAAGTAGACGGGCTCCTCCCCGTTGTGAGCTCCCTTGACACGGGCGGGCGGCTCCCTGTTAATAGGGCCAGGCCTTCTCACGTACTTCAACGGATGGGCTCCACTCCCGGGTGTGAGCTCTCCCTTGAAACCGCGAGCTGACGAGCTCCTACATTTAATAGGGACGAGCCCATCTCGTACTTCCACATACGGTCCTCCTCATTGTGAGCTCCCCTTCAGCACGGGCGGACGAGCTTCCTCGATTTATCAGGCCAGGCCGCCTGCTGTGCTTGGAGCAGACCCGGGCTCCTCCCTCATTGACGAGCTCTCCCCCCTTCAACACGAGGCGGGGCAGGCTCCTGTTTAACGGGATGAGCCCTTCCTACGGCCTTGACCGAGATGGGCTCCTCCCCTCAGCCAGCCCGAGCTCTCCCTTCAGCGAGGCGGGCAGGCTCCTACATTTATCGGGGCAGGCCCTTCAACGTACTTCAGCGGACGGGGCTCCTCTCCGTGGCTTGAGCCTCCAGCCCGGCCGCGGCGAGGCAGGCTCCTGCATTCAATGGGACGAGCCCTTCTGCATTGCTTCAACGAGACGGGCTCCTCCTCGTGTGAGATCTCCCTTCAACACGGGCGGGGTGAGCTCCCTCACATTCATCCGGAGCGAGCCCTTCTACGTACTTACACGGACGGGGCTCCTACATAAAATTGGCCGAGCTCTCCCTTCAACCTGGGCGAGCGAGCTCCCTACATTATCAAGGCAGGCCCTTCTACGTACTTGACGAGATGGGCTCCTCCCTCATTGTGAGCTCTCCACTTGACACGAGGGACGGGGCAGGCTCCCTGACTATCGGGACGAGGCCCGCTACGTACTTCCAGCGAGACGGGACTCCTCCCACTCACGGTGACGAGGCTATCCGCCCGGCCGCGGGCGGACGGAGAAACCTACATTTATCGAGAGCCCGAGCCAGCTATACGTACTTGACCAGAGGTGGGCTCCTCCCTCATTGTGAGCTCTCCCTTCAGCACGAGGGCGGGCAGGCTCCCTATTGCTCCGGGGCCAGGCCCTTCAGCGTAGCTGCGAGGGCGAGGCTCCTCTCCCTGACCCAGGCTCTCCCTTCAACACGAGGCTTGACGAGCTCCTCTATTTAATAGGACTGAGCCCTTCCTGCATGCCCCAGTGAGACCCGGGCTCCTCCTCGATGACCCAGGCTCTCCCTTCAACCGCAGGCTGGGCCCAGGCTCCCTCATTCATCGGGGCAGGCCCTTCTACGCCACGAGGCAGGCTCCTACCTCGGTGGCGAGCTCCCTTCAACGCAGACGAGGGCCAGAGCTCCTGCATTATCAGGCGAGCCGCTACGTACTTGGCGGATGGGCTCTCCGCCGTGGCGAGGCTGCAGCTCACGGGCGGGCGAGGCTCATATTTATCGAGATGAGCCCTTCCTTTGTACTTGGCCACAGACGGGCTCCTCCCTCGTGTGAGCTCTCCCTTGACACGGCGAGACGAGCTCCCTACATTTATCGGGACGAGCCCTTCTCATGCCAGCCAGGAGCTCCTCCCTCGATAGCCCGAAAGCTCCCACACCCCAGCCACGAGCGAGACGAGCTCCCTACATTTGCTCGGGGCGAAGCCCGCTCTACGTACTTGACGAGGCGGGCTCCTCCCTCAGCCAGAGCTCTCTTCCCTTCGGCCACGAGGCGGAGACGAGCTCCCTGCATTTATCAAGGCAGGCCCCTTCTACGTACTTGGCGAGATGGGCTCCTCCCTGGCGAGCTCTCCCTTGACCTGAGAGCGAGACGAGCTCCCTCTGACCCTGTCGGGACGAAAGGCCCTTTCAGCGTACTTGACGACGGGCTCCTCCCTCGTTGAAACGAGCTCTCCCTTGGCCACAGCGAGAGACGAAGGCTCCTATTTATCGGGGCGAGCCCTTCTACGTACTTCAACGGAGCCGGGCTCCTCCTCGTGACGAGCTCTCCCTTCAACACGAGCGAGACAGGCTCCTACATTTATCAAGGCAGGCCCTTCTACGTACTTCAGCGAGGCCAGCGGGCTCCTCCCTCGATGGCGGGCTCTCCCGCCCGGCCTGAGACGGGGCAGGCTCCTACATTTAATAGAGACGAGAGCCCTTCTACGTAGCAGCGACGGGCTCCTCCACCGTGTGACTCTCAGCAACCACCGGCGAGGCAGAGCTCCCTCGTGTCAAGGCAGGCCCCTTCTGTGCCCCAGCCAGGGCGAGCTCCTCCCTCATTGGCGAGCTCTCAGCTAGCCGCAGTGAGGCAGGCTCCCTCTCTGTTGCGGGGGCGAGGCCCTTCTGCGTACTTCCAGCGGATGGGCTCCTCCCTCGTGTGAGCTCTCCCTTCAACACGGGCGAGACGAGCTCCTCTACATTTATCGAGGCGAGCCCTTGGCTGTACTTGATAGAGCCGGAGCTCCTCCCCGATAAGCGACTCTCACTTCAACACAGTAGGCGAGCTCCCTCTGTTGCTCGGGGCGAGCCCTTGAGCGTGCCACTTCAACGAACGGGCTCCTCCTGTGGCGAGCTCCTAGCACGGGCGACGAGCTCCCTACATTTGTCGGGGCGAGAGCCCTTCTCGCTTGACG
Organism: Tetrastigma voinierianum; assembly: GCA_016808115.1. Lineage (NCBI taxonomy): Eukaryota > Viridiplantae > Streptophyta > Magnoliopsida > Vitales > Vitaceae > Tetrastigma > Tetrastigma voinierianum. The sequence continues at coordinate 218,528 of JAEQBH010000706.1, read as the reverse complement.
GGCTCCTCCCTCGTGTGAGCTCCCGCCCGGCACGAGGCGGGCCAGACTCCACTATTCATCAAGGCGAGGCCCTTTTATGCGTCGGCAGGCGAGCTCCTCCCACCGTTGACGGGCTCTCCCTTTAACGAGGCGGGCCGAGCTCCCGATGTTCCTGGATGAGTTCCTCACACCTTGGGCAAGCGATTCCGTTCTTGTTTCGTCAGCAAGCTGCTTCCCATCGGTCGACACGCGGCAGAGCCCTCGCTTTCCGCGATACGGCAAGCTCACCAACCACATAATTGGGGGGAACCAAACCGGGATAAACGGAATGGTATACGAAATTTCAGCGATAGGTTCAAAATTACTAGGATCAATAACTTCGAGGTTATCTGACTCGGAAAAAGAATAAAGATAGCTCAGCCAGAACACAAACTTCCAAAAAATAAGCATTTGTTGAAAAGAGGGCTACACAGACATCAGGCCCCAGGCCCAATAAAAAAAAAAAACATAAGTGAATCCAAAGGTTCAGGCGTCAGACGACGAAGAGTGAGAAGAAGAGATCTCGTGGGGGTAGCGAGTCTGGGAATAATTCATATCGAGAAGACCCCTGCGCACTCCTGCGTCGCTAGGGAGGTCAAAGTGAAATCTAGATCTGCGTATGCGAAACTGACCCATACAATTAGCGAGCCACCCGGAAGCCGCGCGGGTGTGCACCTTGATCTGGTGTTTGACTAACCTCGTCCCTCCCGAGCAACCATCTTCGACTGGCGTGAAGATGCGCTGCCGAAAACCATTACATTCGCTTCGCTCGACCGTCTTGATAAATTTGCGGCCCGGAAGACTCCACGATGGCGGCCTCAACCAGCGTGCCCTGCGAAACCTCGCGACAAAGCGATTTCGAGTTGTTTTTCCTTGGCGCTTTCAACCACGATGCCGTATGACTCCATTGAAGATCTCGTTGCTTTCGCCTCGAGAGATGGCGAGTTCCTCCTGCTTTGTTGGAGCTCATCACGAAAGGAATAGGACGCCCCGGCCTCTCGAGTCTCGAAGCCAAATCATTTCGTGCAACGCTGAAGTTCATCGAACCTCCGGGCAGCCCTCGGCCGCCCGTCAAAGCGCTCAGAGCCTCGTTCTCTCTATTCTCTTGCGAAACGCGAGCGATAAAGCATGCCCTAAGTTCGGACTTAAATCGCTCTATTCTTGATCGCTGATGCTCGTCGCGCTGCGGCTACGTCCAGCTGAAGTCAAAGTAGTCACTTTCGCCTTATAAATTCGGGCGATCCTTACATGTTTCTCGTTCAGTTTGGCTTTTTCGGCCAAGCCCTTCAAATAATTAGCGACTACTTGAGACACACGAATTAGAGCTGACCTGAGAGCCAGACGGAGGATTAACACAATTATAAACTAGAAGCAAATCCACGAAAGGAAACCGAGGCCCGAGCCTCCTCGACCATAACTCTTTGATTTCTGATATCGGAATCGTGGGATGGATGAAAGCGGCACCACGCCCATGAGTTCGACATTAGATAAGCGAGAGAATCTTTGACCGTCAGCCTTAGGTTGCTTTCTTTCTCCTCGACTCGGACACCTTCCCAGGAGATGACTTAGCTGGAATACGAAGGGTATTCCATACGATTATAGGCAAAGCGCCAGCAAGGTACGGTCGCTAGCAGCTTATGGGATTCCCCACCTCTGCCAGATGGGCTCGGAAGGGGGCGAACAAGAACCGAGAGTCTCGGCCCAGCGGGGCGAGGACTCGGGCGCTGGATGAGGAACTTCGAAGGTATTTCCTAATCATCTACGAACTTTGTTGCGGTAGGTGATCCCTCTTGGGAGAATCTGTTCTCCTCCTCTTTGCTGAGGTTTCGAGATATCCCTTCGGATAGACTAAGATCTCTCCCCTCGGGTAGGGCTTGACCCGCAGCTAGGGCGAAGAAGCTCCGAGAGTAGAAGAGGCGAAGGCCCTAAAGCGAAGATTTAGCGGACTTCGGACAGATGAGCTGGGAACATCGGAGCCTTAATAGCTCTGCTAAGGAGCAGACGGTATTAGATCAGCCTTGAGGCGATAGCGGTATCTTCATCGCTAAGCTGAGGCAGGCATCGAAAAATATAAGGAGAAACTGGGAGTGGAGTATTCAACCAGCGTAGATGAATGAAACGAGGTAAGGGATGATACTCCACGAGAAGGTTATCGAGGGGGCGCTCACGTTACAGATACGCCCTAGGGTGGCCTTCCACGTCTAAAGAATTGTACTCCCGGTTAGACCACTAACAAAGAAATATCAGACTTTTCCCGCATTAATCACATGAGGAAGAAGGAAGGTTCGAGATCACCAAGAAAGAACCGGGGCGCCTAGGGAAATAAATAATAAACCCTCGGTAGCTCGGATTAAAAGATGCGGGTGCGAATCCACATTAGGGACGCCAAGCCCTGTCTCTAAAAAAGACGACAAACCTAAAATGCCCTAACCATTGGCCGAGTTGGGAAGAGCCCGGATATGAAAAATCTTGAGGAGCTTTGTTTGATGAAGGGTGCGATGGAAGCGGAGGCGGATTATCAAGGCGACCTCGAAAAAACAGACCATACCGGGCACGGAGGTAGCGTAACGAGTCAAATCGAGGAGACCATATCACGAACAGGGGAAGAGGTGGTGTCGTTCGATAAGTAGACTCATATAAAGGGCCAACACTATTTTGGGGCCACCTTCGAGAATGTCGAGCCAGCGGTCTGAGATAGTCAGAACCCACAGGATATTTGATCGAGTTTATCTTCCTTTTCCCTTACCTAAGGGAAGGGAGGGCGCCTCGGGAGACGGGTTGAGGCCCAACTGGCTGTCAAACAAGCGAGCCTTGACTGCCGGGGCCAGAGCGCATGCGAGAGGAATCATCGATCTGAGAGGAAGAGCGTTTGGGACCGTAGCGTAACAACGAAATCAGGACGGCCCGAACCACACAGGGCCTCGTCGTGTGTCGAAAGAAACGCAGCGGGACGGGGATGCGGCCGGAATGAAGAAGACGCAGAAAGGGACCCGACAACGAGCAGAGGATGAGTAAAATCGAGCGAAATACAAAACGCGAAATATAAAGACAAAAGGGGAGTTATGAGGCTAAAGGAAGTCGAAGCTAGAAAGGTCGACGAAACAAGGAAAACAAGAGAATATGAAAAACAAGCACGATACTCGAAGAGCCATCATGTGGCACCATATGGCCAGACCAGGTTAAAATTAACCCACATGTCCGGCCGAGACCGCGGAAATAACAGCCGTCCTTGAGAACTAATCCGACCACTTGCCCCGCATAATCCGTACACAAAATTTGAGAACTTCTTGATAAGGATATAGAAATGGGTCGAGCATCCCGCTCGCCCGGTGATGGAAGCGATGGGGCCCGCCCGATATCCTTCCATAACGACCCACGAGCGGAGGTCGGCTCATTAGGCCCAACATGGATTTGGAAAGATAGGGAGGCCCAGACTCAGCCAGTCAAACTAGATTTCTGCCAATAACAAACGATGGAATATTCCTTAAGAGACGTCCTATCAAGTCCTATTATAAAGGGAAGGAGAAACAGTAAAGAACAGTTAGTTGAATATCTCCCAATAAGGAAAGAGGATTATTCCAAATAAACTCCTTTGACGAATCCATTGCTAAATCTAAGGAGGAAGACTACGTGGGAAACCCGATCACTCGAAAGGGAAGGACCCCGAATCATCGTCCAAATTGGATAAAGACCCATTACAAATACAAGGTCGCTCCAACACTAAAAGGTACGCCAAAAAACTAAGCGAAGAGGACATTCTTTTTCCCTTCTCTCAGACGAAATCTGACTTAGGCATCGGAGTGGCCCCGGGCGAAGCCCTCGCCGGCCCCTCTTCCTCTTGTTTTCTCCTGCAGGAACGAGCCGCACTCGGACCCAGTGGACTAGCATTACGATGTGCCCCGAGCGAAACCATCCGGCGTCGGGTCGGTTATTGCACTTGGTATCTTAGCTCGGCCAACTGGCCGGCGCTCGACCGATTCAGGTTGAAAAAGGCATCATCATAAATATATTAACATTTCTAATTTTATTAAATAAAACGTGATATGCTGTCAAAAAAAATTAAATATAAAAATATATTGAAAATGAAAATATTATATGTTTTTAATTTATTTAAGTAACATATCCAATTCATTCATTTATTTATTGTTATTATTATTTCACTAATTTTGAAAATAGCATGTATATATTTTAACATTATAACATATAACACGTATATACTTATTTGTTTATTATAAGGTTTTACTAATTTTGAGGTTATTTATTTGTTTATTCTATGATTTTATTAATTTTTAAGGCTACTGGGTGGGAGGCGTTGTGCGTGTTAACAGGGGGCTATAAAAATCTTATCAACCCTTGGGAATTTAATAATTGGGCTCTTATTAATTGATTAAATAAATGTTGATTGGGCCATATCATATTTGACAACAAGGGGAGCCATTGACGCATGTGAGTGTTTTGCAACTTTAATTTTTTGTTTCCCACATCGGACAAGTATGGAGTTGATATAGACTTTAAAATCAAAATTAATCGGCTAAAGAATCATTAGCTATGTGAAATGTATGTTATTTGTAAATGCCTCTTTCATTAGTGCTTTTAAAACGATCAAGAGGAAGAGATAGGGTGTCAGTGGGCGTCTTGGCCGGTTTGGCACGATGGCGACCATGTATTGTAATCTTGTCTTGGGGCTAACTTTGGTTGCGAGTGGAGCCGGGCTGGCACGACACCGTGTGGCCGAACCGACCGTCGTGCCCTAAGGAAATGGCCCATCGTCTTTACTTAGATGCGGTCAGTAAGTCTTGGCGAATGGCTGATGAAAAATTATTTGAATTTGGTTACTTTTCTTTATCAAATGTCTAAAATGTGTTCTTCGTTTTCATAATGGCTAGTTTGAGGGTAAAAGGTAACTCAACAATGGTCTTTATATATTTTATATCAAATGTCTCTCTAATACCCTCTAACAATTATATAACTGCTAGTTTAAGGAGTAGTAAATAAGTCAACAACTATTTTTTAAAATATTTGTATATCAGATACCCTAAATACCCCTCTCAACAACTATAAAACGGCTAGTTTTAAGGGTAAATATGTAATTGATCTTTCATTGATTTCCTATAAATACCTCTCATTTTAATTCTTTCTCACCAAATTCTCTATTCTCTCATCTCTCTTTGCACATTGTTTACTATTTCCTCAATTTCTATTTCATCAATTTACAAGTGCTCAAATTGAGGAATTCAAAATTACTTACTCTCCACAAGTGTGCATCAATTACAGTTTTTTGGGGTAATTCTCATGCTCTAATCATCACAAGGTTTGAGGTATTTATATTTAGTTATTTTTTTAGTCCTATATATTTATTTATATTTTTCTTATTTTCTTTTCAAAATTAAAAATGGTCCCCATTACTTAGATGTTGAAAACCTTAATTTTAGTGATGATGAATGTGAAGAATTTAATCCATTTGAATATGAGAATCACCCCACTAAGTAACCCTCAATCCAGTCCCTTCTTGTCGAGTTTTAAATTAGTTAAGATTCGGTAAAGCAGTAGAACTCAATCGTTCGTTCCAAAGCGGCTTAGGAGCGTATCGTGAAAAATTTCGGGACTATGTATGCTAGTTTATTCCGTAGGAATTTCGAATTTAGAATCAGGCGATATCGTATTCTAGCGAACCGGAGGATAAAATTCGATATTAATAAAAAAACATATCACTTAAATTGAAATATTAATTTATTAAATCCACAACCTAACTAAGTCACCTCTTTCTTGTTGTCTTGCTACGCTTAGATCTTGCAGCTCTCCCTTTCATATCTTTGTCGTCGTCTACTCGTCTCTGTCTCATACTTCTGACCACCACACCGCATCGTTCGCCGTCGCGAAACCACCCTGCTTACCGGAATTTTGAGGCCAAAGTCTTATTTGAGTTCTTCACTAATAATGTTCTGCTAGACAGCTAGCTGTTTGCCAAGGTATCTGAAGATCATTGATTTGTCAGGCGTGGTAGGCGTAGTTGCGTGGAGTATGAAGGTGAATCTTGAATACTTCTCACTCGCACATCGATCATCATCGGAAAAAAAAATCCCCCAAACATCCTTTATTTCTTTTTAAAGAGACTCCATTATTGTAACCCTCCATTATCGGATGTAAGCTTGATTGTGTACTATGTTCTTTAGTATTTTAAACTTGAAAAATCTAGACGTATGTATATAAAAATGTGAAGCAACATGATTCTAATAGTTTAATAGAAACAATTTGTTTTAGAGATAATTTTGTATAATTGGGGGTAGGAATCGAAGTGATAGGAATCGTAGGATTCAACATGGAATGAGTTTATAATATTTTGATGTGTTTAAATCAATACCGAATTTGCTTGAAATTTTGATAAGTAAGCTTTATGATTCTCGGTTTGTTCTACTTGGAAAAGCTAGCAGAAGGAACACAACCAAATCTCCAAACGGAGCCATGTATGGAACTTAAATGGTTAAATAACCAAAAGCCAAATGTTTCAGGTTTATTTGGCTCAGGTCAGAGGTAATTTATTTTACTTTTGATTTCTTTTCAGATTATCTCATTGGGATTTACCGCTAAGATTATATGTCGATTAATGCTGAAATTTTGTTTTTAACTCACGAGATTATTTGTTAATCATCGATTTGAGCTCATGATGATCATCCTTTCTTTCTGTCAACTTGAGTTTGAAGCTCATTGCCCATCGCTTGCTTGGATGTGGTAAATTCTAAGGTGAAAAAGACTCAGAGGTGAGTGCCGCATAATATATTAGAAGTGATAACTGGCTGATCAAGTACCTATGAAAGTACTACATCGCATTCAGGCTTCCGCTCCCGCTTATTCCAAGATCCTGTACGGGCCTGGTCATTACACTGTAATAGAAGAAAATTTTTATGTCTCATTGTAATAAGAGGATCAACGATATGTGCATTTACCCGATTCAAGTATCACCTACCGAGTCCGAGGTGATGTCAACCTTGCAAGAAAGTATCGTGAAGTTGGGATGGCAAATGAAACAATAGTGGATGACATTATTAAAGTGAAAAGAAAAGAGAGAGATGTGATTTGAAATTGCAAGTTCGTAGGATAGATTCTGCTGAAGCAGATGAGTGTTGAAATTGATGTTGAAATGTCGAGGAAGAGAAGTGTAGATGAAAGTGTGAATCTTTCGAGGAAAGGAGTACAGTTAATTTGCTCCTGGGTGACTAACTGATCCCAACCGAAAGCATTAGAAGTGCAATGCGGCTTCAAAGAAATGATGAGATATCGCCAGCGGCCGGCAAGATGGTGGTATGATGCAAATGTATCCTTCAATGTCATAATTCATTTATTATCAACCAATATAGATGCTATAGCAGATTGTCCTCGTTTCAGTTGTCCATCTCCTCGCGGATTTTAGAGGATCTCTCAAAGATGTCGTTTCAAGATGTTAGAATCTATCTTCGTGAATTCATGCGTAATGGGGATTATATAGATGCTCGTGATGTCCGATGGCTTCGACAAATCAAAAAATGCGAACCAATTATTAAAATTATAATTTTCTTGTGTTTAGTCCAATGTAACATTTTTAAATCCATCATACATCCGCCTTTTAGAAAAGACAAAAGAAACATTGTCGGGAATTTTGATCAAGCTTGCCTGGGTGAAGTCAGAGTTAAAAATATTGTTCACTTTATCAACATAATGATGTGCTATAAAGCTAATGCAAGTTGTTACAAATAAGAGGTATGGCACTTTCTTTGGTCTCCATGTGTCAGCATATCAGATTGACTTGATGTTGAGAACTTTTCGATCCTAGATATTTTCCCATGATCATGCACCATCAAAAAGGTAAGTGACACAAAATTTATTTATAATCATGCATCCGTTTTCGCTTGAGGAGAAAGAATTCACTAATGGTAGAGACTAGGTCGCCTCGTTATGACTGATTACACCATTTCTCGAGCTTCCTTCAATGTTTATACTTCTAAATTCAAGAATGAGCTAGTAAATGTTTACTTCAAACAAGTGGTTGTGAGTTGCCGCTAAAAGTAATGCAGGAAAGATATTGCTGCAAATTGTTTTGCAAGATACAGAGTTTTGTATTCAATGTCAAGATATTATGGGTTAGTGAACCTTGTGAGAGTTCTAGACTGGGGATAAATGAGGAAAAGGCCATCGATGGGTTATTCGTTTAAGCCATGGACAAAGTAAAGGAGACTATCAGTAAGAATGAAAAGAAAGCCTACTCAGATGCCCATATATTAGGGGTAAGGGATTTGATGCTAGATGGACAAACAACTCATAGTCCAGATGTCGGTTGTTTCTTTAATCCCGCCATCTTTTTAAAACTTTCTCGATTTCACTACAAAAAGATGTCACTAGCTGGATTGTCACTACAGTTGACTAGATTGGTGTTTGAGAATGATGTGCAAGATAAATTAGTGCGATAGAGGAGTGAAGAAATCAACTAGTGATTTGGAATGTCTTTAGCAATTCGCTAACGTGGAAAAATTTAAACTAAAAGCATGATAAATTAACTTTGAATTGAAAGACATTTACTACATTTATTAAAAGTCGGGTTATGATCATGGTTTATCAGAGGTCGCACGCAGGAGCACTGGGGCAATGATAATTCTGTGATTTGCAAAAGTTCATGCATTCGTAATTCACATAAGCCACCGCTTGTGAAAGTAAACGGGATGAAAGAAATTGGAGCATTTTTGAATTTATTCACTTAAAAGAGAATAGGTTTAAATACAAAAGATTTAAATGGATTTGGTTTTGTCACAGCACCTTAAACTTAGAGAAAATAAAAAAAAATGAAATATTTGCATTGAATTTATGTTATATTAATTGATTCAATTATAAGATACCATTATTCTCTATTGTTATTTACAAGATTATGGTATTATAGTGGGAAAGAGTTCTAGATCCTATGGGCATGATATTACAGATTTTGTTTGATGATCGGGATTTCCTCTATGGAGCCTCCTGCTTTTGATGAGATGATTTAAATCGGGGAGACAATAGAATTGCCATGCCAATAGAGCTTATGTGATGATGAAGAATTAAATTATACCTAAATTATGAAGTTTATATCGACTCCATCTCACCTTGCAAATGGCCGGATTTTGATGTTTCCGAGTTTTGATGGACACCTTGTGTCATGCTAGTCACTAATTTTATTATATTTTAGAATTTATTCGTTTATTCTTTGTTTTCTTGCATTAATATTATTATATTTGTTTGTAGATTATGCAGATTAAATATGCTTAAAGAGTTATATTAATTGGTGATTAAATCATAAGGTATTAAAATATTTATGTTTATTTGATAATTTAATTTTTAATTAATGTATTATAAAATAATTTTTTACTTGATAAATTATGTTACAAAATATTTATATTAAAAAATTATATATATATATATAGAGTATATCCTGGGCAGACTCAAACTATAATCGAAATGATCGATCCAAACGCTGAATATCCTCCGCCTTTACATCCAAACCAATGCAAGCACCAAACTAAAATTTGTACTAAGTTTCTAATTCGGTTTAGGGAAACGCATACTTTAGTTTGAATCACTTCTTAATATAATAAATAAAAGAAAATTAAAGGAGAGGTAGAAAATGTAGCACAATGTAAATATATTGTAAAAATATATATTGTAGTTAATGTACATACTTTAAACGTTTTAGACATTACACAGCAATTAAATAAGTCAAAGTGGGATCTTGCCACGAGCCTTTATGTATATCATGAATCATAATATAGTATTTGCAAAGTTGTAGTTAGTATACCTTTGGGATTTACCCAAGACTTAGAGTTTTGGGATCTACTGAGGTTTATAACCTTCCTTTAAAGAATTTAAGACTACACTCGTACGATATAATAAAAAATAATAAAAATAAAAACAAATATAGTTGAAGAATTAACTAATTATGTATGGGTTTTATCTGTGACTCTCGATACAGCGACTAGCCAAAGATCCTTACGCATACGCCAGAACATCACATTATATATTCGACCGAAATTACACAAGGTGCATTAGGCTTTCGCCTGAGTATGTCATCCCGTTTATTTGCCTTTACATATATGAATGTAGTAATAAGTAAGTTTTTAAGAGGTATGTGATATGTTAATAAAATTTTAGTATTACATTTGATAATGCTTCAAATACTAGTAATAGACTATTTGTAAAATACTAGAATGGTTCATTAAAAAGAGATGTTTTCATGTGAGATGTGCTTGTCATACTCATTAGCTCTCAAGATGGTTTGTACCAATATCTCTCAATAGCCGCTATTTCTCGATTTAGTTTAAAATTTATTTGTTGCGTACAAGTATTAAAACAGCAATTTAGTGATTTATGCAAATCTCGTAGTTTGAAGCTCGTAAAAAAATTCTCATCGCATCTACCGCCGAAATTCTTACTACCTAATGCCAAATTCGTGTCAACATATGAAAACAAATATCGTATTCTTTTTCCAATACTAAAATAGGTAGAAATTAAAATAAGTTCAATGACGTAGCCAGGTTTGATACTTCCATATTATTTTTTTGTGCTGCCTTTTATGAAGAACACATAAAAGTTCATTATACACACCACAGCTTCCGCATAGCACTTAGATATATTTCCGTAATATAAGTGCATTTGTTTGGGTGCACAGTAGAGAGCAATCTTTTTTCTCGAAATATGTAGTGATGGAAACAAAAATTTGAAATATTGCTCACTAACAATGTTGTACGATTCAAGAGCAGCAAAATATTTTAATTATAGTTGTCAGATGAAACCAATCATATGAGGTCTGAGGGTCACATATGCGTTAGTCATCAGTCACTTATATAATACAAAGAAGAAATAGCAATCTCATCTGCTATCTGAAAATGACCCTTTTTTATGTAATAGCAAGTGGAAAATTAGGTCTCTTGCGTGCTTTGTATCTTCAAATATAGACATGATATCGCTTCATAGCTTAGTCACGACGAATGAATATTTTGACATTTGAATGGCGGGAAATTATGAATTACTTTTCTGTTATTTAGCTGACATTGGTGATTTACTAAATTCTACCGTGTCATCAGAGCATTTGGCCATTTTTCATTATGCCTTGCCACCTCTTCCTGCAGGTGTCCACGGCCGTGCCGGCCAAGACTAAGACATTTTTCTGCGGGCCATGCATGCCAACTGAAGGATTTGGGCCGTGCACTGGGAACTCAAGAAAATTCTATCATAAGAAATATACTGGAGTAGCAGATAAGACTGGCACTGCAGATCAAGACGGCCTTAAGACGCTGGCACGCATGGCCTCGCCATAAAAACGGTCGTGGTCCCAAGACGGGCCATTATGGCACTCTAGAAGAGCCGGTGGGTCGCAATAGAAGTAGATTCCGGCGTTACAAAGAGATACTGCAAGGTGAGATCACGCGCCATTTAGATAGCATGGGGAAGTGGATTCTATGATATCACCATTTCAAAATATCAAATGTTTCATTTCATTCAGTGGATAAGTATGAACAAAGTGAATCGTTGTCTAAATATTTTGAAAGATCGACCTTACTTGAAGGACCAATTTGTCAAGCTTTCCCTCTTCACACTTGTATAAAAAAAGAATCATTTCAAATGTATGATGGTTGTACATCTAAGAGGCACTATCATATTTATTTTGGTAATATTTATATAAATTGTTTAATTGTTCATATAGACCCTCTAGTTCATGTGGTTGGTTCATACAACAAGCCATGTAATTTAAAATGTTACACCTTCAACTTTAAACTCTCGATCCATACAAGCGCCTAATGAAAAGTGGTGGAATAGTCTTCCAATATTTCAAAATTTTGTTTCCATCTTTTCTTACATATTTAAGAAAAAAAGGTTATCTCTACTTTAAACAAACCCGCCTCAAGTATAAAGGTAATATATCTAAGTGCTATGCAAGATGTGGGTGTATACAACAGAACACACTATCAGTTGTTTGCTAAAAACTTCCTTTAAAAAACAAAAATAAATTGTAAACCTATTTCCCAATCATTTGAACTTATTTTAATTTCACTATTTTAGTATTGATAAAACTGAGTATTACATTTTCATATGTTTGACAAGATTTTAACATTAGGTATGTAATTGTTCATGAGGGACATCACGATGAAATTTTTAGGCTTCAAGCCTCGAGATTTGCATAAACTACTAAATTCTAGTTTTATTTTACTTGTACCACAACAAATAAATTTCTAAAACTAAATCAATAGCAATATCAGATATATTAATTTTAAACCATCTTGAACTATTAAATTAATTATATGACAAACACATCTCACATGAAACATCTCTTCAGGGACCTGCCTCTAATTGTTTTTACAAATAAATCTATTGCACTAGTATATTTGGGAAGCATTAATAAATGTAATACTTCAAAAATTTTATTAACTATGTCATACTTTAAAAACACTTGTTATACATTCATATAAATAATTATGAGGATGATGATATAAAGATAAAACCCATCTTTTGTGTAATTCCCAATTTGAATCTATAATGTGATGTTACATGCATATGATCATCTTAAAATTCAGTCCATATATCGGTCATAGATGAAAATACTAATATAATTAGTTAATTTTCAACTATTGTTTGTTTTTATTTTTATAATTTTATTATATCATTACGACAGTAGTCTTAGGAATCTTTGCTGACGTGCTGTAAACTTTCCATTGATCTAAACTCTAGGATCTTGGGTAAATCCTAAAGGCATTCATACTGTTAAGCAACTTTTACCAAATTTTTCTCTCATATCGCTCATGATTATACATAAAAGGCTCTAATGACGAAGATCCACTTTGACTTATTATTTGAGATTGCTTAGGTCTAATGCACTATGTTTTTGGTAAGAATTGTTCGCATGTCTTCTAAGACAGACCTATGCTACCACTAGCTTTACATAACCATATATTTTTTGCAATATTTGCATTGTGCTACATTTTCTACTTTCCTTTGAAACTTTATTTATTTATTATAATAAAGATTCAAATCAAAGAAGTGTTGACAATCTAGGTTTTTTCCTACATGTTCTAATTAGTTAAAGTAATTGATTGAGGTTACTAGTGGGGGAAGTAGATTCTCTATATTCAAATGGATTAAATTCTTCATATCCATCATGGAAGGTTTTAAAATGAAGGTTTATGATTTATAAAATTAATGGGATCCATTTATACTTTGAAAAGAAAAAATAAAGAAAGAAATACTAAATAAATATATAATAATTAAAAAATTAACTAAATATAAATACTAACCTTGTGACAATAGAACTTGTAGAGATTACCCTAAAAAACTTAGAATTGATGCACACTTTGTATATAAGTAATTAAATTCCTGAATTTGGAGCACTGTAAATTGATGAAATAGAACTTATAAATAAAATAATGTGCAAAAGAGAGACGAGAGAATACAGAATTTATGAGAAAGAATTAAAACGAGAGGCATTTATAGGAATCAATGAAAGATAATTATATATTTAATTTCTTAAAACGAAATATTATAGTTGTTGAGAGGGAAGTATTTTATATTGATATATGCAAATATTTTGGAAAAATAGTTGTTGACTTATTTACCCTTTAAAACTAGCTGCTATATAAATTGTTAGAGGGTATTATAGAGCATTTATAGAGAAAGTTTATATAAAGACCATTATTGAAAGATTTTTTTTACCCTCAAACTAGCCAATATATAGTTAAGTCAGGGCATTTTAGACATTTGACAAAGAAAGTAAACCAATCACACTAATAGGCTTGATTGGGTCGACACTATGGGCTAGCACGATAATAAAATGAGTCATTAAAGCATTTTAATGATCAAGACTCATGGTCTAAAGACGATATCGGAACTATGGCTAGAACGAGTCATTAGCATGACGGGTCGACGGTCTGTACCAGGAATGACATTATTTCCTTAGTACGAAGACGACCAGAAACAAATAAATACTATAATTACAAGAATCGGGCCACTTTAAGACGTACTCGTAATATAATGGGTCGGCCACTTGCCAAACCGGTCATGATGACTCATCGACACTCCCATCATACGATCAACGCAATTTAATCAGTTCAATGTCTAAGCTTAGATTTGATATAGCCTGTTAAAACATTGCAATTTTACTCTAGCCGGAGATGGTAGAACTAAGAGATAGAGGTGGAGGAGGAGAGAGATTAAACTGATTTTTTTTTTAAATAAAATTTTTAAGAGCCAATCATATAGTGACAAGGGGTGAGAGTGTTTGAGGGCCAAACTGATTTTTTAAAAATAAATATAAAAAATTTTGTGGCTAACTAGATGATTTATTACAACATTTTTTTACCATTTAATTTTATTACCTTTATGATTATATAACATTTATATCGAAACCCCTTATATTTAAGATTAATCCTAATTAAACAATATATGAGATTAGTAAAAAAAGACTGATTAAATTATAAATTATTCATATCAATTATCCCAATTTTATATTTATTTTATTAATTTTTTTAAGCATTTAACAAATTTTCGTTATTAACCAAAAATTTATGTTTTTCCGTTCTTTGGATGTCGTAAGTGGTCTAATTGACACCTATCAAAGGAGAGAAAAGTTTCCCCTATCCTATGTCGTTTTCTGCTATTTTCCTTTTTCCCTTTTCCCCTCTCATGTCCCCATTTCTTCTCAATATCAACTTCGTCGTCAGACAAGGAGAAACCGTTCATTGACTATTCCAAAAAAGGAGACAAGTTTATTTCCTTTCCTTTTCCCTTTACCCTTGCCTTTTTCTTTTTACTTTGGAACCTTTGGAGTTTGTGGTTTTTTTTTTTTTTTTTTTCAGTTGATTCCTAGCGATTTGACCATCATATTATCGAAAAGCCAAAATTTTGAATCAACCATCAAATCTATATCTATACTACATACAAAAGTGCAAATTATTTTACACTTTGTACTTCCAATCTACCATGGTTTCACTCTTTAAATTTCAAAACTACCATTGAAATGGAAACTTTAATCTTGACTTTATTTCATCTACCGTTTTCTACTATAGGAAATCATCGTAATCATATTAAATTTGACTTTATTTCATTTACCCTTTTTCTACTATCGGAAATCATCATAATCATCTTAAATGAAAATGACATTTTACACGAAAATGGAAGCTTTCATCTTAACTTTATTTCATCAATCAATTCTCTACCATTGGAAATTTTATTTCATCAACGGTTTCCTTAGAGATCCAATATAAGGTTCATCTCCTTTCCTCTTTTTGTAAATCTTTAGGGAGATGAGAATTTTTTAACCCTTTAGAGCAATAGGATACATCATAAGTACAGGAACTGTAGTTTTGTTCTCTATTCACTTACATTAATGGTGCTTTTTCTATCGACATAGGTAAGTGTGTGACGCCTCAAACTTCAGGGGTCCGCTGACAACCCACAACCCGCTGGATTGATTTACATTGCCGTTACCCGACACCATCATTAAAAATCGCGTAGTCTCCTTCAGACGGAGCTCTACCAAGGTACAACCCTGTCTCCAATAATCAACAATGACTACAGGAACAGGTCTATATGCTGAGAAATAAATGGCCACTGGGCCCTTGCATCAATACTTCAACATATAAGCACATGACTATATAAAACCATAAATTACATAAGAGCTTAAATTACACTGTTCTATACAAATAATACATAACCCATATATATATTTACAAATATACATGAAGCTAATAACTGGATTTCCTTCATATGTAAGGGTCTAATGTGGGCCACCCGTCTCACAGACTCCGACCAGACTAAAGGGGGTCCTACGTGACGGTGAGCAAAGCCTAGCAGTGATAATCTCCCAAGGGCTACTCCCACCTAAGTGCGCATGCAATGGTCGTATAACCTAAACACAGTTAGCCCAAGTGCAACATACATGTTCACCGAATGTCTACATGCCATGAGCTGAGACTCCGACTCACCATGCCTCATGTACCGAGCCTTAGCTACCCATCACCGGGTCGAGGTCAATAGAGGAATATATCCCAGTCACTCACCGACTGCCCTACATGCATACGCCTAACCGTGACAAACTGTCACCGGTAGTACAATGACCTAAGTATCGAGCCTCACGAACTCCATTACCCAATGCAAGGCCAATGGGGCAAATAAATCCTAAGTCAATCCCGAATTCTATCAGCACAACCCAAGTCTATGTGATAAATATGACCAGGTCTCTTCTGGGCAACATAATTTTTCGTGATAACGCAGGGTCCTTTACACCCATACGTAACTATGATATCGCGGTCCTTACACCCACGCCGAGCTCTCACCGACTTCTAAACATGTGATCTTCATATGAACGAAAACCATTTCCAAACAGCGTATATTTTTTTAACCGTGGACAACCCTCCAGATAAATAGTGATGTGACTCGATAATCTATTTTGTGGACAACTATCCGACGGCATCAATCGGCAACCTCGAATACGATTGATATTATATGGACAACCCTCCGAACAGTGGATACTAATTCCGACAACAATATTGTCGTTAACCCTTCAACAATTATCTCAAGAACCACCTCATGCACTCACTCTATCGTTTCAAAGGTGCCTCGCACATATGAAATGCAATGAGCCATTTCCATTTTCTTAATCCGTATGATCTAGCCTTGATTTTGTCTTATTAGTCAAGCCCACTAATCAACACCCTACGCTGTGCCGGATCCACAAATCGTACTCACGACATCATCAAACACCTAACATGTTATCGATCTCAATATGCACTCACACCTAGTTTCTAGGTTACGCCAAAGGTATATGGAATGATGATGCCAATTTCCAACACATTCATGCTAATATATTCACATGCATATATGATAACATAATTAAATCATATAAAACATGTTATGCAAATTCCTTAATCAATTACACCAAAATTAGCTCATACGGGCTAATTAACAACATGAGCAATTCATTTTGAATCACTCAACCATACACATTTTCACACAAAAAATAATTTCGTGTCACTATTCAGCGTTACTATTCGCGTTATTATCTACATTACCATTCACGTTATTCATTTTAGTAGTACATACAAATGGCCCAAATCTCGACCTATATAAAGCAGAAATCTCTGTCCCTTCACGGCTCATCACCGAATATCAGGATACCAAAACACACCACAAAACCCGGGCATCAGTCCCGGAGGCAAACTAAACCTGAATACAAATCCGGATCCGTCAAAATAATTCCAATCACATGACTGCAAAACAAATTAAAATTCAGTCCAACTGCTCAAAACAAATTCCGAAATTGTCCTCTCGGACCGTCCGAAACAACTCCGGAAAATTTCTAAAAATTCCTATACTACCCAAAAATTCGAGAACCGAAATTTACGACCTTCACTGGCCTCTAAGCACCCCAAGCCATTACATGGCCTTAGAGTAGAAATAATACAAGTAGGAAAATTTCATCTTGTGGATTTTGACGAAACTCCAAGATTTTGTGTCCACGTAGCCTGGCCAGATAGATCACTTTGCCTTCAAATTCCGACGAAAAACCTACAAATCGATTTTCATATAGGATCCTCAGAAAGAAGTTAAAAGAAAAAATAAAATAAAATAAATTTATCTCTCTAACGCTCCCTCCCTTTACTGTGCCCTTTCTACCCCCTTCCTTTCATTTTTTCCTTTTATTATTATAATAATACACACACACACACACATATTATTATTATTATTATTATTATCATTTCAATATACTGGGTCAATGTTTATCTGCTCCATTTACTCAAACAATTTTTTTCTTTCTGCTTACTTTATTTTAATGAACTTAGCCTAAGCCATTTTTGACTTCCAGATTTTCTATAAAAATCTCTGGCCCGGTCACCGACGACTTATCACCTTAAAATCGTGAAAATATTCCGATCGCCTTAAAATTCCTAGTTAAAAATTTTCTAGGTCACTGATTTCATGAGACGAATTTAACGGGCGAAATTCATTCAGATCCGAGATCTAGAGGAATTTCCGATTTTCAATCGAAATTACTGCTTATCTCTTTCGTAAAAATCAATTTTTCTGCGCTTAGAACAACAGAGCGCTTCGGGTCAGTTGGCCTGGCCCTGGCCTGGACGGCACACAACCAGCGTTACACCAGCATGTATCCAAACAGGTGCCGCCGCCTCCGAGTACCTGTTAGTTTTTCTTGCGAAAGTAAGAATTCAATCGTTGATGGTGTTATGACTACGTATTTTCTCTTTGCTGGGATTGCTCTGGGCATTTATAATGATAATCACAATGACTTTCCTTGTCGATGGTGATACGACATCTGCCAATCGGGCAGAGGATCTTCTTCCTATCGCGCAACTGAATTCTTAGATAGATAATTAGAGAGCCGTAATCGTGGGAGAGATCTTCTTCTCAACGTTCAGATATCCGATCATGAAGGTGGGGCGCCTTTCTTACGACTAACCGTGGATGTGGATTATCCTCACACCGCTCGATTCACAATAGTTTCGCCATTTACTTTGAGAGTGACTGTAGTTATCAGGCCGAGTCCTCCATGGGGGGCTCTTCAAATTGCCCATGGAGATGCCACTGCTTTAGGGTTTTTTCCCCAGCTCGCTCATGCAGGATGATTTTTTAGGCACTATCACGCTTCACTCGTCAAGCGAGCTCACAGGTGGCTGTTGTTTTCGATCACAACGAATGCCACGCGGTCGAATGTATTTATTAATATAGGTTTGTCATTACCATCGCACTGCGGTAATGATGGCTTATCTTCTACTCGCAGCCCATTTCGCTTGACGTTTCTGCTTTTACACCTACACTGGCTATTTGAATCGATCCCTCGTTCTTCAAACTCTTTTTCTATAAGAATTGATTTTCTTTCCCGAAGTCTTCCGACTAATGCCAAGACTATTCTCGTGATTTCATTGCCTATCTCACAATAAATGTTTCTTTGTTTTCTTCCCTATGGTATGTCTTTCTTCTTCGGCCCCTATTTACCTTTTCTTGTTTCGATTTCAGAGGGTCCCTGTGGTCACTATTTTGCCTCCTCTTACTCGCCTCAATCATGCGTATTTCCTTCCGGTCCCAATCGCTCTTCCGGGGTCCGCAGATGTGGGGAAGGAAGCCTCACGAGGGAGTCTGAGGTCAAGAGATGCACTTGGCATGGATCCCGTAATCTGCCGTGAGTTGATAGGCCCCTCTTAGTGGGTCACCCATCCCCGCCCGGCAAGGCAAGGGAAAATTAAGTGAGATTAAGTACCCGGTGGTTCAATATTCAGGCTTGTCGGGAGGTGCACATGCTTCGAGGGTCCTAGTCAGGTCGAGCCCCTTTATGAAGAAACTTTTGTTACCCACTATAGGCCTCCCCTCGTAATCGAGTCCCCAGTGCCCCGACCTTCTCACCTCCCAGTCCAGTTCTATGACGGTTCGTCTTCTGCGCCTTCGATAACTGCCCGCTTTCCTTTGTATCCCTTTAGTCAAGAACGCGCCTTACGCTCTTCAACGCTTGTCCGTCCTGTAACTTTCTCCCACTGAAGTTTTGGCCTGGGCTTTCCGGTTGTTGCGAGGGACAGGCGGCCCTGCTCCAGTATAGCTCTAATGTTTGACTTTAGTGAAAGAGGCCACAGAGGGCTTTCAGATATTTCCAAACTGGTCATTATTACCGATTATTTCAGATCTTCCGTCCTCCCATAAACACTGGAAGGAACGTTATTTTTATCGGGGGTAGCAACTAGGAACGAGTAACCTTGGTCGACCGGAGGATGCATCTGAAACAGCGGATTACTCCCAAAGAATCGTGTGAGTTTTCCGTTTGTACTACAAAAAAAATAGTGGTTAATTATCTTTTCCAAGCTATGAGGCATTCTTAACTTTGCTTGCCAAAGGTTTCAGTATCGCCTGACTGGCCATGAGGGGATGAGGAGGTAGCTTAAGTTGGTTAAATGTCGTCCGCTACTTATTCCATCCCATATTAGGCCTACATTCCCCGACCTTTCCGTAGAATCTTCTCGACTCTCCTTAGCTCATGAAGCTATCTCGACCTCCGCTTGGGGCACTCCCAATCTTCACATGAAGCCTTCTGAAGAGCTTTGGTGCCTGTCAATTTTTACACAGGAGTGCGAAAGCTTAAGGCATATCCCGATCGCCTCCGAGGACAAACCATGTACTGAGTCCGAGTCATGCCCACGCACCATCGTCTACTGGAGCAAGGACCACCTGCAATTCAAAGTAGAGGTGAGCCTGATCATTCTCAGAGCCCGAGGTGTCAAAGATGATAAACACAGCCTGGGCCTCCCTGGGTCGCAGATTCAGAGGTCCCCGGAGGACGCCTAGCCTCCTCCCTCGATATCAGACTGAGGAGGATGTCTGGAGCTCCCGTCACAACAACCGAGCCTCCTTCCGAGGAGCCTGAGGGACGAGGAGGAAAGACGCCTCGAAGAGGGATGGAGGACTCACTGCTCAAGGTGCAGAGCTCGCGATCGGGCTATATCTTCCATTATACGGACTCGACCAAGAGGGCGACGCTTTACGTCTCGCTGAGGAGTTTCGCCTTTATCGTCAGTGGAGCGACTGGGTCCTGACGCTTTAATTTGTCTTGCTTCATCAAGTATCAAACTATCCGTTAATTTGATCTCGCTTCGCAAATGGCCACTTTATATGAAGAGATCTGGCTATGAGGGCCACTTATTTAGACTTCATAAAGAAGGAAAGCAGGCCAAGGTTTGTACTTCCCCGACCACGAGAATGCCGACCTTCGAGAGCCAAGGCAAAGACTCGCGAGGACACCGTGAAGTATAAACAATTAAGCACACCTACAAACTGGTATCGAAGGCCTGGCAAGATGAAGAAAAAGGCCTGTGGCGAAATGAGGCTACCGAGGATGCACACCGTGGGTGGTTAAGGATTTAGCCGTACGGCCAGGACGAAAGGCGACGTGGTCCGGGATGAGCCGCTGTTAAAGCCACGACACTACAGCCTCCTGGGCCGCCGGTAAGGAAAAAGGGTGATCGCCGAGCTGAGAGACTAGGCATGTACCTTGTGGGCCTCCCGTGGCCTCGCCTTCACAGCAAGGCTACTAAGGTTTTCCGGGTCTGATTTCAACCCAAGTTCCCGCAGAGGGGAGGCTAAGAATATAACTTTGACAATGAAGTGAACCCCATGGTGGGCTGATGCCCTCACTCTATTCCTCCCCCAGTGAACCTATGTTGAGATTCCGGCGTCGCTTCCACTCGGCCGTACTTCACCCTAACGATATGCCGCCTCTAATTTCATCTCGTACATCTAGGCTTTTCCTATAGTTTCGCATTGAGATAACTTTGAGGCTTTGAGCCTTAGATTTTGTAATGTCGAATTCTGATTTTGGCCGATTAGCTGATAGTTTAACAGATACCCTTGTAATCTTAAGTAGGTTTTTCAAGATTCAGTTTACAGCCCTAAGCTACGTGGTCTCGGGCTATTCAAATTTCTTAATAAATGAGCCACGCACTTAACGCCCCAATCCAGCGGGCTCTTAACAAACCGAGCCGCTTCGCTTCATGAATCGAGTTATCGGGCCTGGCCAAGTAAGTCATTGGGTTTTAATATCCGAGCTAATTGGCTCCCACTGGAGCTACGTGGCTCTTTAATATCTCGAAAGCACGCTCCCTTATCCGAGCTATGGCTCTTTAATATCCGAGCCCCGCCTTGATCCAGCTACGTGGCTCTTTAATATCCTAGTTACTAGGCTCCTGAACTGACCTACGTGGCTCTTTAATATCCGAGCTATTGGATCCTGATCTGAGCTACGTGGTTGTTTATCTGAGCTACGTGGCTCTTTAATATCCGGAGCCTGGTTCCTGATCCGAGCTAATGCGGCTCTTTAATATCCGAGCTTACTTCAGGCCCCGAATCCAAGCTTTCACGTGGCTCTTTAATATCCGAGCTACGAGGCTCCTTAACTGAGCTACGTGGCTCCTGAACTGAGCTACGTGGCTCTTTAATATCCAAGCTCCTGGCTCCTGATCTAAGCCACGTGGCTCTTAATATCCAGCCATCGGGCTCCACCTCAGCTGTGGCTCTTCTTTAATATCCGTGCTCTCACTCCCGATCTAAGCTACGAGCCCAATATCCGGTTATTAAATTTCGAAATGAGCTACATGGTTTCTGATATCCGAAGACGCAGCTCCCGATCCGAGCTACGTGGCTCTTTCTGCCTTTCTTCCTCGAAAGTGGCGCGGTAGCGAATGCCATTTTATGGAGAATCGGGAAATGCATCGCTTGACTTCCTGTATACGGCTTCTTTATAAATAATCGCCTTCGAGGGTGTTATACTGGCCTCAATTTCTCTCCCCGCTTCAGATAAAGGTCAAGTTTGTAGGCTACGATGTAGTTTCGTGGTTTGATCGCTACCGCGCGAAGCTTATCAGTGGTCATAGCCACGTTTAGGTTTCATGAATACTATCGTTGGAATTGGGTTGTTCCCTAGTCCCCGCCATTCATTGAGCAAAAGGCTCCCAATCCGCATTTGGAAGGAGCAGTAGTGAAACACGCTTCGAGGGGGCGGCCTGTCAATGGTTTCAAGTCTCTGCCTCCTTGCGCTATACCTCTCCTCCCTATTTTTTTCTTCGTCTCTTTTCTTTACTTGTGGTTTTGCCTTGAATGGCTTCAAGTCTCGCTCTTATGCTATACCTCTCCTCCTATTTCGCTCTCTTTCTTTCCTCTAGGTTTTTTTTTTGAACGGGCCGTTTTACGATTGCAATTTCCTTCTGATGTGGAGAGCGATTTTGCTGATTGTAATCTTCTGAGATGTGGAGAGCAGTTTTGCTGATTGTAATTTTCTGATGTAAATGTAATAAAAGTACAATCCTTTGAAAACTCGTATACTTGTCTGACGTTTCATGTTACCACCGAGCCCTATGGATTTATGATAAACCGAGCTCCCTGATTATTTTATTAAGGATTTACTTAGAGGCAGATCAAATAAACGATAAAAAGTTATTTGAGCGAAGTAGAATTATGTTGCGCCTTTGGTTAATAAATACAATACAGGGTTTACGGGTAAAATTCGTAGAGTTTTGCAGATTCTGTAGAGAGTGTTACAGGTCTTTCCTCCCCCCATTGGGAGTTTGAGAAGGTTGCTAAGATGGATTACCTGGGTGATACGGCAGGGTGTCCTTCCAATTGAGTCCCACTCTGAGTAGGCCTTCTTTCCTCATTGGCAGAGTTTCTGAGTACTAAGTCGCCGGCTTGAAACCTACAGCTCCGACCTTCCACGCAAGACACTACGCTTTCGCCGTGGGCCCCTGACGCTTCATAATTTCGCTTCATTTCTTCCGTGAGATTGAGGTTTGTGGCTGTTGAGCCTCCTCAGCGCCTCGCATTTGCGAACTTAACCTCTGAGTGACTGAGCCCAACCTCAATGTGTTATCAGCTTCGCAGTCAATGCCAGGCGAATCTGAGTTTCTGAAAGGCGCACTCTAAATGTAGTTCTCAGACACTCCATAGTACCCTCTAGAAGGTATTCACCCATTCCCTTATGCTCTTCCAACTTCTAGTCTTCACGCGCCTTGAGAGTCCTTATAGTGACTTTGCTTGTCCGTTAGGATCAGGATGAGTCAGAGGACCTAATAGTAATTTGATTCTGAGTCTTGCAAAAAGTTTTTGAATTTCCTATTGTCGAATCATTTTCCATTATCTGATATCAGCGCTTTTGGGATCCCGAACCTACATATTATAGACCGCCAAACTAAGCCATACTTTTGCCATAAAGGATTGTTGATAAAGGGCCTCGCCCCGCCCATTTAGTGGCGTAGTCTAATTTTATAATGATGACTTGCATTTAATTCTTCCATGGGCGTGGCCTGAAAAAGGCCTAATCCCCACTTCATCAAAAGGCCAGTGGGCTTATGGATCGAGGTCATGGCTCATTGGAAGATGGGAGATCTTGCATGCCTTGAAAGATTTTGCATTTTCTAATTAGTTCGTGGTAAATTTTCGAGCATCGCAATGAACACACCAGATAAGGGTTTTTCCTACCAAGGCCCGAGCTCCGATATGGTCGCTGCAGATGCTCAGAAAATAAAATTCTCTTAAGTCTCATAGTTAGCTATCTTTCTCCCATGCATTTCAGAGGGGTGCGGAAAACCTGCTATAAAGGGGTCCCCGCAAAGAGCTTAGAATTTTAGCCACTCGTTTCCTTAGTTTATGCTTCCTTTCTTGATCGTCGCAATATCCCTTCAACAGATAGTCCTGCATGGGATCCACCACCCCAGCTCTGATGCGGCCACATCGAGACTGTCATATACATGTTTATTGAAGGTTCCATGAGGTGCCTGTTTTAGTACTATACATGTCTAAGTCTTCTTATGTCGCCATGTGTTTAGTCAAGGCGTCCGACTCTCTGAATTCGCTTCGACGGTTCCAATTCGAACCCGCATTTAATTTTTGAGCAACTCGCGACCTTCAAGATAACGGATCATCTTTTCGCCTTCGCTCTGTGAGTCATCTTCTATCTACTTTATCACCAATCGGGAATCAGCAGCATACTTAATTGATCACCACTGGAGCTGGCGAGGTTAAGTCCAGCAACGACAACTTCATATTCGGCTTCGTTGTTGGAGGCCTAGAACTTGAATCTGAGTGCATATTCCACGTCGATACCATCCGGGGAGGTCAGAATCAACCCTACTCCGTCTGGCATCGCGATCCATTTGTTAACAACTGACGAGGAGGTCAGAGAAATGGCAGCTTTCAATAGGCTCACAAGGTGAATTTATGATGAAATCTCGCCAAAATTTGCCCTTTGATCGTTGTTTTGGGGCTTTTGAAAATCTAATGCTCAATCACTTAGCCTATGGCCCATTTCACCATTTCCCCTGAGGTTTCAGCCTAGTAACATTTGCCTACCGGGTGTTATGTCGAATTTTGATAAAGGTGGGTCAAGTACGGTCAAGCCTCAAAGTGTATCACTTAATAAAATGTAACTCTTCCTCCCGTAGACGGCCAAGACAGACTTCAACTATTTGCCTAACTCCGCTCTCTTCAACTGTGCATCCCTGAGGGCTTACTTAGGAATAAGTGGAGAACTCAAGTAGTTTTCAAATACAGAACGCCCTTCACAAAGGAGCATCCCATCGAAGGCCTTTTTCAAAATTCAGTAAGACCATACTGTTGTCACTAGATCCGGACACAAAAGCTTACTCAAATACAGCCTATTCTTCCGGCCAGACAACCTCTTAGTGTTCGAGGCGGTCGATGCCGAGCATGACTCTTATTTTGTCTGGATTTGCCTCTCTATCTCCGTGGCCATGACTATGAAACCTAAGAACTTCCTGTGAGACTCTAAAGCACATTTGAGTTAGGTTTTTAATCTCATCTTCTAGTCCTTCAGGACCTTGAATGATTCAGCTAGGTGGTCCATGTGGTGCTCGGCCTTGACTGACTTGACCAACATGTCGTCTATGTATACTTCCATGGTTGCTCCAATTTGTTTTTGGAACATTATATTTACCAACCTTTGATAAGTGGGCTCTAACGTTTCTAACTTAAAAGGCATCACCTGGAGCAATAAAGACGCTCCTATCCGACTATGAACAGGGTCTTCTTGTCAGCTGGGGTCCATTCCGATTTTGAGCAGATATTTCAGAGCGCCCATGAAGCCGAGGAGCCTGCGGGGCAAGCAGTTGACGCCTACTAAGGAGGTCGATCTGGGAGAAAAAGTCAGCTCTTCGGGCAAGCCCAGTTAACACGCAAATCAATGCAGAGTCGCCATTTGTCATTCGCCATTCGCCTTCTTGACGAGAACCAAATTAGCCATAATCTCACTGATAATTCATTTCTGATAGCTCGGGGTTGAGGAGTTTCGACCTCGCTGATCACCTTCCCTTTTTGATAAGCTTCTCTTGGTGCTGACTCCGGTTTGAAAGGCTTACATTTAATTTGTGGGTGATAACTGGTGGGTCGATTCCCCCCATGTCCTCTTGCTTCCAAGCGAATACGTCCGTGTTTTTCTTTAAGAAGTGGATGAGGAGGTCTTTGATCGCCTTGGTCACTTGGACCTGAGTAGAAAGCAGGTGTCTGGGCCGGGTCAAGTCAGACGAATCCGCAGCTTTTCGAGGGTGTCGGCTCTGGGTCGAGCCTGCCCTCATGTCGAGCTCATCCAGGACGATGTCGAACCGGTCATTTAATGACAACTGGCAAAGACTCCTCGTTATTCACTGATCCTGGCTCAACCATTCTACTCCATTCTCTGTAGGACCTGACTACCACATGATAGCTAAAAGGGATCATTTTATGGCATCAAGGAGAAAGCCCTATCAAGAATACGTTAGACACAATGATGGGGCCTCCACTATGAGGAATTTTTTCTCCGTTGTGGCTCAGTGATGGGGTCTCCCTAGTGAGCACCAATGCATCGACCCTGTGGCAAGTACTTTCTATGTAGAACTCTTATGTGCCATCGATTCTAACTCCCTTCCAACGCCATTTCAACGCTGACGTGAAGATGAGATAGTCGCCAGGCCCTTAAGCCACCAGACCCCGTGGATCAAGCTTTATTGACTAAGACGACTTTACACTAACAGCCATCATGGGGGTGCTGGCGCCTTCAAGGTCAAGAACCGAGAAGGATATGGTAAAAGCCCAACCGAGGGAGCTTGACACAAATTGCACCTTATAAGCCTCCCCGGGACCAAGACAGTGAGCCCCTTCCGGCCGAACCCGGATTCCCACCGCGCCGACCTCAAAAATCACATCGATCTCCCAGAGGTCACTACGCCGAGTTGTAATGGTCGACGAGGTGTGAGGAAAGTCCGGCCTGGATCTTCAGAGCCAACGCTGAGATGTCCATGCCTGACGTAAATCCGCCTTTTCAATTGAATACGCCATCCGTCCGATGCCTGTGGATTCATATGGGAAGTCAATAATTTGGTCATGTCTCTTTAATAGGTTCGTCTTCATTTGAGGCTCCGCCTTAAAAACTTCATGCCGCACCCTCGCACAGACTCCGAGACACCGAGGCCGCTGGCGCGAACCATCGAGATGGGCATCAAGGGCCGCACAGGTCAGTGGACCTAAGCGGTCCTCGACAAGTACTCCTTCTCTTTGAGATCGATCTGTCTTCCATTCCTCCGTGAGATCTTCATCTCTTCCTCTCCTCTCGGGGCTTCAAATTCCGCTTTTCATCCTTGTTTTTCTCCGCACGAAAGAGCTTCCCGCGTGACATAAAGGCTTCATTGCTGCTGATGTACTTTTCTGTCATGAGCACCTTCTACTTATGCCTCGTCACTGAGGGTTCTTCGAGACGGAGAACATTGAAGCCCTTGATCAGATGCCTAGGCCCGACTATAAAGGCGGTGATGGTGAATTTCATCCTGATGTTCACTTAATGACTCTAAGTCAACCTCGGACGTAGGACTGTGTGTTTTCTCGAGGGCCTCGCTTTACTGGCCAAGCAGTGATAAATTGCTCCCACGTCCGGCCCTAATGGGAAGTGGACACGAAAGCAATGGAGAGTTCCTCAAGGACGAGGATTGAGAGCCGGCAGGAGCCCCACAATCCATGCTGGCCGAGCCCTTAAGCGTGATGTGGCAAAGGCCTCGCATCTCACCGGGTCTCGTATCCACACCCATCAGTTCTCAGAGGTTAAGGTGGTTCCACAGGGTCTTTCATTCCATCAAAAGTTTGACCGCAACATTCTCGAACTTTGTCGAGAGGGAAGTGTAGTAGGAAGTGTGATACCTCGGCCATGAAGCGGGGATTAGGTTCTTTGTACTAGAGCGTCCATGGAGGTAGAGACTCGAGCTTTTTCAGCCTCTTTCATGTGGTTGAGCTCTTGTTGGATATCTTGGAACCGCTGCTCCCAAGATCGTTCCTCCTTTCCCCTTTGATGAGGGTCGGCTCTTCACCTCCATCATCCCTATCAAGCATTCCTTCATTGCCATTGTCTCTGGGGGGGTACGTAGGGATCATGCCCCCCTGGTTCGGCTATTTTCTCCTCCTCCGTTAGCGTCTTGGGGGTCGCCGAGGTGTTGTTGCTCCTCATGTGGTATGGTATTGTGGCCTTCATGGGCCTGTTGTTCATCATGTGGTCGTTACTTTTTATCACGGTGAGTTTGCCCGACTCCTGACGGTGATTAATGAAGACGGGCCTCCATCTTGTTGCTAGCAACGTGAAGAGCTCAGAGCGTCTCTTGGTTCACCGTACATCAACGTTGTCACATTGGTCTTTGCGTCCTCGGGAGTTTGGCTTGACTCTGCTCATGTTTTAGTCGATGCCATGATTATTGAGAAATCGATTTATTTGTAAAGAGCAGTTGTTCGCGAGGCAAATCTGGCCCGGTGGTGCTTTTTCCTATCGTCTACGAGCGAGAGCGTCTTGGGAATTCTTGGGCGGTCCCAGTTAGGTCGGATCGTCGCTAACAGGTAACATCCTCAGAGGTGATCGGCGGGGGTGTGTGGCGCTCCGTCTAAGTCAGTTTCTTTCTTATGAAAAGTGAAGAATTCAACTATTGATGGCTTTATGACTGCGTACCTTTCTTTGGTGGGATTGCTCGTTATTTATAGTAGATAATCATGATGACTTTCCTTGTTGGATGGTGATACAACATCTTCCTAACTGGGCAGGGGATCTTCTTTTCCTTATCGCCAACTGAATATTAGAGGATAATTAGAGAGTCGTAATCGTGGGAGATCTTTCTTCCCTTAATGGGTAGATATTGGATCATGAAGGTGGGGTGCTTTCCTTTCTTACGGCTCAACTGGTGGATAGTGGATTATTCTCATCACCTGTCCGATCTGCTGGGATTAGTTTTGGCCTTGAGCTTACTCCTTGAGAGTGACCAGGAAGTTATCATGGGCCGAGTCCTCCCGTCGGGCTTTTCAGTTGGCCCATGGAGGATGCCAGCCCGTTTTAGGGTTCTTTCCCTAGGCCTGCGTTCTAAGCTTATGGGCTGATTTTTTAGGCACTTTCAAGCATTGAAACGTTTGTCATTGTCATTTTCGACAAAGCTTGGAAAATTTATGAGGTATTATCTCTATCTCATATATTCAACTATGAAAAAAACATGATACCATAGATTTTTTTTTTTTTTAAATTTACTAGCAACAACTTTGATTATTTAGAGATATTTAAAAAAAAAAAACTTTTTTAGGATGGTATTAACATATTTTTTTTTAAAAAAAAATTGCATAGAGTGTTGGATATTTTCAATAATGATGATGGGCTCACATATGTAAATATTAAATATGTTCATATCATCAATTTTTAATTAAGTCTAACTAAATGATCTAATTGGAATTAATTAATTGGTTTAAAGGTATAATTGTCATAAAATTAACGTGTGGATACATTAGAGAATATTTTTAGTTTGATGAGGGGTCAAATTAGAAATATCTATGTCGTGACCTAGTCTGGCCGTTTGGTGTCGCAACATCATTTTGATGCCGCGACAAGTTATGGCCTTTTGGCGTCGCGACCCACTATTCGGTGTCGACCCAGAACCACCATAGTCCCAATCTCAGCCATGTCACGACAATCTAACCTAGTATGACTAGTATAAATATTAAGGTTATAGTAACAATTCATAAGGTGTAAAGAACCCTAGTTCTTTTTCTTCTATACATTGATTACATTCCCATCATTAGATGAGAAACAAACTCTTGTCATTAGGACTATATCGAATTCGGAAGATCTAACTCGTACATTCTGTGACGCCCCAAATCTGAGATGTTCGTTGACTACCCGTCAACCTGCGGAAAATCTATACGTCTCGTATCACGAGACACATACACAGTAAAATGGCGCCGAGCCTACATCAATACTCATCAAACATACTTTAACTATATTCCAATGATGAAATTGTTTTATTACTCTCGTCTGAATACATATTAAAATCTACAATTCTAATACATATTATCCAAAAACATCAAATCCTGACCCAACTTTTCTTCAAAATGGGGTCTACAGAAGAATATCCTTCTTATGTGCTCCTTGTACCTGAAATAATATATTCCCTCGACGGGGTGAGTATATTGATGGTGGAATCACCTAAATGGGTTACTCTCCACCTAAGTGCATATCTTTGATGCTCCAAAATAAACACACTTTCAGTAAATACGTGATTCTGCTTGAATGTCTATGCCCCATTCCATGTCTCGAGTCCTCAGACTCACTCACACTTGCCTAAGCCATGTATGAGAAAATAAATCATTTTAAGAAACAAACTTGTTGTTCTTGAAAATATACTAAAGTGTCGAGTAAAAATGGGACTACCCTCGCGAATTGGTTGGTGACTTTCCGGCTTGATCATAGTCCTCATCAGAAATGATCTGTTGTTATCCCTCCCGATCTAATTCTCAGTATCACGTGAAATTCCTTCCCGCTGACCATATTTGTTTTTCAAGAAAATTCATGTCATGCAACACCTAATCTCTAGGTTACCGAGCGCATATGAGAATGCATTATGCCATTCCCGAAATCATTTTATACAATATATCAAATTTATCAGATGCAACATTCTCAATTTGCACTCACAACACATGTCATTCAATGATGATCAGCCATCACCCCAGATTTACTCATGACGATTTACAATACCATCTCGATGGCTTACACACAATTATATTCCATATAATTATGTCATATGTTAACACATTAAAATCATGTATTAACTTATCTATTCATTTTGATCCACCAGCTCAAGTCATTCTACAATTTCTAAATCCATTACACAAAAATTGGCTCGTGTGGGCTAATTAATGAACGACAATTCAATTTGAATCACTCACCCGAACACATTCTCTCACAAAAAATATTTTGAGAGGCTGCTTATTCAGGGTTACTATTCATAGGGTCACTATTAATGAGTCACTATTCACATATCACTATTCACACAGAGCAGAGGCCCAATTTTAGCGAATCCCCAATGGATGGGCATCAGTGGGTAGCCCACTCACCAAATGTCAGTTCTCTTGGTGGGCGAATTCCTCTACCATTTAGGTCTCCCACACCAGAAGCACAATTTATTTCATAAATTGTAAACAAACACCCAAAAACAGGCCCACACGGAGTCATGGGCGCGAATGGGCTCAAAATTCTCTAAAAATTTCAACAATTCGAGTCCCGAGTTTTGAGAGGCCCGGAGTCAAGCCAGTAGTTCGAGGCCCTGAATATAGAAACATTACAAAACACTTAAATAAAGTGTAACTTCCATTAGGATAAAACCCTACTCACGGAGTTTGTCGAAACTCCAACTTTTTGGTGTCACGCGGCTCGTCGCGTAGATCAGCTTTGCCTTGTAGAAGCGAAACCTACGATCGATTTTCCTTATGTCGAGAAAGAAGCGAAGAGAGAAAAATTAAAAAAAATATCTCTCTCTACTTCATCACGCGATCTCTCCGCTTTTTATTGATTTTTTCATTTTATTGTGTATTATAATATTATTATATTATTATTATTATTATTATGCGGATACTTAACTTATATTGCCTCATTAGGTCGTTTCTATCCGAGAAAATTTTTATTTCTTTTTCAATTCAATTCTTTTAAATGAACTTTGCTCACGCATTTCGACTTAGAGATTTTTCGTAAAATCTAGTCCTGAAATCCTTTGATGATTCTGCCAGAAATTCGTAAAATATTACATTTATGCCGATGACCGGCGAAACTTTTCTGGGTCACTAGATTTCGGGAGACGAATTTAACAGCGTAGTGCGTTTCGTCATCCGAGATCTAGAGAATTTCCAGTTTTCAATCGAAATTACAGTTTTATCATTTTTCAGAAAAATTGAATTTTTCTCAGGTTTTACACATTCAATAACTTCCGATAATGAATACAAGTACACTTCCGCTATATAAACTTTATATATCTTGAATTAAATGGGTAGAAGCATGATTATTTAGGGTTTGCATGTTATGTATGATTTGGGCCCAATATTTTAGGATTCATAATATGTTTATGATATTATTAGACTAGAAACATATGGTTAGGCGATTAAGAATTCGTAACAAGTGGTATTAGAGTCAACCCATATTTGATTCTTGAGATTTATTTATTTTTTATGATAAAGATTCAAATTATCATGGACAAAAAAATTGTTTTGATGTGATTTAAAAAAAACAAGTCTTTTGAAAACCTAATTAACCATAATTGATTTATGAAAAATCAATAAAAAGAAATATTTTTTTGGATTCAAAACGGTTGAATATGTTTAAAGTGTTAATTCAAAAAAAAAAAAAAAGGATTCTATTTCACAAAGAATACTGTGATGCGGTTAAGAATTAAAAAAAAAAAAATCAAAATTTTGGGTTTCGTTTAGAAAGGACAGTGTGATTCGATAAATAATTGAAAAAAAAAAAATTCTTTTTGGATTCGGTCTCAAATTATTTGAGATTTGAAGTTGAAGTTTTTTTTTTTGAATGTGTGTGTGTGTATATATATATATATATATATATATATATATATATATTATATTATATTATTGGATTCAAATTTTTTTGGTTACCGAGAAATTTATGAAAAACAAAGAATGAAAGTTTGGTTATTGTATTTGGTTGTTCCTTTTATATTCAATTTCTATGTAATTTATATTTATAATTTTTTTAGAATATATATTTATCCAGAATTTTATTTTTGGATCTATGTATGTTATACATAACCTTAAGATATAGATCTTTCAATTTTTTATTTGATTTGATTTAAATATTTAATTGAAAGATAAATTAAAAAAAAAATGAAGGAAGAATTGAATTCAAATAGTTTGGTACATCATTGGACTAATTGAAACAAGATGTCGCCAAAGTGATTTCTCATGTGGAACTACTTCAAAAAAGATGTTGGATGTTTGTGTGTGTGTTTTTTTATTTGGGTATTTGTGGCCTTGAGTGCAGGATCACATTGATCATCCATCGACCGCGGAGAAACGCTGTAGATATCGTGTAACTTAATACCACACCATTGTCTCATTCACTATAAGAAAATCATAGCTTTATATGAATTTTCTGTTACCATCGGTCTGAAACCATAAAAATCCATTACAAATCTTTTATAGCGGATTTACCTTGAAGTAATTACATTACAAAAAACCTTGTTGCAATTTTGTATTCTTTGGCATTCGGTTACAAGAGACCAACATATTTACAACGGAATTGTGCCATTGAGCTATGCATTATCATGAATTCCACATCAGATTTACTAATTTGGTTGCTAAATCCCAATAATCAAAAGACAATGAATAAACTAAAGTTGTTGCAATGTCGTTGCAAATTTGCAACAGATCAACAATCGTTTCATTACAAGACCATTGCAATTTCTATTGCAACATATTTGTAACCACTATGACTCGTTGAAAAATATGTCGTTACAACTCTATTGTAATTCCATTGCAAATTCGCAACAACATTGCAACGAATATTTTCTTCCTAAACCTTACTTAGTTGCAACAGAATACCCGTTGCAAAATTCGTTGCGATTGTTTTTTTTTCAATTTTCATTCATTTTTGTTAAATTTGTAAATTTCCAAAATTCCCTATACCAACTTCAAAATTTGATGTACCAATTTCAAAATTTTATGTACCAATTTCAAAATTTCCTATACCATAATAAAAAATGCAACACAAAATTTTTTTATAGCTAATAGTTTATAGTTTATAGTTTCATGTACCATATTCAACTACAATTTTAGTTCTGATTCCTTGGCAAACGGTTTAATAGTTAAAATGTCTAACAATCAGGACTATGATCAATAGAAAGTGCATACGTATTTGTGGAAACGATATTTGGTGGAATAGGTAGACCCACTAATAAACTACGAGAAATGCGTGCGTGAAAAGCTATAGTGAGACTCTGCACAGTCTGTATATGCTCTCTCTGCTTCTGCATCATTTGCTCACACATCACACTCATCTCCTTTTCCAAGGCCTCAATTTGACTATCTGCTTGCACCTGTGTCTGAGATTCTTGGACTAGTTGACTAGTTGAAGGCATATTAATAGAACTAGATGATGCTTGAGATCGTAGGCATAAAAATCCCATCGATCCAAGGCCCTATACTCGTTTCTTCTTGACTCCCCCAATTTCTTCTAGATAGATTTGAGTTGCATCGACTGATTGAGATGAAGATGCATCCTCTTTTACAACTGCAATCTCAACCTCATACCTTACAACTACATGATCCTAAAATATATAAACATTAGTCATATATTTTTCTGTAGACAAAAAGTACAAGCAAATTGACTAAAAAGTTTGCACTTACATAGATCTCCTGAGACTTTAGTCAACAAGCGATTATCTACTTTCCTCCTATGAGGTTTGTTTCTAGGGCTCGTATGCTGGAAGAGACGAACGCTCTTAGCCGCTAAGAATTGGTATCATATATTAAAACAAGTAGTTAAAAAAAAATCTAAATTTTTATCAATATAAGTACAAAACATTTAGCTTGCTCCCTATGAGATAAGGAACCACTGGTATGACGCAAAGGTGTTGTGCCCTCACCTCCAGTCTCACTCATTCTATTAATAGATCATTGGGTAGACTTTTTCTAAAATTATGATGACTTTCAATAACGTTTACTTGAAGCTTTGAATACTCTACGAGATGAAACTGGTGGTTGAAACATGATCCTTCTATCGACTAATATCATTGTTGTAACGTCGTGAAGCCTTCTTATGCCATGCAACCTTAATTAGAGCATCTAGTGAAGGATCCCATTGATAATGTTTATGTAATTGAAATAATGCCAAAAATGAAAATCTATGAAAGAAAAAAAATAGCCTTATTGTATATGATTTGTGAAATTTTTTAATGTTGTCAGCTTTCTTGAATTTATTGACATTCCAATTCCACCTTATCCACATTATAAAAAAACATAAAAAAAAAAAAAAAAAAAGCAAGACCAAAGTGAAACAACATTTGTTATTGATCAATATATAGAAAAATAAAATAAAATATATCTTAGACCCAATTCATACTTGAAACTCTTGCCAGTAGAAATCTTTAATATCATGGGGCACCATCTTCAAATTATAACCCATCACATGCAAGCGCTCCTTGAAGATATTAGTGATAATCCTAAATATATTCTCTGTTATGTGTATCCTACAAGTAAACATACAAATTTAATCAATGCAGTCATTCAACTTCATGTGGTCAACATAAAAAAATTCAAATGATATAGTTTAAAAAAGAAAACGTATTCTCCATCACAGCGTGGTTTTAAGTAGATCTAGAGACAACTAATGGGTAGTGGTGATGATGAACATTGTAGTGATGCTACTTGTGGTGTTGAATCTTGTACAGGTGGTGGTGTAGATGATGATGCACGATCACCTGGTGTCTACAAGGTAGGGCTAGTAGTATCATGGATGGTGGCACTTGGTGCAGATGTAGGTGTGGTAAGTGATCTCTCTAATGATTGAGAATCTACTAGGGCACTAGGGGAGGAAACCACATTCTCACCACGTCCTCTACCCCTTATCCTAGATCCATGTCTTGCTTCTCGACCCATATTTGCATGAGAATAAGAAAATAATACAATATATATTAACTGGAGCTAAAATGGTTATACAACAATCAAATTACCAATCTAATCTTCATCACTGTTTAAATCGTTCCATTCTTCTTCTTCATCTTCATCTTCATCATATTCTTCATCATCATGATCATCATGAGGAAGTGTTTCAGTTACATCAATATCTAACATTTCACCTATCGGATCATTAAGCAAAATAGTATCATTTTCCACCGGTAAACTAAATTCATCCACATCATTTGTTTCCTCTTGGAATGGATCTCGTGGGGTAATTTCTGGCTATGTAGGTATCTCAATCATCCCTCTAGCCTTGATTTTACAAACAACCCACCAAGATCTAGTATCACGTTATAAGCTTGGATATGGGCAGTAATACACTTGTTATGCTTGCATAGCTAAAACAAAATGGTTCATCATGTGCATATCTTCTGTATGATTTACATCCACTAATTCCTCAGGTTGCTTTCGTCGATCCTCGGTCTCGACATTTGGTGTAATGGCAAACCACTCACACTTAAATAAAATAGTCCTCTTAATGGGCCATCCTAGGTACTCTAATTCCACGACTTCTTGCAATTGACCGTAGTAGTTAGTTTCATCAATCGTGTAATTAGTACCTTTAACGCACACACCACTATTGTTTGAAAATCTAGAGGTACCTCATTGAAGTGTGTAAAAACGAAAACCGTTCACATTATATCCATTATAACAGTTAATTGTTTGAAGCGATCCATCTGCTAGAGCTTTAAGATATATGTTTTCAACGTTGTCACATGCCTACTAATAAGAGTGTGTTAAAAGTGATTTTACCATAAACTAACTAAATCAATAAAGAACTTACATAAGTCTTGAACCATGCTAGGAAAAATTCATCGAGTCTAGCATCAACAGTTGCATCATTAATGTATGGTTCATTTTGCCGTAACTCACTAATGAATATTATGTTAATAGAACACTAATTAGTTGAATTAGAAAGTTGCATCATTAGTTCAATAGTTGAGTTAAGATGCATACTCAATATAAGGTTTAACTTCAATGCAGTTCAGCAAGACATACTGATGTGTGACATTTATCTATTGTTCACTTAGCATTCGTGTTGTATGTCTTCCAAAAGGTTGAGCAGGATGGGAGAATATTGACAAGTTCCCATCGAAATCATTTCCTTCTCCAGTATGGGACTTAACATTACGAGGCATCCTTTGATGCCTTGTATGGAGTGTTGGATTGAAATAATGCTCACAAAAAGCTGAAGCTTCTTCAACTAAATATGCATTGCATATGGATCCTTCCACTTTGGCCCTATTCCTTACATCGTGTTTTAACTTCCGCAAATAATTTCCAGTAAATCTAATCAATAAGTTTATAAATACCAATATCATATAATGATTCGTTGATAGTAAATGTAGTTGTATAACATTAATTTGCATACCTTTCAAATGGATACATCCATTGGTATTGGACTGGTTCTACTACCCTTGCTTCATATGCCAAGTGTATTGGCAAATACTCCATTGAGTAAAAAAAACTAAGAGGGAATATCCGTTCTAGTTTGGAAATAATAATTGGTATTTCTGACTCCAATCTCATCATAGCTTTTTGTTAACCGGACCAAAACACATGTACAAATTTATAACACTATTGCCAAAAGACTATTAACTAATCCCCGGCAACGGCGCCATAAAACTTGTTAACCGGACCAAAACACATGTACAAATTTATAACACTATTGCCAAAAGACTATTAACTAATCCCCGGCAACGGCGCCATAAAACTTGTTGACTTTATACTATATAAACCAAAAATCTCTTAGAGTAAATCATTTTCAATTTTGGTTTTGGCCTAATTTCCTGCAAGACAGGTCGACAAGTAATAAAATGGATATAAGTCCGCATATCGATCCTACGTAGATCTCAAGAATTTAGATCAACTACCCGACTACCAAGCTCCATACTATTCGGACTATAACATGATTGTGATCCAAATTTTTAAGAAGTCGTAAAATATACAAGTATAATGAAAAAAAATGAACAATCAAATAAACTGGAATCTAAAGAATAAAGAATAATGAATAGTAAAAAAATGGAACCTGAATAGTTATCTTTAGAGGACACATCAAGAACATCATATTGTGAAGTATCAATCTCGTGAAGTTAACACCGATAAAATGGCTTGTGTATTTCAGGTTTAAAATCTGTCCATGCTTAGCAAGATGCCTGGATCTCTCCACACCCACAGCTCATCATCTAATTCTCCCGATTCTTTCGAAGACAGGAATTAGATGACTACTTTTATTGGGATTTCTTAATCCGGGTATTTTTCTTTGCAATACTTCATACCCATTTTATGGACTGTAAATCTTAGCCCTGCTACTGTCAAGCAAGGATATACAACTTCCTCGGTTACTCTTCCTCTAAATTAGAATAGATCACCCTCTCTCGACAGATCTCACTAACACGGATTGGCTTCACTATTTGAATCGAGGTGAACTCTCTCGCTTGTTTAAATTGATAACTCATTCAACTCATTCCTTTGATTTCAAGTGAGAAGAGGATTTATCTAAGTAACCTACAAAGCTCATTAGATCTCTAATAGCAGTGTTAATATACCTTCAAAGAAATGTTCATAACTCGTGAATGCCTTCTTTCAGGTCACCGTGAGGACCTCCTCAAATCGTATAATGAAACAAATCTTAAACGGGTATAAGAAACTAATATTCGCATCAAAAACATTAAACCCATAACTGTATAAATTCAGAACTAAATTCACAAGTCACTTGAACAACTACAGGAAGATTAGCTTCCGACTATAGCATTCACTTAATGGAAGTCGGTTTCAATTAATGAATTACACACTAATGCATTCCTCTTATCATAAGAACAACTCCACTTGAAACTGAAAAGTCAATTCCGTAAATTTGTCTCGAACTTCAAACATTCCAGTAGTAATTTGAAAAGAATGAATTCTCGCATTCGCCTTCGCTCAAACGATAACATCCAGAGATCCGTAAAATAAAATAAAATAAAGAAAGATGAAAAATCTAATCTATAACGACGGAATTAAAAGAAAAATAAAAGAAAAGAGAAGAAAAAAAGAAATGAAGCCTCTGACTACCCGCATCTTTCGCTCGCTTGCCTACCGCCTCCACCTCCTTTTTCTCCCGGGTAGCCGCTTATTTATAGAGTTTCTCGGGCCCTAATTCCAATGCATTCTTTGTGGATTTCCAAGTGGATCGCCTTATACATTATTCAGTCGCGACCTCAAATCCCTTTGTCGCGACATTAGTTAGTTTGGCAATTTGTTGCAAGATTTATCAATAAGTCATGACATTCTTTGTTTTCCGGCGGCATCTTATGTCGCGGACATCGACTTCGTTGCGACATCAACTTAAGTCTCTCGCAGCCTTTGAATCGTTTGCCTCGATGTCGCATATCAATCCCCTTTGTCGCGATTAATCGCCTCATGTCTTTGAAGCTTTCAACTGATGGTTCAATCTCTTGTCGCGACATCAACTTAAGGAACTGCAACTTTGAACCCGGTGTCTTTATGTCGCGACATCACTTTATGCTTCGCAGTTTCAATCGGTTGCCTCGATGTCGCGACATCAATCTTTGTCGCGACATCACCATGTCTTTTTGCAAATTTTCAACTGATAAGTCTTCTATGTCGCAACATCGATCTCTGTCGCGACATCACTTTATGCCTTCGCAGTTTGAACTGCTCGCTCCGATGTCGCGACATCCTCAGGCCGACATCGCCATGTCTTTGCAAATTTTCTAACCGATGTCTTCTTATGTCGTGACATCAATCTCGTTAAGCATATCACTTTATGCCTCTGTGTTTGAACTGCTGTTCTCGGCGTCGCGACATCAATCCCTTTGTCGCGACATCAACTTAAGGAACCGCAACTTTGAACTGGAGCACGCCCTTACGTCAGCGACATTAATCTCTTTTGTCATGACATCAACTCATGTCTCCTCGAAGCTTCCAACTCGGTTGTTTTCGTGTCGCGACACGCCTCTCGTCACACAACAAACCTTAAGTCACAATGGGCTTTCATCTTTTCAAACCCGCTATAGTTTCAAGGTGCTTCTTCTGTCGCGACCTTCCATCCTCGTCGCGACATCAACCTTGTCACGACATCACGATGTCGCTGCGATATCATTCCTTAAGTCTCTCGGGTTAGTCCTCGTACCGCTTCAACTTGTGATCCCCGTCACCGTGATCCACTTCTTCAATTTTCCCGATGTCGCGACATCATAACCGGACTGCGTAAGTCCAAAATCGCAACATTAGTTAACCAGCTTGCTTATTTCGCTCTCGCCATTTTTCTCGTATTTTTACTCCACCAATTGTCGTGATTTTTCTATCGTTTTCTTCTTTCTTCACACTCCCCGCTAATAACAAATTGGTGAGCTTTTCATATTTCGCATATTAATTATCTTTCGTATGAAAATCAAATAGAAAAATGGATTAAAACTAGATGACTTTTAAGCTCATCAAACTCCCCAAAACTTAAAGTTTTGCTTGTCCTCAAGCAAAGGTAAGAAAAAATTGTTTGTCCTCAAACAAAAAGGACATTTTTCTGCTCGCTTTGCGCAGGCGCCAATTTGGTTGAAATACAAGGAATGCATTGTTTTTGTACATCTAGCTTCGTCCAGTTCAAGGTTAGTTTTTAATCTTTATAGTATACAAAACTAAACTGTTGAAATTGTTTTACAAACAACATAATCATTAGATCCTGTTGAATAATAAATTATTTTACTTTCTCATCTTCATAATGAGTCACTTAACTCCCTAAAGTCCTTTCACGCTTTGATTGTTTCCATATTTTCCAAATTCCAGGTTTGTCGTCATATCGATCTCCACTAATGTAGGTAATCCCAAATTTCTTCAAGATCAATCAGTGTTTCGGGCTTATATTGTTGTGTTTGGGTAATGGGTAGGATGGAAGGAATTTTAGGTTAAGATTACCCGAACCCTTTTCTCTCCTCTTTCACCACGCCTTTCTTTCTTGTAGTTTCTTTTAATAAACTCCCTAAACTTCATGTTTGGGGGATATCCCTTGATTGCTTCAATTCCAATCGTATGCCCCATTATCACTCTGTAATTCAACTGGAAATTTCCTTGTTTGTCACTATTCAGACAGTGCAATGTTTTTACCTTTTAAAGCTTACCGTTCTTAGCGAACTTGGGTTAGTAGCTCCCATACCGTATATATTAGGTACTAGGTGCTGGAAACACCCTAAGAACTTAATTGTTCAAGAGAGTTAGGCCACAAGATGTAAAAACTTATCCCTATGTTTTCTCTCTTTTCTATCAGATTTTCAGCTTCTTTGCCTTTTCATTCCCTTTTTTTTTTCTATATTTCTCTCCTTGAGTTCCTAAAAAATTTATACTCCCCCAAACTTCATTTCTTTCTTCCTCCTTGAATTCCTGGGTAATCATAGGTTCTTTACTGAAGGATTGATTTTTTAGGATGGGTCAAGTTTCCATCGCTTATTTTTGAAAATAAGCTTGTTTGGCTCAATTTCTCTGAACTAAGGTATATGATCAAGATATGAATAGTGGATGGCTAGAATGGTCTAAACTATCCAAGAATGGTCTCAGATTCATCTCTTGTCAGTCAGACACCTAGGATTTCGCCAATCAATAATTCCAACAAATTCTAGAATCTGATCAATAGTCATGACTAACCATAAGGATTTTGACTCCATTTTTATGACGTGCAGTTAAATTAATTGATATTCAACAGGTTCCTTGACTTATTGTTTGTACCACAAACTCAAAAAAATATGTTTTGTTCCTTCTATTGTAGTCACTCTCTATTCTCGACTTATCGCTTAGACTTAAGTCACTTTTTGCAGACTTTTGTTTCAATTAAACTCGTATTCATTCGTTTATTCTCGTGATTTTGTCTCGCATTTTAGCTATTCCTAATCTAACTGCTTCATTCAATTCAAATTTTATTACATCTAGCGCTTTTTATTCTTGAACTTGACCATACTTTTATTTTCTCCCAACTATGCAACCACAAAGCAACACAAAATTTAACAAAAACCAATGTAACACAACAATTCAATTCAAATTTACTTATTTTATTTATGATTCACTGTAAATGTTGGATACCATGATGGCTTTGGAGAATAAGGAAGGTCACTGGGAAGAAGTCTATCTTTTCTTTTCGAAGAGCAAAGAAAGATATTGGGGGATCCAGTCTAGGTACCTAATTATGGGAATGGAGGAAATTTTATTTCCTTCTTTTCCTTTCTTTTTGGGCTTCCTCGCTCAACTTGATTCTACAAGATCTCATTGGAGAGATCAACCTCTTGTTTAGCTCATCTTGTCTCTTCCCCAAGCCATTCATCAGGTTTTCCATTTCAATATTACTTCCAAAATTTGAAAGATCATGTTAATCAAATCCAAATTTTCTAGCCATTCTCTCCGCCTCGTAGGATCAAAGATCCTTTTGCTTCTTGGTCTCTATCACCATCCAGCTTATTCTCAAAATCTTGCAGAGGCTTCTTGTATAAAAATTTGAATCCCTTGATCCTGCTCTCCCAATTTGGCTTCCCTGTCGTACCTTCCTTTTCTTCATGATGGTTGAGTCGAGAATCACGCTCAAACTCGATTGCTATAAAAGATTCATGACTCCAGCTTGAGTTTCAGAGAAGATCGCGCATCTCTTCCTTCATTTCTTTCAAGTCCTCTCTTGTCGAAGAACCCTCTTTCATCTGTTCTTCTCTTCTTTTCAGTTCTTCTTCCCATTGCTGATCTCTTCTTTTTAACTCTTTTTCATAAGTTCCTTCCCTGAATTCTTGTTGCAATTTCCACTCTTTTTCCCTTTCTTCCATCTTCTTCTGTATGGCATTGAGGACCTCCATTATTGCATTGTTCTTCAGGCTCCCTGGCTTTCTCCCCGCTCTCTCGAATGTTCCTGCTTTTTCATGTGGGGAGAACTCAGCTAAGGGGATGGAGAAATCTAAGGGGCTTCTTTCATCCCCGCTCCTTCATTGTCCTGCAAATGTGAAAGTATTATTCTTCGTGAGGAATTTCAGTCTTCTTCTCTGGCCAAAGAACTCCCAAAGTCTCCTTCTTGCTCGCAGACTGAGCTTCTGTTTCCAATCAACACCCCTTTTTCTTTTGGTTTCGGGTCCCTTGCTCACCCCGTCGCAGGGAGTGGTGATGTCGTTAGGGACTTCTTCTTCTCCCGCACTTTCACCCCAAATTTCTTTAAACATAAAATGCTTATCGTTGTCAGCGAGGGATCAACCTCTTATTTCCTTCATGGTACCTCATTATAGAATTTCAATTACTATTCCTACATCGAGCCAGACTTCACAGCATACGCATAATCGGCTCGCCTCTCACTCCGTGCACACATGCTCAAGTTGGGACCAAAACAGGCCAAGAAATAACCATACCTTAGCCTCCTGGAGCTTCCCCTGCCTGTGGTTTTTAGTCCTCCTTCCCTTGTCCCATTTGTGCTTCCGTCGTGAGCTTTTTGGCAATCTTCTTAAAATTTTGGGTTTTCCAAGAGCTTTTTGAACTGACTCCATGCTTGTGCCCCGCCATTCATAGGCTTCTGCTAATGGCCTCTGGCCCATATGGTACCCACACCCCTCCCCGACCGAACACAATTTGTCATTCTTCCCGCCTACCAGATTTGAATAAAATTCCTTCACCACCTGGGCCGGTGTAACCCGACTTCATGTGCCAGAAAGCTTCCCAACCTCTTTGTTCAATCATCTCCTTGAAAGGGGTAATAGGG
Source organism: Tetrastigma voinierianum (assembly GCA_016808115.1). NCBI lineage: Eukaryota > Viridiplantae > Streptophyta > Magnoliopsida > Vitales > Vitaceae > Tetrastigma > Tetrastigma voinierianum. The sequence goes on along the minus strand of JAEQBH010000706.1, from coordinate 175,240 downwards.
TTTCTGAATCTTCTTTCTGATACGAACCCCTTGTTGGCATAGTGCTTCTTCCAGTTGGAATAAGCTTCCTCTGACACAAAATCTTCTACTTCTTCTTCTCTTGCTTTTCCCTTTCTCTTGTCCGTTCTTTCTTCGTGAACCGCCGGTGCTTCGGTGCTTCAGGCATCTCTTCCATCTGGGCTCTTCCCGCTTGATTCTTCAAGTTGCAATATATTCCTCCATGATCTCTTCCAGGTTAGGTACAAGGTTTGAGGGTTCAACCATTTGAAACGGAAGGAAAGTTTTCTGAAGATTTTGAGAGCTAGGGTTTTCAGGAATTTAGAATCAGAAGGAAAGGAGGATGAACGGTTTCTGGAAATTGGAGCGGAAGTGGGAAGAAGTTCTCCAACAGTTGCAATTCAATCAAGTTTTTGTGGGCTAATTATTATTTCATTAAATTCACTTGTCGCGACATCAATTTCGCCTCACTTTTATTTAAGAACATTAACTTTAGGGCATTTAAGAGGGTGAGTAGCTGGCACAGGACCCTTTTTATGTCGCGACATACTAAGTTTGTCGCGACATAAATAGGTTTTTTTTTTTTAGATATTGTGTCAGTCTCATGTCGACTTTCATTTTCAAGTTTTTGTTTCGTCGCGACCTATGCCCTTAGTTTAATGTGATTTCAAAACCTCGAATTCCTTTATTAATCCTATACTCCTTTACATTTATTCAGCATCTCCAAGCGTAAATTCAACAAGCAATTCACTCATATTTCACAGTTTGGCTTAGTGGGAGAAAGCTACCCCCCTTGTTCATGTCGTGACATTTCGCAAGTTGCCGGTTGCAGAACCGAGTCGCTTCTCACTCATGTCTTTTCACTTGCGCACGCATATCTGTGATGATTCAAGAAAATTTAATTAAACTACAATTAACTTCTCAAAATTAAATCTATCTTTAAAAGAACTAATCAAAACGAAATTACTGCAAAAAAAAATTCAAAATCTAAAAGCGTAACTAAATTTCATGTGGTTGCCTCCCATCACGCTTAGTTTTGAGTCCTCACCGACTTGCCGCTTTGGTTCTTCTTCTTTCTAGATAACCTCATTGAGCTCTTCCATTCCTTCCTCCCCGCTTAGATAAGGCTTCGCCTCATTCATTGACTTTGAATTCTTCTTCGCACGCTCCCAATGTCACCGTCCAAAATGTATCGCTTGGACACCACCGTGCATGGCCCACTCCATTTGATTTTCAACTTCGAAAAAATTTCGCCTAGAATTAAACAAAGAGAACCCTCGTTCCCGCCTCGAACTCTTTCCTCGTGATCCTCATCATTCCATTGTCTTATCCTTGTAGATTCTAGCATTATCATAGGCTTCATTTCTCAATTCTTCCGGCTCGCATGCTTGGAGCACCCTCTTCCTCATAGCTTTAAAATCGGGGTTCAATCCTCTTGAGTGGCCCACATTGCCTTGTATTCCAATTCCGTAGGTAGGTGACATGGTTTGCCAAAACAATTCTATATGGGACATTCCAATGGAGTTTTAGGCGTACCAGAAGCCCAAAGTGCATCATCAAGTTTGGAAGACCAATCCTTCTATTGAGCTCGCGCATTTTCAAGTACTTCACCTGCTGGAAATTTCGCTTGTCCATCGGTCCGGGATGATGTTGACTCACACGCGTTTTCGATCCCATACTTGCTCATGAGTTTTGCAAATATTTTGTTTGCAATGGCTTCCATCACTAATGATAGTTCGGGTGTTCCAAATCGCTTCAAAATATTTTTTGCAAGAAGTTTCAACCCGTATTAGCATCATTCCTCGACAAGCCATCGCTTCTACCCATTTGAACATAATCAACTGCTACTAGCATGTACAGTTCCCAAATGTATGGCGGGAATGGTCCCATGTACCCATTCCTGCCACATCAAATATTTGCTCCACCATTATACCTCTTAGGGGGCATTTCATTTCCAATAACATATTTCCAATCTTTTGGTATCTATCACACAATTTAACTCCACTCAAGACAATCTCTCGAAGATATGGGCCAATAAAATCCGCACTGGATTATCTTATGAGTCGTTTTTCCCCCTAAAATGCCCCCATATGGTGATGCACGGCATTCATCTCGAATTTTGCCTTGTTCATTTTCTGGCACACATCTTCTTATTATCATGTCAGCACCTCTTCTTTAAATAATAGTGGATCATCCCAAATATAATACCTGGCCGTCACTCGAAGGTTTCCTCTTCGTTGATAGGGCCGACTCAAGGAACTACTCCACAAGCTAAATAGTTCACAATCATCAAGATACCATGGAAGTCGGAAGGAAACTTAAAACAGCTTGCTCATCCGAAGTTCTCAATATTACTTTCTTCTTCATCATCGTTGCTTCTTTCACTTGACAAGGATCAGCTATCACATCACACACCCCTTTTATCCTTGATCTCCAAGTCAAACTCTTGCAAATAGCAGCACCCACCTTATCAATTCGCTTAGCTTCCTTCTTTGACATCGTGTACTTGATTGTCGTGATGATCAGATAGAATAATAACATGGGATCTCCAAAATGTATTGCTTGAATTTTTCACAAGCAAATACTAGACATCTCCTTTAGTTGTTGAGTAATGTTCTTGTGCTTCATTGAAGGTTCTACTACATAGTATATGGTCCCGAATATTTCCTTTCGCTTCTGTGACGTACCCTATCGCAAAATCACCTGCACCACACATTATTTCAAATCCCTCGATCCCATTCTCAAGGCAAACATTATAGTGTTTGAACTAATTTGATTTGATTTCTTCAAAAGCAGCTCTATAGAGTCATCAAAATTAAACTGTATCCTTCCAACATCCGCATACTGTCCGCTATTTTTGAGAAGTCTTCATGAATCTCCTATAAAATCCAGCATGCCCCAAGAAGCTTCTACTTATCAGTGGGTAGGTGGTAAGAGTTTTGATAATGGATACCTTTGATCGCTTGTATCTAAATTCACTAAATTTTATGCCCAAGAACAACACTTCCACTATAAATGGCATTTTTCCCAATCTGCCTACCGTTTGGTTTCGCATCTGAAGCACCGTTTCCAGGTTCTTCAAACATCGATCAAAATCGGATCCATATACAGTGAGAAGTCATCCATAAAAATTTCCATAACCTCTTCAACCAAGTCCGAGAACATTGACATCATACACCTTCGAATGTAGCAGAGACACAATGCCCCCAAATGGCATCCTTCGAAGGCAAAGGTACCACAGGCATGTGAACGTGGTCTTCTCGTCCTCAGGCAATAGCAACTGATTGTATCTACTCCATCCAAGAAACAAAATGAGGGTGTCCCCAATCCGTCCAACATCCGATCAATGAAGGGCAAAGGGAAATGATCTTTTCTCTCGTGGTCAGAACAAATTTTCCTCAGAATCACTGCATACCTCCATCCTCACTGTTTTGCTGAATCAATTCATTTTTCCCTATCAAGGATCACAAGAAACCCACCCTTCTTGGAACCACATGGACTGGCTCACCCAAGGACTATCCGAAATTGCATAGATAAAACCAAAGATTCAAGAATTCGAGTACCTCCTTCCCGACTACTTCCCTTCATCAATGGATCTCGCCTCATGTTCTGGCCAGATGGCTTTGAATTTTCTTCTAAAGAGAATTTTGTATTAAATTGACGGACTGACTTTAACTCTTTAATGGACCAAGCCATAGACTCTTTTATGCTTCTTTAAGATTTTCAAAGAACTCCTCGTTCCTCAAGATCACCGAGTCTAGCAGTAGATAATCACCGGTTTTCTCGGGTGACTTAAGTGAAGCATACTTCAAACGACTTGGCAACTCTTCACACTAGCCCTCTTCACTGGTTTCGATGAATTTCCCCTTTTCATTATTTTCCCCTTGTCATTTCGTTTTGCTCGTGCTCAACACGCTTATAGAATGAAACCGCAGATGGACAATCGTAGTAGTCATCTTCAATATACCGGGAATTTATCTTTTCATTGATAAAAATTCGAGCATTACAATCACAGAACAAGAGTCAGAGGTATGTACATCATCAACTACATTGCACTTTCTCTGCCTATGTCTATATTCCCGTACGCTTTTTGATCAAGCTGGAAAGCAAAGCAATTTTCCTCCACCTCAAGGTGAGAACTCCTTGTGATGTCTATCGTGGCAGCCCAGAGCTAGGAATGAATCTCCCCCAATAAAGGGGTACTTGTGAATCTTCTTCCATGTCTAGAATGATTTAAGCCCACTGGAAAACAAACTTCCAAATGCTGACCATCGTTTCCATGACTCCTTCAAAGTTTTACCATCGATCCGTCTCGCTCATTTGAAGAGTAATAGTAGTGGAATAACCTCCTCTAAACTTAATTGCTTGGCAAATGTAAAGAGGCTTCAAGTTTGTACTAGCTCTCGAGTCACGTAGGAGCTTCGAATCTAACTCTCCAATGATGCAAGGAATTGTAAACTCCCTGGATCCTCATCTTTCTCGCAATTCTTCTTTATCACAAAGACTACAAGTAGCAAGTAGCATTAAGATTCACAATCCCTTCTTCTATCTTTCTTTTCTTGCTTTCGACATGTCCTTGGGGAATTTTGCATAGGTGGCATATGAGTCACCACTTGTAAGGGCATGCGTCTCTAGCTTGAAAGGTTTTGAAAACCTTGCAAGCGCTCCTCTATCTTTGATTTATGATCTCTGTGGAAATGGGGCTAACGGTCTGGAAGCCTTGGATATCCCCTTCCTGTCATCATAACTTTCTTTTCTCGATTACTTAACTTCCTTTTACGGGCTTTCTTTTTCTTTGCCTCTCTTGTCATTTTTTCTTTCATCTTTTCTAACTCCTTCCCACTCCTAAACTGCCTGACCATGCAGTCTTTTGGATTCTTCTTTGTGTCACTTGGGAAGGCATCTTTCCTCTGGCTTTGTAGGGTTAGGGCCGTTTTGCCTTGTGTCTCCCGGGTTCTTGAGGGGGATGCATTGGTGGTGTTACGAAAAATTTGAGAACTGAGTAGTGATTTAGCTGATCTGCAAACTTTTGTTCATGGAGGTTCAACAGCTTCTTATTATCCCCCATGAACTGCAGCATCTGTTCTTCAAAAGATTGGGCCCTCCTCTGACCCTGATATTCATTTCTGTGTTCATTTCCTTGCTGCTGCTGCTGGAACCTTGGTGGCTGTTGATAACCCTGTTGAGGGTTCTGTCCATGCCGAGGGCCTTGTGAAGCCCCTCCACCATATGAGAAATTCTCATGGTTCCTCAGTGCTGGGTGATAATGTGCTGGCAGGTTAGTATTGGGTTTGAAATGGTAGTTTCTTGGCCTCGCAGGATACTTAACCTCTTGACATCATAAATTGTTCTTATTGCGACTCTCTCGGCACTTCCCTTGATAACTCCCTTTCCAGCTTCTCCTATCTCGTAGGCGGCGTGTGTCTTCCTTTCTTGCTTGTCCATCCACGTGCATAATGGCATCCAACTTGGCCTCCATGGCTGCCATCTTGCTCAACTCCATGATCCCCTTTCCTCTGCTGTTTCCTCTTGAAAACTCAGAAGGAGTTTTCATATAGCATTTAGCCAGGTCTTCAATCAGCTCTTTTGCCTCTTCAACACTTTTTCGTTTGAATGCTCCACAACATGAAGCATCAATTATCCCCTTTGATATATCATTCAAGGCACTTGATATACTATGTCCATACGAGTCTTAGGATCCTGCTCCATGCATTGGACATCTTCTCAGCAACCGTTTGAATCTTTCCCAAGCTACATACAAGCTTTCATCTTCCCCCTGCTGAAACACAATGATTTCCCTCCTTCTATCCGAGGTGAGGGCTGGGGGAAACAATCTACCTAAGTAGGCCTCTACTAACTCCTCCCAAGTATCAACAGAACCATATGGTAAAGATTCATACCATGTAGGCTATTTGTATCTCTTAGAGAGAATGGGAATAGATGCGGTTGATGACTTGGTCTCACCCCATTCAACTTTTCTTGTATTAGCCATCCCGAGAAATCTTCCAGTGCTCGTTTGGAGTCGATTAGGATGACGATGGCCAATCTTCTTGGACCATTGTAATTAGCGTCTTTAGTTTAAGTTCAAAATTGTTTGCATCAATAGTTGGCTGCCTGATTGCAGAGTACTCATCTTGAATGATAGGCTTCCAGAAGTCCTCCATAATATCGATATTGGGAGGCCTTCCATTGCTTCTCTATGTACTTCATTACGATCCTGTCTTTCATACTGCCATGGTTGGAGTTTACACTTCTTTATCTTTCTCAAGCTTACGAGTATTTCTCCTCCAATTCGTAATGCTGGAATCGGTCAGGTGATACATTTCCTATGCATTAAAATTTTGTCCCTGAAATCAAAACACACTTACATCAATAGGATTAGTATGGTCAACAAATATTTTCAATATGGTTTGTTAAAGGTTAGTGGCTAAAAATAACCACTGCTTGAAAAGCTATTTTCGTTCTTTTTCTTCAAAATGTCCAAATTAACATTTCCTTCTTTCGATACGGATATTGATTTACTAAATTTTTCGATCCCAGAAACAGCGGCATCATCAAAACATTACTTAGGACCAAAACACATGTACAAATTTATAACACTATTGCCAAAAGACTATTAACTAATCCCCGGCAACGGCGCCATAAAACTTGTTGACTTTATACTATATAAATAGAGTAAATCATTTTCAATTTTGGTTTTGGCCTAATTTCCTTCAGAATTACGCAGTGCGAGCAAATAATAAAATGGATATAGAATCAGATATCGATCCCACATAGATCTCAAGAATTCTAGATCCAACTACGACTACTCAAGCTCCATACTATTTGGACTATAACATGACATTATGATCCGACAAGAAGGCATCAAAATCTAGTGATATAATGAAAAAAATGAACAATCAAATAAAAAAATTTGGAATCTAAAGAATAAAGAATAATGAATAGTAAAAAAAAAAAAAATGGCTGAATAGTTATCTTTTAGAGGACACATCAAGAACCTTTGCTATTGTGAAGTATCAATTCCACATGTAGTTAACAGCGATAAAATGGCTTGTGTGTTCGGGTTTTAAAATATCGAGGCGTTTGCGATGCAATTTGAATCTCTCCACACTCCACAGTTCATCATCTAATTTTCCTAATTCTTTCGAAGACAGGGAATTAGATGACTACTTTTAATAGGGATTTCCTTAATTTGGGTATTTTTCTTTTGCAATACTTCATACCCATTTTATGGACTGTAAACCTTAGCTCCCAAGTTATCGGTCAAGCAAGGATATACAACTTCCTGGTTACTCTTCCTCTAAATTAGAATAGATCACCCTCTCCTTGATTAGATCTCAGCTAACACGGGATTGGCTTCACTATTCGAATCGAGTGAACTCTGCTTGTTTAAAATTGATAACTCATTCAACTCATTCTTGATTTCAGAGTGAGAGAGTTTATCTAAGTAAACTTACAAAGCTCATTAGATCTCTAATAGCAGGTTAATATACCTTCAAGGAAATGTTCATAACTCTCAAGAATGCCTTCTCTGTGTCACTCAAAGGACCTCCTTGAAATCAGAGCAATGAAACAAATCTTAAACGGGTATAAGAGCGTATTCGGATCAAAACATTAAACCCATAACCTGATAAGTCGTAGCGAAATTCACAAGGCTGAAACAACTACAGGGAAGATTAATTATGACTATAGCATTCACTTAATGGAAGTTGGGTTTCTCAATTACTGAATTACACACTACAACATTCCTCTGATCATAAGAACAAGCTACTTGATTTGAAGCTGGAAAGAGTCGAATTCGAAATTTATACGAACTTCAAACATTCCGGTGGTAATTTGAAGAATGGAATTACGCATTATTACATCAAAGCGATAACATCCAGATCCAGAAAATAAAATAAAATAAAGAAAGATGAAAAAAATCTAATCTATAACGACGGAAACAGAAAAAGAAAAATAAAAGAAAAGAGAAGAAAAAAAATAAAATGAAGCCTTCGACTACCCAGATCTTTCGTTCTGCTTTGCCTACTGCCTCCGACCTCCTTTTTTCTCCTGGGTAGCTGCTTATTTATAGGGTTTCTCAGTTGGGCCCTAATTCCAATGCATTCTTTTGTGGATTTCAAGTGGGCGGCCCGTGATTCTTTGTTCGGTCGCGACCTCAAATCCCTTATCGCGACATTAGATTAGTTTAGCGCATTGCGACATTTATCAATAAGTCATGACATTCCTTTGTTTTCCTAAAGGCATCTTATGCCAGCGACATGTCGATCTCTTATCGCGACATCAACTTAAGATCTCTGCGGCTTTGAAGCTGTTAGTTTCGATGTCGCAGCGTCAATCCTTGTCGCGACATCGGCTCATGTCGCTGCGACTTTCAGCGTGGTTCTGATGTCAGCGACATCAATCTCTTGTGCGACATCAACTTAAGGAAGCTGCAACTTTGGCGCGTTGTCTTCTTATGTCGCGACATCAATCACTATCGCGACATCACTTTGTATGCTTGCGGGTTTTCAGCGTAGTTCTTGATGTCGCGACATCAATCCCTTGTCGCGACATCAGCTCATGTCTTTGCAGCTTTCAACTGATGTCTTCTTATGTCGCGACATCGATCTCTTGTCGCGACATCACTTTATGCCTCTGCAGGTTTGAACTGTTCGTTCCTGATGTCGCGACATCAATCCCTTGTCGCGACATCAGCTCATGTCTTTGCAACTTTCAAGCGATAATAATATTCTTATGCTCGCGACATCGATCTCTTATCGCGACATCACTTTATGCCTCTGCGGAGTTTGAATTGTTACCGTTCGATGTGGCGACATCAATCCCATATCGCGACATCAACTTAAGGCGCAACTTTAGGTATTGCGAGCCGTCTCATGTCGCGACATTAATCTCTTGTTGCGACATCAACTCATGTCTCTGGAGGCTTTAACTGGTTGTTTTTGGTGTCGCGACATGATCTTATCAGCGACAACGGCTTAAGTCACAAGCGGTTTCATCTCTTCAAACATCATAGTTTAGGCGCTTCTCTTGTCGCGACCTCCATCATATCCGCGACATCAACCTTTATCGCGACATCATGATGTTATCGCGACATCATTCCATAAGTCTCACAGTTAGTCCTCGGTGCCTAACGTGATCCGCTATCGCGACACATCCAAATTTCCCTTCAATTTTCACGATGTCGGCGACATCATAATGGGCGTGCAAGTCCAAAGCGCAACATTAGTTAACCGGTTGCTTTCATTTTACGCCTGCCATTTATGCATTTTACTCCACCAATTCTTTGCATTTTCTCATTTTTTTTTCTTCTTTCTTTCACACTCCCTACTAATAACAAATTGGTGAGTTTCTTCATATTTCTGCATATTAATTATTCATTTTCAGATGAAAATCAAACATAAAAATGGATTAAAACTAGATGACTTTTAAGCTCATCACTTATGTTTTAAGCACAGTTGATGTAAGATCCTTAAAGAACAAGCTAAGTTTTGTTAATGCTTGCCACACAACTGATGGAAGCATTTCTCGAAATGCAATTGGTATCAACCTTTGCATAAAGACATGACAATCATGTTTTTTCATTCCAAAAAGGTTATGTTTCCTCATGTCTACACATCTAGCTATATTTGAAGCATATCCATATGCAAATCTTAGATTCTGAACCCAAATACACAACTCATTTCGACCATTTTTGTTTAATGTATAGCAAGCTTTTGGAAACTTGCCATCAACAACATGCAATTCTGGTCGACGACATATTTCCATTAAGTCTAATCTAGACTTTGCATTGTCTTTTGTTTTCCCATCAACATTCATCATCATGTTAAAGATACTTTCAAACACATTTTTGTCTATATGCATCACATCTAAATTATGTCTTATGAGATTTGTGCTCCAATATGGCAAATCCCAAAAAATTGACTTCTTTTTCCATTCGGTTAATTTACTAATAGGAACATTAGCATCAATTGCCCCAATCTTAGTAACTTTTTTTTAAGCCTAATGCATCAATTTCCCTTAGCAACTCAACACTAGAGCGAATTTTTGGAGGTGGATCTGTTACCGTTCGATTATTTCTAAAAGCATATTTATTTCTTCTAAATGGATGATCTAGTGGAAGGAATTTACTATGATTATCAAACCAAGTTTGTTTCCTTCCATTTTGTAGGGTAACAACATCTGATTCATCCATAAAATACGGACATGCTAATCTGCCAGATGTACTCCAACCAGATAACATTGAGTAAGCTGGAAAGTCACTGATTATCTATAAGAGAGCTGCCCGTAGCATAAAATTTTGCTTTCTAGAAATGTCATAAGTTTCAACTCCAATTTCCCACAATGCTTTTAACTCCAGAATCAAGGTTGTAAATACACATCTAACTTGTCTTTCGATTTCCTGCAAGGCCTAGGACAATAAGCGGCCCAGAAACATGTATTGTTCCTTCATATACATTTTGAGCGGATTATGGGTGAGAATAATAGGCCATGAAGAATACTGACTCCCAGATTGCCCGAATGGTTGAAATCCATCAGTACATAGGCCTAATATGACATTACGGCTTTCAGCTGCAAATAAGGGATGCATAGCATTAAAATGTTTCCATGAAGGAGAATCAGAACAATGGCGCGTCTACGTCTTACAAAATGATCATTATGCCATCTCATACTCTTAGCAGTGGCTTCTAAAGCATATAAGTGTTGAAGTCTTGGTGTAAGTGGAAAGTAATGCATTTTCTTATATGGCACAAGATTTTGTTTATTAATAGTTTATGGTCGATATCGAGCATAGGCCATATCTTTTAGGGGTGGTATTTCGTGTTCACAGTTCGTGTTAATAACAAGTATTCTATTGTATATGTCAACTTGAATAGGACACGAATAATAAACGAGTAAAAAATAACAAATTTAAACACGACCCAATTAATAATAAGATAAAATGACGTGACTCGTATAACCCGTTTATTAATTTGGTAATTTAAAATAATATAAATTATAATTAATCCATCAATATTTGACACAAATGACTTATTAAACAGGTTAATTTGAGTTAAATATTAATTAACATAATAATTAAACAAGTCAATTTAATATTATATAGATTGACATGAATATAACCCATTTATTAAATGAGTTATACAAGTAAACATAAATCTGATCCGAACACAATTATACTATAACAAAACATTGAAAAAACATGTCGTCATATGTGTCAAATTTTGCCAAGTATATATTAGATGAGAATATTTATTGGGAAAGGTTTTGTTTCTTGTGCCAAAGCTTACTTTTTGGACCTCTTGCAACTAGGTCAGTGAACTTCAAACATTCTTCAAGTAACAATTTCCTAAGAAACAGATTTATCCATACAGAAAATTCAGAACTATAAATTTTCTCAAATCTCACCAAAGTAGATAACTCAAAAGAATTTGGTGCAATTTACCTAATGTGTGGAGTTTGAAGTTCTCAAGTAGAAGGAGTTGACAAATAAATTGGATTTACTTAACCCAAACTCTCAAACCTGATTAGTGCTCAAAAAGTGCTATTTTTTGAACTTCTGTTTATTCTGAGAGTTTTGAGTACTTTTGTATTACTAATCGGCATAATTAACCTAATTGGCACATTAAGGTCCTGACTATGCTACTGATCGCATTTTGTGGCAAATTTTGCAGTTTTTACAAGCTATTTATGCCAAAATTGTTGAGTCGATCCAAGCACGAATAATTCGAGTCAAACTCAGCATTGCAAATCAGAGACCAGAAGGAAAGAAGAGCATAAAATGCTAAAAAATTGGACCTGCAGGAAATTTGGTAGGTTGCGAAATTTCACAACCTGCGAAATTTCGCAGGTTGCACTGTTCATCATGCCTGCCACTATTCACATTTTAGCCACTGTTCCTTCCTGATTCTCATTTTTGCTTTTTGTCTCTTTTGGTTTTCTTCCTTTTTTGCCCCCATTGCAATAGTGTTTGCTATGTTATTTTTGTAATTTGTAAAGGGGGTTTGGCTAGAAAAGCCCCCAAACAAGCACTGTACTAAAAATTAACTTTTTGCTCAGTAATAAAATTGGCGGGAAGCTTTTAGCTTTCCCGCTATTTTCCATTGTCTCTCACTTTCTCCCTTTTTCTCTCATTTTCTAGGTAGCCAAACACCCTCAAAGGATGACAACTCGGAGGATGAGCGGCTAAAACCCTCTCTTCCTTGAAGAGAAGACTCTTTGGGCGGGAAGTGGGTGCAGGAGGGTTCTCATGCTTTCAACGCAGGTATTCACTATTATTTTTGGTTTTTCTCTTCAAATCTTAGTTGTAACCCCTTCCATTCACCTTGAATGATCGGTATTTGATAATCTTTTAGGGTTCAGTGGATGCTTATTGCTAGATCCACTGAGATTCATTAGTTATCCTCTATGGGTTATTGTAAGGTGGGTCAAGGAGGCATGCCCTCACTTTCGGTGACCACTGATACTCAATGAATACCATTTTTTAAAAGGATAATTGTTTTGGGTTAGGTTTTATAGCTAAATGAAGATCTGGTTCGGGAGATGACTATAGGTCATCCTCCCCATCGCGAGGAAATGACCCTGGAAACCCTCAGTTGCCCTAGGATCCTAAACCCAGCATCCTGATACTTCAAAGAGATCTCTTTTATTATTTTTCTTATTTTTCTTCAGTTTATTTTTAGTTTCCAACCATCCAACTCCCCTATTTTTACCAAAAACCCAAAAATCCAAACTGAAAATTCACCTTTTTGAGCCGATTGCAAATCATTTGTGCGAAGAAAACCCATTCCTGTGTTCGACCCTAGAGCCACTATACTGCAGCAACTTTGCTACGGTAGTAGGAGTTTTAGGTTATAAATTTTGTTGATTCCAGTTGCCCTACTGTGGCACAAATCAAATGGCGCCGTTGCCGAGGATGGTGCCTAAGTGCATTTGACGAGCTGTGGAACACTTGTGATCCTCATCACAGAAATGCCCCAGTGAATTCTTTTATATTTATTGTCTTTTTTTTTTTGTTTCATTTCCTTTGTAAAGAAAAAAAAAAAGTTCTTTGCGGGATTGTTTTTACTGTGTTGTTTTGTGTTGCCTTGTTTTTCTGCCGGGGAATTTCCGGTGGATTAGAAATCCGGAAAGGCGGTACTGAAGTCAATCTCCTCGGGAACACGAATTTGAACTTGAATTGAACCAAATGGAACACCTAGAGGGAGAGCAGTACAATGAGTACTCAGTGGAGAGAAACCCTAGTGCATACATGTCAATGAGGGATTACATAAACCTTCCATGGCAGAATCAGCAAATTGTGGAGAGAAATCCAAACCCATATAGGTCCATGAGGGACTATAGAAACCAATGGATGAGTGCACCCTTCTGCAGTGTTCCCCGAACTAATGCACCTCCTGCTCCTCCATATTATGCCTCAACTCCTCAGCCACCTCAATCACCACAGTCAACCTCTCCAGTTGAGCAAGCCATCCTGAACCTCACCAAGCTAGTGGGTGACTTTGTGGAAGAGCAGAGGACAATCAATGCTCAATTAAGTCATAAAATTGACACTACGGAAAACATTGTGGACCAGAGAATTGATGGACTTTGAAGTGAAATGGAGCAGAAATTTGACAACTTGCAAAGTGGAATTGATAAGAAATTTGACAACTTGCAGAAATCAATTTCAAGGCTTACCAATCAGCATGATCATCAAGAGGAAGAAAATTCAGAGGGAGAGTGCCTGATTGACATTATTTTAGGTGATCAGACTCAACTGCAGTAGGTTCAGGAGGAATTGATCTGGAACCGGTGAAGCTCTGAGGCCCTTGACGGGAGCGGGGGAAGGGGAAAGGAAGCGGGGAGGAACCCGAAATCTTATCCTTCACCATGCCCATAAATTTGGATCAATTGCCCTTTGCCCAACCAAAACAACCCACTTGCCCGGTCCCGCATCCACCTTTACACTGCACCACGTGCAGCACACAAACATACGGTAAGGCCATCCCATTTGCTTTGCTGCCCCTCTGAAAACCTCCGAAGTTAGTGGCCTTTGTTCAAACATTTGCCACTACATGAAGACCTGTGCTGCTCACACTTTGCATGACATAGCGGATGGTTGGTCTTTGGTTGAACATGGAGCCACACTGGACCTCGGCATTCCGCCAAGCTCCACCGGTTCCGACAACCTCGAAGGCTTGAGGCGGTTTGGAACCTGATCTCCCCGTTTTGTTTTGATTTTTCTTGTTTTATTTTATTTTATTTTATTTTGATTTCTTTAATTTTTCTTTTTAGATTTTCTCTAATTTTTAGTTAATCTTTGTTTCTAGCTTAATTTTCAATTTTCTGCAACTTTTCTTAATTTTTTATGTGTTTATTTTTGCGGTTTGGGTCAATTTTTGACGGGGTCGAGCTCACGAGGAATTTTCGCATATTACCTTGTTCTGCGAAATTTCGCGGCTGCATAATACGAGTTCCTATTTTTGGTTTATGCCTTTATTCATGTTTTTGTCTTTTATGATATATATATATATATATATATATATATATATATATATATACAAAAAAAATTTTTGTTTTGAAATTTTTTTTTGAGAAAATGTCCCTATTTATATAAAAAAATTTGGTCTTTGAAAATATTAATATATATATATACATATATATATATATATATATATATATATATATATATATATATATATATATATATATATAAATGAATAAAATTTAAAAAAATCGGGTTCTCGAGAATTTCGCAACCTCCACTTTTCTGAGCCCAATTTTGTTTTGACCTTAACTTTTTCATCCGAACTCCGTTTTGGGTATTTTTATTACCATTGGAAATTTTAGAGAGTGTAGAATCCAAATATAGCCAGAAAGAACACTTTTGAAATTATTATGAAGGTGTAAATTTAAAAATGTTTCAATTGGTCACTTTTTTCCTCAATTTTCTTCTCCTAACTTGTTTATTTGAAGCGAGTGAGTGAATAAGATCTGATGGAAGGCAGAAGTCTCACATCGAAAGAGTACATCTCATCAAGGAGGTAGCACTTCCTTTCCTAACTTTCCAATCCGAGCCCCATTGCGGACAATGTGACATTTGGTTAGGGGGAGAGTTAGTGAAGGAAGTGACGTTTATTTATATTTTTGTTACTATTTTGAGCAAACCCATTTTGGGATGTTCAGTGGCTTGCTGGTTTTCCTTTTTGTGAAGTTGTTATACTATACAGCTTACTTTTTCAAAAATTGCACCCATTTTTTTGTGTTTTGCCTAGCCTATGGTTTGAAAAATTGAAACACTGTCTAATTTTATTTATGTTAGATTGGTTTCATGCCTAATTGAGTGGATGATTAGTTGAATCCTTGCTTGCTTGCAGTCTTTTTCTTGCACCTGCAGCTAGCGTGAGTGCACAAACACTCATGCCATACCGCGATAACGTCGCATGAACGGCAATTTTCACGGATAAATATTGTATGTTTATAGCTGATGTCGATTCTTGCATTTTGTGTGAATGGCGAGGTGGAGCGGGCCGGTACGAGATCATTTTGGAGTAGAAGAAGAAGCGGAAGGTGGCCGGAACATCGCGCGCCGGCGTCGGCGTCGCGGCGTGTCGGTCGATGAGAAGGAAGTCGACAAGTGGCCAGCGTCCGCGGCGCCTGGCGTCGCGGCGCGCGACATCGCGGCGTCGGCGTCGTGGCGTTGCAACGTTGCGACGTTACTTAGCGTTTTGCCTCACCATCATTAAAAACAAAGGGACGAAATTGAGGGGATGAAATAGAGTGCGAACAAGAACGCGGCGAGCGACCAGATCAGCGGAGAAGAGACCTACTTTTGTATTTTCTCCTTTTCTGATAGAACTGCTGTTGTTTTATAGATTGACTACGTGTGTGATTACATCTAGTATGTTCTAGATTCATATCTAGGGTTTTGTTGAACCCTGTCACGATTGCATGGATTAAAGACTTGGATTTAATATTATTCAATTATTTATGACTTGTTAGTATCTGCTCTATATCTATGAATTATATACATGTGATGTACGGCTAACATTGGCATGATTTCTTTGAATTATCAGAGATCGAGAGATGAGGACCTTCGAGGATCACGAATGGAAGCCCAAGCCCTCGGTCGGTCGGTAAATAAATATCCAGATTCCTAGGGTGGCGATTAAGTTTAGAACATTTAAGCATTTCGAGGCATTGGGTTGGGGTAGAGATACACTTTCATTTGCTAAGCGAGATAGGAGGATACACCTCGAGGAGAGGCCTCGTGAAACACGATCACCTGTCATCGACAAGTCGAATGTTTGAATAATAATTTCTTGAAGGGTAGTAATCCATAAAAAGTGGCGGGGGAACATAGCCACCAGTCTCCTGTCTGATAAATTACTAAGATAAATTAGTTTAATTTAATCTCACACATTAGTTAGTTTGTCATTCAAAGTTTACGTCCAGATAATATTCGAAGGCTAAAATCAGTAGTCAACGTACTTATCCCCGTGGATCGATATCCCAGTACTTAGATTTTCTTGTATTACTTGATACGGCGTGTGCGCAGCACATGGCGTATATTTACACATCACGCTTTCGGCCTATCAAGTTTTTGTGTTGATATTGAAAAATAGCAATTATATATTACTCTGGAAATCTTATTTTTGTTTCTATTTTACTTTTACAGAATCTTTGGTAATTTTGTCTTCACATTTCGTAGCTGATTGCGGTCAGGTTCGTGAGTGAAGGCGGTCGGTCTGATCTACATTTGTTTGATCAATGGAAGAACCTTATAACAATTAGGAAGCGAGGAAACGGCACATAATAGAAATTTAGAAATCATGTAGAACACTTAAGAGAGCAGTCTTAGCCATGAAATAGCTTAGTGAAAAGGCCTTAATAGGAATAAGCGCTGAATCATGCCACAAGGCGTTTACTCTGACGGATAGTCCATTCATCTTTTTGCGAAGAGTTTGCTTTTTACCACTGCAGGTTGTTCGAGACGGCTATCAGAAGACCAACTATTTAAGCCCGAACAACTTTGAGTTGAAATTGAGTAACCTTGCAGATGCTTGAACATCCTGTTCCCGCGGATTGCCAGTAGGAATCCTATATGCATTTTGGCCTTAATTTCCTCGAAGTGCGACACGATCAAGTACAATGGGGTCAGAAGAAGTTTTTCGGGTTGAGATTGTTCCCACTCTGCTAGGTGATAGAGCGAACATTGGTTGGCGAGTCGACCACGGATTCAATTACTTCATGGAACGACTTAGTGCAGAAGTTCCTGACCAAGTTCTTCCCACCTGTAAAAATTGCACAATTGGTGCAAGAGATTAATACTTTTGGACAACTAGAGGGAGAGAACCTGGCAGAAGCATGGGATAGATTTCCGCGGCCCCATTGAGAAGTGCCCACATCCTGGTGACGGATGGATGCAGGTCCATACTTTCTATAATGGTCTGAGGAATGCGACTAGAACAATGATTGATGCATCTGCAGGCGGGGCGCTAATGAAGAAGACCACGGACCAAGCATATGAAATCTTGGAAGATGCTGCTACTAATACTAATTAGTGGCCTAGAGATAGATACACCGGTGGTGGCGTGCCACGGATAAGCGAGGTTCTCGTATTCTCAGTTGCCATGTCGCCTGACTTACCTAAGCGGTGACTAGACGACAAAGATGCAGCAGATGCCATGAACCCGACCCATGGGAGTTGTGTGAATTACGTGGGGGCCGACATGGCGACACTGATGTCGGTCGGGACCGACAAATAGTAGAGCATGCTTTCGGTGTAATGTCGAGAGTTTTAATCGAGTCGACCATAGCAGCGGGGTGATATAGGGCGTAAGCTAGCCAGAGACGAAATCAAGGCTAAAGGGTGCGGCATGTGTGAGAATAGTCGAGAACATTCGGGGTTATGGATGGAGGGAACAATCGGAACAACATGCCACCACAGTGAAGCGAACCACCTCAGAAAGGTTGACTTGGAGCTTGAGCCCTTGTAATCTTACCTCTCATCTGCTTTTATGAATGAGGCAAAGGCAAATATCTGAAATTAGGCCACCGGTTGGAACAAGTAAAGCTGACACAGGTTGAAACTTAGAAGTATAAATGGGCGAATGGCTGGTACGATGGCGGGAAAGGCAACATGGTTCATTACCGAGCAATTTAGAAGTAAACTAAGTGCTTCTTTTTTTTTTTATATAAACAAACATTTCATTAATTGAATGGTAGATAAAATTATGGACAAACAAGCTTTCAAATTTTCACATTTGTTAATCAGAAAGCAAACATATATAGTATATACTGCTTAGAAAAATAAAAATCTTTAGCATAGCCTGAGTCACAATTCTTTTTCATTTCCATTTCATACACAGGTAAATGTTACAAAATCCAAGTCAAACAAGTTACCACCAAGTTTTTTTTATATCTTGAGGGGTGGAGCAAACGGTTTCTAAGGTAGCTTTACATAGGTGTCTCATTACAGTACAAAGAAATCCTTGTATAGTCATCCAAAGAAACATAAAAGAAAAAAAACCCAGTGGCAGTTGGGTCCAGTATGAGCGAAGAATAGTCCTAAATTTACTGATCCTGTGAAAACCTGACTTGTTCCCACATAAACTTGTCCTTGAATTCCATCAAGTCCTTTCATGTGCACCTAGAAGTAATAATTAAAGAATCATCAAGAGGCTACCAATAAATCCTCTTTTGATGATATTTTCTGTTTCTATTCGTTTTTGTAATGTGTTAACAAAAATTAAAAAGGCTAATATTTAATTTAGGAATGATATTCTTCATGGCTGGTAGATGAAAATTTTCACCCTTCATTATTGTTATGAAGTGCTAATGATAACTATACAAACAATCTTTGATACTCATGTGCGATTGCTTTCAAACTTACATCGAGAAGACTATATTATGATTGGCCTTATCTGTCGCTCTGATCGATGTCATGAACCTCTATAGGAAATTTGGGCCAGTAGCATACATTTGGTCTAACTTGTGGGTCCATCAAGAAACACATGGCCTCACAAACTGTAAAACCCGTGTAAATTTGAATTTTTCCAAAAATGGGCAAAACTGTAAGTTGTCGATACAATACAAGTTGTAGACTTGAAAATTTCTAGATCTCGGATGTGAAATGGACCTGTGATTGGATTCTTCTCAGAAATCTAGTTACCTAGGCAGATTCGTTGAATTGAAGACGGTCGGATTTTCACAATTTCGAGAGGAATGAATGGTAAACCGAAAACAAGATTTTGGGAAATGATTTAAGTAAAGTTTATTTAAAATAATTTGAAATTAGACGAAACAAATAAATCATTTCGGGAAAACGGATCAGTCGGTCGCAAACACGTGGCAGCAGTCTTGAGCTACTCGCGAGACTTAAGTGAGGGAGCTGGTGGAAAATATCATTTTGATTTTAGTTTCTATGAGAGAGAGAGCCAAGCTTCTTTCCACGATCCTTGCAACTCCATCGACGAGGGGTATGCATACATACCGAAAATGAGGGATTTTTCCAAAATCCAAAGGAGGAGATTTCAGGAAATCAAAGATTTCGGGCTAGGGAGGCTTCCTACTAGTGTTTTTACGCTTCAAAAGGTAGGGATTCTTCCTACCTTGGTTTATTTTCCACCTTTGGGCTGTGAAAAAAGGGTTTTTCGTTTTAGGGTCTGTTTGGGTGAAGGAAAAAAATGGGATTTTCGAGTTCCAACGATGTTCTTCGCCTAGGCGAAATCTTCCCCAGGAAGATTGGCTCTTTTCTTAGGTGAAGGAAGACTTGCCTAGGTGAAGGGGTTCGCTTTGAAGCAAAATTGGATGCAGCTCTGGTCTGCCTAGGTGAGTAAAGTTTTGCTTAGGCGAACCTCTTCGCCTAGGTGAAGGAGGGTTTCGCCTAGGCAAGCCTTAGAGTTCTTGCGGTAGACTGCTAGGGGACTATTTGAAGCCGGTGTGTGGCTTTTTTGGGGCCTATCACATAGCTTGCTTTGTGCCATTTTATTGTGAGCGGTTTGTAGGCATGATTTATACCATATTGGTTTGGTGGTGAGAGAGTGTTATTACCCACCTTTGTAATAACATATGTGTTTATGTTGACTTGATGAAATGTTGATATGTGTGCTCTTAGTGACATTGGAATGAATGTTTGTTTTGGAAATTATATGCATGTGATATAATTGTCCAGGATACAGGGTAAATTGTATGGTTTATATTATCCATATGGCATTCATTACATATGGGACATGGCATTAACTTGCAATAGCACATTGCATTGCATATGCACGGGAACATAGCATTTCATGGGTGTGGGTGCATGGTTAGGATCAAACACCGAAATTAGTGATTTGATGAGTGGGCTCGGTACCATTAGACGAAGTCCAATAGAGTTGCACGGTTGCATGAAGTGGAAAACTTGTGTCGGGTAATAGCAAGAAAGGCTAGACAGTCCCTCGAGTGAAAGACCGGCTTTGGTTTACTACCTCCGCGGTGAGAATCGAAAAGTGTAGACGGTGTGTGGAAGCGGCGGTGAGACTCGAAAATCAACTACCTGCAGAACCTGATGGTTTGTATATAAAATGTTCATTCGAGGAACTGTGACCAAAGTTTGGATTCGCCCAAAAACATGACTTTTGTTGTGAAAAGGGTCATTGAATGTAATCTATCAATGACGGTTTTTTATCACACATGGACATCTACATTGTGTGGTAGGAGTCGATAAAGACTCGGGTATGGGAGTCTTTTAAGACTTCGGGTATGACTGATAAATTGAAGTAAAGACTTCGGGCATAGTGCGTGGTGAGTCTCATCTCATTTCATGGCGCCAGCATGTAAAATTCAAATAGGATTGCATATCTTCGCGTTGGAATTTGTGATGTGAATGTGAAAATTATTAAGTGTAAGCATTGAATGTGCACTTGGTGAGGAGTAGCCTTCTGCCAGGAATAACTGCGGAGCTTGACTCACTATGGGATAAATTTTAGGTGCGGAATGACTGTAGGTGGCGGCTCTCATCAGGAATCGCGGTGAAGAAGAACTGACTTGTGGCTTTATAATTACTTCTATAATTGTTTTGTAACATTTAGTTTGTAACAAATGAATGTTGGCATGTAATAATATGTTAAGAGTTGAACTCAAAACTCTTATGGGATTTATGTGTGAAATTCATGCAGGTTTTAGGTTTTTCCTCGCTTAGGCGAAGGTGGGCTCTTCACCTAGGAAAATCCAAGGGCAGTCCTACAGGTGAGGCTTTGCCTCGCCTAAGCAAAGCAATTCGCCTAGGCGAACCCAGAACAACTGCCAAGTGCTATTTTCCTGCTGTACTGTATTTTGTGTAGGATGGTTTTTGGAAGAGCTCCTAGCATAAAGGGGGCTCTGTCTAGTTACATGAAATGATTAATCCTAGTGAATGGGACACACGATGTGATATCGGGTCATACAATATCTATAGGGACTCTGTCCGGTTTTGTAAAATGACGGGTCCCAATGAATGGGACATACAATGTGGTATCGAGTTACGTGATAGCCATAAGTTTTTCAAGGGTTGATGGTTGATCAATGGACCCCCTGGATTTTGGGGTGTCACAGCTTGGTATCAAAGCCTAGGTATGCGATTACCTAGGGCTTTATGGGCATGGGTCTAGACCGTTGCATTCATTATGTATTTCATGTTTGGTGCTTAATATGCTACATGATTTATGTGCTTTGTGTTGTGTGAATAATACACATGGTAAAGTGTGACTCCCAAAGAACCGGGGGCCAGTTAACGGCAGATCAGCGGGTGGAAATACTACCTTAGGTAATCATATACCTAGCTTTGATACAAGCGGTATCAAATGCAATGATAGAGAGTAGCTTCGTACTACCTCGTTAGGTCCCATTTAAGGATCATTTATAAATGTTAAGTTAAAATATGAAATTACATTTAAAACAATGCGCAAGAGTTCGATCGACTACTCTTACCATTATTACATGTACCAAGAACTAGATTTTTCCAAAGTTTTACAAAAAAGATTTATCAAAGCCACATGTTTGCCTTTGCCATTGTGGCTGGAGTAGACTCAAGTCCAAATTGTACACCACACTTGAAATGTTTTCCCATAAAGGGTGAGAGCCATGCCCGATCGCAAATATTTCCTACGAGGTTACTCTGCTTTAAGTGCACATGCAATGGTCATGTTTCACACATTCACATTCACATTCCAAGTAAGAACATGCAATTTCTACTATGGAATCTTACATGTCATGTCATGAAATGAGATGAAACTCAATCATGTACCATGCCCCTAGTCCTTACCTACTCCCATCACACCCGAGTCTTTACCAACTCCTATCACACAATGCCAAAGCCCATGCATGATAAAATCCATCATTTATGGATTACATCTAATGATTATTTTACAAAACAAAGTCATTTGTTTTCAAACCAAAAGATTTTTGGATGTTACACCTCAATGATCATTTATATACAAAATTCATGTGTCTTTTCGTGGGCAGCAAATTTTTGGTGTCACATCGCAGGCTTCTCACACCTAGACACTTTCACGGGCTTTCATCGCTGGAATTATGTCTAACCACAAATACCGAGTCTTTCACGAGGGGGTATCTATCCTTGCTTGCTATTACTAGACATAAGTTTTGTTTTACTGTTTTAGGTAACTGTGTGACTCTTTTGGACATCGTTCAACGGTGCCGAGCCCACCCAATCAATCATTAAACGCAGTGTTGATTATAACCATGCACTCACATCCATTCAATGAGATGTCCCTATGCATATGCAATGCAATGTGCCATTACATGTTATATCATGCCACATGTATAATGAATGCTACATGGACAACCTGATCCACCGCTCCGCAGGGTGTCATGGACAATTACACCACCTTGATATGACTTCCATACTACATTTCATTCATGTCAATATATTATGCACACATATATCAACATCAACATACAACATGTCATTCGATGCTCAAGCAATGACACACATACAATCAAGCCATGTAATGCCCATTTGCACATATAAACTCATCACATGCCAATACATTAAAACACACATATTGACATCCAAACATGTCACTCCTTAGTTAAGCAATGACACTCTCAAACAAGTCATATAATGGCCCCGAAGTAAGCCATAAACAATCACAAACCGAGCCACAAGACTGACCCTAAACAGGCCACAAACACAGGCCTCACACAGTCATAAGCTCGCCTAGCCTTAGCCTACCTTCGCCTAGGCAAAGTGGTTCGCCTAAGCGAGCAAAAGCCTCGCTTAGGTGGACCAAAAACTCCCATTTCCTGTCCTCGGGCTCGCCTAGGCGTACACTCCCTCTCCTAGGCGGACCCCCTACGCCTAGGCGAACACCTCCTTCTCCTAGGCGAAGACTCCTTCCTAGAGACCCCGTGTCCCCGCCTAGGTGAAGCTTAGCTCGCCTAGGTGAAGGACGCCCGACAGGAACTTGAACATCTGACCATTTCTAGCCCAAAAATGGAAAATAAACCCAAGTAGGAGGAATTCCCTACCTCTTGGAGTGTAGAAGAAACCCTAGGAAGCCTCGTGGACGCTTCATAAACCCAAAACCTTTGATTTCCTAAACTCCTTGCTTGGATCCTTAGTGAAATCCCGCGTTTTCGGTACCCACATGTAGCCCTCTTTGATGCAATGAACTTTCGTTCTTGGACTGACGAATTCCAACAAACGGAATCCCATAGATTGCGGAAAGAAGCACTTGGCTCTACTCTTTCCCTCTTCCCTCACTCTCATGCGTACACAGCAGTAGAAAATGTGATTTTCTGCCCTAGTTTCCCCTTTTTGTTTATGTGTACTCAGGTCCGATTTTGGCACAAAGCTACTTATTTCGTCTTAGTTCAAGTTCAAATCATATTCCATGAACTTAACTTAAGTTATTTCTTAACATCCAAGATTTTCATAAAATCTCGTCTTTGGGAGTCACTAGACACCCATCACCCCGAAAAATGTGAAAATCCGACTATCTTGAAATTCAACGAAATTCGTTTGAGTAACTAGATTTCACAAGATGAATCCAATGGTGAGGTCCATTTTGTCATCTGAGATCTATAAAATTTCCAGGTTTTCAACCTGTACTATAACGACAAATTACCTTTTTGCCCTTTTTAAGAAAAATTCGATTTTTTTTGGGTTTTACAAAGTGTATATGGAAAAATAAAAACACTAGGGTTATAAAACATAACGTTAAGGGTTCGGGAAAAGAACGAACAGAATAGTTCGGGATGTAGATGTCTATTAATAGTCTACACATGCACTACTGTTAGACAAGGATAGAAATCTCAAAGTTTATATTTGATCCCTATTTCTTTGGGGTTCTTTGTATGATTGAATTTCTATTTGACATATGTAAATGGCTAGTCGAGGAAGAGAACGTCGAGGCGGTGGGTGGGGAAACAACCAACAGCCACCGACCTTTGACTAACGAGCCTTCATTGAGGCTATTGTTGCTACGACTGCTACCATTGCACAGACGAGTGTTGTGGCTACCACCATTGTATAGGCTAGTGCAACTGTGGGCCAGGGAGGGCGGAGTAACCTCTAGAGGTTTAAGGCACGTCATCCTCCAACCTTTAAGGGAGGAGGAGAACCAATGGAAGCTGAACATTGGCTCCGATAAGTTGGTAAGATCTATGAGGCTATGGAGATCACCTTCGATGCCACGAGGATAAGGCTAGTTGCATTCTAGCTAGAGGGTGAATCCCAAGAATGGTGGGATTGTGTCAAAGCCTCAAGGAATTTAGAGTTAATGACGTGGGAAGAATTCCATGAGCTTTTCATGGGCAAGTATTTCCCGGCATTTGCACGATATGCAAAGGCTCGAGAGTTCCTAGAACTAAAACAAGGAGTGATGATAGTGCTCGAATACGTGGTTAAGTTCACTGAATTAGCATGTTTCACTGATGATTATGTGGCCACGAACATGGCCAAAGTGAGAAAGTTTGAGGATGGTTTGAAATTGTCCATCCGGGGTAAAATTGTGGGACCTCTCCTATAAGATATGGACTTTATGGTCAAGACAGCTATGGCCATTGAGAGAGAGATGGACGACGCACGGAGCATCCGGGATGCGGGTGTCAAAGATAAGAGGAAGAAGAGTCAACCATCTTCTTCTAGTTCAAGGAAAAAGTAGAGGACTTCTATTTCGCAGGGTTTTTAGAGACAAGGCCACAACTATCAAGGTCAAGGCCAAGGTCAATCATCCTAAGACGGGAGGCATTTCATGGCTGCTAGCCAGTTAGGGCAAAGGACATGTTTTTATTGCCACCATCCTAGACACTGGAAACGAGATTGTCCTCAAAGGCAGGGATCCCATAGTTATGGGACAGCCTAGTCTCAATCATCAGTGGGACGTTGGCAGACTTAGTTTGTTCCTCCTTACCCACCATGGGCCAGGGGAACCAGTATCAGTCCCAGGGCATTGCACGGGCCATTGCTACTTAATAATCAGGTCGGATGAGCCAAGGTATGGGTCTAGGTCGAGGCCAAGGCTCACGAGCTGGGACTTTGGGGACCCAAGGGTGTGTCTACACCATTACACCTCAAATTGAGCCTGTAGACCAGTCGATTATTCACGGTACATTTCTACTCTCTCGCTCATGGGCAAGAGTATTGTTTGATTCTGGTGCATCTCATTCATTCATTACTGAAACATGTGTGAAAGATTTGGGATTAGAGGTTGAAACCTTGGAAGAACCGTTGCATGTGAGTTCTCCCTTAGGAACTAGGGTGAACGTTGATCAGATATCTTAGGGTTATGAGTTAGAGATCTCAGGGATTCTACTCACTGTGGACCTTAGGGTCATGGACATGTCGGAGTTTGATGTCATCCTTGGGATGGACTAGTTGATGGCATACCGAGTCGTCATTGATTGTGATCGTAGGAGGGTTACTACCTACACACCAGATGATGTTTGTGTTATGTTTCAAGGGGATAACCACAATGCTTTACCCCAAGCCATGTACGATTCTAGATGGCACGGACAGTTGATGGGTTGGTTAGCAAGCCTTACCCTTGAGGACAGGGCGAGACAGGAGTTAGGTCTAACTAGGGCAGTTTGTGAATATGAGGACGTTTTTCCGGAAAAATTACCAGGATTACCTCTGCATAGGGATGTAGACTTCACTATTGAGTTGCACGTTGGTACATCGCCTATTTCTATGACTCCTCATAGAATGGCACCTAATGAGTTGCAGGAACTCAAGGTCCAATTACAGGAATTGTTGGACAAGGGTTTTATTAGACGGAGCACTTCACCTTGGGGCGCTCCAGTGTTGTTTGCTAAGAAGAAGGACAAGACCCTTCGGCTATGTATTGACTACCTACAGTTGAATAGGGTTACTATCAAGAATAAGTACCCTTTGCCATGGATTGATGACTTATTTGATTAGTTAAGAGGGGCGCGGGTTTATTCCAAGGTAGATATCTGCACCGGTTATCATCAGTTGATGGTCAAGGAGGCAAATATCCCTAAGACGGTGTTTAGAATGCGATATGGGAATTTTGAGTTCACAGTGATGCCTTTTGGATTGACGAATGCTCCAACGACATTCATGGATCTCATGCATAAGGTATTCCAACCCTATCTAGATCAATTCATCGTGGTCTTCGTTGACGACATCTTGATCTACTCCAAGTCTAAGAAGGAGCATGAGGGTCATTTGACGATTGTGCTCTAGGTTTTGAGAGACCATCAGTTGTATTCCAAATTCAGTAAGTGTGAATTTTGGCTTATTGAGGTGAAATTCTTGGGGCATGTGGTATCAGCTTCAGGTGTATCTGTGGACCCAAAGAAGGTTGAGGAAATTATGAGCTGGGAGAGACCAAAGTCAGTCTTTGAGATACGCTGTTTCTTAGGATTTGCAGGGTATTACATGAGGTTCATTGAGGACTTCTCCCGATTAGCTGCACCTATGACGAGATTGACCCAAAAGGAGGTCAAGTTTGAGTAGAATGACTTGTGTGAGAGGACATGCCAGGAATTAAAGAGAATGCTTACTTCAGCTCTAATTCTGATAGTTCCAGAGAAGGGACAGAGGTACACAGTGTATTGTGATGCCTCAAAAGGACGAACTTGGATGTGTTTTGATGCAGTCTGGGAGGGGTAATGGCTTACGGTTCTCTACAGTTAAAGAACCATGAGCAGAGTTACCGTACACATGACATGGAGTTGGTGGCCATTGTCTTTACCTTAAAAAATTGGCGCCACTATCTATACGATGAGCAGTTCTAGGTGTTCTCGGACCACAAGAGTCTGAAGTACATTTTTACACAATGGGACCTCAACATGAGGCAACGTAGGTAGATGGAATACCTGGAGGACTATGACTTCACTTTGCATTACCATCCCGAAAGGCAAATGTTGTGACTGATGCACCCAACTAGAAGTCACAAGGAGTGTTGGCTAGTATGGCTTCCTAGGAGTGGAAGATGCTCGAGGCTGTGGGATAGTTCAGGTTGCACTTTAGGGACCAAGCTCAAGGTACTTTAGGGAGTTTAGTGGCTACGCCTTCCCTAATGAGTAGAGTGATCGACTCCCAGGGACGGGACACAGAGATATTGTTCATCTTGGACCGGGTACGATCGAATACAGGTAACAAAGGTTGGGTCATGCACACAGATGGTAGTCTTCAATATAAGGGACAGGTTGTGTTTTTCCAATCAAGTAATCTTAAAGGAGATCCTCAAGGAGTTCCATTGTTCCCATTTTGCAGTGCATCCAGGTGGCACAAAGATGTACCATGATCTTTGTCGCCAATATTACTGGAGCGGGATAAAGAAACACATTGGAGATTTTGTTTGTTGATGTCTCATTTGTCAGCAAGTAAGGGCTGAGCACCAGAGGCCAGTAGGATTACTCCAACCCTTGGAAATACCTGAGTGGAAGTGGGAGCACATCAAGATGGATTTTGTGACTCGCTTTCCATGGACATCGAGGGCGCTGACCGCGGTGTGGGTGATAATGGGCCAAACACTAAGTCGGCACACTTTTTGTCTATAGTGGCCTTAACTCTACGAGGAGTGCGAGGTTGTACATACGGGAGATTGTCGATTGGATAGATTCACTGCGTATCCATAGTATCAAAATGGGATCACGAGTTCTGACTCATTTTGGAAGAGTTTCCAACGAGTCATGGGGTCACAATTGATGATAAGCACAACTTTTCATCCCCAGACGGGCGGTCAGTTAGAGAGGACCA
The DNA here is from genome assembly GCA_016808115.1 of Tetrastigma voinierianum. Lineage (NCBI taxonomy): Eukaryota > Viridiplantae > Streptophyta > Magnoliopsida > Vitales > Vitaceae > Tetrastigma > Tetrastigma voinierianum. The sequence goes on along the minus strand of JAEQBH010000706.1, from coordinate 147,045 downwards.
TCCATACATTAGAGGACATGCTACGGGCATGCATTCTTGATCTCAAGGGTAGCTAGGAAGAGCATTTACCCTTAGTGGAATTCACCTACAACAATATTTATCAGGAGAGCATACATATGGCACCCTATGAGGCATTATATGGGAGGTCTTATCGATCTCCGATTAGTTGGACAGAGGTGGGAGAGAAAACCACCACGGGTCCGGATTTGGTTAGAGACACCTCTAAGAAGGTGGATTTGATACGGAAGTGTCTTCTCATGGCTCAAAGCCGGCAGAGAGCTGGGTTGACAAGCTTATCGAGTGTTCATGTAGTATTCCATGTCTCCGTACTAGAATGCACTCCCGAGATCGAATCATGTAATTAGTTAGGCGAGCTTGTGATGCAAATGGAGACAACCCGAGGAGGGATAAGGTACATTTCATGGATAGCCGGGACCGGGTTTGTGAGGCAAGACTGTGAGGCTAGCGAAGGTGTTGTGGCAGCACCGAGAAGTGGAGGAGGCAACATGGGAACGCAAAGACACTATGCGTGCAAATTATCCTTTCCTATATGGGGATGAAGGTATGTTTTTAGTCATTTGGTATTAAATGACTATTTCATATGCATGTGATTGGATGTGTATGTGTGTGTGAATTTTAGGGACGAAATTCTTTTAAGGGGGCAAGAATGTTAAACCCAAGTAAATTTGAATTTTTCTGAAAATGGGCAAAAGTGTAAATTGTCGATATAGTACAGGTTGTAGACTTGAAAATTTATAGATCTCAGATGATGAAATATACCTCATCATTGGATTCGTCCGGCGAAATCTAGTTACCTAGATGAATTTCGTTGGAATCTAAGACAGTCGGATTTTTCATGAATTTCGAGGCAAAAACGGATCCGAACCAGTAGCGGACACGTAGTGCGATATGAGCCACTCACTTGAGACTTAAGTGAGGGGCTTAGGGGAAAATATCCCATTCTTCCCATTCTGATTTTCTGGCTTCTACGAGAGAGAGAGAGAGAGAGAGAGAGAGAGAGAGAGAGCCAAGCTTCTTTCCATGATCCTTGAAGCTCCGTCGGTAGGATTTCTTCGAGCCAAGAACAAAAGTTCACCGCATTTACAAGGGGTATGCGACATACAGGAAAGGAGGGATTTCGTCGAATATCCAAAGGAGGGGATTTTGGGAAATCAAAGATTTCGGGCGAGGGAGGCTTCCTACTCGCGTTTATACACTTTAAGAGGTAGGGATTCTTCCTACCTTGGTTTATTTTCCACTTTTTGGCTATGGAAAAGTTTTAGGGTTTGTTTGGGTGAAGGAAAAATGAGATTTTCGAGTTCCAGCGATGTTCTTTGCTAGGATAAGAGAGCTTCTCTTAGGTGAAGGCATGAATCTTCCCCAAGAAGATTGGCTTTTCTCTTAGGCGAAGGAAGACTGGCCTAGGCGAACCCCTTCACCTAGGCGAGGGGTGGTTCGCCTAGGCAAAATCGAGAGCAAAATTGGATGTGGCACTGGTCTGCCTAGGTGAGCAGAGTTTCGTCACCTAGGTGAAAAAGGGCTTCGCTTAGGAGAGCCTAAGAGATCCTGAGGCAGACTGCTGGGGGACTGTTTAAAGCCGGTGTGTGGCTTGTTTGGGGTCTGTCACATAGCTTGGTTTGGGGGCTATTGTGGACAGTTTTGTGAGCATGCTATATGCCACAATTGGTTTGATGGTCGAGAGTGTTTCTACTTGCCTTTGTAATAACATGTGTGTTTATGTTGACTTGATGAAATGTTGATATGTGTGCTCTTATGTACTAACATTGGAATGAATGTTTGTTTTGGAAATTATATGCATGTGATATAATTGTTAAGGATACAAGGTAAATTGTATGATTTATATTGTCCATATTGCATTCATTACATATGGGACATGACATTAACTTGCAATGGCACATTGCATTGCATATGCCCGAGAACATCACATTTCATGGGTGTTGGTGCATGGTTAGAATTCCAACCTAGGATTACATATTTTTCTTGGAATTGTAATGTGAATGTGAAAATTATTAAGTGTAAGCATTGCATGAGAACTTAGGTGGGGAGTAGCCTCTGTAGGAATAACTCTACTATGTGTGGCTCACCCTATATGGGATAACATTTCAGGTACGAGACAAGCGCTGGTGGGCGGCTCTCATCCGAGGCCGTGAGAGTGAAGAAAAATGACTTGTGGCATTATAATTACTTTTGTAATTTTTTTGTAACATTTATTTTTGTAACAAATGAATGTTGGAATGTAGTAATATGTTAAGAGTTAAACTCAAAACTCTTGTAGGATTTATGTGTGAAACTCGTGCATATTTTAGGTTCTGCCTCGCTTTGGCGAAGGTGGGCTTCGCCTAGGCTTACAGGTGAGGTTCTACATTGCCTAGGCGAACCCAGAACAACTGCTATGTGTTGTTTTTCTTGTTGTATTGTATTTTGTGCAAGATGGTTTTTGGAAGAGCTCCTAGCATAAAGGGGGCTCTATCCTTTTACATGAAATGATGGATCCTGATGAATGGGACACATGATGTGATATCGGGTCATACGATATCTATAGGGATTCTGTCTAGTTTGGTAAAATGATGGGTCTTAGTGAATGGGACATACGATGTGGTATCGGGTTACGCAATAGTCACAGGTTTTTCGCAGGTTAATGGTTGATCAACGGACCCCCTAGATTTTGGGGTGTCACACGAATCACCTTGTTGTTTTTTACATAGTGATCACAATCAAGGTTAAGAATGAAGGGAGCTTTTGTGAGAACTATAGACACTCTCACGTATTCAAAACAAAAAATTGAAGTATGATAATGTAACTTGCTACACTAAGTAATCATTTTTTTTTCAAATATTGCTACGTTTGGATACTAAGCTTAGTAGATGTATCATATCATTTTCAGCACCAGCTTTTTTGCAATGCTGGTAGCTATGTCTCTTCTCTTTGGAGACATACACAAGCTGAGGAAGTTAGTTTCCCTCTATATCATGAGCACCAGTATGTCCAAGAAAATCCTAAAAGAGTGATGATATATATTCCAGCTTTAGAGAGTTTGCTTTAAAAAACATATTTAAAATATTTTACACACACACACACACACACACATATATATATATATAGGGAATATCAAAAGGGTACTTGAAAATAGCATAACACACTACTTTCATAGCTACATCTAATTTAATGACCTAGAACCAAACATGTAGAATGGTTATTTTTCTCAGTTTTTCTACAAATTGTTGGCTATGTGCATTTTGACTTTTAAAAAGCCAATGTTTATATTATATGTGTTGTTTGAATTGTGGATCTTAAAGTGCATCAATTTTTAAGACTTATAGGTAGGTACAAAGAAACATCATATTCCATATATTGAAAAAGGTTAGGGAAACCTCACCCTCACCTCAACTTGAAGCAGATGGTCTCTAGTCAAGCAAGCAGCTCTGTGCAAAATTAAGTTGAAGAAACCTCATCTTCGAGCCAGCAGTGTGTCAGCTACCCTGACAAGGAGTTTTAGTATCCTATACAAGCAATACAAGGCATGCAAGATTAGTGGTTACTACAAAGTTGATTGGTGGAACACTTATAGCAATTGAACTGATTCGTTCCACAGTAGGTGTTCTGGAATCAACAAAATTTATAACCTAAATTCCTCCTACTGTCGTAGCAAAATCTGCTGCGGTATAATTATTTCCCAAATTCGAACTTCGGGGATGGGTTTTCTTTGCACAAAATGATTCTGATGATTCAAAATGGTGAATTTCAGTTTAGTTTGAGGTGTTATGTAAAAAACGAGTGAGTTGAATTGTTTGAAAATTGAAAATAAAATGAAATAAAATAAGAAAAAGAACTCCTTGAAGCGTTGGGCTATTGGGTTTGAGGTCCTAAGGTGAATGAGAGGTCCTCGGGTCCTTTTCCTCACGTTGGGAGGATGACCTATAGTCATTTCCCGAACCGGATCTTCATTTGGCCTTAAAAACTTAACCCTTATAATTTTTCCTTTCAAAAAATGGCATTTAATGAGCATACATGCTCCCAGACAGTGAGAACACACCTCCTAAACCTACTCTATAGTAACTAATAGAGGGCAACTAATCGGATATCAGTGGATCTAGCAATAAGCATCCACTGAACCCAAAAAGCTTTCCAAATACAGGTTAATCAGGGTATATTTAAGAGATTTAACACCAGAGTGAGGAAGTAGAAGCATAAATGATCATAGTGCTTGATAAAAACATGAGAACAATGTTTTACCTCAAAACGGTTACCCCGGTAGCCTCTTCTTCCAAGGATGGAGGGGTTTAGCCAACCATCCCTTGAGTTGTCATCCTCAAAGGGTGTTTGGCAGGCGAAAAAATGAGAAAGGGAGATAAAATGAGAAAAGGAGAAAAGCGGGCTTGGAGCTCTTTTAAAAGTTTCTTCCACTAAGGCAAAAAAGTCTCGATTCACAGTGTGTACAAATGAGCTTATACTTGCCTGCAGACAGCAAAATTACAAAATCAACAAGCGGGTTAAGCATTACAAGGACAAAATGGGAAGAAATCGAAAGAGGAACAAAAAGGCAAAAATTGAAGCGGGGCGAGCGAGGAGTGTCGCGAATTTGAGAAGTGAGCGGTGCGCGGGAAGCATGAGACCAGTGCAGCGGGAAGCAAATTTTGCAAGTTGCGAAATTTTCGCAATCCTACAAAATTCCTGCAGTGCTCCATTTTTATGCATTTTCTGCTCTTCTTTCGCCACAGTTCGATATGCAATCACGAGTTGTTTCGAATTCTTTGTGGCAGTTGACTCCAACATTGTAAAAATAGCTTACAAAAACTAAAATTAGCCACAAAATGCGATCATAGAATAGCAGCCAAGGACCTTAATGTACCAAAATCGGGTTATTACTAATTAGTACCGCAAAGTGCTAAAAACCTGCAATAAACAGGGTTCAAAATAGCATTTTTTGAGCACTAATCACACCCCCTAACCTACACATTGCTAGTCCCTTAGCAATGAAAGAAAGAAAGAGAGAGCAATCAAAACAAAATCAAAATTATGTTCACAAAAATGAATGGTATTTCAAAAGGTTGTGAATGAGTAATGCCTAATCCTGTACGAGAACCACCCAAAACCCTTGCCCAATAACTATCTCAGAGAATGAATGCCATGCACTGAGTATCAAAAGACCCTCCATCTCTGGGTGAATCAACCAGAAACTTCCACCAAAAACCTATGTGTTTGTTTGATCGCTTCAACAATAAACTCCGCAACCGTACTTCCCAACCAAGCTACCGCTTCCACTCAGACAATCACCAACCTAAATAGATCAGACCCACTCATTCCACAACTTTCGTGTCGTAGGGTGTAATGGTCGAGAAATCGACCTCACCAAAGTCCATGTAATGGGAATCTACCGATGACTCCTAAACTAATTAAGGCTTAGGCACCAAGTCATAAGGATCTTTCTCGACCATTAACTCTTAGCTCTTCACCCCTGACTCGAATAATTTCAAACTCAAAGACCTACAACTTGCTAAGCTCCACCCACTCACCCATGTAATGAAAGCACTAAGCTCAAGTGGGCTCCAAACACCGTTTAAGGCACCGGCTTTAAAGTTTCTCACTATATACCTCTCAGATCGTGCCTGTGTTTCAAGGCAAAGCTTGGGTAATTTTTCTTTTCTTTTTTTCTCTTTCTTTTTATTTTAAGACACATTTACCTCTTTTCATATACCTTAACCTATTAAAGAATAACAAATCCGGTGATAGGTTTTGCAAGTTTAGGAGGTTAGGCAGCCTACAATTTCTATTGTCTAAAACCATCCCAATGTGCACCGTGTGTGGTTAGCTAGAGGTGGAAGAAAAAGGTTTGAAAGCAACAAGAGTTCAACTGATCATTCACTCAACCAAGCATGGAACCAATCTAACATCAATAGAATTGGACAGTGTTTCAATTTTTCAAACTGTAAGCTAGGTAAAACACAAAAAAAATGGGTGCAAGTTTTGAAAACTGCAAGTGCAAGCTGTAAAGTGTGTATAAAAAAAATGACTATATTTTAGCTTTTCAAAAGCAAACTAACAGCTTCAAAAACAAAACAAACAACTATACAATAGGAAACTAAATAGAAATTCATTAAACTTAACAAAATAAGCTTGCTCAAAATGGAAACAAAACACAAAAAATGCCACTTCCTTCACTAACTCTCCCCCCAACCAAATGTCTCATCGGTCTGGCCAATAGTTCCTGATTGGAAAGTAGAGGAAGTGCTACCTCTTTGATGATATGTACACGTTGTTGGATAGGAGACTTCACAATCTTTCCATCGAGACCTTATTTACTCCATTTGGGCTTCAAATAAACAAGTTAGGAGAAGAAAAAAGAGGAAAAAAGTGGACCAGTTGGAGAATTTTGAATATTACACCTTCATAATAATTTCAAAAGTGTTCTTTCTGGCTATATTTGGATTATACACTCTCTAAGCTTTCTAACAGTACCAAAATTACCCAAAACGAAGTTCGGATGAAAAAGTTATAATCAAAACAAAATGGGGCTGCAAAAATGGAAGGGGTCGCAGGGGAATTTTCGCGAACTCCGCAAAATCAAGGTCATAAATTGGCTGCAAATTTTTTTTTTTTGATAAAGACTTTTTTTAAAGACCAATTTATATATATATATATATATATATATATATATATATATATATCATAAAAGACAAAAAACACATCAGAGAGGAATAAGGTAGTCGCGAAATTTCTAAGGTCACAAATCTTTCCGGTGAGCTTCCCTCGGACCTCCCCCGTCGCAAAATTCCGACCCTAACTACAAAAATAAACACATAAAAAATTAAGAAAAATTTCAAAAAATTGAAATTTAAGCTAAATAACAAAGATTAACTAAAAATTAGAAAAAATCTAAAAAGAAATATTAAATAAATCACAAACAAAACTTAAAGTAAAGCATATAAAATGTCCAACAAAAATTGGAGTGGTTTCTATTTTACTGCAGAAACCACTCCCATTCAGGTAGTCCTTCTGGTTCATGGAGGGTCAAGGAGGAGAAGTCCCTCCGCCGCTCGCCGAGGTGAGCCGCAAATGCAGTTGAGTTTCTCGCCTCGCTTTAAGTACCGCCTTCCTGGTGCTAGGAATCAAAGGGTGTCGAGGAGTGACTGATGCAGTTAATTCTTCATCAACTGCTTCACTGATCTTCATCAATTCTTGCTCTTGCTCCTCTACTGATTTATGCTTGCTGCCTAGGTGGAAGATATTAAGCTTCAAAGTCATATTGCCAAAGGTAAGCTGCATGACTCCATTCCGGAAATTGATTATGGCATTAGATGTGGCCAAAAATGGCCTCCCAAGTATGATGGGCACTTGGTTAGTGCCCTATGCCACCAGCTCCGTATCAAGAACTACGAAGTCCACCGGATAATAAAATTTGTCTACCTTTACCAAAACATCCTCAACTATGCCCTTAGGAATTTTTACCGATCGATCAGCTAAGGATAGAGTGATGTTGGTAGGCTTCACTTCCCAAACTTAACTCGCTTGTATACCGAGTAAGGCAGCAGGTTGACACTCGCTCCTAAATCCAGCAGTGCTTTATCTATACAAGTTCCTCCGATGTTAACTGAAATGGTGGGGGATCCTGGATCCTTGTATTTCACCGAGGTCTTGCTCTGAGTGATGGCACTGACCTGTTATGTTAGGAAGGCTTTCTTGTCAATGCCTAACCCTCTCTTGACTATGCATAGGTCCTTTAAAAATTTGGCATACGTTGGAACCTGTTTAATCATGTCTAGCAATAGGATATTGACCTTCACTTGCCTTAGCACCTCTAAGATTTCACCTGATCGAGGCCTTTTCTTACCTTTTAATGTTCGAGAAACGTAGCGAGACATGCTCTTCTCTTTCATCAATCTTCTTTTATAACTATACATGTCCTGCCCACTTACCTTTTCTTCCTCAATCTCCTCAACAAAGTTTCAGTACCGGCTAATCCCAACCCGCCTTCCACTCTCAGCGATGATAGCCTTTACATCATCCATCCTCGCAAGGTGGCTGCACTAACTCATCTCATGAACTCCCTAGAATTGGGCTGCTCAAGGTGAATCTTCCTTTCTTCGCACTCTCCAAAGAAATTGGTAATCCCGTGATGGAATATCAGAGATTATCTATTTTCTCGATTGAGATCACTTCGAGCCCATCTATTTTTTTGTTCAGTGGTGCTTTCCATGCACACTCGATCCAATCTGCATTGATTCCCTTTGTTCTTCCATAAAATCTACCACCTCGCTTCAAATTTAAAATAGCTTGTTTAATGTGATGAGGATGGTGGTGGCTATGGTCGAGATGAGAAACCAACCGGTTGCCCGGCACCAGTGTATATATACAGGAGATTTGGCTTCCAAGAGAGATTGTGGTCAGTTCCTCCAATCGGGATTATATGTACGCTATACGCATTTGCGGAGGCTTGCTTCACCAACAAACTCCGGCCCGATCGAAAACATCTCTTACTGCTAGAATAGTAGGACATTGCTCACCAACATTCATTTTTTGACTGACAAATGAAGCATAGCTTGGCTTGTAGAGGGACTTCAGTCACTGCCTAAACCTCATGTAGTCTTCTCCCTTCCAATTCTTCCACCCTCCTAACCAAGGTGGATAGCTTCGTCTTCATTTCCATGTCTTCTGGGAGTGAGTACATGCCTCCCCTTGAACTGGATGCAGGCCTCATTCTCTTTGCTTCCATGGGGTTGGGCTCATCCCATGCCTTAGAGGTCTCTGCTACATAATTAAGAAAATCCATAGCTTCTCTTGGATTTTTACTCAGGAAGTCCCCTCCACACTGGTTTCTAACAATTGCTTCACCAGCATCATAAAAGTGATTCACCAGCATCCATGTATCAAAGCCATGGTGAGGACATGCACTGATGGTCTCCATATATCTTTCCCATCATTCATAAAACTTCTCATTATCATTGGTCGCGAAAGCATAGACCGTCAAACCGTTGATCTCAGGCATGGAAAAAATTCTTCGTGAATTCAGCCGCATTCTCGTCCAATTTCCTCAGATTGTCCTTAGCCTTAAGGAGTCGAGCCACCCGTCTCGGCCCTTAAGAGTTAGAGGAAAGAATTTTAGCTTCACGTCCTGTGCTGTTAGCACTCCTCTTCAAGGTATCAGATACTTCCTCAAATTCCCGGATATGCGAATAGGGGTTCTCACTTTCCATGCCATGGAAAGTGGGGAGCAGTTGGACTAGGTAAGGCCTGACAATCATGTCTTCAATAGGAGGTACAATACATGAGGGTGCACTCACCCTTGGTGGGTGTATATGGTCCTCATCGTCCGTAGCATCGTGGGGGTTTCTCTCGCACCCCTCGTCGGGCTTTATCGCCCTCAGCGGGTCTCCACCGACCACTATTAATGCTCACTTCACAAAATTCTATTCGTGTGGAGCACTAACCCTTTCCACCGTCGTAGTGTTCCCCTCGCCCCATGGTGCATAAGCTGCTAGGCAAGCAACACAGACAGACAACCAAAAAGAAAGCAGGGCTACCAAAAAGGTTAATGTTAGCTAGAAATAAAAATGAAAATTCTATGTATGGACAGTATAAAAATTAAATCAACCCAGCAGTGAACTGCTAGGGGAAATAAAAGTAAAGGCAAAAAGAGATTGGAATTCACCAATACTTGTGATGAGGATCTGCCAAGTTCAACAGCCTTCTCTTACTTGTATTTAAGGCACCATCCCGCAATCCGCGCCATTTGATTCATGCCACACAGTGTTTCGTGAATCAACAAATTTATAACCTAAATTCCTCCTACTGCCGTAGCAAAGCTATCGCAAAGATAAGGCTCTGTGAGTTGAACTCGTGATGGTTTTCAGACAAAAATGATTTACAAATGATTCAAAATGGTGAATTTCGGGCCGATTTGGGGTGTCGTTAAAAATGCGGTCAATTGTTTGAAAACTAAAAATAAAATGAAATAAAATAAGAAAAGAACTCCTTGAAGCTATTATCAATTGAGGTCCTAAGGTGAACAGAGGTGTCCCTGTCCTTTCTCTCACATCGGGGAGGGACACCATAGTCATTTCCCGAACCGGATCTTCATTTGGCCTTAAAAACTGAACCCTTATAATTTTTCCTTTCAAAATGGCATTTAATGAGCATACATAAGCCTGCAGACAAAGGAGAACACACCTCCTAAACCTACCCTACAAGAACTACTGTAGGGAAATCCATCCCATATCGTGCTGGGATCTAGCAATAAGCATCCACTAAAACTTCAAAAGCTTTGCCAAATACAAGTTAATCGTGCAGAGCATGCAGAGATTTAACCCTAGAGTGAGATAGAAGATAAATGATCATAAATGCTAGCATTAAAAACGGAGAACAAATTTTTCATTTTACCTCAAAATCCAAGTACCCAAGAGTCTCTCTTCTTCAAGGATTGAGGTTTGGGTTTAACCATCCCTCAGTTGTCATCCTCAAGGGTAAGCTCAAGTGCTGAGAAAATGAGAGAAAGGGAGAGAAAATGAGAGAAAGGGAGAGAAAATGAGAGAAAAGGAGAAAAGTGGGAAAACTGGAGCTCTTCGCGCCAAAAGTTTCTTCCCTCGACAAAAAGTCTCGGTTACAGTGTGTACAAATGACTTATATAGCCACCAAGACAAGCAAAATTACCAAAATCAACAAAAGCAGTTAACTGTTACAAGGACAAAATGGGAAGAAATCAAAAGAGGAATAAAAAGGCAATAATTGAAATGGGCAAAGAAGAACAAGTCGCAGTGGTTGAGAAGTGAATAAAGGCGCAAGAGGCATGACAGGTGGTAAGCAGAAGCAATTTCGCAGGCGTTTAAATTTTCACAATCCCGCAAAATTCCCGCAGTTGCTCCATTTTCATGCATTTTTTCTTCTTTCCTCGTTTCGACCGCAATGCTAATTCTATCGAATTCTTTTCAGGCTTGATCGACTCAACAATTTTGGCAAAAATAGCCATAAAAACTACAAAATTAGCCAAAATGCATCGCAAGAGGAATAGCAAGGACCTTAACGCCAGCAAATCGCAAGCACTACGCCGATTAGTACACAAAAAGTGCCTCAAACCTACAGAATAAATGCGGGTTCAAAATAAAGAATTTTTGAGTTACTAATCATGAACCCAGAGTAGGGTTTGTTTATAGTTTTTGAAAATTATTTTATGTTCTAAAAAACAAGGAAAATAAGAAAAACATGTTGGTTTCCAATTTTTTTTTTTCTGAACACATTAAAAAAAACACAAAAAACACTAAATTTAAATAACAAAGAAGAGTTTTCAAAGAGCATCTTTTTTGGTGTTCTCTGTGTTTTCAAAAGTTTTTTTCTCAAGAACAGTTTTATAAAACAGAAACCAAACAAGCCCTAAGTCCTTGGTTTTTCTTTCCATTCCAACTTCTAGGCAATCACAAAATTTAAAACATGACAAATGGTATCCTCTAGTGATTTTACAAGTGACACAAATCTTTCAACCATAACCCTCATTGCACTTTTGATTAAAAGTGCTCCCAACATAATCTTATTAAAAATTTATGGGGTTGCTTTCAAGTTTAAAGTTTAAATCTTAATATCAAGAGAGGTTCCTTGATTTAGTAGTGTTCACGAAGGGATTGTAGTTTGAATACTTAACCATGTAAGTATTTAAGAAGGTTGAGAAGAGACAGCTTCCGATTTAGTAGTGTCTTACCTAAATTAAAATTAAGGGATTGTAGTTTGCACTGAAAGACTTAAGGCTTACCTTGGTGATGATTGGGAAACTACACAAAGAATATACTTATTTTGGCCTTTGAAGAAATACTAGGAATGTAGACAATAAGCAGAATAATTGCTTTGGAGGTTAATTAGCTATTATAAAATCTCATAATGATCATTTAGCAATGAGCCAATGTTGCCAACATGACAAAGGGTAACCTTACATAATGTTTTAGTAAATTCACTGTATTAGACATCGATGTTACCAGTCTTGTAGAATGAGGAGCAAAGGAACTTATAAGCACAAGATGATGAAAGGAAATGACTTATTTAAAGAAATTTTAGATGGAATTATTATTCTTATAAAGAATTTGAAGTGTTTGAAACAATATGCATGAGTTTCTTCAAGTTACAAAAAAGATCCAAAGCACTAAAGGATTTAGAGTCTAGAACCTGATCTTATGGGAGGAGAAAGGGTATTATGTGTAGATATATTAACTATCATAACAACTCACCTATTGTGACGCTCAATAATTTGGGGGTCCATTGATCACCCATCAACCCGCAGAAACCTGTGGATATCGTGTAACCCGATACCCCTTCGTGTGTCCCATTTACCAGGATCCATAATTTAACAAAAAATCGAACAAAGTCTCCTTTGTATGGGGAGCTCTATCCAATTCCCAACCTATACATTATACAACAACATGACCCATCCGGGGCCCAATATAACACACCGCACTAGGTCCATTTATGAGTAAAAATTGACCACACTTGACCCATTTATCCACATTCATATATAAACATGTAAGACTATATTAAAAACAATTCATATGAGTTCAATTACAACTCTTTACATATTAGTACATGCCAAAAATAATTTGTTCTAAATTATTTACAAAAATAATTAAAAGTAATTATAAAGCCACACGTTAGCTTTTTAACCCTTGCGGCCCCGATAAGAACCGCTCCATCTACAAGAAGTCCCGCACTCCTGTAATGTTATCCCGTATAGAGCTACGCCCCTAGGAGTAAACTTATTAGGCTTCCCACCTAAGTGCACATGCAATGCTTACACTTAACATTTTTCACATTCACATTATAATTCCAAGCAAGATATGTAATCCTAGGTTGGAATTCTACATATCATGCCATGAAATGAGATGAGACTCGCTAATGCACCATACCCGAGTCTTCACTGACTCCCATAATACCCGATTCTTTACCAACTCCCACCACACAATGCGATATCAATGTGTAATAAAATTTGTCATTGGTGGATTACATCCAATGATCTTTCAAACAAAATTCGTTTGTTTATAAAAAAAAAATCTTTTTGGATGTTACACCTCAAATGATCATTTCATTTACAAAATCATGTGTCTCTTGTGGGCAATGAATTTTCGAGGTCCCACCGCAGGCTTTGCATGCCTTCCAACACTTTTTGGACTTTCACCGTTGAGGAAACTGATCCAAATCCGTGGTCTTTTGACCAGGGAGTATCTAGCCCTTCTTACTATTATCACACAAGCTTTTTACCATTCATTCATACAGTGACTGGCTGACTCATCCAACGCAATGAGCCCACTCATCAATCACCCATTGTGGTGTGTATCTCAACCATGCACTCACACCCATGAAATGCTATGTTCCCATGCATATGCAATTTGGTGTACCATTGCATGTCAATGCCATGCCACATATGTAATCAATTCCATATGGATAATTTATCTCATACATCTAACCACGTATCATGGACAATTATATTACATGCATATAATTTCCAAAACAACCATTCATTTCTGGGCTGTCACATAAGCATACATATATCAACATTCATCAAACAACAATTATCAAGCATGTTATTACCACCAAGTAATAACACCCTTCAATTTCTCATACACTGTGCATATATACGCCCATAAAACAATTTCACACAAAAGTATCCCAAATGTTTGAATCGTGGTTACAAAATGTCAAAGCTTCCTTTAACCGCCAATAGTTCCATAGTCCTGAGCTTTATTTCAATCAAAACACTCCAAACACTTTTTTACATTATTATCACAAATTCAGCACAAAATCTACACAAATGGGCCAAACAAAGAATTAAAGTCATTTTAAAACAGGTCAAACAACCCCTTAAGGCATAAATTAACAATCCAGATAATTCTTTTTAATCCAAACAGTCCCTAAACACTTTTTGTGACATATTACACATAACCACAAATCAACACACAAAATCAGCGATAAATGGGCCGTAAAACGGCAATTAAAGTCGTTTTAACCCATGCCAAACAAGCCCTTAGGTAGAAACCAGTCCACAAAAGTAGGAATAAACCAAGGTAGGAAGAATCCCTACCTCGGTAAGAGGAACGTAGTGCTGTCTCGAGAACACCTCTTAAACTCCAAAATTTGATTTCCCTAAATCTCCTTTTGGATCTTCTGGTGAAATCCTCTTATTTTTGAACCCATGCATAGCCCCCTGCCTTATACAAGAACTTCTTCACTATCGTTCATAATTTCATCAATTAAACTGATGATTCTAAGAGAAAAATCTCGCTTCTTCTTTCTTCCTCTCTTTATCTCACACATTTTTCTCTAGTAGGAAAATGAGTTCTTTCCCCTCCAATATGATTTTTTTTTACCTTAACTGAAGTCCTTGACTTAAATGCTTTGCCCACGTTGTGCCACGTGTTCACGACTGGTACGGGTCCGTTTTTGCCCGAAACAATTTATTTCATCCCGGTTTAAGTTCAAAATAGTTTACACGAACTTTATTTGAATTATTTTCCACTTTCAAAAATCCCGTTTTTGGGGTCTACCAAATACCTGTCACCTTGAAAATCGTGAAAATTCTGACTATCTCGGAATTTAACTAAATTCGTCTGAGTAACTAGATTTAGCAAGACGAATCCAATGATGAGGTCTCGTCACATAAGGAGATCTAGAAATTCTCGTGCATGCAGTCTCGCATCAGAGGCCAAGAATTTATCAAGCTGGGCTCTTTTGAAAAAAAAAAAAATTCAAATTTACTCTGCCTACACTTATATTTATTCCTCACCAAGATTCTCAAATTCTATAAATGATTTCTTCCACAATAATTTTAGGAAAGATAAAAAACAAGTAGATAGAGTCAATCTTCTACTATTATATGATTTCTTCATCAACATTTAATCAATTTTTCATGCAAGAATCATCATCATCCCAAAGTTCTAGGGCCTAAACTCCGAGTCGTATGGTATCTATGATTCGTGATCACTGCACTCAACCGCTCTTCTCGCACAAGAATATCATCTCTATGTCAAGTGAAGGAAACATTCTAGCTGCCAAGGATTTTCTCCATGCTGTTGAAGAAGGAAAATATTTAAAATCTAGCAAAACTTTCTTAGCGCCTGGTAAAAAACCTGCAACATTTTGTTGAAATTTTTTTTTTACAAAATCCACTCTTGTATGCTAAAGACACAAGTTTCCATCAGTGTTAACTCTACAATTAAATGAAAAGTAAAGATTTGGTTTATACAATGAGTGAACACACCATGTACTTAGCTTCAATATTGAGCAGGGGTAGAAACAAAGTAAAATTATGGATATTAATACACAAATTCACACATGATTTATCCAATGCATGCCACTTCCCTACAACTAAATATCTTATTATTCCTAATAACTTAACATTCGCGCATCTATATGTGGCTTCGAGGAAATTCAATAACGCTTTCTAATTAAAAGAACAAATTTATCTCAAGTAATAAG
This sequence comes from Tetrastigma voinierianum, assembly GCA_016808115.1. Classification (NCBI taxonomy): domain Eukaryota; kingdom Viridiplantae; phylum Streptophyta; class Magnoliopsida; order Vitales; family Vitaceae; genus Tetrastigma; species Tetrastigma voinierianum. Next base: position 131,583 of record JAEQBH010000706.1, on the reverse strand, counting down.
AGGACTGAAACACGTAGAAAAAATAAATCTTTTTAATTTGACAAGATAACTAAGAAAAATTCTTCAAAGAACAAGCACACACACAAGGATTTGGAAACATCATGACCCGAGAAATCACATAGACATCCTCGCGCTGCCATTGGACATAAGAAGAAAAATACATCCAAACCATTGAATTCACTCGCAGAAATTGTTCATTCTCCTTTCCACCTTCCACCCAAACGAAAAAAAAATTAAGACAACCCATAACACAAGTAAATAAAACTGGGAGTGAATGTAGAGCTTGGTCGCAAATGAGTGGCAGACAAAGAGTAAGATATCTTTGGTCTGGCTGAGAGAAGAAAGATTTACAGTCAAAATGGCATGGTTTTCGACAATCTCTCATTTTATTTATATAGATAACCTCTAAAAAACAAACACATTGATTTTCTATAATTTAGTATCAAAAATGAAGATAACAAAAAAGAAATCCATTTTCTTTTTATGGGAAGAATAAATATTTTAAAAATGATAGTATGTATATAAAGATTTAATTGTGATTCACAACAACCATCTCATACACTCTTCCTTACTTCCTAGAACTCAATGCAAGCAACGTGAGATGCTGAAGATTTAATAAAAGACAAAGATAATAAAGGAAGAAACATGATTTACACTTTCTTAACCAAATAGTGGCAAAAAATGCTGTATCTAGTATGCTAATAGTAACCTTGTATTCATTATCAAAATCCATTGATCATCGATACTTTAGCACATGAAATTGTAAAGAATTTCATACCTCAATAAGTATATCATATTTGAATCCTTCGGTAATTTCCAAAGAATTGAAGATATCCCTAATTGATTTGACTCTTGACAGTTAATGTAAAACCGAGGAAAAAATGTCAAAACAGTAATTTGTCGCTGTAGTACAGGTTGAACCCTAAAATTTCTAGATCTCGAATTATGAAACGAACTTCACTTTTTGGGATTGTCTCGCGAAATCTAGCTACCCAGTCAAATTTCATTAGTTTCCGAGACAGTTGGAATTTCACATTTTTCAAGGCTTTGGGTGTCGGGTGACACATGGCAAGCCATGTGAGTGACACATGGCAACCCATGTGAGTGACACATGGAAACCAATGTGAGTGACACATGGCAAGCCATGTGTCAAAATGCATGTCCTTCTAAGACACATGGCAAGCCATGTGTCAACATACAAGGGTTTTTAATTGTGTATAAATAGGGGGGTTCACAACCATTTTATGGCAGAAGAGAACGAGAGGAAAGGAGAGAAAGGGGAAAGGATAAAAGAAAGAGAGAAAAGAAAGAAAAGAAAGAGAGAAAGATGAAGGAGGTCGACGCTTCCTCAAGACATCATGCTCCAAATGGGCTGGAACTCGCTGAATCAAGGAGCAAAGTCCGAGATTCGATTTCAGGCCTACGCTTCAAGAGGTAGGGATTCTCCTACTGCTTACTTCTAGCCTTCGCCTATTGTTTTCGGGGCTGATTTTGGAACCGCACAGGCGCGCTAATGGTAGCGGGATGGTCGTAGCTCCGCTTAAAGGATTTCTTCCGCATTGAATTTGCCAAAATTGCATTTACTGAGTCGCTAATATGCTCGTGGCAACCTCGCATGCTATTGCGTGGATTGGTGCAATAGTGTGGCTTCTAGTGTACTCCAACGTTGGACGACAATATCTTTCTCGTCCGAACTCAGATTCGCGTGTTTTTGGACTCTATGAAAAGTTCTTTGAGTCTAGAATCCATCCATATTCCAGTGATTAGAATTTAGTGCTCACATCATTGCCAAAATTTTGATCATAACACTAAGTGTACTAATTGCATGGCATGACATGCTTGTTTGATGAAATGTTGATACGTGTAATAATATATTGACATGTGATGAATTGTATGTGTAGACATGGCCATTACATGGCATGTTGTATGCTATTTTGTGGAAATTTTATTTCATAATTTAGCCTAGAGGATAAAGTGCTTCAATACTTGACTAAGTAATGATTTGTATGTGATGTTGATATATGCTTGTGTGATACATTGACATGAATGAGTTAATGTAAGGAAATTATATGCATGATTAATTAATCGACACTGCATTGGTGTTTGATTGGGTGGACTTGATTAAATGAGACAACGTCCAACAAAGTCGCATGGTTTAATACATGAGAATGAAAATATGTGCCAGGTATCAGCAAGAAGGGATATATTCCCCCTCGGGTGAAAAACCCGCCAATTATGGTCAGACATAGCCCCTAGAGGTGAAAGGCCGTAAGAGTGTCTAGGTTTGCGGAGCCCGTGGTGAGACACCAAAAATCCGCTACCCATAAAAAGACGCATGGATTTTCAATATAAAATTACCATTGGATGTCATCCAGAATGACGGCTTTTCACACTTGGCATAAGCATGTTTGAGGGAGTCGGTGAGGACTCAGGATATGGGGCATGATGAGTCTCATATAGTTTCATATCATGTAGGATTCCATGGGTGGGTAATCGTATATTCTTCATAGAATGTTGATGTGTGTATTATCAGGAATACTTAGTATCGCATGTGCACTTAGGTAGGAGTAAAATTTATGAGTTATCCTTACTCGGGCATCGTCAATCTCGGGCCATAGGACCCCCTTTTAAAAAGTGTGTTATGTACGTTAACTCGACCATCCCAGACCGTATGTGAAGAAAGCCGAATTGTGGCTTTGAGAAACCTTTTTGTAAAAAAAAAACAAGATTTGACATGTAATATAAGAGAGTTGTAACTCGAACTCTTATGAATTGTTTTGATAAATTTGTATATTGTTCTAAAATATATAGGCATGAATGGATCCAGGTGAATGGGACGCAATATGGTGGTATCGAGATATGAGATACCTAGGTAGTCCGTGCGTTGTCGGGTGGTTGTCAACTGACCCCTGGCTGGGCGTCACAAATGCACGTAGCCTAGGTACGAGTACCGAGGCTTGATTGGTATGGGTTTAGACATGACATAGTACAAAGCTTAGGTTATGAACGCCAAGGCCTCGATGTATGATACTCGTTGTCATAGCTTGGTATCAAAGTATTCATCAGGCATTCGTGAATCATCAGGTGATGATTATGTTACATAATGTGTGTTACAGATTGTGTGGATTATATGCACGATAGGTTTTATATAGAAAACGAATAACACTAGGGTTAGAGAACATAACCTTAGAGGTTCGGAAAATAAATAAGCATGATAGTCTAGGAACGAATATTTACTAATGTTTGACATTATGTATCACTAAGGAAAAAAAAAATCTCATCTTGCTAATTGACATGTGTAGATGGCAAGTCGTGGATGAGAACGTAGAGGTTATCCAAGAGGCAATAGTCAACCACCACTTGTTTTTTACCAATAGGCCTTTATAGAGGCTACGTAAGTAATCGCACTGCCACTATCGCACAAGCTAGTCCGGGCTTGGGGTCAAGGAGGGTCGAAAACCTCCGCAGGTTCAAAGGGCATCATCCCCAACATTTATGGGAGTAATTGATGGTGGATGACCATTAGTTCCGGCACAGTTGAAAAGTTTTGAGGCTATGGAAATTCACCCAAACTACGACATTTCAAATTTCAAGAGGGTGACCTGTATGGTGGATTGGGTCAAGACCTTTAGGAACTTGGAGGTAATGACATAGGGAGATTTTTTTACTCTCTTCATGAGCAAGTTCTTCCTAGCATCTGCTAGATATGCCAAGGCTCGAGATTTTCTAGAGTTTAGATAGGGAGCCATGACAAGATTTCAGAATACGGGCTAAATTCATCGAATTAGCACGCTTCAGCTGATGATTATGTAATACATATATACAAAGTGAGGAAGTTTACATTTGTCTCAAATTGTCCATCCGGGGTAAGATTGTGGGACTTCTCCTACAAGATATGGACTCTATGCTCAGAACAACTATGGCCATCGAGAGAGAGAGATTGATGACGCAAAGAGCATCCGGGATGCAGGTGTAAGTGGAAAGAGGAAGGAGAACCAGTGTTCTTCTAGCTCGAGAAAGAAGCAGAGGACTTTTGCTCCATGAGGATTTCAGAGGCAGGGTCGCGGCTCCTAAGGCAAGGATCAGTCATCCCAAGATAGGAGGCACTTCAGGGCTCCTAGCCAGCTAGGGCAGAGGCTGTGTTTCCAGTGCCACTAGCCTTGACACTTTAGACGGGATTGCCCTCAGAGGTAGGAATCCCAGAGTTATGAGACACCACAATCCCAATCATTAGTAGGGCATGCACAGATGCAGCTTGTTCCTCCCTACCCCACCATGGGCTAAAGAAGAAATATCAGTCCCAGGGTTCTGCACAAGCACCTACTATTTCCAAACAGGCCAAAGAGGCCAGAGTATGGGTCAAGGTCAGGGACAAGGCTCACAGGCCGGGATTTCAAGGACTTAGGGGCATGCCTACGCCGTTACACCATAGACTAAGCCTGTATATCAGTCCATTAGACAGGGTATGTTTCTGCTATCTCACCTTTGGGAAAGGATACTATTTGACTTAAATAAGATCGTGATCTACATTCATCGCCAGATCATGTGTGGTTAAATTAGGGCTTAGAAGTCGAGAGCTTGGAAAATTTTATCGTATAAGCTCTCCTGTGAACTAGGGTGAGTGTTTATCTAATATGTCAAGATTGTGAGTTAGAGATCTCCGAGATCCTACTCACTGTGGACCTAAGGTTCATGGACATGTAAGAGTTTGATGTCATCCTCGGGATGGACTGGTTGACGACACATCGATTCGTCGTTGATTGCGATCGTAGGAGAGTTATCGATACACAATGTAGTAACGGTAAGTCAGGCAGGTTTCAGGAGATAAGCATGGTTCTTTACCCTGCACCATGTACCATTCTGTGGTACCACGCTGATCGCATAGCGTTTCAACCACGGAGGACAAGGTGAGACAGTGGTTTTACTACCTCGTAGTTTGCACCAGGGATGTCTTTCTAGATGAGCAACCAGGATTACCCCCGTAGAGGGATGTAGACTTTATCATCGAAGTTACACCTGCACTCATTTCTATGACTCGCATGTGATGGCAACGCTGAAATGCGGGGGAACTCAAGGTCCAAATATAAGAAATGTTGGATAAGGGTTTCATTAGATCGAGCACTTCACCTTGGGGCGTTTCGGTTATGTTTGCTAAGAAGAAGGATAAGACCCTTCGACTGCAAGGTAGACTACCGCTACCAACAAGGTTACTAAGTAAGAATCGCATCTCACGAGATCGATGATTTATTTGATCACTGAGAAGCATGTGAGTCTATTCTTAGATAGATCTCCGCATTCCGCTATCACCGCGCTTGAGAGTTGTGAGACCGGGAGCATCCTAAAACGCTGTTCAAGACGCTGACACGAGCATTTCAAATTTACGTAATGTTTTCGACGACGAACGCGCCAAAGAACATTCATAGATCTCACGATGGTGTTCCACTCTCATTTAGATTAATTGCGGGTAGTCGCCGCTGGGCGACATCTGACTTACTCCAAGACGCAGGAGGAGCATGAGGATCATTTGAGGAATGTTCTCCGTGCCCCAGAGAACATCAATTATAAGCTGCCCGGCGCGAAGCTTCTAAGCATCGAGGCGAAATTCTCGGGACATGTAGTGTCAAATCGAACCCTAGAAGGCAGAGGCGCTTATGAGTCAGAGAGGCCAAAGTCGGCCGAGATATGCGCTGGGAATGGCAGGGTACTAACGGAGATTTATTGAGGATTTCTCTTGATTTTACCTATGATGAGATCAACTTGGAAAGAGGTTAAGTTTGAGTGGAATGACCAGTGTGAGAAGGCATTCCAAGAATTAAAGAGGAGGCTTACTTAAGCTCCTTATCCCGATAAATCTCCAAAAGAGGACGATAACTATGTATCGCGATGCTTCTAAGGACTTAGATCGGGATGCGTTTGATACAACCCGGAGGGTGGTAGCTTATGGTTCTAAGCAGCTAAAGAACCACGAGCTGAACTACCCCATACATGACATGGAGTCGGGCTCGCTATAGTCTGGCCAAGATTCGTGCCACTATCTATATGGTGAACAATTCGAAGTATTCTCAAACCATAAACTTATGAAATATATCTTTACACAACGAGACCTCAACATGAGGCAGCGCGGATGGATGGAGTATCTGGAGGATTATGACTTCACTTTACATTACCATTCGGGTTAGGCAAATGTGGTGACTGACGCACTCAGTCGAAAGTCACTGGGAGTACTGGCTAGTGTAGCTTCCCGAGAATGGCAGATGCTCAAAGTGGTGGGATAGTTTAGACTACAATACAGTGATCAGGCTTAAGGTGTTTTAAGGTGTTTAGTGGCTACGACTTCCTTACTGACTAGAGTGATTGAGTCCTGTGGATGTGATCGCCAGATATCAGTCCATCGTGACCAGTATAGTCAGTACGTGATTTATTGGGCCATGGCCATTCACACCTGAAGATGATAAATTCTCTTATGTGGCGCTTGCGGGTTCCCCAAGTGATAGATCTAAGAGAGGAGATTCTCAGGGAGTTCCATCGCTTCCTCGCTTCAGAGCGCATCTGTGTGGCACGAAGACGTACTCAAGACCGTGAGTCGATGACATCGGAGGGATGTTAAACATGTGATTTTAACTTCGCTCCTCGACGCCGTCTTCACACGCCGTAGGTAAAGGCCGAGCATCGAGGCCAACATGCTACCGCCCTAGAAGTAGCCGAGTGAGCGAACATATCACGATGGATTTGTGATCACATGCCAAGGACATCACTAAGCACGAGCGCGCGTGGGTGATAGCTGACCTGGCCTTACCAAATCGACACATTTTTTGGCTATGCGGATGACCTTCACATTGGAGGAATTTTGCAGGTTATACATACAAGAGATCGTTAGATTACATAGAGAGTGCGCCTCATCGACGACCAAGATCCTAGGTTTACAAACACTTCAAGAGTTTCCAGGAGCCGCGGGAACAGCTGATGAGATGAGCACCGCTTTAAGACCACGTGATAGGACAAATACCGAAGAGGACCATACAAGTTTTGGAGGACATGCTGCGGGCATGCATCCTAGATCTCAAAGGTGGCTGGGAAAAGCATTGCCCTTTGTAGAGTTCGCTTATAACAACAGTTATCAGGCGAGCATATGGATGGCACCCTATGAGGCTTTATATGGGAGGCTATGTCGATCTTCGATTTGTTGGACGGAGGTGGGAGAGAGATCCACCACGGGTCCGGATTTGATTAGAGACACCTCTGAGAAGGTTGATTTGATATAGAAATGTCTTCTCATGGCTTAGAGCTGGAAGAAGAGTTACACCAACAAACGACGATGACCTTTAGAGTTTGAGGCGGGTGATCATGTCTTCTTGAAGGTGATGCCTAAGAGAGGAGTGATCAGGTTCGACAAACTGGGGAAACTATCGCCGAGGTATATTGGGCCTTTCAAGACACTCGAGAGGGTGGGTACGGTTGTATATCGGTTGGCTTTACCGCCGAGCTTGTTGGGTGTCTATGAAGTATTCCATGTCTCCATGCTTCGGAAACACACTCTAGATCCGACTCATATAGTGGATTGGGGTGAGCTTATTATTGTTACAGATGGGACCTTCGAGGAGGGACCTGCGTATCATGGATAGTCGGGATCAGGTGTTGTGACGCAAGACTATGAGGTTAGCAAGGTGTTGCGGGCAAGACTGGATGAGCTGAAGAGGGTAAATGATGGGAACGCAAGGACAAGATGCGTGCCACTTATCCTTTCTTATTTAAGGATAAAGGTATGTTGTTTAGTAATTTAGTACTTAAATGACTTTTGCATATGCATGAAATTTAAGGGGTATGTGTGTAATTTTGGGGACGAAATTTTAAAGTGGTGGGAAGTGGGGGTGAATGTAAAACCCGAGAAAAAAAATGCAATTTTATTGAAAAATGGCAAAACGGTAATTTACCACTGTAGTATAGGTTGAAAACCTGAAATTTTATAAATCTCTTGATGATGGAACGAACCACTGCCGACCGTCTCGAAAAACAAAGCTCTACCTAATTGAATTTCGCTGATTTCGATACAAAGAGGAAATTTCTACAAGCCAAGGCAATCGAGTGTCGTGAAACATGGTTGGCACTGAAACGGTGACACATGGCAAGCCATGTGTCAAAATGCATGTCCTTCTAAGACACATGGCAAGCCATGTGTTTACATGCAAGGGTTTTGAATTATGTATAAATAGGGGGGTTCACAACCAGTTTATGGCAGAAGAGAACAGGAGGAAGGAGAAAAAGGGGAAAGGAGAAAAGCAAAAGAGAAAAGAAAGAAAAGAAAGGAAAAGGAAAAGAAATAGAGAAAGAGGAAGGAGGCCGACGGTTTCTTCCTCCGTGATATTGAGCAGCTCCAATGGCCTAACTCGCTGAACGAGTAAAGTTCTGAGATCTCACGAGGGCTAAGGCCCAAGAGGTGTGATTCTTCCTACTTTGGTTTACTTCTAGCCTTTGTGCTATTGTTTTTGGGCTGATTTTGGAACTGTGTTGTGCCATGTTAATGGTATGGGACGGGTTTGTAGCTAGTTTAAAGGGTTGCTTCTGAAGAAAATTTGGGTTGAAAAAATGCATTTACGGGAGTTTCCAAAATACTTCTGCAACCCTCGGTCACGTTATTGTGTGGATTGGCACAATGGTGTGGCTCCTGGTGTAGTCCAACTTTAGACGACCATATCTTTCTTGTCCGAACTCCAATTCACTCGTTTTTAGACTCTATGAAAAGATATTTGAGTCTAGAATCCATCCATATGCCAGTGATTGGCATTTGGTGTGCACATCATTGACGAAATTTTAATCATAACACCAAGTGTACTAATTGCATGGCATGACATGTTTGTTTGATGAAATGTTGATATGTGTAATAATATATTGACATGTGATGAATTGTATGTGTAAACATGGCCATTACATGGCATGTTGTAGGCTATTTTGTGGACATGTTATGTCGTAATTTAGCCTAGAGGATAAAAGTGCTTCATTACTTGACTAAGTAATGATTTGTAAGTGATGTTGATATATGCTTGTGTGATACATTGACATGAATGAGTTAATGTATGGAAATTATATGCATGTTTGATATAATTGACCAAGATGCATCGATGATATGCATGTTTGATAAAATTGTCGACATAGCATGCATCTATGGGACATGGTACAAATAAGCAATGGCATATTGCATTGCATATGCATGGGGGACATTGCATTAAATGGGTGTGAGTGCATGATTAATGAATCGACACTGCATTGGTGTTTGATTGGGTGGGCTTGGTTAAATGAGACAACGTCCAACAGAGTCACACGATTTTATACATTAGAATGAAAATATGTGTCGGGGATAAGTAAGAAGTGATAGATTCCCCCTCGGGTGAAAACCCGCTAATTATGGTCAAACATAATCCCCAGCGGCGAAAGGCTGTAAAAGTGTTTGGGTTTGCCGAACCCGCGGTGAGACAATAAAAATCCGCTACCCATAAAAAGGCTCATGGATTTTGAATATAAAATTATCATTGTGATGTATCATCCAAAAAAATTTTGGTTTATAAACAAATGAAATTGGTTTTGAAAATGATCATTGGATGTCATCTAGAATGACAGTTTTTCACACTTGGCATAAGCATGTGTGAGGGAGTTGGTGAGGACTCGGGATATGGGGCATGATGAGTCTCATCTCGTTTCATGGCATGTAGGATTCCATGTAGAATTGGCATATTCTTCATTGGAATGTTGATGTGTGTATTATTGTGTGAACATGGCATTGTATGTGCACTTAGGTGGGGAGTAGCCCTTGTAGGATTTATCCTTACTGGGCATTGCTCACCTCGTCGTGGGACCCCCTTTCAGGTGCAGGTTATGTACAAGTGATTGACCCTCATCCGGGACCGCAGGTGTGAAGAAAGCCGAACTGTGGCTTTGAGAAACCTTTTTGTAAAAAAAAAACTAGATTTTACACGTAATATAAGAGAGTTGTAACCCGTACTCTTATGAACTATTTTGATAAATTTGTATATTGTTCTAAAATATATAGGCGTGAATGGATCCCGGTGAATGGGACGCAATATGGTGTTGAGATATCCGATACCCAGGTAGTTCGTGCGTTGACGAGTTGTCAATAGGACCCCCGGGTTTTGGAGCATCACAGTTAATAAAGCCCTAGGCTCAAGTTCTAAACCAACCATTGACAAGGTTTCTTTAGAATTTATGGATGCATCAAGTTTTAACTCTATGTTTCTAATTAAAGTTTTGATATAAAAGCAAAAAAAAAACCCACATAAATGACATCAAAAATAGAAGAAAAAAATGTACTGATCAATAAAATAGAAGTATTTGTATCATAAGTTAATTCAAGACTATCATCTACCACTTTATTTATATTATTATTATTATACTTCAAAATACAAGATAAATATAACTAAAAAATAAGTTCCTACCTAGTTGAGTAAAGAAACACATCTAAAAAAAAATCTATAAAGCATCCATGTTCTAATCAACCAATAGAAAAGTTTCATAAAGTTAAAGCATCAAAAAGGTAAAACCATTCATCTCTAATCTAACTTGAAATCATCAAAAATATAAAAATTGTAATAGTAGTTCAAACTAATTTCAACATGACGATTGCATTCATTTTAATATTTTTTTTATGGTTGTGTTTACAATCCTTTCTCCAACCTTGCATGGGTTAGATTTATGACTTACAATTATTGCTAAATAAAATGATCTATTTTGATATTATAGACTTTATCAAATACTATCCATCCTTTTTCCTATCAACCAAAGAAAAGCTGATAAAAAATACCTTAGAATCAATGGATCATGTCTTGTATTTTTATTTGATGCCAATTTCCAAAACAAATACAATAAAAACATCAAACCCTTAGTGTTCTATTTTTTTCTCAAATATATGCTTGTTTTGTAGCATGATTGAAAGCTTGCAATTTCTTTAATAAAGGCAATGGTTAGCAATTTTTTCTAACTAATAAAAATAAATAAATAAAGCAGAAAATGAACACAAAAACTAAAGAGGACTTCGTTTATATTCACTTCTCTTTTCCACATTCTTTGAGAGAACATAGGCTAATAAAAGAATTTTCAACTTCAATCATTTCTCTTTACTCAATATCATTTCCTTTTGTGACGCCTCAAAATCCGGGGGTCCATTGATTTTACCATCAACCTACGGAAGCCCTGTGGATATCGTGTAACCCGATACCACATCGTATGTCCCATTCACCAGGACCCATCATTTCACATAATCGGACAGAACCCCCTTTGTGGTAGGAGCTCTTCCAAACAACCATCCCGCACAAATTACAGTATAGCAAGGAAAACAACACTTGGTAGTTGTTCCTAGTTTGCCTAGGCGAAGCACACCTTCGCCTAGGCGAAGCTTCTCGTCGCTTAGGCGAGGAAGAACCTAAATCCTGCACGACTCTCATACATAAACCCCACAAGAGTTTTGAGTTCAACTCTTAACATATTATTACATGCCATCATTCATTTGTTACAAAAATAAATGTTACAAAATAATTACAGAAGTAATTATAAAGCCACATGCCGACTTTCTTCACTTAAATGACCCTTGATAGAGCCGCCCAGTGCTTGTCTCCTTGCAGAAATGTTATCCCATGTGAATTGAGCCACACTGATAGAGTAGAAACTACTACGAGGCTTCTCCTACCCTAGTGCACATCTGATACTTACACTTTACATCAACATTCAAAGTCAAAATATGCCAATTCTGGCGGTCCCACCATGTCATGGTAGAGATGAGACCCACTCATGCACCATGCACGAGTCTTCTGAATCACCTTTTGATCTTTACCGACTCAGTACCAGAGTCTTTATACGGCTCTGCGCTATCTGATATGTGTGATAAAAACCGTCATTGATAGATTACATCCAATGATCCTTTTCAAAAAAAAATTCGTGTTTTAATAAACCAAAACTTTTGGATGTCATTCTTCGAATGAACATTTTATATACAAAAAACTACCATGAAGCAGAAGAATTAATTTCACAAGAAAAGTAAAGCGAATAATTTTAGTTGAAGATCTGAATTTTCTGAATCTGGAATGATGAAATGGACTGCGATTAGATTATCTCGCAAAATTTAGCTACCATGTGAATTTCATTGAATTGAGATAGTCGAGATTTCCACGTTCTGCAGGGCACCCAGAGTGGTGAGGACACTTGGCACACGATGAGTGGCTCACAATGCACCATGTGTCAAGTGCAGGATGCCTCAAACGATGAGCTTAAGTGGGGCCATAGGAGACATGTGGCACTATGGAATTGGATGGAAATCCAAAGTAGATAGATAAAGGGATAAGGTGATCTAAATGAGCAGTGATAAATTTACGACATGTGGCGAGAAACCTGCTCCCGGCTTGGCCTAACTTGGACCAAACGGTGGGATGGAGAGGAGAGGGAGAAAGGAACAGAAAAAGGAAAGGAAGGAAAAAAAATGAGAGAGTTTTAGAGAGAGAGATACCACCTTCTCTCTAGATTTCCCAACGATCGGACTGACGGTTTCAGGCGGAGCAAGAGGAAGAGTTCATCCACATTGCAAGGGCTTTGCATAGAGATCGGAGTTATGGAGTTTTGACAAACTCCAAAAGTTTGGGGTTTTCTCCTACTCGGTTATTCTTGTCTAAAAAGCCATGAAATATGGGTTTGGGAGTTGTGAGGCCGAGAACGGTTGTGTATTTCAATCCCAAAGAAATGTGACTGAATGCTTGATGGGGGTTGTCATGGGCCGATCACGACTTGATTTACGAGGACTGTTTTAAAGCGTTAAGACTAATTTTGGACTGAAATTGCTTGCATGTTATTACTTGATTATGAATAGTATGTTTGATGTGTGGAGAATGAGATTGTTGATGCATGCTAAATTGATGTGTTAACATGATTATTTGAATTATATGAAATATAATTGTGTACGAACCATGAGAATTGAATATATGAATTGGCATGATTGCATCCATAGGCATGTAGCATCGTAGCAAGTCGGGTGCGGGAGAATTGTGATGTTGAATTCACCATTCTTAGTGAATGGGTGTGATGGGCTCGGAAATGGGATAACATCCAAGATCGAGACCCACAATCCATAATTGGAAACAAAGATATAAATAATAATAAAAATCACGTGTGTTGGGCTGAGCAAGTTGAGGTAGATCCCGGGTGAAAGTCCCAAATTCACATGCGGTTAGACATGGCCTCCGGCGGTGAAAGTCCGTAAAAATGTCAGAAGGTGTACGTCGATCTTGTGGTGTGACCCCAAAAAGATGTGGCCCATAAATAAATAAACACACGAAATTTGACAACTATTCAAATGTGTATTGGAGGTTGATCCAATGGGTGAGTCACTGGGTGGAACACCAATGACTATTTTTCACACTTGGTATGGCATGTGTGAGGGAGTCAGTCGGGACTCGGAGTATGTCGTGAGTGGTTTCATCTCATGCATGATATAAAACATTCCATGTGTAAATTGCAAATTGTATGGAATGTGGATGATTGTGGTGTGCCATTGCATGCTCATTTTAGGAGGGGAGTAGCCCTTGTAGGAAAATTCGACTACTGGGCATTGCTCACCCCGTAGTGGGATCCCCCTTTCAGTCTGAGGGTATTGAAAGGCGATGTTCCTTTAGGGCCGCTTTTTGAGAAGAAAGCCGACATGTGGCTTTGATTATATATTTTTGTAAAGAATGTATGGAACATTCTTATTGATACATGTTTGTATAAAAGTGTAGTTAACTCTTGAGACTATTGTAATATAGTTGGTTATATTTTGGTGAGTATGGATGTATGGGCCTGACTTGGCCATTTTTAACTTATGTTTGAGTCTCGGGTAGAGACACTCATTTTGTGGCATTGAGACACTCAATGGCTACATGTATTCCGCGAGTTGACGGATAGTCAACGAACCCTTGGGTTTGGGACGTCACAAAACCATTATGCCTTTTGTACGTAGTGAAAGTTTGGAGTCTCATTGTCGGCTCTGCACACTGTCTACACTTTTTGGACTTTTACAATTGGAGTGTAGTAAACTAGTCTGCGTCTTTCACCCGAGGGAGTGTCTAACCCTTCTTGTTATTAACCGACGCAAGTTTTCCATTTCTTTCAATTGTGTGACTCTGTTGGACTTCGTCCAACGGTACCGAGCCCACTAATCAAATCACAAATTTCAGTGTTTGATCCTAACCATGCACCTACACCCATGAAATGCAATGTTCCCATGCATATGCAATGCAATGTGCCATTGCAAGATAATGTCATGTCTTACATGTAATGAATGCCATATGGACAATATAAACCATACAATTTACCTTGTATCCTGGACAATTATATTACATGTATATAATTTCCAAAACAAACATTCATTCAATGTTAATACATTTGAACACACATATTAACATTCATCAATCACAACCACAAGCATGCTATCACGTATGGCTTATGACATACTTAATCCTCCAAAAGGAGGCAAGAGGAAATGGCATCTAGGGTGCCCAGCATTGACAACCCCTTAACTTGGGACTCTTAAGTGGTCGCCAAATCAACGAAAGCGAGCCTTTAAACAGGCCACAATTCCTGCCAAACCGATTCTTATCAGTCCGGATTAATTCTTTTCAATCCAAATTGTCCCTAAGGGCAAGGATTTTAACCAAACAACCCTTAAATCATGCTTTGAGCATACCATGGACCGCCATGGCAGGTGCCATGAAACCTGACCACCTCTGGGACCATAAAATTCCCCCGACCAACGTAATGGGACTTCTACGGTTCGCACAAGCGAGTAAGAACACAAGGTAAGTGACCTCGGGCTCGCCTAGGTAAAGCCCACCTTCGCCTAGGCGAAGCTTTCCTTCGCCAAGGCGAACACCTTCTCCTAGGTGAAGAAAGTCAGGTTTTAGGCGTTTTCTGCCCAAACAGTCCCTTAACTCATTCCACCATTTTTAACCCAAAAATTAGCCCAAAGATAGGAACTAAAACCAAAGTAGGAAGAATCCCTACCTCTTGTAGCGTGATTGCACGGGTGCATTACAAGAAAAAAGGTTATCTTTGACATATATTATGTTGACTTAAGGTAATATATGTTAACATTGTCCATTTAAATAAGCAATTATGACATATACAACTTTTTTATACTAATAATGACATATATAACATTTATTGCATTGTTTCATGACTTATAATTTATAAGTCAACATATGTTTCTAAGTATACTAATAATTTATTTTTAGTAACAAAGTGAATGTTGATTTATTAATTTATTAATTATGTTTTATCAATTTTATTTTTTATTAAATTGATTAAACCTTTTATAGTTTATACGAATAAGAATGAAATAAACTCTTATAACTCATTTATTATTCATTAATAGTAATAAATAAATATTGTATATTAAGACTTTTTTATTTAACTGGATCTAATAAATCAATCATAATAAACTATATCATACTGATTTATTGATACTCCTGAGATTATTTTCTTAGGTGTATTAATATAACTTATTTTCATAAACCAATTTTCATCAATTTTAAATTAGAAATCAACTTATTTTTTATTTAAAATTAATTAATTAATTTACTATATTAGCTTTTTTTGCAATAAAAATTTACTATATAAGCTTGAAATTAAGATAATAGAAAATTTAAATTAATGTGTATAGTATATGCATTTAGAATATTTATTTTTTACTTTTAAGTTAACATATACAAATTTATATATTAGGAAATAAAATTTTATGCTATAAATTAATTATGGTAAATTGAAATTATAAAAGTTATAAATATATTTTATAAATGGGATGCAGAATAGAATTTAAATTTTTGGTGACATAAGACTAATTTTGGAGAAATCTAGACCATTCATTTTGCAACCTTATCCCCATCATTCATTTCAAGAAAACCTAAGAGAACAAAGCCTTTTCTCCCACTTCACTGCCGCCACCTACTCTGCTTTCTCTGTTCATCTTTCTTTTCTCATTCTCTCCCTTTATCGATCTCCAGCAATGATGTTGCTACCAATGGTGTTGCTAGCAACCTTGTTTATAGTCAAAAAAGGGTTTCCTTTTTTGATTATTTGGTTGCTTGGGTTTTGTATTTGTATGGAGGGCTTTGCTGAAGCCAGTAAAGGGGAAGGAAGAGGAAAATAATGGCAATAGGAGGAAGAAGATCAAAGAGGGTGAAGAGAATATTCCCATAGTTCGATGTGAACTGTGATGGGGTTCTTAAAAGAGAATAAATGGCATATTTAGTGGTGGTAGTGAATCCTAGGGGTAAAGTTGAGCGAGTTGGGTGACGCAAATCAGTGCGCAAATGTTCGGTGAGTTCATCGACGGTGAGAAGGTGCTCACCTGCGACGACCTGTTGAGGGCTTATGATGATGAATCACGAGGATGTTGACCGTGATTTCGATGTGCTTGTGTTGGAACTAAATTCTGATGACAACAAGGATAAGCTGACGTCTTCTTCGTCGATTGCAGTTGATTGTGCGATAAAGGGTGTTAAAGCCAGATAAGAAGCAAGGGATGGCAACGTGGGTGGAATCACAGAACCACGACATTATGTTCAAAGAGACTTGGAAAGTGGTGGATAACTTGAAGGTATTGATCTTTCAAATCCTTTCTTGAATGCTAAATTCCAGTTAAAAATTGTGTTAGGCAGTGGAGAGGATTAGCAAATCTGATTTAAAGGATAAATTTTTAGATGATTTGCAAGTCTTATCTTGAACAAAGAAAAAGGTTAGTAACGTTTATAGATTACTCTGCACTAAAATATAGATTAAATATATATTTTTATAGTGTTTCAAAATTAAGTCTATTCTTCCTAGGGTAGCTATTTATAGTTCAGAGTTACCACTAAACGAAATAGTAACTCAGAAGTTAGAGTATGATGGTAAAAAATATCTACCTTTTCATCCCTCTACATTATCACTATTCATTGTTTTCTTTCATCGAAAAATGTTGATAGAAATTCTTGAATTTCTTGTCAAGGAAATGCATAGAAATGAAACAAAGAGATAATGCTATGTTTCTTACTTGAACCGAAAGGAACCAAAAGAAAAATATCTTGATAAGATAAAAAAAATAGCAAAAACAAGATGTTTTTAAACCATTTCATTTTATCGTTCTTAGCTTGGGATGGGTTATCAGATTTAATCTTTTTAATTTTTATGATTTTTAAGAGTGATACATGGTTAAAAGAATGCATAAATAATTTATTTTCAAATTTTATATGCTCAATTCTCATTTCTATATCAAATTAATTATGCAATCTCACCAAATGTTTTATTGTTACAAAAACATTGCAATTGCCTTATCAAAAAAATAAAAATAAAAAATTGCAATTGAGGTAATTGTGCAACTCTTATTTTTTATTGCTAGTTACTTTATTCGTTTCAATTTTTGCTTAGATTAATAATTCTTTAGTAATTGATAATTAGGTGCTTTATCGATTTTATTCTTTTTCTGTGACGCCCCAAAATCCGGGGGTCCCGTTGACCATCGTCAACCTGCAGAAACCTGTGTGTCTCATTTCATGAGACCCATACATGAGTAAAATGACCCAATAGGGCCCATCATCAATACTCGTCCATATAGTTACAAAACCATACATTTCTATAGATCAAAGAGTTATTACATCACTCTTAATACAAAACATATATTAAAACTAGTTTTGTTAATATATACACAAAAGCATCTGAATCGAGCGCGTCAGAAGCCCGTTTGTAATCCCGGAAGCTTCTAGGAGTGCCATGCCGCTGTGCACAATCTTTGTACACGAAGGGAGGTCCCACGACGGGGTGAGCTAATCTTGATGAGATAAATTCAGCCAAATTTACTCGCTAGGTGTAGCATGCAAATGATTATTTCATAGTAAACGATAACCAATCCGTGCATACATGTTATCCTATCATGGAAAAAACTACATGCATGTATGAGACGACCTCTACATGCCCCAATATGCGGGTCAACCTCGGGTCCACCACCCGATGCAAGTGCCAATGAAATCAATATCGAGTTAGTCCCTGACTCCATCTCGCAATCCGTAGTCGTGTGATATTTAATCGTTCGTGTCTTTTTGGGCGACAAAGCTTTTATGTAGAGTCTGTGCTTGAGTCCCATACACCCCTCCAGGCATTTTTGGGCTTTCTCGGAATTAGGCTTATTTGTCTAACGAGTTTTTCGGGCTTTTCACACTGAGGGGTGTCTATCCTACTTTACTCGCCCGACACTATTTGTTTTACATTTTCATTTAACTTGTGGAACTCAATTGGACCGTCCCGTTCTAAGCCCACACGATTTAACGCAAAGCGCGATTACCAAATCGGTACCATGTACACACACCGTATGGCGGTGTTACCACACATCAATGCAATGCAATTTGTGCCACTACACTCAAACCCATGACCAATGTATGAAGACCTCTACATGCACATTCTACACCGTACACTATGTGTGTGCTAGGAACACTCATGTCTAATGCACACAACATTTCATATATTTAGTTCAACATCAACATACATGCAGTCATGTTAATATTCCACACATTCAAATTAGTACATCACATAAGCATGCACTACATCTTTTCTATCATTCAGTTCATTCATGTCAACACATCATTCAAGTATGTATTAACATAATTCCAACCATTACCTAGGCAAGTAATGCCATAATTCATATTCATTTAGACATAGTATGTGATCCATACAACCAATGCATATAATTATTTCCATCTTTATCACACCTATATCACATAATTTCACATATTGACATGTTATTCAATTGTAATACTTACATTAGCCAATCGGCCATAAATCAGTATGCTTGGCCTTGGAAATATCCCGGACTTAGTTTAGAAGTCCAGTTTTTGTAAATACCAAAGCATCTAACACGATTCCTGCTTTCCGGGGCCATCGCGACCCCGAAGCATCTCGATTACAAATCCCGATTCCACAAACAAAAGTTAAGAGCAGGCGAGCCATTCCTCAGCCCATCCCGTGACCCGGTGATGTTTAGCCACTTTGGTGAGCACCTTATTCTATTAAATTTTAGACTCAACGTGTGAAACCCGGGAAAAAAAAAAAAACGTATTATTTTTTCTTTTTTTTACGAAAATGGCGATACGTAATTCTTACGAACGTCTGAGACAAAACCTGATCTTTCTCTAGACCTCGGATGAAGCGAATCCACGCGTTAGAATCATCTCGTGAAATCTAGTTTAGACGAAGCAGAGCTGCGTCGAATTAAGGCTGTCGGTTTTGCACGTGTTCGAGACGGAATAGACTAACCATGGGGTGCCATGTGGCACTTGCATGGGAGACACTTGGCACATGAGTGGGCCAAGTGTCATGCGCCAGGATTCCATGACTTGGGTGGGCCAAATGTCGAAGCCACCTCGTGCATGAGCATGAAAGTGGTTGAAGTTGTGTATGGAGAGCGCTTGGTCTTGAGTTGACCAAAGTGTCGAACAAATGGATGTTAGGTGTGCTCCCCTGGGGTCAAACCAACTTGGTAGTTTGAGGGAGGATGGCAAACAATTCATAGAGAAGAGGAGAAGAAAGAAAGAGAAGAAAGAAAACAAGAAGAAAGAAAGAAAGGAGAAAGGGAGGAGGAAGCTTTTTCCTCCATTGTTTTCATATTTGGGTGGATCAAGAACTGATCCTACACACTTCAAGAGGTGAGGGATATTTCCTCTTTGGTTATTTCCTTGTTTGGGGCCATGGAAATGGCTTTGTTAGCCCGATTTTATATGAGAATTAAAATCTGGAAATGGCTGTTAGAAACTGATTTATTTAAATCTGGAAATGACTTTGTTAGACGATTTTTATAGGGGACTAAAATCTGGAAATGGCATTATTGAAGCGATTTATTTAAATCTGGAAATAGCCTTGTTGAAGCCGATTTTATATGATTAAAATAAAATGGCACTTGTTGAAGCCCGATTATTTAAATCTTGAAATGACTTTGTTGAAACTGATTTTATGGGGATTAAAATACGGAAATGGCCTTGTTGAAACTGATTTATGTGAGGGGATAAAAATACGGAAATGGTCTTGATTTATATCACGGATTAAATCGTAAATGGTCTTGTTGATCTGATGAGATACAAGCATGATGATGTTGTATGTGTTTGGTGTATAGTTGATTTTGATTTTAAGAGAAAAAACATGCTGAATTTCCTGGAGCTTTCCTTGCGTGCAACATGCGAATGTTCTAGGTTTTAGACCGAAGAAAGAATTTGGTATGTGTGTATGCATGAAAAACATACGAGAATTTTATGGGCTTTCATGCATGACTAACATGCAGAATGTTCTAGGTTTTAGGACTGAACTCAGGTTGGTGTATCCTTGTGTGCAGCTAACATGAAGAATGTTTCTAGGTTTTTTATACTAAAAGCTACGAGTTTAGTATATTATTGCATGCATGAAAAACATCTGCGAATTTTATGGGCTTTCATGCATGACTAACATGCAGGATGTTTTGGGTTTTTAGATCAAAGAAAATTCAGTTTGGTGTATCCTTGTAATCATGACTAACATGCAGAATGTTCTAGGTTTTAGGACTAGAAAACCAATTTGGTGTAATGTGAATAGAAAAATGCTGAATTTCCTAGGCTTTCATGCATACTGTATCTGGAATGTTCTAGGTTTTAAATGAGGAAGGCGAATTTGGTGTAGTATTGTATGCATAAACATACTAGATTTATGGGCTTTCATGCATGCATGACTAACATGGCGTAATGTTCTAGGTTTTGTGACTGAAAACTCAGTTTAGTATATCCTTGTATGCATGACTAACATGCGTAATGCTCCCAGGTTTTTATAATCAAGAAAACTCGCTTGGTATATATTATGGTATGCATGAAAAACATGCGTAATTTTATGGGCTTTCATGCATGACTAACATGTGATGTTTCGGGTTTTTAAATCAAAGAAAATTAGTTTGGTAGATCTTGTATGCATGACAAACATGCGTAATGTTCTAGAACTAATATGGTTGCATGTTATTGCATGTGCCGTTATTTTCCTCGGGTTTTTTGGCGACTAAAAATCAAAGTTGGTTTGGTGCTGCTGCTTTTGAATGAATGCCATGCGTAATTTTTTTCGAACTAATCGGGTTAGTGCATGCTTATGTGATGTACCGATTCTAATATGTGTAATATTAACATGACTGCATGTATGTTAAATATATGAAATATTGTGTGTTATTAGACAATACAGTGTTCATAGCACACACATAGTGTAGACTTGTAGAATGTCCATGTAGAGGTTTTCTCTTACATCGCCATGGGTCTCGAGGCAAGGGCACAAATTGCATTGTACGGTGTGCTGTGAATACCCACATTACATGAGAGTGTACATCGTGACCGATTCGCACCGCATTCGTGTTGAATCATGTGGGTCGGGAATGGGACGGTCACCCCAGTTCCATAGTGCTAAAAACGAAATGGAAAATGAAATGTGTTTCCAAGGAAAAGTGGGATAGATACCCCCCCTCGTGAAAACCCGAAACCCGGTTAGACAAAGGTATCCACCTAAGTGAGTTCGAAAAATGCTCTGAGAGGGGTAAGAGACCCGCGGTGAGACCCCTCGAAAAGTCTCGTTGCTCCAAAAAGACACGAAATGATCAAACAAATAAATATCACATAGACTACGAAGTTGTGAGATGGGAGTCGGAATTGACTCGCATCGATTCCCATCGGCACTCGCGTTGTGTGGTGGTCAGAGGTCTCACCCGGTACTTCGGGCCATGTACAAGTAGTCGCCCCATACATGGCCGTAGATTTTCCATGACAGGATAATGCAGTATGCACGGATTGGTTGTTGGTTTGACTGTGGAAAAGGATCATTTGCATGTGCACCTAGGTAGGAAATAGCCCTTATGTAGATTTATCTCTACCGGGGCGTTAGCTCACCTCACATTGACCCCCCTTCGTGTACGTGATGTGCAATAAAAGTGCATCGACGCTCCTAGAGGCCGGGATTATGAAGCGGGCCTGACCGTGGCCCCGGATTCTGTTTTGTATATTGTGAACGACCTAGTTTTAATATATGTTTTGTAATAGAGTGATGTAATAACTCTAGATTCAATAGAAATGTATGGTCTTGTAACCGTATGGACGAGTATGATGACGGGCCCTATTAGTCGTTTTTTATCTGATGTATTGGTCCCATGATATGAGACACACACAGCTTCCCCATGCTGGGATCAGAATAATGGGACCCCAAGCTGGGTGTCACAGCCTGGTATCGAAGCTAAAGGCTACCGAACACCTGGGCTTAAGTGGGGTACGGGTCTAGATTATGCCGTTAATATGTGTGAACATCACAACTCGTATAGCTGCGTTGAGTTTGAATTAGAGCTACTTTAAAGGCTCTTAAATTGATATCCAAATCATAGTTTTTTTATCAAGGTCTAGGTAGGAGGTTACCTAGGAGTCCACGAAGAGACGATTTAGATCCCCACATGTATCAGGTGTTTTCTCGGTTTATGCTTTGATTGTAACAAAAAAGGGCTGTTTAAAAGAAATTACGTGAATTATATAGTACGGTAGGATGTACATACAAAATGTGAACACTAGGGTTGAAAAACGTAACCTTAGGAGTTCAGAAACAAACTGATGGTTCGGATATTACTATATTAGTCGGCATGTGTGCTAGCTGGACACGAAATGATTCTAAACTGTCGTTTCGACCGTCAGAGATGGCAAGTGTATAATTCGGGGCAGAGGAAACGCCTGTTATTTCCGGTGATGGTCGACCACCACCGTTTGATCGCCAGGGCCTTCAAGAGAGGCTATGGTGTGCCGTAATAGCCACAGCCTTCACAAAGGCCGATGCAAACTAGGGAGGTCGTGGAGGTGCCAAGAACCTCCAAACAGCACACCATCCCACGTTTCACGGAGGAGGACCCCGATGGTAGCCGACCATTGGTTCCTTCAGATTGAGAGGATTCTCTGGGTTATGGAGATCACCTCGGATACTACTCGGATTACGCTGGCTTCATTCTAACTTGAGGGTGAGTCCCAGATCTGGTGGGAGTGGGTCACGACCTGTGGACTCGGGAGACTACACATGGGATGATTTCACCATCTACGGGGAAGTACTTTCCTAGCTTCGTTAGACATGCGAAGGCTCGAAAGTGTTCCTCGAAGCCGAGACAGGGACGAAGGACTCCAGATTCTGAGTACGTATCCGCATTCGTAGCTAACGCTTCTCGGGATGATTATGTGCCACCGACGCGCCAAGGTCGTGTGAAGTTCGAGGATGGTCAAGTTGTCCATCCGGGTAAGTATCAGAGGACATAACCTACAAGATATGGACTCGATGGTTAGTACAACCTGATTATCGAAGCGAGGTAGATGACGCCGTAGCATCCGAGATGCGTGCTAGTAATAAGAAGAGGGATCCAAGCTTCTTTCTTCATCTGGAAAGAAGCAGAGGACTCTGCTCCACGAGGGTTTCGTGGGGCTGGGCCGTGAGCCACAAGGCCACAAGGCCAGTCCGAGTTACCAGCCGAGTATGATATGTTTCCACCGCTATCGTACCGGACACATGGAGGTTTGAACTATCCCCGATACAAGGGTTTCGTGGATCGGGGACACCACGCCCGATCATCACGGGACATGAGCGCACTCGCATGTTCTCCTTACCCCAAGACTGCCAGGAATAGGTATCGGGCCTCTGTGGAAGACACGAGCATCGAGTGTTTCACGCGACCCGCCAAAGGCGCAGTATGCGGCCGAGGTCGAGGGCGTAGTGTACAAGCCTGACTTCGGCTCAGGGCGTGTCCGCCATTACCCGTTGCGTTGAGGCAACAGATCGTCGCGATTCAGTGGTACGCTTTCTACTCACTGGGCGGCGGTGTTATTCGACTCGTGCATCGTGAGATTCCTTATCATGCATCTCAGGTGAGAGTATTAGGCTTTAGAGGTCGAGACCTTAGACGAGCCATTTCATGTGAGTTCTCCTTGCTGACCAAGGCGAGAATCGACGATATGCTCCGGGGATGCAGTTAGAGATCTCCGGATTCTACTCACTCTGGTGATCTTCGTCATGAACATGTTAGGAGTTCGAGGTCATCCTCAGACTGGACTGGTTGACGGCGACATCGTTGTCATAGATTGTGATCGATGAGAGTTACCGCCACACACCGTATTTCCGCATTGTGGTTATGTTTCAGGAATAGGCAATGATGAGCCTCACCCCATAGTTTGTACGATTCACTTATGGCACTGGGTAGCTGATGGTCAAGAAGCTAGCCTTAATCGAGGACGAGGTGAGACAGATATGAGTCTACCCCGTGGCTCATGAAAGTACAAGGATGTATTTCCTGACGAGCTACCCGGATTACCTCCACCGGTAGATGCAGACTCGATTGAGTTGAGCATCCCGATCGCCGCCTATTTCTATGACTCCACATAGGATGGCTACCGGCTGGAGTTACATATGAGCTCAAGGTCCGTGATACTGTGAGTTACCCGGGCAAGGGCTCATTGCACTGCTACTTCACCACGGGTGCTCCGATTCTATTTCATAAGAAGAAGGATAAGACCCTTCCCGACTATGCATCGACATGCACGCTAAACATGGTTACAATCAAGAATCCTGTGATCCATTACCGAGGATTGATAACGACTTATTTGATCACCGGGAGGGGCACCGAGTCTACCTATAAGATGTACTTCAGACCGTTACCATCGCTTAAGAGTGTTGTGAGGCAGATATCCCTAAGACAAAGATTCGTGACGGTGATGGGCACTTTGAGTTTACTAAGGATGCCCTTTGATTGACAAATGCACCAATGCATTCATGGGCCTCATGAATAGGGCAACAAACTTATTTAGATCAATTTGTGGTGGTATTTCATTACTATCCCGATCTACTCCCAACCCGAGGTGGAGCATGATGATCACTGAGATCGCATTCACGCCTGAGGGATCATCTACAGGCGCCAAGTTCGCAGTGCGTTTTGGCTTGCCGAGGTAGGTTTCTCACACGTGGTGTCTTTCAAAGCGTGTCACCGGACTCCAGTAAGGTCGAGGCTGTGATGAGTCGAGAGACCAAGTCGGCCTTTCTAGATAATGAAGCTGGGATTGGCAGCAGAGCTACAGAGGTTTATAGAGGATTTCTCCCGGCCAGCTGCTTCATGACAAGATTGACCAAGTGAGGTCAAGTTTGCATGGACACCTATGTGAGCCAGCTCCAGAATCAAGAGGAGGCTATCACCCATCCTAATAGTCTTTAAAGGGGATGCAGGTACACAGCAGATCGACGCCCGGCGACTACCAGGGTGCGTTCCCGATGCAAATCCTCGGAAGGTTGTGGCTTACGGTTCCTGGGCGAATAAGAATCACGAGCGCACTACCCCACGCATGACACGGAGTCGTCGCCGCATTGGCCTGAGGATTTGGCGCCACTACTATATGGTGAGCGCCGAGGTGCTTCACCAATAAAGTCTCGAATACATCTTCACGCCAGCCGAGACCTCGGGTCACGAGGCAAAACAGAGGATGAAGTTTTTGGAAGATTACGACCACTTTCAGACACTATCCCTGCAAGGCAAATGTGGTGGCTGGATGCCACAATTAAAGTCACAGTGAGGATCGCTAGTATAGCTTCCTGAGCGGCGAATTCTGCCGAGATAGCGTTAGCCTAGATCGGCAGCATTTGATGAGTAGCTCGTGGTACCTTGGAAGTATGATGGCTACGCCGTCTCTCTACTAAGCAGAAGATAGAGTCCCGTGCGTGATCGAGGAACTAGTACATCCATCAGGGCCGAAGTACGCTTGTAGTACAACAGACTGCGCCATTTCGGCCATCCACACGATGGTAGTCTTCGTGATAGGACTGGTCAGGTCCCCCAAATGACCTGGATTCGAGGGAGGAGATCCTCAAGGAGTTCCATCATCCCGATTCGGCCGCGGCATCCGTGGCGGCCAAGATATCACGACCTTTCGCCACAAAGACATCGGAGCCGGGATGAAGAGCAAGAGATGTTTGGGATTTTGTCTCACTATGTCTCACGTGCAAGAGTCAATGAGCACCGTAGGTTAGCAAGGTGGCTACCCAGCCATCGGAGATAGCGGAGTGGAAGTGGGGAGCACATGACGATGGACTTTGTGGACTCACTTGCCGCGACATCGCGAAGCATGATGCGATATGGGTTATAATGGGACCACCTCCAAATAAGCTCCAAGACATTTTCCGCCGTGCTGATGACCTCTTCACATCGAGGAATTTCGCAGTTGTATATACGAGAGATAAGACGCGCTGCATGAGTTCCGCCTCCATAAGACTTCCGGACGGATCCTCTGCTTACTTAGTCGCCTCGAAGAGTTTCTAAGGCCAATGGGACGCAACTTTCGATGAGTACCAAGCCATCCTCGCACTGGACGGTCAATCGTGAGCTTTAGACTATTCGTGACTTTAGAGGACATGCTACGAGTACGCGCCCGGATCTAAAGGGTAGCTCGAGGAGCCCGCTATGCCCCTGGGGAGTCTCACTACACAACACCAGCCTATCAAGCGAGTATCTCGCATGGCACCCTATGAGGCCCTCCCTTTACTGGGAGGCCATGTCGATCACTCGATATAGCTCACGAGGTGGAGAGAGCTCCATCACTCGGTCCGTATTTGATTGAGACACCTCGTAGAAGGGTGGGATGAGATCCTGCGCTCCTTACCGCCTCGCAGCCTAAGAAAAAGAGTTACGCCGATATACGACGACAACCTCTAGAGTTCGAGGTGGGTGATCATGTCTTCGCGTGATGCCTAAGAAAGGAGGATCGATTCTGAACGAGGTTGTCGCGAGGTACACGGACCCTTCGAGGTACTGGGAGAGGGTGGGCGGCTATGTGACGGCTGGCGTTGCCACCGAGTTTGTCAAGCTGCTCATGAGGTGTTTCACGCCTCTATGCTTCAAGTACACCCGCATCCCAACTCATAGTGGATCGGGAGAGCTTATTTGATGCCGATGAGACTCCTTCGAGGAGGATCAAGCATGTGATTATGGATAAATGAGAGGTGTTTTGCTGCAAGACCGTGAGGTTTGCAGCTGCGCTCGTGGGCAAGATCGAGGAGTTGAGGAGGCGACATGGGAGCGCGAGGACACCGTGCGCCAACTATCCCTTCTCGCTTGATGGCCGCGCTTTCATCACAAAGTTTTAAATGACTGCTACATATGCATGTGTTTGATTGTGTGTATATGTGGGAACAAGTTCCAGACGAATTCCTTTTAAGGGGAGAATGTGAAACTCCGTGGAAAAAAAAAAAAAACTTATTATTTTTCTTTTTCGAAATGAGCGATCCGTAATTCTTACCCTGAACGAGACACGTATAAAACCCTAGATCTCTTTCAGACTCCTGATGATCAAACGACCACTGCTAGAATCATCTCGCGAAATCTAGTTGAACCAAACGAATTGCGTCGAATTCCGAGACTGTCGGTTTTGCACGTATTTCGAGACGTATCGGCCAACCACGGGTGCCATGTGGCATCTTGCATGGAGACACTTGGCACATGAGTGGGCCAAGTGTCATGCCCTTAGATTCCACATGACTCGTGGGGCCAGAATGTCAAGCCACCCTCACATGCATGAGCATGAAAGTGGTTGAAGTTGTGGTGCATGGAGAACATTTCGTCTTGAGTTGACCAAGGTCAAACAAATGGATGTTGGGGTGTGCTCCCTAGGTCAAAACCACTTCTGGTAGTTTGAGGAGAGATGGAAACACCAGAGGAAGAGGAGAAGAAAGCAAAGAGAGAAAGAAAGAAACAAGAAGAAAGAAAGAAAGGAGAAAGGAGGAGGAAGCTTTTTCCTCCATTGTTTTCGTATTTGGGTGGATCAAGAACCGATCCTACACACTTCAAGAGGTGAGGGATATTTCCTTTAGTTATTTCCGGTTTGGGGCCATGGAAATGGCTTGTTGAAACCGATTTATATGAGAATTCAAAACTGAAATGGCCTCGTTGAAACCGACATTTATTTAAACTGAAATGGTTTTGTTGAAACCGACGCATGGGACTAAAATCGAAATGGCATTGTTGAAACTGATTTATTTAAATCGAAATGGCCTTGTTGAAACCGATTTATACGAGAATTAAAATCGAAATGGCCTGTTGAAACCGATTTATTTAAATCTTCGAAATGACTTTTGTTGAAACCGATTTTATGGGGATTAAAATCAGAACGGCCTTGTTGAAACTCGATTTATGTGAGGATAAAAATCGAAATGGTCTTGATTTATATGCATTAAACTGTAAATGGTCTTGTTGGATTCCGATGAGATACAAGCATGATGATGTTGTATGTTATATGAAGCTGATTTTGATTTGCAAGAAAAACATGCTGAATTTCCCGGGGCTCATGCATGCTCAACATGCGAATGTTCTAGGTTTTTAGACCGAAGAAAACTCGAGTTTGGTGTAGTAATAGCGCATGAAAACATGCAGAATTTTATGGGCTTTCATGCATGACTAACATGCACGTTCTAGGGTTTTTAGGACTCGAAACCCGCTTTGGTGTATCCTTGTGTGCATGACTAACATGAAGAATGTTCTAGGTTTTTTGGCACTAAAGAAAACCTCAGCTTGGTATATTGTTGTACATGAAAAACATGCAGTAATTTTATGGGCTTTCATGGTGACTCCTACTGATGATGTTTTGGGTTTCATAGATCAAAGAAAATTCAGCTTTGGTGTATCCTTGTAAAAATGACTAACATGTGCAGAATGTTCTAGGTTTCAGACTCGAAACCCAATTTGGTGTAGTATTATATGAATGAAAACATGCTGAATTTCCTAGGCTTTCATGCATGCCTAACATGCGTAATGTTCTAGGTTTTAGACCGAGGGAAGACTGAATTTGGTGGGTATTGTATGCATGGAAAAACATGCATAATTTTACGGGCTTTCATGCATGACTAACATGCAACACGTTCTAGGTTTTTAGGACTCAAACTCGCTTAGTATATATCCCGTGCTGCATGACTAACATGCGTAATGTTCTAGGTTTTTATAATCAAGAAAACTCGCCTTTGGTATATTATGGTATGCATGAAAACATGCAGAATTTATGGGCTTTCTCATGCATGACTAATATGCAGATGTTTTTGGGTTTTTAAATCAAAGAAAATTCGCCAGGTTCTGTATGCATGACAAACATGCGTAATGTTTCAGAACTAATATGGTTATCGCATGTTATTGCATTGTGCCGTTATTTCGGGTTTTAAGACTAAAAATCAAAGTTGGCTTGTTATTACTTGAATGAATGCCATGCATTTTCTGAACTAATCTGGTTAGTGCATGCTTATGTGATGTACCGATTCGAATATGTGTAAATATTAATATGACTGCATGTAAAGCAAATATATGAAATATTGTGTGCATTAGACATGAGTGTTCATAGCACACATAGTGTGAATGTTGGTAGAGTCCATGTAGAGGTTTTCTATACATTGGTCATGGGTCCGAGTGCGCGGCACAAATTGCATCGCATTGGTGTGCTGGTGAACACCACATTACATGAGAGTGCGCATATGGTAATGACGGCATCGTGATTGCATGGAATCATGTGGGCTCGGAATGGGACGAAGTCAAATCGAAGTTCCATGTTGTTAAAGAAAATGGAAAATGAAATGTGCTCTGGCGTATAAGTAGGAGATAGATACCCCCAGTGAAAAACCCGAAAACCCGGGTTAGACAAGGTATCCACCCAAGGAGTTCGAAAAATGCCTGAGGGTGTAAGAGACCCGCTGGTGAGACCCTCCGAAAGTCTCCAAGGCCCAAAAGACACGGTAAACGATCAAATAAATATCACATAGACTACGAAGTTAGAGATGGGAGCTCGAATTGACTCAAGATCGATTTCCCATTGGCACTGCTAAGTAGGTGGTGGGTCGAGGTCGACCGTGATTTCGGCCATGTACAAAGGTCGCCTCATACATGCATGTAGATTTTTCCGCATGATAGATAACGTGTATGCACTGATTGGTTGTCGTTTGATCATGAAAGGATCATTTGCATGTGCACCTAGGTAGAAATACAGCCCTTATAGGATTTATCTCTATCAGCGTTAGCTCACCCCACACGGGACTCCCTTCACGACGTGATGTATGTGCAGCATCGACGCTCTCAGAGCCGAGATTATGAAGCTGCCTGACCGCGGCCTTGATTCTCGTTCTTTGTGTATATATTAGAACGACTTCCAGTTTTAATATATGTTTTGTAATAGGAGTGGCAATAACTCTTAGATCTTATAGAAATATGGTCTTGTAATCGTATGGACGAGTATGATGATGGGCCCTATTAGGTCAGTTTCTTTACTCATGTAATGGGTCTCATGATATGAGACACACAAAGCTTCCGCAGGGTCGACTAGTGAGTCAATGGGACCCCGGGTTTTGGGGCAACACACCAGCGCTTTTTCAGAGTCCAAGAACGCAACGGAGTTCAGACAAGAAAATTCTATGGTCGCCCAAAGCTGATAGGAAGAATTCACAAGGGGCGCGGCGGTACCTGGGCACACCCCCGTTTGCCATTCTGCTCGAAATTTTTTTGTTGTCTTGGAATCCAATGTTCGGTTTTGGACAGTCCTGAAACCTCATGAAATCAGTCTTTAACTATCACACAATCACAACCAAACCACACACATCTTAAATTAATTCTCAAATAGTATTAAACCGTTAGGCCACATGCGGCCCCTAGGCGTGAAACAACTAAAGCAGGGAAGAAACCTACCTCTTGTACAGCCTGTGTTCTTGTCGTCCGGTCCGCTTCACCGTGCACACTCTTTTCTTTTCCCCTCTTTCTTTTTCCTCTCTTCCTCCTCCCTTTCTTCTTCTTTTCTTTCTTTCCTTTCTTTTCTTTTCCTCCCTTTCTCCTTTCCTTCCCTCCCTTTCTCTTCTCCTTTCATCCCTTTCTTTTCCCTTCCTCCTCCTTCCTCACGCTGCCTCCCCCACGAATTGAATTTATCGTCCCAACCGAACAAACCATATTTATGTTTCAAAGGGCTATGCATAATGACGACATGGTTTGCCATGTGTCACCACATGGTTCGCCATGCGGTCACCCATCGGGCTCGCCATGTGTCGCCCGACACCGCCTCAAAAACGCCAATCTCCCATCGTGTCGAAATCCACCAAATTACTGGTAGCTAGATTTTCATGAGACGATTCCAATGATGCAATCCGTTTATTCATTCGAGATCTAGAAAAATCCCAACTTTTCTCCGGACTATTTCGGTAAATTACCGTTTTGCCCCCTTTCTTTTTTCCTTTTTTTTTTTGAAAAATTTAAATTCAAAATTTTCACGGGTTTTACACTCTCCCCCCCCTAAAATAATTTCGTCCCAAAATTTTCGCATACATACACATTCAAACACATGCATATGCAACAGTCATTTAAAATATTAATGACTAGAAAACGCACCTTCCCCGTTGGACAAGAAGGGATAGTTGGCACACACGGTGTCCTCGTGCTACATGTCGCCTCCTTGACTCCTTGGTGCTGCCACAACACCTTTATAAGCCTCACGGTCTTGTCATGCAAAACCTGCTCTCTACTATCCATGATACGCACTGGTCCCTCCTCGGGTCCCTCCTGTGATTTCTAACAAGCTCACCCTAATCCACTATATGAGTTGGATCTGGAGTGTACTTCCAGAGCATAGAGACGTGAAACACCCTATGAACGCCGTGACAAACTCGTGCAAGAACCCATGATGCAAGAACCGCCCACCCTCTCAAGTACCTCGGGCGGGTCCAATGTACCCTCCTCGGCTGCACTTTCTCTCATTTTTCAAATATGATCTCTCATCTCTTAGGCATCACCTTCAAGAAGACACGCATCACCCGCCCTCGAATCCCAGGAGGTCGCCGTCAGATATCACGTAACTCTTCCGCCGCCCCGAGCAAGAGAAGGAGACGCCCGAATCATACCCACCTTCTTCAAGGTGTTCCTAATCAAATTCGAATCCAGCTGATGTAGCCTTCTCCTTACCTTCTGTCCAACATATCAGTGATCGACATGGCCTCCCATAGAGAGCCTCATAGGGCGCCATCTGAATACTCACCTGATAACTGTTATTGTAGGCAAAATCTACCAAGGGTAAGTGCTCCTCCCAGCTACCCTTGAGATCCAGGACGCATGCTCGCAGCATGTCCTCTAAAATCTGAATAGTTCAAGCCCGATCGCCATCCGCTTGAAGACAAAGCGCATCATCGACAAAGCCAGATCCCATGGCTTCTGAAACTCTTCCGTATCCGAGCCGTGTCGAGGATCCGATCCGATACTATGAAGACTAGCACTCCATGGAATCGTACTATCTCTCGTATATACAACCTCGCGTAATTCCTCCAAGCAAAAACCCAAGAAATTCAAATTTTCTTAAAAGGTAAAACTACTCGGACAACCAAAAAATTTTTCTAGATCTCGCATTTATTGTTCGACTTCATCACCGTTGGAATCGCCTCGAAATCTAGCTACCACGAATTTTGCTCGAATTTTAAGATAGTAAATTTTTACATTTTTCGAGGCAATGTGGTGTCTGTACCGTGAAAACGGCTCGTGAAAGACATGTGATGTGAAAAAAGTCACCTATTACATGTACTCATGTAACACATGTTGCATGATTAGCGAGCGGATGAGATGGATGGATTAGATTAAGCCATGTGTCAAAAATCAAGAAAATGGGACAAGATGGGAATTAATGGAAATGTTAATTGAATAAGACAAAAGTTAAATAGTCATCTTCTTCATTTTGAAGAACAAATGGGCAGTGGACGTGCAATAGCTAGGTTTTTGTGATTTTAGAGAGAGAATGAGCTCCTTCTCTCTAGAATTGCACTATTGTTTCAGACTGGCCGTCGACCTGAGCAAGAAGCCAAAGTTAATCTATCACTTCTACGAGGGCTACGCAAGTGATTATTCGATTTGGGTGGAGTTCCAACAACCCCAAGAGGTAGGATCTTTTCCTACTTGTGTTATTCTTTGGCTAAGAGCCATGTAAATGGTTGGGGATAGCATAGATGCTTGATTACCGTGGTTTTCTGGCCTCAAAACATTTGAACTGAGTGGAGAAAATCCCCATTGTTGTGGCCGTGAACAGTGCCAACCCGAGGGTTTCACTGTTCATGTGAATAGTGACGTGATTATTGGTCTGATTTTTGTGTTGTTGAGTGATTCAAAATGAATTCTCAGGTTTATTACTGAACCCATGTGAGCTAATTTTATGTTATTGATGAATTTAATAACATGATTTGATGCGGGATTAATTATGTTAGTATATACATGTTTTATATATTAGCATGAGTTTGTCGTATTGGCATAATGCATTCTTATATAAAGACTGGGCACTTGTAGAATATTAGGAGTGAGTGCAATGACATGAAATTGAAAGAAAATGAAATGGTTTCAGAAAGGAATTTCGACTTATTTTTTCAAGAATCGCTTCGAGAGTCAGTCCAAACGTATCACTTCTGACGAGGACCATGACTGCTTTCAGCGTTATCCGAAGAATTCGCTCTGAGGGGTGAAGTCTAATATTTTACCGAAACTCGGTATCAAGTTTTCGAGAACAAAAAGCTTTTGTTTTGAAAACTAGATATTTTACTCGCATTCGACTTAGGCATATGTGAGAGCTCGAGGACCCTGATACGGGATCGGGTCATGTAGACATTCGAGGTTCATGTAATTGCTTGATGATTGTTTGCCATTGCATGTGCACTTAGGTGGGGGAGTAACCTAATGAGAAAATTATCACTACCGGGCTTTGCTCACCCCTCGTCGAGGGATCACTATTTTAGGCCAGTGGAGTGTGCTGTGAGGACGACGCCTCACTAGAGGCCGCTGTAAGAAAGCCTCTGGACAGGATTTGGTATTTACTTTTGTATAACATGTACAGAAACTTTTAAATTTTGCATATATGTTTTGGTTAAGAGTATTGTAATAACTCTTGAAATTATTGGTAAATAGTTGATGTAATTTCAGGAGGATTACGCACGGGCCCAAGTGGCCATCTTTACCGCACCGGACCCTGGCATGGTCATTGTTAATCACGACTGTGCTTTGCACCTTGCAGAGCCTCCCGTACAAAGGAGACCCCGCCCGATTCAGGAGTGGTGCCCAAGTTACCCGACATTCACGAGCATCTCGCAGGCCGACGGGTGTTGGTCAACCCAGACACCCCGGCCAAGGTCACATCCAGCGCAGGAAGGTCATCCGCACGACCATAAAATGTGTCGAATTTTGGTGAGTCGGTCCATTATAACCCCGCGACCGCATCGCTGCGCCCACGATATTTGTGGCAAGGAGTCACAAAGTCCATCGTGATGTGTCTTCTACTTCCACCGCTATCTCCAATGGCTGTATAGCCCCGATGGCCTTGCGGTTTCGCCGACTGCTGGGCACGTGAGACACTGTCAAACAAAATCCCCGACATGCCTCTTCATCATGTTCCAATAATACTGGCAACGAAGGTCACAATACATCTTCGTGCCACCGGATACGACCTGGGAGCAATGGAACCCCAGGATCTCTTCCTCAAATCCGCCGACCGGGGGACCGCCAAACCGGGCCCCCATATGATCAAGATTACCTCATCCGTGTGGGATGGGCTCCAAATCTTCATCCATCAGACCGACCGCATCGGGTCCCCGTATAGCGGATACTAGTTTGGCCGCCCCGCCCTCGGGACTCTATCACTGGCCGCAGAGACGCTGTGAGCCATTAGACTTCCCAAGGTACCTCGGAGCCCGCTCATCGCATCGCAGCCGAACTACCCCACTGGTCTCGAGCATCCGCTACTCCCAAGAAGCTTACTTCAGCGCATCTCCATGACTTTCTGGGCTGAGCGCATCATCCACCACATTTGCCCTACTGGATGGTAATGCAAAGTGAAGTCGTAATCTTCCAAAAACTCCATCCACCTACGCTGCCTCATGTTGAGGTCTCATTGCGTGAAGATGTATTTCAGACTTTTGTGGTCTGAAGACACCTTGAACTGCTCACCATATAAATAGTGGCACCAAATCTTTAGGGCGAAGACTACGACTGCCAACTCCATGTCATGTTTGGGGTAATTCTGCTTGTGATTCTTCAACTGTCGAGAACCATAAGCTACAACTTTCCCGGATTGCATCAGAACACGTCCTGGCCCATCTCAAGATCACACAAGACATCAGATACCTTGTCCCTTTTTCTCCCAGAGCTTGATAGGAATTGAGCCGGAAGTAAGCCTCCTCTTCAATTCCTGGAGCGCTCGCTCACATGAGTCATCCCACACAAACTTAACCTCCTTCCGATTCAATCTCGTCATAGGCGCTGCTAACCGGGAAAAATCCTCTATAAACCTCTCTCTTATAATAATCTCACCGGGGTCCTGGAAGAAACTACGATCTCGCCACCTACTGCCCTCCCCAAGTCATCACAAATTTCAACCTTCCTGTGGTCTACATCGATATGCTTGAAGTTGACACCACATGTCCTAAGAAACCCACCTCAATAAGCTAAAACTCGCACTTACTCGAATCCTGGCACAAATGATAGATCCCCTCGTGCCGTAGTGCACGATTCTTCAAGTGATCCTCTCATGCTCCACCTCCGATTGGGAGTAGATCAGATGTGGTCAACAAAGCACCACCACAAATTGGATCTAACAGTATTGGAACACCTTATTCACGAGGTCCATGAATGTCACAGCAGATCTCTACAATCCAAAGGGCATCACCGTAAACTGGTGTTCCATACCTCGCATCCCGAATTACGCCTTTAGGATGTCTCACACCCTAACTTCAACTTTATGGTAACCAAAGGGCAAAGGCTGGTCTTGGAGTAGACTCGCGCCCTCCTCAATTGATCAAACAAGTCATCAATCCTTAGTAATGGATACCGATTCTTGATTATAACCCTATTCAACTGTCTGTAATCGATGCATAATCGAAGGGTCTTATCCTTCTTCTTCGCAAATAGAACCAGAGTGCCCATGGTGAAGTGCCCTGGCTCACTGAACTCCCGCCTAGGTAACTCCTCAGATTCATCCACAGCCCTTAACTCAAACCTGCCATATCCTATGCAGAATCATAGAAATGTGGGGCAACGTACTCAGGATGCAACTCAACGCGAAGTCTACATCCCTTCATGGAGGTGGTCCCGCAGGCTCGTCCCGAAAAACATCCTCGGCTCGCAAACCACCGGTGTAATCACATCCCATCTCACCTTGTCCTCCGTGGTAAGGCCAGCTAGCCAACCCGCCAATCGCTCTGCGCCATCGCGGAATCGCATACGCATGGAGTGAAGTAGAATGCGCTCATTCCCTTGAAACACAAACACAAGTACCGCTCCGTGTGCGAGCAACTCTGGCGTCGATCACAATCTATAACAACCCGATGTGCCGTTAACCAGTCCATCCCGAGGATGACCTCGAACTCTTACATGTCCATGACCCGAAGGTCCACCGTGAGTAGAATCCCGAAGATCTCTAACTCACATCCCCGACATATCCTATCAATTCTCGCCTTAGTCCCTAGGGGAGAACTCACATGCAATGGCTCGTCTAAGGTCTCAACCTCTAAGCCCCAATATCACACAAGATGCAACAATAAAGGAAACGAGATTCACCCGAGTCAAATAACACCCTTGCCCACAAAGCAAGAGTAGAAACGCACTCAATCACTCACCGACCGCCGGGCTTCGTCATGGAAAATTTATGGATATGCCCTCGAGCCCTCAAGCCCTAAATGCCAGACACTGGCCCTCGACCGACCCATACTCCGCCCTTTAGCTTGTCTGTGAAACACCCGATGCTCGTGTCACACCATGAGATCGAGCACTGCTCGGCCGTCTGCAGCAGGGTAAGGAGGAAATATACCGAAGCCCGGCTTCATGTCCCACCGAAGATCTGGACTATGGTGTCCCCGATCCGAACCCCGCCAGACCGCGACAACCATACCTTTATGTGTCCCGGCTGACGGCAAGTGGAAACATGTTCTCTTACCCAAATGACCGGTAACCCTGACCGCCTCGACCGTTAGGGTCGCGGCCCCGCCCTTAAAATCCTCGTGGAACAGAAGTCCTTTGATTCTTTCTCGAGCCTGAAGAAGAAGCTTTGCTCCCTCTCTTCCTACCACTAACACCAGTATCTTGGATTCTACAAGCGTTATCTACCTCTCGCTTAATGATCAAGGATGTACTGACCATCGAGTTCATATCTTGTAGGTTATGTCCTACAATCTTACCCCGGATGGACAACTTCAGCCCATCCTCGAATTTCCACCACGCCAAGGGCCACATAGTCATCTCCGAAACGTGCCAACTCTGTGAATCTAGCTACATACTCGAGTACAGTCATCGTCCCCTGTCTCAGCTCAAGGAAATCTCGGGCCTTCACATGTTTAGCAGAAACCAGAAAGTACTTCACCATGAATAGTCTACGAAAATCATCCCATGTCATAGTTTCCAAGTCCCTAGAAGTCGTGACCCACTCCCACCGATCCGGGATCTCCCTCTGCTTCGAATGAAGACAAAGATAATTCAGTAGTATCCGAGGTGATCCCATAGCCCGGAGAATCCTTCAATCTCCACGGGAATCCAATGCGGGTCGGTTACCATCGGGTCCCTCCTCCCGCGAACCCGCCTGAGGATACGTGCCTCAACTTTAGAGGTTACTGGCACCACCTTGACCTCTAGCTGCATTAGCTTGTGCAACAGTGGCTATCGCAGCACCCATGGCCTCTATGAAGGCCTGCTGATCAAAAACCGATGGCGGTCGACCATCGCCTCGTGGACGACCTCTACGCCCTCGTCCTCTACTTGCCATCTCCACAAGTCAAACAACAAGTTTAGAATCATTTTCGTGTCCTACTATTAGTTGTCAACCAATAATAAGCCTAATATCTCAAACCATCCGTTCGTTTCCCAAACTCCTAAGGTTACATTTCTCAACCCTAGTGTTCGCATTTCCTATATACGTCCTACCACGTATATAATTCACATAGTTTGTAACACACAATCACGCACATCCAATCAAAGTATACACAAGAAAAACACAATGGCGTCGTGATCTAACTCGTCCCAGGCCTAAGTAATCTCACCTAGACCACATAAAAACTATGATCCGACACGCTATCAGTACTCCTTCCCAATCAAGTCTCGACACCGTCGTGACGCCTTATACCTTAACAATGACCATGGCTCAAGCCCAAGCTCCTCAAGCTCCCAGGTACTGCATCTGGCACAAAGATAATGCCTGTGACGCCCCAAAATCCGAGGGTCCCATCGATCACCGTAAACCTACTGAAACCCGTGTGTCTCAGCATCATAAGACCCATACATGAGTAAAATGACCCAATAGGCCCATCATCCATACTCTTCCAGTTACAAGCATAAAACCATACATATTTCTATAAATCAAAGAGTTATTACATCACTCTTAATACAAAACATATGGTTAAAAAACTAGTTTGTTCTAATATATACACAAAATATAAATTCATGCCACACCCAAATTCCGCTTCATAATCCTGGCCTCTAAGGAGCGTCGTTTGCCTGTACCTGTCTTGTATCTGAAAGGGGGGTCCCACGACAAGGTGAGCTAATGCCTAGTAGAGATAAATCCAACAAGGGCTACTCCCCACCTAGGTGCACATGCAAATGATTATTTCACAATCAAACCAACAACCAATCCATGCATACATGTTGCCCTATCATGGAAAAAAAATTACATGCATGTATGAGACGACACTCTACATGCCCCATGTAACAAAATAACCTCCGACCACCACTCCAATGTGTTACTAAATGGAAATCAATATCGAGTCGGCCCCGACTCCCATCTCACAAACCCATAGTCTATGTGATATTTATTTAATCGCTTCGTGTCTTTTGGGCAAATTAATCCTCTCCGAGGTCCACTCTTTGGTCTCTGCACCCTCCGACATTTTCTGACTCTTTCACTCACTGGATGTCATGTTTCCAACCCTGTGTTTTCAGACTTTTCACCCGAGGGTGCCTTGGTCCCCTACTACACGCCCGACACTATTTGTTTTACATTTTCATTTAACACTATGGAACTCAATTGGACTTCATCCCATTCCTCAGCCCACACGATTCAGCACCAAACGCAGTACCAAATCAGTACCATGTACACACACCCATGTAACGCGGTGTTACCACACACCAATGCAATGCAATTTGTGCCACTGCACTCAAACCCATGACCAATGTATGAAGACTCTACATGAATATTCTACACTGTACACTATGTGCGGGTGTTAGAACACTCATGTCTAATGTGCACAATATTTCATATATTTAGTTCAACATCAACATACATGCAGTCATGTTAATATTCCACACATTCAAATCAGTACATCACATAAGCATGCACTACATCTTTTCTATCATTTAGTTCATTCATGTCAACACATCATTCAAGCATGTATTAAACATACTCCAACCATTTTAGCAAGTAATGTCATAATTCATATTCCCGGGTTGAGACATAGTATGTCAGTCATACAACCCAATGCATATAATTATTTCCATCTTTATCACACCTATATCACATAATTTCACATATTAAACATGTTATTCAATTTATGGCAATAACACACATTAGCCATTCCCGGCCATAAATCCGACCACTCTTGGCCTTGGAAATAATCTGGACCTAGTTCAAAAAGTCCATGTAAATACCACATAAAACATCTAACACACAATTCCTCGCCAAAGCCATAATGCCAGCCTCAAGCATCTCGCCACAAACCGATTCCAAAATGTGTTTTGAGAAACCGTGAATCTGACTCATTCTCAACCGCCCACATGACCTAACCCAATGTTCAGCCCTTGTTTTGGCTGAGAAATTTATTTTATTATATTCTAGACTCAACGAAGCCCAGAGTCCAGAACGTGCAAATCGGATTGACAGAAAGCGGGCGACGTCCGTTGATGCGTCAATCACAAGGGTGTGCGGAAATCGCACACCCCGCTTCGCCATTATGCCTGGGATTTTTTTGTCGTCTGAACACAATGTTCTGCTTTGGACGCCTCAAAAACCTCGTGAAATCGATTCGACCATCACACAATCACAACTGTAACCCCACACACACACATACCTCCAGTCCCACCCGAACAAATATGAACCGTTAGGCCATTACGTGGCCCCTAGGGCAAAATAACCAGTGAATAAACCTACCCTCTCAGAATACAGCTCCGGTTCTTTCTGTCGCCCTGGTCTACCTCACTCGCGCAACACTCCTTTCTTTTTCCTTTCTTCTCTTTCTCCCATTTCTTCTTCTCTTTCTCTTCTTCCTTTTCTTTTTCCTCCCTTCTCCTTTCCTTTCCTCCCTTCTCCCCTCTCTCTCCTTTCCTCCCTTTCTTTCCCCCTTCCTCCTCCTCCTTGCTGCTCCCCCCACAAACTGAATTTGCTGCCCTCCAAACTGAATGGGAACTCCCATATTTATAGGTTTCAAAAGGGCCATGCATGATGACACATGGCTTGCCATGTGTCCTACATGCATAGGCCTTTTCCATGCAATCACTCACATTGGTTTCCATGTGTCACTCACATGGTTTGCCATGTGTCACCTACATGGCTCGCCATGTGTCGCTTGACACTCTTTGCCTCAAAATACGTGAAATTCGACCCGGCCTCGTGAACTCAATGAAATTCGACTGAGTAGCTAGATTTTCACGCAGTGACTCCATCTGAACCTGATACAATCTCGCTTCTAGTCATCCGAGATCTAGAAATCCAAACTTTTCTTCACTATTCCTGCAGAAATTACCGCTTGGGCCTTCTTTTTTTTTTTTTTTTTTTTGAAAATTTAAATTTAAAATTTTCACGGGTTTTACATTTTCAAGTTGTGAACTTGATGAACTCATGGGTTAGTTTCCTATAAAAGGAATATCTAGACAACATTTTAACATTGTCTTTTAACAATGTATGATAAATATAGGTACTTTAGTTTGATATGTATCATTCTCAATTTACCCAGTTCTTTGAATCTTATCATTGTATTCTCTTACTACTTTGTGTCAAATGTTTTCACTCTCACTTCGCTAGAAAAGAATAGCATATTACGTAGTAAATTTTCCATTTATGTGTAATGTGCTTGATTTTCTCTTAATTTTGGAGATTTTCATTTCTTTGTTTTTTTGATTTTATTTAATTAATTTATTCTTTTTCAAAACTTTTATAAACTCTAAGTTTCTACTAGATAGCTTGTGTACTTTATTTGAGACTTAATAAGACAAAGTTTACACACATAATATCCTTTATTCTCTTAGCATTGAATATAACACCTCGATTTTTATTTGTTAAGTTTAAACACATTTGATGCATGGAATTAATACATAGTGTGGTTAATTTCTATGAAATTGGATTTAGATATTGTATTATTTGTGATTGAGATTATTTAACTTTTTTATCAGATTTAATTATAATTATTTCTTGGAGAATGTGACTTTATCTATTTATGAGTTACATTAAAATGAAAAGATATGGCTCTCAAATTTTTACCATCATTTTCATATTCTTTTTTAAAACTAAAAAGTAGTCCACTTTTATGGTTATAGGTATACAATTTAAAAAAGCATAATGATTGAACTTATAACTCATATTTAAGAATTTTTAATCCAGTTAGATATCTAATTTCTCTTTTTTAGTTTTTCATTTTGTTAACATGATTTATATTTCTATTATAGGTTTCATGTATATGTCTTGGAAATTTTGAAATCTATCTACTGTGTACACATGAAGATTAATGCTAGAAATGTGGTCTCCAAATTGGATATATGTTTGATTTACTCTTGGAATTAAAAGTACTTCATGATTGGAAAATCGTTATTTTGGTACTTGTTGATTACTTTTTTTACTAACGATTTGTCTATCCTACTAGGTATTCAAGGAGATGATGAAGAATTAGAGACCATATCTTGTGGAATTTGTATTTTTCAATTTAAGGAGGAGATGTCTTTAATTAAGTTTGTTCTTTTTCGTTTTTCTTTTTTATTTGTATATATAAACTGAAGTGTAACAAGAAAAATATTTACTCTTGTTTTTAATATTTAAATGTATGTGTAATAATTCTGTTACCATGAATAGTAGTTAAATATATTTTTTCTTTTATTTGTTATTTTCATAATTAAATGAATACTGAATTTAATTTGGAAACGAGTTTTTTTTATGGTAATAGCTTCATTTTTCATTAAAATAGAATAATAATAATAAAATAATATTAAATTTATCATTGCCAACCTTGAAAGATGGCCAATGCCTAATATTGACATTTATAATAGCAACCTTAACAGAAGAGCTACTTAAACATTGACATAAGAACAAGCAACCTTGACATAAGATCATAGAAATTGAAATAACCTTGTCATACATAAATGTTAAGGTACCTTTAAACATTTCTTGACACTGCCATAGATGACATATATGAACAATCATCTAGCTTGACAAATATACCTTACAATGACGGTGAAAAATTGTCAACAAAGACTAGTTTCTTGTAGTGGTGGGAAGCCTCCCTAGCCCGAAATCTTCAATTTCTCGAAAGCTCCTCATTTGGATCTTTGGTGAAACCTCTCCTTTTTGGTACCCACGAGTAGCCCTTGTCGAGGCGATGAACTTTAAGCCTTGGCCTAACAAAATCCAACCGACGGAACTCCGTAGATCGAAGAAAGAAGCTTGGTGCTCTCTCTCACCTCTCTTTTTCTCTCCCAGGGCCAAAAAGGGGAAATGAGCTTTCTTGTGCCCTAATCCCTTTTTTTGTTATAACTTAACTTTAAGTTAAGGGAGTGGCCCACGTTGTGCCACGTGTCCACCATTTTTTCTTGTGCTCGAGTTTGTTTTTGCCCCGAAACAATTTATTTCGCCCCAATTCAAGTCCAAATTATTTTAAATGAACTGTACTAAAATTATTTCCCAAAATCTTGTTTTTGGGTTTTACTAAACACTCGTCGCCTCGAATTCGTGAAAAATCCGACTATCTAGGAATTCAACGAAATTCGTTTAGGTAACTAGATTTCGCGAGACGAATCCAGCGGTGATGTTTGTTTCATTATACAACATCTAAAACTTTCCAGGCCTGCAACCTATACTATAGAGACAATTTACTGTTTCACCATTTTTCAAAAAATTAAAATTTACCCGGGTTTTACATTCTTTCCCCGTTAATGACTTCTATCTCTAAAATTCACACGCATAAGATTACGTATATGCAAAAGCCGGCCAATCATCAAACATTCAAAATATACATTCATCCTCAATCAACAAAGGATAATTGGTATGTAACGATAAAATCTTCGTTGCTCCCATGTTGCTTCCTCCACTCTGGCCGCCACACACCTTCACTAGCCTTCACAAATAGCCTCGTGCTTCACAACACCCCATCCCAGCTGATTCATGATACATCGCCCTCCTCGAAGGTCCTATCCGCATCAACAACAAGCTCACCCTAATCTACTACATGAGCTCCGACCCCGGAGGCAATTTCTGAGAATTGAGATTACGGAATACAACATGAACACTGGTAAGCTCGATTTAACGCCTAATTGGTACGTGACCATACCTTACCTCTCGTGCAGTACCTCGAAGGCTCAATATACCTTTGTGATAACTCCCGTCATTTAACCTTAATCACTCCCTCTCTTAGCATCACCTTTAAGAAGACATGATCACTCATCTCAAACTCTAGAGGTCACCATTTATCGTACAGAAATTTTCTACCACCTCCGAGCCCGCGAGACGTTCTTCAATATCAAATCCACCTTCAGAGGTGTTCTAACCCAACTGACCGCCAGAGAAAGATCCCTCCACCTCCGTCCAATGCATCAGATCATTAAGGCTCTCCCATTTAAGTGTCTCTTTACATGTGGTGCCATCTACTCTGCTTCTGCTTACAACTATTGTTGGCGACTCCCACTATGGGTAAATGCTCTTCCCATCACCCTTGATATCAGCGACTTTATGTCCCCTAATGTTCGGATGGTCCCCTCGATCGACCGTCCGTCTGTGATAAACAGGCCACTCATCAAATAGTGTCCCATGACTCGCTAGAAACTCTTCCAAAGGAGTCAAGAAACCCTGATCCCGATCCAATACTATGGATACTGGAACTCCATGCAACCGAAAAACCTCCCATATGTATAACTTGTAGATTTCCTCCAGAGTGAAGGTCATTTGTGTAAGACCCCAGAAAATTCTAATTTTCTGAAAAATAGTAAAATGGTAATTTAGGTCAAAATTCAGAATTTTTCTAGATCTCGGATGACGAAATGAACTTCACCGTTGGAATCATCTCACGAAATCTATTTACCACGTTGAATTTTGTCAAATTCAGAGGCATTCGGAATTTAACGTTTTTCGAGGCACCGGGAGTGGTGCGGGACACTTGGCACATTGTGAGTGGCTCAAGAGGTGCCACGTGTCATGTGCAGAATCAGTCAAGCATGAGCTCAAATGGGACCCATGAGAGACATGTGGCAACGTGTGATTGGATGAAAATCCATGGTAGATGGATAAGTGGATAGGGTGCAATCCTAAGAACCATTGAGAATTGGACATGTGGCAAGTGAGAGGACATCCCACTTAACCCCTATCTTCTCTCAACCAGTTTGGGAGGGAAAAAGAGAGAAAGAGAGAGAAAGAGAGGGAAAGGAAGAGGATTTTAGAGAGAGTCTACCTTCTCTCTAGATTTCCCAGTGATCATACTGTCGAATCCCGGC
Source organism: Tetrastigma voinierianum (assembly GCA_016808115.1). Taxonomy (NCBI): domain Eukaryota; kingdom Viridiplantae; phylum Streptophyta; class Magnoliopsida; order Vitales; family Vitaceae; genus Tetrastigma; species Tetrastigma voinierianum. The sequence continues at coordinate 86,834 of JAEQBH010000706.1, read as the reverse complement.
GAGACAAGAGGCAAAGTTGATCCCCACTACAAGAGCTACGCGTGGGTACCGGTATTGTGGAGTTTCGACAAACTTCGGGAGGTAGAGGTTTTCTCCTACTTGATTTATTCTTTGACTAAGAGCCATTTTAATGGTTAGGGATGTTCGGGGCCTATGGTCGCTCATCTGCCAAAAACTTCACCGGGAAAGTGGCGAAATCCCTAAAAGGTTTCCGCATACCCGAACCGACCGCGGACCGTATGTGCTGCTTCGTGTCGATAGGTTATTACCAGTTGAATAACATGTTGTGTTATCGTGGATGCTCGGGCGCCCAAGGATGTACCGTCACTTGTTATTAGTCCATGTGAGCTAATTTTGTGTTATTGCTACGAATGAATAACATGTTGTTGTGTATCATTTTCAAGTAATATACGCATGCGTGATATACAACATGAATTATCGCGGAAATGGCATATTGCATTAATATGCACTCGGGCAACCTAGAATAGTAGGTATGAGTGCATGACATGAAAAACATGGTTGTCAAATGAATTTCATGGGAAGATTTTTCGAAGAATTGCCTTGGAGAGTTGTCCAACACCATATCTCGAGGATGAATTCCATGACTATTTTAGAGTTATCCAACACCACCCTGAGGGCTGTCCAATAATGCAATTTAATTGGTATTATGTTTTCAGGAGTAAAAATCTTTGTTTTGAAAACACAGCCACACTTGCTTAGGTGGCATGCGTGGAGGGAGTCATGGAGGGCCTCGAGAGGTGGGGATGGGTGTATCAATGATTCTCATCCATAACATGTAGACACTGAGTGTGTGGACTCAGATGTTTTACTTGAATGTTCGTGCCTATTGCATGAGTACCGGGTGGGAGTAACCCAATGTAGGAAAATTCAATCCATCGGGCATTGCCACCTCGCTGGGATCCCTCTTTTCAGGCATGTAGTGTTCAGCACTGACGCCATTGTGAGGCCGCTGAGGTTAAATCCGACATGTGGCTTGTTTATATATTTTAAACATGTATGAAACATTATGATCGATGCATGTTATATAAGATGTAATCAACTCTTGAAACTACATGTACCATAGTTGATAATGGTTTTGGTGAGTATGGATGTATGGCTCGACATGGTCATTTTTACTCATCTGAAGTCTCTAGTAGAGACACTCATTTTGTAGCATTGAGACACCTCAATGGCTACACAGTCCCGTGGTTTACTGGGTTGTCAACTGACCCCGATAGGCGCCAAGCACCGCACGTGCAAAGTGTGAAAACTTAGTAAGCCGGTCCACTATCACCCACATCGGGTCATGCCCTAGCGATGTCCGTGGCAAGTGAGTCACAAAATCCATCGTGATATGCTCCCACTTCCACTCAACTACCTCCAAGGGCTGGAGTAAACCTCGCTTCGCCTGGGTGCTTAGCTTGACTCATGGACACGCGGAGACATTGGGACTACCAAAACTTAACGCCTCTTTATCTCATTTTGAAAATAACGCGACAAGATCAGTACACCTCGCGCCACTGATGCACTACAAAACGGGAAGAATGGGACTCCTTAAGGATCTCCTCTTCGATTTAATGATCGTGAACTGTTAAACTAACTATATCAAGATCATCATCTCGCTTGCATGGCTCACTTTCATCACCAGATCCAATATAACCTGGGCCCTTTTGAAGTGATTATAATGATCTTCGTGTCTTATCCCTGGGGGACTCAATCAGTCATTACTTCATGATGCGCATGAGCCACTAAACTCCCCAAAGAAACCTGAGTCTATTCCTTATAGTGCAACCACAGCCTCGAGCATCTACCACTTCAGGGAAGCTACACTAGCCAACACTCCCCTTGACTTCCAGTTGAGTGCATCAACCACCACATTTGCCTAACCAAGATGGTAATGCAGAGTGAAGTCATAGTCCTCCAGATACTCCATCCACCTATGTTTCCTAATGTTGAGTTTTCGCTATGTAAAAATGTACTTCAGACTCTTGTGGTCTGAAAAACACCTCAAACTATTCACCGTATATATAGTGGCGCCAAGCCTTTAAGGCAAAGAAAATGGCTGCCAACTCCATGCCATGTGTAAGGTAACTCTGCTCGTTGTTCTTTAACTGTAGAGAACCATAAGCCACTATCCTCTCAAACTGCATCAAAACACATCCAAGTTCATCATTTGAAGCATCACAATACACTATATACCTTTGTCCCCTCTCTAGAACTATCAAAATAAGAGGTAGTAAGCCTCCCATCTCTTTAATTCTGGAATGCCCTCTCACGCGAAGTCATTCAGCTCGGAAAGACTTGACCACCTTCAAATTAACCTCGTCATGGGGTGCAACTAATCGGGAAAGTCTTGATGAACCTCTATATCTAGCTAATCCTAAGAAGCTGTGTATCTCGAGGCGGCTTGGTCTCTCCGATATAACTATCAACCTTCTGCAGGTCCATGGATCTGCAGCGGAGTACTGCGTACTTTGAGAATTTCACCTCGATAAGCCCAATTTATATTAGTTTGGCATCTGACTTATGGTCTCTGAGCACGGAGCCTGATCCTTAAGTGACCTCGTACTCGCTCCTCGGACTTGGGTGAGTCAGTATGTAGATCAGCGAAGACCATGAATTGATCGATGGGTGGGAATGCCTATGCATGAGATCACATGAATCTTTGTTGAAGCGTTAGTTAATCCGAGCATCCTTTATGAACTCGAAATGCCTATATCTCGTTCTAAATGCCGTCTTAGGGATATGTGCCTCCCTAACCCTCAACTAATGATAACCAGTGCGGATATCTATCTTGGAGTAGACCCGTGACCCTCTCGGTGATGTTGATCAAATCTTCGATCCAGCGTGAGGGTACCTGTGCATTAGTAACCCATGTATTGGCCTGAAAATACCTATGATTTTTATAACATGTTCAGGGAGTAAAATAAATTAAATTATACTTTTTCGTAGTTTAAATGGCTAAAAACGAAAAATGATAAAAACCCGAAAAGTTTACAAAAGCTAAATAAATTTGGTAAAAATGTCAAATGAGGACCTAAGAATCATAAATGAGTAATGTAACTGCCAAGTATAAATGAAATGAAATGAAGTGGAAATCAAAGAGAAATAAAGCCCAAAAATGCAAAAAAAAAAAAAAAGGGAAAAATAGCAATTAATGTGTAAGCCAAACATGACCTTATGAAGGTTTAGAGTATTAAGACCAAATTGGTCTTTAGAATGAGAGAGAGTCTCTCATTTAGGCATATTTGTTGAGAAAATCCGGTTGAGAGAAAGGGAGAGATGAGTGGTGATTTGCTCCATGAGATCAGAAATTTAAGTGGTCGAAGAGGAAGAAGGAAGAAAGAAAGGAAGAGATTTAAGGTAAAGCCAAACCCTAACTATTTTCTTGTGTTTGGGTTTGGAGAAAAATCTAGCTTTGTGTAAAGTGTTCTTGGATAGTTTTAGTTCAGTTTGAGGTTTTTGCATTGTTTTAATTAGTTTGGATTGGTTTTGAGGGTACATTGTAAAGAAATGATGAAGTTTCAAGGAGTTGCTGTTAAAAATTTTCAAAACTCCTGTTATTGTTTTAGCTATAAGTTAAGTTATAATCATCCAAATTGAGTGATTCTAATTATTAAAGAACCATAAGAGCTAGAACTACAAATGTATAGAAGGTACTAGGATCAAATTGTAGCTCTAAGGTTCCTGAATATGGGCTTAAAGGTAAGTTTCAGGTAGCTAACGGGCATGCTCTGTTGTGTGTGGTTATGAGTGTTTTTGTATTGAGTTTCCACTCATCTAAATTAAAGTGATTAAAAATTATAAGATGAAACTAGAATTATAGGGAATAATTTAATTGAAGCAAGTGTAAGCAATTTGCTGCCCCAAAGTGCTTGAGAATTGTCAAATTAGAGTATGTGCGAGAACAATCTGATTACACTTTGCAAATTAGAGATGCGGATGTAAAAATGCAATGACTTGAGTTTTGATGATCCAAATTGTATGATTCCAATTGGAGAAGAAACCTTAGAACCATAGATTCAAATTATTAGAAGGAACCATTACCAATTTATAGAGTTAAGACCCCTGAAATCGAGAATACTTGTTAGAGTAGCAAGGTATTTGGGAATACCATTGAGTTTGGCATTAAAATGTCGTAACTTTAGTTTGGGTGATCCAAATTAGATTATTCCAATTCATACTAAAAATAGACTCACAGAGCTATAATTTTATTGAAGGATTGATGAGCAAAATATGGCTCATGTGTCCCCAAAATTTTTTTCAAGTGAAGGTGTATTAGGTAGACATCGACTCTGTAAAAATCCTAGAATGCTGTGATTTTTTCTTGGTTGTTTCTTTGATAGTGACATATTTGTGATGGATTAGGGGTTTGTGACGAGGAAGCTTGACTCAAGAACAAGATTCCGACGATATGAATTGAAGAGATACAACCTTTTTGGGTTTGTTTTGCACACTTCTTCCTTGTTTCGGTTTTGTGTTTTGTTTGACAAGATAAATCTAAAAGGTTTTATATGAATATGCATGTGTGCTCTGTTTGAGCCATAAATGAATTGGTTTGTTCTCCACTTATTTCTCTCTGTTTCTAAAATGTTTGAAGGATTATGAAATAAGTGGATTTATTGAAATGAATTGTGATAAATTGCATATTCATTTGTTTTAAATTGATTTGATACAACTGATTGTGAAATGAATTGCACATGAAAAATTGCCTGAGTATTGGAAACCAAGTATTTGGATATAAATGTGTATACACTATTGTAAATTGCTAAGAAGCATTTGAGCGCACTGAATCTAATGTTAACCGTTAAATTCGAGTTAAGGATAAATTGGTATACCAATAAGGGTCAAATGAGCAGTACTACGCCGAACGTAATGATGTGTCACTCCAATCCGTAGCCCAACGGGATTGTATCAGTAGTGTTCACGAAATGATTTTTAATAACTAGTCAATAGCCCAACGGGATCGTACTATGTTATAAATTTTTTTTTATATCTTAGGCTACTTATTGATAGGACCATGTCGGTGATTCGTTAACACATTACCAAAGCATAGGTTAGAAGTGTATAAGGAGCAAAATGGAAAGAAAATTTGTGAAATGCATGATTTGTGTTTTGAATGATTTATTGCATGTGAAAGTGCATATTTAGAATTATCAATAAAGTTTGTAAATGAATGTATATGAAATTAATATATGTATTGTATTACATTGATCATTCAAAGGATAAAGGAGCATTGTTTTAGAAAAATGCATGACTTGATTTAAAGCGAAATGGAAGAGAGTGTTATATAGAACCCTTAGCATGAAAATGCTTAAGCGTTGCGGATCGAAGATCGTCGACGTGAAGTCGTAGTCAAGCGAGGAATTAAAGTATAATTAAATGCTCAAGTCTCATGCACATCATTTACATTCATGATATTTTGTAATTATTTGCATTGAACTCAAAGATATAAAGTCTTCATAAGAAGATCACATTTTTTTATATACTATCTTTTGAAAGTATGGATGTATTTTACATATTGTTGTGATAAGATTGAACTCCATAAATATTTTTGTAATTGTATTTGAAAAGGCATGGAATGCGATTTGTATAAATCGTTATTGATAACAGTTATGGGCCTATTTAAATTAAGAATATATTTTGTTTTATCAAAGCTACGATTCAAATTGTTATAAAGGCGCGGGTCATACATTTTAGTGGTATCGAGGCTAGGTTTAGGCGGTTCTACAAAATGATTTTGAAATTTTTGTAAATGATTTTGAAATTAATTATGACATGCATTGCATTTGCATATAAAGGTTGACGTGACTCCGATGCGTATCTTGTCGGTCTTAATAGGTAAGCATGGACGGTTCAGGACCCCATAGGGTTAGAGGTGACTCAGGAAGTCACCCAAGTAGCCCTGCTAGTGTGGAAGGTGGGCAAGCATCCCATGCTCCATCGATTTGTGAGCAAGGTCGGCTTGACATGAGGTCTTATGGATATCCTCACGTGAGATAGCTCATGCCTTTGCAAAGCTGACACAACCCGATTCTGGAGTTGTTGTTACTCAACGGTCAGCCATAGAGAGAATGACAAAATATCCACCCATAGATTTTCTTAGGAAGAAAGATGATGAGCCTTCCATGGCGGAAAATTGGCTCGAAAAAACTGAAAGAATGATTCGACAAATGCATTGCACACCAGAGGAGAATTTAGAGTGTGCAACGTCTTTACTATAAGATGAGGCTTACCAGGGGTGGGTTTTCGTTACTAGGACCGCACCACCGGAGAGTGTTACATGGGAGTTCTTCCTAGCGCATCCGTGAAGCACATGTGGGCCTGTATTTTATCCGAGCACAGGAGATGAGAGTTTCACTTTGGGAAACAAAGACATGAGTGTGACTAAGCATCGAGAGACCACCCTACTGAGCAAGTATGCTCGAGATGCTAGTGATTACAAAGAGGAAATGTCGCAAGTTCGAAGATGGCCTCAATGACCATATTCGGGCCCATGTCACAGGATTTTTCCATGATGATTTCTCCAAAATTGTGACATGTGCTCTAAATGTTGAAAGAGTAAAGAAAGAGGAATATGAAAGAAAAGAAAGAAGACATGGTAAGAAAAACCCTACAATTAAGCTCCTATCAACACCCAGTAAGAAGTCTCAGAGGACCAATAGGTTCTAATCACCTCTACAAATACTAGTGTAGGGACCCGCCGTACTCACCTAGTCGACTATCTCGACCTGCACCATCGCTGCAAGTACCAAGAGGTTCTTCAAGAGGACCGCCTCCTTAGCTTGCACACATTATGGGAGGAAACATAAAGAGAGTAAGTTGAGATTGATGTGTGCTTGTTTGGTTTGTGGATCCAATGAGCACAAAGGAGAGATTGTCCTATACCGTTTTTCACGCCACCCCTGACTAGGGTACAATTTCAGCAAGATGTAAGAGTAATAAGGATAATGAGTGAGCCTCATCGAGTACACAATGCAGACAAGTGGACATAGACTATGGTAGATGATGCTCGCATTCCACCGCATACTTAATAAAGGCAAGGAAGAGAAAGACGCACCGGATATGATAGGTGGTAAATTTCTATATCTTCAGATCAAGCAGAAGATGCATCGATAGATCCAGTTCGGAACCCATTCCCCATCAGATCGCTATTCCAAGTTTGGGTAGTTTACCAAAGAGTGAAACCGAGTATGATATCTTGGTGACAAATCCACTTAGGCATAGTGTCATTGTGAATGGGAGTTTACAGAGATTGCCCCGTAAGAATACGAGAGTATGATTTTCTAGGAGACTTTCGACGAAGTATCATTCAAAAGAGCCTGGCTGCATATTAGGGATGGATCAAGTTGTCCCGACACCAAGTGGTGGTTGATTATAGAGAAATAGTGACCTTAAGGACAGAAATTAGCGAGAAGTGAGCTTTTATGTTCAGAGGTCGAACCACCTCTCTAACATGATATCGCCAGTACTCTTGAAGCGCAGATTCGAAAGGGGTGTGAAGCCTACTTGGCGTATGTGATAGATATGAAAAAGGTGGAGCCTAGTTTATCAGACATCACTACAGTTGACATGGCTATGGGATGTGTTTCAGAAAGGTGCCGCGAGGATTGCCTCCATAGAGAGATTGAGTTCGCGATCGGCGTTTGCGTTTGTTAAGTGCCCGGCTTGTCCATTACACCGTATAGAATGGATCCAATGGAGTTAAAAGAATTGAAGCTTAAGTTGCAAGAGTTGTTAGAGAAAGGATTTATTCGTCCGAGTGTATCACCATGGGGAGCGCCAGTGCTCTTTGTTAAGAAGAAAGATGGTACGCTTCGGCTATGTGTTGATTATAGACAACTGAACAAAATGACAGTGAAAAACAAATATCTGTTACCCAGGATTGATGACTTGTTCGACCAATTGAAAGGTCCAAGTGTCTTTTCGAAGATTGACCTACGATCTGGGTATCATTAATTGAGGATTAAGGATGCGGATGTGCATAAGACGACGTTCAGAACGCGGTATGGACATTATGAGTTCTTTGTAATGCCTTTTGGGTTGACAAATGCATCGGTGGCTTTCATGGACTTAATGAATCATGTTTTCCGATTGTATGTAGATCAATTTGTAGTGGTGTTTATAGATGACATCCTTATTTATTCAAAGGATCGGGAAGATCATGATATGCACCTTCGGGTAGTGCTAGAAACCTTGAGAAAGGAACAGTTATATGAAACACTGAGCAAATGTGAATTTTGGTTGGGAGAAGTGTCTTTTCTTAGACACATTGTATCAGAAGAAGGAATTCAAGTGGATCCAAAGAAGATAGAGGTGATTATTGAATGGAAACCACCGAGAAATGTCATGGAAGTACATAGTTTCCTAGGATTGGCAAGTTACTACAGAAGGTTCGTTAAGGGGTTTTCGATGACTACGACCCTAGCAGAGATTAGCTGAATGTGAGATTGAGGTGGAGTGAAAAGAGTGTCGAGCTACCTTAAAGAAGTTGAAGAGAAAGTATTCTTAACGAGGCCAGGTTCTTTTCCGGTGACCTACGGTAAAGAATATGTGCTTTTTAGTGATGGTTCATTAAATGGACTTGGATGTGTCCTTATGAAAGAGGTAAAGTGGTAGCTTACGCTTCAAGGTAGTTGAAGCCGCATGAAAAGAACTACCCTACGCATGATTTGGAATTGGCCGCCATTGTGTTCGCTTTGAAAATATGGAGACACTATCTTTGTGGAGAAAAGTGTTTCATCTACACCGATCATAAAAGTCTTAAGTGTCCTCTACGAGCTTAGCAGAGCAGCGTAGATGAATAGAGATCAGTCAAAGGATTATGATTTGTGTGATCGATTATCTCAGGAGGCCAATGTAGTAGCAGATGCTCTAAGTAGAAAGTCAGTACAAACGCTTCGAGCGTTGAATGCTCATTTTTCATTATCAAATGAGGGTGAAATAGTAGCGGAATTAATAGCAAAAAGCAGTTTGTTGAATTAAGTTTTCAGAGCGAAAAGAATGATGAAAATTTTGCAATTGTAAATTAGAGTGAGAGGGAAGAAGCCCGAATTTCGATTGACGAGGATGGATTTTGTATTATAAGTCGGGTTTGTGTACCCAATGATGATGAGTTGAAGAAATCCATTCTCGAGCAGACTGATGGTTCTTTTGCTATGCATCTCATTAGTAAAGATGTATCGAGTTTAAAGACTTTATATTGGTGGTTCGGGATGAAAAAGAGATGTTTTGAAATTTATGACTAAGTGTATGGTTTGTCGAAATAGAAAATTTGAACATCGAGTTCCTTCGAGATTATTCTGACCCTATCGGGATACGAGATGGAAATGGGACCGAATCACAATGGATTTTGTGGTCGAGTTACCGTTGACAGGAAGAAAGCATGATTTAGTTTGGGTCGTAGTAGATAGATTGACGAAGACAACTCACTTCCTACCAGTGAGAACCGATTATTCACTTAACAAGCTGGCAGAGCTTTACATAAAGGAAATAGTTCGATTACATGGGATTCCAATATTGATCATTTCAGATAGAAATCGGAGGTTTACCTCAAGATTTTGGGGAAAGTTATTTTGGGCACTCGACTGAATTTCAGTACAACGTTCCACCCATAGACGGATGGACAATCGGAAAGAGTGATCCAAGTGTTGGAAGATATGATAAGAAGTCGTGTGATCGACTAAGAGGGTTGTTGGGATAGACACATTCCTCTAGTTGAATTTGTGTATAATAATAGTTTCGGTCGAGGCATATTGGAATGAAGCCTTCTGAGAGGCTCTGCGGAAAATCTGCAGTACCATTGTGTTGGACGAGTTAGGAAAGATAATTGACTTGATTTGATTCAAGAAACCGAGGAAAAAGTGAAAATGATTAGAAGAAAGATTGAAACGGCCACGGATGAAAAAAATCCTATGCCGACATGAGGAAGAAAGGATTCTTCGATATGAAGTCCCTCGGTGAGAAGGTATTTTTGAAAGTATCGCCTTGGAAAAGGTAAGTTGGAAAAAGGGCAAGTTGAGCCCTAGGTTCATTGGGCCATGAGTGATAGAAAATGGGTTTGGTAGCAGAAAGCAGTTAGCTTTACCTCAGGAGTTGGAAAAGATTCTATGTTTTCCATGTGTCGATGTTGAGGAAGTGAGGTCGGACATAACATGTAGTGTCTTTGGAAACGATTGAGCTTAGACCGGATTTAACGTATGAAGATGAGCCAGTATAGATCTTGGCTCGAGAAGTGAAAGAGTTGCGAAAAAAGTGGATCCCATTACTCAAAGTGATGTGGAGAAACCACAAGACCGAGGAAGCCACATGGGAAAGCGAAGAAGTTATGCGGAAAAAATACCCTTAGCCTTGTTGATGAAGAAGGAGGGTAATCTAGAGGACAAAATGATTTTAAGGATGGGAAACCTATTCATTTGGTAGTGATACCAGCGTAAGATCCTCTTCTTGCCGCTCTTTGAGACCCCCTGGGTGAAGTGCTTGGTCTAAACCAAGCCCCTGTGTCTAATATTCTGTAGTTGGACCTTAAGTTCCTCTGACTCGACGAGGGTCTGCTCTATGCGGGTCATAAATGGAACGTAATCCCGATAGTTCATCCAGAAAAACATCTTCATACTCGCAAACAACCCAAGGTAGACCAAACTCTTGTCTTACCTTCATCCTCCAAGGTAAGGCTTGCCAGTCAACCCATCAACTGCCTGTGCCATCTAGAGTTATATACGGCCTAGGGTAAAGCCTCATGCTTATCCCCACGAAGCAGAACCTGAAACATCATCAGGTGTATAGCGGTAACCCTTACATATTAATCAATGATGACTCAGTTATTGCCGTCTACCGATCCATCCAAGAATGACATCAAAATCCGACATAATGCGGCCACAGGTCCACCGATTGAGAGTAGAATCTAAGATCTCTAACTCCTGATCACGACTTTATATCTTATCAACCCTCACCCTAGTTCTAGGGGAGAACTCACGCTAAAGAGGCTAACAGGTTTCAACTCTAAGCCCCAAATCTCTTGCACATGATTAAACAATGAATGAATGAGATGCGATCAAACACTCTTGCCTATGGCTTGAAAGAGTAGAAATGTACCACGACAGGCCGGCCCGATACGCAAGCTCGGCTGAAAGTGTGATGTCATAAGGCATACTTACTAAGTCACCGAAGTCCGGTTTGGCCAGGCTATGGCCTCGACCTCGACCCATGCCACGACTATCTAACTGTGTTATGAAATAGTAAGGGCTGTGTATACACTGAGATTGATGTTGGATTCCCTTTGGCCCCGTGGTGGGGGCAGGAGGAACAAGCGGAGTCACAGAAAACGTCCCACTTAGTGACTAGATTTGGATCTCTCCCATAACTCTAAGATCCACACCTCCGGGGGACAATCTCATCTCATGTGTCCATGATGGTGGCAATGGAAACATAATGCACCTCCCCCTTACTGTTTGGCTAGTAGCCACAAAGTGTCCCCCGTCTTGGGATGAGTTGGCTGTGGCTCGATAGCAGCGGCCTACATCACAGAGCCCATGCCAAGTAGAAGTCCTAAGCTTCTTCCTTGAGCTAGAAGAATAAGGTTGGCTCTCATTCCTCTTAGCTTTGATGTCTGCATCCCAGATGCTCCATGCGTCGTCCACCTCCTTCTCAATGGCCATAGTTGTCTTGACTATCAAGTCCATATCTTATAGGAGAAGTCCCACAATTTTACCCTAGATGGATAATTTCAGACCATCCTCAAACTTTCTCTCTATGGCCATGTCCGTGGCCACATAACCATCAGTGAAACGTGCTAATTTAGTTAATTTAGCCACATATTCGAGTATTGTTATCGTTCCTTGTTTTTAGTTCTAGGAACCCCCGAGCCTTTGCATGTTGTGCAGATGCCGGGGAATACTTGCCCAAGAAGAGCTCGCAAAACTCTTCCCACGTCACTACCTCCAAATTCCTTGAGGTTTTGACCTAATCCCACCATACTTGGAATTCACCCTCTAGCTGGAATGCAGCTAGCCTTATCCTCGTGGCATTAGAGGTGATCTCCATAGCCTCCAAGATCTTACCAACTTGCCGGAACTAATGATCAGCTTCCATCGGTTCCCCTTCTCCCTTGAAGGTTGGAGGATGATGTGCCTTAAACCTTTTGAGGCTACTCGGCCCTCCCTAGCCCACAGTTACACTAGTCTGTGCAATGGTGGTAGCCACAACACTCGCCTGCATAATGGTAGCAGTCGCAACACCAATAGCCTCCATGAAGGCTCGTTGGTCAAAAGCTGGTGGTGATTGGTTGTTTCCCCTCATCCCCCCACCCCCCCCCCCCAATCGCCTCAACATCCTCTTCCTTGACTAGCCATCTACATGTGTCAGATAGAAATTTAGTCATCCCGAGTATCCAAAAGAAATAGGGATCAAATATTAACTTTGAGATTTCTCTCCTTGTCTAATTAGTAGTGCATATGCCGACTACTAATAGACATCCACATCCCAAACTATCCCTTTCGTTCTTTTCCCGAACCCCTAAGATTATGTTTTATAACCCTAGTGTTTCTCTTTTCCATATACCCTTTACCATATATATTATTCAAACAACACATAGCACACAATCATGTAGCATATTAAGCACCAAACATGAAATGCACAATGAATGCAATGGTCTAGACCCATGCCCATCAAGACCTAGGTAATCGAATACCTTTGCTCTGATACCAAGCTATGATGCCCTAAAATCCAGGGGTCCATTTCTTTAAACATCAACCTGTGGAAGCCCTGTGGATATTGTGTAACCCGATACCACATCGTATGTCCCATTCACCATACCCATCATTTCACATAACCGGACAAAACCCCCTATGTGCTAGGAGCTCTTACAAATAACCATCATGCACAAATTATAGTATAGCAGGGAAAACATCACTTGGCAACTGTTCCGGGTTCGCCTAGGCGAAGCACACCTTCGCTTAGGTGAAGAGAATGCATAAGCGAGGAAGAACCTCACCTGCAAGACTGCCCTCGGGTTCGCCTAAGAGAAGATGAAAGCGAAGTCCACAAATTTCACACATAAACCCCATAAGAGTTTTGAGTTCAACTCTTAACATATTATTACATGCCAACATTCATTTGTTACAAAAATAAATGTTACAAAACAATTACATAAGTAATTATAAAGCCACATGTTGGCTTTCTTTGCTACAGGCACTAGGCAGAAGCAGCCGCAGTGCTTGTTAGCACACGAAATGTTATCCCATATAGGGTGAGCCACCAGTAGAGTAAACTCACATAGAGCTACTCCCCTACCTGAAGCTGCACATGCAATGCTTACACTTTACATCAACATTCCAAGAGATAAGAATAATACTGATTCTAGCTTGGAGTCCTACATGCCATGCCATGAAGGGGAAATGAGATGAGACCTCATGCACCATGTGCAGAAGTCTTCTGAGCTCCACATTGCAGGAGTCTTTATCAGATAAAGTGCAGGAGTCTTTGCGATTCCCACCACACAATATGATGCTCATGTGTGATAAAAATTGTCATTCATAGATTACATCCAATGATCATTTTCAAAACAAAAGTCACGTTTTTATAAACCAAAACTTTTTGATGTCATTCTTCGAATGAACATTTTATATACAATACCATTGTGTTATGGGTAGCGGATTTTTGGAGTCTCATTGCCGACTCCCTTTTACCGTCTACACTTTTGAACTTTCAGTTGGGTATAGTAAGCGATCGAGATTAACAGAGAGTGTCTAGCCCTTCTTGCTTTACCTTTGCAGTGTTCGTTTCTTTCCGTCGATGGGCTACGTTGGACTTAGGTAGCGATGATCTTGAACTTCCAGCCTCATCAAATCCTGCAATTTCGGTGTTTGATCCTAACCATACAACTACACCCATGAAATGCGATGTTCCCGTGCATATGCAATGCAATGTGCCATTACAAGATATCACATGTAATGAATGTCATATGGACAATATAAACCATACAATTTACCTTGTATCCTGAACTATTATATCACGTGCATATAATTTCCAAAACAAACATTCATTCAATGTTAAGACATTTGAACACAGATATTAACATTCATCAATCACAACCACAAACATACTATCACATAATAAGCAACAACATACTTGGCCTCAAAAATGAATGTGGCATCTAGGGTGCAACAACAACAGTAACAACCTAACCCGGGCTGCAAAGCATCCATAGGAAATCAACCAAGCAAGCCTTTCGCGAGCCCATCATTCACAGCAAGCCGCCCTTATTAGTCCGGATTAATTATTTTTAATCCAAACAGTCCCTAAGGGCAAAGATTTCAACCAAACAGCCCTTAAACCATGCTTTGAGCATACCATGGACACTTCACAAATCGCGCCACAAAATTGGCCACTACCAGGCCATAAAAGTCCCACAACCACTAGTAGTAGGACTTCTCTGGTTTGCCTAGGTGAAGCAGAACACAGCGTGAAATCTTACCTCGGGCTCACCTAGGAGAGGCCCACCTTCGCCTTGGTGAACACCTTCGCCTAGGCGAAGAAAGTTGGGTTTTGGGCGTTTTTCTACCCAAATAGTCCCTTAATTAGTTCCACCATTTTTAACCCAAAAATTAGCCAAAAGATGGGAACTAAAACTAGAGTAGGAAGAATCCCTACCTCATATAGTGTGATTACACGGATGAGAAGCCTCCTTAGTCCGAAATGTTCGATTTCCTGAAAACTCCTGCTTTGGATCTTTGGTGAAACCTCTCCTTTTTGGTACCCACGCATAGCCCTCGTCAAGGCGATGTCCATTAAGCCTTAGCCCGACGAAATCCAACCGATGAAACTCCTTAGATCGAAGAGAGAAGCTTGGTGCTCTCTCCCTCCTCTCTCTTTCTCTCCCTCGGCTAAAAACAAGAAATGAGTTTTCTTATGCCCTAATCCATTTTTTTTCTAACATAACTTTAAGTTAAGGGAGTGGCCCATGTCGCGCCACATGTCCACTCTTATCCGGGTCCGTCTCTGCCCCGAAACGATTTATTTTACCTCGATTCAAGTTCAAATTATTTTAAATGAACTTTACTTAAATTATTTCCTAAAATTTCGTTTTTGGGTTTACCAAACACTCGTCGCTCCGAAATTCAAAAATCCGACTGTCTCGAAATTCAGGTAACTAGATTTAGTGAGACGAATCCAACAGTGAGGTTCGTTTCATCATCCGAGATCTAAAAATTTCCAGGCTTGCAACCTATACTATAGCGGTAATTTACTATTTTGCAATTTTTTCAAAAAATTCAAATTTACCCGGGTTTTACACCATTTCTATGTTGTGTTTCTACTTCTTATATTTTTTGGTGAACAATAAAAAACTTTAGAAAAATTAAATATTGAAGTTTTCTTTATTTGAGATGGTAATGCATCAACCTTGAAATCAACCCTACTTTTCACTCAAAGGGAACCAAAGACTAAGATGATGCATTTTCATTTTTTTTTTCTTTAAATTTTAAAGAGATTTTATTATTCCTAGATTTTGGAATATATCTAAATTATAACCCTAATATTTTCATCAAAAATACAAATTCTTAATAAACGAAGATATTGTCGCAAGTAATATCTACAGATGGTCTTCAATCCATAAATCTACGTGATTTGAACTTCATAGTGTTAAGATATTTTTGAAATATTGTACACAAAAATCTACTTGTAACTTTGTATTAATAGAGGTGGAATCAGAAGTTCTTACAAATAAAAGGTCACCACAATGACCTTAAAGTCTTCTACAATGACTTATATCGTACATGTTAAGTTTTGGCCATGGTGGAGTTCATCTGTAAGTGTCGGGGTTTAACTAACAGTTTGTAGATTTCATGTCGAGGAAGAGACAGCCTTGGCGTGTGATGAATTTCATGGTGGGAAAGAGTGGCCCAGCTCAAAGTAGGATATGTGGTAGAGTTTTGAGTTTTATAATTTTTCAATGTTTTAAGGCATTAACCTTGGCACCTTTCAAGAGATGGGCGTGGTCCCTTCCTTTAGACACGAGTGTGAAGCCAATGACTTGATGGGGCCATAGGGGTGTTTTGAGACTAGTAGGTAGGAAAAAATGTTTCAAGTGGAAATTTTTATTTTTTTTTTAATTTCTTGAACTTTCTCTTAATTAAATATTGATATCATGATATTCTTTATTGGTAGCAATTGGTATCTAATCGTGTGAATATGCAATGATTTTACTATATTGGCTAACCTAAAGATGAGATGAAATAATATATGTTAAGAAGGAATTAATAAAAACACATGAGAAAAATTTTGAAATTTAAAATTTTTCAAAAGGATAAAGAAATGGTAATTTATCGGGAATAGTCTGGAGGAAAGAACAAGGATTTTCTAGATCCCGGATGATAAACGAATTTCATTGTTGGAATGTCCGCGTCCCTAACATCCCATTAGAATTTAGGTAATTCGAGACTACAATCCAGTTCATGTTTTGAACATGTTATAATCGAGTGCAGAGTAGACCCGTGGCAAGCTATGGGGAAGCGGGTTGGGGGGGGGGGAGGCTCACTTTAGTTCCAAACAAAAAAAATAATAATAATAAAAGATAAGAATATATGAAGAGAAATGGGAGAATAAAAAAAGCCAAATAGAAAAAGGTGGGAGAGGTGCGTGGAAGTGCAGCAAGAAGGAAAGGGAAAGGAAGGAGAGAAAAGAAGGAAAGAAAGGAAAGGAAAGGAGGAGAAGAAAAGAGAAAGGAAAGAAGGAAGAAAGGAAATGAGGAGGGAGATGAGGCCAACATCGCACAGGGGCTTGAGAGTCGGATGGCGAAAGGACCGGAGGCTGCAGCTACGAGAGGGGTAGGTTTGCTCCGCCGGTTATTTTACACCAGGGGCCACGTAATCTTTGCGGTTTACTTGATTTTCGAGGGCGAATTTAACATGTGTGTGGTTTAGTTTGTTGTTGTGTGACGGTCCAAAAAGACGATCCTACGGGGTTTCAGGGCTGTCTAAGACAAAGCGGTGTGTTTAAGGATGCCAAAATCCGAGCATAATACAACAGGGGTGTCTTAAATTTGCACACGCTTGCAGCTTGATAGTGTCAACCGGACGGCATAACTTCTCGTCCCGAACGATTCGCGTTCTTGGACTCTAAGTCGTTGGAGTGCAAAATTTTATAAGATAAAGTTCTCATCCAAAACGTGGGCTGAACATTGGTATGGGTCATGGACAGTTGAGGAATGATCCATTCTTGTTTCTTGAACTTCTGTTTTCGGAACCGATTTGTATCTTAAATGCTTTGAAACTAGTATATGAAGCGAGGTAAGGATGTGTTGGATTATCAACGTGTATTGACACAAGTTGAACTTTGGACTGATCTGGATTATTTCCACGAGGTGGTATGGCTGGATTGTGATTAGAGAATGCCTAATGTGTTATGCGTAAATTGGAATAATATCTGGATGTGTGAGAATTATCAGCGACTATATGTGTGACAAAATCAAATAGTATATGCGATCATATAATTTATCATGACACTTGACATGCTGGTCATGTAATAGATATGTTGCATTTTGACACGTGCTCGTACATGTGTGAGCGTAAATGGCATGCAATGACATTTGCATTGCATTTATGCATGGGTCATCACGTCGAGTTAGGTGTGAGTGCATGGTTGGGATCGACACTATGTTTGGTGTTCGACCATGGTAAATCGACTTTGTGCTTAGTGTTTGATGTATGTCATGAGGACATGGTAAATCGACACTGTGTTGATATTCAATGTATGTCGTGATATGATGTGTGTTGTGACTCTTATTTGTGTTTGGTGTTCGATGGTGAGCTGGGTAAATGGGACAGTCAGAAGTGAAGACTCACGGTTTGCATGGCATGAAAAGTACATGTGTAAATAGGTGAAGCAAGTAGGGATAGACACCCCCCCTAAGGTGAAAAACTTGGTATATGGTTTAAACATGAAAACGTCGGTGAAAGCCCGTAAAAAATGTTGTATAGGCATGCGGCGTTTTGCGGTGAGAACCTAAATCGAAAATGCTCTAGTACATAACGCACCATACTTGGTAAAGGAAATAGGTAGGCATTGTGGAATGTCAATGTATCAGAATTTCGTAACAAAAAGCTTAGTTTTGGAAAGAGGGTCGGCGAGGCGATCCTTGGTTGTTTTCACCTTGACATATCTGGGTGTAAAGGTCGGTGAGGACACCAGTTTGAGTCATGAGGGCATGCGCATTTCATGACATGTAGATATTCGGGTACAACAAAGTATATATACTTGAATGCGTGTGATTAAGGTTGCATGTTTGCTCTTTGGTGAGTGGTAGGAGATATATCTACTGGGCTTTGCTCACCTCATCAGGACCACCTTTTTAGGTACACACCAGAGAAAGGCGGCGCTCCTTAACAGTACGTGATGAAGGCAAAGTTGTGTGGCAGCAAGTATTTTTTTGTAAAATATCATAGAATAATCTAGTTTTTAATATATTTTGGCATGTAAAAGTCTAAAAGTGCACATCAAGCGATGTAAATATGATAAAATTTACATGTTGTAGAAAATATACAAAAATGCGATCTGAGATATTCGTGGTTGGCAGTTATCAGGACCCCGGATTTTGGAGTGTCACAGCATGGTATCTGAGTATACAGACCCCTAAGTTTTGGGGCGTCTCAGCTTGGTATCAAAGCTTAGGTTAACGATTACCTAGGAGCTCGAGTGGGGGTATCCACCAATGTTTTTGGATATTGGCTTGTCATAGCTGAGTATCGAGTTCGGGTATGCAAGCTACCTAGGATTAGTGGTCATGGGTGTAGAACACGACATTGTATACATTGATTGCTTTTGTGTTCTAATATTTTCCATGGGAGATGTATTATGGTTGTGTGAATATATGCATGATAAAACGTGTATAGAAATTGAAGAACACTAGGGTTCCTTTGCGCAACACCAAGGTTTGAGACGAATAAGCATGATTATGGAGGAATGAAGATTTATTTATTAGTGTTTGCATTATACACTAATGTGATAAATGAAAATAGAGAGAATCCTGAATTGCTATCTTACCTTGTGTAGATGGCAAGTCGAGGGGCGCGACAGAGGTCGTCCACACGGCGATATGCTCCACCGCATGGCTGATCGAGTCAGGCATTTGTGGAGCGATGGGCGGCTATTCACCGCCTTTACCATAAAATGAAGTGAGTTGGCGGGTTGATGAGTCTTAAACTCATCTATTTTTAATCAATTTTTCTCACTTATTTTTAGTATCTTCATATATGTTTTAATGCCAAATTATGGAATATTTACCAACTTTGTGTTTTGTAGGTTTTAATTCAAAAAAGAGAAAAAATTTCAACAGGAAAAAGAGAAAAAACCGGTACATCTGAGTCTTTATGGGACAAAATTTTGTGTGTAGCAACAAACTTCCAAGAAAAGGGCAAAGGAACTCGATCACGACAATATTTCCTTTGTCGCAAGACAAAGGTCTGAATATTAACATATGAGCTCTATCGTGATAAAAGACAGCGTGTTGCGACAAAAAATGGGAAGAATATAAAAAGTCAATTGAGACACAGAAAGTTTATGTTGCGACAAAGTTTTTAGTAGGATGTCAACACAAGGAAGGTCGTGACAGATAAATAAGGTCGTGACATGTGATGCTTGCTTAGTGAACTAACCTGGTCGCAACAAAAGAATCCAATGTTGCGACATACTTCAAGCTGAAAAGATGTTTCGATGTCGCGATAGGGATCTTAAGGTCGTGACACAGAGATAAGCTGAACACAGATAAACAAAGTCACGAAAAACTTTTCTATTTCAGACAAGTTTAACATAAGGAAGAGAAGTGGTCACGACATAATAACAAAGCCCGGGTCGCGAGAGACAGATATGCATCAGATGAAAGATGCGTGGTGGCATAACAAGTGGGTTTGAGACGAGCGAAACATCGACTACACCAAGAGGCCGTGTGTAACATCCGAAATGACACCGTAATCAGGTGAAAGTGGCGACAAAACTCTGTCCCAGCGCAGACTTTTTTGGATTGCCAGCGATTCTAACAATGCGAAACATTGTTCAGGCAGAGACGAAATAGAAATCTTTGTCGCAGAGCATAAAAGCTGGTCGTGACACCAATTGAAGAAATTTGCATAGAAACTCTATCAGCGATAAAGATTGTAGATCATCAGACATAAACTTCTATTCAAGGAACCACACATCATATTATCCGACACTAGAGCGGTTAGAAATAGACTTTGCAAGGCAAGTTGTAAGGAGCGAAAGATGCATTTGCTCTGAGAATGGGCCCTCAGAAAGAATATTGTCGTGACCAAAGGAAGAGAGCTTTCAGTCACGTGAGGAATCTAGAAGAGCACAAGGAACAGATCCTGACCAGACATTGCATCTTTACCTTGTGAGGGACTTTCACGATGAAGATTGAAAACTTTGTAATAAACTCTAGGTCGTAATAGAGAATGCAATACAGGCTGAGAATTTTGGGCATCTGTGTAGCCTCGGGTGAGACCCCCGAACCACGAGGATCTATAAATAGAAACAATTTGAGGAAAGTAGAAAGGTCGAAAAAACCGAACTTGTCAGGGTACGATTTCTTTGCATTATATTTTTTTTTTCTTTTCTTTTCTTCGTAGATTAGATTTAGCTAAGAATTTTAATTTGTTTACTGGACCTAAAACAATTAATTATTCAAAAGTTTAAGTTAAGATGACAGGTAATTGAAATTCATTTTCCAATTCTTTATGCGAATCCAGTAAAGTCACAGACAAAAGCTAGAATTAAGAACAACTGGTGGGTGCAATTATAGTTTTCACGATGTTTCGGTGTTCAACGTCAGGTTTTGAGAAACATAGCTTCAGCTAAAAGATATGATGTTAGTTATGGTCTTTTACGTTGAAAGAGATTTACCCAGTTGAGAATCGTGATTTTATTTGAATGGTGATGTTCATAGTGAATTGTTCCCAAATATTGGAAACTAATACTTGTAAGGAGTATTATGCGGCTTTGGATTTCCAGAGGCCATCACGGTGACAGAAGTGGAGTTCGGAGCATGGGCAGGTTTTCTGGGACATATGGTCAGAAGAACTAATGAGCTCTGAAAGATTATTTAGATAAATCCTCAATTACTTATGGTTTGAGAATGAGTTGAGTGATCTATTAATTTAATCAATTAGAGATCTCTCCTTGGTTTGGAGGAATGATCTTGATCCTCTGTTAGCTTAGATCTAATCAAGGAAATAAAGCACTCTTTAAGATCTCAAGGATGAGACATCATTCATCTTGTAGAAATCTGACAATTGCCACATCTTAAGAGCGAAATCCCTTGATAATAAGAAATGGGTATAGTATTGGAAAAGAAAAATACCCGAATCTTTATAAAGTATGATTAAATGTGATGATTGGAACATGATATAAATGACAGTGTTCTCTGTAATAAAATGGAGTGTAATAAAGGGAAATCATGGAGACCTATGTATTCTTGGACATTAGATTGATTATGATAGAATCGAATTAGATTATGATGCGAAATTGATATTTCATATGATGTAAGAAATCACAGGTATTTTCGACAATGCGGTTCAATCCAGTTTATGTTTAGGATTTTAAATTTTTCCTTCATTATAGATGTAGAAATTCAAATAATAGAATTCTTAGTTCGGTTACGGAAATTTCTATGAAATGGAAGTTCAAATAGTGTGGAACTTGAGTAGTTGGGGCAATTGAATTTTAAATTCTTGTCAATCTCTATGGGAACGATATCCGGACTTATAGGTCCACTTTATTACTTGTACGACCTATGCACTTGCAGTATTAAGACCAAACTAAATCTTTAATGAATTCATTTACAAATCCATTTTTTTATGAGTGTACAAGTTATTTTTTGTCTGAACAAGTTTCTGGTGCCTTTACTTGGGCGCATATAGTCCTGTGGTAATGGTGTCATAAATTTGTACATATATGATTTGGTCCAAGAACAAGTTTTTGGCGTCGTTTCCAGGGATTCGATAATAGTCCTTTGGTAGTAGTGTCATAAATTTGTATATATCATTTATTGGTCTTATTGCGGTCGGGAGGGTCAGGTGACCTCGGGGGGTTTGAGCAGTAAATCATACCTGGTTCGGAGGAGGGAGGAAACTCGGTGGTGGAGGACCATTAGTTATGATAGGTAGAGAGGTTTGGAGGTACATGGAATTACCTCAGATGTGACCACGAATCCGATAGCCGGCATTCCGGCTAGAGGGTGAGTCCAGTGTAAGGACTAGGTATTGAAGACTTTAAGAATTTGGAGGCAATGACATGGGGAGATTTTTGAAAGCTCTTTATGAGCAAGTTTTCTTAGCATCTATTTCTGGCCTTCTTAAGGTTGAAGAAGATTCTAGGGTGAAGCAGGGAGCCATGACGAGTTCTGGAATCATGGCTAAGTTCATGACCTAGCAGTTTTGGGGACGGTGGCCCTGGAATGTGGCGAGGTTAGAAATTCGAGGATGAGTGCGAAAATGTCCATCGAGGGTAAGATTATGAGTTTCTCCTACAAGATTTGTGGACTCTATGGTCGAAGACAACTATGTGTATAGAGAAGGAGATGGGCCCTGGAGCATCAGGATGCAGTTGCGGAAGTAGAAAATGAAGGAGAAATTAAAACAACCCTGAGCTAGGAAAGAGCGGAGGACTTTTGTTTACAGGGGACCCGCATTTAGTGCGGCTGGCAAGGCCAAGGCAGGGATGCCAGTCAGGCATGGGCGATGATATGTTTCTATTTTCACCATCTTGGACACAGGAAGCGGGATTGCCCACAAAGGCGGAGATCCTAGGGATATGGGACACCGCAGTCCCAGACATCGGTGGGACAGGCACTGATACAGTTTGTTCCTTCTCACCCCCATATGGGTCAGAGGAACTAGTTTAAGCCACAAAGTGCTACGCAAACACCTTCGGCAGCACAAACAAGCTAGAGGGGCCAGAGTATGGGTCGAGGTCAGGGATAGGGCTCTGAGAGGCCGGGACCGGGGGACTTTAGGGGCGCGTCTATCTTGGATTGTGCCCTGAGCTAAGCGTGCGAATCGGGATGTGTAGGATACGTTTCTACTCATGCACTTGTTGACTAGAGTATTGTTTAAATTCGGATGCATCATATTGATTATTGTTGCATCTTGTGTGATAGATTTGAGATTGGAGATTGAGACCTCTAGAAAAGCCGTTGTTTAGGAATTCTCTCCTAGGAACTAGGGTGAGGGTTGACTGGATACGTCGGAATTGTGAATTAGAAATCTTTGAGCCTCTACTCTCGGTGGATTGAAGGATCATGAATAGGTCCAAGGTTGATGTCATCTTTGGGATGGACTGATTGATGACACACTAAGTCATCATAAATTGTGATTGAATGAGAGTTATTACCTACACACAGGACAGTATTGGTATATGATTACCCTTGGGAATTTCGAACGAAATTCTTTTAAGGAAGAGTGTAAAACACAATGGAAAAATTCAAATTTACTTTCAAAAAAGATAAAAGCATTAATTTAATCGAAATAGTCTTGGAGGAAAGAGTGAGATTTTCTAGATCTCGGATATTAAGCAGTTCACGGGTTAGGTGTCTAATATGAAATCTAACTTTTGATGAATTTCGTGAATTAAAGACTTCTGCTCGAATTTCACGTTTTTGAAGAAAGGAATGGAATGGAGAAAGGAAAAAAATTAAGAAAGGGGAAAGGAGGAGGGAAGCTGGGCCAACGTCGCTGGGAGTGAAATGACGAGAGGACTCGCGTGCTACGGGGAGGTAGGTTTACTCGTACTCCGGTTATTTTACGCCTAGGGGCCACGTAATGGCCTAACAGTTTTGCCTCATTTGAAGGCAATTTAATATATGTGTGTGGTTTGGATTTATTTGTTGTGTGATGGTCAAAAGACCGGTTTCATGGGGTTTGAGACATAAGATTTGAACCAGCGTGTTCCGGACGGAAAAATCCAGTAGAATGCGAAGCGGGGTGTGCCTAAATTTCCGCACACCCTTGCGAATCGATCGTGTCAACTTCGGACGCCCATAACATTCTCGTTTGTACTTTGATTCGGGCATTCTTGGACTCTAGGGAAAGCTCGTTGAGTATAGAATTTTATAGGATAAAGTACTCAACCAAACCATGGGCTGAACATTAGGTTGGGTCACGGAGAGTTGAGGAATGGTCCGTTCTGGTTTCTAGAACTTCTGTTTTCGGAACCGGTTTGTATCTGAAATGCTTGGGGCTGCGTATGGCCTGAGTAGGGAATTGCGTGTTGAATGTTTTGTGTGGTATTGACACAAGCTGGACTTTCTAGACTAAGTCCAGATTATTTCCGAGGCCAAGCATGGCCGGATTTATGGTTGGGAATGGCTAATGTGTGTTATTGTTGTAAATTGAATAACATGCTAAATGTGTGAAATTATGTGATATATGTGTGAAAAAAAATGGAAATAATTATATGTATTAAATATAATTTATCCATGACACTTGACATGTAGTGTAATAGATATGTTGCATGTGACACGTAGAGTACATATAGGCATGAAATGGCATGCAATGACATTTGCATTGCATTTATGCACGAGACATCACGTCTAGGGTCGACACTGTGTTTGGTGTTTGACCATGGTAAATCAACACCGTGTTTAGTGTTTGATGTATATCGTGAGTGATTAGTACCCAAAAAGTGCTATTTTGAGTCCTATTTAAGATAGGTTTTGAGTGCTTTTTGCGTACTAATCATATGAATTAAGCCAATGGACATGTTCAGGTCCGTTTAGTACTATTGATTTTGTTTCGAGGTTGTTTTTGGTAGTTTTTCAGGTTTTGGGAACCTCAGCCATCATTTCAAGCTTGGCTTCGTATTGGTGCTAATTCATGCCAAGTTCGTATGAATTCTCGGCGTTTCATCCAGCTAGAGGTGAAGAAATGTCAAGTGGGCGAAGAAATGGAGCTAAGCGTGCGAATAACTTGTCTGAGGAGTGTGGGATTTTATTTATGGCATAGCGAAAATTTCGAAAGGATTGCGAAAATTTTGCAACCATAGCGAAAATTTTGCAATCCTAGCGAAATTTCGCTATAGCCATATTTTCGTTATGATAGCGAAAATTCGCTATCATAGAAGAAAATGCGTGCGTAGCGAAATTGAATTTTTAAGCTATGCCTATGATTAAGCTATGATAGCGAATTCACTATGCATCATGAAATTGGTTGCCTACGATTTTGATCAGAAAGCATTGCGTTTTGTATAATTCCATTTTGTCCCCGATGTAATCATATATTTTTGGTATTTTTGGTATTTCCCATCTCTTGTATGGCTATATAAGCCACCTTATAACTTTTTGTAACCCTAACTTGTTCATTCATTGTAATCCACGCAGCTTTTCACTTTAGGTTACAGTTTTCTCTCTTCTCTCTCCTCTTTATCTCATTTTCTCGGTTGCCAAACACACCCCTTTGAGGATGACAACTCAAGGAATGTTTGGCTAAGCCTCAAAACCTTGAAGAGGAGGGTTGGTAGGTTGGTTAATGGGGTCCCGCAGGTGTTCCTCTACTTTAAATGGAGCAGGTACTGCATTTATGTGTTTCAAACTTTCCAAACTAGGGTTTAATGCTATTTAATGTGTTTCTTTTGGTCAATACTTGTCATGCTTTAGGGTTCAGTGTATTCTTAATGGTAGATACACTGACATTCTTTAGATGTCATTTACGAGCCACTAAAATTATGTTAAATGCTATGTTTTCTACTGCTGGAACATTGAATGCTCAGTAAATGCTTAAGTTCAAGTAGGAATGTTTTTAAGGGTTGGTTTTAAAGTCAAACAAAGATCAGGTTACGGCTAGTGACTATATATCCATTTGCCTAATCTTGAAATAACCGAGGACACCATTGCGACCCTCATTTTATCAAGCTAGTGACCAAATATTCAAGGTCTCTCTCCACGCCTCATTTTAACCGTTCTGATTAGCTGGTAACCATAGCGCCACCTTTTAATGCAAATCAAGAAAATCCAAATAGAAAGCCTCACCATTTTGAATCATGATCTGAATCATTTGTGGGATTGAAAACCCATCCCGTGTTCGACCACTGAGCCGTATATTGCAGTAGCTTGACTACGGCAGTAGGAGGAAAATTAGGATATAAATTTTGTTGATTTCGGATCACCCTACTGTGGCACGAATCAAATGGCGCCGTTGCCGGGGATGGTGCCAGACTACAGATGATGAGTTGATATGAACTTGTAATCCACATTACAAGTGTTAGTGATCTTTTAACCCTTTTTGAATTTCGTTTGTTAGAACTTCAAGTTTTTTTTTACTCAGTACTCACTGCTGGGTTGTTTTCATTTTTTACAGTCATTTTCAATTTTGGTTAACTTGATCCTTTTAGTGACCTTGTTTGTGTTCTCTGCTTTGTCCCGTTTTATTATTTACAGTGTTTATGCAGCACTGGGATAGAGGGATATCAGGTAGATTGCAAGAGTTAGTGAACCCAATTGAACAAAGTTATTGGTCGATTATTGCATAGTGAGCAAATGGATCCCTCTACGAGGGCATTGAAGTCGACAAGCGGCTCCCGTGAATACAATGACATATAGGTCGATGAGGACGCATAAGCCCATCTAGAGTTAGTGCTCTTTCTGCATCATCTTTGCGAGGATGTGGCGATAAGACCACTATCTGGTGCCCCTACTCCCAACTTTTTCATGGCATGGAGAATGAAAATCCATACTCACACATTCGAGTTTTGAGGAAATTATGCATAACTTTTAAGGAGGGTATAGCAGATATGGAATTGTTGAAGTTGAAGGAACTTTCAGTTAACCCTCGAGGACAAAGCCAAAATATGGCTCAATTCAGTAGAGAATAATTAGAAGTGGGCGATCTTCCAAGCTGAATTTTGAAGAAATTCTTGATTACAACAAAGACAAATAGTTTGAAGCGGATCTACACTTACTGCGCCTATGATGTGAAGTTTTATCGATCTTTGGGAGAGGTTCATGGAGACCATCAATGCATGTACACACCATGGTTTTGATACATGGATGCTAGTGAATCATTTTTATGATGGTATGTCTCCTGCCATGAAGCAACTGCTAGAAACCATGTGTGGAGGTGACTTTTTGAGCAAAAACCCAGATGAAGCCATGGACTTCTTGAATTATGTGGCTGAAACTTCCAAGGCTTGGAATGAACCGAATCCGAGGGAAGCTGAAAGAATGAAGCCTTCGACCCACCAAAGGGGAGGCATTTATGCACTTTCTGAAGATATGGAGATGAAACAAAAGCCTGACCACTTTGACAGAAGGTTAAGAGGAGAATTTGGAAATGAAATCAACATGAAGTCTGACGTGAATGAGTTGCTGCGTCTCGGCCCGACATTTTAATTGTCGATCAAATAGCCACCATGGGAACCTTTGTCAAGAGCATGCCCGTATCTTGGAGTCAAAATAAGCCACTTACAAATGCTCCATATGGCAGCACCTATAACTGATTGGAGGAATCATCAGGCCTTCCATGGAAGCGAAGCCCCTGCCGAAATGTCCTCAGGGAACCACGGTAGCGGTTTGGCTCCACTTTAGCATAGCGGCCAATATATCGCACTTCTTCTCTGTTGAAGCGGCAGTGCGAATTTAAGCAAAGTGGTAAACGCGTTTGTGGAAGAACAAAAGGTATTGAATATTCCGAACTAATCGAGAAAAATTGAGGCGATAGAAGCTCGCTCCAACGAAATTGGGCGGTATGCACTGCGAGATTTACGGTACATCCCTGACAACGAAGTTACGAACAAGGGAGATTTCCTTCGAGACACAAACAAAACCGAAGGGAGTGCATGAAATAAACCGGTAATGATCCAAACGTAAATTGATGAAGTCGGCGTGGTGACTTTGAGGAGTGGTAAAGAATTGAGACAGCGGTCAGAAGCACCGAATTTAGGACAGCTCCCGATAGTTGGTCCACGAGAGGAAGAACAATGCAAAGGGAAGAGGTGAAGCCCGGTGTACCTCATTTCCCACGGGTAAGCCCGAAAAAGAAAAGTCGATCCAATAGCTGAGATTTTAGAGGTATTACGACAAGTGAAAGTTAACATTCCTCTCCTTGACATGATCAAACAAGTCCCCACATACACTAAATTTCTTAAGGACTTATGTACGGTAAAAAGAGGCTTCAATGTTAATAAAAATGCCTTTTTTGACTGAGCAAGTAAGTGTTATCATTGAGTGCAAGACTCCTGTGAAATATAAGGACCCGGGATGTCCTACAATCTCAGTTAATATCGAAGGCATTAGTGTAGAAAAAGCACTGTTATACTTGGGAGCTAGCGTGAACCTACTGCCATATTCCATGTCTGAAACGGCTTGGTTTGGAGAGTGAAGCCCCTTCCATCCCACCTTGTCTCTAGCCGATAGGTCCATTCTAAAATACCAAGGGGACCATTGAGGGGATGTTTTAATCTGAGTGGGCTGAGATTCTACTATCAGTGGATTTTGTTGTACTTGACACCGTAGGTTGCGTGGGAGTGATCATGTGCCCATCATATTGGGAAGGCCATTCTTGGCTACTTCGAATGCCATAATAAACTACCGGAATGGAGTTATGCAACTCACATTTGGGAATATGACTTTAGAACTCAATATCTTCCATTTGAGTAAAAGCGTATGCACCCGGGGCAGTGAAAGTGCGCCGTCTGATTCTTGAAGAGCAGGCCCGATGAGCGTGAGTGCAAGATGTGTTAACCCGAGGGTTATCGAGTTCCTTGTGGAACAAGAACCTCAATGCATGAGCCCTAGTGCGGGGTCTTTGGGAGAAAGAAAATAGAAATTCTACCTCTGTTGGCGGGTTGTAGAACGAAGGAACCTCGGCAGTTGAGCTGAACCCACCGAGTTGAGTTAAAATATGCATTCCTAGAAGAAAACAGGCAATGTCCAGTTGTAATATCATCACTGTTGACCACTTCACAGGAGCACAACCTGCTGCACCTCCTCAAAAGGAACAAGCAAGCCTTGGGGTGGAAAATTTCTGATTTAAAAGGCATAAACCCAACAATCTGCACTCACCACATTTATTTAGAAGAAGAAGAATCTAAAGGCCATTGGCGATCACGGAGGTTGAATCCTCCTTGCGAGGAGGTAGTTCGCATTGGAAGTCTTGAAGTGGCTGCGGTGGTATCATTTACCCCATATCACGATAGCGCGGGTAAGCCCGACTCAGTTAGTGCCCGAATCGGGGGTGACCAGCGTGAAAAATGAAGGGTGAGGTGTCTACTTTCGACTTACCACCGGTTGGAGGGTATGCATAAATTACGGGAAGCAATGAAGTAACAAGAAGGATCACTTCCTTGCCCTTCATTGATCGGCTTCTTGAGAGAGTTCACGGACACCCGTTCTATTGCTTTTGGATGGGTATTCGGGGTACTTTCGAGATAGAGATTGCACTTAGGAAGATCAAGAAAAGACACGCTACTTGTCCATTTGGCACTTAATAACTAGGAGGATGCCTTTTGGTCTTTGCAATGCCCTTGCCACCTTTCAGAGATGTATGCTTAGTATGTTCAGCGATATGGTGGAGCGCATAATGGAAGTTTACATGGATGACATCACTGTATATGGAGGTGATTTTGAAGAATGTCTAACTAATCTTGAAGCTATCCTGTAGAGGTGCATTGAAAAGAATTTGGTGCTTAACTGGGAGAAATGCCATTTTATGGTGAACCAAGGAGGTGTCTTTGGGGCATGTTATTTCGACGGGGAATAGAAGTTGACAAGGAAAAATTGAACTTATTTCAAGCTTTGCCGTCTCAGCCGAATGTAAACGGTTAAACGATTCCTTGGCCACGCGGGCTTTTGGAAGATTCATCAGGACTTTTCGGTGCTAAGCCCCTTTATAAGCTGCTAGAGAAAGATGCTAAATTTGTTTGGGAAAGAGAATGTCATGAGAGCTTTGAAGAGCTTAAGTCCCATTTGACCACTGCACCAATAGTATGAGCACCTAATTAGCGGTTACCTTTTGAGGTGATGTGTGATGCAAGTGATCTTGCTATTGGAGCGGGTTCTAAT
This sequence comes from Tetrastigma voinierianum, assembly GCA_016808115.1. Lineage (NCBI taxonomy): Eukaryota > Viridiplantae > Streptophyta > Magnoliopsida > Vitales > Vitaceae > Tetrastigma > Tetrastigma voinierianum. The sequence continues at coordinate 56,794 of JAEQBH010000706.1, read as the reverse complement.
AACAATAAGAGAAGATGGGAAACCTCATGTAGTCTATTATGCAAGCAAACGTTGAATGAAGCACAAAGGAACTATACTACTACGGAAAGAATTGTTGCGGTGAATTACTGCATACTAGACAAATTTCGAGAGGCATACTTGGTTGGGTCGATATAGTCATTTTACGGATCATTCCGCTTTGAAATATCTCGACCCAAGCAAAATGCTAAGAGCGAGACTTATTCGATGGGTTCTTCTGCTTCAAGAATTTAACACAAATTAAGGACAAAGGGGTAGAAATTGTGGTGGCGGAGACCATCTTTAAGGAGTAAGCAATGTATGTACTCATGCCCGCCCGTATTGATGAATTTCTGAATAATCTTAATCGCAATTTGGAAAAAGCTCCCTGGTATGCTCACATTGCTAATTTCCTCGCAACAGGAGAAATCCTATTTGATTGGAAAGAACAGGATAGGAAGTACTTCTTGGCAAAGATATCCATTCCTATTATTGGGAAGAGCCCTTCTTGTTTAAATACTGTGCAAATCAGATAATCAGGAAGTGTGTGCCTGAAGAGGAACAACAGGGAATTCTAAACCCTTTGCCACGAGTGCACAATGGTGGTCACTTTAGCTACGAGACGGCAATGGGAGTCTTTGCGGTCTAGTTTCCTCTTGGCCTTCCTATTTAAAGCACACCAAATGTCTTAGAGTGTGTGATAGATGCCAAAGACTCGGAAAATTGTCTCGCCGTCATATGATGCCCCTGAACCCAATTTTAGTGGTCGAGCTATTTGATGTTTGGGGCATCGATTTCATGAGACTTTTCCCCACATCTTATGGTCATACATACATATTGGTGGGAGTATACTATGTGTCCAAATGGGTTGAGGCAATCCCCTGCAAAACCAACGACCACAGGGTGGTGCTCAAATTCTTGAAAGCAAACATCTTCTCTAGGTTCGTGGTACCAAAAGCCATTATTATTGATAGGGGTTCACATTTCTATACAAACCTTTCGAAAACCTCATGGCTAAATATGGTGTGAAACACAAGGTGGCCACCCCTTACCATCCTCAAACAAGTGGTCAAGTAGAAGCATATGAGGAGATTAAGACCATTCTAATGAAGGTGAGGCAATGACAGAAAGATTGGTCCATCAAAGCTGCTTGATTCCTTTGTGGGCCTCTGAGCCGGCTTTCAAAGCGATTCTTGAATGTCCCTTAGCGGTTGGTTTATGGTAAGGCATGTCACCTTCCAGTGGAAATCGAGTATAAAGCATGGTGGGCGATCGAAGGCCGAACATGGATCTAAGTAGAAATTTGAGATTGAAAAGATTCCTTGATCTCAATGAGTTGGAAAGAAATACGAAATGATGCCTACTTGAACTCGGGTGCAAAGGAAAGATCGAAAAAAATGGCATGATCAAATGATAACTAGCAAGAATTTCAACAAGGGGCCAAGTCCTCATGTATGATTCGAACTCCGTATTTCGAGGCGAAGCTCAAGTCGCGATGGGCTGGGTGGATTCATCGTTGAAGCACACCCCAATGGTTTAGTAGACCTAATCCAATCCAAATGATAATAGGGTGATCAAGGTTAATGGGCGAGTGAAGCCCTATGTTGTGCGTGAGTCACGATCCGAGGAAATTCTCATGGACCCTCCTTGAAACCCACAGGCCATACATTTAAGGGTGGCTCCTGCAGAGTCTCAAAAGCCACTAATTTATTTACTTAGTTTTGTCCAAGTTTCTTTTTGCTTGAAAATTTTCATAATAATCAGTTGAGTGGCATGTTTAACTTTGTCGGCAATTGCATTTCTTGTGCTGTGACCACTTCACAAAACGACACCTCGACACGCCCGAGGGTTGATCCCACCACCACGAGTGAGGAGGTACCACTCCATCCTCTGACTTTCTCATTCCCATGCAGGGACAATTTGTGTTAGAAGTAAGGTTCATATTTTTGCATTTAGTTTTACTAGTTATACATGGCCTGCAGTGCCCGGATTCGTTTATTAAAAATTGAGGCTACTATTTGTGCATACATTTTTGTGTTTCTACTCTTGCCTTGAGTTGAAGAATTGAAGCCCTGTATGCTACCATAATGTTAGAAACGATTCAGCATGATTAAGTTTTAGTCGTTGAAGTTCAGTATTCAACCTTGTATATCTACCTTTAGCTAATCACACACAGTGCACATCAGTTTTTATCAATAGGTTGAGAAGCTATATATCACTTTTCACTTTATAGCCAGGCCTTAGGTCACAGTGACGACCCATAATAGGTTTTTGTTACCCAGAAAAGAAGACCAATGAAGTCTTCCAAATGAAAAAGAAAAGAAAAGCAAAAGAAAAAGAAAGAAGAAAAGAGATATGAAAGCCATAGCCTTTGCCTTGAAACCCGAACATGGTCAGAGGGGTATATGGCGAAAGCATACAAAGCCGAGTGCCACACTAAGCCTTCATTGGTTGGAGTCATCGACTTAGTGTTAAGCTATCTGGTGGATGAGTAGAGTTTAGCGAGTTGTAGGTGTAATTCTCGAAATCATTGAGAGTCTGGGGTAAAGCACATAGAGTTTGTGGTCGGTGGAATCAGCACGGCTTGATGCCCTAAACCTCGATTGGTTAGAGTCATCGATTGGACCCAGATTACACGAACTTTGGTGAAGTCGAGTTTTCAGCATTGCACCCTACAATACAATCGAAACATGAAATAAAAGTGTAACTGATTCTATTTAGGTTGGTCAACAGTTTAAGGCCCTGGCAGTACCTTGGTTGGGGGGAGGGAATAACTTTTCAACTTATTGGTTCAAACTGGTTACCTTAAGAACACTTAGATTTTAGTGGAAGCTCAGGTTGACTTCCTTGGAATTGATACTACTCTAAAATTTGTTCCTATATGGCATTGGTTCTCTCATGATGGTTTTTGTACAGGGTCTAAATTGTTCATACTGAAGGTAAGGCCTTACTAGTACACACATTTTTTAGACAGCATACACTTTTTGCAAAAGCACAGCATGCATACCTTGATTGTTTTTAGCATTGCTAAGGGACTAGCAACGTGTCGGTTGGGGGTGTGATTAGTACCCAAAATTTTGAGTCCTATTTAAGATAGGTTTGAGTGCTTTTGCGTACTAATCAGATTAAGCCCAGTGGACATGTGCAGGTCCGTTTGGTATCTTGATTTTGTTTCGAGGTTGTTTTGGTAGTTTTGCGGGTTTGGGAACCTCAGCCATCATTTCAAACAGCCGTATTAGTCTTGATTCATGCCAAGGATTCGTATAAGATTCTCGATTTCATCAAGTAGGGTGAAGAAATGTCAAGTGGAACTAAAGAAATGGAGAATTTCAGGCCCGATCTGGGAGGCAATCTGAGTCTGGGATTTTCGCTATGGCATAGCGAAATTTATGAGATTGCGAAATTTCGCAACCATAGTGAAATTTATGGTCCCAGCGAAATTTTGCTATGGCCAAATTTTCGCTATGATAGCGAAAATTCGCTATCATAGCGAAAATTATTGTGCATAGCGAAAATTCAAATTTTAAGCTGTGCCTGTATTCATTATAATAGCTAAATTTATTTATCATAGCGAGAATTTAGCTATAGCGAAATTCACTATGCATAAGCGAGTGGTTGCCCTCGATTTTGATCAAAACGGCCCGTTTTGTATAATTCCCATTTGTCCCCAATGTAATCATATATTTTTGGTATTTTGGTATTTCCCATCTCTTGTATGGCTATATAAGCCACCTTATAACTTTTGTAATACCCCAACTTGTTCATTCCTTTGTAATCCCAGCTTTTCATTTTAGGATTCACAGTTTTCTCTAAAATCTCTCTCCTCTTTCTCTCATTTTTCTCATTGCCAATAACCTTTTGCTGAGGATGACAAGTGAGGGATGTTTAAATTAGCCTGGCACTTGAAGATGAGGGTTGGTAGGTTGGTTAATGGGGTCCCGCAGGTGTTCCTCTACTTTAAATGGAGCAGGTACTGCATTTATGTGTTTCAAACTTTCCAAACTAGGGTTGAATGCTATTTAATGTGTTTCTTTTGGTCAATACTTGTCATGCTTTAGGGTTCAGTGTATTCTTAATGGTAGATACACTGACATTCTTTAGATGTATCATTCTGAACCAACGGAAATTATGTTAAATGCTATGTTTTCACTATTTGGAACATTGAATGCTTTCGATAAATGTAGGATTCAGTAGGAATGTTTTAAGGGTTGGTTTTAAGTCGAACAAAGATCCGGTTTTAGCGACTATATGTCATTTGCCACTAATCACGAAATAACAGAGGACACCATTGCGGCCTCATTTTGCTCGAAGCTAGTGACCCAAGCCTTGAGGTCTCTCTCTCACACCTCATTTTAAGCGGGTTTCGAGTTAACTGGTAAGCCAGCCAACACCCACACTTTTAATGCAAATCCGAAAATCCAAATGAAAGCCTCACCATTTTGAATCATGATACGAATCATTTGTGGGATGAAAACCCATCCCGGAGTGTTCGACCACTGAACTGGCTATCACTGCGGTAAGCGACTACGGCGTGGGAGAAAGATTAGGATATAAATATTGTTGATTCCGGATCACCTACTGTGGCATGAATCGGTGAGGACATATTAAATCGACCTTTGTGTTGGTGTTCGATGTATGTCGTGAAGACATGGTTAATCGACAATGTGTTTGGTGTTCGATGGTGAGCTCAATAAAATGGGACAACGTCCAAATTGAGGCTCACGGTTGCATGGCATGAAAAGTATGTGTGTAAATGGGTGAAACAAGTAGGGATAGACACCCCCTCAGGTGAAAAACCTGGTATATGGTTTAGATATGAAACCGTCGGTGAAAGCTCATAAAAAATGTTGTATAGGCATGTAGGCGTCTGTGAGTGAGAGCTCTCGAAAATCGTGGCTCCTAAATATAACACACAATGCTTGGTAGGGAAATAGTAGGCATTGGGGGTATCGATGTGTCTAAATTTCAAAACAAAAAGATTTTGTTTTGGGAAAGGTCCGAGGGGCGGGACGTCCTTGTGGGGTTTCACCACTTGGCATATCAAGTGTGAGAGAGACAGTGAGGACTTAGGATTTGAGTCATGAGGGGCATACTGCATTCATGACATGTAGACATTTAGGTACAACAGAGTATAGGTACTTGAATGCGTGTGATTGGGATTGTATGTATTGGCATTGCATGTTGCTCTTAGGTGGGGAGTAGCCTTGGTAGGAGATATATCTACTGGGCTTTGCTCACCCGTCATGGGACCACCCTTCCGGGTACCACGAGGAAAGGCAGCGCTCGCCGAGGCCGTGAGTGCGAAAGAAGGCCAGGTTGTGGCCTTGAGAAGTATTTTTGTAAAATATATTAGAGATAATCTAGTTTTAATATATTTTGGCTTTATAGTGTAAAGGAGTTGTACATCGAACTCTTGTAAAATATTATAAAATTTGTATATTTGTAAGAAAATATACGAGAAGGCGACCCGCGGGTATTAAAGTAGGTTAACGCGTTGTCAGCCGGATCCCCGGATTTTGGAGTGTCACAGCATGGTATCTAAGTATACGGACCCCCAGGTTTTGGGGCGTCACAATTGATAAATTCAAAATTGACTTAATTAGTAATTAGGTAACACGACATATATAACGTGTTCATTAATTTGATCATTTAAATTAATATGAATTATAATTAATCTATCAATATTTAACACAAATAACGTATTAAATGGATTAATATTGATTAAATATTAATTAAAATGGACAATTCGGGTCAACTTCGTGCTATGTGGATTGATACAAATATAACATGTTTATTAAACGGGTTAACCAGGTCAACACATATTTAAACCAAACACGATTATACTTAACCCAAACATGCAAAAAAACATGTCGAGTTCGTATCGGATTCAAGGATCATATCAAATTTTTCCAAGTCTACATAAGTATAAGAAGATACTTTTTTAAATTTAAGAAAATTATTTTTTCCTTTACACATTTGAAATTAATATATAAACATCAGATGAAATGAGATCATTTAATTTCTTATTTAGAAAATAACTTTAACTCCTTATACATATTTTCTCAAATTAAAATAGTTATTGTTATATTCTATTAAGGTTATATTTCAAATTTTAAAAATATCAATTATGTTGTGAGAGATAAGTTTTAATCAAATATTAGTTTATTAGAAAATGAGATGTTGTAGCTAATAACATATATTCAAATATTTTGTGAATGCTTAAAAAACTAGCTATTTTTAAGTATATAAGGAATTATTTCTACTTTCAATTTATCGACTTGTCATATTGTTTATATCGACATGTCATATTTATGCTTTAAATTCACAAAATATTAGTCTATTAGAACATGAGATGTTGTAGCTAATAACATACATTCAAACTTTTTGTGAATGCTTAAAAAACTAGTTATTTTTAAGCAAATAAGGAATTATTTCTACTTTAAATTTATGGCCATGTCGTATTGTTTATATTAAATTATAAAACTTCTATCCTAAATGTCATTGAGATTTAACATTTGAAATAAGAAATACAAAATACGAAACCTATTATATTTTTTAATATTGTTAAGTTTTGGACAAAAAAATCAAATAAGGATAAAAATTCATATTAGTATAAAAATTAAAATCTATTTATGTCAATATTTAAACTCCTTTCTAAACATCATATGATAATTTATTTTCTTATTTCTTATAAATAGTAAACGAAAATTATTTTTAAAAAAACTGAAATCGTAATTTCGGTAAAAATCCGAAATTTCTAGATCTCGGATGACGAAACGGACTTCTCCGTTGAAATCATCTCACGAAATTTAGCTATCATGTTGATTTTCGTTGAATTCCGAGACAGTCGGAATTTGCACGTTTTTTGAGGCGTGGGGTGTCGGATGACATGTGGCAAGGTTAGGGGATGCCACATGGCAGCTCAAGAGTGTGACACTTGGCATAAAAAGGAATGGCTCACATTGGGCCACATAGTCAACATGATTCCATGGCTCATATTAAGCCATGTAGGGTATGATGTCATAAAAGAAAAATAGTAAAAGAAAAAAGAAGGAAAATGGAAAGCCACACATTTGGCTTGAGGAAGGGGGGAGGAAACTTCCTCCTTTACATTACTCTGATTAATGCTCCAAATAGGAGGAATCTTAAGAAAAAAGAATGAGATGAGAAATAGAAAGAAAAGGAAGCGGAAAAGAAAAAGGGAAAAGAAAAACAAAAGGAAAGGGAGAAATGAAAACAAAAATAAATGAAGAAATAAAAGAAAGGAGAAAAGGAATAGTTGTTTTCTCCATTTGAAAAGGAGAAAAAAAAATGTGCAGGAGGAGGAATTCGGGCAGTAAACTGGAGAATTGATTTTCTAAAGAGAGAGAGCCACTTCTCTCTAAAATCCCGGCTAATCCGATCGTCGGATTCCTTCGGGCCAAGAAGGAAAGTTGTTCTATGCGGAGAGGGCAACGCGTGGACTCTGGTTTTGAGGAGTTTCAACAAACTCCGTGAGGTAGGGGTTTTATCCTACTTGTTTTACCCCTTGTTTAAGTGTTTTGTAAATGCTTGTGTTGGTTTGAGGTGAAGTGGTGTGGATTTGAAAAATTCAAATCTTGGAACCGAAGTGTGGAAATTTTTGGGACACTTTTGGTCAGTCCGTATCAGTTTAGGGACTGATTTGGGTATTTGTATCATAATTTATATAATAAATTGTGTTTTGGTGTATAGGCCATTGGAGATAAAATTGTGATTTGCTCAATTATATGGAATATAATTGTGTGTATAGGCCATTGGAGATAAAATTGTGATTTACTCAATTATATGGAATATAATTGTGAGTATAGGCCATTGGAGATGAAATTGTGATTTTGCTCAAGTGGGCTAATTTGGGTGTTGTTTGATCCACATTGTTGAATTACATGTGGTGTGAATTGCAAATTTGAGAATGTTGCATAATTAATATATTGGTATATATATTGTGTTGAAATGGCATAATGCATTTCATATGCACCATGGTAACCTAGAAATTAGGTGTGTATGCATGACATGAAAATGAAATAAAAACGAACATGGTTGCGAAAGGAATTTCACATGATGATTTTCCGGAGAATGGGGTTGGGAGGCAGTCAACCCAGTCATTGGGATGAGGACCACCATGGTATTTCGAGAAGTTCTCCAACACATTCTTTTCGGATGGTAGTCCCATATTTTTACTGACACGTTCGGTAGTGTATTTTCAAGAATAACAAGTTTTGTTTTGAAAATGATATTTTTCTCATACATGGCTTAGGCAAGTGTAAGGGAGTCGGTGAGGACTCGAGACATGGGAATGGGCATGTAGACATTCAAGTAGGATCACGTATTTACTTGAGTGTGTGTTAAATTGGATCATTGCATATGCATAGGTGGGGAGTAACCCATTTTAGGGTGATTCCCTTCTTGGGTGATAGCTCACCTGTCGGGGAACATTTTTCAGTGCGGGGTGTTCCTCTGAGCGGCTCTTCTTGAGACGATTTTGAGAAGAAAGCGGGTTATAGCTTTGATGTTTTTGGATAATATGTTAGAATTATAGATTTTTAATATGTATTTGTATTAAGAGAAATGTTATAACTCTTGAACCATGTAATATATTTGGTTGGGATATAGATTTTGTGAGTTAAACTATTGGAATATAGTTGGGTATATTTGATGAGTGTTGATGCAGGGGCCCAAGTGGCCATTTTTACTCAGGTATGCTTCTCGTGATACGAGACGTATAGATTTTCCGCAGGTTGACGGGTAGTCAACGGACCCTCGGGTTTTGGCCATGCGCTGCTAAGGCATCTGCCTTTTCATTTTAACCCCTTGGGATATGCTCAAGCTTCCAAGTAGTAAAGCTTTCCAGCCGAAGCTTAACCATGCATCGTACTTGGCCATGCGCTGGTCCCGTCTTTCATACTCCCCGTTTACCTGTCCGACCAGCAACTGGGAGTCACCTTGTATGATGATCTTTTCTGAGGATACGGAGGTTACAAGGTCTATACCGGCTAGGATGGCTTCATATTCAACCTCATTGTTAGACGCGGGGAAGTCTAACCGTATAGCTTGCTCTATTATTTCCCCGGCTAGGGCTTTAAGTTGCAAGCCAACATCGACTCTGGTTTGTCGAGAAACGCCATCCACACTAAAGATCCGCGTCTTGTTGTAGGATTTCTATTAAAAAGTCTACTAATATCTGCCCCTTTATTGCCAAGCAGGGTTTGTATTGGATACTGAACTTACTCAGCTCAATAGCCCACTGGGCCATCATTCTCGACAAGTCGGGTTTTCATATGGTGCTTCGTAGGGGAAGATTGGTTAGTACCACGATAGGGTGTGCTTGGAAGTAAGGGCTGTGAAACCCCAGAAAATCGAAGATTTTTAATAAAGAGTAAAATAGTAATTTCGGCTGAAATCCGGAATTTTTCTAGATCTCGGATGACGAAACGGACCTTTCCGTTGAAATCGTCTCGCGAAATTTAGCTACCACGTCGAATTTCGTTGGATTCCGAGGTGGACGGGATTTCACGTTTTTCGAGGCGCGGGTGTCGGATGACACATGGCAAGGTGGGGGATGCCACATGGCACCATAAAAGAGTGACACTTGGCAAATCCATGTGGTCCACTAAAAAGGAATGGCTCACATTGAGCCACATGGGTGGTATAAATTCCATGGCTCACAATGAGCCACTTGAGTGCATGATGTCATTAAGGGGATTTATGAAATAAAAGAAAATGATGGAAAAGGGAGAGCCACACCTTTCTTTTGAGGAAATGAGGAGGAAATTGCCTCCTTTGACCGGATGTGTGGTGGCTCCAAAAAGGGTGAGAAAATGACCAAAAAGAGAAGAGAAATGAAAGGGGAATGAGATGAGAAAAGAGAAAAAGGAAAAGAAAAGCAAAAAGGAGAGAAAAGGAAGGAAGGAAAGAAAAGAAAGGAAAGAATCCGTAGAGAGAAAAGGAAGAAAAAGGAGAAGGAAGGAAAGGGAAAGGAAGATTTCCTGGGTTTGGGCGATCGGCGTTCGAAGTTGAGGACTAAAGTTGGTACACGTGGTGGGATCTGCGATGTGGACACGAAAAAAGTTGGAGTTTCATCAAATTCCAAGAGGTAAGATATTTTCCTACTTGGTTTACTTTTAGCCTGAAGGCTTTATAATGGTAGAGGTTGCTTGTGGGAGGCCATGAGAGGCCATGTAAATTAGTTCCAAGCTTTGGAATTAAAGGGTATGGATTTCATGACCGGTTTCACACAGTCACTGACTGTGGGAGTTAGGGTTTGGACTAGTAACTGAAAGTTTCTAGGTGTGGTGGTTTGTGGTTGTGATAATGATGCTTGGAACCGGATTGGTTCATGTTTGAGGGGCCGTGAGGTACTACGTTGAATAGTCCTAATTTTGAGACCTTGTTGTGTGTTATGGCTTGTTTGAATAACATGCTAAGTGTGGAAATGTGATATTGATGCATGCTTTTTGATGTATTAATATATTTTGCATGGAGGTAGATTATATGTATGAATTATAATTGTCCATGGTGTGTAAATGTTTCATGTAGTGCTCATTCATGCATGTAACATGAGGAAAATGCATTGGCATCATGCATTTCATATGCACGGTCACATCGCGTCAGGTCGGGTGTGGGTGCAGGGTAAGGTTTATTCATCGGTGTTGGTGAATGGGTCGTGAGCTCGGGAAAAAATGGGACAAAGTCCAAGGTAGAGATTCACGAGTGTGTAAATGATCAAAATGATAAATTACATGTTTTGGGTGGAAGCGAAGTTGAAATTAAGATTTAGGGTGAAAGTCCACCAGGTTACTCACGGTTAGACATGAATCAGACGATGTAAGATCGTGAAAATGTTGAAAAGGCGTCTGACGTCCTACGGTGTAAACCGAGAATCCGTTGCCCACAAAATAAGGAAAGAAGAATCAAATCGAGGTTTTGATAAATAAAATTGGAGGGTGTCGATGGTTTAGTCATGGTGTGTGACAGGTTTTAGTCACGCTTGGCATTCCAGGTGTGAGGGAGTCGGTTGGGACTTGGGTTGTGAGCATGAGGGGTTGCATCTCATGCATGATATAGACATTTCATATAATGGTACATAATTGTATGGAATTTGATTGATTGTTTATATATGCCATTGCATATGCATTTTAGGTGGGGAGTAACCCTTGTAGGAAGACTTTCTGGGCTTTGCTCGCACGTCGTGGGACCCCCCCCTTTCGGGTCGCAGGGGACTATCCAGGGAGACGGTACGCCATAGAGGTAGCTTTTGAGAAGAAAGCCGAAATGTGGCTTTAAGTAAATATTTTGTAAATATGTATAAATCTTTTTGTAGAACAAGTATGAAAACTATGAGAATATAGTTGGCGTATTTATTATGAGTAAGGATGTATGGGCCCATGTGGCTATTTTACTCATGTGTGTGTCGCGTAACACGAGACGCATATAATTTCCACAGGTTGACGGGTAGTCAACGGACCCCCGGGTTTTGGGGCGTCACAAGGGCAGATTTTTTTAGTTGTCATACGGAGAGCCAACGCTGCCTGCTCGAGATGGGTATATTGAGTTTCCACCTCAGATAGAGATTTGCTTACGAAGAACACTGGTCTCTGTTTCCAATTTTCATCTTCTTTGAACAAAATTGCACTCACTGAGACATTAGAATCTGCTAAGTAAAGATAGAGCGTATCACCTGCTTCGAGGCTAGCCAGAATTGGTGGTTTGGTGAGATACTGCTTGATTTCTCTGAAATCCTGGTCGCATTCCTTATTCTAGCCGGTTAGTTTGCCCCCTTTAGAGTGTAAAAAATGGCTTTATTCAATCTATAAAACGAGAGATGAATTGCCTCAAACTTTCCAATTGGCCAGTCAGTTGTTGCACCCATTTTCTGGAAGTAGGAGTCTGAGATTCCATAATAGCTCTAAACTCTATAAGATTAGCTTATGTCCCCCTCTACGTCACCATAAAGCCCAAAAACTTGTCTGAACTAACTTTGAATGCACATTTTAGGGGATTGAGTTTCATACCGTACATGCTTAGTAGCTCAAAGGTTTCTTGCATGTGCTTCGTGTGATCAGGGCATTCTTTGGATTTGACAAGCATATCGTCGATATAGACTTCCATGGTCTTGCCCATCAATGGTCAAAATATCTTTATCACCAGCCTTTGATAGGTTGCTCCGGCGTTCTTCAGCCAAAAGGCATTACATTGTAGTAGTATAGCATGTGGTGTAATGAAGGTCGTTTTCTCCGCATAAGGTGGGTTCATGGAAATCTGGTGGTAGCCGGAGAAAGCATCCAGAATGACAGTATCCCATGCCCGACTGAATCGTCGAGGATCTAATCTATTCGTGGCAGGGGAAAGTTGTCTTTCAAGCATGCTTCGTTGGGGTTTGTGTAGTCCACACATACTCTCCACTTATCGCCCTTCTTTGGGACCACCGCCACTTGGCGAGTCATTCAAGATACTTTACCTCTCTGATGAAACCTGCTTTTAAGAGATTGTCCACCTCTGTTTGAATAATCTAATGGTGATCCGGGTGGAAATGCCTCACTTTCTATCTCATAGGTTTTACCGAGGGGATAACATTTAGTTTGTGAGAGGTCAACATTAGTCAATTGATCATCATTCCAGTTTCAAGGGACAGGATCTGTGTTTCTCAAATAGTGTGTTCTAGTTATCTTTGCCTGGATAGTAGGGGCGCGTATGTGAACTTCTCCGACCTATCCAATGTCATTGTCTTCAGGGGATCCATGGCAAATGGCTCCTTCTTTTTCGACCTGACTTGGGCGGTGAACTGTGGTTGCTATGCGGGGGTGTGATCCTCGAGGGAAGGTATATCTAAGCTCTTCTCCCCTTTCAGTTCCCATATGGATAGTTGGTAGCATTGTCGTGCGGCCAGTGATTATAGAAAGATGGAGCCTGCCGTGCATTGGTCGAATAACTAGCAGTGCGGTGATATGTTGAAGGGCTGACCTTCATCAGTGTAAACCCAGTCTGACCTACTATAACATTATGGGCCCCAAGTCTTCGACGGTGAGAATAAAACTTGTTAGGTGTTGAGTCTACTTGTACAAGGGCGTGATGTCTCCAGTCTTCGTAGTCGTTCTTGGCCGTTGAAATCGAGAGAGGATTCGCGAGTTGGAGTTCATCATCCACGAGAAGCTCATCGGTTGAAGGCTGAGTAATTGTAACAAGTGCACCTTGTATTTGCTAAGATCCACCAGTACCCTATGCACATCAAAACCGCTAATACATAGGGTGAGTACAAGTGCATCATAATGGAGCACAATGACCCTGTTCGGGTTTACCGGAAGAAAGGATATGGGGTCGTTTATCGGCTTGGTTTCTTCATGGTTGCCTCCCATGTGGATAGCATTTACTTGGGCCTTAACCATAGCTGTTCTCAAGAGCTTCCTGTGTTAGCGCTTCAATTGGTCCTAGTCGTCAGACAGGCCCCTCAGTATATAGTTTATGGCTGGTCTGGTTTCTGACTGGGCAACCACACCAGCTATAACTCTGTCTGTTGGTGGCTTGGATCCCACCCTACGATCAACTTCCCTGACATACCTTCTAAGGTGCCCCGCTTTGATTAGTCTATCCACCAGGAACTTCATGCTTCGGCACCTGTTAGTCTCGTGCCCGTGATCTCTATGATAGTTGCACCGTACAAATGGGTTTCTCTGAGAGGGATCCGTCTGGATCGGTGCAGACCAATTGAAATCTAGCAAGTCATGAATGAGGGGCAACAATCTCTCATATGTGATGTTTAGGGGGGTGAATTGTGGGGGTTCCCTCTTCTTCTATGACTGATCACGGGATCGCTTTCGATTTTTCTTTAACCTTCCTTAGGCTCAGACAACTTCTTCCTCTCTGACTTGTTGCTCTCAGTCGGTTTGCTTATGATCATGACAGTTTGTGTTGCTAGGCGAATGTTATCTTCCAACGTTGAATACATATTTGCTCGCTTGTATAATTATTCCATTGTCGCCGGCAGGTCTAAAGATAGTGAGTAGAAGAATGGAGTGGATGGCTCGAAGCTTCTACTGAAGTTCTGAAGGACTACGTCCATGCTATAAGCCTCTACCTGCTGGACGGCTTGCCCGAACTTCCTTGTGAAGTCTCGTATGGATTCCTCTTCCTGCTTTAGAATAGTCTGCAAAGAGATAATGTTCCTCTTCTGTCGTACCAAACAAAGATACTAAGAGATGAATGCAGTCCAAATCATTGAACGAGTTTATTGAATTAAGAGGGAGCTTGTGGAACCAAGCTAGAGCAAGCCCTCACAGACTAGCTGTGAATACTTTACATAATAGACGGTCATTGCCGGCGTTCAGTGTCATTGCCTGATTGTAATGGAGCATGTGGTCATAAGGGTCATTAGAGCCATCGAACATGGTAAAAGCTAGCATGACAAACCCTCGGGGTGGCTCGTAATTAAGAATGTGTTGCCCTAGGGGTGGAGCGACATATCATCGGACCCCAGGAATAAAGAGCCTGGAGTTCTTGCATAAGATGTTGACCCTACACCGAAGGTGGGATATATAAGCGGCATCGGCGACATCATATCGTCGGGTAACACTCACTTGTTTTGAGGGGCTTGAAGCTGTTGGTTCTCCCTCATGTCAGCCTACTTCTTAGCCCAGCGAGAAGTGCCACTAACGACATCACTGAGGGCAGGGCGGTGTGAGTGCTTCCTTTGCGATTTGGCATTTGTGCTACCTCGAGCATTCCTTCCTAGTGGAGGACTTGTGGATGGGGACCTCCCGAAAGACAATTCATCATTTGCTGGGGCATCATCGTCGCTGGAAATAATGGGCTCTTTTCCTTTATTATGGACTATTGGATGTTCAACACGATCGCCATCTTGTACATCCTATGACGCCCCAAATCTGAGGGTCCCATTGACAACCCGTCAACCCACGGAATTCCTATGGATTTCGAGTGACCCGATACCACACTGTTGTGTCCCATTTATCGAGATCCATATTTTCAAAAAAATCGGGCAGAGTCTCCTTTGTTCAGAGCTCTACCCAACATACAACCTGTATCACAATAATCCATAAGAGTTTATTACAACACTCTTATACAGAACTTATATTAAAACTAGCTTGTTCTAATATAGTTTACCCAGCACCACCTTAATATGTCCCTTTACCGGGACCCATTCATTCATATTTAAATTGAAAATATGAAAATGAAACAGTTAATGACAGTCCATAAGAGTCCGATCACGACCCTCTTACCATAATTACATACCCAGACTATTTATACAAAGTCCAAAAGAATTTAATTACAATTCTTTTTACATAAAATACTTTTTACAAAAGTATTGTCAAGGCCACATGTTGACCTTCTTCCACGATCACGGTCTCATCGGATGTCTCCCTATAAACTCCACATTGCACGAAGGGGGTCCGCGACGGGTTATGATACTTGACGAGGAAATATTCCAACAAGGGCTACTCCCCACCTAAGTGTACATGCAATGGCACACCACACATTCAAGTAAAAACATGCACGTTTCTACTCAAATGTCTACATGTCATGGATGAGAATGTGACTCACCCTATCCTATATCCCGAGTTCTAATCGACTCCCTCACACATGCATATGCCAAATGTGAAAACTTGTCATTGGTGTTTCACCCAATGACCTTTATCCAAAACAAAAGGCTTTTTGTTTTAATAAATCAAATCCTTTGGACAACCTCGAATCTTGCTTCATTCAAAGCCCTTGGGCCGGTCTTCGGCCAGAGTAAGACAGTCTCTACCACAGACAATCTTCGAATCCTGGACAATCTCCGATCTCGGACAATCTCCGACCTTGGACAGTCTCCGATAATAGCTTTATTTTAAAGCTATGGACAGTCTCCGATAACAGCTTTATTTCAAAAGCTATGGGCGATCTCGATAACGCTTTATTTAAAAGCTGGGCGGAGTCTCAGATAACCTCGAAAACATCGTCATTTTGGACGTAGTCCATGTTACCAAGCCCACCATCAACACCAAACAAGGTGTCGATCTACCATGTGCCCACGATAGATTATCGAACACCAAACACAGTGTCGATTTACCATGGTGAACACGAACGATGTCGACCCGAGCCATGCACTCACACCCGACTTGGCGGTGATGTCGGAGTGCATATGAAATCTGAATATGCCATTTCATGCTATGTGATGTTACATGCATAATAAGAGTTACATGCAACATTTATAAATTTCGGATAATTATATTTCCTACATATAATTTCCATTCATCACAATTTTCATGTTAATACATCATGCAAGCACATATTAACATGATTTTTACACACAACAACATGTTATTTATTTTTTTCCAACAATAACACACAAAATGGCCCAAATCTCAAACCATATAAACAGGGCACCTCTCGGTCCCTTCACGGCCATGAACCATTTTTGGTTCCATTCATCAACAAATTACAATGATACCAAAAATATCAATAAAACACGAAGACATCAGTTCCGGGATTAAAACCAAATCTCAACATAATCCGAGATTGCTCAAATACAGTCCCGAAAATTATGTCCGAACTATCCGAAAACAATCCCAAAAATTCAGTTCGGGCTGTCAACAGTCTTGAAAATGCCTAAAAATTCCTACACTCAGTCCTAAAATTTTGGGACTGAAATTTACAACCTCTCATGGCCTCTAAGAAAACCCTAAGCCATTAAATGACCTTTAGGCTAGAAATAACCCAAGTAGGAAAATTCCCTACCTCGTGGAGTTTGACGAAACTCCAAGATTTTGGTACCCACATGTAGCTCTTGATGCGTGGACCGACTTTGCCTTTTGCTCCGACGAAAACCTACGGTCCGATTTCCGTAGATCTTAGAGAGAAGCGAAAAAAAATATTTTTCCCTCTCTCTCTCTCTCTTCTTGCTCTCTCTCTCTTCCGTTTCTCTTTCTTTTCTTTTGACTTTCCTTCTTTTTATTTTTTTTCTTATTTCCTTTTCTTTTCTTTTATTTTTATTTTTATTTTATTTTTATTTTTTTCTTGTTTTATCTTTCCCATTATTTCCTATACTTGACACTTGGCTCAATGTGAGTTATTCACACAAGTGCACCACATGTCATTCCATGTGTCACCCGACACTCAATGCCTCGAAAAACGTGAAATTCGACTGTCTTGGAATCTGATGAAATTTGACAGGTTAACTAGATTTCGTGAGACGAATTCAACGGTGCAGTCCGTTTCGTCATCCGAGATCTAGAAAATTTCCGATTTTCAAATGAAATTACCGTTTTACCATTTTTCCAAAAAATTGAATTTTTCTCGGATTTTACACATCCTTTCCAAGTTCGAGGCTTTTTCCTACATAGACAACAAATGATCACTCTCACGTAAATGATCACTCTCACGTTGCAAGCATTCAACGCATGCTTGTAACTCCCGCATTTGTCTCGCCTGCTCCTCTTGCTTCCTTTCCTTCTCTTGACGCCAATAAAGGAACTAATCATTAAGTGTTTGATGCATCGGATTGTTCGAAATTGCGATTGCTTTGGGTAGATCGAATGCGGAGGGGGAGTCGAAAGAGTTCCATCTAACAAGGGGATGCTAGAGAATCATTGTAGCAAAGCCCTTGCAGCCCGTCGTTAAGACTTTTTATTCGTTTCCCATAGATGACGCCAATTGTTGGGACTTTGATCGTCAAATCCCCTGAACGTCAAATTATAAGGGTCTTGATCGTTAGATTCCTTGAGCATCACCAGCGCAATGATAAACTTGCAAAAAGGGTGTTCCGGAGGCAGCGGGCCAACCGCCTCTCCTATGATTAAGTTAGCAAAAAGTGTGGAGAAGGAGAAGAGAATAGGAGTAGTTAGAATTTCTTACCTTCCCTAGCAGGGGGATCTTTCTGACTTATAGGGTTTGGTTCACGACATCCCCTCCTTCCTTCTCGGGGTAGGATTTTATCTCCTCCTAGTTTAAGGGAGGAAATCTTCTTTTCTTTATCGACGACTATTTATTCCTTATCAGGGATTATTTTTCCCTTTTCCATGATTATCTCTCAGAGTAGTAAGGGATTCAGTAGCTGGAAAATTCGTAGATAATATCGCTTTTGCGGATTTTCCGCTTCTAGGTGCTTATTTGAAACATACTTCCCATATGGGGTAGAATGGCCAACTGGTGGACTTGAAGTCCTAGACGGGCTGCCTTGAGCAAGTCATGGAAGAGTTTATCCTTGCTTTCCCGAGCTGTCTCCATAGATTCTCCCGCCTGAGTAGTGTCCACCTGGTCTTGGTGAGATGAGTGGAATCGGTCGTTTCACCACACAAGCCTAGCGAGCCTCAGACCCATCAAGTAACGGATCACAGAGATCATGGTACTCACATACCTTGCTTTGAGGGTGCAAATATGAGGAACCAAACACTCCCACATGGTCTCCACCTTGTTATAGAGGTGTAAACTTTGGATATAAAATTTTGAAGAGTGAGCGAAAAATGGGGGAAAATCAAAGATGGAAAAAAAAACGAGAAATAGCACATGGTTTGTGATAAACTAAATGAGACATTGAGAGAGAATGATGAGGATGTTAGATTAATTTATTAATTATGGATTAAGCATAATCATATTACAATTTTAATTGTATAATTGTCCATGTTAACTATAAGTCATTTATGGGATGATTTAATATTAATTAACTATGGGCCCATGGTTCTATCTTCTCACTTGCTTTGGTAAGCTCATTGGATTAAAACTCAATTGTTCATTTGTGCTTTATATATATATATATATATATATATATATCCTATATATATATATATATATATATATATATATATATATATAAATAGAGCCTTAAAAATTTATAAGGGTTTGATAGAACACACTTTGAGAAGAAGGAAAAAATCATCTTCAACCCTACCTTTTCTTTAATCTCATCCCTTCTTGATTTAAGTAGTAGCGACAGCCGATTAAGGATTCATCATGTATGTTTCTCGCGCTACAAATTGATATGCTTATTTGTTCAATAAAGTTATTATTTTGTAATGTATTTTTCGAGTCTTTTGATTATTGATGAATTGTATTTATTGGGTCTTTTGATTATTGATGAATATTTTGTAATGTATTTGTTGAATCTTTTGATTATTGATGAATAGTATTTGTTGAGTTTGTTGATTATTGATGAATATTTTTGGACTCAATAAATACTCTTGATTTTACAAAATAATTTAGCAATTGGTATCAGAGCCAGGTTAGATGATATTAAAGCTGTAATTTTTTTTTCTTTCTGCTTTATTTATTTATTTTTTTTTTGGCATTGGGGAAATTTTCGAAAAGTTCTTTATCCCTAAAGTTTCGAAAAAAAAAATCGAAAAAGTTTTTGTATTAGAGAAGAAAAAAAAATCCTTGAAAGGAATCACCTTCGGAATCTTTTTTTTATTATTATTATTTCTCTTTCTACTTTTCTCGGTTCCAATTGTGTTTCTTATCAAGAGGCCTTTACAAAAATCAAGAAACCCAAACTGTCTTGAAACATTTTTTTATTTTGAATATTTCATATTAATTATGTTACATGATTGACTTTTGAAATTGAAAAGTATAATGAACCGGGACCCACTTATATTTAGATTCCTATTTGCAATGCAACCTTGACAAACACTACATGTTTCCCATGAAAGATATATTGACATTAGAAGGAAAATTAAAAATCTGGGACCCACTTGTACAGTGTGTTTGGATTTTTTTTTTTAATTTTTTTTTTATCATCTAAAGAAAAATAAAAAGGGAATCCAATTGTGGACTAAGAAAGGCATGCATTGTCTCCCCATTTTGGCTCTACCTAGAGCCTATTCTACATTTTTATGGTGATCCTTCTAATCAATTGTCATGTGCCTTGAATTATATATATATTCTAGAGACAGTGACTTAGAAATAGTTATCCACTGTTTTCAAAACCATTAAAAAAAACAAAAAAAAAATTCCTATTAAGCATTAAATATGATTTTGGGACAAAATTGAATATTTTACCCAATCCTACAATATTTTTATTGTTTCCTTTTTCACGTATTGTTTTAGCAATTTATGTCTATACTATTCGTGATTATTTATAGCATCATATTGTGAAATAGATTAAATGCTTATTTTTCAATTGGGTAAAATTAATAAATATAATGCTTTAGAAACTTGCATCTCGTGAGTTTGAACATGTCAGATATTCTTAGAATTAGTGTTACAATTGTTATTTCTCCCGTCTTGCGCATCAATTTCGTTAAGATCCATATGGAGAGTGAAGTTGTCCTATCGATGACTTGATTATTTGGTAGGATGCTTAGTTTGCTGAAGAGATTTCACTAAGCGTCATTAACCGCATAATTTTGCTACCTTATTGGTGCGAAATTGACGTATTTTGTTGTGATGGCTAGTGAATTGATCTTACTTGTCTATAAGTCTTTTTGTATTTTATATACTCTGGCATTGGTGACCACTTTTGTGGGTCATTTGGTAAGCCGAAGAATGAAGCAAATAGTATGTCTTTGTTTTACATGTATTTTTGACATTGTTCTCTTGTTTATTCTTCAGCTTTGAGCTCTCCTCATTTCTTTGTCATCACGAAACTTAATGAGACTAATTACAAGCAATGAGTTAAATCTCTCATGATGAATTTGACAATTATGAAACTAAACATGACCTTGAAAGTTGAAGCTCCTCCAAAACCCACTGTTGAGAATTCTGCAAAGGAGAAAAAGTCCTATGAGGACTAGAAGAATTCTAATAGTTATTATTTGATCATCATGGAGAATCATATGAAGGATTCCATTTATGCAAAAATTCCCAAAATTGAGAATGCAAAAGAGTTCTTCTATGCTATTAACAAGAAATATACAAAGTTTTCAAAGAATGGGAAAAATGTGCTATCTGATAATCATTGGCTGAATGTTTGTTTTGAATCCAATATCATTTATATGACTTCTAATACTTAGTGATTAGATAGTGGTGCTACCATTCGCATTTTCAATTCTATGCAAGCGGTGATAAGCAGAAGAAGTCCAACTAGTTTAGAGCAGTACATGTAACATGGGAGATGGTACAAGAGTCCAAGTTGATTTTCTAGAAGTTATTCGATTGCAGTTTAGTACATGAAACTTTTTGGAATTGCAGGATGTGGCGTACATACCCTCGATCAGGAGAAATTTGATATCATTAGTTATTTTGGATAGAGTTAAATATAGTTTTGTTTTTGGAATTGGAAAAGTTAAATTGTACTAAGATTCACTATTGATTGGCACTGGAGTACTTTGTGGGGTCTTTATAGGTTAGAGTTGTCTGTTTTGCCTTCTGTTTCTACTACCCTTACTGTTAACACTGCCAGTAGCTCCAAACATTTGAGATTAAATGAAAAGTCTTCTACTCTTTGGCACAAGCGTTTGGGTCATATTTCTAGACAGAGAATGGAGAAATTAATTAAGGATAAAATTCTTCAAGATCTTGATTTCTCATATTTTGATACATATATAGATTGCATCAAGGGTAAACTGACCGCCAAGGTTAGGAATGCTAAGATTGATAGATGCACTGCTTAGGGTTATTCATACAGATATTTGTGGGCCATTCACTATTCCTGCTATGAGCGTCTACAAATATTTCATCATGTTCATTGATGATTATTCCCATCAATGTTTTGTCGAGCTCATTCATCAGAAGTCTGACTCTTTGGAGGCTTTCAAAGCAAAAGTTGAGCTCTAAAAATGGAAGAATATAAAAGTGGTTCATTCTAACAGAGGTGGTGAGTATTATGGTAGATATGATGAGACGGGATGCAACCTTTGACCATTAGCGAAGTACCTTCAGGAATGTGGCACTGATGCTAAGTATACAATGCATGATACTCCTTAATAGAATGGTATTGCTGAGAGGAGGAATCATACACTTCTTGATATGGTGCGATGTATGCTTGTTAATTCCTCAATACCTGAATTATTGTGGAGTGAAGCTTTGAAAACTACAACATATATTTTGAACGAGTGCACAGCAAGTGCGTTTCCTAATACTCCATATGTTTATGGTCACATAAAACTGATCTTCGTCACTTTTATGTTAGGAGTTGCAAGGTGGATGTGGACCATACAACCCACAATCAAGCAGTTCAAAAACCATCGTTGGGCACTTCATTGGTTGTGTGTGGGATCGGGGTTCTAGTTGTGCCCATCGCACACCACCCGAGGTGATTGAATCGGATCAGTATCTATTTTGAGGATGATGCGGAATTTCGTCGAGGCGAGAGAGGTGTGTTCAAGGACACCTAGTTTTAATTCACTACGCTTGTGCTTCGCTTGATCTCTGGCCCATTGTTTACTACCATCCAATAGCCACTACCGATGATGAACCAATTGAGGATGTAGATCTAGTAGCCCCAGATGTAGACATAGTAGCCCCAAATGTAGCCATGGATATACCCTTGAGGAACTCAGATAGGGCGCATAGTCCCATAATTTCAGATGACTACATTATCTGCTTGTAGAAGCATGAGTACGAAGTGGGTGATGTATCAGATATGACTACCTACAAAGAAGCCATTGTTAATGCTAAATCCAACTTCTGGAGCGATGCAATGAAAGATGAGATGACTTCCATGTCACAGAATGAAGTGTGGAGCTTGATAGATTTACTAGATGGTTGCAAACCTATTGGGTGCAAATGGGTGTTCAAGACCAAGCGAGATGCGAAGGGACATGTAGAGACATATTAAGCAAGATTAGTGGCTAAGGGTTACAGTCAATGAGAAGGTATTGCTTTTAAGTAAACCTTCTATCTCGTGTCCACTAAAGATTCTCTATGCATTATTATGGCTATAGTGGCTCATTTTGATTTAGAGTTGCGTTAGATGGATGTGAGAACAACTTTCTTGAATGGAAACTTAGTTGAGGATGTTTACATGTGTCAACCTATTGGCTTTGATGAAGTTGGTAAGGAACACATGGTTTGTAACCTCTAGAACTCATTCTGAAAATGTTCAATATGCAATCATGTTCTTTTAGTAAGACATCAATTGTAAAGGGTGACAGATTTTCTAAAGGCTAATTTCCTCAAAATGATATTGGGAGAGATAAGATGAAAGCAGTCCCTTATTCTTTAGTTGTGGGCAGCCTGATGTATGATCAAGTATGCACACGCCCTGATATTGCTTTTGTTATCGGTGTGTTGGGTAGGTATTTGAGTCATCCTAGTCAAAGCCATTGGAAAGCGACTAAGAAAGTTTTGAGGTATCTTCAAGGTACCAAGGATCTCATGTTGACATATTGGCGTACTGACACTTTTGAAGTAGTTGGTTTTAGTGATTCTGATTATGCAGTCTGCATGGATGATAAAAGGTCAACTTCTGGTTATATCTTTATGATGACTGAAGGAGCTGTTTCGTGGAAAAGTGTCAAGCAGACGCTTATAGCTGCTTCTACTGAGTATGTGATGTGTTATAAGGCTACTTGTCATGCAATATGGCTACGAAACTTCATTTCATCTTTAGAGGTTGTTCACTCCATTTCTAGATCGTTGAAATTGTTTTGTGATAATTCCGTAGCTCTATCTTTCTCTAGGAACACTAGGAGCACTTCTCACTCCAAGCATATTGATGTGAAGTTCTTTTTTGTTAAAGAGAAAGTTGTAGAGTCTCTCATTTCAGTTGAGCACACGCCTACGACTAGCATGTTGGCAGACCCACTAACCAAATGCTTATCTATTTGTGTGTTTCAAGAACACGTCACCTGCATGGGATTGTTAGGAGCCTAGAATCTTTGTTTTAGTGGGAGTTTTGCCTTTTCATATTTTGTAAGGAAAACTCATGTTTTTTCATTATTACATGCACATTTTGACATTTTTCATTATCATATGATTTTGTGTCATTTTGACTAGATGAATGACAAAATGATGTTTTTTCTCTCTATTGAATCAATACTCTTGTCATTAAAATGCTTTTAGATTAGCAGCGCCTAATTATGTACGATTTCACTACAAGGAAAAAGTTAATCAATGACACGTTTAATTTGTCATTGACGAGTTACAATGACACTTCCCTTAAGTGTCATGGTCTCAACTGTCATTGTATAAGTTTACACACAATGACATTTATTTCGAGCGTCATCTTTGTGAATCAAAACTATGACATTCATTTAAAGCGTCATTCTCTACTCATAATATTTCAATCTAATAACTTAACTATGACACTTATTTGAGTGTCATTGATTTTATATGTTTTGTTTTAGAATCAAAGCCTCATTACAAGTGTCATCATTTTTATCACATTAAGAATCTTATTTTCATTTGTTATAAATACTCATATAACAATATAATTATTGAAAATGTACACATAATATGAAAGTAATATAGAGGAGAAAAAAAATATCAAAGTCATATGGATAAAGCTACAAAGCTATCGATATATACATTGATCCAAAAATTACAACAAAATATTCTGACAAGTTTCATAAATTCAATGGGTAGGAATTACAAAATGTTCTTTAATTTGTTGGTAGTGGAGAGGACCTTTCTTTGAGAGAGTGTTAAGCCCATCAAAATAACCACATGAGTCCATATCATTTCTGTTCAAATGTAAAATAAGTTTAGATATAAAAACCAAGCAAAAAACTTTGCTTAGAGTACCAAGCAGACTATGACATCGGTTATTATTTTGGTAAGTGCTAGTGTGGTAATTTTCAAGGTATTAAATGAACATTGAACTAAAATTAGAATAATACCTTTTCGGAAAAGAACTCCACCAATGATAACATGGATACAAAAGCGACTTGATGGAGGCCCGACTGTAGAAAAAGAAGATGACATAAAACAAAAAGGTTGACACAACATTATATACATTCTTAATATATAAAAAATAACAAAGTGTTTCAAAATAACAAGAATTATAGGATATGACGAGGTTTGAAAAATAGGCGCGCAGGCCTACTCACTAGGCCCAAAGGAGAGGCAGGCCCTATAAAACACCCAAGCTAACGTGTTAAAAGCAGCCAGTCCACTCGCCCAAAGGCCGTTCAGTATGGATAGTGGGAAGGCCCACATCCTGCAAATCAGACTAAATCCTACTTGATAAGGAAGTAGGATAATTCACGATAACTGCTTATCTGCAAATCGGACTAAATCTACTTGATAAGGAAAGTACAGGATAATTTTCAATAATATATTCTCTGCGAATCTAATAAAATCTCACCAAACAAGGAAAGCGGATGATGCAGTAAAATATATTATCATATAAGTCAATCAGAATCTCACCAATAAGGAAGTAGAGGATAATTCTAAATAATATATTATCCTGCAAATCAAACTTTGATCTCACTAAAAGGAAGGAGGATAATAATTCTCAATAAGCTATTCCTTGATATCTCTTTCTAAATCCGATCAAGATAAATATCCCATCCGATGGGAAAGAATCCTTACTACCCTCAAATTGGGAATAATATACACTATAAATACAGGGCCACCCCAGCGGTGAAAGATACGCACTCTTAGACGCATACTCATATGCAACAGTCACTTCCCTACAGCGGTCTTTCTTTTCTCTCGAGCGAGCGGCTTAGGCATGGGCGACCACGAGGCATAGCCCTCGCCGACCCCCCTTTTTCTTTGTTCTTGCAGAGAGAGTGCTCCGTCCAGGGCTTTGTAGATCCAGCGATCGCGATCTGCGCCGATCCGAGGCGATCGGGCGCGCGCATCGGCCCCTGAAACAACGAGCTCCGGCTGGCGGCCCCCACACGCTCGGCCCGATTCGGTTGAAAAAAGCCATCGTCGATTAAGCGGCGGATGCAGCAGGAGCAGCGGTTCCTCTCGAAACCTGTGATTTCGATTCGCGATGAAATCAACAGAACTGGCGGGGAGCAACGCCAATCCGCCAGGATGCGGGATCCTTCATTTACGACGCTGCCACGAGGCCCACGGCGCCGGAGCCCGCGTTGCTTTCGGTCGGCGGCCATGCACTCTGCGAGGCCCGCGGCGCCTCAAGAGTCGAGACCAGCTCACGCTACATCGCCATTAAACGAGCGCGCCAAGGCTAGCGCGAAACCCGAGTTGCTCACTTTGTGGCTCCTCTACTGCGCACGAGCCATGCGCCCACAGTCAGACCAGCTGGCTGCCGTGCCCTCGGCTCAATCGCCACTCGGCTACGCCATACTCGGCTTCGCCATTCGGCTACATCGCCCGCACCGGTTACAACGCCACTTTCGGCTACATATCGACCGCCACTTTCGGCTACGCCAGCCTTTCAGGCTACCAGCGCCGCTCGGCTCAGCGCCGCCGGCTCAACGCCACTTTCGACTCTGACGCCACTGGCTCGATCGCCCTTTCGGCTGGCATACTTTCGAGTTTCGCGCCACTCGGCTCAGTCGCCCTTTCGGCTACAACGCCACTCGGCTCAATCGCCCTTTCGGCTTCCCCATCGCCGCACCATTTTACATCGCCGCCGACTGACGCCCACTGCGACGATCGCCACTCATTTCTGGCGCCACTGCGCGGCTACATCGCCCACTTTCGGCTACAACGCCACTCGGCTGAAGCGCCCGCACTTTCGGCTACGCGCCCTTTGGCTCGTCGCCCTTTCGGCCGGCGCCACTCGGCTGTCGCCTTCAGCTACATCGCCACTCATTTCGTCCTTTTTCGGCTCGATCGCCACTGTTACGCGCCACTACCGGCTACATGGCCACTGGCTCGGTAACCACTTTCGGCAACAACGCGCCGACTCGATCGCCGCACCGGCTACGGCGCCACTTTCGGCTCGATCGCCACTCGGCAGTCGCCACTGGCTACACATCGCCACTCGCTCAATCGCCACTCGGCTGCCATGCTTTCGGCTCTGCGCGCCACTTTCGGCTGCCTCGGCTCAGTAGCCCTCAGGCCCAGTCGCCACTCGGCTACATCACCACTCGGCTCAGTCGCCACTCGGCTCGGTGCCACTCGGCTATCGCCACTCGACTCAATCGCCACTACATTTGCTCGCCACTCATTTGCTCGCGCCACCCTACCAGCATCCTCGTTCGTATCTTCGTTCTGGCATCACCTGGTGCCCGAGCGCGCCGCGCGTACCGCGCTCAATCGTGTTTCGATGCGCGCTCCTTTCGACCAATCGCTTCGATTGCCGTTTGATGTGCGCTCGGTGTCGTCATTGCCGCAGCG
Source organism: Tetrastigma voinierianum (assembly GCA_016808115.1). NCBI lineage: Eukaryota > Viridiplantae > Streptophyta > Magnoliopsida > Vitales > Vitaceae > Tetrastigma > Tetrastigma voinierianum. The sequence continues at coordinate 29,653 of JAEQBH010000706.1, read as the reverse complement.
CCGTTCGATGTCGCTCGATAAATGCGCTCGCCGCGCTAATCTCCGCCGCGCTCGAGACCGATCGCGCCGACGCGCCGAACAATGCGCTCGTTCAGTCCGCCGTGCCGCGCGAATAAATGCAGCTGCCGCTCAATTTGCTCGCGCCACTTTCGGCTACACGCGCCACTGGCTACATCGCCGCACCGAAACGCGCCACTGGCTGGCGCCACTTTCATCCAAACGCCACTTTCGGCTCAGCGCCGCCGGCTCAACGCCCTTTCGGCTCAACGCCCTCGACTCAGTGCCACTCGACTGCGCCCTTCGGCTCGTGCGCCACTAGGCTCAATCGCCCTTCCTTCCCCGCCAGCTTCGGCTTAATCGCCGCTCTGCTCAATCGCCACTCGGCCACATCGCCACTCGGCTCAATCGCCCTCCCGGCTCATTGCCGCTCGGCTACGCCGCCCCGCTCGGCTGTCCTTGTCGGCTGCCGCCCCGCACTCGGCTACAGCGCCACTCCGGCTGTCGCCGCTCGTTACAGCGCCCGCAGGCTACGCCGCCGCACCGGCAACGCCGCACCGGCGCCAACGCCGCATCAGCGGCAACGCCCTTTCGGCTCAGCTCGCCCTCTGCTGCGCCACTTTCAGCCGGTACCCTCGGCTGTCGCCACTCGTTCCGCCGCCACTCGGCTCAATCGCCCTTTCAGCTCTGGCGCCGCTCGGCTGTCGCCACTTTCGGCTTACGCCATATCGGCTCATCGCCCACTACGGCTCGGTCGCCACTCGGCTCAATCCGCCGGCTCGATCGCCGCCGGCTACGCCGCCGCCGGCTCGATCGCCGCTCGGCTTTCGGTCGCCACTCGGCTACATACGCCCTTTCGACTCAATGCGCCACTTTCGGCTACATACGCCACTCGGCTGCTACTTCGCGACTCGGCTCACAGCGCCACTCGGCTGTGCCCGCTCGGTTACAAACGCCACTCGACGATCGCCACTCGGCTCAATAGCCCTTTCGACTCACGTCGCCCTTTCGGCTCGATCGCCACTGTTCTGCGCCACTCGACTTTCAATCGCCACTTTCCGAACACGCCGCCACTCCACTTCTGAAGCGCCGCCAGCCGCCGCCGTCGGCTCTAGCGCCACTTTCGGCTACATCGCCGCTTTCATGTTACAGCGCCTCGCAGCTACGCCGCCCTTTCGGCTCACAGCGCTTCGCAACCAACGCCCACTTTCGGCACCAACGCCACTTTCGGCTCGCAGCTAATCGGCGCCAATCGCCGCTCGGCTTCGCGCCCGCCGGATCATCGCCACTTTCGGCTCGTCGCCCTTCCGGCTACATCGCCCTTCGGCTCGTCGCGTCGAGTTTACACTTCGCCCTCGGCTCAATCGCCACTCGGCTCGTCGCGCTCAGCTACGCCGCCCGCCGGCAATGCCGCTGGCTCTAGCGCCCTTTCAGCCAATAGCCGCCGGCTCAATACGCCGCCGCAGCCACATAACGCCGGCTGTGCCGCGAAGCGATGCGCCCGCCGGCTACGCCGCCACGCCGGCTCTGTCGCCCTCGGCTTCTGGCGCCCGCTCATTTCGTCGCCACTCGGCTACATCGCCCTTTCGGCTCTAGCGCCCGCCGGCTTCCCCTTCGCTCAGCGGCTGGCATACTTTCGGCTCAGCGCCCTCGGCTGAAAGCGCCACGCCAGCTCAAGCGCCCGCACCATTCTGGCGCCACTAAACCGGTGCCACGCCTTCCTAGCGCCACTCGGCTCAATCGCCCTCGGCTCGGCCCTCATTACATACGTACTGAAATGTCGCCTCGCTCAATCGCCCTCAGCTACGCCTTGCTCAGCTCCGTACGCCCTCATTTCAATCGCCACTCGGCTACATACGCCACTCGCTCAATCACCGCTCGGCTACATCGCCACTTTCATTCTGGCGCCACTCGGCTCGTCGCCCTTTCGGCTCTGGCGCCACGAGCTATTCATACTGTTCCTGGCGCCCGCTCGGCTCAACGCCCTTCGGCTTCTGACTCCACTTCGGCTCGGTGCCACTTTCGGCTCTGGCGTCCACCGGCTCGGTGCCACCGACCGATCGCCGCTTTCCGTACATACGCCCCACTAGGCTCGATCGCCCGCTCGGCTACGCGCCGCCCTTTCGGCTCGATCGCCGCGCCGGCTACAAACGCCACTCGGCTCGATCTCCACTTTCGGCTCACGAAATACATGCCGGCTCCATCGCGCTCGGCTACAAAGCCGCCGGCTCGGTAGCCCTTTCGGCTCAATCGCCACTCGGCTCAATGGCCACTCGGCTACATCGCCACTTTTCGGCTTCCGATCGCCACTCATTTACATCGCCCTCGGCTATATCGCGCGACTTCGGCCTCTGATGCCACTCGGCTCGATGCGCCACTCGACTACAGCGCCGCCGGCTGTCGCCGCCGGCACCGATAGCCCTTCGGCTACGCCGCGCTGGCTCAATCGCCACTCGGCTATAACGCCACTCGGCTCAATCGCCGCGCCGGCTACGCCGCCCGCCGGCTTCACAGCGCCGCACCAGCTACATCGCCACTCGGTTCTGGCGCCCTTTCGGCTTCATCGCCGCACCGGCTCACAGCGCCAATTAGCTATCGCCCTCGGCTTCGCGCCCGCGAACAACGCCACTGACTCAAACGCCACTCGGCTGCGCGTGTCAGCTCAATCGCCACTCGGCTGAACGCCACTCGGCTATAACGCCCTTTCGACTTCAATCGCCACTCGAGCTCTAGCCTTCACTCGGACCATCGCCACTTTCAGCTGTCGCGCTCGGCTACGCCGCCCTCGGCTCAGCCGCCCGCCGGCTGCCGCCCTCGGCTCGTCGCCACTCGGCTGTCCCGCCCTCACTTCCCCGCGCCCTCAGCTGTCCCTTACTCATTCCACAAGCGCCGCTCGGCTCGGTCGCCCGCAAGCTCAATCGCCGCTCGGCTACATTCGCCACTAAGCTCAATGTCGCCACTGGCTGCGCCACATTCAGTCGCCGCCGGCTACGCCGCCGCCGGCTACATCGCCCGCTTTCGAGCCTGGCGCCACTTTCGAACACATCGCCGTCGGCTCTGGCGCCGCCGGGCACATGCGCCCGCACAAAGTTTCCTAGCGCCCGCTGGGCTGAAATGCCGCCGGCTCAAGCGGTACTTTCGGCTGCGCCAATCGGCTCAATCGCCCTCCGCGCTTTCGGCTCAACGCTACCGGATACAACGCCCAATCGGCTCGTCGCTACTCGGCTCAAACGCGCCGCCGGCTCTGGCGCCACTCGGCTCCGATCGCCGTCGGCTACAGCGCCACTATTTCGTCGCCACTTTGCGGCTCAGCTCGCCACTTTCGGCTCTGGCGCCACTCGACTCAATCGCCCTCGGCTTCGCCATGCTCGGCTACATCGCCACTCGAAATTTCGCGCGGTGGCTACATAGCCACTCATTTCTGACGCCCTTAGCACCAACGCCACACCGGCTCAAACGCCACTTTCGAATTTCTGGCCTTGTCGGCTGTTCGCCCTTTCGGCTCAACGCCACTTTCGGCTTCTCGCCCTCGACTCAATCGCCACTCGAATTTCTGACGCCACTCGGCTGTCGCCCTTCATTTGCCATACTTCGGCTAGTCATACTCGCTCTGTAGCTGGCTGTCGCCACTTTCGGCTGTCGCCGCTTTCAGGTACACGCCGGCAGCCGGCTTCAATCGCCACTTGGCTCCAATCGCCCTTTCGGCTACGTAGCCCTTCCGACAATGCCCTTTCGAATTTCACCAGCGCCCTTTCGACTGTCGCCCTCGTTTACGCTCGCCGCTTTCATTTCACAGCGCCGCTCATTCGCGCCACTCACGGCTGTCGCCCTCGGCAACAAACGCCACTCAAGCTCAACGCCACTGGTGAAACGCCACTCGGCTCAAACGCCACTTTCGACTCACAAACGCCACTAAACTCAATTGCGCCCGGCTTCGCGCCACTCGGCTGTCGCGCTCGGCTACGCCATGCCAGCCATCGCCCTCGCTCAATCGCCGCCGGCCGCTCGCCCGCCGGCTGTCGCCCACTGGCTGTCGCCCGCTTTCGGCTACACTCGCCCACCGGCTCAATCCACCACTCGGCTATACGCCACTTTCGCTCTGACGCCACGCCGGCTCAATCGCCCTCCGAATTTCTGGCGCGCGAGCTCACATCATGCTAATTTCTGGCCACTCGGCTCGAAGCGCCCGCAAACTCGCAACTCCGCTTCCGGCTCCGGTGTCACTTTCGCTTTAACAAGCGTCCACTCGGCTTTCAGTGCCCACTCGGCTGTCAATACTTTCCATTACATACGCCGCTCGGCTCGTCGCCCTTCGGCTCAATCGCCCACTCGTTTATCGCCACTGGCTGTCGCCCGCTCGGCTCTGGCGCCCTTTCGGCTGTCGCCCTTTCGGCTATCGCCACTTTCACGGCTCGTCGCCGCACAATTTACAAAGCCACTCGACTCAATCGCCGCTCATTTCAATCGCCCAGCTCGGCTGTCCTTTTCGGCGGTCGCCACTCGGTACATCGCCCTTTCATTCGTCGCCCTTTCGAATTTCTGTCGCCACTTTCGGTATGCTCGCGACTGTTCGCGCCCTCGGCTCGATCGCCACTTCATTTCCTGGCGCCACTTCATTTCAATAGCCACTTCGGCTTTCAGTAGCCTGGCTACGCGCCACTCATTTCAATCGCCACTCGATTATCGCGCCACTCGACTCGAAGTATCACTCATTTGCCGCCCTCAACTCTGGCGCCACTCGGCTTCACATCGCCACTCATTCCTGGCGCCACTCGGCTATATCGCCACTGTTCTGGCCTTGATTGGCTACATCGCCACTGTTCCTGAAACGCCACTTGGCTCGAGCGCCCTCGGCACCAGCGCCCGCACCGGCTTCTGGCATGTCCGTTTCAATCGCCTTTCGGCACCAGCGCCCTTTCGGGCTATAACGCCCTCGGCTTCAATCGCCACTTTCGGGCACGCCATACTGGATAAATCGCCACTCGGCTGTCGCCCTTTCAGTACACGCCACGCCCTCGGCTCAATCGCCCTCGGCTCACCAATGTCGCCACTCGGCTGTCGCCCTCGGCTACGCCGCCACTTTCGGCTGTCGCCGCTCGGTTCTAGCGCCGCTCATTTTACATCGCCCTCGGCTCTAGCGCTTGATGGCTATCGCCACTGACTGCGCGCCGCGGAAACCGAAGCGCCGCACTCGGCTCGAAGCGCCACTTTCATTTCTGGCGCGTCGGCTCGGTCGCCACTCGACCGAAAGCGCCACTTTCGGGCATACTTATTACTTCGACTCGTCGCCGCTTTCGGTTCTAGCGCCCTTCGGATCATCGCCGCCGACCAATCGCCACTAATTCCCCTTCGCCCTTTCGGCTCAATCATGCCTCGGCTACATCGCCACTTTCGGCTCGTCGCCCTCGGCTCCAATCGCCACTCCATTTACGCCGCCACTCATTCGATCGCCACTCATTCTGCGCCACTCGGCTCAATGCGCCACTCGGCTCGATCGCCACTCGTACGCCGCCCTCGGCTCAATCGCCCACTCGGCTAAATGCCACTCGGCTCGTCGCCCAGGCTCAATCGCCCTTTCGGAACACATCACCACTCGGCTCAATGTCGCCACTCGGCTGCGCCACTCGGCTGGTCATACTTTCGGCTACATCGCCCTTTCATTTATCGCCACTCGGCTGCGCCACTCGGCTACATCGCCACTCGGCTCGCGCCCTTTAGGCTGAAATGCCACTTTCGGCTCAGCATTTTCGAATTTACAGCGCCAATCGGCTCAATCGCCACTCCACTTGGCTCAGCGCTGCTGGTTTACAAACGCGATCGGCGCCGTCGCCACTCGGCTCGAAGCGGCTCATTTCTGGCGCCGCATCGGCTCCAATCGCCACTTTCGAGTTTCTGGCGCGCTTTCGGCTCGGTCGCCGCCGGCTCCGATCGCCGCAGCTCTGACGCCACTCGACTCAATCGCTGCTCGGCTGTAGCCCTTTCGGCTACATCGCCACTCGGCTACCGCGCCCGATTAGGCTACATCGCCACTCGGCTCTAGCGCCGCAAACCAGCGCCACTCGGCTCAGCATGTCGGCTCGGTAGCCACTTTCGGCTCAAAAGCCACTTTCATTTATAACGCCACTTTCGACTCGTCGCGCTCGGCTGCGCCCTCCGGATATCGCCCACTCGGCTCAATCGCCCGCGCCGGCTCACGCTTCGCCCTTTCGGCTCAATCGCCCTCGAGCTGCGCCTTTTCAGCTCAATCGCCCTTTCGAGCTGTCGCCGCTCATTCCATCGCTTATCGGCTCAATCGCCACTTGGCTCCGGTCGCCCACTCGGCTCGTCGCCCTTTCGCTCTAGCGCCCTCGACTTCAATCGCCACTTTCGGCTACATCGCCACTTTCGGCTCCGCCATACTGGCTACAAAGCCACTCGGCTCGTCGCCCTTTCGGCTGTCGCGCCGCCGGCACCAGTCGCGCTCGGCTCGAAGCCGCCGGCCGTCGCCCGCTTCGGCTGTCGCCCGCCGGCTCTGGCGCCGCCGGCTGTCGCCCTTTCGGCTACGTCGCCCTTCGGCTCCATAGCCGCTTTCGGCTACAAGCCACTCGGCTCAATCGCCCTTCGGCTGTCGCCACCGTCGCCCTTTCGGCTCGGTCGCCACTGGTTACGCTCCGCCCGCTCGGCTGTCGCGACTTCGGCTCACAATACTTTCGGCTCAATCGCCGGCTCGACTCTGACGCCGCCGACCGGTAGCCGCACCGGCTCGATAGCCGCACCGGCTACATCGCCGCACCGGCTCCGATCGCCGCTTTCGGTTCGCCGCGCCGCACCGACTCAATCGCCCGCTCGGCTACGCCATGCTCAACTTCTGACGCCACTTTCGAGCTACATGCGCCCGCTGGTACTGCGCGGCTCGGCTACATCGCCACTTCGGCTGGCAGTGCATTTTATCGCCACTGTTTCGCGCCATAACAAACGCCACTTCGGCTCAAGCGCCCTTTCGGCTTCTGGCCTTGTCCGGCTCGACCACTCGGCTGAAAGCAGTAGCTCGACTATAAACGCCACTCGACTCAATCGCCACTGTTTCGCGCCCTTTCGGATAAATGCGCCCTCGGCTGTCATACTTTCGGGCTACACTTCGCCACTCGGCTGTCGCCGCTCGGCTACATCGCCACTCAGCCGATCGCCCTTTCGGCTGTCGCCACTCGCTCATCCGTACTTTCGGCTCGATCGCCACTCGGGCTCTGGCCACTCGGCTCTGCCATGCTTTCGGTACAGCGCCCGATGGCCCCATCGCCACTCGGCTCTGGCACCATAATTTCAACGCCACTCGGCTCAAACGCCCTTTTTCGAATTTCTGAAAGCGCCCAATCGGCTGTCCTTTTTCGGCACCAAAACGCGCTCGAAATTTATAACGCCCTTTCGACTCAATCGCCGCACTTTTCGGCTCTGGCGCCACTCGGATCATCGCCCTTTCGCTGTCAGCGCTTCGGCTACGCCGCCACTCGGCTCGGTCGTACTTTCGAACACATCGCCACTCGGCTCGGTCGCCACTCGGCTCGGTCGCCACTTTCGAATTTCGTCGCCACTCGACTCGATCGCCACTCGTTTAAATCGCCACTCATTTCGTCATACTTGGGCTCAATCGCCACTTCGGCTACATCGCCCACTCGGCTCAATCGCCCTCATTTTACAAACGCCCTCGACTGTCGCCGCACCGGCTACGCCGCCCTTTCGGCTACGCCGCGCTCGGCTCTGGCGCCACTTCCGAGCTACGCCATGCTTTCGGCTGCGCCCGCTGGCTACATCGCCCTGCAGCTCTGGCGCCCGCCCCAGGCTCCCGAAATACCACTTTCGGCTAAACGCTACTCGCTAGCGCCCGATATTTCAATCGCCCGCTCCTTAGCTCAAGCGCTACTGGTACTCGCGCCAATCGGCTCTGTCGCCACTCGGCTCCGCCGCCATTTCTGGCTCCCTCGGCTCGATCGCCGCCATTTCTGGCGCCCGCCATTTCGATCATTACTTTCGGCTGTCGCCGCCGGCTCACAGCGCCCTCGACTGTCGCCGCACCGGCTACGCTCGGCTACATCGCCACTCGCTCTCGCGCCAATTGGCTGCCGCGCCCTGTTTCTGGCGCCCATGGCTCAAACGCCACTTTCGGCTCAAGCGCCGCTCATTCCTGGCCTTGTCAGCTCAATCGCCCTTTCGGCTGAAGCGCCGCTCGAGTACTCACGCCCTTTCGATTTCGGTCGCCGCTCGGCTCTGGCGCCACTTTCGGATAAATCGCCACTCACGGCTGTCGCCACTTTCGGCTACATCGCCACTCGGCTCTCAATGCCCCTCGGGTTCTGACGCCACTCGGCTGTCCGCCCACTCATTTCAATCGCCACTGTAATTACATCGGCTTATCATTTCGATCGCCGCAGCTCAATCGCCACTCGGCTTCCTCGCCACTCGGCTCGTCGCCCGCACCGGCTCTGACGCCACTCGACTCAATCGCTGATATTTCCCATAGCCACTTTCATTTCTACAGCGCCACTTTCGGCTCTGCGCCACTCGATTTCACATCGCCACTCGCGGCATCGCGCCGTTCGGCACCAGCGCCCGCCGGCTCAAGCGCCGCATTCGGCTTCTAGCGCCACTAAACTTTCAGTACCCGCGGCTTCTGGCGCCCGCCGGCTGTCCTTGCGCTCGGCTTTCAATCGCCACTTTCGGCTTCCGCCGCCCTTCAGCTTAATACGCCCTCGCTTCAATCGCCCGCAAGCTACGCCGCCCTTTGGCTCAATGTCGCCACACCATTTCAATCGCGCTCCGGTACGCCATACTGGCTTCAATCACCACTCGGCTACATCGCCACTTTTCAGCTCAGCGCCACTCGGCTCGATCGCCGCCATTTCTGACGCCGCGAGGCTACATCGCGCTCATTTCGCGCCCTTTCGGCTCAGCGCCACTCGGTACACAGCTCCACTCGGCTCGGTGCCACTTTCGGCTACGCGTCACTCGGCTCAGTGCCACCATTTCAATCGCCACTCCGTACATCGCCACTTTCGGCTCAATGTCGCCACTGACCGTCGCCCTTTCGACTCCCATCGCCCTCGAAACAATCGCCACTGCTCTATTGCCTTCGGCTGTCGCCGCTCGACCGCCAGCCACTCGGCTCCGCGCCACTCGGCTACCAGCCTTCAGCTGTCGCCCTCGGCTTTCCAGTAGCCTCAGCTCAATCGCCACTCGGCTCGATCGCCCTTTCGGCTACACTTCGCCCTGGCTGTCGCCACTCGGCTAGCGCCCGCAGGCTACACTTCAGCCTCGCTACGCGCCCTTTCGGCTCAACGCCGCCGGCTCTGACTCCACTCGGCTCAATTGCCACTGCAGCTCTGGCGTCCACTCGGCTCAGTACCACTCGGCTCGATCGCCGCTCCGCTACCTCGCCCTTTCGGCTCTGTCCGCGCTCGGCTCAATCGCCCACTGGCTACATAGCCACTGGCTGTCCCTTTCGGCTCTAGCGCCGCTCGGCTCGGTCGCCCTTTCGGCTACGCCATCACTTTCGGCTCCGCCCGCCCGCACCGGCTCACAAGCCCTTTCGGCTCAATCGCCCTCGGCTTTCGGTCGCCGCCGGCTCAATCGCCACTCGGCTCGGTGCCACTCGCTTCCCCGCCCGCCACTCGACTGTCGCCACTTGGCTCTGTCGCCCTCGGTATCCGCCGACTGGCTACAGCGCCGCAAGCTCCGGTAGCCACTTTTCAGCTCTGACGCCACTTTCGGCTCGGTCGCCACTTTCGGCTGATAGCCACTTTCGGCTACGCCATACTCGGCTTTCAATCGCCGCACTGGCTATACGCCCCTTTCGACTCCGCCGCCGCACCGGTACACGCCATGCCATTTCTGGCGCCCGCCAGCTACGCCGCCCGCGCCATTTCTGGCGCCACTAAACTCGTCGCCACTGTTGCGCGGTGGCTATCGCCCTTTCCGGCTCTGGCGCCACCCAACCAGAACGCCACGCACCGGCTGAAACGCCACTTTCAGCTTCTGGCATGTCAGCTCCGTAGCCACTCGGCTCGAAGCACGCCGCTCGATTTGTCGCGCCACTCATTCAATCGCCACACCATTCCACAAGCGCCCTGAGATGCATCCGCTCAGCTGTCGCCACTTTCGGCTACATCGCCCTCGGCTTTCAATCGCCCACTTTCAGCTACGCGCCCGCCGGCTCAATCGCCACGGCTGTCGCCCGCAATTTACACTTCGCCCGCTTTCGGCTGTCCGCGCCGCCGTTCACGAGCTCCGCTTTCGGCTCAATCGCCACTTAGCTGTCGCCGCTCGGCTACGCCGCCGCCGGCTCCAATCGCGCTCGCTCTAGCGCCCGCGCGACTCGTCGCCACTTTCGGCTGCCGCCCACTCAGCTACATCGCCACTTTCGCTCACGGCGCCACTGTTCACGTAGCCGCCGGCTACTGGCGCCCGCTCTGGTACACGCCAGCGCTCATTCTGGCGCCCATTTGGGCTCGAATGCCGCCGGCTCGACGTACTCATTTACAAACGCCAATGCGATCAATCGCCCTCCACTCGGCTGGCTTATTGCTGTTCTGGCGCCCGATCGGCGCCGGTAGCCGCACCGGCTCAGCGCCACTTTCATTCCTGGCGCCACTCGGCTCAATCATGCTTCGGTACAACGCCCTTTCGACTCGTCGCCACTCGGCTCGGTCGCCTCATTTCTGACGCCACTGTTCATTCGCCACTTTCGGCTACATCGCCCACTCGGCTACATCGCCGCACCGGCTACACTTCGCCCGCGACTCTGGCGCCGCTCGGCTACGCCGCCACTTTCGAGCTGCAGCGCCGGCAGACCGAATGCCCTCGGCTCAAACATTGCTACCGACTCTGGCGCTGTCGGCTCAATCGCCCTCCGCGCTCGGCTTTCAGCTTATTGCTGGTTCTGGCGCCGTCGGCTCAATCGCCACTCATTTCGAAAGCGCCCGGCTCCGACTCTGACGCCCTTTCGGCTGTCGCCACTCATTCTGTACTTTCGGCTGTTCGCCACTCGGCCTGATCGCGCGATCAGCTACGCCGCCCGTGGCTCAATCGCCCTTTCGACCGATCGCCACTTTCGGCTACGTTACTTTCCGGCTCGGTAGCGCTCCGGCTGTCGCCACTCGGCTGATCTTTTCCGTTTCGTAGCCGCTTTCGGCTCTGGCGCGCTGACTACATCGCCACCGGCTCGATCGCCTGACTGTCGCCACTCGGCTACATGTGCGCCACTCATTCTGACGCCACTTTTCGGCTCAGCGCCACTCATTACAAACGCCACTCGGCTCGATCGCCACTCGGCTGCGCCACTCGGCTGTCGCCACTTTCAGCTCAATCGCCCGCCGTTCTACATGTCGCCCTTTCGGCTACGCCATGCTTTCGGCTACGCCGCCCTTTCGAGCTCTGACGCCACTCGGCTACATCGCCGCTCGGCTGCGCGCCCGCGGGCTCGAATGCCGTCGGCTCCGAAGCGGTTCGGCTCTGGCCTTGATCGGCTCAATCGCCCTCCGCTCAGCTCAGCAGCTTCGATTTACCGCCTTGTCGGCTGTCGCCCTTTCGGCTCAAACGCCACTCGGCTGCGCCACTCGGCTCAATAGCCACTCGCTACAGCGCCACTGACTCGATCGCCGCACCGGCTGTCGCGATAATTTACGCCGCCCATTATTTCCAATCGCCACTGGCTTCGATGCGCCGCACCGGCTACGCCATGCTCGGCTGTCGCCCACTCGGCTACATCGCCACTCATTCAATCGCCGCCGGCTACATAGCCGCTCGGCTGCGCCCTTCGGCTACGCCGCCACTCAAACTCGATCGCCCGCGACTCTGGCGCCACTGGCTGCGTCGCCCGCCGACTCACAGCGCCGCCGGCTGCGCCCTTTCGGCTCACCAGCGCCACTCGGCTGTCGCCCGCTCGACTACCTTTCGGCTGGTCGCCCACTCGAAACTCAATCGCCACTCGGCTACATCGCCACTCGGCTCGTCGGCCTCGGCTCGTCGCCGCTCGGCTGCAACGCCCACTCGGCTCAATCAGTAGCTCATTCCTGGCTATTACTCATTTCGGTCGCCCTCGGCTCGATAGCCACTCGGCTACATCGCCCACTCATTTCAAATCGCCCTTTCGGCTATAAGCCACTGGGCTTCGATCGCCACTTTCGACTCTGTCGCCACTCGACTCTGGCGCCACTGTTCCCATGCCACTCATTCTGGCGCCACTCGTTACATCGCCACTCATTTCTGGCGCGGTGGCTACATCGCCGCGCCAGCTCTGGCGCCACTTGTAACAAAGCGCCCGCCGGCTCAGCGCCCTTTCGGCTAAACTGTCGGCTCGGTCGTACTTTTCGACAGCGCCCACCGGCTGCGCCACTACGACTCAATCCATGCTTTCATTCTGGCGCCACTGGATAATGCCACTCGGCTGTCGCCCTCGGCTCGTAGCCACTCGGCTCAATCGCCACTCGGCTATCGCCACTTTTCGGCTCGATCGCCCACTCGACTCAATCGCCACTCAAGTTTACATCGCCCTTTCGACTCGATCGCCCTTTCATTTCCTGGCGCCACTACGTGATCGCCCACTTGGCTCAATGCATACTCGGCTACGCTCGCCACTTTCGGCTCAATCGCCGCACTCGGCTACAAACGCCTGACTCAGTCAGCCACTTTCGGCTACATCGTACTTTCGGCTACATCGCCACTCGGCTACAACGCCACTCGGCTACATCGCCACTCGGCTGCGCCACTCGTTACGCCAGCCACTCATTTCTGGCGCCCGCTGGGCTCGAATGCCACTCGGCTCAAGCGGCTCTTTCGGCTACAGCGCCCGATCGGCTCAATCGCCGCTCGGCTTTCGGCTCAAACTGCCGGATACAAGCGCCCGATCGGCTCGGTCGCCACTGGCTGAACGCCACTTTGTTCTAGCGCCACTCGGCTCAATCGCCACTTTCGGCTACGCGCCCGCTTTCGGCTGATCGCCACTCGGCTCAATCATACTCGGCTTCGCGCCCTCGCTGTCGCCACTGTTACGCCGCTCGGCTACGCCATATTTCGAGTTCTGGCAACCGATGGCTACGTCGCCGTCGTTCTGGCCAGCCAACCAGCATACTTCGGCTCAACGCCGCTCGGCTCTGGCATGTCGGCTCGATCGCCGCTGACAGCGCCCTTTCGGCTATAAGCGCCCGCTCGTCAATCGCCACTTTCGGCTCTGACGCCGCCATTTCGATGCGCCGCTTTCGGTTACGCCATGCACCGACCGATCGCCTTCGGCTACAAGCGCCCGCCGACTCAATGCAGCCACTTTCGGCTCAATCGCCACTTTCGGGTATACGCTTGTCGACTCCGATCGCCGCGGCTCGATCGCCACTCGGCTCGATCGCCACTTTCGGTACATCGCCGCTCGACTCGATCGCCACTTCATTTCGCGCCACTCGACTCGGTCGCCACTCGGTACATCGCCCTCATTCTCTCGCCCTTTCGGCTGCGCGCCGCCACGGCTACATCGCCCGCGCCGGCAACGGCGCCGCCGGCTCAAACGCCGCCGGCTGAAAGCGCCGCCGGCTCAACGCCACTGGCTTCTAGCGCCACTAGGCTCGAATTGCCGCCCGACTGCGCGCCCTTTCGGCTGTCGCCACTTTCGGCTCAGCGTCGCCCACTCGCTCGATCACCACTCGCGGCTACATCGCCACTTTCGGCTACTCGCATACTCGACTCCATCGCCCTCAGCTACGCGCCACAAGCTATCGCCCTTTCGGCTGCGCCACTCGGCTCAGCATACTGGCTACAACTCCACTCGGCTCGGTGTCACTTTCGGCTACAACGTCACTCGGCTCGAAATTGCACTCGCTCCAATCGCCACTCCGGCTACGTACTTTTCGGCTCAACAGCCACTCGGCTCAATCGCCACTAGAGCTACGCCGCCCACTCGGCTCAATCGCCGCCGGCTACAACGCCACTGGCTCAATCGCCGCACCGGCTACATCGCCGCACCGGCTCGTCGCCACTTTCGGCTACAAAGCCGCCGGCTGTCGCCGCCGGCTCGATGTCGTACTTCGGCTCGATGCGCCGCTCGGCTACGCCAGCCACTCGACTCAATCGCCACTCGGCTACATCGCCACTCGGCTATATCGCGACTCGGCTACAACGCCACTCGGCTCAATCGCCACTCGCTTCCGCCGCCGGCTCGATAGCCACTTCGGCTCAGCCAGCCACTGGTACACATACGCCACTAAACGTCGCCACTTTCGGTTATAACGCCCGCCGACTACGTCCTTTTCGGCTACGTACCACTCAACTGCGCCACTCAGCTACATACGCCGCCGGCTACCGCGCCACTCGGCTATGCGCCACTGTTCTAGCATAATTGGCTACATCGCCACTCGGCTACAACGCCACTGGGCTCAAACGCCACTCGGCTCACAGCGCCGTCGGCTCGTCGCCACTCGGCTCAGCGTACTTCGGCTTCTGCCCGCGACTCAATCGCCACTCGGCTACATCGCCACTTTCCGGATAAATCGCCGCCGACCGATGCATGCTCGGCTCACAGCGTACGCCATCGGCTCAATCGCCGCACTCGGCTCAATGCGCCGCACCGACCGATCGTACTTCGTACGCCGCTCAAAACCGATGCGCCGCACTCGGTTGCTGCGCCGCCGGCTCGTACGCCGCCGGCTGCGCCCGATTGGCTGTCGCCACTCGGCTCTGGCAGCCACTAGGCTCAAACGCCACTTTCGGCTCTGCGCCGCTGTTTGCATGTCGGCTCAATCGCCACTCGGCTCAAACGCCACTCGGCTATAACGCCCTCGACTGTCGCGGCTCGATTTCTGGCGCCACTCGGATGCATCGCCACTCGGCTCGATCGCCCGATCGTGGCTACGTACCCGCACCGGCTCAGCTCGCGCTCGCCGCCGCCCTTTCGGCTCAATCGCCGCCGGCTCAATGTCCGCCACTCCGCTACGCCGCCCGCCGGCTCCAATCGCCACTTTCCTTCTGGCGCCACCGGCTCGGTCGCTTTCGGCTCAATCGCCGGCTCGGCTTCGCCGCCACTTTCGGCTCATCCTTTTCGGCTTCATCGCCCTCCGGCTCAATAACCACCAAGCTCAGCTCGCCCTCGGCTACATCGCCACTCGGCTCAATGCGCCCTCAGCTCTGGCGCCACTAAACTCAATCGCCCACTCGACTACTTCGCCCTTTCGGCACCACAAACGCCACTCATTTACACGCCAGCCACTTTCATTTCTGGCGCCAGGCTCCGTGCCTTTCATCCGCGCTGCTTCGGCTACGCCAATCGGCTCAATCGCCACTCCGCCCGGCTCCGCGCTGCTCGGCCACAGCATGATCGGCTTTCAATCGCCACTCGGCTCAAACGCCCTTTCATTTCTGGCGCCACCGGCTCAATCGCCGCCGGTACCTAGCGTACTTTCGGCTCAATCGCCACTCGGCTCAATGCCCGCTCAAACTCTGGCGCCCTCGACTCAATCGCCCCTTTCGGCTGTCGCCACTTCCGGCTACATCGCCCTCCGGCTGCGCCAATTGGCTACGTCGCCGCTTTCGGCTGCGCCGCGTAAACGCCACACTCGGCTCAAAGCGCCCGTCGGCTCAATGCGCCACTCGGCTCAGCGCCACTTTCGGTATACGCCCACCGACTCAATCGCCACCATTTCTGACGCCACTTTCGGATAAATCGCCACTTTCGGCTCAATCGCCACTTTCGGCTACATCGCCCTCGTCAATCGCCACTTTCATTTCTAGCGCCACTCGGCTCAATCGCCACTCGGCTCGGTCACCCTTTCGGCTTCGCCGGCATCGACTCAATCGCCACTTGGCTCCGTAGCCGCCGGCTGTTGGCACTCGGCTCAATCGCCGCTCGGCTGCGCCACTCGACTCGTGCGCCCTTTCGGCTACATCGCCCACTGGGCTCCCGCCGCCCGCACCGGCTACAAAGCCACTCGGCTCAATCGCCGCACCGGCTCAATCGCCACTCGGCTCAATAGCCACTCGGCTCAATCGCCACTTCGGCTCAATCGCCACTCGGCTACAACGCCACTCGGCTCAATCGCCACTCGGCTACATCGCCACTCGGCTCCATCGCCACTCGGCTACAAAGCCACTCGGCTCAATCGCCACTCGGCTCAATCGCCACTCGGCTCAGTCGCCACTCGGCTACATCGCCACTCGACTCAATCGCCACTCGGCTACATCGCCCTTTCGACTATATCAGCGACTTCGGCTTCTAGCGCCACTCCGGCTACCGATAAGCCGCTTTCGGCTCTGGCGCCGCGCAAAACCGCCCGCACGGCTCCAATAGCCCGCACCGGCTACATAGCCGCACCGGCGACCAATCGCCGCACCGGTTATCGCGCCCGCCGACTCAATCGCCGCGCCGGCTACGCCGCCGCTCAACTTCTGGCGCCACTCGGCCCCACGCCGCCGCTCGGCTACAGCGCCGGCTCGGCTACGCCGCCGCCGGTACCTAGCGCCCGATTGGCTACGCCGCCGCCGGCTACAAACGCCACCCAGCTCCGCGCCACTTCGGCTCAAAGCGGCTTCGGCTAGCGTAATCGGCTCAATCGCCACTCGGCTCAACGCCACTTCGACTCTCGCCGCACCGACTCAATCGCCGCACCGGCTGCGCCGCACCGGATAAATCAGCCACTGCGGCTCAATGCTTTTCGGCTACGCCGCCACTCGGCTCAATCGCCACTCGGCTACGCCGCCCTTTCGGCTCAATCGCCACTTCGGCTCAATCGCCCTTTCGGCTACGCCGCCACTCGGCTCAATCGCCGCACTCGGCTGCGCCACTCGGCTATCGCCCTTTCGGTACCTGCGCGCCCGATGGCTACGCCGCCACTTTCGGCTCGCGCCACTTGGCTCAACGCCACTGACTCAAACGCCACTTTCGCCACAAACGCCAATCGGCTCCGTAGCCACTTTCGGCTCAAAACGCCACTCGCTTCTCGCATACCGACTCAATCGCCGCACCGGCTGGCGCCGCGCTCGGATAAATCGCCGCCGGCACCGATAAGCCGCCGGCTATGCAGCGCCAGAAACGATGGCGCCGGCTGCGCGTTCGCCGCCGGCTTCGATCGCCGCCGGCTCAATGCGCCGCTCCATACGCCGCCACTGCGGCTCAATCGCCACTTTCGGCTACAGCGCCACTTTCGGCTCAATCGCCACTTTCGGCTGTCGCCCGCACCATTCTGCCGCCCGCTCGGCTCAATCGCCGCCGGCTAAATCGCCACTTTCGGCTCGATCGCCACCAGCTCAATCGCCGCTTTCATTTGCATCGCCACTTCGGCTCAATCGCCCTTTCGGCTACAAACGCCCTTTTTCGGCTCAATCGCCACTGCGGCTACATCGCCACTTTCGGCTACGCCGCCTTCGGCTCTGACGCCGCACCGGCTACGCCATGCATGGCTACCGCGCCCTTTCGGCTACATCGCCCTGCGGCTACAACGCCCTGGGCTCGAATACCGCCGGCTCAAAAGCGCTACTCGGCTCTGGCGCCAATCGGCTCAATCGCCCTCCACCCAGCTCCGCGCTACTCGGCTGCGCGTTCAGCTGGTGTCGCCACTCGGCTCAACGCCCTCGGCTGGCATACTGGCTCAATCGCCCTTTCGGCTACAACGCCACTCAGCTCAATCGCCGCGGCTCAATACGCCCTTTCATTCTGGCGCCCTCGACTCGATCGCCACTGGCTCACGTACGCCGCTTTCGGCTACATGCCGCGCCGGCTACAGCGCGGTGGCGCGCCGCCGGCTACAACGCCACTTGGCTCAAACGCCACTCGGCTCAAACGCCACTCGGCTGCGCCAATATTTCGGTCGCCACTCGGCTCAAGCGCCGCACTTTCGTATCGCGCCCTTTCGACTCAGCGTCGCCCGCCGACTCTGGCGCCACTCGGATGTCGCCGCACTCGGCTCGGTCGCCCTTTCGGCTGCGCGCCACTCGGCTCAATCGCCACTCGGCTACAACGCCACTCGGCTCAATCGCCACTCGGCTCAATCGCCACTCGGCTACATCGCTTGTCGGCTCAATCGCCACTTGGCTCAATCGCCACTCGGCTACATCGCCACTCGGCTCAATCGCGCTCGGCTCTGTATCTTCATTTCGATGTGATCGGCTACGCCATGCTCGGCTGGCGTACTTTCGGCTGGCGCCACTGCGCTACATAAGCCGCCGGCAACAAGCGCCACTCGGCTCAAGCGCACTCGGCTCAAGCGCCCACCGCGGCTAGCGCCACTAGGCTCGATTGCCCTTGACTTCTAGCGCCACTCGGCTCAATCGCCACTGGCTCAATCGCCACTCGGCTATCGCCACTCGGCAAAACGCCACTCCGCTCAATCGCCACTTTCGGCCACATCGCCGCTTTTCGGCTGTTCGCCCACTATTTCGGTCGCCCGCACCGGCTACGCCATCACTCCGGCTCAATCACCACTCGGCTACGCCGCCCGCCGGCTGCCTTGCGCGCAAACGTCGCCACTCCTTCTGACGCCTACAAAGGCTACATCGCCGCTCGCTTCGCGCCACGCAGCTCGAACGCCCACTCGGCTACAACTCCAGCTCGCTCGGTACCCTTTCGCTCTGGCGTCCTCATTTCGGTGCCACTCGGCTCATCGCCACTCACTTCCGCCGCCCTTTCGGCTCAGCTCGCCACTCGGCTCAATGCGCGCTCGGCTACATATACTCGGCTCAATGCCGCGCACTTTCGGCTACAGCCGTCGTCAATGCGCCACTTTCGGCTATCGCCACTCGGCTCGTACCGCCACTTTCGATACAAAAGCCACTTTCGGCTCGATCGCCGCACCGACCGATCGCCCTTTCGACTCGATAAGCCACGCCGACCGATGCAGCCACTTTCGGTACGCATCGCCACTTTCGACTCAATCGCCATGGCTACATCGCCACTCGGCTATGTCAGCGACTCGACTGCGTGTACACCAAACGATCGCCACTCGGCTTCTGGCAGCCACTCACGGCTGATCGCCACTTTCGGCTCAATAGCCCTTTCGGCTACATGTGCTCATTTCGGTGTCCCTTTCGGCTATCGCGCCGCCGACTCCATCGCCGCACCGGCTACGCCATGCACCAACTCTGGCGCGCGGCTGCCGCCCGCCGGCTACAAGCGCCACTCGGCTACGCCGCCCACTCGGCTACCGCGCCAGTGGCTACGTCGCCGCACCGGCTGCGCGCCCGCGAACCGAACGCCGCCGGCTCGCGCCGTCGGCTCTGGCCTTGATCGACTCGATCGCCACTCGGCTCGAAGCGCCCTCGGCTATAACGCCGCCGACTCAATGCGCCGCTCGGCCACCGCGCCACTTTCGGATAAATCCCCGCCGGCTCAATCGCCGCTGGCTCTACATCGCCACTCGGCTCAATCGCCCTTTCGGCTACATCGCCACTCGCTCGATCGCCACTCGGCTGATCGCCACTGATACGCCAGCCGCCGGCTCGATCGCCCGCACCATTTTACCAACTCGCTCGGCTCAATCGCCGCCCGGCTCAATCGCCACTTTCGGCTGTAGCGCTCGAGCTCCAATCGTACTCGGCTACGCGCCCTTTCGACTCAATCGCCCACTCGGCTACGCCGCCCCACTCGGCGGCTACATCGCCCTTTCATTCTGCGCCACTCATTCATGCGCCGCTCGGCTCTGACGCCACTCGGCTATGCCCGGCTCGGCTGCCCTTTGGCTCAAAATGCCACTCGGCTCAAACGCTTCTTTAAACTCTGGCGCCAATGGGCTCAATCGCCACTCCACTGGCTCAAAGCGCTACTTCGGCTACGCGCGTAATCATTTCAATCGCCACTTTCGGCTCCAGCGCCCTTCGACTCTGACGCCACTGTTTCGGTCGCCACTCGGTACAACGCCGCTCGACTCGTCGCCACTCGGCTCAATCGCCACTTCGGCTACAAGCGCCACTCGACTCAATCGCCACTTTCGGCTACCGCCGCCACTCATTTACATCGCCCTTTCGGCTTCCCATCGCCACTCGGCTACAAACGCCACTTTCGGCTACATCGCCACTCATTCTGGCATGTGGGCTCAAACGCCACTCGGCTCAAACGCCACTCGGCTACAACGCCAATCGGCTCAATCGCCACTCCACTCGGCTCTTCTTTCGCTTCTAGCATGAATGCGGCTCAATCGCCGCCGGCACCGAAGCGCCGCCTCGGCTACAAGCGCCGCTGGCTCAATCGCGCACCGTTTGCGCCGCCATTTCGATGTCGCCATCGCTGTCGCGATCAACTTCGCCGCCGTGGCTCAATGCCACTCGGCTCGTCGCGCTCGGCTACGCCGCCCGCACTCGGCTCAATCGCCGCCGGCTTCGCCGCCCGCCGACTCAATCGCCGCACCGGCTACATAGCCACTCGGCTGCGCCACTCGGCTACGCCGCCCTCGGCTCGGTCGCCCGCAGCGACTGTCGCCATCGGCTACGCCATGCTTTCGACTACAACCGGCGCCAGCGCCCGCGCGGCCTAGCGCCGCCGGCTCAATGCGCCGCACCGGCTACGCCCTTCGGCTCAATTCGCCCTCATCAGCTCGCCACTCGGCTACATCGCCGCCGGCTACGCCGCCGCCGGCTACGCCGCCGCGCCGGCCACAGCGCCGCCACGGCTACATCGCCACTCATTCTGGCGCCAGGCTCAATCTTCTCGGCTCCGCCTTCTATTTACAGCCAATCGGCTCAATCGCCACTCCGCCAGCTCCACGCTTCTTTCGGCTATGTCGCTCATCGCCGCCGGCTCCAAACGCCGCACCATTTCTGGCGCCGCCGGCTCCGATGCCGCACAAATTTCTGCGGCAACCATTTCGATCGCCGCCGGCACAATCGCCCGATCGGCTACATAGCCATTGGCTCAATGCGCCGCCGGCTCAGTAGCCGCCGGCTACATCGCCCGCGGCTCAATCGCCACTCGGCTACGCCGCCGCTCGACTCCAATGCGCCGCACCGGCTACATAGCCGCGCCGGCTCTGGCGCCGCATCGGCCATCGCCCTTTCGGCTCGATCGCCCACCGCGACTACAAACGCCACTGGCTACATCGCCGCACAAACTCTGGCGCCACTCGGCTCAAACGCCACTCCGGCTGCTGCGCCACTCGGCTCAATAAGCCGCTTTCATTCTGGCGCCACTTTCGGCTCAATCGTACTGACTCAATCGCCCGCCGGCTACGCCCGCCCTTTCGGCTCCGATGATCGGCGCACGACCGATCGCCGCGCCGGCTCTGGCGCCACTCGGCTCAATCGCCGCCGGCTGCGCCACTTTCGGCTCCAGCCGCGCTCAACCAATAGCCACTTTCGGCTACATCGCCGCACCATTTCGATCGCCGCACTTTCATTTGTCGCGCCACTTTCGACTCAATCGCCACTTTCGGCTACGCCATGCACTGTTCGCGCCACTCGGCTACGCCGCCACTTTCGTTCTGGCGCCACTTCGGCTATGTCGCCACTTTCGTTTGCGCGCCAGTGGCTACATCGCCGCACCGGCTGCGCGCCACTTGGCTCCGCGCCGCCGGCACCAGCGCCCGCCGGCTACCGCGCCCGTCGGCGCCGATCGCGCCGGCTCAAACGCCCGCTCGGCTATAGCGCCGCTTTCGACTCAATCGCCGCACTCGGCTAACGCCACTCGGATAAATGCGCCACTTTCGGCTCGTCGCCCGCCATTTTACATCGCCACTACGACTCAGCCGCCACTTCGGCTACGCCCTTTCGGCTCATTCGCCACTCGGCTCAATCGCCACTCGGCTACATCGCCACTCGGCTCAATCGCCCACCTCGGCTTCGCGCCACCGGCTCAATCGCCCGCAGCTCAATCGCCACTCGGCTACGCGCCACCTTTCGGCTCAATCGCCACTCGGCTGCGCCACTTCGACTCAATCGCCACTCGGCTACATCGCCCGCCGGCCATTCGCTTTCGGCTACAAACGCCACTGTTGTCGCCACTCGCCTCTGGCGCCACTCGGCTATCGCCCTTTCGGCTCGCGCCAGCGGGCTCCAAATGCCACTCGGCTGGCGCTACTCGGCTAGCATGTCGGCTCAATCGCCCTCCACTCGGCTCAAAGCTCTGCTCGGATACAACGCCAATGGCTCAATCGCCACTGACTCAGCGCCACTTTCATTTCTGGCATCTTTGGCTCAGCCAGCCACTCGGCTACAGCGCCCTCCAGCTCGATCGCCACTCGGCTCAATCGCCGCACCGGCTCTGACGCCCGCCGACTCAATCGCCGCACCGGCTACATACGCCCACTTTCGGCTACATCGCCCACTCGGCTCGCGCCAGTGGCTACATCGCCGCGCCGGCTCTGGCGCCGCGCACTTAGCTCAACGCCGCCGGCTCAAACGCCACTTTCGGCTCTGGCCTTAATCGGCTCAATCGCCCTTTCGGCTCAAAGCGCCCTTTCGGCTTCTCTTTTCGGCTCAATCGCCACTTTCGGCTCTGACGCCACTCGGCTCAATCGCCACTCAGCTACATCGCCACTCGGCTTTCAATCGCCTTCGGCTTCGCCATGCTCGGCTGTCGCCACTCGGCTCGTCGCCACTCGGCTACGCCGGCTTGTCGGCTCAATGCCGCCGCGAAACCGATCGCCACTTTCGGCTCGATCGCCACTTTCGGCTACGCCACGCCGCCGGCTCAAAATTCGCCCGCTCGGCTGCGCCGCTCGACTCAATCGCCGCACCGGCTACGCCGCCCGCGCCGGCTACAAAGCCGCTGGCTGCGCCACTTTCGGCTACGCTTCGCCACTTTCGGCAACCGCGCCCTCGGCTCCGCGCCGCTCGGGTAAACGCCACTTCGGCTCAACGCCCGCTTTCGGCTGGCGCCACTAGGCTCGATTGCCACTTGACTACAAACGCCCTTTTCGGCTCGGTCGCCACTCGGCTCAATCGCCACTTCATTTCAATCACCCTTTCGGCTACATCGCCACTTTCGGCTACAACCACGCTCGGCTCAATCGCCACTCAGCTTCTAACGCCGAGCTATCGCCCGCACCATTTTACCGCGCCCTCGGCTCAAAACGCCCTCGGCTCTGACTCCACTCGGCTCGGTGTCACTTTCGGCTACCGCGTCACGCCGGCTCAGTACCCGCCGGCTCAGCTCGCCCTCCCGCTACGCCGCCACTCGGCTCAACAGCCTCGGCTCAATCGCCCACTAGGCTACATCGCCACTTCCGGCTCAGCTCGCCGGCTCGGCTACATCGCCACTCGGCTACGTCGCCACTCGGCTACGTCGCCACTCGGCTCCATCATACTTTCGGCTACAAAGCCGCACCGGCTCAATCGCCGCACTTCGGCTTTCGATCGCCACTACGGCTCGTGCGCCCACTCGGCTACGCCGCCACTTTCGACTGTCGCCGCCGGCTACATCGCCCGCACGGTTGCGCCGCGCGACTTCGGCTTCGCGCCCGCCGGCTCGTCGCCGCCGGCCGCGCCCTTTCGGCTCCAATAGCCGCCGGCGCCGATAGCCGCACCGGCTCACATGCGCCGCACCGGCTGTCGCCCGCACCGGTTATGCGCCGCCGACTCAATCGCCACTTTCGGCTACGTGCCACTCAAGCTAGCGCCGCACCCGGCTTCCGCCGCCGCCGGCTACCGGCGCCACTTTCGGCTACATCGCCACTTTCGGCTCTGACGCGCCCGGTGGCTGCGCCGCCGCACCGGCTCGCAGCGCCGCAACCAGCGCCCGCCGGCGCCGGCGCCCGCGCGGCTTCGCGCCAATCGGCTCATCTTTCGGCTCAAACGCCACTCGGCTATAACGCCGCACCGACTTCCGATCGCCCGCACCGGTACGCCGCCCTTTCGGATCGCATCGCCACTCGGCTCGATCGCGCTCGCTACATCGCCGCTCGGCTCAATCGCCACTCGCTGTCGCCACTCGGCTGTCGCCACTCGCTTCCCGCCGCCCTTTCGGCTCAGTCGCCCTCGGCTAACGCCACTCGGCTTCCGCCGCCCGCTCTTCGCGCCCGGTGGCTACGCCACCAGCTCGGCTCTGGCGCCCAGCCCGACTCAACGCCACTCGGCTGAAGCGCCGCTTTCGGCGCTCTGGCGCCAATGCGGCTCAATCGCCACTTTCGGCTCAAACGCCACTTCCGGCTTCTCGCGCCGCCGACTCGTCGCCCGCACTTTCGTTCTGACGCCACTTTCGGATCATCGCCACTCGGCTCAATCGCGGTCGGCTACATTGCCACTCGGCTCGATACCGCTCGGCTATCGCCCTCGGCTCGTCGCCACTCGGCTCAATCGCCCTCCTTTACCATGCCCTTTCGGCTCAATCGCCACTCGGCTACAACGCCACTCGGCTCAATCGCCCTCGTGATCGCCCGCCGATTTGCAGTAGCCCGCCATTTCCGATAAGCCACTTTCGGCTTCGTCGCCACTTTCGGCTCGATCGCCACTTGGCTCATCGCCACTCGGCTATCGCCACTCGGCTCAATCGCCGCACTTCGGCTACAAGCGCCGCCCGACTCAATCGCCACTGGCTACATCGCCCACTCGCTCTGACGCCACTTTCGGCTATCGCCACTCGGCTGCGCGCCCTTCCAGGCTCAGGAGCTTTTCGGCTTCGAAGCATTGCTCGGCTGCGCGCCAATCGGCTCAATCGCCTCCATAACTCCGCGCTTCTCGGCTAAGCGTAATCGGCTCAATCGCCACTAAACCAGCGCCCGCTCGGCTACAACGCCACTCGGCTCAATCGCCACTTTCGGCTGCGCCACTGACTCAATCGCCCGCCGGCTCCAATCGCCCTTTCGGCTTCTGGCGCCGCACCGACTCAATCGCCGCCGGCTGTCGCCACTCGCTACGCCGCCCTTTCGGCTCGCGCCAATTGGCTACGCGCCACTTTTCGGCTGCGCCACCAGTAAACGCCACTCGGCTGGCATGATCAGCTCGGTCGCCACTCGGCTCAGCGCGCTCATTACTCGCGCCTCGAGCTGTCGCCACGCACTCATTTGCGCCACTCGGTCATCGCCGCAAGCTCAATCACTTTTCAGCCATCGCCGCCGGCTCAATACGCCACTTTCGGCTACAAACGCCGCCGGCTGTCGCCACTCGGCTGTACGCCCCACTTTCGGCTGTAAGCCTTGACACCGATCGCCGCTGGCGCAATCGCCGCTCGGCTCGTGCCGCTCGGCTCAATCGCCACTCGGCTGCGCGCCACTTTCGACTCAATCGCCCTTTCGGCTACGCCATGCTGACTCCATGCCCCCTTTCGGCTACAAAGCCTTCGACTCAAATCGCCACTCGGCTGTCGCCACTCGGCTGAAGCCGCTCGGCTGTCGCCACTCGGCTCGTCGCCACTGTTTCGCGCCACTGGCTCAATCGCCCGCTCAAGCTACGCCTTTTCGGCTCCATCGCCCTCGGCTACAAAGCCACCATTTCGATCGCCACTTTCCGGCTCGATCGCCCGCCGGCTGGTGCCGCACCGACTCATGCGCCGCCGACTCAATCGCCACTTTCGGCTACACCGCCGCACTCGGCTATATCGCGACTTCGGCTGCGCGCCCGCCGGCTCAATCGCCGCCGGCTGGCGCCACTCGGCTCAATAGCGCCTGATAATATGCGCCGGCGCGCGCGCTGGCTCGTCGCCACTCCCGGTTACTCGCCTTTTTCGACTCGATAGCCACTTTCGGCTACGCCGCCCTCCTTCTGGCGCCACTCAACTACATAACCATACTCATTTCGCGCCACTTTCGGCTACATCGCCACTCGGCTGCGTAATTAGCTACATCCACTTCCTCGGCTGCGCTTAGCTCGAAGCATCTTTCGGCTCAAACGGCGCTCGGCTCGCGTAATCGGCTCAATCGCCACTCGTCAGCGCCTCGACTATGCGCCACTCGACCTGGTCGCCACTCGGTACCTGCGCGCCACTCGGACTCATCGCCCTTTCGGCTCAATCGCCACTCGGCTGCGCCCTTCGGCTCTGTCGCCCTTTCGGCTACGCCGCCCGCTCGGCTGTCCGCCCACCGGCCAGTGCCCTCGGCTACGCGCCCTCGGCTCAACGTGTCGCCCGCCGGGCCTCGCGCCACTCGGCTGCCGCCACTCGGCTACGCGCCAGTGGCTGTCGCTGCCTCGACTGTCTAGGCTGAAACGCCACTCGGCTCCGGCGCCACTTCGGCTACAGCGTGTCCCGGCTCAATCGCCACTTTCGGCTCAAACGCCACTTTCGGCTACTCGCGCCGCTCGACTCAATCATGCACCGGCTGCGCCACTGGATAAATCGCCACTCGACCGGTAGCCACCTCATTTACGCCAGCCGCCGCTCAATCGCCCTCGGCTTCTATCTGCCCGGCTGAAGCTTGTCCTTTTCATTTCCAATCGCCACTCCGCTACGCCGCCCTTTGGCTCTTGTCGCCACTCATTTCTCGCGCCGACTCGGTAGCCCTTTCGGCTCAATCGCCACTCGGCTACAACGCCACTCGTCTCATCGCCACTCGGCTAAATCGCCACTCGGCTCAATCGCCATAGCTCAATCGCCGCCATTTCACGTAGCCACTCGGCTCGATCGCCACTCATTTGCTGCGCCCTCGACTCAATCCTTAACGACTACACCGCGCTGAAAGCTGCGCAGCTGACTACAGCGCCGCTTTCGGCTACGTAGCCGCTTTCGGCTGCAACCGCTGGCTGCCTTTCCGACTCTGGCGCCAGCGGGCTCAAATGCCGCTGTTCAGCGGCTGCTCGATTTCTGGCGCTGTCGGCTCAATCGCCCTCCGCCCGGCTCAAGCGCTGCTGGCTGGCGGTGACTCAATGATAGCACGCTCGGCTCAACGCCACTCGGCTACAAGCCTCGGCTCAATCGCCCTTTCATTTCGCCACTCAGCTCCATTATGCCTCAACCGATCGCCGCCGGCTCTGGCGCCACTGATATTCGCGCACCGGTTGCATCGCCCGCTTTCGGCACCATCGCCCGCTCTGGCTGCGCCCGATTGGCTACGCAGCGCTCGGCTACAACGCCGCCGAAGCAAACGCCATTCGGCTCAAAGCCACTTTCGGCTACAGTAATCGGCTCAATGCTTCCACTCATTTCCGAAGCGCCCGCTCGGTATAACGCCCTCGACTCAATGCGTACTTTCGAGCTCTGGCGCCACTTTCGGATAAATCGCCTCGGCTCCATTAGCCGCTCGACTACGCTGCCTCGAACCAATGTCGCCACTCGGCGCCTGGCATGCAAAAATAATGCGCCGGCTCAATGCGCCCGCTAAACACATGACTGTCGGCTCAATGCCGCCAGCTCCGGTCGCCACTCGGCTACGCCGCCCACTTTCGGCTCCGATAAGCCGCTCGTTCTGTGTAGCTCATTCGATCGCCCCGTCCCGGTACCACCGTCGCGGCTCGGCTACAACGCCACTTTCGGCTACCGCGCGCTCTGCTGCATCGCCGCCGGCGGCCGGCGCCGCTCGGCGCCGGCCGCCGGCTCCGGCGCCACCGGCTGTTCCACTAGGCTCCAATTGCCGCCCGACTCTGCGGCGCCGCCGGCTCAATAGCCACTTTCGGCTCGATCGCCTCGGCTGCGCTCGCCACTGAAACGTAGCCTCTCAGCTCAGTAGCCACTCCGGCCACGCCGCCACTCGATCGCGTAGCCACTCAGCTCCAATCGCCCTTTCAGCTGCGCGTCGCCACCATTTCGATCACCACTGTTCATCGCCGCCGGCTCACAGCGCCACCGGCTCGATACGCCCGCTTTCGACTCTGGCGCCACAAGGCTACATACGCCGCCGGCTACAAGCGCCCTTTCGGCTCGCGCCACTCGGCTACAACTCCGCACCGGCTCCATTACGCACCGGCTACAACGTCCGCCGACTCGGTACCACTCGGCTCCAATCGCCACTCGGCCCCACGTAGCGCGCTCGGCTCAATGCGCCACTCGGCTCAGTAGCCGTGTTGACTCCGTTAGCCACCGGCTCAATCGCCACTCGTTCTGGCGCCACTGACTCGCCCTTTCGGCTACGCGCCGCCCTCGGCTCAATCGCCGCTCGACTCTGAAAGCCACTCGGCTGTCGCCACTTTCGGCTTCGGTCGCCACTGCGACCCGATCGCCAGCGCTGGCTCGATGCGCCACTTTCGGTACATCGCCACTCGACTCAATCGCCACTTCGGCTACGCCATACGCCGGCTATGCTTCAGCGACTTCGGCTACAACGCCGCGCCAAACCGATACGTACTTTCGTTTCTGCGGCGCCGTCGGCGCCGATACTTTTCGGCTCGGTAGCCGCTTTCGGCTACGCCGCCCGCTCATTTCGTCGCCACTCGGCTGCGCGCCATCGACTCGTCGCCCTTTCGGCTACGCCGCCCTCAACGCTACCGCGCCACTCCAACTACGCCGCCACTCATTTCTGACGCCACTGGCTTCCGCCGCCCGCCGAGTCGCGCTGATGCTTCCCCGCCGCCACTCGGCTACAAGCGCCATAGCCAACGCCGCACCGGCTCAGCGCCCACTTTCGGCTAGCGCTTAATCGGCTCAATACTCGGCTCCGCGCCACTTTCGGCTACTCGCGCGCCGACTCAGCCGCCGCCGGCTACCGGCGCCGCCGGATAAATCCCGCTCATTTCGGTAGCGCCGGCTACGCCGCCACTGGCTCAATCGCCACTTTCGGCTACGCCATACCGACTCGTCGCCCTCAGCTCAATGCCGCTCAGCTGCCCGCCACTCGGCTGATCGCCGCTTTCGACTACAGCTCCGCCGGCTTCCATTAGCCACTTGGCTCGGTCGCCACTTTCGGCTTCCCATCGCCACTCGGCTCGGTCGCCACTGGTTCTGGCGCCACTCGACTCGGTCGCCCGCTTTCATATTCACGGCCATACTCGGCTACATCGCCACTTTCGGCTACAAGCGCCACTTTCGGCTACATCGCCACTCGACTCTGGCGCCACTCCGACTATCGCCCGGCTCGGCTCTGGCGCCCGCTAGGCTCGGAAATGCCACTTTCGGCTCAAGCCATTTACTGCATTCACCTGGCGTAATGGAGCTCGTCGCCACTCGGCGCTCGGCTCAAAGCATTTGCTCATTTCGCGTAATCGGCTTAATATTTCGGCTCAAGCGCCCGCTCATTCTGACGCCCTTTCGGCTCAATCGCCACTTTCGGCTCGCGCCACTCCAGCTCAATCGCCACTCGGCTCAATATTACTGTTTCTGGCAGCCACTCGACTCGTCGCCGCTCGGCTACATCGCCCTTTCGGCTACGTAGCCACTGTTACGCCATGCTGGCTGCAACGCCGCTTCGGCTACATCGCCGCTCGGCTCTGGCATACTTCGGGCTCAAATGCCGCACCGGCTGGCGCTACTCGGCTACAACGCCAATCGGCTCAATCGCCACTCGGCTCAAACGCTACTTTCGGCTGGCATGATCGACTCGATCGCCACTCGGCTCAAACGCCCCTCGGCTACAACGCCACTCCGGCTCAATGCAGCCACTTTCGCTACAACGCCACTCAGCTCGATGCCGCCGGCACAATCGCCCGATCAGCTACGCCATGCATTACGGCTCAATGCGCCGCCGACCCATTCGCGCTCACGGCTACGCCATGCTTCAAACGGTATTCAGTACATCCTTCGACCGATACGCCGCACCGGCTACATCGCCGCTCGGCTACATCGCCGCTCGGCTACATCGCCACTCGGCTCAATCGCCCGCAGCGACTCTGGCGCCACTCGGTTTACATCGCCACTTTCGACTAC